>BSYR01000027.1:10170000-11420000 GCA_030270665.1 Hibiscus trionum | reverse complement strand
GGATGGATTTTCAAAGATTGCTGCCCCTTTGACGAAGTTGTTGCAAAAGGATGTCAAGTATGAGTGGACAGAAGCAAGGCAGCAAGCTTTTGAGAAGCTTAAGGCAGCATTGACGCAAGCTTCTATCTTGGTTCAACCTGAATCAGGAAAAGAGTTTGTGGTGTACAGCGACGCATCCTATGTTGGTTTGGGGTGTGTGCTAATGCAGGAGGGTAAGGTGGTGGCTTATGCATCGCGACAGTTGAAGGTGCATGAGCGCAATTATCCTACGCATGATATTGAGTTAGCTGCGGTGGTTTTCGCTTTGAAGATTTGGAGACATTATCTGTATGGTGAGAAGTGTACTGTGTACACGGATCACAAGAGTTTGATGTATCTGATGTCTCAGAAAGAGTTGAATCTTAGGCAGCGACGTTGGGTGGAGTTGCTTAAGGATTATGATTTGACGATCGAGTACCATCCGGGAAAAGCTAATGTTGTAGCGGATGCCTTGAGTAGGAAGGCGGCAGTAGAGTTAAAGGCTATGTTTGCCAGCTTGAGTATTTCGCAAGATGGAGGTCTTGTGGCTGAATTGCAAGTGAAACCATCTTTAGTTCAGCTGATAAAGGATAAGCAGTTGTTGGATGATTCTTTGGTGCCACATGTTCAGGATATTGCTGAGGGTAGACCAACGGATTTCTATTTTAATGATGATGGGGTTCTATGTTTTGGAAGTCGGATAGTAGTGCCGAATGATGCGGAGTTGAGGCGTACTATTCTGACTGAAGCTCATAGTAGTCCTTTTGCTATGCACCCTGGTAGTACAAAGATGTATCGTAATCTGAAGGATGAGTACTATTGGGTGGGATTGAAGAAAGATGTCGCGGAGTACGTGGGTAAGTGCATGGTTTGTCAGCGGGTTAAGGCTGAGCATCAGTTTCCTTCAGGGTTGTTGCAACCGTTGAGAATTCCTGAGTGGAAGTGGGAAAGGATTACCATGGACTTTGTGTCTGGTTTGCCTTTGTCGCCATCGAAGAAGAATTCGGTGTGGGTGATTGTGGATCCCCTTACGAAGTGTGCGCATTTCTTGCCTGTACATACTACGTATACCTTGGATAAGCTTGCAGAGTTGTACATTGCTGAGATTGTGCGATTGCATGGTGTGCCAAAGTCTATAGTGTCGGATAGAGATCCGAGGTTTACATCGCGTTTTTGGGAATGTTTGCATCAAGCTTTGGGTACACGGTTGAATTTAGTACTTCTTATCATCCACAATCGGATGGACAGTCTGAGCGTGTTATCCAAGTGCTTGAGGATATGTTGAGGTGCTGTGTGATTGAGTTTCAAGGTTCTTGGGAGAAGCATTTGCCTTTGGTGGAGTTTGCTTATAACAATAGCTACCAGGCAAGTATTCAAATGGCACCTTATGAAGCCTTGTATGGGAGGAAGTGCAGAAGTCCTCTTTGCTGGGCTGAAACAGGTCAGAAGTTGGTCTCGATGTCGGCTTTGTTGAAAGGAACCACCGAGAAGGTGAAGCTCATTCGTGAGCGGTTGAAGGCAGCTTCTGATCAGCAGAAGTCTTACGCAGATTTGAAGCGTAAGGAGATTGAGTTTGCGGTGGGTGACCGTGTGTTCTTGAAGGTTTCGCCTTGGAAGAAGGTGATGAGGTTTGGTCGGAAGGGTAAGTTGAGCCCTGGGTATATTGGACCATACGAGGTGATTGAACGTGTGGGTCCTGTTGCGTACAAGCTGAGGTTACCGCAAGAGTTGGAAAAGATACATGATGTGTTTCATATGTCTATGCTACGAAGGTATAGATCGGATCCTTCGCATGTTATGCATGTGGAGGAAGTGGAGTTGAATCCAGATTTGACCTATGATGAAGAGCCAATTGAAATTCTGGGTTCGGACAGTAAAGTTCTTCGTGGTAAGATCATTGAATTGGTTAAGGTGTTGTGGAGACATCGTGGTGTCGAGGAAGCCACGTGGGAAAGGAAGGATGACATGAAGAAGCAGTTTCCTTACCTTTTTCCTCCAGGTAAATTTCGAGGACGAAATTTCTTATGAGGGGGAGAATTGTAACACCCCAATTTTGGGCTTGGAAGTTTAAGGTCTGAACCGGACCGGTCTGATTTTCGGTTCGAATATAAAAGGAGGTTTTAGGGAAAGCCTAGTTCAGGATGCTTTAAAAATATAGAAAAATATCTAAAAATCCTCTTTTAATATATATAAGAGAGTGGTGAAATCAATTTTACAAAATAAGATTTTGAAATACTACATTTCGGTGTAGTGACCAAAATGCAATTTTTGAAAAGTTTAGTGGTGACTGTTTTGTAAGGATTGAAACTTTGAATCTTTAAGGAGCTAATTTACCCAAAAATGTTTTCTCCAGATTTTTCCTTAATTTGGGTGATTTAATTAATGTTTTAATTAAATAAAAGAAAAGGGAAACTACTTTTTGGATTTTCATAACTATTTTTTCCTAATTTTCTCTCATTCTTTTTTTCTCTCAAAATCCCATCATCCAAACACTTTTCTCCAGCAACTTTTGCATTGATCTTCACTTCAATTGATGAGATTTCTATCATCCATTAGTTCCTAATCAATCTTGCATCAAATCCTTTTGATTTCCTCATTGAATTTTCAAGGAATTTGGCCCAAATCAAAGAGAAATCACCATTTAGAGGTAAGATTGTTATTCTCCTCTAAATATCAGTTCTTTACTGAAATTCCCAAGTTGTCAATCCTTAATTTAAGTTTTATAAATGGTTTTAATGTTGGAGACATGATTTTGGCTTAAAACTCAAGATTTTGGAAGAAATCTTGAAGAATTTCGTTGTGATTGCTTGGGCTCTGTTTTGAGATGATTCTTTAATGTATTTTGGATGTCTAGTGATGTTTGAAATGAGGTTTTATCAATCTAATCTCGAATAGGTTGTATTTCCTAAGTTTTTGCTTATGAAAATGGTGGTTTTTGAGGTGTTTTTGGTGTTCTGTTATAGCTGGAGGTATAAGGACGAGTTTAGGTTTATTTTGGATGTTAATTGATGTTTAGAAATGGTTAGAAGTGATGGATCTTGGCTGGGTAAAGTTTTGGAAGAGTTTGGAGGTGATTTCAGTTGTGTTTGGTAGCCGAAATGTTGGTTTTAGGTAGAGCAGTGAGTTTAGGTGTGTTGGCTGAAGATTTCAATGCATGGTGATGCATTAATCCTCTGCTTTGATGTGTTTAAAAAAGGGGAGACATCTTCGGACACCTTTGGAGTTGATTTGGAAGCTTAATCGGCGTTTCGGCAAGCAAGTGAAACGTAATTGGTGAGTGGAGTTGGGTTTCCAGCTTTGTAACGATTATTTGAAGGTTTTGGGAGCTTAGTTTAAGTCTAAACAACTTAGCTAAGCTCAAGAGTAAGTTTTCGGAAAAACTCCCTTGGATGTGCTATGCTGTGGTTTGATGCATTGGTTATGAAATGCATGTTTAATTACTGTTTTGAAAGCATGTTTTAGCATGATTAATGCTGGTTTTGAAAGCCATGTGCTGGAGGATGCTCAAGGTAAGAGATCATTGGTTTGACATGTTATTAGTTTGGTAATGTTGCATGGAGATGCATGATGTTTAATGGCTTTGATTAATGCTTTAAAACAGTGAATTGACGATGGTATTTGATGTATATTGGCAAGTGATGAATTGGTTTTAAAGTACTTGAATCGGATATAGATAGCCGGCTATAGGATTGGGTGCACCGTAAGTAAAGTCGCCTTGGATGTTGAGGGGTTGTGATTGTACCGTAAACTCCATCCAAGTATCCTAACGAGAGAGGTAAGATCGCAACGGTGGTTAAAAGTCCGTGTGTGGATCTTGGTAAGATCACAACGGTGGTTAAAAGTCCGTGTGTGGATCTTGTGTTATGTGTCCCGTACTCTCGTTAGTGAGTTATACAACTACCGATGAGTGATGTTGAGGGGTTGTGATTGTACCGTTAAACTCCATCACGGGTGTTGAGGGGTTGTGATTGTACCGATAAACTCCACCTTGTAAGCCAGTAGTGTGTATGAAGCGTGTGGGACAACGCTTGTAATCCGCTTATCTGATTGTGTTTTTGTGTTGAATTGGTTATGATATATCACTTGGAAGCCAATATAATGTATTGAATGTAATGAAGCATGAGATGCTTGTAAAGTATGCAAGGTTGCATGAAAGGATATGAGCATGTGTTTTTAAAAGCTTTGTGAAAGTGTTTTCTAAAATGCATTGTAGTATTGGTTTTATTTAGAGCATGCCTCACTAAGCATTTGTGCTTACGCTCTCTATTACCAATAATGCAGATAATTGAGGTGTTTAAGGGCAATAAGGGAGATAAGTGTGTCTAAGGGAATCCAAGCTCATGTATGGTGATGTTTTCATACACTATTAGTTTTGGTAATTTGGCAATGAGAGTCTAAACTTTGTTTTGGAAGATGTGTTGAACTCCCTAAGTTGAGGCATGTTGCCTTTGTTGGTTTGAACTTGTAAATGGCCTTTAAATGATTGTTTGAAGTTTGGTTGCTTATTTGGTTTTGAATAATAGGAAGCGTGCCTCTAGACATGTGAAATTCATGTTTGATGCTATGAATGTGTTTAAGAGTTCTAAACATGCACCTTATAGGTTTGATGACTTGTTGGTATGTTTGGAAAGTCATTTGGATGAGTTTGAATGGATCTATGTATGAAAAACCAGCAAAATTTGCAGCTTCTGGGCAAACCGTATCGGAACACTCTCTGGCGTTTCGAAACGGGGGCCTGTAATGGCCTTCGTGTTTCGAAACGGTTGGAGGCTGTTCTGAAACGATTTGGCTACTGGAAGGCCTTGTTTCGGAACCAGACTCGAAACCAACCCGCGTTTCGGAATGGTCAACGCCGTTTCGGTCCTCGTTCCGATACGGCAGGTGAACGTTTCGAAACAGGTGACCGTTGGACACTGATTTGAATGGTGCTGAAGTTTGCAGGCTTTACTTTTTAGTCCATTTAAGTTGATTTTTGGTAGAGTAGCATGTAATGTGACTAATTTCATATTGGTAACTTTAAAATCAGTTTTGACCTTCTAATTTACAGAATTTGCAATTTGGTCCCTAAACTTGTAATAAGTGCAATTGAGTCCCTCTTTGTTGTTCGATCGCTGTGTCTTTCGCATATATGTTTCATGAATGTTCACTTAGGGTTAATGTGCATCTAGACAAGATTAAAAAAGAAAAAAAGGGTCGTTAATCAAGGTTGACTTTCAGGTTGACTTTGGTTTTCCCCGTGTAATCTTTGTAGTTCGGGTCAGCCGTCTAGGCCGGGCTAAGGGAATTACACAAATTCCAAGATCAGACCTTATTCTTAAAGCTCTTACCTAGATAATTAAATACATATACAAGTTCCGGCTAAAGGTGAGATTCGGAGGCTTTCTGGTCAGAATTTCGCGAAACGGGCTTCAAAAACAGACTCAGGACGAAAAACATAAGACGAGAGTTTTCATAAAAGTTAACTTTTTGGTCAACGGTCAAAGTCAACGCTGACGCCAGCAAGTCAACGTTGACGTCAGTAGGTCAACGGGGTCAGTGTAACCCCCTTAGCCCGGTCTAGACGGTTGACCCGAACTACAAAGATTACACGAGGAAAACCAAAGTCAATCCAAAAGTCAACCTTGATTAACGACCCTTTTTTTTCTTTTTAGTCTTATCTAGATGCACATTAACCTTAAGCGTACCCTGAAGAAATACATACTTGAAAAGCACAGCGATCGAAATGCAATAAGGGACTCAATTGCACAACATACAAAAGTTAGGGACCAAATTGTAATTTCTGGAAAGATGGAGGAATTAACTGATTTTTAAGTTACCAATATCAAATTAATCATATTACATGCTTCCCTGTCAAATTTTACCTTAATCGGACATCTCAAACTCATGCAATTGCAAAAACGATTTTCAAGACTAAAACGTAAAGCATGCAAAAGCTGTCCAATGGTCACCCGTTTCGAAACACTGACACCCGTATAGAAACACCCTTGTCATACGCCCGCATCGAAACGGTGTTGACCGTTTCGAAACGCGGGTATGTTCCGAAACTAGTTCAGAAACGGGCACCTCCAGTAGCCAAAGTGTTTCGAAACACCTGTAGCCGTTTCGAAACGCCCAGGCCATTTCATGCACCTGTTTCGAAACAGCCAAGGGTGTTTCGATACACCCTGCCCAGAAATAGCAGAAAATTCTGGTTTTACACATCCAAACACCAACAAACATACTTTAAACCATTCCTCAACATATCAACAACTTGCCAAGCATCATAACTACCAAATTGCATTAAAAACTAGATACAAATCAAACCTTAGGTGCACCAACTCATTCAACACGTCCAACACATGATCTTGCTTTTAATCAAAGAGCATAACATAACAAGTTATGAAGAAGATTATTCAAATATGGCAAAGCGATCAACAACATAGTTCAAACCATAAACCAAACTTGGTCAACATACACAATCTCATTACACATCAATATAAAAGACTCTCCCCCATTGCCTTTATTATCTATAGCTATAAACCAAGACATACTTCTCAAGTGGAGCTCTTCTTGAATCCCTTGCTTCTTGCTGTCCCAACTTCAAATATCTGCATTGATGGACAAAAAGGAGCGTAAGCACATAATGCTTAGTGAGGAATGCTCAAAACCAAAACACCATCAATGCAGCGAATCATAAAACCCTCTTTAAATGTAGTTACAATTCAATACACCAAAGCATTGGTGGAAAACTTCCTTTGAAACAACATTGCTTTAAATCATGCATTGCTCAACATGAAAACCAACCTTTAACTTTGAAAAGCTAAACAACTCACCCCAAAACACATTCTTGCAAATACTATCATTTAAACCTTTCCATGCATGAACACCACATGCAAAGTTAAACCCAAATTCCTTGGAAAACACTTCCATTTCACATCATACTTTCCTCATGCTTGATGGTCGTTTCAAAGCATAATACCTTTTGAAAACCATTTGTTCCTTCTAACTATCTCATGCATTCAACAAATGCAAAACACATGAACTACAAAAGCAACATTTGCATTACATGCCTTTTTAAACAAGCCTTCACAAGACTCCAATGCACTAAAGAGATTCCATGCCCATATGCACCATTCACAATAGAAGATATACACTTGCTCAAGCTTAACAAGTAATACATGCACTCTTAAATCATTACACAATTCCCATGTAACCTTGCATCATTTCAAGCATCTCTCGCTTCATTACATTCAAAAACATTATATTGGCTTTCAAGTGATAATTCACAAACCATTTCAACTCAAAACACAATCGGATACGCGGATTACAAGCGTTGTCTCACACGCTTCATACACACTACCGAACAACATAAGGTGGAGTTTAACAGTACAATCACAACCCCTCAACACCCGTGATGGAGTTTAACGGTACAATCAAAACCCCTCAACATCACTCATCGGTAGTTGTATAATCTACTAACGAGAGTACGGGACACATAACACAAGATCCACAAACGGACTTTTAACCACCGTTGTGACCTTAACAAGATCCTCACACAGACTTTTAACCACCGTTGTGACCTTAACAAGATCCTCACACGGACTTTTAACCACCGTTGAGATCTTACCCAAAATCCTCACACGGACTTTTAACCACCGTTGTGAGCTTACCAATATCCACACACGGACTTTTAACCACCGTTGTGATCTTACCTCTCTCGTTAGGATACTTGGATGGAGTTTACGGTACAATCACAACCCCTCAGCATCCAAGGCGACTTTATTCACGATGCACCCAATCCTATAGCCGGCTAACTATATCCGATTAAAGTATCCAGAAACCACTTACATCACTTGCCAATACACATCAATTACCATCATCAAATCACTGTTTTAAAGCATTAAACAAAGTCATTAAACACCATGCATCACCATGCACTACTACCAATTTAACAACATGCCAAAACAAGGATCTTTTACCT
This sequence comes from Hibiscus trionum, assembly GCA_030270665.1. Classification (NCBI taxonomy): domain Eukaryota; kingdom Viridiplantae; phylum Streptophyta; class Magnoliopsida; order Malvales; family Malvaceae; genus Hibiscus; species Hibiscus trionum. Next base: position 11,412,022 of record BSYR01000027.1, on the reverse strand, counting down.
TGAGCATCCTTCAACATATAGCTTTCAAAACCAGCATTCAACCAAGTCTAAACATGCTTAAAAACAGTAATTAAAACACAACCACCCCAAGTGCATTTAAAACCAAATCATAGCACAAACCAAGAGAGAAATTCCATTTACTTACTCTTGAACTTAGCTAAGTTGTTTAGACTTAAACTAAGCTCCCAAAACCTTGTCCAAAATGTTTCAAAGCTGGAAAACTCTTTTCCACTCACCGATACCCAAAACTATGCTAACCGACAAGCCTTCCAAGCATCCGAAACCTCCGACGCCACCTCTATTACTTCCGGATCATTCTCCCCTGTTTTAAACACATAACAACAGAGGATTAATGCATCACCATGCATTAAAATCACCAGCAACACACCTAAACTCGCTACTCTACATAAATCTAACATTTCGCCTACCAAACACAACCGAAATCACCTCCAAACTCTTCCAAAACTTAACCCAACCAAGATCCATCAATTCTAAACATTTCCAAACATCAATTAACATCCAAAATGAACCTAAACTCATCCTTATACCTCCAGCATTAACAGAACACCAAGATCATCCCAAAAACCACCATTTTCATAAGCAAAAACTTAGGAAACATAACCTATTCGGGATTGCATTGATCAAACCTCATTTACACATCATTAGACATCCAAAATACATTTAATAATCATCATAAAACAGAGCCCAAACAAACACCACGAAATTCTTCAAGATTTCTTCCAAATCTTGAGTTTTAAGCCAAAATCAAGATCACAACATTAAAACCTTTTATAAAACTTAATTTAAGGATTGATAACTTGAGAATTTCAATAAAGAACTGAGTATTTAGAGGAGAAGAACAACCTTACCTCTAAATGTAGATTTCTCCTTGATTAGAGCCAATTTTCTTGAAAATCCAATAAGCAAAACAATAGAATTTGATATAGAAAGGATTAGGAATCAATTGATGATTGAAACCTCATCATTTGGTGTGAAAATCAATAGAAATGTTGCTATAGAAATGTGTTTGGCTGAGGGAATTTTGAGAGAAAATGAGATGAGAAAGTTTTAACAAAAGTTAGCTATGAAAATCTAAAATATGGTTTTCCACTTTTCATTTAATTAATTAAACATTAATTAAATCATTAAAATCTAAGAAAAATCTGGAGAAATCCTTTCTTGGGTAAATTAGCTCCTTAAAGATTCAAAGTTTCAATCCTTACAAAACAGTCACCACTGAACTTTTCAAAAATTGCATTTTAGTCACTATTTCAAAATGTTACATTTCCAAACCTTATTTTGTAAAATTGATTTCACCACTCTCTTATATACATTAAAAGAGAATTTTTAGATATTTTTTCTTATTTTTAAAGCATCCCGAACTAGGCTTTCCCTAAAACCTCCTTTTATATTCGAACCGAAAATCAGACCGGCCCGGTTCAGACCCCAAACTTCCAAGCCCAAAATTGGGGTGTTACAACTCTCCCCCTCTTAGGAAATTTCGTCCTCGAAATTCCAACCGGCGAAAAGAGCACGATACCAAACTTCTCAAAGCAACACACAAAGCAACACAGGAGACTTAAGCACCACCGAAACATCCTCAACCCAAAAACCACGATACCAACACATCCTCAAATCAAACTCACACTATACCCAAATCCAACACCACTACTTACGGTTCAAGACTTCCAGAACACTCGGTTATTAACCTCAGATAAACTTTTCACACTTTCGAACTGTGCATAGCCCCAACAACCCGAAGAACTTTCAAATTTTTACAACATACTCCACCTTATCTCATAACTCTCAAAACTCGCACACACGGGGACACCAACCCATCCAGTTTCAGCCACCATGTGACCCACAACCTTCACTGCTTCTAAAATCCCCTTGCAAAACTGCTCAACTTCTTTCAAAGATTACCACAACAAGCAAAAATTTCTTCAGCATCAACTGTTTACTCAAACTTCTCAATGCATTGATGACATTCCTTCACATCCGCCATTATCACTGCCATAACGACTCACCAAAACTACTCACACAACATTCAAAATCCACGTCACAAGACTCCAACCTTAACTCTGCCAGCTGTTCCATGTACCCCTAGCTGACTTAGAAAAGATTTACTTATACCTGACTAGCAAACCACTTCTCACAAGAACCCGGCCAACCAACAATGGCCCTTGAACTTACATTGCCTTTCCACTTCAATCTTTGACCATAACACTAGCCTTACCTGGATACCGCCCATTCTATACAAACAGGTTAAGATTACGAAACCTCTACTCAACTCCTCGAAGGTTGCTACGAACAATCACCTACATAAACATCCCTCCTATTGCAACATCAACTCCATGACACCTCAGCACTCTGGAAACACATCCACTAACCTACAACATCACTTAACACAGAGAAACTACCACATCTTTTAGCTATTCACAACCACTTTGACCGATTCTAACTTCAACCGATTATCTCCTCACCACCTCACCGCTAAACTCTTTAAGCACCAAAACACTTTCCTGCTGCCAACATGCTAGATCGCACTTTCTATTACTGACAGCTCGCTTACTACCCTCCATTACTTCTAACATTCTCCTAGCACCGAAACAACTCTTAAAACCCACCATCCAACCTAATCCTACCACAAAACTAACATACCCAACTAGCTATTAGCAAGTGTGAACGTTCGTATGCATGGTCACCAATATGCCCTATCAATGCCTGTGTACATGTATGCAAAACCTCTAATGTCATGTCGCATGTATGCATGTACCAACATATATATAATATAGTATATAACAATGATTTTAAATGTGCATGTATGTCGGTTCACACCCACCAATAACATCCTCAGAATCCACCTAAGAACAACCTCTTACCTCACTTCTAACTTGTCCAACTCTACCATTCTAACAATCCGCTAATCACAAAATACTCCACTAATTCCCTCTTCATACTAAAGTTGTTTTCAAAACAACACCGGCTACTACCTCAAACTTGCTAGCTATAAGACCATACCCACTACGCAAGGGAATCCAAACCGAAACCAAAAAAAGATAACTAGGGCAAAGATTACTTAACAAGGTTACCTGTAATCACCTCACTGCCCCGGAGCTTCCACAGACAAACACTCTTCCTCGCAGAACCATCATTCTCTAGTCGCACCGCCGCAGCATCAACCAACACTTTAAGGTCATCACCGTCTCCCTGCGGTAAAGATCCCTGACTACCCCGAGCCAACTCCAACAATTTCGTCTCAAATGTCCGACAGACCCACAATTCCAACAAGATTCATCCCCCAAGCTCCTCACACCTTTCAGTCTTTCATGCCACCTCCGAACTTTGTCTCGGCCGCACCCATGACCCTTCTGAGACCCTTTTGCACCCACTGAAGCTGATCTTACCACTTGAGGACAATTCTACTTCACATGCTCCTTAGAACCACAGTTCCAACAAACTCCCACGCCCCAACAACCTCCAACATGACACCTTCCACAACGGTCACACATCGGCAACCGAGCTACCACTCCTTGATCATGTAGCACTTGACCCACATCTGCACTACCACCCAGACTTCGATTCAAGCAAACCCTTCTATCACGTAGCCTCTTACGTTGACCGCTCCCGAGGTTAGTACCCACAGCTCTTTTGCTTAAACTTTTCCCTCCTTCATAATCTGAAGCCGCACCCCCACGTTGCTCAACCCTTGAGAACTTCTCTCCAAGGTATCTTCCATTAAAGGCAGACACAAAGAACTCCCAGTCTATATCGTGGATATGCGTTGCCACGACCACAGATGTCCATCAGGCACAAGCGTCTTCCAACATCAATGAGACAACACTTCCCAGTTTACAGGCATAGTCACACCCTTCTTGATCCAAAATCAGAATTATACTGGCTAACCAGGCCTCGAACGCCTCAGGTGTCGAACCATGATACTCCACAGCTCCCAAATCATATAAACGTTGTTTTGACAAACTCGTGTGTCCTTCAGTCGGCACGTCCTCAGGCCTCACTTTCACCACGGCATGAGATGTTCCCGACACCTCCTGAACCATAGGTGATGAACCCTTCATCACAGAACCAGCTTCCTCCTTCTTCCTTACTTCCTCAACTCCAGGCACTGTAGACTGAAACAAAACACCTCCACCAAAAGGTGAATTCCACGCCTTAACAACCTGCTCTAAAGCAGCAACCATCTCACCCAAATGCCATTCTTTCATCGATTCCATCGTGCTATTATTAACAAAGCAATGATAACAAAACAAACAAAATGATCAGGCCAGCTTCAAGCAAGGATTCAAGACTCCAACTCCAACATAACACAATAGCTATAATAATAAGGCAATGGGTATCCCAAATTCTCCCATTTTATATAACATAACAATCAATAAAAATATTGATATCACAAACATCGAGCATATCAATCAGCAAACTTCAATCATGCTTTCATCAAACATCATTCACCCTCAACAAAATAATATCAACATAACATACCCATCACATTTTCATCATTCAGAAAATCAACTCACAACACCAGCATATCATCAACACAAGTTCACATTAGCTCATAGAAGATTCATAACCAAAATGCATGATAAAAACATTAACAACTCGCTCAAAGACACACTTTTCAACCAACTTTCAACCACACATCAGAACAAACATCAAACACTTATTATAACAACTTACCCTTGCCCCAAATATTCGCAACTTGGCTCTGATACCACCAAATGTAACCCCCTTAGCCCGGTCTAGACGGTTGACCCGAACTACGAAGATTACACGGGGAAAACCAAAGTCAACCCGAGAGTCAACCTTGATTAACGACCTTTTTTTTTCTTTTTAGTCTTATCTAGATGCACATTAACCTTAAGCGTACCCTAGAGAAATACATACTTGAAAAGCACAGCGATCGAAATGCAATAAGGGACTCAATTGCACAACATACAAAAGTTAGGGACCAAATTTTAATTTCTAAAAATATGGAGGACTTAACTGATTTTTAAGTTACCAATATCAAATTAATCATATTGCATGCTTCTCTGTCAAATTTCACCTTAATCGAACATCTCAAACTCATGCAATTGAAAAAACGATTTTCAAGACTAAAACGTAAAGCATGCAAAAGCTGTCCAATGGTCACCCGTTTCGAAACACTGACACCCGTATAGAAACACCCTTGTCATACGCCCGTATCGAAACGGTTTTGACCGTTTCGAAATGCGGGTATGTTCCGAAACTAGTTCAGAAACGGGCACCTCCAGTAGCCAAAGTGTTTCGAAACACTTGTAGCCGTTTCGAAACGCCCAGGCCATTTTATACACCCGTTTTGAAACAGCCAAGGGTGTTTCGATACACCCTACCCAGAAACAGCAGAAAATTCTGGTTTTACACATCCAAACACCAACAAACATACTTTAAACCATTCCTCAACATATCAACAACTTGCCAAGCATCATAACTACCAAATTGCATTAAAAACTAGATACAAATCAAACATTAGGTGCACCAACTATTTCAACACGTCCAACACATGATCTTGCTTTTAATCAAAGAGCATAACATAACAAGTTATGAAGAAGATGATTCAAATATGGCAAAGCGATCAACAACATAGTTCAAACCATAAACCAAACTTGGTCAACATACACAATCTCATTACACATCAATATAAAAGACTCTCCCCTCGTTGCCTTTATTATCTATAGCTATAAACCAAGACATACTTCTCAAGTGGAGCTCTTCTTGAATCCCTTGCTTCTTGCTGTCCCAACTTCAAATATCTGCATTGATGGAAAAAAAAAGGAGCGTAAGCACATAATGCTTAGTGAGGAATGCTCAAAACCAAAACACCATCAATGCAGCGAATCATAAAACCCTCTTTAAATGTAGTTACAATCCAATAAACCAAAGCATTGGTGGAAAACTTCCTTTGAAACAACATTGCTTTAAATCATGCATTGCTCAACATGAAAACCAACCTTTAACTTTGAAAAGCTAAACAACTCACCCCAAAACACATTCTTGCAAATACTATCATTTAAACCTTTCAATGCATGAACACCACATGCAAAGTTAAACTCAAATTCCTTGGAAAACACTTCCATTTCACATCATACTTTCCTCATGCTTGATGGTCGTTTCAAAGCATAATACCTTTTGAAAACCATTTGTTCCTTCTAACTATCTCATGCATTCAACAAATGCAAAACACATGAACTACAAAAGCAACATTTGCATTACATGCCTTTTTAAACAAGCCTTCACAAGACTCTAATGCACTAAAGAGATTCCATGCCCATATGCACCATTCACAATAGAAGATATACACTTGCTCAAGCTTAACAAGTAATACATGCACTCTTAAATCATTGCACAATTCCCATGCAACCTTGCATCATTTCAAGTATCTCTCGCTTCATTACATTCAAAAACATTATATTGGCTTTCAAGTGATAATTCACAAACCATTTCAACTCAAAACATAATCGGATACGCGGATTAAAAGCGTTGTCCCACACGCTTCGTACACACTACCGAACAACATAAGGTGGAGTTTAACGGTACAATCACAACCCCTCAACACCCGTGATGGAGTGTAACGGTACAATCACAACTCCTCAACATCACTCATCGATAGTTGTATAATCTACTAACGAGAGTACGGGACACATAACACAAGATCCACAAACGGACTTTTAACCACCGTTGTGACCTTAACAAGTCCTCACACGGACTTTTAACCACCGTTGTGACCTTAACAAGATCCTCACACGGACTTTTAACCATCGTTGAGATCTTACCCAAAATCCTCACACGGACTTTTAACCACCGTTGTGAGCTTACCAAGATCCACACACGGACTTTTAACCACCGTTGTGATCTTACCTCTCTCGTTAGGATACTTGGATGGAGTTTACGGTACAATCACAACCCCTCAACATCCAAGGCGACTTTATTCACGGTGCACCCAATCATATAGTCGGCTAACTATATCCGATTAAAGTAACCAGAAACCACTTACATCACTTGCCAATACACATCAATTACCATCATCAAATCACTGTTTTAAAGCATTAAACAAAGCCATTAAACACCATGCATCACCATGCACTACTACCAATTTAACAACATGCCAAAACAAGGATCTCTTACCTTGAGCATCCTTCAACATATAGCTTTCAAAACCAGCATTCAACCAAGTCTAAACATGCTTAAAAACAGTAATTAAAACACAACCACCCCAAGTGCATTTAAAACCAAATCATAGCACAAACCAAGAGAGAAATTTCATTTACTTACTCTTGAACTTAGCTAAGTTGTTTAGACTTAAACTAAGCTCCCAAAACCTTGTCCAAAATGTTTCAAAGCTGGAAAACTCTTTTCCACTCACCGATACACAAAACTATGCTAGCCGACAAGCCTTCCAAGCATATGAAACCTCCAACACCATCTCTATTGCTTCCGGATCATTCTCCCATGTTTTAAACACATAACAACATAGGATTAATGCATCACCATGCATTAAAATCACCAGCAACACACCTAAACTCGCTACTCTACATAAATCTAACATTTCGGCTACCAAACACAACCGAAATCACCTCCAAACTCTTCCAAAACTTAACCCAACCAAGATCCATCAATTCTAAACATTTCCAAACATCAATTAACATCCAAAATGAACCTAAACTCGTCCTTATACCTCCAGCATTAACAGAACACCAAGATCACCCCAAAAACCACCATTTTCATAAGCAAAAACTTAGGAAACATAACCTATTCGGGATTGCATTGATCAAACCTCATTTACACATCATTAGACATCCAAAATAAATTTAATAATCATCACAAAACAGATCCCAAACAAACACCACGAAATTCTTCAAGATTTCTTCCAAATCTTGAGTTTTAAGCCAAAATCAAGATCACAACATTAAAACCTTTTATAAAACTTAATTTAAGGATTGAGAACTTGGGAATTTCAATAAAGAACTGAGTATTTAGAGGAGAAGAACAACCTTACCTCTAAATGTAGATTTCTCCTTGATTAGAGCCAATTTTCTTGAAAATCCAATAAGCAAAACAATAGAATTTGATGTGGAAAGGATTAGGAATCAATTGATGATTGAAACCTCATCATTTGGTGTGAAAAGCAATAGAAATGTTGCTATAGAAATGTGTTTGGCTGAGGGAATTTTGAGAGAAAATGAGATGAGAAAGTTTTAACAAAAGTTAGTTATGAAAATCTAAAATATGGTTTTCCACTTTTCATTTAATTAATTAAACATTAATTAAATCATTAAAATCTAAGAAAAATCTGGAGAAATCCTTTCTTGGGTAAATTAGCTTCTTAAAGATTCAAAGTTTCAATCCTTACAAAACAGTCATCACTAAACTTTTCAAAAATTGCATTTTAGTCACTATTTCAAAATGTTGCATTTCCAAACCTTATTTTGTAAAATTGATTTCACCACTCTCTTATATACATTAAAAGAGAATTTTTAGATATTTTTCCATATTTTTAAAGCATCCCGAACTAGGCTTTCCCTAAAACCTCCTTTTATATTCGAACCGAAAATCAGACCGGCCCAGTTCAGACCCCAAACTTCCAAGCCCAAAATTGGGGTGTTACAGTCAGAGTCAACACCGACGTCAGCAGGTCAACGCTGACGTTAGCAGTCAACTGGTAAGGGTCAACTGAGTTGACTCGGGCTGACTCGGATGAGTTAACTCGGCTGACTCGGACGAGTTAACTCGAGCTGACTCGGACGAGTTAACTCGAGCTGACTCGGGTTGACTCAGTTCGGGTTTTTTGGTCAGGAAGACGAGCTGGGTCGGACTCATACGTACCAGGTCATACACCAAACTGGGCTCGGTTTTATTGGGCTCAAACCGTGTTTGGTCAATGGGTTTAAACCGGTTTAATTTATACCGGTTCGGACCGGTTCACTTACCCAAGGGCAAACTAGTCGTCGGACGTTCGCCGGAGGCACCATTTACGTCGATTCTGCCGAAAAAACATAGCTTTTCAGTCAAACATTCCAACACAACCCAGACTTCAACGAAATAAATCAGAAATAGGCCGGATTTTACCTTACATGCACTCAAGATCGCCGGAGGTCGCGTATCTCCGATGAGGGACTTGCCGGCGTTGAAACAACAAGCGGTCAGAGGGTTTTTGATCGCACTTCGATGCTGGTCACGTCTGAACTAACGCCGTTCACCAACGACGACGTCCTTGGCCAGAAAAAGACAGAAAAAGACCACGGTTTGGCGACGCTTCAAACTCAGCGGGATGGCGATCGGGGAGGCAGATCGGCGAGTGACGGGGTGGGTCTTAGCTGTAGGACGAGACGAACACACGTGCGGTGGCAGTGAGCAGCACGGACAACAGACGGCGACAGAATCGCCGATAATAGAGGCGTCGCTTGGATTATCGTCGAACTCTTCAGGTGGCTTTCATGGCGAAAGGCGACTCAGACGCGCGAGTGGCCGACGGGGTCTGGTCGGGACAACGCAACGCTTCCGATGATGTGGGCGGTGAACACCACGGACCGACGGTGGCTTAGATCGGAAATTAAGTTTCTGAAGGGAAACATAAAACGCACTCTGAAACTCCCTCCCTCTTTCAATGACAGGGACGACAATTAATGCGATAGGTGGGGGGTTGGTTGCTGTTTTAATTATTTTGAATAACAAATATTCAAAAGATAGACTTAAGAATAAGTTAAGGTAACTTATAACCAGATTGAGCCTTAGTTCTGTTGTTTAAAACATTACTTACCATACCATAAGGACGTGGGATCGAATCCTTATAGCATTATTCCCTCTCTTTTTTCTTCATTTCATTTCCAAAGGCCAAGTGGTAATGGTTCAATCAAGCCCAAGTCCTCAAACATCCAAGAGTTTTCAAAATTAGCTTTCAAAATTTAAAATCTTTCCAAACAAGTCCCTGAAATGCAATTAAACTATTTCAAATAAATTACCCCACTTTGGAGTGTTACAAGTCGAATCGAGTTGAATAATTCAATTTTTTCAAGTCGGGCTGAGTTTTGGTCGCTCCTAATTCAAAGTTAGCAAGCATATTTGGGTTGCTTTATATTTTCTCAACACATTCCCTCTCTTGTGACGGATAAATTGATGTCATGGTTTAATCAATTATTGACTAAATTAATAAAAAAAAATAAATGACAGATATTATTATTAGAGTGCTTTGTATTTTTTATGTTTTTAAATAAAATAATTAAAAACTATTATCTGACGATCAAACACAAATCACTACTTAATGATCAAACACAAAGCTAATGGATGAATTAATTTTTTAAAAATATATTTTTACATAAAATATTAACGTTTACCCACATCTTTTGAGTGAAAAAAAAGCTAGTAGTATATAATAAAAATATAGTTTATGTTGTGAGTAAATAATGAAGAACAACGAACAAGTATAAAACAACAAAGGGATGAGAAAAAGAGGGAGATTTTATTATTATCAAAACTAGACTTGTATACAATGCATTCATCTATTTATAGGCATAAGAAGTACATAATACATTAAACTCTAATTATTATCAAATCTCCTAGATAAAGTTCTTATCATTATAGACATCCACGTAGATAAATATTCATAACACTCCTCATTGGATAAAAACCTTACTAAGATAAAAACCCAATGAGAAAAAAAAATTCTTTAGTGAAGGAAAAAGAGTACACACATCTTTGATACGCATAACATGTTACCTCATTAAAAATCTTACCAGGAAAACCCATTGGGACATTAAGGGAAAAAGAGTGCAACGCGTATACTCCCCCTTATGAAAACATCACATAAGATCTTTGAATCTTCGTAATTAAATCTTGAATGCTATTTTTCTAAAGATCGTGAGGGATGAAACTTTGGAGTAATATGTTTTATGATGTATCCACCTTGCATTATATCTACAAGATAGCATTTGTATCATATCTTGTGAAAGTAAATTACATATCTTATGGATATGTTAGGTCAATGATCTTAGCCAAACACATTTTTGGCTTGCCTCATGCATAACAATTATTTCTACAAGATTTTAAGAGGCATCGACGAATTTTTGAAGATCTAGAGGTAATGATCTTTGTATATTCATGGATATTTCTTGACCAACTAATATATGGTGCTTCAAGACCAAGAAAAGATATAATTATCTTTGTTCACATCCAACAATCTTACAATTATTGGGATACTTAATAGATATGCTCTATCCATGTTGATTTTTTTTAAGATTCTTTCAGCTTATGTCCATTCATAGACAAAACGCATATTTAAGTGCACGATCTTCAGGTCGGGATAAAACTGGAGGTCAAGATTATTTTTCTCAAAAACTTTCATTAAATGCATTGAAAGCAATCCATGAGTTTCCAATTTGAAGCCCTTCAGGTGTTCTGATGATATAATAAATCTTGATCAAACTCCTTTATAAAATATAGGGTAAACTACCTGAAATACCACTCAACTTTAATGTGTGACTCTAATATGCCACTAAACTAAAATTCGATACCATAATACCATTGAACTTCACTGTGTGACTCAAAGTTAGCACTCCACCGTTACTCCCGTTACGGAATTCTGACGTGGACTCTAACTCCCGTTACAGGGATGACGTGGGCAATAAAAAAATAATACCTTTGCTTAATCTCGCAACACCGGCAGGCGGTATTACCGATTATGTTCAGGGCATTGGAGAAGAATATCCAAAGCCATTGGAACACAGAAGTTCACGGGCTGACCGTCAATGTGCGGAAGATGTTCGTGGAGATGGACCCTGCGTTAGTCGACGAGTGCGAGAGGCAGCTTCAAGAGAAAGAGGCCATGGCGGGAGAGGTGGAAGAGCAACGAGAAATGGCATGGAAGAAGCTGGAAGAAGCGGCGGTTGAGAAAGGGGGCCGCTGAATGACTGCGGTCGGGCTGGTTTCTCCTCCGTAAAAAATCTCGGATTTCGGTTAAGGGATCTTCCGCTATTCCCTTTTTCAATTTTGACAGTATGCTTCCTTTTCTTTTCTTTTCAGATTTCGATATTTTTTTTTCTCTTTCTTTACTCCTCTTCTTCCTTATGCCGACGTTGTTATCAGCAAAAGAGCTAGCCTCAACCTTCTTCTCATTTGCCTTTGGTTTCTCTTTCTCTTGAACAACCCTTTCTTTTTTATCTGCCTTCTTATTGGTAGCAGCATTCTTGGTTACTGCCTTGGAAGAAGTGCGTTTGCCACATGCGACTATAGCAGAAGGGTTTGGAGGAAGAACGGGCGGTGGTAGAACAGGGGTAGGAGGAAGAACGGGTGGTGGCAGAACAAGGGTAGGAGGAAGAACGGGTGGTGGTAAAACAGGGTTTGGAGGAAGAACGGGTGGTGGGAGAAGAGGGTTTTGAGGAAGAACGGGTGGCTGCTGAAGCTGGTCCGGATGGACTGATGACGATGGTTTGTTTTCGAGTTGTTTCAGTCTATCAACACTCTGTTTCTGGTTACATAAGAAGGGTTGCTTCAATGGATTGAATGAGAAAAACCCAGTCGAGAAAACATGAGTTACCTTCTTCCTTGACATGAGGCGGAGCGAAGACGATATTGCAGATGAAGCCACCGCACAATACTGTTCACTGCTTTCAATCATTTTCACCGAGCACACTTCGATTTTCTTCACGTGTTTGCTCACTGAAAACGGCAAACGAACTCTAAACTCGCCACGGCTATTGCTTCTCACTTGTTGCCGAAAGCTTGGCCCTGAACTCTTTCCATCTTTACATTCCACTGCAACAGTTGCACCTGCAAAGAAAAAAACATAAATACAGGAAAAAAACGATGAAAGAGCCTCTCCTGGTAACAGGGTTTGGAGCTTATGGTTCATTTCCTTCAAGACCAGAGCCCGGAGATGTTCGGCGGCGGTGCATTCAGGGGAGGTTTTCTGGTGAAAAACGATGGTGTTGTTGAATAAGAGGAGATCCTTGAAGAATGATCCACCTCATTATATTTTTTTATCGCCCACGTCATCCCTATAACGGGAGTTAGAGTCCACGTCAGAATTCCGTAACGGGAGTAACGGTGGAGTGCTAACTTTGAATCACACAGTGAAGTTCAATGGTATTATGGTATCGAATTTTAGTTCAGTGGCATATTAGAGTCGCACATTAAAGTTGAGTGGTATTTCAGGTAGTTTACCTTAAAATATATAAGGAAATATGATCATTCTTATAGTATTTCCTGAATAAGTACTCACTAAGGCGATTATACAAAATGCGCCAAAATATAAATATTCAATGAGACATGTGTAAATAAATTTCCTCGGATATTTCTAAATGTTTCTAGCATTTTAAATCCTTCAAAGATAAATATGGATTCACAAAATAATTAGACGCATATAAAATATTTTATAACTGCCAAGGTAATTGCATCCACCATGAAGTAATAAAAACTATTCATAAATCATAATTCAAGTCGTATTTACGACTACTTATTTGTGCCTCACTTGCATTACACCATTAGGTGTTTGGACTGTTGGTCCAAATACTTCTCTTTTAGAAGTTCAAAGCGTTTTTCTACACTGGCCAATTCAATATCTATACTTCTGGATAGATTTCTATACAAGATCCTCATTTGCTTTCTTTACTTCTATAGAAGTATTCTATGTAAAATTGTTTGCAAAATCGTTGTCGACAACTTTTTAATTTTCTGGTTCCATTCTCGTAGTGACATAACTCACTGAGATCTCATTAAGATTTCAATCTTTATTTTAGGTACTTGAAACTCTTCAAGAGTTTTATTATTAGTTATGTCTTAGGTCTCTTCAGGAGCACCCGCCTCTAATATGTGACCATCTCATACTATTTTTCATTTACGATAATTTTGATCATTGGAACCAATTTTCATGCTTCATGCATGATTTAAATTCGTTCGCTCTAACATGTAATTCAAATTTAGATCATTTTGGTTGGTATATGAGACTTAGTTACTCTCATTGGGTCAGTAAATATGTCTGACAGTTGACATATAATAGCATGAATTATCTTATGAACTTCTGGTTCATATACGAGGATCTAGATACCGATAATTCATTTTCTTTTACCCAACTGATTATTATCTCCCTCTGATGTTGAGAAAAATCATGTTATATGTGAGACTTAGTTACTCATGTCATAAAGGATTCTCCAATTAATGTTTAAGAATTTAACCATAAAAGAAGACTCATACTCAATATATATTCTCAACCCTTTTTATTTACCCATTTTGTGCATTGTGGTGGAGCAATTCAACAATATATCGCACATTCAAAATTATAAAATGAGAAATATGACTTCTGATCAAAAGTGAAATCATAATGGGGAGTTTATTATAACTCGTTGGCTTGATGCATATAAGTGTTGCTATATGGAAATATCATATGAATAATAATCGTCTTGTTCTCATAGTTTAGCTTATCAAACACGAGGCATCCAATTAAAATTTTGCTAAACCGTATTTTTCATAATCAATAAGCTTTGTAACAACTAATATAACCTAAAATATAAACTCATTAGCTTTTGCAAGATGAATAGTCTAACTGCATAATCCAAATCCTTTTATAAGCAATCTCACAAACTTCTAGTTGTAAGTTGATAGAACAATGTAGATCCATCTACTAAAATTATATAAAACTTTCCACGTTTGTGGATAAATGAGCCCATATTTCATTCAGATATGCAAGACATGCAGTCTCAACTTTAGTACAAGAACTTTAAGTTCTTTTGGTAAGTGGGATCTTAATCATTTCCTTTGAGAACAAGCAACACAAGAAGTTCGTCTTGTTTTAATAAATGGGATTTAATCAATTTCTTTAAGAACAAGCACCTCAAAAATTGTAGGTTCTTTTAATAATGTGCATATAAATCTCAATAGCTTTCGCATCATTATTGATCAGATGGTCTAACCGACCATGCCAACTATATATACATGTGTGTGTGTATATATATATATATTTCTGAATTTGTAAACTTCTGATTTACCATAACATGTGATTCAATCTCACTTGTACATATGTGGTACAAATTTTAAAATACAAGTTTCTTTAAAACTTGATAAGACATTGTCCACCAAAAAATGTTCCTTTGAATAGAAATATATTTAGCTATTTCGACGCTTTCAATAGAAATTATTCTTTTGGTAGCAATATATAACTCTTCTAGAGCTTTCAACTAACTTTTTGGCTACCATAACTTATATCCGCATTGGCTTATTTCAAATGCCAATTGATAACATATGTTATCTATAATTCCCAAAGGAATATTTTGTGAACTCGTATTGCTCTCTTAAAATTTCCACTTTTAGTGGTGACGATATTATTACCATTAGCGGTAATTATTGTAATATTCACAATTTTGCACTTTTCATAATGTGTCTTCTCTCAAGAATTTATTGCTCTTCTAGAGCATCAATATTTTCAGTACTTTGAGATATAGTACTCACATTTTCCCTTGCATTTAAATGAGAAAATATATCATATACTTCTGCTAAGCATAAATCGTCACCATATATTATATTTGATAAGTAATCATGTGAAAAAATATAAATATAAATATAAAACATAAATAATTAATGTGTAAAGTAAATAAACATAAAGCAAAATAAATAAAATATTAATAATTCTTTTCAAGGTTATGAGAATAATTAGAAGATGATTTATTCTCTTCGAGTGTTATAAGGATATCAACAACGTCCAAATGAGTTGGACCTATATCATCTTCTTCATTTTTCGCAAACAAATTTTGCTTATACTTTCTTTCCTTTATCATTCAATGATTGTTGTCTTTTTCAGCGTACGACAAGTACGAGACCAATGGTTTATAACATCGCATTGGTAATAAAAAGGATGTTACTTCCTTAGAATGATCTTTATCACTCTTGGCATCCTTATAACTTCACTACCGATGGGTAGAAGTATTCGTAAAATGACCATATTTTTCATGTCTATATTCATGGCTTCAATCGCAACCACAACTACTAATGTGATCTTTATTCTTTCCATTATATAATCTCACATTCACTTCAGGGAATGAAGTGGAGCCATTGGGCCTTTAAAACTTTTTCACGTATTGTGTCCAAGGAAAACATTATTCTTCGTGAAAAGTAGAGTATGTTTTTATTAACATATTCTCATCACAGAGAACAAAGATTTAATCCTCGTATGCGGCATTGTTAAACAAGTCCACAAGATCCTTTAAAACCCTCCTTTGAGACCAATAGCCTCGCAGAACGAGATGTTCAGCCAATATATTTGAATTATATCGAAGTTATGTCACTAATTGAATAATGATTTACATTTTTGCATTCACTTCAGGGAATGAAACAGATCCAATAATCGCATGGAATAAACATCATGTTTTCACTAACTTCAGGAAATGCCTTCCATCAAACTTTTTGGATCAAGACGAATTTTCGTAACTTGAACTTGGGAGAAGTCAGTAGTCGGGTTTTTCGACGCATGAGAATTATTGCTTTCGAGCTAACATAGACTTTATAACAGTCTTCTTGTAGATTCAAAATCACCATGATTTATGGCACTTTAAAATCATAGTTTGAAGAATAAAAATAAAATCAAAATTTACCAATATTAATTTTCTTCTCGAGGACAATGGAAGCATAGCAAATAATCAAGACGACTTCTCATAGTCTTTACGTCATGTATCTTTCCAAGCCATTTAAACACATGTAAAACTCAAAACACGGTTAAAAATATTAAATCTCATCATTAAAATAAAATATTGGTCTAAAAAAATAACCAAATAATGAGTTGAAATACATTAGAGATGATTAACCAATCATTTTTTAAGTTCAATCATTATATCAGTATAAATAAATAGGAAAAGAAAAAAACTTACAAACTCATTTGCAGCAAACCATTTAGAAAAGGTTTGGCTCGCTGACTGATTTGCACCCAAATAGATCCAAGGAACCATCACTCGTCCCTACGTCCTATCGTTGGACCTTCTCGTTCCAAAAATAAAAGTGATTGAGCGCAATTGTGCTGATACCGTGTTGTGAATAAAATAATGAAGAACAGCGAACAATTATAAAAGAACAAAGAGATGAGAGAAAGATTCGTATTATTATCAAAACTAGACTTGTGTACAATGTCTTCATCTATTTATAGGCATAAGAAGTACATAATACATTAAACTTTAATTAATGAAGATAATTTTCCTAATGATAAAGTAAATCAAATCTCCTAGATAAAGTTTTTATCATTATAGACATCCACATAGATAAATATTCATAACAATTTAATAATTATAGAAAGTTAATAGTTACTCCATTTGATTTTAATATAATAATCTAATAAATAAAAAAATTAGGAAGGGGATATTATTGTGAGTAGGGGTGATAATGAGCTTAACCGGCTCGCGAACTACTTGGGCTCGACTCAGTTAAAGTTCGGCTCAAGACCTTAACAAGCCGAGCTGAACCAACCCAAGCTTGGCCTGAAAAGCTTGTGAACAGGCTCGAAATATATATATATATATATATATATGCACTAAAAGTAATATGTTTAGCGAGAGAAAAACAATAAAATAAATTAGGAAAAATCCACTAACAACAAATTAATTAAAATAAATTTAGCATTTTCCTTAGTTGGTTGTTGTTTGATTTTGTAATTTCTTTAATTATGCGTTTGTATTATAATAATATTTCTTGGTTATTTAGATTAATCTAACGAGGCCTCATCTTTATATTCGATTCGAGCCCGACAAGCCTCGAACCGAACCTAATAATATTGTTTCAGAGCCAAGCCTAGCCAAGCTCGGACTCAGCTCGGCTCGTTATCACTCCTAATTAGAGAACTTGGGCCTTAGAGTACAAGTTTCAACCACTAACTCCTTCAAGTTATTGACATCATTAAATATCATTTTCTATTATAATTTCACTTCATAAATGGATTTGAATCCAATCACCTGTCTTATTATTAATTTTAATCTCTACATAATGTCAAACAATGCTGTCAACATTTGACTTGATAGATATTTTGACCTATTTTTTCTGAAGCATTTTAACTCTAAATGTTTCGTTATGGGTCAAAATGTTTTCTCTATGGATGGAATTTATTTGTCAACTAACGATAAACAATTTAAAATGACTTGATTGAATAACATGTCAGCAGAAAAAATAGTTTTATAAAATTATTTTTGATTGGTGTCATTTTATCAAGTTAGGACCTTTGTTTATATGACACAGCTATGTTAACATGCACAGCTATGTAGGTTCGTCACGTCATTTCAAGTCATTTACCGTTAGTTGGCTAATATTTTTCATCCATATAAGAGTCATTTTGGCCTAAACTGAAATGTTGAGTTGTTAAAGTGCTTTAAAAAAATCAAAGTAACTATCGAATCAAATATTAGAGGCATATTTGGTCTGATTTACATTTTCTCTAACGCATTCCCTCTCCTGTGACGGATTTATCAGTAGCTATTGGGCTTTTGATGCTGGAAACCACTAGCTTATCATCGTCTCCATTACCAGAGACAAAACTGTCTTTCCTTTTGCCCCAAAGTACAAAGTAAAGTCCCAAAACAATGAGAAATGCTCCGACCAAGCTGAAAATTCCCCAGATTAGACCATGCCAATTTGCCAACACTCAAGGAAGAAAGAAATTATTGTCTGCATAATTAAGTTTACCTGCCTACGTGAAGTCGCTCTGCGAAAACAATGGCAGATAATATTGCCACAATAACAACGAGCAGTGGACTGAACATTGCTGCGAAAACCGGTCCTTTGTTACTGATACACCATGTCTGTAAATAGTAGACTAATGCTGACAGAACAACTCCCTGCAACAAACACCATTCTTAGCAAAATTAAGACAGTATGATTCTCTAAATGTGTTACAACCAACACTCTTCCTCGAGTCGAAGTCGAAGTGAATATAGGTGAGAACTAAGGAAGTAATTAATGTCACGAACCGCGAGATGAGGCTCGGGACACATGCACAATTAATTGTTCAAAAAGATTTTTTTGCAAAATTTTGAGTTTGCCTAGACAATCTGATTATTGTCATGAGGCCATTACCATCCTACTAAAAGATATATGTGATAGGATGTGTGAGGCAACTACTTTTATATCTTAGATCTCTTTTTTTATTTTTGATGTAAGATTAATGTCCACACCTCTTTTAGAAGTGACTAAGGAGCTACTCGAGTCTGACTCAGTCAATACTCGACTTGAGCTTGAACTGGGCTCGAGTTCTTAACGAGCTATGCCGAGCTACTCCATACCTGAATCGAAAAGCTCGCGAGCTACTCGAAAATATAATATATTAAATTTTTTAAAATTAAAGTGATCTAAAATGTATGTTGTTGGGTAGTAATAATAATAATGGATGTAAATGAGACAGGGACAGATCGCAAGCTACTTGAGTCCGACTCAACCAAAACTCGATTAACACTCGGCTCGATTGGACTCAACTCGAGATCGAACTCGGCTCGAGTTCTTAACAAGCCAAGTCGAGCTCAACACTACTCAGGCTCGACTCAAGTTGAGCGAGCTCTAATTCAACTCGAATTCTTAACAAGCCGAGTCAAGCTCAACACTACACGGACTCGAGTCGGCTCATTTGCAGCCCTAAAATGACATTAAATTCTGCGAGAAACACTTACACAGTAGATGATGGTCAAAAGCTGCACATTCCACTCCAGCTTCCACAAGAGAGGATTTCTTGCAAAGAACATGGCAAGAACAGAAGATTGCAACGATGCAATGAAGCAAATCAAAACATTCAGTGATAATTGAGCTGGGTAGACTTTGGATACCGTTGCCTGTGAGGGAGAAATTAATACCAAAAATAAGGGGGAAACCAGTATATTTGAAAGTAAGATATTGACCTGGAGAATTAGCCATCCACTCCAAGAAATGTAACTGAAAAGAATAAGAGCCGAGCCTTTGATCCAACTTTCATTTGCATGAGATTGAGAAGAAATTGTGGCATACATGTTTATCAATGGCCTGTCCACAAAGCCTTTCAATTCGAACCCTCTCCAAAAGGTAAAAACAAGTGAACCAACAATGCAAACAAGGGTACCCGATACCTTTGCTCGACCGATGGCACTTTTAATGTTCACTTTCTCCATCCTTAATCGAAAACAGAAGAAAGAAATATTCAGCTGAGATTGAGATAATGATCAGGGATTCAAATAGCGGTCTGTTATCGTAATAACGGCTATTACAAATACCTGAGGAAAACTGCCAGCAGAAACGTCAGACTAGGGATAACATTGCTCAAGGCAGTTGCTATAGTTGGAGAAGTGTAGGCTAAACCAGCGTAGTAGAGATTAAGATGAATGGTAGTCCCAAGAGACGATAGCAAGAATATTTTTCCGAACACCGACAATGAAAGCGAAGGACGTTGTTTCCTGATTGAAAGAACACAATGCAACAAGTTATTATTGTTAACATCTTGTCTTTGAAATGAATGCAAGTTTAATTGATTAGCTTACTTTTCAAGTACATAAGCAAGGGGGCCTAGCAGAAGCATGGCAAGTATGTGGCGGTAAACAACAAACACATATTGATTGAGGCCTCTCTCAAGGGCGATTTTGATGAGAATGTTTGATGAACCATAAGCAAATTGAGACACCACCATTGCCAGGTAAAAACCACAGTTTTTCATGGTTTCAGTTCTCTTCCACTAATGGGAAATGGTTTACAGGTGGTAGTATTATTTTGAGGGCTGACACATTTGAACACTTTAGCTTAATGTATTGAACTAGGCAGTGGAATTCATAATCAGTGTGAGAATAAGATGCCCCCACATTCCAATCTTTTCCCAATTTTATTAGTTAGCCATCAACATCAAGAAGCTGTCTCTAACTCCTCATCCAAGCAAGATTCTTGTTTGGTATTGGATGATCTTTTCAAAATTGTTTTTTTATTTATCTTTTTTGGTTTCTCAAGATATTCCACTAGTGACCCATCTTTTCGCATCATGTTGGCCTATATAAAAGGTAAACGTTGATCACAAGTTTTAAAGTTGATTCAATCTCGAAGCAAAGATTAAACACATGACCATTGATAAAGGTATAAAAGGCTGTTATCATCTCACCTAAAATCGTTATTTCAAAATTGTTTTTTATGGAAAGTTATCCAAGCAAGTTTTTAATGTTAGTTGTGGGGGATAGAAATCTTCTACCCCTTTTCGGTGTCCCTACTTATGTTCCCACACTCAAAATCAAGTTTAGGGTTTAGGGTTTAGTGTTTTAGGTTAGGGGTTATTGTTAGGGTTTAGGGAATTTAGGGTAGGCTGTATTTTTTAGGGTATAGGGTGTAGGGTTTAGGATTTAAAATTTAGGGTTAGTGCTTAGAATTTAATTTTGTTGTATTTTTTTAGTGTTGGGGTATAAGTAGGGGCACCGAAAAGGGGCAGAGGATTTTATCCAGTTGTTGAACCCACTATGCCGGTAAAACCACTCACCCATCAGGGTTGTTGCTAGGGTTAAAGTTTGATTGAGTCGAGTTAAAATTTTTTGAGTTATTCAAGTTTACGAGCCATATTTTACGATTCTAATTTTATTTGAATTTTTTTGAATCGAGCCGATTTTATGAAATTCAAGTCGAATAGAGTCGAGTTTTCGAGTTTCTGTACAAATTAAATTGTAATTATATTGAGATGAGCGAAAGGAAGGTATGAGCGAAAGGAAGGTGTGGACGGTTTTCGTTGGCAATCTCTCAACATCAATTCACTAGAAAGGGGTTTGGCAGGTTTTCGATCGCCATGGGATAGTGGTGGACGTGTTTGTTCCTCGGAAAGTCGATAGAAATGGCCGCAGATTTGGATTTGTGCGGATGAACAGCCGCGAAGACGCCGAACGGGTGATTGAAAGATTGAACGATAAATGGATTTATGGTTCGTGGATTACGGTGTGTAAGGCGAGATATGGAGAACGAAACTCTTATTGGAAACGAAAATGATCCACAGGCGATACAAATCAGTCCACCAAGGCAGGGAAATTGGACTTGAAGCCGCAGGGGACACAACAATCAAAAGAGGATGTAATTGATAGCAAGGATTTGGAATTCACAGTGAAGGGATCAGTGGATGGCGATAAGAGGGAGATATTGCAAAATTGTGCAATCGGATGGTGCAAGAAGCCGTGGAGTATCAAAGAATTGGCAGCGAATTTACACTTACCGGAGGTGGAGGGACTCTCAATTTTGCGCATAGTCGGGGCTGCAATTCTACTCATGTTTAAGGATTCGAGTACGCGTGAAAGGGTGTTACAATTGGAGTCAGTAACAGGCTGCTTTACGAGGATTGAACTTTGGACCCCTGCAACGGTTTTGGATTCACGGAGGGTCTGGATTTCGATACAGGGGATGCCGATCCATGCTTGGTCCCAACAATCGTTCGAGAATATTGCAAGCCTATGGGGCAGTTTGGTTCGCGTGGCAGACTCTACCACCTCGCCTAAGTCTTTCGAGCGTGGCTGGATTCTAATCGAGACGAGGACAATGACAACTATAGAAGCCACACTAAAGATGGAGGTGGAGGGTGATTCATTCCCTATCCAAGTCCGAGAATACACCATTGGACCTTGGTTGGAGTGCGAGTGCACTATGCTCCACTCGGAGGATGACGATGATACATCTTCGACGCAGGGACCGGAAGAATCGGATGAGGAACACCATGCTAATAATAATTAAATTGAGGCTTTGTCACAGGAGGCTTCAATAGGAAATCAGATCCAATTGGCTGAGTCACGGCAATGGCATACAAATTCGTTATGGGATCATAGGATGGCGACCAGCCATGTGGAGGAGACTGGTTCGAAGGATCAGTCGAATTCAGCATAATCACAGGAAGTTGGGGATACGGCTGCTCCGGTGGAGGCACAGATTCCTGGCGAAGTGACCGGCATGGTGGTGGAGCAAGGTTCCGGGAGTTTCACCGGTGAGGGGGGGAAGAGTCCTGGTTCGACAACACTAGCTGAAGTAGTTCAATCCAAGTCAAATTCTGTGGATTTGAATGCAACAATTCTGGAATTGGTTAATCCTGATTTAGTGGATAAGGTGGACTCAAAAATTGAGAAATTAAGGACTCTATCTGGCGAAAATAAGGGTGTTTCAGACACTGGCAATATCATTCGAATTAATGGAAAAAAAACAAAATCCATCAACGTATTATCAGGAGTAGTCTCGACAGTGAAAACCGGTAGGGGCAGACCGCGAAAATTATTAAACCTACAGCCTGTATCGACGCCAGTAGCAAACGCCTCTCTTTCGGATTCTGATGTACAGAATAGACAACGTTTGATCGCTAAAGAAATAGAGGCGACAGTGGCCTTAGGAAGCATTGTGGGCGTGCGAACGGTGGGCTGTGAAGCAGACATTATAAAAGATCTTCAGCAGGTTTTTACTGGGGACAGGCGATAGTTTTCACAATGCGTATCGTGTCTTGGAATGTTCGGGGGTTGGGATCGAAATTGAAACGCAGGGCAGTGGGTGACGTAATAAAGAGGCAACGGGTAGATATGGCAATGGTACAGGAATCGAAATTAGAGGAGGTATTAGCTCTAATGTTCGCGTGTATGTGGTCTTCGGATGGATTTGATTTTGTTTGTTCACCATCGATAGGTGCATCAGGGGGATTGATTACGGTTTGGGAGACGGCACGATTCGATGTCACTACTATAGAGGTGGATCGCAATTTCATATTTATCAGAGGAAGATGGCGTGCGGAAGAATTAAGTTGTTGCATGTTGAATATATATGCTCCTTGCGATGCGGAGGCACAAAAACAGTTGTGGCAACGATTAGGGGAGCTTATTATGGGTTTCAATGAACCTTGGTGTATCGCAGGGGACTTCAACGCCATACGTTGGCTATCAGAACGTGCAGGATGTAGTTCGGTGGTGACAGGTATGCAAGCTTTCTCTGATTTTATTGAACACGCTGGGCTTGTTGATTTGCCGTTGATAGGGAAGCAATTCACATGGTTTGGGAGGGGTTATAGGCGTAGTCGAATCGATAGATTCTTGATATCTTCTGCTTGGGTGGATGCTTTTTCTAATATTGGTCAGCATGCTTTGCCGAGGGGGGTGTCAGATCACACGCCTCTTTTATTGGTGTGCGATGAACAGGACTGGGGGCCTCGCCCGTTTCGTTTCATAAATTGTTGGTTGGAGGACAACAAAAATGTTCTTGAATTATCTAATGAATGGAGTAGATTATCAGATCAGGGGGTTGGTAATGTTAATATTATGGTAAAACTCCGAACCATGAAGAGTTTCTTGTGCAATTGGAACCGGGTGGTATTTGGCGATGTAGAAAAGGAAATACAGTCGATCCAAACAAAATTGGATGACGCAGATGCTGCGAGTTCGAATGCTGAACAGTGTGCATCGGAAGCTGATTTGATCGAGTGGAAAAGGGAGTGGCTACAACGTTTGTGGCAAGCTATTAGGCGCAAGGAATCGCTGTGGCGACAGAAATCAAGGGCGAGTTGGTTGCGGTTAGGTGACCGCAACACAGCATTTTTCCACCGTGCGGCCAAGCTTAGAGCTGTGCGGAATATGATCTCAGGGCTGTTGATAAATGGTCGGTGGGAAACGAATGTTAATCGCCTTCGGAAACATATAGTGACAGATTTTTCCATGCATTTTAAGGCAGCAACACGTCGGTGCTCTTGGACTATTATGGGTGAGTTCGGAAGGGTCGATAGGAACATCAATGAGGCCTTAGTGGCACCGTTTTGCCGTGAGGAAGTATGGGAGGTTATACGCGGCTGTGATGGCTCGAAAGCGCCAGGACCGGACGGTTTTAGCATGGCCTTTTTTAAAGTTTGCTGGAACACAGTGAGTGAGGATGTGTTACGGTTTTTAGGCGAGTTTCACGCTACCGGCAGGCTACCACCGGGTGTAAATTGTACATTCCTAGTTTTGATTCCTAAGATCGACTCACCTAAGGTACTCAGTGATTACCGTCCGATAAGCCTTGTTAATTCAGTCTATAAAATCCTCGCCAAATTGTTAGCTACAAGGTTGCAAAGAGTGCTAGGGTCGTTGATTAGTGAACATCAGTCGGCTTTTATTCGTGGCCGACAGATAGTGGATGACATTCTTCTTGCAAATGAGATAATTCACTCAATACGGAAGAGTCCGAGGGGTGGTTTGGTGCTTAAGCTCGATTTCGCCAAAGCCTATGACTGCGTGAGATGGGACTTTCTGGATCATATGCTGGTTTGTATGGGATTTTGCGAGGTATGGCGACAATGGATTCTGGAGTGTGTTTCAACGGTTCGAATGTCTGTACTGGTAAATGGATGTGCTACGACTGAGTTTACAATGGGGCGTGGATTGCGACAGGGCTGCCCATTGTCGCCATTGTTATTTGTTATCGTTGTGGAGGCGCTTCACAGTTTATTGGTTCAGGCTGAGACGGCGGGATTAATAAAGGGTGTTAGTGTTGCACCGGGGGTATCCATATCGCATTTGCAATTCACAGATGATACCGTTTTGTTCTTCGAGGCTTCTTCTGGCTGTGCCGACTCTATCAGACGCATTATCCATTGCTTCCAAGTATGTTCAGGTTTGCAAATAAATTTCAGCAAGTCGTCATTATATGTTATTGGGGTTGATGAGGAGTTCACTGACTTGTGTGCTAAGGCGTTGGGTTGTAGACGTGGTTCTTTCCCTTTCACTTATTTGGGGATGTCGCTAGGCTCTAACCCGCGAAGTTTGGCGGTTTGGGAACCGGTTATTGCAAATGTCCGTCGGAAATTAGCAGGTTGGAAGCGTAACTCGATTTCATTTGCGGCACGAGTCACTTTGGTTAATGTTGTCCTCTCTTCTTTGCCGATTTATTATATGGGCGTGTTCCGCATTCCTAAAAGAGTTATCGCAGCAATTGATAAGATTCGCCGAGCTTTTCTTTGGGGTGGAGTAAATTTACATAGAAAAATGAGCAGAGTTAGCTGGAAGTTGGTGTGTAGACCACGACATTTGGGTGGTTTGGGAATAGCGGATTTACAGGTGCGCAACACGGCTATGCTATCTAAATGGTCGTGGCGCTATGCCACGGATGCATCGTCACTATGGAGGGCCATTATAGTGGCCAAATATGGGGAGGATGTTCAATGGTGGAGGTTTAATTCCACCCGTCAGCGCGCGATGTCGGTGGTGTGGAAACAAATTGTGCAAACTGCTTGTTCGGCTGAAGTGCAGCGAAATTTCCATGAGAAGCTGATATGGCACGTGGGGGAGGGTAGTCGAGTCCTTTTTTGGTTTGATTCATGGTGTGCGAGCAAACCTTTAAAAGATATCTTTCTACGGCTATTTTCTTGTGTTATTAATAAATTAGCACTGGTCGTGGATTATTCAGTACATGGGGGTTTTCATCACTCACGATGGGCAGAATTTTTTCGTCGTCCGCTTCGCGTTTTTGAGGCGGGACTGTTGCGTGATATGCGGGCAGTGATAGGCGACATGCATATACATAGAGGTATCCGCGACAAGCTGATTTGGACTTCAGATAGTAGAGGTATGTTCACGGTCAAAGCTGTTTCTCAGATATTGATGTTAGACGAAGCTGGGGAGAGTGAGTTTGGGGCATGTTTCACGTGGAAAGTTTTGGTTCCACCGAAAGTACAGGCTTTTCTGTGGTTCGTTTGGTTGCGTCGCCTGCCGACGTTTGATTTTTTGAGCCGTAGGGGTGTTGTTTTTGAGGGGCAGTGCACGTTGTGCTTTTGGTGTAAGGAATGGGAGGAAGACGCCGATCATCTATTGTATTCGTGTCCCGTGGTTCAGCGGATATGGGACTGGTTTCGCTGCTGGTGGAGAGTGTGTTTACCGCTGCCACAAACGTTGTCTGATTTCTTCTTACCCGACTTCCATTGCTCGTTTTCGGGTACGCGCCGTTGCATGTGGGTGTCATGCGTAGCAGCGATGCTATGGTCGATTTGGCTAGCACGGAATGAGATGGTTTTCAACAAGAAATTATTACCGGTCGAGGAGGTATGCTTCTTGATTAAGTTGCGTTCGTTCTATTGGATGCGTACTTTGAGGAATGATCTATGTCTAGGCGAGGCAATGTGGTGGGAATGTCCGAGTCTTTTCTCTGAGCCATCACCTTTGCGATCAGCACGGCTTGGTATTTGTTGGGAACCACCATCGCGGGGGATTTTGAAGTTTTCGGTGGATGGTTCTGCACGCGGCAAGTCGGGTCCTGTAGGTTTTGGGGGCGTGTTACGCGATGAGCATGGTAATATATTGGCGTTATTTTCTGGCCCTCTTGGTTGTATTGACTCAAATGAGGCTGAACTGTGAGCGATTGCTTTTGCGCTATCGTACTTTCGGAAATCAGCTTGGGCAGCTCTTCCTTTGGTAGTAGAGTCGGATTTCATGGTCGCTATTAGTTGGGTGCTACATATGGACAAACGACCATGGCGTTTTTGGGAGGTTTTTCGTGAGATTGACAGTTGCTGCTCTACGATACATTCGATATGCTTCTCCCATATTTTCCGCGAGGCGAATGGCTTAGCAGACGCGTTGGCAAAGGAGGGGGTAACGCGGATCTCATTATTTTGTGCCTGTTAGTGTTAGCGTTTTGGTTTTGCTTCCGATTGTGTTTTGTTGGACCATTGTTTTACCACATACGGTTCGTACTCTTTTCCTCCGTTAGGCTTTAGGGAGGTTTTTAACGAGGCGACCGTTGTGGCTTTTGGTTGTATATTGCTTCTTAATATACGACATCATTGAGCAAAAAAAAAATTGTAATTATTTATAATGTTATAATGCACAATGATTCCAATTTTAACAGCTTTCTGTATCTATATACGATATACATATATATTTCTTCATATTTTCACATGTGATACACATAATATATCATGCAAAATTGATAGGATCGACTAGAACTTGAAAACCGATCAACTAATTACTAGAAATTTCGAGTTATTCGAACTTCTATTTCATAACTCAAACTTTATTTGAAATTTTTCAAGTCAAGTCGAGTTTATGAAATTACAAGTTGAGCCAAAACGAATCAATTATTTTCACATCGAGTCAAATCAAATAATTCGATTTTTTTCGAGTCGAGTTTTACCCACCCCAGTTGTTGCATTAATTTTGTTCGGCTTGTTACCAGCTACATTTTTTCTTGTGTTAGGCAAATAGCTTTTACGTTGGCTATTGCATGAGTTAGGCAGTGAATGAATTAGTGCGCTGTAGATTGAAAATCAAAGAGAGGGAGCTAAAAACGTTCGAGAGAAAACAAATGAGAAAAACCATTTTGACAAACTTTGCCATTTTTATCAACTCTTTGATCGGATGTTTATCCATGGTTCGATTAAACTAATTTTTGGACAACAGATAGACACTTTGAACTTCTTAACAATGTACGGTCAAATTTTTCATCCGAACCTTGCAACATCTAAAATTCGGGTTTTACAACAGCTTGAATTTTGTAGTGATATTCTCATTTTGTCTCTTGTTATTTAAAGATTACTTGTTATTAGTCTTTTTATAGTCATTGGTTGAATATTGTGATCCTATAGCAGAATTTTTTTTTTATTATAGTAGAGCTTACTTTTCAAGTACATAAGCAAAGGCACCTAGCAAAAGCTAGGTAAAAACCACAGTTTTTCATGGTTTCAATTCTCTGAAGCTAATGGGAACTGGTTTACAGGTGGAGGTGGTATATTATATATGGTTTTGAGGGGTGACACATTTGAACACTTTAGCTTAACAGTGGAATTCACAATCAGTGTCAGAATAACATGTCCCCACATTCCAACCTTTTCCAAATTTTATTAGCCATTGTGGAAGACGTTTTCGTGCGGGTCGAAATTGTTTGAATCATTGAATGCTCGTCATCATCAGTTGCTTCGTGTTGAATACAACCGTCAACCTATAAGATTGGTTTCCGTCAACGTCAAGTTGATAATTGGATTCAGGAGTTGATTACCAGTGAGAAAGGTCGTAAAAATAATTTTGTTGCGCCCAAAAATTTGTATATGAGAATTTATGTTGTCTCTATAAAATGTCTTCAAAAACACGGTTAATAACACTACTAATGCGAAAATAATTATGACACTGAATGTATGTAAAAATGATGATACATGCTCGAAAATTAAAATATTAATGCATAAAACAATGAAGTTTAAAACAAGACAAACTTGAACCAAAATGTAATTCACAGTTGATGATCAAATTTTAATTCAATTGTAATTACGATACAAGGTAAAACCAATTAAAAAACAAATTTATGTATTAACCATAACTAAAGATTTTATTAAGCTAAATCTATTCGAACTAAAGGTCAATTCATAAATTAGACAAGTATTAAAGTCAATTGAAACAACAAATTAATTCAATGCAAAGATAGGGTAGCATATTAGGAAAATCAATTTCAACTAAAGTGAATTCACACATTAGGCGAGTATTAAAGCCAATTAGGGTCGTAAAAATAGATAATCGGATGGGTTTCAGGTCGGGTACTGTCAGGTTGGGTCAAATTAAATACAGGTCAATTCAGGTCAAAAAAAATTTTTGACTCGACTCGAGTCGGGTGCAGGTCAGTAGTTGGTCGGGTCTATTGTAGGTCAGGTCCATTTCAGTTCGGGTCCATTTCAGGTCGGGTCCATTTCAAGTCGGGTTCAAACAGATCGGGTCCGAACCAGGTAATTGGCAGGTTAATTCGGACTCGGGTTCATTTCAGGTCGGTTTCATTTCAGGTCGGGTTAATTCGGGTTTTGAATTCGTATTATTTTTGAGTTCGGTACAATTGTACAAGTAGTCGATATTTATTTCGAATTAATTATTTAACGCATTTCATGGAATCACATTAAAAATAAAAATTTGGCACTAGAAATGAACATATATATATATATATATATATATATATATATATATATATATATATTTGTGTATTAGGATTTAAGGTTTAGAATGTAAGTTTTAGTATGTATGTGTATGACATACATACATACATACATACTAACTTACATATTATATACATATGTATATACATATATGAATAAGGGTTTACAATTTAGAGTTTAGGGTTTAGGGTTCCTATAATTATATATGCATATACATATACATATATAGATTAGGGTTTAGGGTTTCTACATTTATACATACAGACATACATACCTCATACATACATACCTTAACCCCAAAACTGCGTGTGTGTGTCAAATAAGTATTTTTTATATGAAATACTAACTATAATATATATCTTATTCGATTGTAATTTAGTTTGGAATATTATATATATAATAATATTAAAATAATTAAAATTCAGTTAAAAAAATCAATTCAAGGAGAACTTAATTTAGAATAATAAATATATAATTATGTTAAAATAATTAAAATTTAAAAATTATTTTTTAATATTTTATGATTGTTTTTCTTTTAAAATTTTAAATTTTGATTATTTTAATATCATTATATATATAATATTCCAAACTAAATTACAATCAAATAATATATATATTATAGTTAGTATTTTATATCAAAAATATTTATTTGGCTTAGTGGCAAACCCATGCCTTAACCCTTAAGGATTCCCAAGTTCAAATCTTACCAAGGGTGAGTATATTGTTATTTTTTCTTTCTCCATATATTATTAGTATTGCATGTCACAAGTATATGCTTGGCTCTGTGGAAAACTGTGACACGTGTCACTACCTAATTAAAATAAATAAATTTTTATTAGATTAAAATTTAGATCAAATTGATAGATTGTGTAGATAAAGGAGACCAATTTGTAATTATACCAATTATTTTAACAGCCTCGTCAACTTTTCCATTTTTTAACCGCAGGTGGCTACATTGGAACCAATTAAATAGTTATGTGGTATAGTTAACACAATTAAAAATATAGTGGTCAAATCGACACCAACCCCATAGTTCGGTGGTCATTAGTATAGTTTACCCAAAAAATTAACAGTTAATATTTTTACATTTATCAATACTTTAAATTCATCAAATCATAGACTTCCTCAATAACATGTCTGGTAAATACCAAGTTATATCAACATCAGTTCAGGTTAAAAATAAGTTGGGTTCAAAACAAGTTGGGTCAATTAACAGGTCGGGTTTAAAAATGTCGGGTAAAATCGGATCTCGGGTCAATTCAGTCGGGTAATATCAGGTAATTTGTCAGGTCGGTCTAGGGTTCGGGTTCGTTTCAGTCGGATGCAGGTCGGGTTTCGGGTCAAAATTAACAGGTCCGATTCGGATTCGGGCCATTTTCAGTCGGACGCAGATCGGGTTCGGTTACTACAGTAACAGGTTCAACTCAGGTTCGCTTCAGCAACAATCAGTTCGGGTTCGAGTCATCGAATTCTCGGGTCAAATCAAGTTCTGACTCGAGCAGGTTTCGGGTAGAGTCAATTTTTTACATCCCTAAAGCCAATGAAAACAACAAATTCAATGCAAAGATCAATTAGAAAAATTAGTACACCAGATACCACTAAATTTTAAACAGTGGATCGTTTATATCATTTAACTTTTAATTTATTCAATTATAATATTAAACTTTCATTTTACTTGAATCATGTCACTAGACCATTAAGTCCCGAACGAAAAGGTAACATCACTGATGATGATTCACATGGATGTTGCACCAAAATGTCGTTAAAAATAATGATTAATGCTCTTTCAAAGGCTTGAACCAAAGACGCCAAGAAACAAAGCTAAGCATCTAAGCAATGAGCTAAAATAAGAACTTGCTATAATTTTATAATAACTCATATTTATGTTTAATTACGGTTGAGATTAATTTTATTTGTTAATAATATAATTTTATAAATATATTATATTTTATAATATTTATAATATAATTTTATAAATATATATTCTATCGCCGATATCATTTGTTGTTCGTCCATACACCATTTGTAGCTCGTTTGACTAAAACTTTCGTGTTCAGTGTTCTATTAGCATGTTATTTTTGACAATGAGAAAATAGGACAATCAATTGTAGGGTCCAATGAAGAAAGTGGTGGAAAGAGAAGTGACGATCAACTGTACTAATATATAAATTTAGAACTGTACTAATATATAAATTTAGGGTTTAGGGTTTTTTTAAAAATAATATATTTATATTATAAATAATATTAATATATAAAAATCATATATTTTTATCAATAATTTGTAGAGTAAGTGGTTAAAACTCTCAGTTGACACCTCCCCTATCTTCTAAGTTGTAGGATCAAATCCCAATAGGAGCAAATTCTCCCACCCTCCCCTTAGGTAAAAATTATTAAAAAATCATATGTTTTTATTAATGTTATTGGCAGTATTAATTTTATATCGTAAAATAAATTGAATTAAACTAGGTGTAATTTGACATTTACAATTATTTATGGTACAATATTATAAAACTTTAAGTTGATTTAGTGGTTAAGCTCTAGCCTTTTATTCAGATAAGGTTCAAGCCCTCCTAAGTATATGATTTTATTTTTTCCTCTAACAAAACGATGTAATTTTGGACCATTTTAGGCATCAAAACAACCACATCAAAAACAAAATAAAGTCTTTTTGGTCCAACATCCACATGGGTCGTTGTCAGCCAGATCACCGCCTCGTTAAGTACTTAACAATCTAGTGGTATAGTTGAAGCAAAATGAATGTTTGGTGCTACAATTGAACAAATTGAAAGTTTATTGGTATAAATGATACACCCCTAAAGCTCAGTGGTATTTAGTGTAGTTCACCCATAATTAAATTATATTAAAAATAATTTTAAAAATAAGAAATTAATATATACATCCTTCAAATATGTTTAATAATGTTATATAGAAAACTAATTATTTTCATAATCTAATACATATATAGATACAAAATATTACTTGTTTAAACAAATAATTATCAATTATCAGTTAATTTTATTAAAATTTTTATACAATCATTTAATGTAACAGTAAAATTAACTAATGCAATCTACTATTAGTTAATATAATATGTTATCCCACTAATTATCAAACAAGAGCTACAAATTTTAGTGGATAGAGCATATATAAGTGTTTCTACAAATAAGTAAATAATTATCGACTATTAGTTACAATCATTACGTAATCAACTGGTTAAATCAACTAATATAATTCAATATTAATTAATATAATGCATTGATTTACCCGTTCATTACCAAACAAGAGCTATAAATTTAACTATTATAGCATATGAGATAGGGATTTGTAATCAAGAAATCGTTCAAATTTCAGGTCAGGTTAGGTTAAATCGGATATGGGTTATGTTAGGTCAATTTAATGGTTCAACTCGGATCAGGTCGGGTTTGAGTCGACTCAGATTCGGGTCATTGTCAAGTTGATTTCAAATCAGATTGAGTTCGGGTTTGAGTCGGGTTAATTTCAGGTCGGGTAAGTTTCAGTTAAGGCTAAAACGGTTTGGGTCTAAATCAGTTAATTAACGGGTTAATTCAGGTTCGAATGGACTTCAGGTCGGGTCACGTTGTTGATGGATAAAATTTAGGTCGGGTAATATCGGTTTCGGTTGAAGTTCAAGTTAAGTTTTACATGTACAAATAGCCTTCGGTCTGGTGATTGTGGGTAAATTTTAGATAAAATAAATTTTTAGGGATTATTATGAACCAAAATATCCCTTAGGATGATGGAATATGTTACAATTTAATATATATATATATAATTGTGTCTAAATTGAATTGAACTAAAATTTAAAAGTGAATGTTAGGACTAAAATGAAAAACTTTTAAACGAGTGAGAACCTAAAAGGTAATTAATCACTAAGCAAAAAAATTGGGCGGCAAATGCAAAATGGGCAATTAATTATTGGATCAAATTTAAAAGTAATTGTGACTAAATTGAATTAAATTAATTTTAGGGACTAAAATGAATCAAATTGAAACTATAATTAATCATATTAAATTAAAATTGGGACTAAAATTAATCAAATTAAAACTAAAGAATAAAAATTGGGACTAAAATGAATCAAACTAAAACTAAACTAAAATTGGGACTAAAATGAATCAAACTAAAACTAAACTAAAATTGGGACTAAAATGAATCAACTCATAAACCCTACACCGTAAACTAAAAACCCTAAAATATAAACCTTAAACCATAAAATAAATCAAACATTCACTAATATTGAGACTAAACCATAAACCCTAAAATTGTGACTAAAATAAATCAAACTAAAACTTAATAATAAAAAAATCTAAATATAAAGCTCCTAAAGTAGTAAAGACCCAAAGTGCAAATAACCCCTAAAATTTTAAAATGACCGTTTGGTTCTTTAATTTTGATTTGAGTTTTGAAATTGGGCGGCCCGCCCTAAAAAATGGACAGTATTATTTTTTTCAACTTTGGACTAAATTACTAAAAATGAATAGTGATCAATTTAGACTAAGAATTTAATTTTAGGGACTAAAAAAATTGGACTAAATTAGAAAAAATATAAATAAATATAGAGGAATTTTGACTAAAAATTAAATTGTAGGGACTAGAATAAACAAAAATATAATTTGACTAAATTATCAAAAATAAAAAAATATAGTAGTAAATTTGGACTAAAATAATGTTTAATTAGGTTAACCCCTAAACCCCAAATGTCAAGCCCTAACTCTTACGATCACTATAATTAAAGTGCAAGCCTAATCCCCTAAATCCCTAAACCAAATTTATAACTATAAACATTATACTTGAAACATGTTACATATACCCCTAAACTCTAAACCTCAACCCCTAAACCTTATCATCATTGATGATTAAAGTGCAAGTCTAATCCCCTAAACCCTGAATTTACAAACTAGACACGTGACCCTAAACATTTAACTTAAAACATATAACACTAACCTCAAACCTCAAACCATAAATCTTATAACATTTAACTTGAAACATATACCACTAACCTCGAACCCTAAATCTTGTAAATACTAATAAGTGTAAGCATAATCCCCTAAATTAGACCCATAGGCCATAACCATAAACATTTAACTTAAACATATACCCCTAACTCTAAACCTCAAACCTTGAATCTTGCAAAAAATAATAAGTGTAAGCCTAATCCC
The DNA here is from genome assembly GCA_030270665.1 of Hibiscus trionum. Taxonomy (NCBI): domain Eukaryota; kingdom Viridiplantae; phylum Streptophyta; class Magnoliopsida; order Malvales; family Malvaceae; genus Hibiscus; species Hibiscus trionum. The sequence goes on along the minus strand of BSYR01000027.1, from coordinate 11,376,976 downwards.
CAAATCCCTAAACTAAATACATAGGTCAAACCCCAAACATGCAACTTACAACATATACCCCTAAACTATAAATCCCTAAACTAAACATATAACCCAATCACTCAACTTAAAACATATACTCCTAATCCAACCCTTTAAACTAATCTCATAAGTCATAACTCAAACCCTAAATTTTATTTTTAATTTTAATTAAATATATTATAATTAAAATTAAAAATTTGAAAATTAAATTAAATTTTAATTTTAATTTTAATATACTAAAATTAATATTATTATATTATTAACTAAATATTAGATTAAATATTAATTTAAATATATTAAAAGTATTATTTTAATTAAATACTAATTATACATTATTTAAATATTAATTAATTTAATTTAATTATTAAACCAATAAAATCCTAACAATAAATATCCCTTTATACCATAAACAAACCCTAATTTTATTTTGGGTAAACTACATAAATAACCATCATACTATTACAAAAGTCGCGATTTGACCACCTTACTTTTTTTCGAAGCAATTAAACCATCATACTATTAAATTGGGTGCAATTTGACCACCAGCCGTTAGAGGTTAACGGCAGGGTAACATGGCAGTTAAAAAAACGAGGGTATAATTACACATTTGGTCCTTATTATTTACACAATCTTTCAATTTACTCCTAATTTTAATTTAATAAAATTAATTAATTAATTAGGTGATGACACGTGTCACTAACTTATTGGAGGGATTTAATTATTTATATTTGATTAAATAAATCTATTTTCATCCTCCAATCAGGTGGTGACACGTGTCACCACCAATTAAAGGAAGAAATTGGCAAAATTCTCATATGCAGTTAAGGGGGGTCGAACTTGAGACACCCAACAACAAGGACTGTTGGTTTACCACCGCACCAAATGCTTTGTTATGAAGTAATTCCTGGCGAGAAATACAAATACAGAACATAACTGATATTTGAGAGTGGCTATTTTGCAAACAAATTCTCATATGCGGTTAAGGGGGATCGAACTTTCTTCAGCTTTTATAACAATGCATACATAAATGATTATATTTCTTCAATACGAAAATAAATCGAATCAAAAGAGATTTGTGTTTCTGGCTACTCTTCCTGCATAATTCCCACCACAAAATTCATTGTACCTCATGTAGAAACTGTTATAACTAAGTAGAAAACAGATTGCTTCATATTCGTTTGTAGTTTTCTAGTTGTCTGTTGTTAAGATCATGGTTTACGTGGATCTATAATGTAGGAGACAGTGAACTAACTGAACCCCAATACTGATGGAGTTATGTTCTGTAGGAAAACGATAATGCCTTAACAATTTTACATTAAGCACTCTCACATGTAGGTTTTAGGAGGTGGGCCTCCTTTATTTACTTCAATCTCTTTTGCAAAATAGCCACTCTCAAATACCAGTTTAATAATTACAAATGATAAGGAGATAAGGAATCTTTCAAACATAGGAAACACCATCGGCTATTGTTCATACTAACCGGGGATGACAATCGGGGAAAACGACACACTTGAAAGTTTCTTCTGCCTTTCAGAGCTCCAACAAGGAATGGACTACAAACCGTTCCACAACAACCTGCAAGGAAAGAGAAGGTCATTGAGTAATTGTATTTGTATATTTCGTCAGGAATTACATCAAAATACTGCATTTGGCGTGCTGGTTAACCAGCTACTCCTTGTTGATGGGTGTCATGAGTTCGATTCCCCTTAACTACATATGAGAATTTTGCCAATTTCTTCCTTTAATCGGTGGTGACACGTGTCACCACCTGATTGGAGGATGAAAATAGATTTATTTAATCAAATGTAAATAATTAAATCCCTCCAATAAGGTAGTGACACGTGTCATCACCTAATTAATTAATTAATTTATTCTATTAAATTAAAATTAGGAGTAAATTGAAAGATTGTGTAAATAATAAGGACCAAATGTGTAATTATACCCTCGTTTTTTTAACTGCCACGTCACCCTACCGTTAAACTCTAACGGCTGGTGGTCAAATTGCACCCAATTTAATAGTAGGATGGTTTAATTGCTTCGAAAAAAAGTAAGGTGGTCAAATCGCGACTTTTGTAATAGTATGGTGGTCATTTATGTAGTTTACCCTTTTATTTTTTACGGTTGCAACATTTTGCTATCATTTTCTCTTTCGACTCTCAATTCGTAGATTTTCAGTTTCTTCTCTCTCGACTCTCAATCTCTCATCTCATCCATTCATGACCCACCCAACTTTTCAAATTCTCTCTTTCATCTCTCTCGACTCTAATCTTCCAGTCTCTCCATTTTCACAGTTTTAAATTTTTATCGTCCGAGTTTTGGGCCTTTGGTTGCGAACTTGTGATTTAGGGTTCATCACATAGTTTTAGACTCAGATTGACTTACACAGATCTCACATTTTTTCTGGATGTTAATCTCTCTAAAATTTCACTTTCTTTTTCGATTTTTGTATTTTTTTGTTTATGTTAACTTTCATTTTTGTTGACTTTAATCTCTCTAAAATTTTATGTATATTCTCACTTTTTTTATTTTTATATATTTTTTGTATTAGCTTTCATTTTTTTGACTATTAATCTCAAAATTTTCAGGTATATTTCTCATTTTCTTTTTCGATTTCTATATTTTTTGTTTGTGTTAACTTTTATTTTTGCTGACTGTTAATTTCTCTAAAATTTCAGTCTTTTAGTAATATCATTTTGTTTATTTTTTGATCTATCATCTTATATTTGTTCGATCGCAGATTTGTTCATTTATGCTAACTTCTCGTTTTTGTTGACTATATTATATCTTTTATCTCATATTTGTTCGATCTCTATAAGGGCTGATTCTGTAAGTATATGTCTTTGAGCTTTTATTATATGCCTTCAATTATCTGAAGGATCTTGTAACTTAAGCTTACTGAATACTGGTTTTGTTGATTATTTTACATATTATTGTAAATTTCACTATACATGTCTGTTCTGTTGTGATTATTTGTAAATTTGATACATTACTCAATTATTTGTTTTGATTTGTAAATACATGTTTAAATGCATTGCTTATGTTTAAATGCATTATTTTGATTTGTACATACATGTATGTTCTGTTTTGATTTGTACATATATGTTTTATGTTTTGTTTTAATAGTTTAATCCGAGTATATCGGTTGGACATCCTGTTCTACGATGCTACTGGTGTCAAAAGGAAATTTCTAAAGGACTTTGTGAACTGATTTAACAATGTCATGTACAAAAATTAAATCATGTACAAAAATAAAGTCGGGTACAAGTCGAGCTCAAATCCAAAATTTTTAGGTGCAACTCGAGTTCAGGTCAATACCAATTCAAAATCAAACCAATTTCAAATTACCAGTCCTTCAGGTTACAAGCATTTCTATTTCTAATTTAATTGATTTTAGTTAATTTTACAAGTCGAGTCAGTTGCTTTTTATATCTCTGATATGAGGGCCATGATTGCTTTAAAAAATCAATATGCTGTACTTTTGACTTATAAATTGTTTTTATGAAAATTTGTATGATTATTTGCCATTTGAACTCGCTCAAACTGTCTAATTCATAAATTGATGTGGTTTGACCTTAAAAAAGTTTATGAAGCGAGAACTTGACGTTCACCAACATTAAGCTTAATAAACACAAGCAGTAATAAAATGTGATGTTCATTTACTCCCTATTTCTAACAATTAGCATGTATGGCATGGCAAACGACAGGATAAAATTCCAAATTGATTTTATTGAAATGTAATTCTGTTAAGTAAAAGATTAAGAAAACAAGCAGGATAATTGATTCGATTCTGATTTAGCCAAAGAGAATGTTAATTGCAAATTCTTTTTAACAAAACCCCAGCAATCCTAGCATAAAAGACAGAGCACTTGCACTTGTATGATAAGCAAAGAAAAATTCTATAAACCACCACAAAAGACACAATTGTAGTAAAAACCAAAATTTCCCTTGTTCTCTGCAGTTTGAATCATTCCTCTTCGGCAATCCTTCCCTTCTCACTAACATAGATACCATCAAGGAACTTCCTAATATCCTTATTCTTCACATGGCATTTCTGTTCAACACTCAAATTATTAGTGCAATTCATAGTATTAAATGACGGGTAACCGCAAAACCACAAATCTAGCCCTGTGACACTATACAAATGCGAAGTAGAGGGTACCTGGTTTATCAAAGCGGCTGATCGAGACACAAGTTCAATGTCATTACCATCCAAAACGATCTCATCCTTTACCTTCTCCGATCGGACAATGGATACCCCTTCCAACATATCCACCTTGCGAACCTGATTTTTCACACATTTGAACATTATAACAATTTCAATTTTTCATACAAGAAATGAAATGAGAAAGTTTACCTTCTTCTCGCCAAGGAAATTACGGATCTCAATGGAGTTGTTGCCGTTAGTGATGGAGGCGTTGATTGGAAAATGGGCATAGACGAACCTCATCTTGTAACGGTAACCCTTGGTGACACCGGTGATGAGGTTCTCGACGTGGCTGAGAGCGGTGCGAATGGCGGCGCTGGTCTTCCTGGAGCCGAACCAAGCCTCGATCCTGAGCTTGCGCTTGCCGGTTTCCTCGTCCTTGATGAGATGGAAGTCGAGGTTGAGGTGCTTGAAGTTGCGGGTGAGCTTGCCCCTTGGGCCCTCCACCTCGATCATCTTGGCCTTCACCTTGATGCTAACCCCGTCGGGGATGTCCATTGTCTCTGAAGAAAGTATGGTCTTCATCTTCACCTCTGCCCAGGCGCCAACAATTCTCACCTTCCACAAAAACCCTAAACCTAATTGGCTTTATATATCCCAGGAAATTATTCCTCACTTGAAGAACAAGACTTGGATCATGGGCTTTAGCTTGATTGCATTTTGGGCTTAAATAACAAGTTTGGAAAAACAATGGTGCCAAAAAGAAAAAGTCCATCCAACCCAAAATTATTTTTTTTCTCGTCCTCCTTATTTTTAGGGCTTTGCCGTGACATGACAATGAGACTATATTGCAAGAAGAATCTATTGAGTGGTTTTAGTGAAAAAATAAAGTATTATTATTCCTAAAAAATTCGAGTTCAAGTAAACTTATCTGTACGGCGTGTGTTTTTAAAAGGTTAAGAATAAAAAACATATATTATCATGTAATTACACCAAAACGTTAAACATGATTTAAATACCAGACAAAAACACCAAAAATGTAAATATAGCATATGCATTATAATATGATTTTAAGTAAATGAATAAGTTAAAATCGAATTACAGCCAACAACAAAGTGAGTGAAATTTTTAGTTCTAAAGATCGAAGGTATGGGATAAATTTAAACATGACAAAAATGCGACACAAAAAATAATGTCAACACAACATAAACATATAGATATATCAAAAATTATTAGTAAATACATCACTTAATTGAAAACAAGCTCTTAAATTATAGTATCTTTTCTAAGTTAGTTATGCAATTAAAATGACATGACACAATCTAAAACATCAAGCGTAATGTGACTTAAAAAATAAAATTTACAAAATTAAATAATGTTAAAAATATACATTATAAAAATTTAAAATATTTATAAATTTAAAATTATTTTTAGGAAAAAACATTTGAGAATCTTCTGTATTTTTAAATAATTATTTGGAATTTTTTGTGCCACGACGTCATGGAACTGAAACAATTGGTCCCAAAGAGGTTGCCAAATTATAGATTAGGTACAAATCGATTTGTACCTAGGGATGTAAAAACAGGTAATCGGATGGGTTTCAGGTCGCGTAAAATCGGGTACAGGTCATTTCGGGTCATTTTTCTATTTTGACTCGACTCGGGTCGGGTGCGGGTCCATTTCAGGTCGGGTCCATTTCAGATCGGGTCCATTTCAGGTCGGGTTCATTTCAGGTCGGGTCAAAACGGGTCGGGTCCGAAGCAGATAATTGACAGGTTAATTCGGGTTCAGATACACTTCAGGTCGGGTCCATTTCAGGTCGGGTCCATTTCAGGTCGGGTCCGTTTCAGGTCGGGTCCATTTCAGGTCGGGTCCATTTCAGGCCGGGTTCATTTCAGGTCGGTTGCATTTCAGGTCGGTTGCATTTCAGGTCGGGTAATTTTAGGTCGGGTAGTTTCAGGTCGGGTAATTTAGGTCGGGGTATTTTTAGGATTGAAATTCGTATTGAGTTTGAGGTCGGTACAACCGTATAAGTAGTCGATAGACTTTAGGTTGACCTTCGTCAATCATCATTGATTTGGAATTAATTATTTAAAGTCATATCAAATTAAAATTATAAAACATTGGAGTAATTAAAAAATAATGAAAATGTGTCAAATTGGACTGAAAAGGGGTCAATTTGGATTAAAAATAAAGTTTCACGGATTATAATGAACAAAAATATCAAATTAAAATTATAAAACATTAGACAAATTTAAAAGAAAACAATGAAAATGGGTCAATTTGGAATAAAAATAAAATTTTGGGGATTGTGATAAACAAAAATTATCAAATTAAAAGTATAAAAATTAGAGTAATTAAAAAAACAATAAGTATATGTCAATTTAGAATAAAAAAAAGTTTTAGGATCTAGAATGAACAAAATTTCAAATTAAAATTATAAAACATGATGAATTAAAATATATAAATAGGGGTCAATATGGAATTAAAATAAAGTTAAGGGACTAGAATGAAGAAAATATCAAATTAAAATAATAAAGCATTGCACAAATTAAAAAAAATAAATGTGGGTCAATTTGGAATAATAAATGTGGACAAATTAAAATAAAGTTAAGGGACTAGAATGAAGAAAATACTAAAACACACATGTATACATACATACTAAAACACATATATATGCATGTATTTAAGTTTTAGTATATATATACATGTATGTATGTAAGTTTTAGTATATATATATATATATATATATATATATATATATATATATATATATATATATATATATATATATATGTATGTAAGTTTTAGTATATATATATATATATATACTAGAACATACATATTTTGTAACCCCTCGTCCCGGTCTGGTCGGATGACCGGTCCGAGTGGGCCACACGGGGAAAACCGAGTGAAAACCCCTAAGGATTCCCCCTCGGTTAACAACCCTATTTTTTTCATTTTATAATCTTGTCTAAATAGATATTAAACCCTAAGTGATCATACAGCGGAACAACATATACAAATCGATCGAACAAACTCAAACAATCATGTTACAGCCCAATTTTAAGCTTATACTGCAGGTGGTATCGATACACCTAAGGGGTGTATCGATACCCCTTGACTAGGTCAACTGGTCAGAGTCAACCAGTGGAGACCGTATCGATACGCCCAAGGAGTGTATCGATACCCTCCCCAACGGTTGACTTTCCACGGTCAACGCTAAGATGACGGTATCGATACACCAGAGGCCCGTATCGATACCGAAATGGACAGTAGCTCCAGTGACCAAAAAGGTATCGATACGCCCCCTCGCGTATCGATACACGAGGCCTGAAACAAGAAGGCGGTATCGATACTGGACCACCCGTATCGATACCCCTGCACAGCAAAAACTCCCAAACTCAGCTAAAACGAACAAGACTCGGACCTAGATGCAATTTAGGACTTTCCTAACCCCAACCAAGCATACATACAACATTCGTATACCACCAAGCAGCCATACAAACCCTCAATAAGCATAAACATCAAGGAGATCATGCAATAGGCCCAAGATGACATCCAAGCATTCAAGTTCTTACATCAACATTCAAACATGAAGGCAACCTCTTAGGCATAAGGCTAACATTCAACAAGAGTAAGCAATTAGGCATGGGTTAACATTCATCAAGGCAATACCAACCAAACAAAAGCAAGGCATCAAGGAGTCTAAACATGCTCCTAACAACCTACAACTATCCAACAAAACATTACACATCCCATTGCTTAAACTATTACATGTCTTAGCATTAAAATCCATACTTGATGAACTCAAGTCCAAAAACCACACTTGGAGGCCCTCCACTTGCCCGAGCAACCCACGAACTAAGGATCTGCAATGTTGAACAAAGAGAGCGTAAGCAATGATGCTTAGTGAGGGTAAGCTCTAAAAACAAACCTCAACATCGCAGGGTCCGAGCACGATCTAGCCAAGGCAATTCACATTTACCAAAAGTCCACAAGATAAAGATGCATGAGCAATATATATCACATATATGCCTTAATCATGAGCTCAACACTACCATACATGTAATCACATTTAAACATCCAAAAAGCTCATATATCTCAACCCATTGATACACATATCAATCAACATTGGCACCTAGTTAAGACTCAAATACGCGGATAACCGTTGGAACTCACATCCAACAACACAACCATTACCTGACGGTGGGATTACACTCATCACCGGTCTCGCGGAGGGGATTCCACTCATCCTCACGCCCCGTCGATGGGATTCCACTCATCACCGACTATATTTAAATACCATTTCCGGGCGTACCCGTACTCCTCCTTGGTGACTCAACGCCACCAAGGCCACGCGCGACTTTTGACTCATGTGTACACACTAACATCCTAATGATCGATCATTTATATTTAAGTTTACTAGTGCCAATATTTACTCACTTCACATTACTCATTTCAATAACCTTGTGCTTAGCACGTACTCACCAACCACCATCATCATGCATGTCTCAAGCATCATAAGTCCAAATCTCATTTCACATGTATAAAGCAATATACATAGACATTCATATCACAATTCATACGAGACATACACAACCATATAATGAGTTCAACCAAAGGCTCTAGATCAAGTTTAGGATTAGGCTACCACCCTAATCCTAACTCTAGGTGGGTCTACCAAGCCCGACCTAGTCCACATACTCGAACCAACCAATTTAAAACCGTTTAAAACAATTAACCACTCACCTAAGCTTCCAAGCTCAAGACCAAGCAAGCAACAACCTTCAACTTCCCGAATTCACTTCCGATGCTTCACCGATGCCCAAACTTGACTCTAATCAATCCCAAACACAAACAAAACATCCACAATCAATATCTTGTCATCGAAACTAACCCGGATTATCATTACCAAGCATTCAACACTCAAAACAAGACCAAAAACAGGATTTTCGAGCAGCCCACTTGACCCACTGAAAACTCTCATTTCAAGCACCCAAACAAGCATCAATTGCACCAAAAATGATCCTCATATATCATACTACCTACAGCCCCCAAATTCCAACCTTTAACAGCCCCCAAATTCACATTAAAACCCTCCAAAAACCCCTTGGAAACCCAAATCCGAAAATTGATTAAAATCATTTGAAATTTACATATGTAGCATCATTTGGCTCCTACATTCCATAACTAACCATAATAAATCATAATATTAGGTTTAGCTACACAAAGGCACCATTTTTAATCCAAATATTCAAAATGACATTTTCTAAAACTTCCATGGAAATCAAAATGAAAGGTACTTTTATGAAGGGGAAGATGAGGGGAAGTCAAAAATGTCCTTACCTTTCGATTTGGGGCTGAAATGAGTGAGAAATAGGATGGAACAGTGTTCTTCAATGGTGGGAGGGGTTTTGTCGTGGGTTTTGTGGAGAGAGGGAGAAGATGAGTGAAAATTTTGGGTTTTATTTTATTTGTTTTGTTTTAAGTTAAAAGCCCAATGACCTATTTGCCCTTAATGAAATGGATTATTCACAAGGACATAAGTTCCATGGCCATTTGGGGTTTAATTTTCAAAGCATAGTCTATCATCAATTTAATTAATTTGAAAACCAAACCCGGACCATTATTTAAATTATAAAACCGAACCCAGAATAATATTAAAATATTATTTTCACCTAACCCCTAAACCCGGGTGTTACATATTTGTATGTATATATGTATACCCCTAAACAATACCCATAAACCCCAACCCTTAAATTTTATGATCACTAATAATTAGAGTACAAGCCTAATCCCCTAATTCTTAAACTAATCTCATAACCCTAAATAATTAAGTTGACACATTTACCCCTAAACCCCAAACATGAATATCTAAATCTTACAGACACTATTCACTAATAATTAGAGTGCCAGCCTAATCACATAATCCCTAAACTAATCTCATAGTCCCAAACAATCAACTTGACACACTTACCCTTGAACCCTAAACATAAACTCATAAATCTAACAAACAAAATAAATTGAAACATAAAAAGGACAAATCTAAAAATAAATTATTAATTAGAGCCCAAATCACAAATGAATAAAATTATTAAACCTAATTACTTACCAAATCTTTATACGAGGACCAAATCAAATTTAAAGCAAACCAAAAGGCTTAATAATTAATTAATTAATTTATGAAGCATGACCTAATTAAATAAAATTTAAAGAAACTAAACCAAAAGTTAAGACTAAAAAAATAAACTAAAACTTAAAAAACTTAAATTCTAACAATCTAATTAAGGAAGGACCTAAAGGATAATTAACCCCTAAATAAAAAAATCCCCCTCCACTCTCAATTTATTTCATATGCGGCAAAATTCCCTCCCCCCTACAATTTTGTTTCTGGCGGCAAAATTCCCTCCCCCCCCCCCACAATTTTGGTTCTGGAGGCAAAATTCCCCCCCACCCCCACCACCCCATTTTGTTTTTGTTTTATATGGTGCCAAAATCCCCCATAATTTTCTATCAATCAAAAAAAATTTCTCCCCATTAATTTTAAAAAAACTTCTCCTAAACTAAAAAATATTTTTTTATTATTTTAATAGTTATAATTAATTTTTTTAATAAAATATTTCTTAAATTTAATGATCACAATTTATAAATTGATTTAAATTTTAAATAATTTGTTTTAAATTCATCCATCACAACTTATTAATTTAATAAAATTTTTAAATTTTGAATATTTTTAATAAAATAAATTTAAGTATGTTAATTCTTATTAAACTTCACAAATAATTTATATTGAACGAGTTAGTATTAAATTAATTTAATAAATTAATACTTTACATTTATCAACACTTTAAATTTATCAAATCGTAGACTTCTTCAACTATATATCAGGTAAATATCAAGTCAGATCAATATCAGTTCAGGTTAAAAATAGGTCAGGTTCAAAGCAGGTCGGGTCAATTAACAGGTCGGGTTCAAAACAGGTCGGGTCCAAAACAGGTCGGGTCCAAAACAGGTCGGGTTCAAAACAGGTCGGGTCCAAAACAGGTCGGGTTCAAAACAGGTCGGGTAATATCGGATCTCGGGTCAATTCAGTCGGGTAAAATCGGTTATCTGCCAGGTCGGCTTCGGGTTCGGGTTCGTTTCAGTCGGGCGCAGGTCGGGTTTCAGGTCCACAGTAACAGGTCCAATTCGGGTTCGGGTCGTTTTCAGTCGGACGCAGGTCGGGTTCGGTCACTACAGTAACAGGTCGAATTCAGGTTCGGGTCAACAACAGTCGGTTACAGATCGGGTTCGGGTCATTAAATTTTCAGGTCAAATCAGGTTCTAACTCGAGCAGGTTTCAGTCGGGTTTTCAGGTCGGGTCAACTTTTTACATCCCTATTTGTACCTATCTCAAAAAAAAAAAATCTAGTTTGATGACAAATATATTGAATTAAGCCTAAATGGATACTCAATATGTAAATTTATAATTTATAATTCTATGATCACAGAAAATATTATACGAACATTAATAAACCATGCCACACAATTTTTCGTATAAGTTGAATTATTCTAACAATTATATAAGTTACGTGACTAACTGAATCTAACAAGTGATCTATGTAAAAAAAAATAGATGATGTTCATTTTAAAAGACTCGTGTTTAACCGCTCTATCTATAAAATGTATGTATTGTCAAAAGGTTAGGAATATGTATAAATAGATACTACCTTATAATCGCCTTTAGACAATTAAAAAAAGTGATGTCACTATTTAAGACATGGCACAAACAATGACTTGGAAACCAAATTAGGTGGATAAACAATTGAAAATAATAAAGCATAATATAAAAAAAATTATCATGTGTTTAGTTGAATAGTCATTTTGATTTATATTTTATTCAAAGCATTTTAATTTTTAATGTTTCATTTAGGGTCAAAATGATCCCTCCGTGGATGAAAATTGTTAGTCAACTAATGATAAATTACTTAAAACGACTTGACAAAATGACATTTCAGCAGAAAACATAATTTTATAAAATAATTTTTTAATTAATGTGTCATTCTATCAAGTCAACATTTTTGTCAATATTAAAAATATAAACATATAATTTTATTAATTTAAATATCATTTGAATCATATATATGAAATTTATTTATTTGAAAGTAAATTTAAATTATGCTAAATATGTTCTAAGCACTAGCGACAGAAAAATTGTTTTTTTATAAGGGATTAATTTTTAAGGTTTAGAGGTTATAGTTTAGGATCTAGGGTTAAAGTTTTAATGTTTGTGGTTAGGTTTTAAGGTTTGAGAATAGATTTTATGATTTAAAGTTTAAGGTTTAAAGGACCTATAGCATCTTTAGAAACCCTCTTCTAAAAGAAAATCTATTGATGGTGCATCATACAATCAGTGGCGGATCCACATGGTGTCCTGGGTGGGCCTGTGCCCACCCTGAATTTTTCAAACCTTACACATTTAGTTTCAATTTTTATAATTTTTATGAATTAGTCCTTAAATTTTATAACTTGTGCCCACCCTAAAAATTTGAGTTTTTTATGATCTGTATCCATCCTAAAAAGTGTTTTGATTTGTGCCCACCCTCAAAAAATTTTCTGGATCCGCCACTGCATACAATTGCCCTTGAATTATATATTTGATATAATTGAAGGGCTTGCATATGATTTTGAAGTGAAACATAAATTCATATATGATTTAAGAGTAATAATTTGATGCATCATCAGTAGAAAATTTCTTTCCCCACAAGTTGGCTTCTAAAGATGCTACACATCCTTTTTAAAAAAAATCAAGGACAAAAATATCTTTACAACTCTTAATCTAATATTCTGAACGAAACTTAAAAATTAGTCTTTGAAAAGTGGACTGATTTTTATGTTCGAATTGATCCCTTCAATATAAAAATTTAGGGATGGTAATATAATTCGAATTCGATTCGATCTGAAAAAAATTGATCTAAATCCGATTAAAAAAGTCTGAATCCGAATCCGAAAAAAGTTTCGAGTCCTAATAGGAGGTGGATCGGATATGGACAATGCCATGATCCGATCTGAATTCGATCTAAATCTATATTCGATTCGAGTCTGATCTATATATAAATCCGAATAAAAACACTTAAAACTCTTAAATTTAAAATATATAAATATATATTGAAATCCTAATTAAGTTGAATTGAGATTATATATATTTAATATATATATATATATATATATATATATATATATTCAATATATATAAGATTGAACTAGTTTAATTTGTTATATTGAATTGTAATATTTGTTTTTGCAATTAGTTTAAATATATTTGTTTGATGAAAATTATTTTTTAAAGATATTTGTTTGAGTTATTACTTTAACAAAATGAAAAAAATTTCAGACTTTCGGATTTGAATTTTAGATATTTTATTGAATCGAACTTGAATTTATGTAACCAGACTTTGATTCGAACTTAGATTTTTTTGATGTCTGGTTATTAATTAGATTGAACCTAAACTTTATAAAGTCTGATCCATTGTCATCCCTATAGAAAGTCATTTAAATTGAATCAAATTAGTATGATAATATTATGCGTTAACTATTAGAATAGTCACTTATATTTCCCCCAATACAGAGTTGGTCAACGATTTTGAAAAACGACAAATAAGGTCACTTACGTTTTCGGGGCGTAAACTTTTGGTCACTCAACCGTTTGTTGCCGTTAAACATTGATGACTTGCTGACCTAGCAGCGAAAAATAAGGGTAAACTACTGCAATGGCCACTAAAATTTATCCCATGTACATTTCTGCTCCCTAATTTTAAAAATAAACATTATGGTCACTACTGAAAATGTTTCTTTATAATTTCACCCTTAAATTTTTAAAATTCATTTTTCAACCATAAAACTTTACAATCAATTAGTACAATAATATTATAAAGTCTTAAATGAAAAATAGGTGCCCGAAGTATACCCTTTTTAAATTTTAGGTGCCCAAAATGCTCATATTTAATAACTAAAATTTCAAATTGCTCCTATTTTTTACTCTGGATTATTTTATTATTATTATAACATGGCATGTCATTTTTTATTATTGTTAAATTAAAAATAATATAAAATTATTATTATTATTATTATTATTAAATTTAAAATATTTTAAAAAATATTACTTCTTAAAATAACTTAGGTGTCTAAAGTATTTTTTTTGTAAAAATAGGTGCCCAAAGTTTCTATAGTTACAATTTTAGGTACTTAGCTGTTAAATGAGTGTTAAAAAGTTGTCAACCAATCGGTGATTGACATGTGGCATTAATTTAATTTAATTTTTAATTTTTATAATTGAAAATACTCAGATTTTTAAAAATTTTAAAAAAATCTTAAAATTTTACAAGCTTCATAAAACAGTCACTAAATCCCTAAAAAATCTCAAACTTCCGTCGTCGATTAATGCTACTTCCGCCGCCGATCGTCGTCGCTAACCACATCCACTTGGTCGCCGGACCAAGGCGACCATTTCCCCTAACACTATGTTGCTGGAAACGCCCAACGGCGTGCAGCCGAATGTCAAACACAAAATCAACGTTCGTGTTTGACGTTCGGCTGCACGCCGTTGGACATTTCTGGCGACGCCCAAAAAACACAAATGACCTTACTGATCGTTTTTTAAAATCGGTGACCAACTCTGTACTGGGAGAAAACAACTATTTCGGTAGTTAACCTTAATATTATAAGTGTTTACAATTAAATTTGAACAAAAACTCAAACAACTCGAATCAATTCAAAAAAATTCAAATAAAGTTTGAGTTATAAAATATAACAAGCCAACTATACTAATTCACTTTTTACTCGAATCCTCTAGACTTGATCTAATGCTCAACCTTAATTTTAAGGGTGAACGAAACTCGACTTAAAAAATCTAATTTTTTTACTCGATGTAAAAAACTAATTTTTTCGATTCGATGTGAAAAAACTCTTACAAATCATAATTATCGATTTTTTGTCGCATCTGTAAGCTTTAGACTGTGATTCACTTGTTCCAGAAAACGAGAGCGTATGTTTAATCAAAACAAAACTCCTAAATCATACAAAGTTCAGCACATATGTTTTTTTTCTTTCTAAATAAAATATCTACAACATTATAATCAACGGTGTGTGTGCCTTATTAAAAAAAACTTAAAAAGTTAAATAAATACTACTATTATATCACATCAACATATTAAAAAAAATAATGGCCATCTAAACCCGACAAGAAAAAAAAACTACAATAAGTTTGAACTCTCAATTCAATAAAAGAAAGAAGTGAGGATAATTCTGAATCCCTGCAACAACATGATGAAAATGTACAAAAATAAAGCCAGTTCGATCAAAGTTGAAGACAAACCCAACAAACATTACAGCTTACCTCTAGGGTTTTAAACGTCCATTTAGCGTGATTGGCGTGACCGTTCGGTATTGCTTTTTCGTTCAGCGCTCCAACAGCCGTTTGAGAAGTATTCCCGAACGTAGCCTTTCAGTTGCTGCATCAAAGGCAGCTGGGTTGTTAGAAGGAGCCAATTACAGAGAGCTCGGAAACACAGAAGATGCCTAGCTGCTGCTAAATGGACCAGTAGCAAATGTGGGGTTGTTGCTTGAGGCTGAGCTACACCTAGGGATGACAATTTGATCCGAATTCGATCCGAAAAAATTTATTCGATTGAAAAAAATCTAAATCTGAATCCGAAGAAAATGTCCGAGTCCTAATAGGAGATGGGTTGGATATGGATCATGCAAGATCCGATCCGAATCCAAATCCATGTATGATCCGAATCCGACGCATCAAATCCATATCCGAGTCCGAATCAAAACATTTAGGACTTTTAATTCCTTAAAGCAAAATATCATATATAATATTTACATTAAAACAAGAAGACAACATAAATAAAGTAAAAAGTTAAACTAAATACATTAAAACATATATTTTTTAAACGAGAACATAAATGTATATATTAGGTAATTTGGAATAATGGTAAAAACAAAATTAACTTATATATATATATATATATATATATATATATATATATATTAAAAGTGATAATAAAAATATAAATGTCTTAAGAATGTAAGTTAAATAATAATAATATTTATTATGATTTATATATATTAATTAACCTTAATATAGTGTAATATATCTATTTATACCATACGCATGTATAAATAAATATGAAAAAATAAATGCAAGATCAAGTCATAGATAAACAAACAATAAAATAAATACAATGGAAAAACAAATAAATGTAAATAGCATAAACAATAAACACAAAAAATGAAATGTAGTCAACAAATAAGGGATAAAAATGAACAAGTGTAGAATTAAATAGCATAAATTAAATGCGTAAGAAATTAAATATACAAAATGATGGACTGGTTTGCACTAAAATATAATTATTAGAGGGCCAAAACACAATATACCCTAAAAACGCTAAAATTAGCGAATCTAACCATTAGACTTGGGTTAAGACTAGGGATGACAATTTAATCTGAATCTAACAAATCTGATCTAAATGCGGTTGAAACAAATCCGATCCGAAAAAATCCGATCCAAATCCGTTATAAAAAAATCCGAATCTAAATCCGAAAAAATATCTGAGTCCGATTGTAACGGATTTGGACTTGGATTTTATACAATCCGATCCAAATCCGATCCATTACCATCCCTAGCTACACCAGTACTAAACATGGATGGCGAAGATGAATCAGTTCCGAATGTAGCAGTTGTCGAGCTCAATATTGAAGGTGTTGTCGATGAAGTTGGGCCAACAAGGCTTGATGATGTTGATTGAAAAGGATTTGATGTAGTAGTCGAGGTCGTAAAACTTGTACTATTAAAGGATGGGGGTTTTAAACTAAATGGAATGGCGCTTGTGCTGGAAAAAGGATTTGCAGATGTTTGACCATGTGTTGAAGAAGAGCCTCCTAATATTTCAAGTTAATACAGCAAGCTAGTCAATGTCAAACACAGAAAAGGAGAATGATAAACTTTCAGAGCTCTACACTATTTTGACACAAGGTACACACCTTTATAGCTTGACTGATAATCCTCCCATCTGATCTCCTCATGACTTTTATCTTCGTAAACAGGCATCGCTGATATCGACTCCAACTCTGCATCAGGCTCTGTTCCAGTCCCACTATTTGCATCAGTTGTTGGCGTGTAAGGAGTTGCTCTACTTCCACCATGTTGACCCCCAAAGATTGTGCTTCCAAATGCAGGAGACGAGGATTGACCTCCTACAGAACTCAAAGAATTCAATTATTATTATGTGCATGTGCATGTGCATGTGCATGTAGATATGCACATATATAAACTTCTTGGTATGCAACTCGTATGACCAATGAAATATATGTTTCCTATCAGTATAAGTAATATATGTGCATGTGCGTGTATGTATGTATATATATAAACTTCTTGGTACACAACATGTATGGTCAATGAATATGCATATTTTTCCTATCGGTACAAGTAATATCAAATTCAAAGTTACAATTGATCATGTAAACTTAATGATCACTTGCCAAAAGGAGAACTCTGTGCTCCAACTGTAGTTGTCCCAAAAGTACTACCAAATGTCGGTGTTGATTGCCCAAAAGCAGTGGCAGAACCAAAGTTGAAGGATGGAGTAGAAGATGCTTGAAAAGCAGTAGTGGTTGATGCTCCAAAAGCAAGAGTGCTAGGTCTGCCAAAAGCAGGTGTGCTTCCTGTTCCAAATGCTGTGGCATTAGACACCAAATGCAGTTCCAGTGCTCCCAAATGCTGGACTCCCAGTTGAACCAAAGGCACGGGTGCTTGTGGCACCGAATGCAGACTGAGTTGAACCAAAGGGTGTGGAGGAACCAAATATACCATTACCAATGCAGGCTGTGTTGTGGTTCCAAAAGGACTTGATTGAGTGGGAGTAGACCCAAAACCAAATGCTGGGTTCTGACCAAAACCAGAAGACCCTATAAAAAGTAGTAATCAATTTAGCACTAAGGAAAAGACAAGTAACCCAAGAGCTAATGGATAAAATGCCAACAAATGCATATTACCTAAAATTAGCAAATCTGATGCATATACTACTTACGAAAATGCTGCTCTCATTCTAGATCATATTTAGGTGATCAATGAAATGAAATAAACAAACAAATCTGTAACGAAACACTAAATTCATCCAAGTTCCATCACCAAGAAATTCAAAAGTACAACTAAATTGAAATATGGATATATCTATATATGTAAGAATCTATACACACAAGGCACAACTCAATGATCTAAACATGTGGTACTAGAACAAAAAAAATGGAAATGAAGGAGAACTCAATTATAATGATAGAAAAAAACCCTACCAAAACACTTACCACCAAAAGATGATGAAGTGGCAAAAGCAGGTATAGAACTTCCCAAAGCTGGAGATGATGATGCACCAAAGGTTGTTATGGAGGAAAATGGAGAAGGTTGGACTGCACCAAACACGCCAGTAGAAGTAGCACCAAACATTGAACCCACTGTTTGAGAGCAGAAAGGGGTTGGACTACCAAAGGAAGAATTAGGCGCAAGCGGATTGCTACTTGGATTGGTCTGGCCAAAAACAGCCAAGGATGCAAATGGGCTACTTGTTGGTTGCCCAAAAGCTGTTTAAACAGCTACTGTTATTTTTCCAAAAAAATATTCACATGCAACAAATTACAACAATTTTATTCTAAAAAAGAATGACATGTAATAGACACACACACGTACATATTAGTTAAGGATAACAAGCATACATACATACATACATACATATCACAGGCAAAGCACAAGCAATTGACCAATAACAAGCACAAAAAAATTAGTAATTAAAATAGTATAACTAAGAGCAGGCCAAGAGAAGCTAAACCCTAAGGACATAGCATAATCAAGATAGGCTATTGTTGTATTAACTATGTGCAGTAGAGTAAAGGCCCAAAGGGGGAAAAGGTTATTTTAATGATACTGGTAATCATTTAAAAGGAATAAGAGCAGATAACAGTAATCAGTGAATATTATCAGTAAATTTATAGATGTTTTCTCGAACGAATAAGCTAACCTTTTCCTTCCATGCTAAGACAAATAAAAGTTGAGAATTTTATAATGCCTACATAAAGTTAGTAGTCATGAACAGGTATTTAAATAGTGATCTACGGCCGCTATTGCGGCTGATATATAGTTGTTATACCTGCAATAACCATAATAACATCGAAAAAGCGGCTGCAACCGCAATTTTAATCCTGACCATAAACTTCTAGTTTTAAAGAAGTTCATGCGGACATCATCTCAAAGAATCGATTTTTAAACAAGAAAAATTAAAGAGGAGAGAGAAAGACTTACGGTTACTTGTACCAAACATCTTCCTTTATGCTCCACAAGTATTTGACCTCAGTCTGAGAAATAGAGAGAAGCGGAAAGAAAATTAAACAAACAGGGAAGCTAGAGTGAGTAATGAAAACGTAAATTCAACTGAATCCATGCGGAAATTGAATTAACATTGCGATATATAAATTAAATGCGGCAGTCCGTGTTGCCATGAGCCAAACAGCGAAGATAGAGATGAGAAATTAGGTTTGAGAGAGAACCTTTTCGGGCCGATCTGAATTCCAATACGGAAGGATTGAAGAGAGGGGAAAATCAAAATTGAAAGGCTTAGAAACAAAACCTTTCGCTAATGATTATTAAAATTTTGTATTATATTTTCAATCAATGACTATATTTATAGGCTTAAAAAAGAAAACCCAATTTCGATGAATATTAAATGTTAATAATTAAGTTTATTAAAATCTCCTTTAATATATAAATATC
Source organism: Hibiscus trionum (assembly GCA_030270665.1). Lineage (NCBI taxonomy): Eukaryota > Viridiplantae > Streptophyta > Magnoliopsida > Malvales > Malvaceae > Hibiscus > Hibiscus trionum. The sequence continues at coordinate 11,357,006 of BSYR01000027.1, read as the reverse complement.
TACTATAAATAAATATTCATGACATTTTTAGAATAGTAAGTAATGTTAAAAAAATTGAAGAAACAAATACGTATAAAGAGTGTTTTTCAAGGTATTTTTATGGAAATAATATATTTTTAATTTTTAATTACGGAAATAGCATCCTTACAGTAAATATGTGTTTTTATCAAAAACGCTTTTGTTTACGCGAGAGAATAAGATGAAAAGAGTTTTTGATGAAATACGTTTGACTATATTAATTGTAATTTATGATATGCATTAAATATTTTTATATGAATATTGAATGAAGGTGAAATATATAAGATATAATGTAAAAAAAATCTTAACGTTTGACTAAATATTTATTTGGCAAAATGACAAAAGATGTCCCAAATGTTTTTATGTTTTGTAATTTGGCCCCCTATTCTTTTTTTGGTTCAAATATGCCCCCAACGTTTGCTTGTTTTGTCATTTGGCCCCTTATTCTTTCTTTTGGTCCAAATATGCCCCTAACGTTTCATTCATAGTCCAAATATGTCACTGTTGGATGTAAACTGTCAATCAACTGATGATCAACGGCTTATAAAAAAATTTTGACGTGGCATCAGCAGATCTTAATACGTGGCAAGTCCAGTCAGCATCAGCTGTTGAACGTCAGTTGACTGACAGTTTCCATCTAACATGGGCATATTTGGACCAAATTGAAATGTTGGGGGCATATTTGGACTACGAATGAAACGTTAGGGGCATATTTGGACCAAAAGAAAGATAAGGGGCCAAATGACAAAACAAGCAAACGTTGGGGGCATATTTGGATAAAAAAAAATAGGGGGCAAATGATAAAACATGAAAACGTTTGGGCATCTTTTGTCATTTTGCCTATTTATTTTGGCCCTTATTCCCTTTTTAACCAATTTAACCCCAACGCTTCATTTTGGGTCAAAATAGCCCCTATGTGGATGAAAACTGTTAGTCAACTGACGATAAACAACTTGAATGATGTGACAAACCTACATGACACTGCACACCGCGATAGTAATGTCATTTAGACAAATATGTTGGTTTTACAAAATATAAAATATTTTTAAGTCATTTCAAGTTATTTAGCGTCAGTTGACTAACAGTTTTCATTTGCGGAGGGGATAGTTTGACCCAAAATAAAACGTTGGGTTAAATTAGTTTAAAAAAATATAGGCCAAAATAACTATTCAATCAAACGTTAACATGACATTTTAACTTTATGCCAATATATAATAAAAAAGTATGGAATGACAAACTAATAATTTAGGGATTGTTGATAGAATTTTGGGTTTAGGGTTAAAATTTAGGGTTTATAGGTTAAAACCTAAATCCCTACCCATATTACCCTAAAACTAAACCCTACTCCTAAACCCTAAATCCTAAATTCTAAACATGAACCCTAAATTCTAAACCTTTACACTAAAAGCCCTAAACTTTAAACCATAAACCCTAATCCTAAACTCTATAATTGAGGCGCTTGTGGAAACAAAAAAAATTCCACCGCCAGTGTATAGGATATTAATCCATATTATAATAGAAAAAATTACATAATACATGAAAAGAAGCATGTTGCTATGACATGAGCACATGAATACTTAAGAGCTTGAAAAAAAGCCAAAATCGCACTACTCTTGTCGTCTACCACAAATTTTAGCTTTGTCCCCGCTTATACGTCTATTTATACAATCAGACTCCATGTCGTTAATGATCAAATAGTGACATATTTGATAATTGATGATATGTATTGCTTGCTGTTGTAGTTTAGTATTTGCACCGATGGAAATTGTAGGAAAAATGTTTGGTTAAACCGAAGACGGGTTGAAAATAAAACTTGCTTGAGGCGTGCACTAGACACTATCTTTAAGGATATTTCGCGGTGAAGCGTACCCTCCAAGATTTAACAAGTACTTCTACCAAAGCAGGCAACAGAAAGAACAAAGAACCAATGAATACTCAGCTTTTAAAAGGTGTTTAAGGTGAGAGAAATAAGAAGAAAATAAGTAGATAATTCTACTTTTTGATGAATTATGAAGGCATATGTGCATGGTATTTATAGTACCGTACATGTCCAAAAAAGACATCTAAAAATAGCAATTACTCAATTGCAAATTAGTCAAAAATAAAATGAATGGTTAAGAATAAAGATGATTTTATTTAAAACGAATGATTAAAATAAATAATAAAAATAGATCGAGCCTTTAGTTCACACGCTTAGGACAAACTAATGATTTAGACTTCTTGGCCAAATCTCGTGGGCACGCAACCACCATCATATTTTTCTCTTACAAGCTCAATACCAAGTCTTTATATTTAAACACAAAACATATAGTATAAAAAAGAGATGTGAGATTCTTTGAAATATACTAAGTAAATTTATATTTTTACAACAATCTCTCACATATTTCAAAGAATGATAAAAAAAGGTTTAGCTGAATATTCTGACATAATGCATTCATTCTGGTGTCTTTTTGGACTATGAACTCAAACTTAAAAAAACGAGACATAACTTACTGAGTAATCGGTGGAACATGTTTCTATGAACCAATAACTCATTATTGTAAGCTAACATTCTCATTAATCACATTATATATATTCTTGCTCTTTATCGCGGTTATGCGCTAATAGGTTATGCGCGTGCCTGGTTTTCATAAGTGCTCTAAAAATTTTGCCACAAATCTCAAAAAACGGTCCCACTTCACACTTATATAGGTCAAGTCATCAAGTGTATTATGCAGGTCAATACACCACCTATAAAGGATATGAACTTGATTAAGAGTTTTACTCACCTTCACTATCCTTGCAATTTTTTGCACTAATTACACCATAGGAAGAGACAAAAAAAAAATAATGTAGTGTTTTCTCCATAAGATCAATCAATGACTTGGTATTACCCATATAAACCTTTTTCATGGGATCGTCAATCACAAAAGTTGGGTTACCATCATTGTTGATTTCTTATATTGGCATAAGTCCCTTTCTTCTTGATGTTTCACGTATTAATTTTCTTCCCATGAGTTTAGCTGAATGATTTGGCCAAAATAATTCCTAACATCACATAATTAATTGATATCACTTCATCTTTTGCAGCTACTTTATTACCTCACGTCATTAGACAAATGTGTCTAGTTTAACCTTTGAAAGTTTTTATTCTTTGCCATGTCTATTGCTACTTGGCAATCATAATGCATTGGCACTGATTCTATCATTTTTGTGCCTAATAAAATACAGGCTAAGGAGTTTTTCAACCGCTCAACTTCAAATGCATGCTAAGAGATTTTTTAAGAAATTTTTTATCACTTAACTTTATTTTTCAGGCTAAGAAATTTTTCTACCACTTAACTTCATTACATAGATTAAGAAGTGGAAGATTTCATTTAGCTTCATTATTAGCCAACTCTAATACAATAAATACAGACTTCATAGTAAATTTTTTATAATTGTCTGTTTGGCTAGTTTTTAAGATAGTGTTCTAAGGGTGAATACATAACCACTAGTAGATCTAGTTTCACGTGAATAAGATATTTAATTATCATCATTGTATCCTTTTAATACAACAGGTACGCCAGTATGTAAAATATACCTCATGATATCCTTTTGATATCTCATTAACTTTACTACATCAACTCAACAATAATTATTTGAGTTGTGTATATCAGCTCAATTGAAAAACAACACGTGTCATCTTATGTCTAGTAAAATTCATCAAATGCATCAAAATTAATAATTTTGTGCATACTTGGATTGAGCAACATGATCACATGTATATTTTTCTCATCTGAATATTAGCATCATAATGAATATTCACAAGTTTGATATTAATATATCCAAACTTCTTAAAAATTCAATGTTAATCACATAGTAAGAAAGAACATTGTAGAAAATAAATGGAGATTTGAAGCGGAGTTTGAATATACAAGACTGATTAGTATCACATAGTAACGTGATGTTAAACAATGAGTATTCAAATTAAGATTTTAATATTCCATTTAAACTTAGAAAATGATATTCACATAATTAGTTTAAATAAAATAAAAATAGGATAAACAATTAGCATCACCATAAATTAGGAATATTATTACTCTTGGACCCATTAAAGGTAGTGTCCAAATTACTTGGATGTCATCATTCAAGTCCAAAAATTAATAATATTCATAGTATCTTTAATTAATTAATTAATGGAGGCCTAATTAGGTTTTACTTAAAAATGACAAAGACAATAATTGAACATGCATTAAACCTTTTGTGTTGAGATACATTTTGAATATAAATTGAAGTGTCCTAATGTAATCGGACGTTTCAAAATTTATATTTCTCCAAAATGTATTTTTTTACAAAAGGATATTTCCATTCGAAATGGAATCCGTTTAAAAATTAAAAGATTTAATTAAATTTAGATTAATGTTCGAAATGCCAAAATGCCACGTGAAATTAATAAGGTACCGATAACGGGCGTTTGTAGGGGTGTTAATCCTTCCCTACACGTACCCAACTCCCAAACCTGAATTTTAAGAAAAGAATCTTTGGTCCGCTTTTTATGGTGTCCGGTCTACCAAAGTGATCGGTGACACACCATATACTACGCCAGACATAAGATGGGTAAGACCCAATTTCTGCTTGCAAAAATGAAGAATTAGGAAAATATCTGGCTTTAAGAACTTTAGCAAGTAGACAATTTGGATTGTTGAGTATATGTCACCCCTGTTTTGCTAATAAAGCTATATTAAATTTGGCTAGGCAACGAAAGCCAAGACCTCCATAAGATTTAGGGTAGCACAACTTTGACCATTGAGCCTAATGAATGCTCTTTTTTGTTCCACTATTTCTCCACCAAAATTTAGAAAGAATAGATTCTAAATCTCGACAAAGAGTAGCTGGAAAAAGAAATCACTGCATTGTATACACTGGTATAGATTGTAAGACCGATTTGATGAAAACTTCTTTCCCTCCCATGGAAAGAAAACGCATGCTCCAACTTTCGACTTTCCTATCCATTTTGTCTCTATAATAGGCAAAGGCAACTCTCTTATTTCGGCCCACCATAGTAGGAAGGCCTAGATATTTTTCAGGACTAGAGGCAACACGAACACCAAAGATAGCACCAATTTGTATATTGTTGTTTTGGGAGACATTTTGGCTGAAATAGACTAGAGACTTCGCAAAATTTACACATTGCCCGGATGCTGCCTCATAAATAGAGATAATGTCCTTCAATTTTTCTGCCCCCGAAATAGTCGTTTCTCCAAAAAGAATGACGTCATCAGCAAAAAAAGATGAGTAAGCGGAACCCTATTACGGCCTACTTTCACCCCCTTTAATACCCTCGAATCTTTAGTTGCATTCAATAATGTAGAGAGTTCTTCAGCACATAACAAGAAAATATAGGGACTAAAGGGAGCCCCTTGTCTCAAACCTCTCGAAAGATCGAAGCTTCTACCCTTCACCCCATTAAAGACTACATTATATGACATTGTTCTGATGCATCTCATTAATAATTGTACCCAATTAGGATGGAAACCTAATCGAAGCATCATATTTTTCACAAAGGCCCATTATACTCGGTCATATGCCTTAGACATATCAAGTTTAATTTAAGGCAAAATTACCTTTTAAACCTGACTTTCTGAGCTTCAAAGAATGCAGCACTTCATAGGCAATCAAGACATTATCTAAGATTTGACGACCCAGAATAAAGGCTCATTGTGCTTCATCAATACATGAATCTAGTGTCTTGCGAAGCCTATTAGCCAGAACTTTTAAAATGACCTTGTAAATAGCGTTACAAAGGCTAATGGGTCTAAACTGAGTTAAAGCTGTAGGTTTCTCGACTTTAGGGATAAGCATAATGTTTGTGTTATTGATACACTTAATATCTTGCTCTTCCTTTAAAACTGAAAGACAAAAATTTGTTACCTCCTCACCAACAATGCTCCAGTATGTTTGATAAAAGAGGTCTGGGAAGCCATCATCACCAGATGCTTTTAGAGGGGACATTCCTTTTAGAGCCGTAAAGATTTCTTCTCTGTGAAAATCTGCCATCAGTTCATTATTCATACTAGGAGACACTTTTGGTTGAATAAACTTCATAATATGAGAATCACTTCCGGTAAAAGAAGAAGAAAATAATTGTTGAAAGAAAGAATATGCCAACTGTTGTAGATTCTCTTCACTTTCGAGCCACACTCCATTATCATCGTATAGACTGTAAATTGTATTCTTTTTATTTTGAAAGGTTGCCCATTTATGAAAAAAGGCGTGTTGCGGTCGCCATTTCTCAACCAATTTGCTCTAGCTCTCTGCTCCCAAAATACCTCTTCTTTATCGGCCTCCATGTTCAAGGCGAGTTTAACTTCTATGATCTCAGCCAAATTATCATCATCGGGGTCTGCTAATGTCAGTGTGAATTTTTTAGTTCTAAAGATCGAAGGTATGTAATGAATTTAAGGGTAAACTACATAAATGACCACCATACTATTGGTAAAGTCGCGATTTGACCACCTTACTTTTTTTTCGAAGCAATTAAACCACCAAATTATTTAATTGGTTGCAATGTGACCATCAGCCGTTAAAAACTAACGGAAGGAGTGACAGTTAATAAAATTGGTATAATTACACATTTAGTCTCCGCTATTTATACATTTTATTAATTTGGTCCTAATTTTAATAAATAAAATAATTTTATTATTTAATTAGGTTACGACACGTGTCACCGTATTATTGGAGGACTTTATTTATATATTTTTAATTTAATAATTTTTATTTTACTCATCCAATTAGGCGGTGACACGTGTCACCTGTTTGGAGGAGCAAAATTAAATAAGAAGCACATTACCTTTAGCAAGAATCAAACCCAGGTTGAATGGGTTGAAAATGAGCGTGCTAACCACCAAGCCAAAGCTATCCTTGTGATGCTTTGTACAAATTTTAATATATATTTTAACTTGTTACTCATGCCAGGAAAAAAAACAAGAAACATTTTACCACTGCCAGGATTCGAACCCAAGTATCTTGGGTTAAAAATGCACATGCCTACCACTAAACCAATATTATTCCTATGATTTAATGTACAAAATCTATTATATAACTTAATTTGTTACTTATGCCAGAAAAAAGGAAATAAATATAGATTAAAGAAACTCGAATATGACACTTTTAGGATGCATAAAAATATTTAAACCACTAAAATATATCTAATAATTAAATTATTAACTATTTTATATTTTATTAAATTTTAATTAAATTATTATATTAAAAAATAAAAATTATATTAAAATTTTATTTAACGAATATAAAATTAACAAATCAAGAAGAAGCCAAAGATTAGTGTGCTCGACAAGACGAAAAAAGATTGGGGAGAATTCAAGGAAGAAAATAAGGGGATGGAGGATGAATTGGATGCTTATAAGAAGAGTTCAAACCAGTATCTGGATAAGGTTTCTTTCTTGCAGTGGACTGATTATCGGGAATTTGAGAGGGAGAGAGATGCAAGGCTTGCTCTACAGGCATGAGTGGTTTTTATGGTTTAAATATTAGATATATTTAATTAAAATTTAATAAAAAATAAAATAGTTAATAATTTAATTATTAGATATATTTTAGTGGTTTAAATATTTTTATGCATCCTAAAAGTGTCATATTCGAGTTTCTTTAATTTATATTTATTTCTTTTTTCTGGCATGAGTAACAAATTAAGTTATATAATAGATTTTGTACATTAAATCATAGGAATAACATTGGTTTAGTGGTAGGCATGTTCATTTTTAACCCAAGATACTTGGGTTCGAATCCTGGCAGTGGTAAAATGTTTCTTGTTTTTTTTCCTGGCATGAGTAACAAGTTAAAATATATATTAGAATTTGTACAAAGCATCACAAGGATAGCTTTGGCTTGGTGGTTAGCATGCTCACTTTCAACCCATTTAACCTAGGTTTGATTCTTGCTGGAGGCAATGTGCTTCTTATTTAATTTTGCTCCTCCAATCAGGTGACACGTGTCACCGCCTGATTGGAGGAGTAAAATAAAAAATATTAAATTAAAAATATATAAATAAAGTCCTCCAATAATACGGTGACACGTGTCGTAACCTAATTAAATAATAAAATTATTTTATTTATTAAAATTAGGACCAAATTAATAAAATGTATAAATAGCTGAGCCTAAATGTGTAATTATACCAATTTTTATTAACTGCCATGTCACTCCTTTCGTTAGTTTTTAACGGCTGAAGGTCACATTGCAACCAATTAAATAATTTGGTGGTTTAATTGCTTCGAAAAAAAGTAAGGTGGTCAAATCCCGACTTTACCAATAGTATGGTGGTCATTTATGTAGTTTACCCTAAATTTAAACATGACAAAAATGCGACACAAAAAATAATGTCAACACAACATAAACATATAGATATATAAAAAATTATTAGTAAATATATCACTTAATTAAAAACAAGCTGTTAAATTATAGTATCTTTTTCTAAGTTAGTTATGCAATTAAAATGGCATGACACAATCATAAAACATCTTAAAAAATAAAATTTACAAAATTACATAATGTTAAAAATATATATTATAAAAATTTCAAATATTTATAAATTTAAAATTATTTTTAGGAAAAAACATTTGAGAATCTTCTGTATTTTTAAATAATTATTTGGATTTTTTTTGTGCCACGACGTCATGGAACTGAAACAAATGGTCCCAAAGAAGTTGCCAAATTATAGATTAGGTACAAATCGATTTGTACCTATCTCAAAAAAGGATCTAGTTTGATGACAAATATACTGAATTAAGCCTAAATAGACACTCAGTATGTAAATTTATAATTTATAATTATATGATACGAAAATATTATACGAACATTAATAAATCATGCCACGCAATTTTTCATATAAGTTGAACTATTCTGGTAATTATATAAGTTACGTCACTAACTGAACATAACAAGTGATCTATGATGTTTATCTTAAAAAATTCGTGTTCAACCGTTGTTTATAAGATATATGTATTGTTAAAAAGTTAAGAATATGTATAAACAGATACTACCTTGTAACGCCTTTAGACCATTAAAAAACGTGACGTCACTATTTAAGACATGGCAAGAACAATGGCTTGGAAACCAAATTAGGTGGATAAACAATTGAAAAAAATAAAGTAATATAAAAAATGTATTCGGCGTTTAGTTGAATAGTCATTTTGATTTATGCTTTATTTAAAGTATTTTAATTTTCAATGTTTTATTTTGAGTCAAAATAGTCTCTCTATGGACGAAAATTATTAGTCAACTACGATAAATTACTTGACAAAATGACATTTCAGCAAAAAAAATAATTTTAAAAAATAATTTTAAAAAATAATTTTTAATTGATGTGTCATTCTGTCAAGTCAACATTTTTGTTTATATTGAAAATATAAACATATAATTTTTTAATTTAAATATCATTTAAATCATATATATGAAATTTATTTATTTGAAAGTAAAGAATTATTTAAATTATGCGAAAAATGTTCTAAACACTAGCGATAGAAAAATTGTTTTTTATAAGTGACTACTTTTTAGGGTTTAGAGGTTATAGTTTAGGGTCTAGAGTCAAAGTTTTAATGTTTGTGGTTAGGTTTTAAGGTTTGAGAATAAATTTTATGGTTTAAAGTTTATGGTTTAAAGGACCTATAGTATCTTTAGAAACCTCTTTTGAAAAAAATTCCATTGACGGTGCATCAAATAATTTCCCTTAAATTATATATTGGATATAATTGAAGGGCTTGCATATACTTTCAAAGTGAAACATAAATTCGTATATGATTTAAGGATAATTATTTGATACATCATCAGTAGAAAATTATTTTTCTCTGCAAGCAGGCTTCTAAAGATCTACACGTCCTTTTAGAAAAGAAAAAAAAATTAAAGACAAAAATGTCTTTACAACTCTTAATCCAATATTCTAAATGAAACTTAAAAACTAGTCTTTATAAAGTGGACCGATTTTTATGTTTGAATTGAGCCCTTTCAGTTTTGTCTGATTATGTGTTTCACGTATGAAAAATATATATATACATATTCAATATATATAAGATATGGACATTGTCATGATAGGAGGTGGATTGAATATGAACATTGTCATGATCCGATCTGAATTCGATCTAAATTCATATTCGATCCATCCGATTAAAAACACTTAAAACTGTTAGACTTAAAAAATATAAATATATATTGAAATCTTAATTAAGTTGGGATTATATATATTTAATATATATATATATATATATATATATATATATATATATATTCAATATATATAAGATGAAATTAGTTTAATTTATTTTATATTAGATTGTAACATTTATTTGTGGTATTAGTTTAAATATATTTGTTTGATAAAAAATATTTTTTATTTAAAGATATTTGTTTTGAGTTGTTAATTAAAAAAAATTAATTAGATTCGGACTTTTGAATATGAATTTTAAATATTTTATTAGATCGAACTTGAATTTATGTAACCGGACTTAAACTCAGACTTAGATTTCTTTAATGTCTGATCATTAATTAGATTGAACCTAAAGTTTATAAAGTCCGATCCATTGCCATCCTATAGAAAGTCATTTAAATTGAATCAAATTAGTATGATAATATTATAAATGTTTACAATTAAATTTAAACAGAAACTCAAACAACTCGAATCAATTCAAATAAAGTTTGAGTTATAAAATAGAACAAGACAATTATACTAATTCATTTTTTTACTCGAATCCTCTAGACTCGATTGAATGCTCAACCTTAATTTTAAGGGTGAACAAAACTCGACTCAAAAAATCTAATTTTTTTTACTCGATGTAAAAAACTATTTTTTTCGACTAAAACTAAAAAAAAAATCGATTCAAATCATAATTTCAAAAACTCCTATTGAATTTTTGTCGCGTCTGTAAGCTTTTTTTTCTTTCTAAATAAAATATTTAAGCATTATAATCAATAGTAGTCATGATGTTTAATCAAATCAGCTCCATAATCAACTATGTCTCCGCATTCAATAAAATAATGGCCATCTAAACCCGACAAGACAAAAAACTGCAATAAGTTTGAACTCTGGATTCAATAAAAGAAAGAAGTGAGGATAATTCTGAATCCCTGCAACAACATGATGAAAATGTACAAAAATAAAGCAGTTGGATCAAAGCTGAAGACAAACCCTACAAACATTACAGCTTACCTCAGGGTTTTAAACGTCCATTTAGCGTGCTTGGCGTGACCGTCCGGCATTGCTTCCCCGTTCAGGGCCCCAACGGCCGTTTGAGAAGCATTCAAGAACACTGCCTTGCAGTTGTTGCATCAAAGTCAGCTGGGTTGCTAGAAGGAGCCAATGACAGAGAGGTTGGAAACACAGAAGATGCCTGGCTGCTGCTAAAATTCAAACCAGTAGCAAATGTGGGGGTTGTTGCCTGAGGCTGAGCTACACCAGTACTAAACATGGATGGCGAAGATGAACCAGTTCCGAATGTAGCAGTTGTCAAACTCAATATTGAAGGTGTTGTGGATGAAGTTGGGCCGACAAGGCTTGATGATGTTGATTGGAAAGGAATTGATGTAATAGTCGAGGTCGTAAAACTTGTACTATTGAAGGATGGGGGTTTGGCACTTGTGCTGGAAAAAGGATTTGCAGATGTTTTTTTCTTTTTTTTTGAACGAAGATTTGCAGATGTTTGACCAAGTGTTGAAGAGCCTCCTAATATATCAAGTTAATACAGCAAGCTAGTCAATGTCAAGCACAGAAAAGGAGAATGATAAACTTTCAGAGCTCTACACTATTTTGACACACCTTTATAGCCTGACTGATAATCCTCCCATCTCATCTCATGACTTTTATCTTTGTAAACAGGCATCGCTGATATCGACTCCAACTTTGCTTCAGGCTGTGTACCACTCCCACTATTTGCATCAGTTGTTGGCGTGTACGGAGTTGCTCTACTTCCCCCACCTTGACCCCCAAAGATTGTGCTTCCAAATGCAGGAGACGAGGATTGACCTCCTACAGAACTCAAACAATTCAATTATTATTATATGTATGTGCATGTATATAAACTTCTTGGTAGGCAACGTGTATGACCAATGAAATATATATATTTCCTATCGGTATAAGTAATATATGTGCATGTGCGTGTATGTATGCATATATATAAACTTCTTGGAACACAACGTGTATGGCCAAATGAATATATATATATTTTTCCTATCAGTACAAATAATTCAAATTCAAAGTTATAATTGATCATGTAAACTTAATGATCACTCGCCAAAAGGAGAACTCTGTGCTCCAACTGCAGTTGTCCCAAAAGTACTACCAAATGTTGGTGTTGATTGCCCAAAAGCAGTGGTAGAACCAAAGTTGAAGGATGGAGAAGAAGATGCTCGAAAAGAAGTGGTGGTTGATGCTCCAAAAGCAGGAGTGCTAGGTCTGCCAAAAGCAGGTGTGCTTGATGCTCCAAATGCTGTGGCATTAGACACCAAATGCAGTTCCAATGCTCCCAAATGCTGGACTCCCAGTTGAACCAAAGGCACGGGTGCTTGTGGCACCGAATGCAGACTGAGTTGAACCAAAGGGTGTGGAGGAACCAAATATACCACTACCAATGCAGGCTGTGTTGTGCTTCCAAAAGGACTTGATTGAGTGGGAGTAAACTCAAAACCAAATGCTGGGTTCTGAGCAAAACCAGAAGACCCTATAAAAAGTAGTAATCAATTTAGCACTAGGGAAAAGACAACAAGTAACCCAAGAGCTAATGGATAAAATGCCAACAAACGCATATAGTTAAAAGCATATTACCTAAAATTAGCAAATCTGATGTAAATACTACTTACGAGAATGCTGCTCTCATTCTAGATCATATTTAGGTGATCAATGAAATGAAATAAACAAAAAAATATGTAACAAAACACTAAATTCATCCAAGTTCCATCACCAAGAAATTCAAAAGTACAACAAATTGAAATATGGATATATCTATATATGTAAGAATCTATACACACAACTCAACGATCTAAACATATGTGGTACTAGAACAAAAAAATGGAAATGAAGGAGAACTCGATTATAATGATAGAAAATAAAAAACCTACTGAAACACTTACCACCGAAAGATGATGAAGTGGCAAAAGCAGGTATAGAACTTCCCAAAGCTGGAGATGATGATGCACCAAAGGTTGTTATCGAGGGAAATGGAGAAGGTTGGACTGCACCAAACACGCCAGTAGAAGTAGCACCAAACATTGAACCCACCATTTGAGAGCAGAAAGGGGTTGGACTACCAAAGGAAGTATTAGGCACAAGCGGATTGCTACTTGGATTGGTCTGGCCAAAAACAGCCAAGGATGCAAATGGGCTACTTGTTGGTTGCCCAAAAGCTGTTTAAACAGCTACTGTTATTTTTCCAAAAAAGATATTCACATGTAACAAATTACAACAAATTTATTCTCAAAAAAGAATGACATGTAATAGGCACACACACGTGCATATTAGTTAAGGATAACAACAAAAAGTAAACCCTGATGAAAAACCACAAGCATATATATATATATCACAGGCAAAGCACAAACAACTGAACAATAACAAGCACAAAAAAATTCTAATTAGAATAGTATAAGCAGGACAAGAGAAGCTAAACAACCTGCTAAACCCTCAGGACATAGCATAAGAACTATGTGCAGTGAAGGCCCAACAAGGGGAAGAGATTATTTTAAAAATGATACTGGTAATCATTTAAAAGGAATAAGAACAGATAACAGTAATCACTGAATCTTATCAGTAAATTTATAAATGTTTTCTCGAACGAATAAGCTAACCTTCCAATGCCTACATAAAGTTAGTACTTAGTAGTCATGAACAAGGATTTAAATAACTGTACGCGACCGCTATAGCAGCCGTTATATAACGATTTTGACACCGTCAGAAACTGTGATACCTACTATGACCGCGATAACATTGGAAACGTTACTGCACTGCATCTCTTGTCATGATTCATGAACTTTCTAATTTTAAAGAACGGAAGCAATTATACACTCATACAGACATCATCTCAAGGAATCAAGTTTTAAACAAGAAAAATTAAAGAGGAGAGAGGGACACTTACGGTTACTTGTACCAAACATCTTTCCTTTGTATAGTTCTTATGATCCACAAGTATTTGACATCAACCTGAGAAATAGAGAGAATCGGAAAGCAAATTAAACAAACAGGGAAGCTAGAATGAGTAATGGAAACGTAAATTCGACTGAAGCCATGCGGAATTTGAATTAAATGCGGCAAACCGTGATGGCATGAGCCAAACAGGGAAGATAGAGATGAGAAATTAGGTTTGAGAGAGAACCTTTTCGGGCCGATCTGAATTCCAATACGGAAGGATTGAAGAGAGGGAAAAATCAAAATTGAAAGGGTGAAGGAGAAAGACCCGACTCAAGACTTCCACCTTTCAGCTTTCACTAATGATTATTAAAAGTGTTTTTTATTTTTATTTAAAAAACTTTTTTTAATTTGAATTAAGAACGAGAATATAGGAAGAGAAATTTATATTATATTTTCGATCTAAGGAGCATATAATGTCTTTTTTTTTTCAACTCTATATTTATAAGTAGAAATATCCAATTTCAATGCATATCAAATTTTATTAATAAATTATATTAAAGTCTTCTTTACTATATATGGGTAAACTACTGCAGAAGTCACTTATGTTTATACTAAGTACAAAGTTAGTCTCCAAATTTAAAAAAATGACCAGTAAGGTCCCAAACGTTTTTGGGACGTAAACTTCTAGTCACTCAGCCGTTAAATCTAAACAGAAGGGTGATCTGACACAATAAAAAAATGATAAATTATTTAAATAGTCCCTAAACCATTACTTAACTTGTATTTTAACCACTGAAATAAAAATAATTTCGGAGGTTACAGATTTGATTAGAAGGGGCGATAACGATTTGGAATCCAAGTTGTATGCTATGAATGTAAGTCTTTCCGAGGCATCATTGAATACCCTTTTCTGAACTTTAAATTATCATAAAGTTTCTGCATTGCGTTTCTTCGATTGGATTCGACGATCCCATCCCGAGTTTTATTGTAACTCTGATGTTTGTAGTTTGGTTATCGGTAATTGTGGGAGATTAGGTGATTTTGATACGATGTTTGATCTTTTAAACGACTTTAGGTTACATAATATATCTCTGAATCAAAAGGCTTTCGATTTTTTACGTGTTATGATTTCTAGTAAAGCTGCAATGAAGAACTCCATATGCAAAGTGGTGGAAGTGTTGAATAGAATAGGTGGGTCATGTGGTGTTTCTGGTATCCATGCTTTGATTGAGATGTTATGTTTTCTTGGATCCTTTGAAATGGCTGAATATGTGATTGCAAATTCGGAGAAAAAGTTGTCGAATTACAGTATTTTGATTCAAGGACGGTGCCGTAG
Source organism: Hibiscus trionum (assembly GCA_030270665.1). Classification (NCBI taxonomy): domain Eukaryota; kingdom Viridiplantae; phylum Streptophyta; class Magnoliopsida; order Malvales; family Malvaceae; genus Hibiscus; species Hibiscus trionum. The sequence goes on along the minus strand of BSYR01000027.1, from coordinate 11,341,569 downwards.
AGGTAATTTTGAAGAAGCAAGGCGCGTGCTTGATGAGATGATCAAAATGGGTTGTCAACCGAATTCTGCGACTTTTAACTATATACTCAGTTGTTTACTCAAGAATGATAGAACTGACGAGGCTGGTCGAATGCTTGAATTCATGTTGGAAATTGGCTGCCCTACTGATGCATTAACTTTTGAGATATTCATTTGTCATTTCTGCAGCCATGGTAAATTTTAATATAGAGAGGTTTTCATGGCGTAACCAAAGAAAAAGAGTCACGTTGATGAAAAATAATAATTAAAATAACAAAACTCATAAAATCCAAACGTTGAAAAAAACAAAAAAACAGAAACCAACATTATTACATACATATATGTGCACTAATGCATGCGCAATATACAGTTTCATAAACATGACAAATGAAAAAACAAGAAGAAAAGTAAAAAGTGAAACTTTCTGCATACACACTTAAGCATGCAAGAAGTCTCTCTTTATCATAACAAAACCATGCTTTCTCTACTACAACATGTAATCTACTTTTAGCAATGCAATTATATTTGGTAAATCTGATCAAGATTTTCAAACTTAGTTTCAATATATATATAATAGGGTAAACTATACTAATGACCACCGAACTATGGGGTTGGTGTCGATTTGACCACTATATTTTCAATTGTGTTAAATATACCACATAACTATTTAATTGGTTCCAATGTAGCCACCTGCCGTTAAAAAAACGAAAAAGTTAACGGAACTGTTAAAATAATTGGTATAATTACACATTTAGTCCCATTTATTTATACAATCATTCAATTTAGTCCTAATTTTAATCTAATAAAATAAATTAATTATTCAATTAGGTGGTGACACGTGTCACCACCTAATTTGAGAGATTTATCTATTTATATTATATTTATTAAATTTATTTTCCTTCCCCAATCAGGTGGTGACACGTGTCACCACCAATTGGAGTAAAAAAAATGAAATGGTGGAAATAGGCCCCAAGGGGAATTGAACCTGGGTTATTAAGTTGAGAAAGCAATGCTCTTGACAATAGGCTAAGCATTTTTCTGGTACATGGAATACCAAATATATTATATATCGTATATAGGTTATCCGATTGGAAAGACATGCGCTTAATGTTTTCAGAATGCGACTTCTTGGTGCAGAGACAAGTGTTATAATGAAGATTCTTTATCACCTCACCTTATCTTTGGATTGGCTGATTTTCCTTTTGCGTTGTTTGGTTTTAAATTGTATTTTTACCATGTAGGTTAGAGCAGTTCATTCAGGTACTGCAACGCTGAAGGATGCTACGTCAGAAGCAATCCGGGATTGGGTTACCAACGTGGAGACAACTCATTATATTTTGGGGTCAGTTGCTGGTCCACATCCATATCCTATGATGGTCAGATAGTTCTATGCAGTGATTGGTGTAGAAGCCGCGGGATTTGGTTTGGATAGCGGCAAGCATGCTGCTACTTTGACCAAGGGAGAAGTTGGAGTGTTGCATGGAGCTATGAGCTACTTGTTACAGGATGACGATGGACAAATAGTTGAACCCCATTCAATTAGCGCAGGGTTGAGATTTCATAATGAATTTCATTCATTTTTATGTAGCTCGCTTTGTTTTATTTTGAATAACTTGGCAACTTGTTGTGTTGACTATACAGCTTGGATTATCCCGGGGTTGGACCTGAGCACAGTTTTCTGAAAGACGTAGGGCGTGCTGAGTACCACAGTGTCACAGATGAAGAAGCATTGGAAGGTATGAAACTACACTGCAATTTATTTGCATGGCTACGTTAGTGTCATATCTGATTGTGAGGTTACTACCCGAAGGCCGAAGCATCTTTCTCCCACTCCATATTAAAATTTTACCCATTTCTATGTTTGGTTTTTTTAAGCTTAATAAAAAAAGCTTAAACCATATGACCTAGGAAAGTTTCATATGGTGTAGAAAAATATGCCTTACCCTTCAGTCTTTTTTCACCTAATCGTCTCTTTGTTTCTTTAATCCCTTAATGAAGAGTATCAACATTTTCTTATCAACAGTTCACTTTCATTGCTCTGTGATGGGCAGTTGATCTAACATGTTCTCCTTAAAAATGTTTTGACTGATAGCTTTACATGTAAAATGTTCTTCAAGGTCAAAGCATTGTTTGCATCTTTTTCTCCTTTTATTAAAGATATTGCCTATACACCTTTTTTCATATAGATGTTTAATATTTGTCTGCCTTTTTGTTCCTTCGACTTATGCCATTTGATCGGCTTCCTTGCACTCTGATGCTTGTGTTGATACGATGTATTCCACATTTCAGTCAGTTTTATCACTGATAGAACTGTTTGTAACTGTTACTGTCGATTCTTATGGGGATCATTTGAGTTATAATGCACCATTCAAGCGATTGTCTCAACTGGAGGGCATAATCCCGGCATTGGAGACGTCGCATGCACTGGCTTACTTGGAGAAACTTTGTCCAACTCTACCAAATGGTGCCAAAGTTGTGGTTAACTGCAGTGGCAGAGGCGATAAGGATGTTCAAACATCAATTAAGTATTTGCAGGTATAGTTTCGATGTTGTAGTTGTGGCTTTTTCTTTTCCATTAGTTTTTCTTCATACACCATGGAAAAAAAATAGTCCCATGTTTTACAGAAATGCTTTCATGGTCTCTCTCATTGTTCCTTAATAAGTATAATCCGCTTTGTTTTACATGTATAAACAGTAAACACAATTACAGAAAGTTTAAGACAGTTATGTTTAATAATCCTCATTCTTACCCTGTTTTTTATTTATTTATTTTATTTTAAGTATAAGTTTAAGACAGCTGTGCATGAAGGAGATTCTAGTAAAAAATAATGCAGAAATAAACACACTTATCTTGGCAAAATAAATAAAGATAAAAACTTTTATATTCGATTATATGTTTAGGCAATTTTAGTGAATCCTTTCAATGCATGAAGAGCCGTGGGGCACATGATAATGGAGATATTAAGGATGAAACTGATGATGTTATTTCCAATCGGATAACCTATATACGATATATAATATATTTGGTATTCCATGTACCAGAAAAATGCTTAGCCCATTGGCAGTAGCGTTGATTTCTCAACCTAATAACCCAAGTTCAATTCCCCTTGGGGCCAATTTCCACCACTTCATTTTTCTTACTCCGATTGGGGAAGGAAAATAAATTTAATAAATATAATAAAAATAGATAAATCTCTGACACGTGTCACCACCTAATTGAATAATTAATTTATTTTATTGGATTAAAATTAGGACTAAATTGAATGATTGTATAAATAAATAGGACTAAATGTGTAATTATACCAATTATTTTAACAATTCCGTTAACTTTTTCGTTTTTTTAACGGCAGGTGGCTACATTAAAAACAATTAAATAGTTATGTGGTATATTTAACACAATTGGAAATATAGTGGTCAAATCGACACCAACCCCATAGTTCAGTGGTCATTAGTATAGTTTACCCTATATAATATAATATTAAGAGTTTTAGCTGTCTGAATCAGCATACTATAGCATAAATCAGTTGTAGAACTTAGTGCTTCCGCTACGATTCAGGAAAGCAACCCAGCATATGGTGTTGTTCTTGAGCTTCTGTTTCATCATTTTGGGATATTAGAGCCTCAGTACTTTGAAACGGATACGATGTCGTATCGGTCAACTAAGAGTTAAGCAAGTTAATCCACTGATATTCGACCAGGAGGAGCAACCAAGGTAACATCTTTGCATGGAGTGCCATGTTCCACCCAGCTCCAACCATCCCATCTATTCCAGTGATATTCGACCAATCCACCGTCTTTTGAAAGCATGAAAAGTGAACCTGTTAGTGAAAAAATCGAAGGCCTCATAGCGGTAGGGAGTAGTGGAGGGGAAAGAAATAAAAAAATTGTAAATATAGAGGATTAAATGTGAAATTATATAAATTATTTTTATTTCAGTGGTTAAAATACAAGTTAATTAATGGTTTATGGACTATTTAAGTAATTTATCATTTTTTATTGTGTCAGATCACCCTTCCGTTTAGATTTAACAACTGAGTGATTAGAAGTTTACGTCCCGAAAACGTTTGGGACCTTACTGGTCATTTTTTAAATTTGGGGACTAACTCTGTACTTAGTATAAACATAAGTGACTTCTGCAGTAGTCTTAATATATAGATATGCACCCTGAATAAATATTTATAGCATTTTTACAATAGTAAGTAATGTTAAAAAAATAATTTTGGAAGAAAAAAATATGCATGGAGAGTGTTTTTCAAGGTATTTTTATCGAAATATTATGTTTTTAATATTTAACTACGAAAATGACGTCATTGTTGTGAAGAAGTATTTTGTCAAAAGAGATTTTGGTTTACATGATAGAGTCAGATAAAAATCGCTTTTTCACGAAACATGTTTTCTTCAAATTCGATTTTGTTTTAGGTTGGTTGTTTATGATTTAAATCACATGAAAGTCTCCTTTAATACATGAATATTCACTATAAATACATATTTGTTGTGAATAAAATAAAGAAGAGTCAGAATAAGAATGTAGAACAAAAAAAAACAAACAGATAAGAGAAAGAGGGAGATTCATATTATTCTCAAAACTAAAATTGTGTACAATATTTTCATCTATTTATAGGCATAAGTACATAATACATTAAACTCTAATTAATAGAGATAATATTCTTAATAATAAATAAATCAAATCTCATTGATAAAGTTCTTACCATGATATATCCACATAGATAAATATCCATACACTCCCCCTTAGATGTCTATGCAAATAATGTGTCTCGTTAAAACCTTACTAAGATAAAACTCAGTGGGAAAAAAATTTCTTTAGTGAAGGAAAAAGAGTCAACACATCTTTGATATGCATAACATGTTACCTCATTAAAAACCTTACCAAAAAAATCCATTGGGACAAAACCTCAGTTAAGGAAAAAAGAGTGCAACGTGTATTTACTCTCCCTCTTGAAAATATTACATAAGATCTTTCAAATTACTGCTTGAAAGGATTTACCGAATACTATTCTTTTGAAGATCACGAAGGACAAAAATTTGAAGAAATATGTTTCGTTTTTGTCACATTTGATGTATCCACCTTGAGATGTAAATTTCCATTATCTCTACACAAGCTAGCTTACATCTTATCTTGTGAAAGCAATTCACATATCTTCTAAATATGTTTAGCCAAACACATATTTCGATATTGCCTTGTGCATAGAAACTATTTACATAATTTGGAGAGGCACTGAGTTTTGAACGATCTTAAGGTAATGACCTCGTAGCAATTAGTTTTCGACTTTACCTCGTGCTCAACGAATGTGCGTTATGCATGTAAAGCTTTTTAAGCACTTTTCTGTGTATGTCGATTGATGCACAAGGATTTTATTGTCAAGGAGATCTCTTTATGAGCCTCCATGATAATCAAATCATCAACATACACAATAATAATAAATCCGGAGCTAAATTTCTTAATAAAAATACTAGGGAATTTGAATAATTCTTATAGCCTGTCGCTAATAAGTATTCAATTTCGTCGAGTTGGATCAGTTGCCTATCACTAGAGCTACCACCAGAGTTTCAGCGTATTCATGATGTCTTCCACGTCTCGGTGTTGAGACGTTATCATGCTGATCTGTCTCATATTATGTAACCCCCTCGTCCCAGTCTGGACGACTGACCGGTCCGAGTAGGTCACACGGGGAAAACCGAAGTGTAACCCGTTAAGGCTCCCCTTCGGTTAGCAACCCTAGAAATTTTCTTCAATTATCTTGTCTAGATGGATCATTAAATCCTATGTGTGAAACGACATCGGATAACAAGACAAGACTTGGCAGACGAAATGTAAGTTGATATAAATTTACTATGTATTCAAGTTAGTCCGTTTTCTTACATACGCGCCCAAACCATACATTAACGGCTACAAACAAGGCTCACAAGAGAGCGCACAACAACCCGAACCCAAGCCCAACACTTGAGGACCTTCAAAGATGCCAAAAGCCCAAATTACAGATATGTGTTTTGAAACAGGCTTGCCCGTTTCGATACACGAGCCCCTAGTTTTAAAGCCAGACTACCCGTACCGATACGACCCACTCTATTTTGGTACATGGTCCATTTTCGTCTAGACGTTCCGAAACACATTTCGGAACAGGCCCTCACAGTAGCCAAACCGTTTCGGTACGCGTATCGGAATAGGGGTTCACAGTAGCCAAACCGTACCGGAACGCGTTCCGATACGGGTATCCCTGAAACCACACCCGTTCCGAAACCACCTTACCCGTTCCGAAACGTCTGCAGTCTGTGAGTTTCTAAAATCAGTTCTAAGCATCTCCAAACGTCCCCAACATGCCTCAAACATCAAGAATCAAGATACAACGTGCATATACATACTTTAGAGGCATACTCCCTACTTCATGCATGTCCGAACACTCAACATACATAAAAAGCCATCCATAAAGGAATTCAAGCATTCACCAAAATACATTACATATCAAGTCTACATGCCTTTAACAAACACATATATCATTCATGAAAAATGGTCCTAAGCTTTCAAACACAAGGCATTTAAGCAACAAATTAAACATGGTTTACAATCCACGACATAGAAGCATAAACATATTCAACGATGTAACATCACTCAACATGCTAAAACATCAACAAAATCAAACTAAGGAGTTTGGAACCAACTCCATACAAGTCTAGTACCCCCACTGTCTAGGCATTATTACAAAGACTTAAACCATACTTGAGCTACTTGAGAACTCCGAAAAGCTCCTCCCTTGCCCACTTGTCTTCCGTAACACTAGCGATCTGCATGTTGGAAAAAGGAGAGCGTAAGCTTGGAAGCTTAGTGAGCGAAGCTCTAAAAACTCATCAATCATGCAGTTTTCAAAACACATTTCTTAAATGATAAGTAAACCATTTGAATGCACGAAAGGAAGCACAACAACACAATTACATGGTTTGCACATGCACAACCAAAACACGGTGGGACCACACATCACCGTTCAACTAGTAGTTTTCCGATGGGACCACACATCACCTTACTCTCCTACTAGTCACTACCGGTGGGACCACACATCATCGTAGTTACGACGACCATCACGTGAGGCTCGACACCAACAACGACTACACAACAACATCAACGGAAGTAAAGAAAATTCCACAAGCCACACACAATATCTCAACAATTGTTCATGCACCAACACTTAACAAATCAAGGCATAGTTAGTGAACTTACACTTGGGTTTAGGTTAGCCTTCTAGGCTCCACCCAAACCCCCGAGAATCCCTTTTTGAAATCAAATCAAGTTCAAAACATTTTCACTCACCGATGAAACCCAACCGGAAGCCGAAACACCAAACTCAAGTCTCCAAATTCCCCGGAATAGTGCCCGAAGCTTCTCCGATGGTCTCCCTTGATTCTAGTCAATCAAAAACAATACATTACTCAACCGAATCATCACCAAACACTGTCACAACCACAAGCTACTACCACAAGCCAAAATCTTACGATTTCAAACCAAAGCCAATACCATAAACCCCATTTTCGCACTCCCTAATAACCCAACAGAAAACTACTAATTCCAACACCCAAAACAACTTCAAAACATCTCCTTATCATTGTTATAATATCAGCCCCACTCTCCAACATAAAACCACACTAAAAACCCAAGTTTTGACACTTTTAAAATACCCTCAAAACCCAATTTCGGGATTTTTGATAAAACCAACCAAATTGAGATATATTGTACCTTAGGGCAAGGTTAGTTCAAAGCTTAACTCTACAAATAAAAAATAAACCAAGAAGCCATTAAAGTTTCATACTTTTCTTCAAACTTTTAAATCTTGAAAAATCTCCACAATGGCATTTTACAAAAACTAAAACCATCAATGTGCTAGGAATTGAGAGGACAAGTCAAAAATGGTCTTACCTTGTTGAAATCACTTGAAACGATGAAGGAAATGAATGGAATAGTGTTTGTGGTTTTGGAGAGTTTTTAGGTCGTGGAAATGAAACCAAGGAAGAAGATGAGCATGTTTTTTTTTTTTCTTTCAAAAAGGCTCTTTTACTCATCTTTTTTTTCCTTCTTTTAAATATTTACAATTTTGCAATTAATGAATTTCAAATCCCTTTAAAATAAAACCAAAGTCCATTTTAATTAGATCGAGCCCACGACTAAAACCCGATTTACCCGAGTAACATCCGACCCCTAAACCCGGGGCGTTACAACTCTCCCCCACTTAAGGAATTTCTTCCCTGAAATTACCTGACTGAAAGAGATAAGGAAACTGCCTTTCCATATCCTCCTTTCTCTCCCAAGTGGCCTCGTCCACCCCTCGACGTTGCCACCTCACCTTGACCAACTCAATTGATCTACCACGCAACACCTTGCTGTCTGAGGCTAAGATCTCCACTGGTTCCTCATCATATGTCAAATCCGGATTCAATTCAATCTTTTCTATATGCATTACGTGAGACGGATCCGATCTATATTTTCGGAGCATCGACACATGAAATACATCATAGATCTTTTCTAACTCGGTCAAGAGTCTCAATCTATAGGCAACAGGACCAATCCTCTCAATTACCTCATAGGGTCCAATGAATCTCGGACTCAACTTACCTTTCCTACCAAACCTCATCACCTTCTTCCAAGGTGAGACTTTCAAAAACACTTTCTCACCCACGGCATACTCTATCTCTTTTCTCTTTAAATCGGCATACGAATTCTGTCGATCTGAAGCTGCCTTCAAACGATCACATATCAACTTTACCTTCTTGGTAGTGCCCTTAAGCAAATCGGGCATCATTACAAGCTTTTGTCCGGCTTCGGCCCAACAAATCGGAGTCCTACACCTCCTACTATACAGAGCTTCATACGGTGCCATCTGAATACTAGCCTGATAATTGTTGTTGTATGCAAACTCTACTAACGGTAGGTGTTTCTCTCAAGACTTTTGAAAATCGATGATACAACATCTCAACATGTCTTCCAACACATGAATCACCCTCTCTGACTGACCATCTGACTGTGGATGATACGAAGTACTGAAGTTCAACCAAGTACCCAAGCCTCGATGTAGACACTCCCAAAATCTAGCTGTAAACCTCGGATCTTGGTCTGACACAATCGATTTCGGTACCCCATGCAACCTCACTATCTCCCTGATGTACAGATCGGCCAATTTATCTAAGGTATAGGTAGTATGAACGGGTATGAAGTGCGCACACTTAGTGAATCTATCGACTATTACCCACACTAAATTCTTTTTCGATGTAGTCAACGGTAAACCTGACATGAAGTCCATGGTGATACGTTCCCACTTCCATTCCGAAATCTTCAACGGCTGTAACAACCCTGAAGGAAACTGATGCTCGACTTTAACTCGCTGACAAACCATACACTTACTCACAAACTCGGCCACATCCTTCTTCAATCCAACCCAATAGTACTCTTCCTTTAACCCACGATACATCTTCGTACTACCCGGATGCATAGCAAAAGGACTATTATGAGCTTCATTCAAGATCGTACGTCTCAACTCGGCATCTTCCTGAACCACTATCCTATCCTTGTAACATAGGATCCCATTCTCACCAAAACAATAATCGGTAGGCCTATCCTCGGCTATATCTTGCACGTGAGGTGCCAAGGACTCGTCTCGCAACTGCTTCTCTTGAATCAACTGGACCAACGAAGGCTTAACCTGAAGCTCGACTATCAAACCACCATCCTTGGACACACTCAATCTCGTAAACATAGCTCGCAACTCAACTGCCACTTTTCTACTCAAAGCATCGGCCACTACATTTGCCTTACCCGAATGGTACTCTATCGTAAGGTCATAGTCTTTAAAAAGCTCTAACCATCTACGATGTCTAAGGTTCAACTCCCTCTGAGACATCAAGTACTTCAAGCTCTTGTGGTCGGTATATACTGTGCACTTCTCACCATAAAGATGGTGTCTCCAGATCTTCAAAGCAAACACCACTGTGGCTAACTCTATGTCATGGGTGGGATAGTTCTTCTCATGAACTTTCAACTGCCTCGAAGCATAAGCTACCACCTTACCTTCTTACATAAGCACACAACCTAAATCTACGTATGATGCACCACTATAAACCACAAACTCTCTCCCCGGTTCAGGCTGAATCAAAATAGGAACTTCGGTCAAAGCTTTCTTCAACTTCTCAAACGCTTCTTGTCTTGCATCTGACCACTCATATGGGACATTCTTCTGAAGCAACTTAGTCAAAGGAGCCGCTATCCTAGAAAATCCCTCGACAAATCTTCTATAATATCTCGCCAAACCTAGGAAACTACGGATTCCTGTCACTGACTTCGGTTGTTTCCAGCTCACTATGGCTTCTATCTTCTTGGGATCCACACTAATCCCCTTAGCCGAGATCACGCGACCTAGGAAGACTACCTCTCTAATCAAAAACTCACATTTGCTTAGCTTGACATACAACTAATTCTTAAGCAAGGTCTGAAGCACTAACCACAAATGCTCATCGTGTTCCTCCTCGGTCCTAGAGTATACTAAGATGTCATCTATGAACACTACCACAAACCTGTCCAAAAGCTGCTGGAGCGTTAGTCAACCCGAAAGGCATCACCAAGAACTCATAGTGTTCATATCGTATACAGAAAGCTGTCTTCGGTATGTCCACATCCTTTACCTTCAACTGATAGTACCCAGACCTCAGATCAATCTTCGAAAACACTTAAGCACCTCTCAACTGATCAAGCAAGTCATCTATCCTAGGCAAAGGGTACTTGTTCTTCACTGTCACCTTGTTCAACTGCCTATAATCTATACACATCCTCATACTACCGTCCTTCTTTTTCACAAACAAGACCGGAGCACCCCACGGAGAAATACTAGGCCTAATGAAACCTCTATCGGACAACTCCTGAAGCTGTGTCTTCAACTCTTTCAACTCTTTCGGTGTCATTCTATACGGAGCAATAGACACTGGTGTAGAATCGGAATACGTCTCAATAGCAAACTCAACTGCTCTATCTGGAGGCAAACCCGACAACTCTTCCGGAAAAACACTTGGAAAATCACATACTGTCTTGATGTCTTGCGGTCTAACCTCACTCATATTCAGATTCATCACATAAGCCAAATAAGCCTGACAACCCGAATTCAAAAACTTCTGAGCTTCCAAAGCAGAAACAACATTGGACAAGAACCTAACGTTCTCACCAACTACCACAACCTCAAAGTCATCTGTAAGCCTCAAGGAGATTCTCTTGGTCTCAAAGTCAACCCTAGCTTTATGCTCTACGAGCCAATCCATGCCCAAAATCACGTCAAAACCGTAGAACAGTAACTCCATCATATCAACCGGAAACACGTGGCCCTGAACCATCAATGGACACCTCCTATACATTTTCCTAACTACCACTGTATCACCAAAAGAGCTAGTAACATTTACACCTACCTCTAACCATTCACATGGTAACCCTAATGACCTTGCATGCTCACCCAAAATGTATGAATGTGTCGACCTCGAATCTATCAAAGAAAGCAAACTCAAAGACTGTAACGAGAAATTACCTACAATGACATCCGTGTCATTCCCAGCCTCTCGCTGAGCATAAACCCTAGCCGGTCCTCCACCCTCGGGCTGAACTGCTACTACATGAGCTAAGTTCCTCTGACCCTCGTTCCTCGGCTGGAAGTTACCACGACCGTGCCCACGGCCTCTTTGATGCTCAAAACCCTAGCTGGAGCCGGTCCGCCCCTAGCCGGGTGTGGACAGTTACGCCTCATATGATCTCGGGAACCACAGTTCCAACTTGGCACAAAGGTACCCGTACACTCGCCCTGGTGGCGTCTCCCGCATCTAGTGCACTCAGGAGTGTGTACAACAGCTCCTTAGCCCTGATGGCCCCATCCATAGTTACCACCCATATGTCTCGAATCAGGCTGATACCTCCTATCCCTATGCCTATTGGCATGGTCCCTATCCTAGAATCGGACCCACTAGCACGAGCACTGGAGCCTAAGTTCTGCTCAATATCCTTGGCCCTATAGACCAAAACATCAAACTCGGTGTAGTCAGAGGCAAGCATGTAGGTATTCACATCTCTAGTCAACCCATACTGGAAACACTCACACTGTTCCCTCTCATTAGGAACCAACTCAGGTGCATACTGGCTCAATCTCACAAACTGAACCTCGTACTCGGACACGATCCTGTTACCCTGAACCAAGGCCATGAACTCCCTCTTCTTCTCATCCAAATACCGAACTCCGAGATACTTCCTCTTAAAGGCATTTCTGAAGAACTCCCACATGATATCCGCTTCGGCCATACCCGAAGTAACAGTGGTCCACCAAGTATATGCGTCCCCCTGAAGCAAGGAGACAATGCAACCCAACTTACGGGCGTCTGAGCACTCCATCTGACCCAAGATGCGTGTAGTACTCTCAAGCCACGCCTCTGAACCCTCGGGAGTCAACCCACGGAACTCAACTCCGCCCAAACTACGGAGCCTCTCTAGGGGTAATCTTGTCCCCGCACCCTGAGGTGGTGCTGCAGCTTGTACACCGGCCAAAGCTATCTGAAAAGCTCCGGCTATGGTCTGAATCAAATGGGTCATGTCCGCACCCGCTGAACCCTGACCCGCCTGAGCTCCCACACCTCCAACATTGGCACCGGCCTGAGGCCCATTACCATCACCTCCGACTTGCGCACCAACCTGAGGCACGTTACCTTCGTCACCTACTCTATTACCACCGGGAGCAGGAGGAACAGAAGGCTCACCCCCGGGTGCCTGGTCACCCGCTCTAGGTCGCCCCCTCGGTCTCACCATATCAAGATAGAATCTAAAACAGCAAACACACAACACACAAGAAAAACGTTAGGTTAGCAAAAGGGCAAGGACTTAGGTTCTCAAGCTCGTTAAACCAAAACCATTTTTTTTTACAACAACACCTAACAATGGGGACATTTGACTAACCCTTAACCAACAACAAGGCCACTAAAACATGCTTTCAAACACCATACTAGCAAGCAAACTTCAAGTATACATGGTAAAACACTCACCGATACATAGCAACAACATAACACATCAAACTTACCTCACTTACCTACCCGAGGTCTCGGAAACCTTAGGCTCTGATACCACCAAATGTAACCCCCTCGTCCCAGTCTGGACGACTGACCTGTCCGAGTAGGTCACATGGAGAAAACCGAAGTGTAACCCGTTAAGGCTCCCCTTCGGTTAGCAACCCTAGAAATTTTCTTCAATTATCTTGTCTAGATAGATCATTAAATCCTATGTGTGAAACGACAGCGGATAACAAGACAAGACTTTGCAGATGAAACGTAAGTTGATATAAATTTACCATGTATTCAAGTTAGTCCGTTTTCTTACATACGCGCCCAAACCATACATTAACGACTACAAACAAGGCTCACAAGAGAGCACACAACAACCCGAACCCAAGCCCAACACTTGAGGACCTTCAAAGATGCCAAAAGCCCAAATTACAGGCCTGTGTTTCGAAACAGGCTTGCCCGTTTCGATACACGAGCCCCTAGTTTTAAAGCTAGACTACCCGTACCGATATTGCCCACTCCGTTTCGGTACATGGTCCATTTTCGTCTAGACGTTCCGAAACACGTTTCGAAACAGGCCCTCACAGTAGCCAAACCGTTTCGGTACGCGTATCGGAATAGGGGTTCACAGTAGCCAAACCGTACCGGAATGCATTCCGATACGGGTATCCTTGGAACCACACTCGTTCCGAAACCACCTTACCCGTTCCGAAACGCCCGCAGTCTGTGAGTTTCTAAAATCAGTTCTAAGCATCTCCAAACGTCCCCAACATGCCTCAAACATCAAGAATCAAGATACAACGTGCATATACATACGCTAGAGGCATACCCCCTACTTCAAGCATGTCCGAACACTCAACATACATAAAAAGCCATCCATAAAGGAATTCAAGCATTCACCAAAATACATTACATATCAAGTCTACATGCCTTTAACAAACACATATAGAATTCATGGAAAATGGTCCTATGCCTTCAAACACAAGACATTTAAGCAACAAATTAAACATGGTTTACAATCCACGACATAGAAGCATAAACATATTCAACGATATAACATCACTCAACATGCTAAAACATCAACAAAATCAAACTAAGGAGTTTGGCACCAACTCCATACAAGTCTAGTACCCCCATTGTCTAGGCATTATTACAAAGACTTAAACCATACTTGAGCTACTTGAGAACTCCGAAAAGTTCCTCCCTTGCCCACTTGCCTTCCGTAACACTAGCGATCTGCATGTTGGAAAAAGGAGAGTGTAAGCTTGGAAGCTTAGTGAGCGAAGCTCTAAAAACTTATCAATCATGCAGTTTTCAAAACACATTTCTTAAATGATAAGTAAACCATTTGAATGCACGAAAGGAAGCACAACAACACAATTACATGGTTTGCACATGCACAACCAAAACACGGTGGGACCACACATCACCGTTCGACTACTAGTTTTCTGATGGGACCACACATCACATTACTCTCCTACTAGTCACTACCGGTGAGACCACACATCACCGTAGTTACGAAAACCATCACGTGAGGCTCGACACCAACAACGACTACACAACAACATCAACGGAAGTAAAGGAAATTCCACAAACCACACACAATATCTCAACAATTGTTCATGCACCAACACTTAACAAATCAAGGCATAGATAGTGAACTTACACTTGGGTTTAGGTTAGCCTTCTAGGCTCCACCCAAACCCCCGAGAATCCCTTTTTGAAATCAAATCAAGTTCAAAACATTTTCACTCATCGATAAAACCCAATCGGAAGCCGAAACACCAAACTCATGTCTCCAAATTCCCCGGAATAGTGCCCGAAGCTTCTCCGATGGTCTCCCTTGATTCTAGTCAATCAAAAACAATACATTACTCAACCGAATCATCACCAAACACTGTCACAACCACAAGCTACTACCACAAGCCAAAATCTTACGATTTCAACCCAAAGCCAATACCATAAACCCCATTTTCGCACCCCCTAATAACCCAGCAGAAAACTACTAATTCTAACACCCAAAACACCTTCAAACACCTTCAAAACATCTCCCTATCATTGTTATAACATCAGCCCCACTCTCCAACATAAAACCACACTAAAAACCCAAGTTTTGACACTTTTAAAATACCCCCAAAACCCAATTTCGGTATTTTTGATAAAAACCAACCAAATTGAGATATATTGTACCTTAGGTCAAGGTTAGTTCAAAACTTAACTATACAAATCAAAAACAAACCAAGAAGCCATTAAAGTTTCATACTTTTCTTCAAACTTTGAAATCTTGAAATACTCTACAATGGCATTTTACAAAAACTAAAACTATCAATGTGCTAGGAATTGAGAGGACAAATCAAAAATGGTCTTACCTTGTTGAAATCACTTGAAACGATGAAGGAAATGAATGGAATAGTGTTTGGGGTTTTGGAGAGTTTTTAGGTCGTGGAAATGAAACCAAGGAAGAAGATGAGCATGTTTTTTTTTCTTTTAAAAAGGCTCTTTTACTCATATTTTTTTCCTTCTTTTAAATACTTACAATTTTGCCATTAATGAATTTCAAATCCATTTAAAATAAAACCAAAGTCCATTTTAATTAGATCGAGCCCACGACTAAAACCTGATTTACCCGAGTAACATCTGACCCCTAAACTCGGGGCGTTACATATTATGCATGTGGAGGAGATCGAGATTTGACTTGATTTGTGTTTTGAGGATGAGCCTATTAAGTTTCTTGCTCATGACACAAAGGTTCTCAAAAGGAAGACCATTAAGATGGTCAAAGTCTTATGGCGAGGTCGTAATCATGATGAGGCTACGTGGAAGCCCAAGGCTGTCGTCAGAGCTTAGTATTCGCATCTTTTTGCTCCAAGTAAATTTTGAGGCCGAAATTTCTTTTAACGGGGGGAGAGTTATAACACCCTAATTTTGAAACCCTAAATTGAATTAAAATCCCTAATTAAAAACCCTAAAATTTGGGAAATTTTAATTTAAAAACTTAATTGAATCTCAATGGCTAAATTAAAAGTTTTCGGAGTTTTGGTGACTGAATTGAATTATATAAAAAAAACTGAGTTCATTTTGTAAGTTTGGCAGAGTTTGGTGCCTTTCTACAAACTCTAATTTCCATTACTGACTTAGGGTGTAATTTATCCTTTTGTCAGGGTATAAAACCCATTTTTTCAGAAATTTTTATTTTCGGCCGCATCGGTCCATCCCTTCTCGTTCGTTTGAAAAGCAAACTCGAACCCTTGTTGTTTAGCCTCCAGCAAAGGCTTTACCGGCGTCCGTTCTGCGAATCAAGGCCGACAAACCATTTCTCGAACCTGTGCAACCAAAACCCCCACCTCCGTTCTTACCTTTGGCCGTTGTTTGCCTCGGAAACAGTGTAGTAACTGTTCGAATTCTCCTCGTCCGTTGCATTGTTGTTGTTTTCCGTCGTTTTGTCGTGTTTCTGAGTTGGGTAAGTATATAATGGCTTTGGGTTGGGTTTGTCGTGTTTTAAAATGGGAGATTTTGGCCGGATTTGAACATTTTAGGTTGTCAGTGTCAGAACTTCGATTAGGGTTTGCCCTAATTTAATTTTGAATAAAAGGGGAAAGAGGATTGAACCGGATTGAACCAGTCCAGGTAGCTGAACCGGACTGAGCCGTCCGCAACAGAACCGAACCAGACCATTCTCCAAAACCGAATTGGCTAATGTCAGCGATGATGTCACCCGTTGATCGTTGACTTTTTCAATCAAAGTTAACTCTAGGTTTTTTGACGTCCTGATTCCAATTCAGCTGTCCATTTTTCCAAATTCGAACCCGAAAGATCTTTTTGACCAGATTTATTCAATTATGCTTAGTATTTGAGAATTTGAATATCAGAAATTAATTCAAGTTATTCTTGTGTTCGGGCGACGTTGACTCGGATACTGAGATCCTTCCTCCTCCTCCACCTGGACGACCTCCTATTGCTCAATCTTTGGGATCTTCTTGTGAGTTTAATTAATGTTATTCGATATTAATTTTAACGGTGATTTGTCATAGTAGTAATGTATCTGATGTAATATCTATTATCGTAGATGCTGACTCTGTTCGATCTAGTGCTAGAGCTGAGCGTGGGAGACGTCATCATCGACATTGAGTGTTTAGCTGTTTGAGGTGTGTTCTCTTCTGTGCCATCTGTTTACAGTGCTATGTATGTATGTGTATAATGGACTGAATTGTGATTATGACATGATCTGGTATTTGTATGGTTCTGATATATTCTGTTGATCTACTATGTTGACTTGTTCAATATATTGGTATGCTATGCAACATGTATCAGATTTGAATTACTTAATATCAGACTATATGAACATGCATTTCTGTTGATAAGTAAGAATGCATTCAGATTCAGAAAATCGGATATTATGTCATCTCATTGGGTCGGGATTCTGTACGGGGAAGTTTAGCATTTTCATCCATCGGGTTGAAGCCTGCTTCAGATTAGTGGTTTCACCCTACGGGTTGAGTTCCACTCCGGACGGTGACGATGTAGAGTGGTTCTGGGGAACCTACTATTTAGACGGTGATGTAGTTGGTTGCATATCATATTACTCATAAATTACATTTATACATATCTATTTGTTGAAATGACTATTGGCTGAGAATAATATTCGGATGATATACTGTTTGACTCTGTTGACTTGTTTGACTCTGTTAGTTTATGTTTTCACTGTGGAGACACACTGAGTGTTATCGCTGAGTCCCCCTTAGTTTCTATTTCAGATACTCAGACCTAGGCTATGGTACTTGGAGGACCTTGTTTATCAGACATATTTTCTTTTACCAGTATGATTTACTTTGACTTATTAATTAATTTATTATTATCAGATTGTATTTGATTAATACTCGAACACCTTTATTTGGGATATTACCATTTTATCATGCATATTGTAATGCCCCAATTTTGGGCCTAGAAGAGTTTGAGGTCAATTTCGAGGTTCAGAAAGCGTAGACTAGATATCCATATTCGAAGATCGGTTCAGGGAAATCTAAGTTTGGGATGGTTTAAAAATATGAGAAAATGTTTAAAAATCATTATTAATTATGTAAATGATTTTGGTGAAAAACAATTTTGTAAAAAGAGTTTTGGAAGTATGACATTTTGGTATAGTGACCAAAATGCAGTTTTTGCAAAGTTTGGCTAGTGACCGTTTCGTAAAGGATTGTAACTTTGAATCTTTAAGGAGCTAATTCACCAATTATTTCTATCAGATTTCTCTATTAATTGGGTGCATTTTTTTTAAAGGTTTTTAATATTAATTAAAGGTGGTTATTGGAGAGTTGACTTTTCTAAGCAAAAACCATAATTCACGTTAATTTCTTTTCCTCTCTTTTTCACTCAAATTTTTATCCAGACAAACACTCTCCAACTTCAAGAAAATTGTGATTCACACCTTGATTTTCTGAATTTTGATTTCCCAATTGATTCTCCAACTTTGCTTTGCAAAACCTTATTGATTTCTCTTTGGATTTTCAAGGAAACTCACCCAATTGAGGGATATCATCCATTAGATGTAAGGTTCGTTCTTCTTCTCTAATGATCAGTTCTTTACTAAAATTCTCAAGTTATCAATCCTTTATACACGATTTCTAAGTGGATTTATTGTTTTAAGCATGAAAGAGTTGTTAAATTGAGGTTTCTTGATGAAATCTAGTGATTTTCGTAATATTATTGTTTTCTCTGAATTGAGATGGTTATTAATCATAATTTGGAAGTTAAATGATGTTGAGATTAATGTTTTATCAATACAATCTCGAATTGGTTTTGATCTCTAGTTGTAGAAGGTTAGATTTGTGGATTTTGATGTGTTTTTGATGTTCTGTTGTTGCTGGAGGTATAAGGATGAGTTTAGGTTGTTTTTGAATGTTAAATGATAATTAGAAAAGGTTAGAAGTGATGGATCTTGGCTGAGCATTGTTTGGTGATTGTTTGAGAGTGTTTTCGGTTGTTTCAGATAGCCGTTTTGGTGATTTTGGGCAGGGCTGCGAGGTAGATTGTGTTTCTGGTGATTTTAATGCATGGTGATGCATTAATCCTCTGTTCTTATGTGTTATAAACATGGGAGAGTTCTTCAGACGTGATTGGTGATGTTCCGGGAGCACCAGAAGCTTAGATTCGCTTTGGCAAAGCAAGCGAGGCGTGATTGGTGAGTGGTTTTGGTTTTAGAGGTCATTGAAGGACATAAAAGCGGGGTTTGGGGATTTAGGTTTGGTTTGAGGCACCATTCTAAGTCCGAAAGTAAGTATGAATAGATTTGCTCTCGATTTTCGGTTGTTTCCCCTAGATAGCATAATCATGCTCTTGTTTGAGATAGACAAATTCCTACTGCTTCATGCATGTTTTGAGATAAAAATTGATGATTTGAAATGACCCCATGAGATAGATTTTATATTGCAAAGAGTTGAGAACATTTGATAAATGTTGTGCATTGTTTTCGGTTTCTTTAAATGGGATGAGAATGTTTAGCAATGATGCGTTGAAAACAGTAGGTGAGATGATGTTTTAAAAGTGGTATATTGGTATAATTGACAATGTTGTTATCGAATATAATTGGTCGACCAATAGGATGAAAAGTGCACTATAAAATATAAAATTCGTATGTGCTCTTTGATTCGGGCAATGGGGGTAGAGCCATCTCGTTCCAAAATGAGAGTCTAATGATATGAGATTCCATCGGGGTAGGTCTTGGTGAAACACCCAAGCTTTGTGGTGACGTGAGATGTCGTTATGAGAATCTGGTGATGTGAGATTCCACCGAGGTAAGACTTGACTTCGAGTGAAGCTATCCGCATATCTGAGTAATGTTGAATGTATAAATGCCAATATATGAGAATGGTTTGAGATTCACATGTACCTTTTTTTTAAATGAATTTATCCATTGGGAATTGCATATGAGATTTTATGATGAGAAATGCTTTTGAGAAACAAGCATGTAAGGCATGGCCTTGAGATTTTGCATTGGTTGAATGCATGAGATAGATAGATGGTACATGTGTTTAAAAGTAGAGATTCTAATTTGAAATGGTTTTCAAGCATGAGATAGTAAGAGCATGATGTTAAAGTGATTTTCAAATGAGAAATGGTTTTCAAATGCATTGTTGTGGTTGGTTGTTAGAGCATACCTCACTAAGCAATTGTGCTTACGCTCTCTTTTTCCAACAATGCATATAAGTGACTCGTTTGGGCAAAGAGGAAGCAAGTGAAAGTCCAAGGGAATAGCTAAGCTCAAGTATGGTTTGCATATTGCTTTTAAGTAATGATATTTGGCAATGGGGACTAATGAATTTGTTTTAGGAGAAGTGTTTTGGAACTCTCTGGTTTGAGGCATGTTTAAAATGACCTTATTGACTTGTAAAAGGCATTTGCTTGATGGTTTATGCTTTGTTTGAGGGTTTGGCTTTTTGGTGACCTGAAACTTATAGGAAGCATGCCTTTAGCTTGATTTGATGAATTCATGTGATGCTAATGTTGTTGATGCCATGTTTGCTTAGGGATATATGCCTATAGATGTTGTATATATGTTTCAAGCATGTTGGATCTTCGTGGTTGGGGTTTGGAAACATTAAAGCTACAATTTGGGACCTTACAGGTCTAAGGGTATCAATACCCTAAGGAGAGTATTGATACGGTAAGACAAAATTGCACTAGTGTATCGGTACACAGGGTCGTATCGGTACCCATTTTAGCCACTGGAAAGGGGTGTATCGATACGGTTCCCAAGTGTATCGATACGATATGCTTGGTCATCCTAAAACCTTGACTTCATAGAGGGTGTATCGATACCCTTAGTAAGGGTATCAATACGGTGTCAATTATGTATGTTAAAAGTATATCTTAAATGTTTTGCTTTCTTACGTTTTAGTCCATAAATGTTATGGATGCAATTAAATGAGCTAGAATGATCGTTTTAAGTTGAGATTTGACAAAGATGCATGAAATATGTTTAATTAAAGGATGGTAACATTAAAATTGATAAAGTTCTTATATTTTGTAGAAATTAAAATTTGGTCCCTAAAACTAAAAAATGTACAATTGAGCCCCTTAACGTTGTCCGAATGTTGCGTCGTTTTCTTCTACTTTCTCCGCTAATCACATAGGATCTAATGATGCATATAGAAAAGATAAAAAGAAAAAAAGGGTTGTCAATCAGAACTGGCTTTAACGAGCTGACTTCGGTTTTCCCCGTGTGACCCACTTAGTTCGGGTCAATTGTCTAGACCGGGCTAAGGGGGTTACATTTGTTGGTATCAGAGCCAGGTTTTGAAAGGGTGAGAATACCAATAAGTCATTGGTAAGTTATAGTATTGAATTGTGATATGGGTTTGTAAATGTATGTTAAAGAATGTGATTGATTTGTATGGAATGCACGGTGTATGATAACTTGAAACATGTTTGTTATATGTTGTTGAGGGTAGAATTTGGGAAGCCCATTGCCATATCATTACTAATGAAAAAGAAACTAGTTTTGAAAAGTATGACTTGAGCACCTTGGATTTCTTGCTTGTGCTAGCCTAACTGTTTTATTATTGCATTCTTTATAGTTGCATTACTTTGATATAGGGCTGAGATGAGAGCTTAGAATCAATACACGGAACAAGGTAAAAGAGAATGTCGAGAATCTACCGCCTCCTCCTCCTGGTGGACCACCCGGTGGTGGTGGAGTGGGGGCTAGTACATGTGTTGGGGTGTTGCACCCGATGGAGCACAAGGGCAGGCTGCTCCAGATATGACTGTGTTGATACAAGCTGTTACTGGAACCTTTCAGGCGGTAGAAGCGGGAATGCAAGTGGCTGCACTCCAGCCTAGAACAGGCGCAAGTCTACCGTTAGAGTGATTGCGTAGCTTAGGCGGGACTAAGTTTAGAGGCTTGACACCTGAGGGTTCCGAGGCCTGGCTAGAGAGAACCAAGAGGGTTCTTGGGCAGATGAGCTATAATGATGCTCAGAAGTTGGGATGCATTGTATCGTTGCTCCACGGGGATGCTTATACGTGGTGGACGACCACTACTACGGGTTTAGAGACAACTGAGATCACCTGGGCATTCTTTGTGAATGCATTCAAGAGGAAGTATTTGGGTGTCTGCTACTTGGATGAGAAGATGAGAGAATTCATGTCCTTGGTTTAGGGAGGCATAACCGTAGTGGAGTACGAGGTGCAGTTTGTGCGCCTGAGTCAATACGCGCCTGAGTTGATCCTTGACGAGCGAGCGAGGTACGAGCGCTTTCGCTATGGTTTGGTGAAAGTGGTGAAGACGTATATACTGGCATCGGATTATACCGATTTTGATGTCTTAGTCATGCAGGCTAAGAACATCGAGCTGAATTTGGGCCTTGCTGGCCGATCTGGTGGATCTAGCTCGGGGAAGCGAGCTGTTGAGTATGATGCGAGTAGATATCGCTACAAGAGGCCTAAGGATCGAAGGTCTCAATCGGATCCTAGGCGAGGTGGAGGTAACCCTGGGCGTGGACATCTGGGCTAGAATGCTTTTGTTCATACTCCGGATTGTAACCGGTGTGGTAGGAGGCACACGAGAGAGTGCTGGGGTAGCTTGGGAACATGCTGGAACTGTGGTTCGCGAGGTCATGTGAAGCGTGATTGTCCTCAATCGCTTAGAGATGGACAAGCTCCGGTGAGAGCTGCTGAGCCGTAGAGAGGCCGTGGGCGCGGCCGTGGCAACTACTAGCGTAGAGAAGATGGCCCGAGGAACGTGGCACATGTGGTGCCTGTTCAGCTCGAGAGAGGTGGTCAGGTCAGGGTGTATGCGCACTGAGAAGGAAGAAATGACACGGATGTGATATCAGGTACCTTTACTTTGCAATCCTTGTTATTACTTTCTTTGATTGATTATGGTTCTACACATTCATACATATTGCGTGAGCTTGCTCAAATGCTTGGGTTACTTGTTGAGTCTTTGGATGTTAGTATGCGTGTGACTAGCTCTTTTGGTGAAACAATAGTTAAGAGGAAGTTATATAAGAGATGTCCTTTGATGGTTCAAGGTCATGTGTTTGAGGTTGATCTTATGGAATTACCTTTCTATGGCTTTGATGTAATCCTTGGAATGGATTGGCTAGTTGAGCATATGGTTGTTGTGGATTTTGAGACCAAGCGAGTTTCGTTGAAACTTGCTGACGATTATGAAATGGTGGTGGTAGGAGAGAATGTAAAATTCCTGTCCAACGTGGTTTCGACTCTTGAAGTGAGTCGGTTATTACGTCAAGGTTGTGAAGCCTATTTGGCCTTTATGATGAATCCGAGCAAGAAGGAAGTACGAGTGTAAGATATAAGAACTGTGTATGAGTTTCCAAGAGTGTTTCTGGGGGAGTTACTTGGTTTGCCACCTAGTCGAGAGGTTGAATTTGGTATTGAGTTGTATGAAAATACGATTCTGGTGTCCATTGCTCCTTATCGAATGACACTTAAGGAGTTGAAGACGTAACTTTAGGAGTTGCTAGATCGAGGCTTTATTAGGCCTAGTGTTTTGCCTTGTGGTGCACCGTTCTTGTTTGTGAAGAAAAAGGATGGCACGATGAGGATGTGCATAGATTACTGTTAACTGAATAAGTTGACTGTCAAGAACAAGTATCCTTTGCCTAGGATTGATGATCTTTTTGATCATTTTCAAGGTGCTGTAGTGTTTTCTAAGATTGATCTCAGATCTAGGTATTATCTGTTGAAGGTTAAGGATGTGGATGTGCCGAAGACTGCTTTCAGGAAAAGATATGGGCACTATGAGTTTTTGGTGATGCCATTTGGTTTGACGAATGCCCCTGCCGCATTCATGGATATGATGAATCAGGTATTCCATGAGTTTCTAGATAAGTTTGTGGTGGTGTTCATTGACGACATTCTTGTGTATTCTCGCACCGAAGAAGAGCATAAGGAGCATTTGCGGATTGTGTTGCAAACCTTGTTGGAGAATCAGCTTTATGCTAAGCTGAGTAAGTGTGAGTTTTGGTTGAAGGAAATGGTTTTCCTAGGTCATGTGGTGTCGGCTGAGGGAATTCGAGTTGATCCCCAAAAGATTGGGGTATTGATGAATTGGAAGCCTCCTAAAACGGTTCACGAAGTGCGCAGTTTCCTTGGTTTGGCGGGATGCTACCGAAGGTTTGTAGATGGATTCTCTAAGATTGCAGCACCTTTGACGAAGTTGTTGCAAAAGGATATTAAGTTTGAATGGACGAAAGCAAGACAACGAGCCTTTGAGAAGTTGAAAGAAGCTTTGACACAAGCTCCTATCTGGATTCAGCTTGAATCGGGAAAGGAGTTTGTGGTGTATAGTGACGCATTCTATGTTTGTTTGAGGTGTGTGCTAATGCAAAGAGGGTAGGGTAGTAGCTTATGCATCTCGACAATTGAAGGTGCACGAGCGTAACTATCTTACGCATGATATTGAGTTAGTCGCCGTGATGTTTGCTTTGAAGATTTGGAGACATCATCTTTATGGTGAAAAGTGTACCGTGTATACGGATGACAAAAGTTTGAAATATTTGATGTCTCAAAAAGATTTGAATCTTAGGCAACGAAGATGGTTGGAGTTGCTTAAGGATTACGACTTGACGATAGAGTACCATCTGGGAAAGGCTAATGTTGTAGCCAATGCTTTGAGTAGAAAGGCGGCGGTAGAGTTGAGGGTGATGTTTGCGCGTTTGAGTTTGTCACAGGATGGTGGGCTTGTGGTCGAGTTGCAAGTGAAACCATCGTTGGTGGAGCTAATTAAGAAGAAGCAACTGCTTGATGATTCGTTGGTACCCCATGTGCAGGACATTGCGGAGGGAAACCCAACAAACTTTTTTTTCAACGATGATGGAGTTTTGTGCTATAAAAGTCAAGTAGTGGTGTCGAATGATGCTGAGTTAAGGCACGCTATTTTGACGGAAGCGCATAGTAGTCCTTTTGCAATGCATCCTGGTAGTACAAAGATGTATCGAGGCTTCAAAGATGATTATTATTGGATTGGATTGAAAAGAGATGAGGATGATTTTGTGAGTAGATGTATGGTTTGCCAACGAGTGAAAGCTGAGCATCAATTTCCTTCTAGGTTGTTGCAGCCTTTGAAGATCCCGGAATGGAAATAGGAGAGGATCATTATGGATTTCGTGAGAGGTTTGCCTCTGACACCGTCTAGAAAGAATTCCATTCGGGTGATTGTGGATTGTTTTACGAAGTGTGCACATTTCTTGGCAGTGCATACTATGTATACCCTAGATAAGTTGGTGGATTTATACATCTTTGAGGTTGTAAGGTTGCACGGAGTGCCTAAGTCTATAGTTTCGGATCGAGATCTGCGTTTTACGGTGAGGTTTTGGAAGTGCCTTCATCAAGCATTGGGTACGCGATTGAATTTCAATGTCTTGTATCATCCTCAATCGGATGGTCAGTCGGAGAGGGTTATACAAGTGTTAGAGGATATGTTAAGGTGTTACATTATTGATTTTCAGGGTTCCTAGGAGAAACGGTTACCTTTGGTGGAATTTTCTTATAATAATAGTTATCAAGCGAGCATCCAGATGGCTCCGTATGAGGCTTTGTATGGGAGAAAGTGTAAGACGCCTTTGTGTTGGGCTGAGGTGGGTGAAAAACATGTTTCCTTGCCGTATGTTTTGAAGGACACAAATGAGAGGGTAAAGCTCATTTGTGATCAGTTGAAAGCAGCATCGAATCGCCAAAAGTCTTATGCAGATTTGAAACGGAAAGAGATTGAGTACGCCGTGGGTGATAGAGATTCTTGAAAGTTTCGCCTTGAAAGAAGGTGATGAGATTTGGTCGGAAAGGCAAGTTGAGTCCGAGGTTTATCGGACCATATGAGGTGATAGAACGTGTTGGGCCGATTGCTTATAAGTTGATGTTGCCTTCTGAGTTAGAGAAGATACATGATGTCTTCCATGTATCTATGCTTCGGAAGTATAGATCAGATCCGTCGGATGTTATGCCTATAGAGGAAGTTGAATGCATATCATATTGACTCATACATTACATACATATTTATTTGTTGAAATGACTATTGGCTAAGAATAATATTTGGATGATATATTGTTTGACTCTGTTGACTTGTTTGACTTTGTTAGTTTTTGTTTTCACTGTGGAGACACACTGAGTGTTATCGCTGACTCCCCCTTAATTTCTATTTCAGATACTCAGACCTAGGCTACGGTACTTGGATGACCTTGTTTATCAGACATATTTTCTATTACCAGTATGATTTACTTTGACTTATTTATTTATTTATTATTATTGTATTGTATTTGATTAATACTCGGATAACTTTATTTGGGATATTACCATTTTATCATGCATATTGTAACGCCCCAATTTTGGGACTAGAAGAATTTGAGGTCAATTTCGAGGTTCAAAAAGCGTAGACTATAGATCCAAATTCGGAGATCGGTTCAGGGAAATCTAAGTTCGTGATGGTTTAAAAATATGAGAAAATGTTTAAAAATCATTATTAATTATGTAAATGATTTTGGTAAAAACAATTTTGTAAAAAGAGTTTTGGAAGTATGATATTTTGGTATAGTGACCAAAATACAATTTTTGCAAAATTGGCTAGTGACCGTTTCGTAAAGGATTAGAACTTTGAATCTTTAAGGAGCTAATTCACCAATTATTTCTATTAGATTTCTCTATTAATTGGGTGCATTTTATAAAGTTTTTTTAATATGAATTAAAGGTGGTTATTGGAGAGTTGACTTTTCTAACCAAAAATCATAATTCACGTTAATTTCATTTCCTCTCTTTTTCTCTCATTTCTCTCAAAGTTTTATCCAGCCAAACACTCTCCAACTTCAAGAAAATTGTGATTGACACCTTGATTTGCTGAGTTTTGATTTCCCAATTGATTCTCCAACTTTGCTTTGCAAAACCTTATTGATTTCTCTTTGGATTTTCAAAGAAACTCACCCAATTGAGGGATATATCATCCATTAGAGGTAAGATTCGTTCTTCTCCTCTACTGATCAGTTCTTTACTGAAATTCTCAATTTATCAATCCTTAATACATGATTTCTAAGTGGATTTATTGTTTTAAACATGGAAGAGTTGTTAAATTGAGGTTTCTTAATGAAATCTTGTGATTTTCGTAATATTATTGTTTTCTCTGACTTGAGATGGTTATTAATCATAATTTAGAAGTTAAATGATGTTGAGATTATGGTTTTATCAATACAATCCCGAATTAGTTTGGATCTATAGTTGTAGAAGGTTAGATTTGCGAATTTTGATGAGTTTTTGATGTTTTGTTGTTGTTGGAGGTATAAGGCTGGGTTTAGGTTGTTTTTGAATGTTAAATGATGATTAGAAAAGGTTAGAAGTGATGGATCTTAGCTGGGCATTGTTTGGTGAGTGTTTGAGAGTGTTTTCGGTTGTTTCGGATAGGTGATTTTGGGCAGGGCTGCGAGGTAGATTGTGTTGCTGGTGGTTTTAATGCATGGTGATGCATTAATCCTCTGTTCTTATATGTTATAAACAGGGGAGAGTTCTTTGGATGTGATTGGTGACGTTCCAAGAGCATTGGAAGCTTAGATTTGCTTTCGCAAAGCAAGCGAGGCGTGATCGATGAGTGGTTTTGATTTTAGAGGTCCTTGAAGGACATAAAAGCGGGGTTTTGGAATTTAGGTTTGGTTTGAGACACCATTTTAAGTCCGGAAGTAAGTATGAATAGATTTGCTCTCAATTTTCGGTTGTTTTCCCTAGATAGCATAATCATGCTCTTGTTTGAGATAGACAAATTCACATTGTTTTATGCATGTTTTGAGATATGAAATGATGATTTGAAATGATCCCATGAGATAGATTTGATATTGCAAAGAGCTGAGAACATTTGATAAATGTTATGCATTGTTTTCGGTTTCTTTAAATGGGATGAGAATGTTTAGAAATGATGCATTGAAAACAGTAGGTGAGATGATGTTTTAAAAATGGTATATTGGCATAATTGAGAATGTTGTTATCGGCTATAATTGGTCGACCAATAGGATGAAAAGTGCACTATAAAATATAAAATTCGTATGTGCTCTTTGATTTGGGCAATGGGGTAGAGCCATCTCGTTCCAAAGTGAGAGTCTAATGATATGAGATTCCATCGGGGTAGGTCTTAGTGAAACACCCAAGCTTTGTGGCGATGTGAGATGCCGTCATGAGAATCCAGTAATGTGAGATTCTATTGGGGTAAGACTTGACTTCGAGTCAAGCTATCCACATATCCGAGTAATGTTGAATGTATAA
Organism: Hibiscus trionum; assembly: GCA_030270665.1. Taxonomy (NCBI): domain Eukaryota; kingdom Viridiplantae; phylum Streptophyta; class Magnoliopsida; order Malvales; family Malvaceae; genus Hibiscus; species Hibiscus trionum. The sequence goes on along the minus strand of BSYR01000027.1, from coordinate 11,313,219 downwards.
ATGCCAATATATGAGAATGGTTTGAGATTCACATGTACCTTTATTTTAAATGAATTTATGCATTGAGAATTGCATATGAGATTTTATGATGAGAAATGCTTTTGAGAAACAAGCATGTAAGGCGTGGCCTTGAGATTTTGCATTGGTTGAATGCATGAGATAGATAGATGGTACATGTATTTAAAAGTAGAGATTTTGCTTTGAAATGGTTTTCAAGCATGAGATAGAAAGAGCATGATATTAAAGTGATTTTTAAATGAGAAATGGTTTTCAAATGCATTGTTGTGGTTGGTTGTTAAAGCATACCTCACTAAGCAATTGTGTTTATGCTCTTTTTTCCAACAATGCAGATAAGTGACTAGTTTGGTCAGCGATGAAGCAAGTGAAAGTCCAAGGGAATAGCTAAGCTCAAGTATAGTTTCCATATTGCTTTTAAGCAATGATATTTGGCAATGGGGACTAATGGATTTGTTTATAGAAGTGTTTTGGAACTCCCTGGTTTAAGGCATGTTTGAAATGCCCTTATTGACTTGTAAAAGGCCTGTGGTTTTGGTTTTTTCTTTGTTTGAGGGTTTGGCTTTTTGGTGACCTGAAACTCATAGGAAGCATGCCTTTAGCTTGATTTGATGAATTCATGCGATGCTATTGTTGTTGATGCCATGTTTGCTTAGGGATATATGCCTATAGATGTTGTATGTATGTTTCAAGCATGTTGGATCTTTGTGGTTGGGGTTTGAAAACATTAAAGCTGCAATTTGGGACCTTACAGGTCTGAGGGTATCGATACCCTAAGGAGAGTATCGATACAGTGAGGCAAAATTGCACTAGTGTATCGGTACACGAGATCGTATCGATACCCATTTTAGCCACTAGAAAAGGGTGTATCGATACGGTATGCTTGGTCAAACTAAAATCTTGACTTCGTAGAGGGTGTATCGATACCCTCAGTAAGGGTATCGATACTGTATCAGTTATGTCTGTTAAAAGTATATCTTAAATGTTTTGCTTTCTTACGTTTTAGTCCATGAATGTTATGGTGCAATTAAATGAGCTAGAATGATTGTTTTAAGTTGAGATTTGACAGAGATGCATAAAATATGTTTAATTAAAGGATGGTAATAATCAAATTTATAAAGTTCTTATATTTTTGCATAAATTACAATTTGGTCTCTAAAACTCGAAATTATACAATTGAGCCCCTTAACGTTGTCCGAATGTTGCGTCGTTTTCTTCTACTTGCTCCGCTAATCACATAAGATCTAATGATGCATCTAGAAAAGAAATAAAAAGAAAAAAGGGGTTGTCAATCAGAGCCGGGTTTACCGAGCTGACTTCGGATTTTCCCGTGTGACCCGCTTAGTTTAGGTCAATCGTCTAGACCAGGCTAAGGGGGTTACACATATGTATTTTTGGATATTATATTATTTTTAGGATGTTATTATATGATTATATATATTATGTGATGTTACTATTTATTTCAGAAGTAATGTTTTAACCTAATTATGTTGTTCGAGGGACAATTTTCAAGCCTGGCTTCCTATATTCGGCCCAATTCTTTTAGGCCGAGTTTAGGGGGTTACATAGGTACTTGTGATTTTATAATTGATCACTCTCAATTGGAGTACATAGAGATTGATGATTGTAATACTAGAGTAACTAATGGGGCAAATATTACCTGAAATTTGAGAATGTTGTGCCAAAGAACAAAAAATATTATGTGTTTGTCATTTATGTTTCTCGACTTTAATTATGTCTTTTATTATGTTGTTTTATGTATTAAAACCTTGGTTTATTTTAGGATCTATGTTAATTCTTAACTCAGTTAATCTCTGGTTTATTTTATTATGCTTCCTAATTTGGTAAATTTAATTAGACGTGTTTATTTTATGTGTTGTTGCTTATGTAATCTAGGCGGGTATAGGCGGGTAAAGGCAAGTACGAGACGGGTGGAGGGTATCCAGTTGGGTAGTGAGGGTGGGTAGATTTGAGAATGTACCCGCGTGGGCAGGTGTGGATTTAAAAATTCTACCCACCGTGGGTGGTGGCTAGGTGGTGGATACGAAAACACTAGATGTTATGGGGATGGGGGAAGGGGTATCTGCGCCCACCCCGCTCGTTTGCCATCACTATCCATAATAAGATAGGCACTAACTATAATTTTTAAAGTTGTAAAGATAAAACTCTTAAACATTGGTTAAGGTACAAAAGACGAGTTTGGGCCAATTGGGTAATATTTGGACAGAGTTGCAAACTGACTAGAGTATGATGTAATTAAGTACCATAATGGATATTGGGTATTTTATTGAGGTCGGATGAAAATGAGTATACATTAATTTTCAATATTTTTAATTTCTGGGTTCAAGAAATTATTTTTATATTATCCAACTAAAAATCTTATAAACTATTGTGTGGATCAATACGGGTTATGTCAAATCACGACTTCTTGTAACTTAGACAACAATGATACATTATTATTTTGTTAGATGCCATTCATTATTTGCGATATTAGAATTGTTCTAATATGTACTAGTAGCGTTACAAGAATTTATAGGGCCACACCTATAGTTAAAACAAATGGATGTCAAATGAATTATATATGTTCAAATTTGTTATACACACGAATATGATTAACATTAATATACTTATTTGATATATATATATATATATATATATATATATATATATATATATATATATATATATATATCTCCATTGATCCAGTTGGCACTCCACTTAGCCATGCTCTAGCAAGATCACATAAAGAATATGGAAACAGTTTAAGCTTTAGCACATCCTCGTGCACTCCTTGCTGTCTGAACGAGTCACAAACTTCCAAGAAAGCATGTATATGTTGTCTTGCATCTTCGTGAGGCATACCCCCAAACAGACCAATAGTGTTCAACATGTTGAACATAACAGGTTTAAGCTCGAACTGGGCTGCCTGAATTTCTAGAGCTACTATTCCGGGATAAAGATCGTCCAAGATAGGAGCTAAATGATCCCTAATAGCTCGTGGTTGAGCTGCTGCTCCCTGGCCATTTGCCATAGCATCTTCGTTACCTTGAGGTGGTGGTGGTATTTCTCCATCCATGTTTCTAGTCTCTTCTTGTCGAACACGTCTTCTAAGTCTCAAGAAATGCTCGATCACAGAAATAGGTGATTGCAAGGGTCCTCTAGGTCGCCTGCTGGTCATACACTAGCAAGACTCCTGAAAAGAAAAACAGAAAACCTAAAATAAGATTATAATAAAACAAAAAGAACAAACGATAAAAACAAAAACCGTAAACAACCAATTGCTAATCCCCGGCAACGGCGCCAAAAACTTGTTGTGTTCGTGCAATGACTATAAATGGTACGCAAATGGTGCAAGTATACACGTCGAACGAGTAATAAAGTGATGAGTGAGTATCGTCTCCACAGGGATTGGAGGTATTCACGGTTACTATGACAATAAAGCTTGAACTTTTTGCAGGTGACAATGCTATAGTAACAGATATGGTGTATAATAATGCTGAAGCAAAACAGTGCAGAAAAAGATGAGATAACAATATGATAGACAGGTCCCCTTTCGTATGTGAAACTCACTACGGAATGACTGGCTGGGAATGATGGACAATCTAACTTAAGCTCTTTAATAATGCTAAGGCTTTTCAGCTATCTTCTATGCTAGGCGGGATTTACTAAGAGTGCTCCTAAGCTATCTCTAGCCAGGAAACTGGGAGTCAGAAATGCTACAGCCATACCTCTCGGCGTAAACTCATAACACTCCCCTACCCTTCACGTACTATCCTTTTTAGCCCTTGAAACCTATCACTTATCTCTAAGGTAGGTTAGAGTCTGCCTCTCAACAGTCACTCCATTGCTTATGAGGGTTCTAGGGCTAGCTCTCTCGATTACTAACCCCAACATACACCTAAAGAACGGCCAACTCTCGAAGGCGCTTAAGGTAGGGCCTAACTTTCGAGGCACTTACAACCCTAAGCTCTTACAACTTTAAGGAAATGATAAAGCATAAGCAAAGCATAGAATCATGATAAACACTGAAAAGCTATAGCATGCATTAAGAAGTACTCAAAATAACATCATCCATCAAACCCAAGCCACCTAAAACAGTTCGTGGCTGGGCAATATCATCCAACGTATCATTGCGACAACATCACCAAATATAAAGATATAACAAGAAATTGCTATAGCGACAGAAAGAAAGGTGAACTCCCTTTCCGCCATGGACTGCCTGACTGTCTTAGGCCCACCACCTCTCTCGAGGCCGGTGAGGCCACTCCTTGGAGCTTCAACGATAGAGGACACCAAGCTGGAGAAGATGAAGGTGTAAACTTCCTCTCCTTTTCTCTCTCTTTCGCATCTCTTTCTACATCGCTCAAAATACCACACTTTGCTCCAAGCTTCTCTCCCCTTTATATAGTGGAGGCTTCTAGGGTTTCGTGCCCTAAAGATGACTTGATATTCCCAAGGAATATCCACCGACAAGGTCTGCTACGAGGGGACAAGGGAGACAGTCTACAGGCGGGCTCCGGCTGCTGCACATGTCAGATCGTCCTTCTCTGCATGTTCACATGTTTCTGCAGCTCACGTGTATCTCACGTGCTGGCCAATGTCTGCTTCCATCATGCTATAGCAATTCCCGGCACCGACTTTCTCTTAACTCCTTTCCTACGCACCATAAAACCAAAAACCAACCTTCCAAGCAGTACCCCTCGATATGGACCAATAACTAACAAAGATAAATATGCACCCAGAAGAAGAAAATGCAGTCTAAATGATATGGTATGAACTCAAGAACATGCAAATGCTATAGCAAAAAGGTATGAAAACAAGGATATTTATGCAGTTACCAATGATCAATTTAATAATAAGGCAAATCCCTATTACTTGCATCAATCTGATAGTCCTGGAATGACTTTGGCTACTCAGCCTCTTTGCAATGAAAGCTATAATAGTTGGAAGCGTTCCATGATTATGGCTTTGTCTGCCAAGAATAAGGTAGGCTTTGTAGATGGTTCGATCCCTGCTTCTTCCTAAACTCACCAGAATTTTGAAGCCTGGACAAGGGTGAATAATCTTGTTAGTTCTTGGCTTCTAAATTCTGTTTCAAAGGAGATTTCTGCCAGTCTTCTTTATCATTCGTCCGCTGCTGATATTTGGAAGGATCTCCAAGATCGTTTTCAACAGAACTATGGTCCAAGACTGTTCTATCTGCACAAGAAACTTAGTGAACTTGTTCAAGGGGAATCCTTTGTAAGTACTTACTACACGCAATTAAAAATTCTTTGGGATGAGTTGATGTCTGTTAAACCTGTTTGCACTTGCTCTCGCTGTAATTGTGATGGTGTTCGCAAGATGATTGAAGAACAGCAGAAAGAACATGTTCTGCAATTTCTTATGGGTCTCAATGAATCCTTTGCACATGTTAGGGGTCAAATTTTGTTATTAAATCCTTTGCCTTCGATTACTAAAGTATTTGCTTTAGTTACTCAAGAAGAAAGCCATCGTATTATTAAATTGGCAAACCCTATAATTGATACTATTTATGTTGTTAAAACTGTGAGTAACCAAACAAATGGTAAGCCAATGAGTAATCAACGCAAGAACGAACCACAATGCAGTCATTGTGGATTGTTGGGTCACATTAAGGATAAGTGCTATAAACTTCATGGATATCCTCCTGGTTTTGCTTCTCGTCCAAAGCAAAATTCCAAAAGTTTTGCTGAGCCAATGCCAATATTTATGTTTCATCTCAAGATCAGACTCCTACTGATTTTTTGAGTGCCACTCAGTGTCATCAATTGATAGCTATGCTTACTAGTCAATTGCATGCTGCCTCTACTTTTGATAATTCCACATCGTCTGCTCAAGCAAATTCCAATCTTGCAATGCAAGGTACGCCCTTATTCTATGTGAACAGTTTTACTTCTTATTCTTATTTGAATTGTTGGATTATCGACTCGGGTGCCTCTAGGCATGTCTGTCGTTATCGTGAGTTTTTTGATTCTTTAACTCCCATTTTCTCGTGCTTCTTGCCCCTCTAAGTTAGTCCATTGTGATATTTGGGGGCCTTTCAAGCATCCCACATATAATAATCAAAACTTCTTTTTAACTTTAGTAGATGATTATACAAGATGTACATGGACATACTTATTGCAGCATAAATCTGATGTACATTTATAATTGCAAGCTTTATTACTATGATTCGAAAGCAATTTGGTTTTTATTTAAAGTCTTTTCGATCAGATAATGCTCCTAAGCTTTCATTTACTGATTTGTTTGCAAAATTGGGAATCACACACCAGTTTTCATGCGTAGAAACGTCACAAAAAATGCAATCGTAGAAAGGAAGCATCAGCATCTCTTGGCTGCTGCACGTGCACTCTTTTTCCAATCCAGGGTTCCAATATGTTTTTGGGGTGACTGTATCTTAACTACAACATGAATTATTGTTGGGATCGCGATCGAGCTTAGTATGCTATGCGTAAAGAGTGCAAGTATACACTGTCGCGTACAAGTAATAAAGTAGTGAGTGAGTTATCGTATCCACATAGATTGGAGGTGTACACAGTTTTCGTATCCAAATTGTAATGTGAATATGCTGAGGCGGTGTGAATAATGGAAAGAATGCTATGACAAAACAAGTAAACAAAGAAGAGACAATCAATCAACAGATAGACCCTCTCTCGGATATGGAGCTCTCTACGGAATGGCTGGTTGGGTCTTGAAAGATAATCCACTAAAGCCTCTTAACACCGTTGATGAATCCTAGTTCTCTTTACTATGCTCGGCGGGATTTGCTAAGGCTGCTTCTGAACTATCTCTAGCAAGAAAACTAGGGGACTGAAATGCTACAGCAATACCTCTCGGCGTAAACTCTAAGCACTCCCTTCTCCTAAGTTCTATCCCTCTTAGCCGTTTAAACCCATCACTTATCTCTAAGGCAGGTTGGAGCCCTTCCTCTCGGTGGCTACTCCATTGTTTATGGGATCTTAGGCTAGCTCTCTCGTTCACCCCCAAGATAATGCTAAAGCAATGACCCTCTCTTGAAGGTTGTCACACACTACTCAAGCTGTCACGATTAGCTAAGGCTTGCTCCCTCGATCACTACCCCCATCATTACCTAGGGAATGACCATCTCTCGAAGGAATCATAAGGAATGGCCTGTCTCTCGAGGCACTAACATCCCTAATCTCTTACAACCCTAGGTTGTCCTAAAGAAAGGTCGACTCTCGAAGGCGCTTAAGGTATGGCCTATCTCTCAAAGCACTAACAACCCTAAGCTCTTACAACTTTAGGAATTAAGCATGTCATAAACAAAACATAGATCATAAGAGAACAGAAAACATTAACATAATATTAAGAAAAATAAAAGAGTATCATTCAACAAAGTCCAAGCCATCTAAAACATTTCATGGCTGGGCAATAATCCAATGTATCATTTTCATACAACCCTCCAGATAAATAAATGTTATAGCAAAAAGGAAAGATAAACTCCCAATTCGCCGGTGGACCGCCATGACCGCCTTAGGCTCACCGCCTCGGAAGAGGACGGTGAGACCACTCCTCGAGCCTCCCGATGATGGACACCAAGTCTGGTCAACGATGAAGCGCTCCTCCCTTTTTTTGTGCTTCTCTCGCACGTTCTCCTTCTCTCACTTTTTTCGCCTCCCTCCCTCTCTTTTTCGCCTCTTTCTTGTTTCTCCAAAAGAGATGAAGCCTTTACATAGTGGGGGTATTCTAGGGTTTTGGTGGCATGATATTCCCTTGGGGATCCCAAGGAATATCTTTCCGACAAGCTCTGTCCACGAGGGGACAAAGAGGACGGTCTGCAGATGGAGTGCGACTGCTGCATAAAGCTGTTTGACAGTGTCAGGTGGTCCTTTTCGGCACTTCACATGCTTGTACTTTCACGTGCCAGTTAGCCTTCTTGCTCATCCGTTGCTATAGCATTTTTCTCCTTGCTTCTTCCCTCACATTCTGCTCTGTCATCCTGCACACAAACATCCAAAAACCACTTTTCACGCAGCACAAACTCCAGACGAGCAATAAATTAAAAAGCACCCATAATGCACTAAAAATGCAACCTACATGCAATGTAATGCACTTGAGAACATGCAATTGCTACATCAAAGAGGCATAAATATAGAGGTAATAGCACAACTATCACCCCCAAACTTAAGCTATTGCTTGTCCTCAAGCAATGAGTAAAACTAAACAAAAGGGATGCTATGGCAAAGATTTAACTAGGAATAAATGCTACGGAAGTGTTTCAGATTTCAGAAAAAGATAGGCATTCAATAATAACAACATTTATTTGAGACTAGCAAGAATTTTTCTTAAGAACCAGCTGCTAGTGAGTTTGTGTGCAAGATTACTTTCGAACTATGCTTGATATGCGAAGAAAATTTTTCAAGGAAGCTCAATAATAATGCCTTAGCAATGAATTTTCATTTTTCTATTATTACAGACGTCCACAAAAATGTAAAGGGTGCTGTTGCGAAGGGTGTCAGCTTATCACACCTACCGTCCATAACTCTAGATGAGTAGGGAGCATACCTCTCACCCCCGAGCAAGTAGGTAGAGTCATCCTGTGACAACTTTCATTCACTCATGTGCTTTTCATTGCCACTTATTCTTTTTGTTTCTTTTTCTTTCTTTCTTTTTCTCTTCTTGTTTTTTTTTTTGGCATATGGCTTAAAGACTGCACAGCAAAGTGTCCTTCTACAGTTATGTTATAGCATTTATTCAATTTTCAGTTTTAGGCATAGAGGAGTCTATTTTCTTTTAAGATTATTTTTCATTCTTTCATGCAAGGTAATACTAAAGTCCTTCCTAAAAAGTTTTTCTAAACCTACCAAGCAGAGAAAGAAAGCAATATGTATCTAATTTTTGCTGTAGCATACTCACTCCTAAGATAGTTCTCTAAGTCTCATGCAGTTGTAAAAATTTTAAGCTCAAGCCTTTTGAATTTCAACTGATCATCATTAAGCATCACCAACACATTTGAAGATTTCTTCCTAACTAAACAGAATGCCATAGCAAAAATTTTGTTTAATTTACAATGCAAATGCTATGGTCCTAAACCAAACGAAGGCGAAACACCCCCAAACTTGGAGATGCATCATCCTCGATGCATGAAAAAAATATGCAATGCAAAATGCTGATGCAAAAAAAACTAAAAAAAGGAAAATGGACCTCATGGGTGCTGAGATGATGCGTCGCTCGTGTCATCGGTGGAATGGTCGCTGTGCACCATCGGTATTGTTGGGGTCGCACTGTCATCAGACGGAACATGTTCTGGGTCAGTTGGCTTGACTGTATGCCCGGCTGTGCGTTTGTAGTGCTTTGGCTTGGGTGTTGTAGCATCCTCAGATGGTGGCACGACTGGGTTGGGTGCAGGGGTGGGTGTTGCCTCAGCTCTATGCTGATCATCGTCACTTAGCGTAGTGATTGGTTCCGTTTGTTGTGCAGGTGGCTGTTGTGTTGCTGTAGCAGGCTTCTTGTTGTTGCGTTTTCTTTTCCTTGTGGGTGTAGATGCAGGGTCAACATGCTGAGATTCTTGGGCGGGGGTTTGATCTTCCTGGGCAGAGGGGTCTCGAGTAGCTGGTTCCTGGGATGGGGCTGGGTCGACTCTCTTCTTAGCAGTCAACTTCTTTTTCTGGGCTGGTGGTCGTTGCGCGCTTGCTGTAGCATTTTGGCTCTGGGGCTCTCAGGAGTTACGAGGAGCTCTTTGGGGAATGGGGGGAACTAGACTGCTAAGCCTTGCAGGACCTCAGAGAAGCATTGAGAGATGGCCACATCCCTTTGATTGGCGTACTTGAAGTTGGTGCTCAGCTGCACCTTGAGGTTGTGAAGCTCTGTGGCCAAGTGAGTTGCTTTGGCAACTAATGCTGCAGTCCTTGCTGCAGCAAAACTCTTAGCTCCTCCTTCCAAAGTCTCTTGTGGACCGTCCTCAGTAAATCCTCTCAATTGAGGAATTTGGGCTGGGGTCAGTCCCTTTCTGCCATCCATTTGCTTGTCTTTGGCCGGGTCTTCGAAGACCTCCTTCTTCCGGCACAGAGCAGTTATCAAATTTGGAAAGATCAACGAGCTCTTGCTCCTCTTGAGGCACGCATAGACCTTATCGACCACCATTTTCCCTACATCAATTTTTCGACCATAGATTATAGAATGAATAACTAGAAAACGAGATAAATATACCGTGGTTGTATGCAGTGTAGGCATCAATCTGGTTTGGAGAAAGTGATTCCAGAGTTTCACCTCGGGCTTCAATCTGCCCCTTTCGACCGTCATACTACTCTTGTTAAGCTCAGTCCCTTGAAAGCAGAGTTCCTTCACGATTTCCTCTTGATCTTTGTCATCTAACCCAGCAACAAAGCTCCCATGCTCGTCCATAAGATTTTTCAGTCCATAGAACTTGTTCACTGCTGCAGTAGTGAACTTCACTTGGTCTCCTCGGACATGCACACCGGACTGTGTTGGGCTTGTAAGATGCGCATAAAACTCTCTCACCAGCGGGACACACATGTTTTGAGGATGCTCAACTAGCTTCCTCCATTCGTGCTTTGCTATGACATCTAAGAGGTCCAAGTCGAAATCTTCTTCATCTTTTTTAGGGAATCGGAATCCCTGCTCTGGAAGCATCCTTCTGTCTTTGAGGTTCAACCATCTTTCCTTGGCCGCTTCATCAGAGAAGAGTTTTATCTTTACGTCCGGTGGGTTTTGTGAACTCGAAGATGCACCTGGGACATTCTTGCATCTAACCATGGTTGCAGGTTGGGATGAAGGTAAGTTTTTCTGGTTTTGGGTAACGAAAAGTTTTATGGAAAAGAGAAGAGGAAAAGTTTTTGGTTGGCTGAGGAAGATGAAGAGTGAAAAGGGGTTGAGTGGGGAAGTTGGAGAAGACGTGTCGGTGGTTTCTTTGGGAAACGACAAGCAGCTGCCCCTCCTTAATGATGAGAGAGATTGAGGGTGACGGGAGCCGCCCTTTGTCAGGAAAGAGAAAGTATTCTTTAAATGCCAAGGGAAAAGTGGGAGAGAGAACTAGGTTATTTGTGGCTAGGGTTTAGTCTTTAATAAATAACCAAATATTCCCTAAATTAATACCCTTTTTGTTTCCCTCCTTTTCTTGTGTCCGTCCAACTTCCAAGTAAAGACAAACCTTGTTCCCTACAAACACTGACTTTCCTTCACCAACCAATGAAATAATCCCCTTTTTGATGTATCACATGCATGTCTGATTAGTACTGCAGAGGACATGTACTATGATACGGAGTTTGCAGGGTAATAAATTAAAAGAAAGGACAAACAAAATATAAGAACGAAGCTAAAAACACACACAAACAAACTAACTACTTTTTATTGAAAATGCTAAAGCAAAAAGGAAAAAGTTTAGGAGGCGTACTGTCAAGGGTCGGGAAGGCTGAGGTGAGACGTGGCTAGCCCCACTTCGTTTGAGTGATTTTCAGCATATGGGTTCCCTTCTTTGCTCAGGTCCTCAAACTCTTTCATTTGAACTGGTCCATCAAAGGCTTTCATTTGGATGTTGTTGCTACAGCAAAACTCTTGTAACGCATCCCATCTATATCATTGTAGTGCTGATCTTCCATTGACTTGTCATGAAGGGTGTTATGTATATTGATGGTGATTGTCTCTTCACCCACTCTCATTGTGAACTCACCCTTCTCACAGTCAATCAAGGCTCGACCTGTAGCTTAAAATGGCCTCCCTTGAATGATAGGAGCATCGTTGTCTTCCTCACAATCCAGGATCAAGAAATCAGCTGGGAAAACAAAGCGATCCACTTTCACTACAAAGTCTTCAATTCTTCCTTCTGGTCGAACTTAAGAGTGATCAGCGATCCAAAAACCGTAAACAACCAATTGTTAATCCCCGAAAACGGCGCCAAAAACTTGTTGTGTTCTTGCAGTGACTATAAATGGTACGCAAATGGTGCAAGTATACACGTCGAACGAGTAATAAAGTGATGAGTGAGTATCGTCTCCACTGGGATTGGAGGTATTCACGGTTACTATGACAATAAAGCTTGAACTTTTTGCAGGTGACAATGCTATAGTAACAGATATGGTGTATAATAATGTTGAATCAAAACAGTGCAGAAAAAGATGAGATAACAATATGATAGACATGTCCCCTTTCGTATGTGAAACTCACTACGGAATGACTGGCTGGGAATGATGGACAGTCTAACTTAAGCTCCTTAATAATGCTAAGGCTTTTCAGCTATCTTCTATGCTAGGCGAGATTTACTAAGAGTGCTCCTAAGCTATCTCTAGCCAAGAAACTGGGAGTCAGAAATGCTACAGCCATACCTCTCGGTGTAAACTCATAACACTCCTCTACCCTTCATGTACTATCCTTTTTAGCCCTTGAAACCTATCACTTACCTCTAAGGTAGGTTAGATTCTGCCTCTCAACAGTCACTCCATTGCTTATGAGGGTTCTAGGGCTAGCTCTCTCGATTACTAACCCCAACATACACCTAAAGAACGGCCAACTCTCGAAGGCGCTTAAGGTAGGGCCTAACTTTCGAGGCACTTACAACCCTAAGCTCTTACAACTTTAAGGAAATGATAAAGCATAAGCAAAGCATAGAATCATGATAAACACTGAAAAGCTATAGCATGCATTAAGAAGTACTCAAAATAACATCATCCATCAAACCCAAGCCACCTAAAACTGTTCGTGGCTGAGCAATATCATCCAACGTATCATTGCGACAACATCACCAAATATAAAGATATAACAAGAAATTGCTATAGCGACAAAAAGAAAGGTGAACTCCTTTTCCGCTATGGACTGCCCGACTGTCTTAGGCCCACCGCCTCTCTCGAGGCCGGTGAGGCCACTCCTTGGAGCTTCAACGATGGAGGACACCAAGCTGGAGAAGATGAAGGTGGAAACTTCCTCTCCTTTTCTCTCTCTTCCGCATCTCTTTCTACATCGCTCAAAATACCACACTTTTCTCCAAGCTTCTCTCCCCTTTATATAGTGGAGGCTTCTAGGGTTTGGTGCCCTAAAGATGCCTTGATATTCCCAAGGAATATCCACTGACAAGGTCTGCTACGAGGGGACAAGGGAGACAGTCTACAGGCGGGCTTCGGCTGCTGCACATGTCAGATCGTCCTTCTCTGCATGTTCACATGTTTCTGCAGCTCACGTGTATCTCACGTGCTGGCCAATGTCTGCTTCCATCATGCTATAGCAATTCCCGGCACCGGCTTTCTCTTAACTCCTTTCCTGCGCACCACAAAACCAAAAACCAACCTTCCAAGTAGTACCCCTCGATATGGACCAATAACCAGCAAAGATAAATATGCACCCAGAAGAAGAAAATGCAACCTAAATGCAGTCTAAATGCTTTGGTATGAACTCAAGAACATGCAAAGGCTATAGCAAAAAGGTATGAAAACAAGGATATTTATGCAGTTATCAATGATCAGTTTAATAATGGGACAAATCCCTATTACTTGCATCAATCTGATAGTCCTGGAATGACTTTGCCTACTCAGCCTCTTTGCAATGAAAGCTATAATAGTTGGAAGCATTCCATGATTATGGCTTTGTCTGCCAAGAATAAGGTAGGCTTTGTAGATGGTTCGATCCCTGCTTCTTCCTAAACTCACCAGAATTTTGAAGCCTGGACAAGGGTGAATAATCTTGTTAGTTCTTGGCTTCTAAATTCTGTTTCAAAGGAGATTTCTGCCAGTCTTCTTTATCATTCGTCCGCTGCTGATATTTGGAAGGATCTCCAAGATCGTTTTCAACAGAACTATGGTCCAAGACTGTTCTATCTGCACAAGAAACTTAGTGAACTTGTTCAAGGGGAATCCTTTGTAAGTACTTACTACACGCAATTAAAAATTCTTTGGGATGAGTTGATGTCTGTTAAACCTGTTTGCACTTGCTCTCGCTGTAATTGTGATGGTGTTCGCAAGATGATTGTAGAACAGCAGAAAGAACATGTTCTGCAATTTCTTATGGGTCTCAATGAATCCTTTGCACAAGTTGAGGTCAAATTTTGTTATTAGATCATTTGCCTTCGATTACTAAAGTATTTGCTTTAGTTACTCAAGAAGAAAGCCATCGTATTATTAAATTGGCAAAACCCTATAATTGATACTATTTATGCTGTTAAAATTGTGAGTAACCAAACAAATGGTAAGCCAATGAGTAATCAACGCAAGAACGAACCACAATGCAGTCATTGTGGATTGTTGGGTCACATTAAGGATAAGTGCTATAAACTTCATGGATATCCTCCTGGTTTGGCTTCTCGTCCAAAGCAAAATTCCAAAAGTTTTGCCGAGCCAATCCCAATATTGATGTTTCATCTCAAGATCAGACTCCTACTGATTTTTTGAGTGGCACTCAGTGTCATCAATTGATAGCTATGCTTACTAGTCAATTGCATACTGCCTCTACTTTTGATAATTCCACATCGTCTGCTCAAGAAAATTCCAATCTTGCAATGCAAGGTACGCCCTTATTCTATGTGAACAGTTTTACTTCTTATTCTTATTTGAATTGTTGGATTATCGACTCGGGTGCCTCTAGGCATGTCTGTCGTTCTCGTGAGTTTTTTGATTCTTTAACTCCCATTTTCTCGTGCTTCTTACCCCTCTAAGTTAGTCCATTGTGATATTTGGGGGCCTTTCAAGCATCCCACATATAATAATCAAAAGTTCTTTTTAACTTTAGTAGATGATTATACAAGATGTACATGGACATACTTATTGCAGCATAAATCTGATGTACATTTATAATTACAAGCTTTATTACTATGATTCGAAAGCAATTTGGTTTTGATTTAAAGTCTTTTCGATCAGATAATGCTCCTAAGCTTTCATTTACAGATTTGTTTGCAAAATTGGGAATCACACACCAGTTTTCATGCGTAGAAACGCCACAAAAAATGCAATCGTAGAAAGGAAGCATCAGCATCTCTTGGCTGCTGCACGTGCACTCTTTTTCCAATCCAGGGTTCCAATATGTTTTTGGGGTGACTGTATCTTAACTACAACATGAATTATTGTTGGGATGGCGATCGAGCTTAGTATGCTATGCGTAAAGAGTGCAAGTATACACTGTCGCGTACAAGTAATAAAGTAGTGAGTGAGTTATCGTATCCACATAGATTGGAGGTGTACACAATTTTCGTATCCAAATTGCTATAGTAACCAAATTGTAATGTGAATATGCTGAGGCGGTGTGAATAATGGAAAGAATGCTATGACAAAACAAGTAAACAAAGAAGAGACAATCAATCAACAGATAGGTCCTCTCTCGGATATGGAGCTCTCTACGGAATGGCTGGCTGGGTCTTGAAAGATAATCCACTAAAGCCTCTTAACACCGTTGATGAATCTTAGTTCTCTTTACTATGCTCGGCGGGATTTTGCTAAGGCTGCTTCTGAACTATCTCTAGCAAGAAAACTAGGGGACTGAAATGCTACAGCAATACCTCTCGGCGTAAACTCTAAACACTCCCTTTTCCTAAGTTCTATCCCTCTTAGCCGTTTAAACCCATCACTTATCTCTAAGGCAGGTTGGAGCCCTTCCTCTCGGCGGCTACTCTATTGTTTATGGGATCTAAGGCTTGCTCTCTCGTTCACTCCCCCAAGCTAATGCTAAAGCAATGACCCTCTCTCGAAGGTTGTCACACACTACTCAAGCTGTCACGATTAGCTAAGGCTTGCTCCCTCGATCACTACCCCCATCATTACCTAGGGAACGACCATCTCTCGAAGGCATCATAAGGAATGGCCTCTCTCTCGAGGCACTAATATCCCTAATCTCTTACAACCCTAGGTTGTCCTAAAGAAAGGTCGACTCTCGAAGGCGCTTAAGGTATGGCCTATATCTCAAAGCACTAACAACCCTAAGCTCTTACAACTTTAGGAATTAAGCATGTCATAAACAAAACATAGATCATAAGAGAACAGAAAACATTAACATAATATTAAGAAAAATAAAAGAGTATCATTCAACAAAGCCCAAGCCATCTAAAACATTTCATGGCTGGGCAGTAATTCAATGTATCATTTTCATACAACCCTCTAGATAAATAAATGTTATAGCAAAAAGGAAAGATAAACTCCCAATTCGCCGGTGGACTGCCATGACCGCCTTAGGCTCACCGCCTCGGAAGAGGACGGTGAGACCACTCCTCGAGCCTCCCGATGATGGACACCAAGTCTGGTCAACGATGAAGCGCTCCTCCCTTCTGCTGTGCTCCTCTCGCACGCTCTCCTTCTCTCACTTTTTTCGCCTCCCTCCCTCTCTTTTTCGCCTCTTTCTTCTTTCTCCAAATAAGTTGAAGCCTTTATATAGTGGGGGATCTTCTAGGGTTTTGGTGGCTTGATATTCCCTTGAGGATCCCAAGGAATATCTTTCCGACAAGCTCTGTCCACGAGGGGACAAAGAGGACGGTCTGCAGATGGAGTGCGACTGCTGAATAAAGCTGTTTGACAGTGTCAGATGGTCCTTTTCTGCACTTCACATGCTTGTACTTTCACGTGCCAGCTAGCCTTCTTGCTCATCCATTGCTATAGAATTTTTCTCCTTGCTTCTTCCCTCACATTCTGCTCTGTCATCATGCACACAAACATCCAAAAACCACCTTTCACGCAACACCAACTCCAGACGAGCAATAAATTAAAAGGCACCCATAATGCACTAAAAATGCAACCTACATGCAATGTAATGCACTTGAGAACATGCAATTGCTACATCAAAGAGGCATAAATATAGAGGTAATAGAACAGCTATCACACCCCAAACTTAAGCTATTGCTTGTCCTCAAGCAATGAGTAAAACTAAACAAAAGGGATGATATGGCAAATATTTAACTAGGAATAAATGCTATGGCAGTGTTTCAGCTTTCAGAAAAAGATAGGCATTCAATAATAACAACATTTATTTGAGACTAGCAAGAATTTTTCTTAGGAACCAGCTGCTAGTGAGTTTGTGTGCAAGATTACTTTCGAACTATGCTTGATATGCGAAGAAAATTTTTCACGGAAGCTCAATAATAATGCCTTAGCAATGAATTTTCATTTTTCTATTATTACAGACGTCCACAAAAATGTAAAGGGTACTGTTGCGAAGGGTGTCAGCTTATCACACCTACCGTCCTTAACTCTAGATGAGTAGGGAGCATACCTCTCACCCCCGAGCAAGTTGGTAGAGTCATCTCGTGACAACTTTCATTCACTCATGTGCTTTTCATTGCCACTTATTCTTTTTGTTTCTTTTCCTTTCTTTCTTTTTCTCTTCTTGTTTTTTTTTGGCATGTGGCTTAAAGACTGCACAGCAGAGTGTCCTTCTACAGTTATGCTATAGCATTTATTCAATTTTCAGTTTTAGGTATAGAGGAGTCTATTTTCTTTTAAGCTCATTTTTCATTCTTTCATGCAAGGTAATACTAAAGTCCTTCCTAAAAAGTTTTTCTAAACCTGCCAAGCAGAGAAAGAAAGCAATCTGTGTCTAATTTTTGTTGTAGCATACTCACTCCTAAGATAGTTCTCTAAGTCTCATGCAGTTGTAAAAATTTTAAGCTCAAGCCTATTGAATTTCAACTGATCATCATTAAGCATCATCAACACATTTGAAGATTTATTCCTAACTAAACAGAATGCCATAGCAAAAATTTTGTTTAATTTACAATGCAAATGCTATGGTCCTAAACCAAACGAAGGCGAAACACCCCCAAACTTGGAGATGCATCGTCCTCGATGCATGAAAAAAATATGCAATGCAAAATGCTGATGCAAAAAAACTAAAAAAAAAGGAAAATGGACCTCATGGGTGCTGAGATGATGCGTCGCTCGTGTCATCGGTGGAATGGTCGCTGTGCACCATCGGTATTGTTAGGGTCGCACTGTCATCAGATGGAACATGTTCTGGGTTAGTTGGCTTGACTGTACGCTCGGCTGTGCGTTTGTAGTGCTTTGGCTTGGATGTTGTAGCATCCTCAGATGGTGGCACGACTGGGTTGGGTGCAGGGGTGGGTTTTGCCTCAGCTCTATGCTGATCATCGTCACTTAGTGTAGTGACTGGCTCCGTTTGTTGTGAAGGTGGCTGTTGTGTTGCTGTAGCAGGATTCTTGTTGCTGCGTTTTCTTTTCCTTGTGGGTGTAGATGCAGGGTCAACATGTTGAGATTCTTGGGCGGGGGTTTGATCTTCCTGGGTAGAGGGGTCTCGAGTAGCTGGTTCCTAGGATAGGGCTGGGTCGACTCTCTTCTTAGCAGTCAACTTCCTTTTCTGGGCTGGTGGTCGTTGCGTGCTTGCTGTAGCATTTTGGCTCTGGGGCTCTCAGGAGTTACGAGGAGCTCTTTGAGGAATGGGGGGAACTAGACTGCTAAGCCTGGCAGGACCTCAGAGAAGCATTGAGAGATGGCCACATCCCTCTGATTGGCGTACTTGAAGTAGGTGCTCAGCTGCACCTTGAGGTTGTAAAGCTCTGTTGCCAAGTGAGTTGCTTTGGCAACTAATGCTGCAGTCCTTGCTGCAGCAAAACTCTTAGCTCCTCCTTCCAAAGTCTCTTGTGAACCGTCCTCATCAAATCCTCTCAGTTGAGGAATTTGGTCTGGGGTCAGTCCCTTTCTACCATCCATTTGCTTGTCTTTGGCCGGGTCTTCGAAGACCTCCTTCTTCCGGCACAGAGCGGTTATCAAATTTGGAAAGATAAACGGGCTCTTGCTCCTCTTGAGGCACACATAGACCTCATCGACCACCATTTTCCCTACATCAATTTTTCGACCATAGATTATAGAATGAATAACCAGCAAACGAGATAAATATACCGTGGTTGTATGCAGTGTAGGAATCAATCTGGTTCGGAGAAAGTGATTCCAGAGTTTCACCTCGGGCTTCAATCTGCCCCTTTCGACCGTCATACTACTCTTGTTAAGCTCAGTCCCTTGAAAGCAGAGTTCATTCACGATTTCCTCTTGATCTTTGTCATCTAACCCAGCAACAAAGCTCCCATGCTCGTCTATAACATTTTTCAGTCCATAGAACTTGTTCACTGCTGCAGTAGTGAACTTCACTTGGTCTCCTCGGACATGCACACCAGACTGTGTTGGGCCTGTAAGATGCGCATAGAACTCTCTCACCAGCGGGACACACATGTTTTGAGGATGCTCAACTAGCTTCCTCCATTCGTGCTTTGCTATGACATCTAAGAGGTCCAAGTCGAAATCTTCTTCATCTTTTTTAGGGAATCGGAATCCCTGCTCTGGAAGCATCCTTCTGTCTTTGAGGTTCAACCATCTCTCCTTGGCCGCTTCATCAGAGAAGAGTTTTATCTTTATGTGCGGTGGGTTTTGTGAACTCGAAGATGCACCTGGGACATTCTTGCATCTAACCATGGTTGCAGGTTGGGATGAAGGTAAGTTTTTCTGGTTTTGGGTAATGAAAAGTTTTATGGAAAAGAGAAGAGGAAAATTTTTTGGTTGGCTGAGGAAGATGAAGAGTGAAAAGGGGTTGAGTGGGGAAGTTGGAGAAGACGTGTCGGTGGTTTCTTTGGGAAACGGCAAGCAACTGCCCCTCCTTAATGATGAGAGAGATTGAGGGTGATGGGAGCCGCCCTTTGTCAGGAAAGAGAAAGGATTCTTTAATTACCAAGGGAAAAGTGGGAGAGAGAACTAGGTTATTTGTGGCTAGGGTTTAGTCTTTAATAAATAACCAAATATTCCCTAAATTAATTCCCTTTTATAATACCCTTTTTGTTTCCCTCCTTTTCTTGTGTCCGTCCAACTTCCAAGTAAAGACAAACCTTGTTCCCTACAAACACTGACTTTCCTTCACCAACCAATGAAATAATCCCCTTTTTGATGTACCACATGCATGCCTGATTAGTACTACAGAGGACATGTACTATGATACGGAGTTTGTAGGGTAATAAATTAAAAGAAAGGACAAACAAAATATAAGAACGAAGCTAAAAACACACACAAATAAACTAACTACTTTTTATTGAAAATGCTAAAGAAAAAAGGAAAAAGTTTAGGAGGCGTACTGTCAAGGGTCGGGAAGGCTGAGGTGAGACATGGCTAGCCCCACTTCGTTTGAGTGATTTTCAGCATCTGGGTTCCCTTCTTTGCTCAGGTCCTCAAACTCTTTCATTTGAACTGGTCCATCAAAGGCTTTCATTTGGATGTTGTTGCTACAGCAAAACTCTTGTAACTCATCCCATCTATATCATTGTAGTGCTGATCTTCCATTGACTTGTCATGAAGGGTGTTATGTATATTGATGGTGATTGTCTCTTCACCCACTCTCATTGTGAACTCACCCTTCTCACAGTCAATCAAGGCTCGACCTGTAGCTAAAAATGGCCTTCCTAGAATGATAGGAGCATCGTTGTCTTCCTCACAATCCAGGATCAAGAAATCAGCTGGGAAAACAAAGCGATCCACTTTCACTGCAACGTCTTCAATTCTTCCTTCTGGTCGAACTTGAGAGTGATCAGCAAGCTGTAGCATAACCCTGGTAGTCTTGACATCCCTTAACCCTAGTTTCTAAAATATGGACTTGGGCATCAGGTTCTCACTCGATCCCAAATCATACAATGCTCTTCCAACGAACTCGTCTCTAATAGAGCAAGGGATAATAAAGCTTCTTGGGTCTTTTCTTTTTGGTGGGAGTTTTCTCCAAATTTAGTATCACTCCTTTGCTATAGCAACTGTCTCATACTTTTCTACCTTCCTCTTCTTTGTAATGATATCCTTGAGGAACTTGGCATATGTGGGCATCTAATCAATGGCCTCCAAGAATGGCACACTGATATGCAACTGATCAAGGGTATCCACAAACTTTTCAAACTGGAGATCTTCTTTCTACTTTTTGAGTCTTTGAGGGAATGGTGGAGGTGGCCTAGCTAATTCTGTTGTAGCTCGTGGGGCTGTGTCTTTTGCTATAACAAAAACTGGCCCTTCCTCGATGGGTCTTTTGGCTTTGCCGTCCTCCTCTATTCCTTCTCCTTGTTGTGGTTCTTGAAGATCTTCTTGTTGTGGCAATAAGCTGGGTTGGGCTTTGTCCTTCTCTCCACCCCTAAACTTATCGCCTTTGTTAATCTTCGTGCCACTCCTTAGTGTGAATGCACTGCACTATTCCTTACCATGGTGCTTAGTGGCTTAAGTGTCACTAGGCAATGTTCCTTGTGGTCGCACGTGCAAGGCTTGAGCAATCTGTCCCACTTGAGCTTCTAAGGCTCGTAAGGATGAACTATGACTTTGTAGAAGGGCTCCCTAATTTTTGATGTGTGCTGCATGATCCTGTAGCAAAACTTTCGTAGTCCCCATGAAGTCCTTTGTCATAGCCATAAACTCCTTAAAAGTAGACTCCAATGAATTGCTTGATGACGATGATGCTCCCTTTTGGTTTTTCCATGGCATATTCTGGCTGGAGTGGTGTGCCTCTTGCGGATTTTGCTGCGGCATTTGATTGGCAGAATTGTTGCTATGCCCCTAATTACCCCAACTCAGGTTTGGGTGTTGACGCCATCCTGGGTTGTAGTTGTTAGAGTAAGGGTTGTTGTTGCTACGGTTGTAGTTCCCCACATAGTTGGCAGACTCAGGATTGTCAAGGCAATCGTTGAGGTGGTGATTGCCATCGCATCTTAAGCATTAGCTTGCTGCCTTCACTTTGCTGGAATGCTGAAGATTCTTTAGCAAATCTATGATGTTGGCACACTGATTCAGCATTGAGTTGTCAACTTCACTCTCTTTGGCAGCTTGAGTTCTCCTCCCCGTTCCAAGTCTTGTTGTTGGGAACTAATAATCATTGTTAGCTATCTTGTCGAGGATGTCAAATGCTTCTTTCGGTGACTTGTCCAACAGTGTCCCATTTGCTGTAGCATCTATCATCATCCTTGTGGGCGCATTGACACCATTATAGAACATAACCACGTGGGTCCACTCATGATACCCATGGTTAGAGCATTTCCTCAACAATCCTTTAAATCGGTCCCAACATTCGTACATGGATTCGTCATCAGACTGACGAAAGGAAGCTATATCATTCCTTAACTGTGTGTTCATCACTGGCGGACTATACCGTAGCAAAAAGTTCTTGCATAAATTGGTCCAACTCTGAATTGATCCGGCTGGCACTCCATTTAGCCATGCTCTAGCACAATCTCTTAGTGAATACGGAAAAAACTTTAATTTTAACACATCATCGTTCACCCCTTGCTGTTTGAAAGAATCACAAACACCCAAGAAAGCACGGATATACTGTCTAGCATCTTCATGAGGCGAGCCACCATACTGTCCAATGTTGCTCAACATGTTGAACATGACGGGTTTAAGTTCAAACTGGGTTGCCTGAATTTCTGGAGCTACGATTCCGGGATAAAGATCATCCAAACTAGGAGCCAAATGATCTCTAATGGCTCGTGGTCGAACTTCTGCTCCATGGCCATTTGTCATAGCATTTGCATTAATAGGTGTTGGGTCCATGACTCTAGCTTCTACTTGTTCGCGTCTTCTCAAGCGAAATAAACGATCAACTTCTGGAACAATGGGCTGAATAGATCCTCTTGGCCTTCTTCTGGTCATAAACTAGAAAAATATTCGAAAAGAAAAATAAAACAAAACAAAACAAGTGAACATTTACAATGTGGAAATAGAAAGCAATATGAAAATAAAAACCGTGGACAACCAATTGCCAATCCCCGGCAACGACGCCAAAAACTTGTTGGGATCGCGATCGAGCTTAGTATGCTATGCGTAAAGATTGCAAGTATACACTATCGCGTACAAGTAATAAAGTAGTGAGTGAGTTATCGTATCCACATGGATTGGAGGTGTACACAGTTTTCGTATCCAAATTGCTATAGTAACCAAATTGTAATATGAATATGCCGAGGCAGTGTGAATAATGGAAAGAATGATATGACAAAACAAGTAAACAAAGAAGAGACAATCAATCAACAGATAGGTCTTCTCTCGGATATGAAGCTCTCTACGGAATGGTTGGCTGGTCTTGAAAGATAATCCACTAAAGCCTCTTAACACCGTTGATGAATCCTAGTTCTCTTTACTATGCTCGGCGGGATTTGCTAAGGCTGCTTCTGAACTATCTCTAGCAAGAAGACTGGGAGACTGAAATACTACAGAAATACCTCTCGGCGTGAACTCTAAACACTCCCTTCTCCTAAGTTCTATCCCTCTTAGCCGTTTAAACCCATCACTTATCTCTAAGGCAGGTTGGAGCCCTTCCTCTCGGCGGTTACTCCATTGTTTATGAGATCTAAGGCTAGCTCTCTCATTCACTCCCCCAAGCTAATGCTAAAGCAATGACCCTCTCTCGAAGGTTGTCACGCACTACTCAAGCTGTCTATTAGCTAAGGCTTGCTTTCTCGATCACTACCCCCATTTATACCTAGGGAACGGTCATCTCTCGAAGGCATCATAAGGAATGGCATGTCTCTCGAGGCACTAACATCTCTAATATCTTACAACCCTAGGTTGTCCTAAAGAAAGCCCGACTCTCGAAGGCGCTTAAGGTATGGTCTGTCTCTCAAAGCACTAACAACCCTAAGCTCTTACAACTTTAGGAATTAAGCATGCCATAAACAAAACATAGATCATAAGAGAACAGAAAACATTAACATAATATTAAGAAAAGTAAAAGAGTATCATCCAACAAACCCCAAGCCATCTAAAACAATTCATGGCTGGGCAATAATTCAACGTATCATTTTCATACAACCCTTCAGATAAATTAATGCTATAGCAAAAAGGAAAGATAAACTCCCAATTCGCCGGTGGACTGCCATGGCCGCCTTAGGCTCACCGCCTCGGAAGAGGACGGTGAGACCACTCCTCGAGCCTCTCGATGAAGGACACCAAGTTTGGTCAACGATGAAGCGCTCCTCCCCTTTGCTGTGCTCCTCTCGCATGCTCTCCTTCTCTCACTTTTTTCACCTCCCCTCTCTTTTTCGCCTCTTTCTTCTTTCTCCTGTAGAGATGAAGCCTTTATATAGTGGGGTCTTCTAGGGTTTTGGTGCCTTGATATTCCCTTGGCGATCCCAAGGAATATCCTTCCGACAAGCTCTGTCTACGAGGGGACAAAGAGGACGGTCTACAGATGGAGTGCGGCTGCTGTATAAAGCTGCCTGACAGTGTCAGGTGGTCCTTTCCTGCCCTTCGCGTCCTTGTACTTTCACGTGCCAGCTAGCCTTCTTGCTCCTCTGTTGCTATAGCATTTTGCTCCTTGCTTCTTCCCTCCTATAATGCTCTGTCATCCTGTACACAAACAGCCAAAAACCACCTTTCACGCAGCACCAACTCCACACGAGCAATAAATTAAAAAGCACCCATAATGCACTAAAAATGCAACCTACATGCAATGTAATGCACTTGAGAACATGCAATTGCTACAGCAAAGAGGCATAAATATAGAGGTAATAGCGCAGCTATCAATTATAAATCACTTGCCTTCTACTGTATTAAACAATAGATCTCCTTATGAAATGTTGCACAATGAACTCCTTGATTATATGAGATTAAGAGTTTTTGGTTGCCTATGTTTTGTATCAACTCTTCGAGCTCATAGATCAAAGTTCTCTGAAAGAGCTCTTCTTGACATTTTTCTTGGATATGCCCTTGGTATTAAAGGTTACAAGGTTTATGTTTTACAAACACAGACTATTGTTATTTCAAGGAATGTCATTTTTCATGAAAAACTTTTTCCTTTTCATTCAATTTCCCACACAGACTCCATTATTGATCCTTTTCTATCACTTTCATTACCTACTATTGTTCCTGATTCTGTTCCTACAGTTTTTGTTCCTTTAAACTCTCGAAATTCTCAATATTTTGTGTTTTCATATTCTACTTCTCATGTCTCTCCTGAGAATGGACATCCTACAGCTGATGCGAATGTTGACTCAGCTGCACCAACTGTTGATAACTCTTTTGAAGTTGATATCCGTGTTCCTCGTACTAGTCGTGCTACCCATGCACATGCATGCAACGTACCTGATGCAACGTGTCCTTCCAATGCTACAGGTCCTAATGATCATCCTCCAGATCCTAATGAAGATCCTACAGTTCCTAATGGTGTTTCTACAGTTCCCAATGATGTTCCTGGAAGTCATCAACACGGCAATGCTACTAATGCTCATGTTAATTCTGGCAGTCACCAGCTTGATAATAATGTCCTTAATGCTCTTGTTAGATGTTCTGCACGTGTTTCCAATAAGCTATCTTCATCTTATAGATCTTTTGTGGCTAATATCACCTCCTCCTATGAACCATCATTCTATCATCAAGCTGTGAAATTCCCTGAATGGAGAAATGCAATGGCAGAAGAGTTACAAGCCATGGAATCCAACAAAACCTGATCCATTGTTCCTTTGCCAAAAGGGAAGCAAGCTATCGATTGCAAATGGGTTTCTCATGTTAAGTATAAAGCTGATGGAACTGTTGATAGATACAAGACACGCTTAGTTGCTAAGGGATTTAACCAGATTGAAGGCATCGATTATGTTGACACATTTTCCCCAGTTGCTAAGATGACTTCCTTCAAGGTTCTTCTTGCTCTTGCAGCTGTGAATAACTGACATTTGTTGCAACTCGATGTTCATAATGCCTTTCTCAATGGTACTCTCACTGAAGAAAGTTTATATGAAGTTACCTTTGGGGTATTCTGTTACCAAAGACCACAATTCAGTCTGTCGATTACATAAGTCGATCTAT
This sequence comes from Hibiscus trionum, assembly GCA_030270665.1. NCBI lineage: Eukaryota > Viridiplantae > Streptophyta > Magnoliopsida > Malvales > Malvaceae > Hibiscus > Hibiscus trionum. The sequence goes on along the minus strand of BSYR01000027.1, from coordinate 11,287,480 downwards.
GGCCTGAAGCAAGCCTCAAGGCAGTGGTTTCACACTTTTTCCCAAGTTGTCCTACAATTTGGATTTGTTCAATCTCCCTCTGACCACTCCTTGTTTACCAAGGGTTCTGGTGAAAATTTGCTTGTTCTCATTGTCTATGTCGATGACATAGTCCTTGCAGGCAAACATCTCGAACAGCTAGCCATTGTAAAGACATTTCTGCAACGACACTTCAAGTTGAGAGATCTCTGTACATTACGTTATTTCCTTGGTTTTGAAATTTCCAGAAATTCAACTGGCATTTCTTTATCCCATAGGAAGTATGCTCTTCAATTACTCGAAGATACAAGTGTCTTAGCCTCAAAACTAGCTAATACTCCTCTTATTTCTCCCTACAACCTGAGTTTACATGAAGGATAATTATTGATTGATCCTCAACAATATCGAAGATTAGTTGGTCGTTTGCTTTACCTCACACACACAATGCCTGATCTCACATATTCTGTCCATCTTTTGAAACATTTGTTCAACTCCGCGCAAGCCATATCTTCAAGCAGCATACCATTTGCTATCATATGTGAAGACAACACCTGGTCTCGGTTTATTTTTCTCAGCTACATCAGATTTACAACTCAGTGGTTTTGTCGACTCCGACTATGCTGCATGTCCTGATACCCGTCGTTCTATAACTAGTTAGTGCATGTACATTGGGAGCAGTCTCATCTCTTGGAAATCAAAAAACAACAAATCGTTAGCTGATCCTCTTGCGAAACAGAATATAGAGCTATGGCCACAACAACCTGTGAGTTAACATGGCTTGCATCACTATTGTCTTCATTTCAGATTCAAGTTCCTTCTGCCTTTCTATACTGCGACAATCAGTCTGCCATTCAACTGGCAACAAATCAAATATTTTATGAGCGCACGAAACATATTGAGGTAGATTGCCACTTCATTCGAGACAAGGTCCGTATGGCTTCATCAAATTGTTTCATGTTCGATCCACCAACCAACTTGCAGACATTCTAACTAAGGCATTACATACTCCTGCCTTCGAGTCTATTGTAAACAAGATGGGGCTTGTTAATATCCATCAATCTCCATCTTGAGGGGGTGTTAAGGATAGTAGTTAAACTAAAGTTAGTTATTGTTTCCTAAGTTAGTTAAGTTAGATATCTTCCATCTTTGTTCTATAAGTATTAACAGCAACCTTGTATTATAATTCAATCAAGTTTTGATTGAATAAAAGTTTTCTCTTATATCTTTATAAGAATAACTATTGTAGTTATAACTTTTTAATATGTATATAGAAAATATAATTCAATTTAAATTAATATATTATAATTTTAATATAAGTTGAATTAGGGTTACAAAGGTTATATAAGAAATTTTGTAAATTAATATATATTGTAATCTTAATATGAGTTGAATTAGAGTTACCAATCAAGGAGAATTTGTTTATAAGACAAGTGATTTTTCACGGCACAATAGTAACATTTGTTTATGCAATCATTTGTTTAGTTTTGTCTGGTCAGTGTTACAAAGGTTAAAATTAATATACTTATTTGATATATATAAAACTTTAACTATAAGATAAATATTAAAAGAGAATAACTATGGTGGCTATAACTCTTTTAATATGTATATAAAAGAAATAATTTGATTTAAATTAATATATATTGGTCATGTTTGGCAATTAGCGGATAACTGATAGCGGATTACATTAGCTGATAGCTGATTGCATTAGCTGATTTGACTAGCGGATTGTATTAGCTGATTATACAAAAGTGTTTGATAAAATTAACTGATAGCTGATAGATTATTTAAACAAGCAAAATGACATATAATGACATGATTATATTCAATACTTGTTTGAATAGTTTATTAGTTATCAATATTTTGTATCTAATTAATATTAATTAGATCTATAAAATTATTTTTAATATAACTTTTCTAAACATATTCGAATGATTTATATATTAATTTATTATTTATATAATTATTTAAATATAATTTAATTAATTAATAAATTTAAATATACATATAAATATGTGATAATAAAAAGAAAAAAAAGTAAATAAGATTAGCTTATAAATAGGGTGAAAAAATATTTAATTTAGGTTATTTTGAGATTTTTGGTAACTGGTAAGGGTAAAAGAGTCTTTACAACTCTAATATCAAACCTCTGATCTCAAAAAGCTCCTATTATGAGCTTTTTTAAAATTAGCGGTTTCACCTCAATCTACTCTTTCAATCCGCTGTTCACCAAACAACAATATTAGCGGATTTGACTGGTCAAAACTTTAATTATGCCTCAAACCTCTAATTTTTACCCAAACCTCTCTTTACCAAACATAGCCTTTGGCCCTGTTTGGCAATTAGCGGATAGCTGATAGCTGATAGCAGATTACATTAGCTGATTGCATTAGCTGATTTGACTAGCGGATTGTATTAGCTGATTGTATAAAAGTGTTTGGTAAAATTAACTGATAGCTGATAGCCGTTTGATTATTTAAACAAGCAAAATGACATATAATGACATGGTTATATTTAATATTTGTTTGAATAATTTATCAGTTATTAATATTTTGTATCTAATAAATATTAATTAGATTTGTAAAAATTATTTATAATATAAATTTCCTAAACATATTTGAAAGATTTATATATTAATTTATTATTTATATAATTATTTAATTTTTTATATGCACATATAAATATGTGATAATAAAAAATAGAATTAACTTATAAATGTCACCATATAAATTAGTAGTAACAACAAATAAGTCTAATATTTAATATGTTATTATTTATATTAAAAATATTATTATTTAATTTAAGTTATTTGGAGATTTTTGGTAATTGTTAAGGTAAAAGAGTCATTACAACTCTAATATCAAACCTTTAATCTCAAAAAGCTCATATTAGGAGCTTTTTCACCTCAATCTGCTCTTTCAATCCGCTATTTACCAAACATCAATATTAGCGGATTTGACTAGTCAAACCTCTAATTTTTGCCCAAACTGCTATTTACCAAACAGGGCCATTGTAATTTTAATATGAGTTGAATTAGTGCTTTGTCTAGTGCAACGATTACAATAATTAAAAAAAAATTGTTTTAAGACAGTAATATTTCACGGCACAATAATAATATTTTTCTATGCAATCGTTTATTTAACGTTTGATTTGAAGTAATTTTACCGGCCATGACAACTATCCTAACATTTAACAACAAGCTATTTTATTGTTACATATAAAATTTTAACGAAAACCATGTCGTTGCAATTAATACCCTAGATTTTTAATTTAAAGATTATTATCCTATACATTGGCGGTAGAAACTTTTTGTTTCCACACAAGCGCCTCAATTATAGGGTTTATGGGTTTAGTTTAGGGTTTAGAATTTAGGGGTTTTAGTGTAGGGGTTTAAAATTTAGGGGTCATTGTTAGAATTTAAGGTTTAGGGTTAGGTTTAGATTTTAAGGTAATATGGGTAGGGATTTAGATTTTAACATATAAACCCTAAATTTTAACCTTAAACCCAAAATTATATCAACAACCCCTAAATTCAAAGCTACTACACTCAAACCCCTAAACTTAAAACCCTAAACAAAGTCTCTAACCCCTAAAATTAAGGCGCTTGTGTAAAAAAAATTCCACAAGCGCTTGTGTATAGAATAATTACCCTTTAATTTAATAACTACAATATTTACGCGTTGATGCAAATACTTCAATTTTATGTTGTTCTTTTGGTTGTCAAATTATTTTAATTATAATCACAGACTATTAAAAAAAATATGGTCACATTTTTTATAAAAATATAATATTCCTATTTAATCGAGAAATAGAAGTAAATTTTAAATAAATTAAATTGAGGGTCTAGATAAATAATATCATAATTAATATCAATAATGTTTTTATATTATCTTACTAAAAAATTTGGGGATAGCTGCCCCTACTTACAACATAAGTTCGTCCCTAGAATTACCTAAATCAGTTTTCGGATTCAATGAACACTGCTCTAAACACCGATAAAGAAAAATCAGCATATCGAATTTTTACCCTAAAATATATACTTTCGTATAAAATGCACACGTTATACCAAAATATAATTTTTATTCAAATCAGGTAATGAGGTGATCAAATCATCAAAAATTAATTAAAATCAGCTTCTATGTTTAGATTTTAGTGCTGTTTAGTATTTTTGTGGAGGTTGCGCTCTAATCCAATGAGTAGTTACTGTCAGCTCCCTTGTGTGTTTCACTATGATTAGGGTTTTTTTAGGGGAGCCAAGAATGAATCTCGGAATGGGCTGAAATATTTTAATTTAATAAAAATACAATATTTTATTAGAAATTTAACTTAAAATTCTTAGGACAATATCTAATTTTTTAATATTTAAATTTATAAAGATTAGAACCGACTATTAGGGGAGTACCATAAGGGACTGCTTAGGGGCCTTAAAAATTAATTATTCTTATTTTTAAATTTATCAAATGAATAAATTAATTTAACATTAAAATTTAGTTCTCTTTCTCAAATCTCAAAATTTAATTTTTTGGTCAAATTTAGTTCTCTCCTTATTCTTATCCAATTTAACGATAAAAAATAAATGATACAATATTCTTCAAAATTTTGTATTTATTGTTCAAAATCAAACTCCATATAATTGTAATCACTAATTTTGTCCGGGCTGATTAGCCCCTTTTAAATCTGCTTAAATAAGTTTGGGTCTTGTATGTGCATATTGGGCTTTCTTGGGCTTCATCCAGTTGGGCTTTGTCCATGCATGTTGGGCTTGGTCTAATTAATACCTAGATATCATACTATTTACTATCACCATTTATTATCATTACTTATAATATTATTAATATCATCCACTATTATGTTAATCATTGTTATCACCATATATTAGTATTATTACTATGATATCGTTATAGTTATTATTATTATTATTATTATTATTATTATTATTATTATTATTATTATTATTGTGGTCTTTATTATTATTACTATTATTAATTATTATTGTTATTATTAAATTTGGAAAACAAAACATTAATTAAATAAAAGCCCAGTATATTAATATATAAATAAAGCCCAAATGTTTATCAAAGTCCATATTACATCAAACCCAAATAATACAAGCCCGTTTGGCCCAAATAAATAAGCCCTAGTCTGATATAATAAAAAACCCTAATGTGTGTCTCTTATGTTGCAGCCGCCACTGGATCTGACAGTTGGATCTAGGCGCCAGATCAACGGTCCAGATGAGAGCCACGAAAAATCCTAGGGCACACAGAGTTTGATCAAGCCGCGCTGCGCGATAAGAGCCCTTGGATCAGAGAATGATCCGACGCTTCGGATTGCCTCTCGGCAGAAGCCCTAGGGCTTTCCAGAACCATCTCGCACCGCCATGAAGCTGAGCCGTTAGATCAGAGAGCGATCTGACGGTCCGGATGCCACGAGACGCTGCACGTGCTCACGCGCGACGCCTCAGCTCGCCACTCGCGCGCGTGAAGCTCACGCCCGCCTTTCCAGATTCCCTCAAGCGCTCGCCACGTCGCCCCCGCCCGTTCCAACGGCCGATCCGTCGGCCACGTCGATCGCCGTACAACCATGCAGCCAAAAAAAGAGTCAGCAACGCTCAAATGAAGAAAGAAAAACAAAATTGAAAAAAAAAGAGAAATAGAGAATGGAATGTGCAACAGAATGGCAGAGGAATGACAGAGTAGAGTCGCGCATGAATCCGGCCAAAACAGACACGAACCAATGGGTATTTTCCATTGCATTTAACAAAATGTAAAAGCATCGAAAATCCGGCTATAAAGCCAGATGCACAACCACTGTAAAAGGGATTCGTGAAACTCCCTCAAAAACACGAAGATCAATAGAGATTTCAACCACAGTTTCAGGTAACATCATCCCCGTCGTTGCATGAAAAGAAAACAAAAAGAGAAAAGGTCTCGTTTTTTTACCTCTTTTGTTCTATTCTTTTCGAGTCGACCCCTTCCTTCTCCGAAAAAAATCCCGGCCTCTCATGGCTTCGAAGGGTGAGTCCGATGTAGGATGTGTGGCCCTTTCCCGTAGCCGTTTTCGAGTCGAAAAGGGCGTTTGCTTTTTAAGTTTTGGGGTTTCTTTTTTCCAGAAAAGAAATGGGGGGGGTAGGAGGTTTTGATTTCGGAAAGGTTTAGGATGTTTAGGTTTTTGGGGAGCCGTCTCTTTACGTTTAGGGGGTCGTTTTTTTGGTCGGAGCGAGTTTAGAGGCCGCCAAACGGTGGCTAGCACCGGCCGGCGTTCGTGGTCGAGGGAGAAAAGAGGGAGAGGAAGGCTTTAGAGCGTTGGCGGCTAGGGTTTTCATTTTTGGCAAAAAGGGGTGTCCGTCGTTTAGGGGGGTTTTATAGACGTTTTAGGCTCTGTTTTTGGGTTATTAGCACAATAAGTCCCCCCGCGTCGAGTTAATAGCGTCTTAGGGGTCGCCGCATGGGTAATAGCGTCCTAGGTCCCTGGTAGTTTGAGTCGTTTCGTCTTTCAGTCCCAAATCGAGTCTTTTAGGAGTTATTCAAGTGTCCAGTCCCCTCCCTTTTACCTCGTGTCCGATTGAGTCCCCAATGTAGTTTTTTCTGATTTCAGCCTCTTTTTTTATATTTCTTTCAATTTAGTCCCATTTCGAATGTATTTAATGTTTTATTTTTTAAGGTTTTTTCCTATATGCATGAAGTTATGTGTTTTTTATCTATATGTTTATCTTGTCTTAACGAATCGAATGTATATGCTTAGTTGTTGTCTTTTATGGTGGGTCCTGCATGACTTATTTTTATATCGAATATGTTTTACTCGTATGTGGTCAAAATGCTTATGTTTGTTAGATTTTGTTGATGTTGAATCGAATATGTGGGTAGGATTATGAACCTTAATCCACTAGTTTTATATGCTAGAATGAATTAATCTAATTAACTAGTGGGTAATTTTGATATGTTAATTTAGGCCTTTTTGTATTTGAATGTGTATCTCTTAAAGTTTGGGCTTTTGGGCCTTAAGGGGTTTATTTGGTTCATATATGTTTGGGCTTGTTTTTTTATCAATTTGGGCCTTTCCCTTATGTGCTTATTTTGAACACTTTTATGGCATGCATGTGTATATATTTGTCATCCATGTGGCCCAATAATTAAGCATGATAACCGGACCTAAAAATCAACCCCGAGAGGGGTATTAATTGACCTCGGTATCCAAAAACGACAGTCCTAGCTTAATGGATGTCTACCGGATACTTAGGTTAATTTTCACCGCCTCTAGGTAAGCGAAAGCATAAAAATTGAAATAACACACATCATCTCTTATATGCTCGCATCATGCATAAAGGTGACGTACGAGATCTGAACCCTAAACTAACACGGCAGTCAGCCTCATTTGATGTCGGTTTAGTCTATGGTCCGGTGTACCGTCATCCTTTTTAATTAAATGATTAATTAATTCCAATGCCACTATTCGATAAAACCCGTGCTATTTAAGTCACATTTTCATTAAATTCACTACGGTTTTTAAATAATTTCTATCGATTAAAAGGCAACAAGCAATTTGGTACCGATTTCCGGGCGTGATGGGGGTGCTAATCCTACCCCACACGTAACCAACTCCCGAAGCCGTTTTAAAATGAATCTCTGGTTTTATGGTGTCCGGCCTACCTCAGTGGCCGGTGGCGACTCCAAATTTTCACAAGTTTTCCAAAACATGAATTTCCCCCTTTTCTTTAAATAAACCCCTTTTCAAAAAGAAAATAGTGATAAGGCCCCCATTTAACAGTTTTAAGAAAAAACCTTATCACAGCTTGGCGACTCCGCTGGGGACAAATTTTTGTTTTTACAAAACAAAAAAAAAGAGAGTTAAGCCAATAAAACACTTGTTGCCTTTTAATCGATAGAAAATATTTAAAGTTTGAAGTGAAGCTAATAAGTTTGTCCTTCTATGAAAATACGACTTAAGTTGAACGGGCTTTGAAAATTTGTGACGTTCGAATTAATTTTCCATTTAATTATTAAGGAAGTCACCGACATGTGTTGCATCATGATCATCAAGCTCTATACCCGAGCTACCCTTTCTAAGTGAGAGTGAAACGCCCATACCCACGTGAGTATCCCTCCACGGGTCGGTAATTCACTTTCGGAATCCACGCCTTTTGACACGTGAGCAGCCCTCCACGTCATTAGGTCGTGCTTTCCCTCGAACCGAAACCAATTCGCAAGCCTGTAATGGGCCAGAATTGGGGTTCTCGTTGCCTTAGTAGGTGATGGGATAGGTTCGGGTACCCTTTGCTAGAACCGAACTCATAAGTGAGAATGTAGAAACCTACCCCATTAGAGCCACGCGGATAACCTTAGAGCTTAAAGTGTCTAGGTTTTTCTTGCTAATTGCTTGTTTCTACGCTTCTTTTTCGTTAATGCCTGATTTTCATTGCTTGCCTATTGATTATGTTTATCACATGACTAACACTTTCTTTTTCTCCCCCTCCCCCCTTTCTTTTTTTCCTTATTTTGCATACCATCATGTTTTAGAGAGCACATTGGTTTGGGGATAGTCTAAATTGAAGGCGGGAGTTATGGCGGAAATTGTGAGGAGCATGGATGAGAAGAATTCAGAAGTTCAAGTTTGGTCAGAAGGAGAACAACAACATGAGGGTGACAGCGTTACCATCGGGTTCAAGTCAGAGATGGTGAACCAAACTTTCATGAACACAGAAATTAACGACGTGTCCGGATTAAAGCGGGTATGGGACAGTTGGGATTCGGAGTCCAAGACTACTTTCAGAGACGAGTTTGGGGACATAGCATATCTACTATACGTCCCAGTTGACCAGGCATTGCTTCAAGCCTTAGTTGGATTCTGGAACCCCGCTTACAGTTGTTTCACGATTGGAGATTCAGACTTGACACCTACTATTGAGGAGTACCAAGACCTTATCAATTGCAAGAAGGTAAAAGATGACCGGGTTTATTCGAAGAATAGTGAATACAAACCATTCCGAGCGAAGCTTGGAAAGCTCTCCGGTACTTTGGCATCATGGGTAGACCAACAGGTCGGGACTTGGAACAACAAGGAATATTTGAAGGTTGAAGGAATCTTGGCCTTAGCATCAGTACTCCCGGCCGGAACGGTTCAACGGAACTTATTCGCATTGGTAATTTATGGGTTGGTTATCTTTCCCAAAGACTTAGGCTTCATACACCCGACGGTGCTTGATTTATTCGACAAGTTGGTCGAGGGAGGTAATCCAGCTCCAGTCATTCTGTCAGAGACTTTCCGATCTTTGAGATTCTGTAGGAAGCATGGTGGTGGTCGCTTCTTGGGATGCCCTCAACTCCTGACGGTATGGTTTTACAGTCATTTCTGGACGGATGTTAGTTTCTCAAGACCGGTCTACGATAGTAAGTTCTCAGCTTTGGAAGAGTTTCTGAAGAAAGGGGATTGGCCTGCTAAGCGGACCGCGGAAGTCTGGTTTGATTTGCTTCAGAATTTGAACGTCGAGGATATAGTTTGGAGAGCCCCGTGGCTGTCAGCTAGGAACATTCGATATAGATGCGGAATGTACTCATGGGTGCCTCTGTTAGGATTGTGGGGACACACGGCCTATGCACCATTAATGGTCCTAAGACAATACGGGTCAAAGCAGTTTGTACCAGCCACCGATGGTTTGAATGACTTCCACGTGGATTATCAGAAAGACAAAGGCTATAAGGGGAAAGTGTATGCCGCATCTTCAGCTTGGAATAATGCCAGATGGGTAAGGATCTTGAATGCCCCTTATATGGTCACTCCGGAGTACGAAGTATGGAGGTTTAATCGTGTCGACGATAACGTTCCTCAGTTGAACCCAGATAAGAGGAGAGTCGCGAGGGAAAGGTTGGCATCACTTCCCACTGAAGCTGACTTAATGAGGGAACAGTTAGAAGAGGAGCGGAAGAAGTACGCACGGCTCGAAGAAAGGGCGAGTAGAGAGAAGTTCGATTTTGAGCTTGAGAATGTATGATATGAAGGGAGCCTTAAGGCGCTACAAAAGAAGAATGATGAATTGCAACTCGAACTAGGAATGGAGAAGGAAGAGATACAAAAGCTACAAAGGATGGGTAAAGGTAAAAGAGTTAGTGAGGGAGGAGCGAGTCAAGGCGCCAAACTCAGACTCAAGGAAGAAAGAGCGAGGGCAGAAAATTACAAGAGGGGGTATCATGAGTTTAAAGACCGGGTGCTCGCATTTACCCAAGAAATGAAAGGCCTTCGCGCTGAATACTCCACACAGCTCGAGAGGGAGGTAAATGAGAATGGAACCTTGAAAGACAAAGTGAAGAATCTTGAAAGACCCCTCTTCAAACACAAGGGCTCTACTAGCAAGCTCAAGGCAAGTGAATCTGAAAACCAAACCCTAAAGGATCGCATCGATGATTTGGAGACCAAGGTACAAGAATTAAAGGACCGCATCGAGAGCATGAGAGGGGCAATCCAAGTGCGCCCGGTACCTACTCTAGAACAGTTGCGCTTTGCCGCCTACACTATTTGGAGACAAGAGCAAGAGTTGGCCCAATGGGATGCTCGAGTACGTTATATCGCCGGGAAAGTACAGTTTTTAGCTGAAGACGCCGCCGAGCTCCATGACAAGGTGGATGACTCAAACAAAGCGGGGGAGACGGTCGTGTGGATCCTTAGGGAGATTGTGGACTTGGGTGCCAAGCTAGATCAGTTCGTGGAGGAGAGAGACTAGAAGAAAGAAGGAGAAGTGTCAGGATGCTTAGATTCTTAGTAGCTTTAACTTAGAACTTTTGATGTAATTAACTTCCCAGAAATTGTAACCAAACAATATTCCACTAAATATAAGCTGTTTGAGGAGGATATTTGCCAAACCCAGTGTCGCTCTCCATATTCATACATTATGCATACTGAAGAACTAATGTTTTGATATAATAATTGAAAAAAGTGTTGGACTGATTTAAAAAGAATTTAAAACATTTCCAAAAGTCCAAACAACTTGAAATTATGTTTAGGGAAGTTTTCAAACCGTTTCGATACTCCCACATAAACCCCATTGTTATTATGTACTATAAAGATTTGAATTATTTTTGATATAACAAAAAGGGGGAGAAGTAAATGAAAAATTAAGGGGGAGCCTTTTGTCAAAAACAATTTTTCAAAGAAGTTTTGTTATATCAAAAAGGGGGAGATTGTTGAGAAATATTTTGATATAACAATTATGTGAAAAATGTTTTGGACTTGTTTAAAGATTTCAAAAATAATAGCTTACTGCCCAGAGAGGTTTCGAAACCTTATATTATGGTTTCGAAACTTTCACTCAAAAACCCAATTTTGGCTAAATTTTGACTTTAAAATATATATTCGATATAGGTGCAAAGTTAAAAATATTTTAAACATATTTTTCAAGTTTTAAGGACTTTTGAATTATTTTTGAAATCTTTAAACAAGTCCAAAACATTTTTCACATAATTGTTATATCAAAATATTTCTCAACAATCTCCCCCTTTTTGATATAACAAAACTTCTTTGAAAAATTGTTTTTGACAAAAGGCTCCCCCTTAATTTTTCATTTACTTCTCCCCCTTTTTGTTATATCAAAAATAATTCAAATCTTTATAGTACATAATAACAATGGGGTTTATGTGGGAGTATCGAAACGGTTTGAAAACTTCCCTAAACATAATTTCAAGTTGTTTGGACTTTTGGAAATGTTTTAAATTCTTTTTAAATCAGTCCAACACTTTTTTCAATTATTATATCAAAACATTAGTTCTTCAATCTCCCCCTTTTTGATATAATAAAACCAACTTGAAAAATTGTTTGGGATTCTCCCCCTTCAAGTTTAAAACGTTTAAAAATGTGAATAAGAGATGAAAATCTGAAAAGTAAGTAGCTCCCTCTTATTCTTTTGAAAATACAATTTTTCAAACCAAATTAATTGTTGAGAAATATTTTGATATAACAATTATGTGAAAAATGTTTTGGACTTGTTTAAAGATTTCAAAAATAATTCAAAAGTCCTTAAAACTTGAAAAATATGTTTAAAATATTTTTAACTTTGCACCTATATCGAATATATATTTTAAAGTCAAAATTTAGCCAAAATTGGGTTTTTGAGTGAAAGTTTCGAAACCATAATATAAGGTTTCGAAACCTCTCTGGGCAGTAAGCTATTGTTTTTTGAAACCTTAACAAAGGTTTCCATACCTCTGAGTAAGGTTTGGAAACCTTGGCACAAAGGTTTCCATACCTTAGTAAGGTTTGGAAACCTTGGCACAAAGGTTTCCATACCTCTGAGTAAGGTTTGGAAACCTTGGCTCAAAGGTTTCGAAACCTTTACAAGGTTTCGAAACTTTGGCCCTGTAACGGCTCCAAACGGCTATAAAACGGCTAGTTTTTCAAATCCCCTCTTAAGGTTTCGAAACCTCTTCAAAGGTTTCGAAACTATTGTGCAGGTGAGCATTTAAAGCTCGACTTTAATGGCTTCCAACGGCTCCAAAACATCCCCAACGGCCATAAACGGCTAGATACTCATTCCACACTATATAAACACCCCAAGGACACTTGAAGATAGCAAGAAACAAGATCCAAGCTTAATGTTCAAGAGAAATCGAGTTTAAGTCTTTATCTTCTTCATTTCTCTTGTAAATATTGTATAGAGAGTGTTTTTCATTGTTTTTATTCTTTACACTCCTGTGAGCTCAATTCTCGTAAACACCCACCTTGTGAGGTATATTTGTTTACATCTTTCTACCCTTGTATAAGGAGAGGTTCTAGTTTAGCCTTGAGAGAAAAACTAGAGTTGGTTCTATCTTAGCCATTGAAAAGATAGGGTTGTAAGGTTACCCTTTGTCCTCAAAAGGAAGAATTCATTGTTGAGTGAATTGGGAAATCCTTAGTGGTGTGCTAAGGTAGTGGATGTAGACTCGGTTGAGTAGTCGAACCACTCTAAAATCCTCGTGCAAATTTTCTACATTTCTTTCGGTTTTAGCCAATTCAACCACCAAGCAATTACAACCCTCCTTGACGGTTTCGGTGATCGATTCGAGCGTGCTAAAAAACCCAACATTTGGTATCAGAGCCTCGTCTCCATCGAAGGACTAACATCCAGGAGCAAAGATCCAACGCTCGTAGTCCACCGTACAAGAAAATGGCAAGCGGTTCTACAATAATTTCATTTGAAGAAGGCCGCTCTATCATGTGTCCTCCTCTCTTCAAAGGAGAAGGTTACTTCCAATGGAGCAACATCATGAAGTATTTCATCCAAGGCTTCAACCTCGACATTTGGAGGATTATCAATGATGGACATTCGGAAGCTCCTAAGAAGAAGAAGAAAAGGAGTGTCAATGACACAAAGAAGGACCATCTCAATGCAAAGGCTATGCACATTCTTCTCTGTGCCCTAAGTGAAGAGATTTCCAAGAAGGTCTCCCCATCCAAAAGTGCCAAAGAAATTTGGGAGAAGCTTGAGAAATTCTATGGGAAAGAAGAGAAGAAAGATGATGCTTCATCATGTGCAATCCTCCTCTCAACACCTAAGGTGGATGGTGTTTTGGCTCTCGATGAGCCCGAGGTATCTTCTAACTCAGATGAATTAAATTCACATTCTTTTGATGAGTTACAAGATGCTTTTAATGAATTATATTTGGAATTTGAGACCATGAATTCCAAATTTAGGAAAATGATTTCAAAACTCGAAACTGAAAATGATTTTCTTTTAAAAACAAAAATGGATTTTGAAAATCAAAATGAAATTTTGAAAAATGATTTAGAATTTTCAAAAACAAGCAAAGACGTTTTAGAAAAAGAAAATTTTGATTTAAAAGTTAAGCTTGAAAGCTTAACAAAAGAAAAAGAAATCATTTCTAATAATTCATCTCATCCCGTAATGGCAAAATGCTCACATTGCCATTATCATGGTCATTCGTTGCATACTTGTCCTATAAAGAAAAGAAAAACTTATAGGATTAGACAAGTATGGGTTCCTAAGGGAACTAGAGACATCGAGATTAATGTTAATGGATCCAAAGCAATTTGGATACCAAAATCGAAGTAAATGTCTCTTGTAGGTGTGTTGGAGCAAAGGCAAGAAAAGCAAGAATCTTAAATGCTCTAGTCACACAAGTGAAGAAGATAGGTAACCTCTAAGCTTAATGCTTTTATTTTTTATTTTTTTTTGGTTATCTAATTTCTAATGTTCATGCATTTGAGCTTTTATTCAAATATCTAAACAAGCATGACATTATTTGAAAATTTTATGCATATGAGTCTAATGGTTTCATTCATATGTTTGCATAAAAAAAAAATTGGTCTTGGATAAATTGAATTTCATATGCTCTTAATTTAATTTTATTTTGAAATTCAATGCCTTTAAGTGTCAAGTTTTGAGCTAAAAAGTTAATGGAATGCTTGAGTAAGGGGGAGCCAAACTTTAAAACAAATTTTTTTAATCGAATCAAAAAAAAAATTTTAAACCTCCATTGTTATTTTGAACTTAAAATATTTTAAATTCTTTTTGATATAACAAAAAGGGGGAGAATTTGGTTTGAAAAATTGTATTTTCAAAAGAATAAGAGGGAGCTACTTACTTTTCAGATTTTCATCTCTTATTCACATTTTTAAACGTTTTAAACTTGAAGGGGGAGAATCCCAAACAATTTTTCAAGTTGGTTTTATTATATCAAAAAGGGGGAGATTGAAGAACTAATGTTTTGATATAATAATTGAAAAAAGTGTTGGACTGATTTAAAAAGAATTTAAAACATTTCCAAAAGTCCAAACAACTTGAAATTATGTTTAGGGAAGTTTTCAAACCGTTTCGATACTCCCACATAAACCCCATTGTTATTATGTACTATAAAGATTTGAATTATTTTTGATATAACAAAAAGGGGGAGAAGTAAATGAAAAATTAAGGGGGAGCCTTTTGTCAAAAACAATTTTTCAAAGAAGTTTTGTTATATCAAAAAGGGGGAGATTGTTGAGAAATATTTTGATATAACAATTATGTGAAAAATGTTTTGGACTTGTTTAAAGATTTCAAAAATAATTCAAAAGTCCTTAAAACTTGAAAAATATGTTTAAAATATTTTTAACTTTGCACCTATATCGAATATATATTTTAAAGTCAAAATTTAGCCAAAATTGGGTTTTTGAGTGAAAGTTTCGAAACCATAATATAAGGTTTCGAAACCTCTCTGGGCAGTAAGCTATTGTTTTTTGAAACCTTAACAAAGGTTTCCATACCTCTGAGTAAGGTTTGGAAACCTTGGCACAAAGGTTTCCATACCTTAGTAAGGTTTGGAAACCTTGGCACAAAGGTTTCCATACCTCTGAGTAAGGTTTGGAAACCTTGGCTCAAAGGTTTCGAAACCTTTACAAGGTTTCGAAACTTTGGCCCTGTAACGGCTCCAAACGGCTATAAAACGGCTAGTTTTTCAAATCCCCTCTTAAGGTTTCGAAACCTCTTCAAAGGTTTCGAAACTATTGTGCAGGTGAGCATTTAAAGCTCGACTTTAATGGCTTCCAACGGCTCCAAAACATCCCCAACGGCCATAAACGGCTAGATACTCATTCCACACTATATAAACACCCCAAGGACACTTGAAGATAGCAAGAAACAAGATCCAAGCTTAATGTTCAAGAGAAATCGAGTTTAAGTCTTTATCTTCTTCATTTCTCTTGTAAATATTGTATAGAGAGTGTTTTTCATTGTTTTTATTCTTTACACTCCTGTGAGCTCAATTCTCGTAAACACCCACCTTGTGAGGTATATTTGTTTACATCTTTCTACCCTTGTATAAGGAGAGGTTCTAGTTTAGCCTTGAGAGAAAAACTAGAGTTGGTTCTATCTTAGCCATTGAAAAGATAGGGTTGTAAGGTTACCCTTTGTCCTCAAAAGGAAGAATTCATTGTTGAGTGAATTGGGAAATCCTTAGTGGTGTGCTAAGGTAGTGGATGTAGACTCGGTTGAGTAGTCGAACCACTCTAAAATCCTCGTGCAAATTTTCTACATTTCTTTCGGTTTTAGCCAATTCAACCACCAAGCAATTACAACCCTCCTTGACGGTTTCGGTGATCGATTCGAGCGTGCTAAAAAACCCAACACATACACATTCATTTGAACATTCATGCACTATACATTTATTTGTACATGTCATTTAATAATTCGAACTTAACTAAAAGATTTCTCAATTTCAGATAAACATTGCATTTTGCTGCATTAAAAATTACCAACCATTCCGCACTCATACGGTACACGTTCTCAGTATCGGATCATGGATGAAAGATTAGCCAAAGTAGAGCAAGGCCAGAAGGACCTGGAAAGTCGCTTGGATGGGGTTAACCGGAACATCAGTGATCAGATAGCACAGTTACAGGAATCTATCATTGCTCAGATAACAGCTCTGTTAGCCAAGGCAAAGGGAAAAGAAGGAGTTACTGCTGATAGTTCGCACGTCGAAGACCACGATAGGGTTTCGTCTCACGCAAAGGTCAATCCAGAAGGGACAGAGACGGGAAAGAAAATATTCGTCAACCTTGGTGGGGCATCTGCTAGTCGCCCCGGAGGAATGACAGCAAGTCAGCCTGTTGACATAGAAGCTGATCAGGAGAATGAGGTCCCGGACCTGAGTTTAATGGAAGAAGTGGGAAGGGTCAGAGTTGAGTTAGAGAAGAAGTATGAGGAGAAGTTCCGGCTATTCGAAGAGAGGCTAAAGAACATTCAGGAAGGGGATGAAGAAGGGAACAGTGCCAGTGATTTGAGTTTGGTGGCAGACCTAGTGCTCCCACCCAAATTCAAAGTCCCGGACTTTGATAGGTATGATGGCACCACTTGCCCGTCGGCACACGTTACAATGTACTGTCGGAAGATGGCCGCGTTTGTCAAGGATGAGAAGCTGCTCATCCATTGTTTCCAGGATAGCTTAACTGGCTCTGCTATCAGATGGTACACTTCGCTCAGCAGAGCAAACATCAAGAACTGGAAGGATTTTTCAAGGGCCTTCATAGATCAATATAAGCACGTGACGGATATGACTCCGAATCGGATCATGTTGGAGGGAATGGAACAGAGAGCGAATGAGAGTCTTCGCCAATATGCTCAGAGGTGGCGAGAGGTGGCAGCCCAGATTCAGCCTGCTATCCCGGAACATGAGATCACCCCAATGTTCATCAACACCTTGAAAGGGACACTGTTCGACCGATTGATAAGTAGCACAACTCAAAGCTTTGCGGATTTGGTAAAGACCGGGGAATCAATTAAGGTGGCCATCAAAAGTGGAAGGATAGATAGCGGAGAAAGTCACCGTAAGAGTTACAAGAAGAAGGAAAGTGAAGTGAATACTGTAAACACCTACACGGCTCCAAAAAGTTTTACTCTTTCGGCGCCTCAAGCTACATCAGGTGGCGGACAGGGTTCAGGTAAGAAGGAGATTAGACATCCCAAGAAAGAGAATGAGAAATTGAGCTTCACTCCGATCCCAATGTCATATGCTGACTTGTACGCTCACCTATACGAGGCAGAGTTGGTCCGACCTTACCACGTCACCCCCTTCAAACCACCGTTCCCTGCATGGTACGACGAAAAAGCTAACTGCGTGTATCATGGTGGTGTCCCGGGACATTCAATTGAGAATTGCCTCGCTTTTAAGAAGTTTGTACAACATCTGATCAACACTGGGGTACTACAGCTAGATGAGCCAAATACCACCACCAACCCCTTACCTAATCATACGGGTCGGGGAGTCAATGCCATTGAGGAACAGTGTTTCAGGAAGGCTAAGGTCAGTGTGTCCGAAGTTAGGTCCCTGCTACGATGGGTATTTCAGCAGCTATGTATGGCACGACTCATTGACCGTGGAATGGAGATTATGCTGGAAGGGTGTGGACCCTATTGTGAATATCACCAGCGAGGGGGGCATGATATTCAGTGTTGCGGAGAGTTCAAACAAGTGGTCCAAGGGTTGATGGATCGTAAAGAAATTGAATTCTTCGAGGTGGAAGAAGAAAGGAGGAGCCTCGAGGTATGCGCGTCCGATGACACTAAAGTCAAGTTTGGTCTAGACCGACCCTTTGTTATACCTCGCAAAGTAAAGGAGGGTAGTTCGTCCGAAGGAGAAAGCCCCAGGTTAACCCCGAAATTAAGAATATCTCGCCCTAAGACGTTTCCTTTCAAGGACGAGAGAAAGGTTCCATGGAACTATACCGCCCATGTTTCAGTACCAGAAAATCTGATGAAAGGGAATGGTTCGTCTAGCAAGGAAGAGTCAAAGGAAGAAGGTAACCAGAGGGAATCAGAAATGGAAGTAGAGAATGAGGTAGGGAATCTAACAAGGAGTGGGAGATGCTACTCACCAAATACTCCCAAAGAGGCGGATCCGAAGGGAAAAGGGGAGCTGCCCGACCCTGAAACCAAAAAGTTATTCGGAGAGGACCCTCATCCTAAGATCAATGGACCAGTAACGGAGACCCAGGCTCAAGAGTTTTTGAAATTTCTGAAACATAGTGAGTACAGCATTGTTGATCAGCTCAGGAAGCAGCAAGCCCGGATTTCAGTGTTGGAACTGTTGCTAAGCTCGGAGAAGCACCGTGATGCACTTCTCAAGGTACTGAACCAGACATTTGTCCCGGACAACATTTTGGTTGACAAGCTAGACCGGATTGTAGGCCACATTGCTGCGGATAACTTTATTACATTCAGTGACGACGAAATCCCAGATGGAGGAATGTGGTCAACAAAGGCCTTAAACATAACCGCGCATTGCAAGGGGTATGTTCTACCAGGAGTCCTTGTGGATAATGGCTCAGCTTTGAATGTAATGCCGATGGTGACCTTGCAAAGGCTGCCCATTGACAGCTCACACATAAAACCTTGTCTGAATTCAGTCAGAGCTTTTGACGGAACCCAGAGGGAAGCTGCGGGGAAGATTGAGGTGCCATTGCTAATCGGACCTATTGAGTACATAGTTGAGTTTGTGGTGATGGACATCAAGCCGACCTACAATTGTCTATTAGGGAGGCCTTGGATTCACTCAGCGGGGGCTGTACCTTCCTCTTTGCATCAGAAGCTGAAGTTCATCACTGAGGGAAAGTTGGTGAGTGTATCCGCGGAACAGGATATTATAGCGTCCGTAACTACCGATGCTTCGTACATACAAGTTGACGAGGGGGCAGTTGAATGTGCCTTTAGAGCCCTCGAATTTATAAATGCAACATTTGTGGCCGAAGGAAGCAAGATACCGTGTCCAAAACTGTCTAAGTGTACCAAGATGCAGGTATGGCAGACTTTGGGATGGGGAGCGAAGAAAGGAAGAGGATTCGGGAGAGATCTGCAAGGATGCCTACGTGTCAGAGGTGTCATTAACAAGCAAGATAGATTCGGGCTTGGACATAAACCTACCTTTCAGCAAAAGAAATTGGAACGGAGGAGGAAAGCCGAGCGAAGAACGGCTAGACTGCGAGGGGAAGATATGCCATGGGAGCCCATCGTCTATACTGATATTGTAACACCCCTTTCCCGGCCTGGTAGAGAACCGGGTTGGAGAGCGTTACCGGAAAACAATGCGGAAAAACCTTTAACTCTTTTTCTTCAAAAAGTTTCTTAACATCTTGACTTATTAGAACTTAGTGCACCTCTTTAGATATATGGGCTTAGTAACTGAATCTTATTAATCTCTATTCTTGCGATCTTTACCGGGTTTACAAATTAATCCATTTAACCTTATAAAAGCCAAAAGAAGCTGCCCGTATCGAAACGCCCTAATCCGTTTCGGTACGGCTTGACCATGGTCAATATTTTGACTTTTCCCTTCTTGACCGTTTCGATACGGCTTGACCCGTATCGGAACGGGTTGACCGGTCTTGACTTGACTTAGACTCGTTTCGGAACTCGTTTCGAAACAGGGGTCTCCAGTAGCAAAACTGTATCAAAACACACTAACCCGTTTCGAAACGGCAGGCCTGAAGTGACAGATTTTAACTGGTTTTAGTCAACTTTAACATAGCAACAATAAACTGATTTCAATGAAACTTGACACACATTATTCTAAAGGTATAAACTACAGTCTTGCCAAGTTTTAAGGCCATTTGAATCCATTTGCTCGGTTTTACCAAATTAAGCACAAAACATAACCTTCAAGGCTAAACTCTTAAAACATGAACATTATCTTCATCTTAATTAAGACAAGGCATTTGATCAATACCCAGAACACAAAACAACATATTACTTAATACATAGACCTTGCCACCATACTAGGAGTTTAAAAGACAAAACATTTTACTTGAACTTGGTTGTGACTTGTGCAACGCTCCAACTTCTCCGATCTCGATCCCTTCTACTTGCTTACCCTGAAATGGATGCATGAAATGCATTAGGCACACTTTCCTAGTGATGTAGTCACATAACCATGCATAACATATAACATGCCTTACAACATGCTCAATAAATCATTTCACCAAACATGCAATGTCATAGCATATATCATAGTCATAACATAACATAAATCATTATCATAGCCTCATGGCACTTCACTATCTCGAATTCATAATTTCCCTTGGATCGATTCCTTGTATACGGATACACGAAATTCCACCACTACACCATTCATATTCAACATGGTCCATACCCTCCACTACACCGGTTTGACCATCACACAACACATCCCTCCACTACACCAAGTCATTCTTCTTCCATAGAGCTCATGAATTCATTGGCATGCCAACTGTATCCGATACCTCGAATCCAATGTCTTTAACAATATTTCATAGTTTATATCAACATCATATCATAAGTATACATATTACATGACAATCATAGTGTAAATCAAAGAATTGATGCAACCTTACCATGTACTTACCAACATGCAATTAATGACATAAAACTACTAACTCAAGGTTAGTATTAATAAAATAACAGCAGATTCAGGTTGCCCCTTGCCTATACCCGAGACGCTACTACACTCACCTTGATCGGCTAAGGCTCCTAGGATCGATAATACCTTGCTTGATTGCTTAAGTCCTCTTCCTTGCGATTGTACGAATCAAACTAGACTTAGAAACAAGGAAAGACAAAGCTTCGGTCAAGCTTCCATGGAGGTGCTTGCTTAAACTTGAGGTAGAAGACAACAATGGTGGTGCTAGCTTATTTAAGAAAGAAGGGTGTTTAAGCTTACGTAGCAAGAACAAAAAACAAAGCTCTTTCCATCTTTCTTCTATTTATAGAGAACTTAAGGAATTAGATATTCAATTCCACCTCCCACATCAGCCAATTAAAAGCTTTCCCTTGCATAAGGGTTTGCTAAACCCTATACACCTTCCTAATATCCAATCAAAACATTTCCTCACCTTTAAGAATCCTTTATTTAATATTTATTTTTCCCTCCTACAATCCAATAGCTGATACTCAGCTATTTATCCAGCTAAAAACGTGGAAGAACATGCCAACCAAGCTGGTGATTCATCAAAGACCGCAATCCTTGACTTTTGGGCACTTGCCCTGTTTTCTGCAGGATACCATTTCAGAACGGTCGAGGCCATTTCGATACGGTCTTGCAAAATGCCAAAAAGGTAGTTATTGCCGTTAGACCGTATCGGAACGCCTGAAATCCGTTTCGGTACGCCTTAGCCAGGCCGTTTCGATACGGGTCTCGGGCGTATCGAAACGCTTGGCCCAGAAACGTTAACTTGAGCACATAAAACAAACTTAACTTGACTTTTAGATTTCATAAAATTTTAGAACATAAACTAATCAAAATTTAAGATTTTTAACACCAAAATTCAATCATCAAAACCTATTTCCGACCAGACCGGTTTTCGGGGTGTTACAACTCTCCCCCCTTTTAAAAAGAATTCGTCCTCGAATTATTACCTGAAGCCTCGATTTGTTCATCCGTGCATTCTTCGGGATCAGAATCTTCTGGAGATGAGGAATTCACCTTTTCTAAACCTCCTGGCCATGTTCGCTTCGCACTTACGTATCGACGCTTCTTGAGAAATTTCTTAGGACAATTCCGAGCGAGGTGACCAATCTTACCACAATCGAAACAAGCTTCAATTTCCTTCGAACACTGTCCGTTCGGATGATTGCCCTGGCACGAGCTACACAGAAATCTTTCTCGTTTTGTTTCACTCGACTTCTTGGTTGAATTTGACATTACTTAGGAACGTAGGTACTTTCCAAGAAAAAAAATACTTATTTCACTTTCTTGAAACAGAGGTGGGTTTTGATTTTACTTTGCTGGAGTTAGCTATCATATATAGATTGCAAATTTTGTATTTTTCCCACCTTTCTAAGAACCAATCACAACTTCTCTTAAGGCTTTGCAAAGCTTATTCTTTCACCTCTTCGTATTCACCTGACACTTGTACTAACATTCAATACCTTAGATGTCCAACACATAGGATGAGTCATCAATCTAAAATTCATGCCATTTCTCTTACAGTTTCTACTCAAAAACTTGAATCTCTCGTATCGATACACTCATGGCCGTATCGATACGCCCAGACCAAATTCATATTTATAATCTACAGAGAAGCCATAGCTAAGCTTATTTAGGCAAGGATTTTCTTAATCTATATTTAGACATAAAGAATAAATCTATTACCTGAAATGTGATCATCCATTTGTTCCTTGCCCTCCATGCGGCACATCTGTGCAGAGGTTTTCATTTCGGGCCTATATGATGCTTTAGAGGAAACTCCTGACCTTCCGAAGGATTCTTGTCTTGCTCCTTTGCTTCGAAAGGTTTGAACAGGGGTCGAATTAACAAACTTGTTTTTGGGACAGTCTCGCCTAAGATGCCCCATTTCTCCACAAAAGAAGCAAGCTCCGGATTTCTTGCGACATTGCCCCTCTGGGTGTTTGTGTCGGCAAAAGCCACAGACTTGAAACTTCATTCCTTGTCCCGAACCATCAATGCTTTCCATAGTTCCATCAACATGCTCAAACTCAGAAGGTTGCGAGCACACCTTTTTATCAGAATCGTAATGCTTCCACTTCTTAGAAGACCTCGAGAAATGAGATTTATTCCGATTTCTCTTTTCGGATTTACTGAACCCATTAACTGACTGAACTCTTTTCGCTCCCTCTGTAGCTTTAACTCTGTTTACGAGATCTTGGAAATTTGAGATACTCAAGGCGGTAAACATGGGACGTAACTCATCATTGAGTCCTGCTATAAACATCCGACACTTCTCTTCTTCCTTCTTGATAAAGTATGCACCATATCTACAATATTTGCAAAAGTCATGAATATACCGTTCGATTGGCCGTTCTCCTTGCTGAAGATGGAGGAAAATGCTTCGCCTCTCGGCAATGTAGAATTCACTTATATACTTATTACGGAACTCTCTCAGAAAGAATTCCCAGTTCACTGTTTCCTCTGAGACGGTAAGAATGGTAGTTTCCCACCACTGTAAAGCTTTATCAGCAAGCAATGCGAGAGCGCATTCAAGCTTATGTTCATCTGAACACCTTAACTGCTTTTCCAAAATCCTCATAGTATTATCCAACCAGTATTCGGCAATTTCGGGATCATCATCGTCCCGACCAGTAAAGGTATAAGCTCTATATTGAGATAACTTATTGATTGGGGCTCGAAAAGGTTGAGCAACAGGCAACGTAGGTTGCACTACTTGGCTAGCCTTCATCGCATTCAAAAATTGCTGAAACATATCAGCCATGTTCTGATAGCATGCTGCCTGAGCGGCAGGTGCTTCAGACCCTATATTCTGAACATATGGGTTTCTTAGATTCGGAGGATTTCCTCCTTGCACTTCCTCGCCACCATTCGAGGAATTAGCAGCAGACTCATTGTTACAAGCTTCGTTAGTACGAGACATATCTATATATATAAAAGAGATCGGATCAGTTGACAAGTCACAATTCTTAACAGAACAACTCCTAGGTGGCAAAGTAACTTAACACACAATTCAAACATACTTAAGTTTAGTCCAGAACCGACTAAACTCTAGCTCTGATACCACAAATGTAACACCCCCTTCCCGGCCTGGTAGAGAACCAGGTTGGAGAGCGTTACCGGAAAACAATGCGGAAAAACCTTTAACTCTTTTTCTTCAAAAATTTTCTTAACATCTTGACTTATTAGAACTTAGTGCACCTCTTTAGACATATGGGCTTAGTAACTGAATCTTATTAATCTCTATTCTTGCGATCTTTACCGGGTTTACAAATTAATCCATTTAACCTTATAAAAGCCAAAAGAAGTTGCCCGTATCGAAACGCCCTAATCCGTTTCGGTACGGCTTGACCATGGTCAATATTTTGACTTTTCCCTTCTTGACCGTTTCGATACGGCTTGACCCGTATCGGAACGGGTTGACCGGTCTTGACTTGACTTAGACTCGTTTCGGAACTCGTTTCGAAACAGGGGTCTCCAGTAGCAAAACTGTATCGAAACACACTAACCCGTTTCGAAACGGCAGGCCTGAAGTGACAGATTTTAACTGGTTTTAGTCAACTTTAACATAGCAACAATAAACTGATTTCAATGAAACTTGACACACATTATTCTAAAGGTATAAATTACAGTCTTGCCAAGTTTTAAGGCCATTTGAATCCATTTGCTCGGTTTTACCAAATTAAGCACAAAACATAACCTTCAAGGCTAAACTCTTAAAACATGAACATTATCTTCATCTTAATTAAGACAAGGCATTTGATCAATACCCAGAACACAAAACAACATATTACTTAATACATAGACCTTGCCACCATACTAGGAGTTTAAAAGACAAAACATTTTACTTGAACTTGGTTGTGACTTGTGCAACGCTCCAACTTCTCCGATCTCGATCCCTTCTACTTGCTTACCCTGAAATGGATGCATGAAATGCATTAGGCACACTTGCCTAGTGATGTAGTCACATAACCATGCATAACATATAACATGCCTTACAACATGCTCAATAAATCATTTCACCAAACATGCAATGTCATAGCATATATCATAGTCATAACATAACATAAATCATCATCATAGCCTCATGGCACTTCACTATCTCGAATTCATAATTTCCCTTGGATCGATTCCTTGTATACGGATACACGAAATTCCACCACTACACCATTCATATTCAACATGGTCCATACCCTCCACTACACCGGTTTGACCATCACATAACACATCCCTCCACTACACCAAGTCATTCTTCTTCCATAGAGCTCATGAATTCATTGGCATGCCAACCGTATCCGATACCTCGAATCCAAGGTCTTTAACAATATTTCATAGTTTATATCAACATCATATCATAAGTATACATATTACATGACAATCATAGTGTAAATCAAAGAATTGATGCAACCTTACCATGTACTTACCAACATGCAATCAATGACATAAAACTACTAACTCAAGGTTAGTATTAATAAAATAACAGCAGATTTGGGTAGGCCCTTGCCTATACCCGAGACGCTACTACACTCACCTTGATCGGCTAAGGCTCCTAGGATCGATAATACCTTGCTTGATTGCTTAAGTCCTCTTCCTTGCGATTGTACGGATCAAACTAGACTTAGAAACAAGGAAAGAAAAAGCTTCGGTCAAGCTTCTATGGAGGTGCTTGCTTAAACTTGAGGTAGAAGACAACAATGGTGGTGCTAGCTTATTTAGGAAAGAAGGGTGTTTAAGCTTACGTAGCAAGAACAAAAAACAAAGCTCTTTCCATCTTTCTTCTATTTATAGAGAACTTAAGGAATTAGATATTCAATTCCACCTCCCACATCAGCCAATTAAAAGCTTTCCCTTGCATAAGGGTTTGCTAAACCCTATACACCTTCCTAATATCCAATCAAAACATTTCCTCGCCTTTAAGAATCCTTTATTTAATATTTATTTTTCCCTCCTACAATCCAATAGCTGATACTCAGCTATTTATCCAGCTAAAAACGTGGAAGAACATGCCAACCAAGCTGGTGATTCATCAAAGACCGCAATCCTTGACTTTTGGGCACTTGCCCTGTTTTCTGCAGGGTACCGTTTCAGAACGGTCGAGGCCGTTTCGATACGGTCTTGTAAAATGCCAAAAAGGTAGTTATTGCCGTTGGACCGTATCGGAACGCCTGAAATCCGTTTTGGTACGCCTTAGCCAGGCCGTTTCGATACGGGTCTCGGGCGTATCGAAACACTTGGCCCAGAAACGTTAACTTGAGCACATAAAACAAACTTAACTTGACTTTTAGATTTCATAAAATTTTAGAACATAAACTAATCAAAATTTAAGATTTTTAACACCAAAATTCAATCATCAAAACCTATTTCCGACCAGACCGGTTTTCGGGGTGTTACAGATATGACAAAGATTTTTGTGTCAGGAGGGATCATCAACCTCGAGCAAATGGTGCACGAGGCCAACATAGAAAACGCAAAACTTTGTGAGGAAGAAAAACTCAGCGAGGCACTAGAGGACATGATCATTAATGTGATATCGGAAAATGATGGGAGTTTGACCTACATGACTGGAATCTGCCCTTGCCTTCCCGGAGAAACTCTCGGCAATTGGACTGCTCATGATGTGCCTATAATCTTTAGGTCTGAGCCAGAGTAATGCTCAGAACCCACCCTATTCGCTTGTGCCCGTTAGCAATAAGGGATCTTTTGTAAAGGGCATCTATGTTAATTCTGCTCGTTTCAAATTCAATAAAAAGACGCTTTTTCCAAAATTGCAAGCATCTCATTCATTTCATTCATTATCCATTATTTATTTATTATTATACCTACTCCGTAAATAATATGTATATTCGTCTCCCAATGCGCATTCTTTTCATAAATGTTGCAGGACCCCTATTATTAACCTTGTGAATGATGCTGAATCTAATCCCAAGGTGGATTTCGAGCAACCATTGTATCTAGCCGAAATTGGCGAAGAAGAGGAGGAGTATGAAATCCCCGAGGAATTCCTCAGATTGATGGAGAGTGAAAATAAACAGATAGTCCCTCATCAGGAGGAGATAGAAATCTTGAATTTGGGGTTTGAAGGTGAGGATCGTAAGGAAGTCAAGATTGGCACAACTCTCTCGCCCTCGACAAGAATGGAGTTGATAAGTCTGTTAATAGAATTCAGGGACATCTTTGCATGGGCTTACCAAGATATGCCGAGCCTAGACACAAGCATTGTGGTACACAAGTTACCGATTAGACCAGAATGCAAGCCAGTCCAACAGAAATTGAGGAGGATGAGAACAGACACTTTGCTGAAAATCCGGGATGAAGTACAGAAACAGTATCAGGCAGGTTTCTTAAAAGTGGTCGAGTATTCAGAATGGGTAGCCAACATAGTGCCTGTTCCCAAGAAAGATGGAAAGGTTCGCATGTGTGTGGACTACAGAGATCTTAACAAGGCAAGTCCGAAAGACAACTTCCCTCTACCTCATATCGATACCTTAGTACACAACACAGCCGACCATTCTTGGTTCTCCTTCATGGACGGTTTCTCAGGGTATAATCAAATAAAGATGGATCCTAATGACATGACCAAAACGACGTTTGTGACAATGTGGGGAACCTTTTGCTATAAGGTAATGCCCTTTGGTCTGAAAAATGTTGGGGCAACATATCAACGAGCCATGGTATCACTCTTCAATGACATGATGCACAAAGAAATCGAGGTCTACGTGGATGACATGATAGCAAAGTCCCAGACCGAAGAGGGGCACATTCAGAACTTGAAGAAATTGTTCCAGAGGTTGAGAAAGTATCAGTTGAAACTCAACCCGGCAAAGTGCACCTTCGCCGTCACATCCGGGAAGCTTCTAGGCTTTGTGGTTAGCAAGAGGGGAATTGAGATCGATCCAGACAAAGTAAAAGCTATCCAAAATCTCTCGCCGCCTCAGACCCAAAAAGAAGTCCGAGGATTCTTGGGAAGGTTGAATTACATATCCCAATTCATATCCCAATTAACCGATAAATGCGACCCTGTCTTCAGACTACTTCGGAAGAATGACCCCGGGGTCTGGGACGAGGAATGCCAAGAGGCTCTAGACAAGATCAAGAAATATTTGACCAACGCCCCAATCTTAGTACCCCCGGTGCCAGAAAGGCCCCTGATCCTGTACTTGACAGTCTTTGAGAATTCGATGGGGTGTGTCTTGGGGCAGCATGACGAGACAGGCAAGAAAGAAAGGGCAGTTTACTACTTGAGTAAGAAGTTTACCGAGTGTGAAGCTCGATACCCGCAAATCCAGAAGTTATGTTGTGCCTTGGTGTGGGTAACTAAGAGACTCAGACAATACATGTTATATCACACCACGTGGTTGATATCCAAACAAGACCCCCTAAAATTTCTGATGGAGATGCCAGCGCTCACAGGAAAATTAGCCCGGTGGCAAATGTTGTTGTCTGAATTTGATATCATGTATGTAAGTCAGAAGGCAGTAAAGGGGAGCGCCATAGCCGATTTCTTAGCAAGCCGAGCTTCAGATGATTACGAACCATTAGACTTCGACTTCCCGGATGAAGACCTGATGTGTATAACTTTGGGGGAAGATGATGCCAGTAAAGAAGGTTCATGGAGGCTTTACTTTGATGGAGCATCTAACGCTCTAGGCCACGGGATCGAGGCAGTCTTAATTTCCCCGGAAGAAATATATTACCCTTTCACCAGTAGACTGGACTTTTTCTGTACCAACAATATAGACGAATATGAGGCATGCGTCATAGGGTTGTGTGCAGCCATCGAAAGGAGGATAAAGGAGCTCCATGTGTTTGGAGATTCTTCATTAGTGATATATCAGCTAAAGGGTGAATGGGAGACCAGAGATCCGAAGTTGGTTAAGTACTATGACTTGGTCCAGAGACTGATCAAGAATTTTGAAAAGATCAGTTTCGCTCACCACCCCAGGGAGGATAATCAGATGGCAGACGCCTTAGCAACTCTAGCAGCCACGTTCAAGGCAGGCTTAGGTGCAGAGATGGAATCAATTAAGATGCGAATGTTGGAAGTACCAGCTCACTGCTACAGCATAGAAGAAGAGGCAGACGGTAATCCGTGGTATCATGACATTCTGCAATACATCAGATACCAGACATACCCCGCAGAAGTTAATGAAAACGATAAGAGGACCATTAGGAGAATGGCAGCCAGTTATGTCCTAGACGGGGAAATCTTGTATAAAAGGGAGAAAGACCAAGTACTGATGAGGTGTGTTGATGCCAGAGAAGCCAAGAGTATCCTGACAGAAGTTCACGATGGCTTATGCGGGACCCATGCAAACGGTTTCTCAATGGCCCGAAAGATCATGAGGTATGGTTACTTTTGGTTGACCATAGAAGGGGACTGTGTTGACTACGCCAGGAGGTGTCACAAATGTCAGATATATGCGGACAAAATCCATGCACCGCCGGTGCCACTGCATACCATGAATGCACCATGGCCCTTCGCCATGTGGGGAATGGACGTGATCGGCCAGATCCACCCCAAGGTGTCCAATGGACACCGCTTCATCCTAGTTGCCATTGACTACTTCACAAAGTGGGTAGAAGCCGCCTCCTATACCAACGTTACTAGGAAAACAGTTTGCAAGTTCCTGAAAGGGGAAATCATTTGCCGATACGGGATGCCGGAAAGGATCATCACTGATAATGGCTCGAACCTGAATAATAAGATGATGGACGGAGTGTGCGGTCAGTTCAAAATAAAGCACCATAATTCCACGGTGTACCGCCCAAAGATGAATGGAGCAGTAGAGGCTGCAAATAAGAACATCAAAAAGATTATAGCCAAGACCACGGATACATTCAAGGACTGACATGAGAAGTTGCCATTCGCCCTTTTCGCATACCGGACATCCATACGTTCCTCAACTGGGGCAACACCATACTCCCTAGTTTACGGTACAGAAGCAGTGTTACCTATGGAGGTAGAGATTCCATCCCTCAGAATACTAAACGAGGTGAGACTAGAGGAAGCTGAATGGATACAGGCTCGATTTGACCAGTTAAATCTAATTGAAGAAAAGCGACTGAAGGCCATTTGCCATGGTCAAATGTACCAGAAAAGAATGATGCGAGCCTATGACAAGAAGGTCCGCCCAAGAGAGTTTCAAGAAGGAGACTTGGTACTAAGAAGGATACTATCCACCCAGAGAGATTCTTGGGGAAAATGGATGCCTAATTGGGAAGGGCCATACGTGGTTAAGAAAGCTTTCTCTGGAGGGGCACTGATTCTGATGGAAATGGATGGGAAAGAGTTGGGCAATCCAGTCAATGCAGATTCGGTCAAGAAGTACTATGCGTAAAAGACAAGGTGGAGTGAAAACCCGAAAGGGCGCTAAAAAAAAAAGCGGAGTGAAAACCTGAGAAGGCGCTTCGCAAGAAAACAAAAGAAGTGAAAACCCGAAAGGGCGCTTCCCAAAAAAAACGGAGAAAATGAGGAATCGAAGGGCGAAAACCCGAAAAGGGCGTCTTTCGATAAAGGGGGAGTTAAGAATGGAAGGGCGATATCCTCAACGGAGTACCGATAAGTACGCGTTCAACAAGCAAAATCTCTCAAAATCCAGAAACAGGTAGAATAATGCTAGCAAAGGGTCTGCCTATGGTTGATGGATTCCCACATCATTCACGAGGGAAATGCTTAGGCTATTGCATCATTTGTACCCTCCATGCATGACATATGAACTTTTCATGAACTTCAAATATATTAATAAATATTATCTAGCGTCTTCATTCATCTCTTTTCAAAAAATTACTCGAGCAGTTTGAAATAGACTTACGAAGCAAAAGATTTCTTGGTATTTCTATGGTTTGATCTTTTGAATGCAGGTGAACAAAAGACAGCTAATTTGGCCCGAGGCCGGACGAGTGACAACGACCAAGGAAAATTCCAAACAGCTGACCGCGACCAGGCTTTGATGAGATAAGTGTCGCTCAGACTAAGAAAAAGAGGAAACAGAAAAAAAAGAGAAAAACAGAAATGAGAAAAATGGAGTGAAAACCCGAAAGAGTGCTTCATAAGAAACAGAACAAAAGAAATGGAGTGAAAACCTGAAAGGGCGCTTCATAAAAAGAAAAAAAAAGAAGCAAAAAAAAACCAAAAAAAAAAACCAAGTGAAAACCTGAAAAGGCACTTTGGGGAAAGAAGAAATCAGGAACGGTAATCCACGAAAGGGCTACCCAGAGGAGCCAGTGTTTAGACCCGAGTGTGAGACAAACGTCGGCTTGGAAGATAAAACAGAAAAGCAAGAAGAGAGCAGCAACCGAAGTTGTGGCACCCGTATGAGGCATACTCACTCATGCATCACCATAGGCATACATGTGCTAGGTTCATACTAACACATATCATCATAACATTCTTCCTTTACAGGTACACCGAGGCATTTCGCCGTCAAAAAGAAACAAATGTGCTTCATGCGAGAAATTTCAGAATTGTCGTATCAGAATCTAAGAGCAAAAGAGCTCAAGGATTTCCGAGCAAAAGAGCCAGAAGGTCTGCTCAATTTATTTCCTGCCAACGTTGTCCAAGCTATTGAAGGTTTATTCTTTGCCGCTCAAGGAGAATGCATCAGCTACGTCCTTTGCCGCTCAGGGAGGACATGCCAGCGTTGTTTAAGCTATTGAAGGTTTATTCTTTGCCGCTCAGGGAGAATGAATCAGCTACGTCCTTTGCCGCTCAGGGAGAATGAATCAGCTACGTCCTTTGCCGCTCAGGGAGGACATGCCAGCGTTGTTTAAGCTATTGAAGGTTTATTCTTTGCCGCTCAGGGAGAATGAATCAACTACGTCCTTTGCCGCTCAGGGAGGACATGCCAGCGTTGTCTAAGCTATTGAAGGTTTATTCTTTGCCGCTCAGGGAGAATGAATCAGCTACGTCCTTTGCCGCTCAGGGAGGACATGCCAGCGTTGTCTAAGCTATTGAAGGTTTATTCTTTGCCGCTCAGGGAGAATGAATCAGCTACATCCTTTGCCGCTCAGGGAGGACATGCCAGCATTGTCTAAGCTATTGGAGGTTTATTCTTTGCCGCTCAGGGAGAATGAATCAGCTACGTCCTTTGTCGCTCAGGGAGGACGTGCCAACGATGACCAGTTACTTTTAGAAGTTCGTTCTTTGCCGCTCAGGGAGAATGAATCAACCATGTCCCTTGTCGTTCAGGGGGACATACCAACGCTACCGACTCTGTTCCTGCCGCTTCGGAGGAGCAAAACGCCCGAACAGGGGAGTTGGACAAAATTAGTGCTTATAGTCTTTGCTTTGTTCTTGTTTCACAAATACAAGCAAAGAGGGGCAGCTGTAATCACTAATTTTGTCCGGGCTGATTAGCCCCTTTTAAATCTGCTTAAATAAGTTTGAGTCTTGTATGTGCATATTGGGCTTTCTTGGGCTTCATCCAGTTGGGCTTTGTCCATGCATGTTGGGCTTGGTCTAATTAATACCTAGATATCATACTATTTACTATCACCATTTATTACCATTACTTATAATATTATTAATATCATCCACTATTATGTTAATCATTGTTATCACCATATATTAGTATTATTACTATGTTATCGTTATCGTTATAGTTATTATTATTATTATCACTATTATTATTATTATTATCACTATTATTATTATTATTATTATTATTATTATTATTATTATTATTATTATTATTATTATTATTATTATTATTATTATTATTATTATTATTATTATTATTGTGGTCTTTATTATTATTACTATTATTAATTATTATTGTTATTATTAAATTTGGAAAATAAAACATTAATTAAATAAAAGCCCAGTATATTAATATATAAATAAAGCCCAAATGTTTATCAAAGTCCATATTACATCAAACCCAAATAATACAAGCCCGTTCGGCCCAAATAAATAAGCCCTAGTCTGATATAATAAAAAACCCTAATGTGTGTCTCTTATGTTGCAGCCGCCACTGGATCTGACCGTTGGATCTAGGCGCCAGATCAACGGTCCAGATGAGAGCCACGAAAAACCCTAGGGCACACAGAGTTTGATCAAGCCGCGCCGCGCGATCAGAGCTATTGGATCAGGGAATGATCCGACGCTTCGGATTGCCTCTCGGCAGAAGCCCTAGGGCTTTCCAGAACCATCTCGCGCCGCCATTAAGCTGAGCCGTTAGATTAGAGAGCGATCTGACGGTCCGGATGCCACGAGACGATGCACGTGCTCACGTGCGACGCCTCAGCTCGCCACTCGCGCGCGTGAAGCTCACGCCCGCCTTTCCAGATTCCCTCGAGCGCTCGCCACATCGCCCCCGCCCGTTCCAACGGCCGATCCGTCGGCCACGTCGATCGCCGTACAACCATGCACCCAAAAAAAAGAGTCAGCAACGCTCAAATGAAGAAAGAAAAACAAAATTGAAAAAAAAAAGAGAAATACGGAATGGAATGTGCAACAGAATGGCAGAGGAATGACAGAGCAGAGCCGCGCATGAATCCGGCCAAAATAGACACGAACCAATGGGTATTTTCCATTGCATTTAACAAAATGTAAAAGCATCGAAAATCCGGCTATAAAGCCAGATGCACAACCATTGTAAAAGGGATTCGTGAAACTCCCTCAAAAACACGAAGATCAATAGAGATTTCAACCACAGTTTCAGGTAACATCATCCCCGTCGTTGCATGAAAAGAAAACAAAAAGAGAAAAGGTCTCGTTTTTTTACCTCTTTTGTTCCCTTCTTTTCGAGTCGGCCCCTTCCTTCTCCGACAACAATCCCGGCCTCTCATGGCTTCGAAGGGTGAGTCCGATGCAGGATGTGTGGCCCTTTCCCGTAGCCGTTTTCGAGTCGAAAAGGGGTTTGCTTTTTAAGTTTTGGGGTTTCTTTTTTCCAGAAAACAAATGGGGGGTAGGAGGTTTTGATTTCGGAAAGGTTTAGGATGTTTAGGTTTCTGGGGAGCCGTCTCTTTACGTTTAGGGGATCGTTTTTTGGTCGGAGCGAGTTTAGAGGCCGCCGAACGGTGGCTAGCACCGGCCGGCGTTCGTGGTCGAGGGAGAAAAGAGAGAGAGAGGAAGGCTTTAGAGCGTTGGCGGCTAGGGTTTTCATTTTTGGCAAAAAGGGGTGTCCGTCGTTTATGGGGGGGGTTTTATAGACGTTTTAGGCTCTATTTTTGGGTTATTAGCACAATAAGTCCCCCCGCGTCGAGTTAATAGCGTCTTAGGGGTCGCCGCATGGGTAAATAGCGTCCTAGGTCCCTGGTAGTTTGAGTCGTTTCGTCTTTCAGTCCCAAATCTAGTCTTTTAGGGGTTATTTACGTGTCCAGTCCCCTCCCTTTTACCTCGTGTCCGATTGAGTCCCTAGTGTAGTTTTTTCTGATTTCAGCCTCTGTTTTTATATTTCTTTCAATTTAGTCCCATTTCGAATGTATTTAATGTTTTATTTTTTAAGCTTTTTTCCTATATGCATGAAGTTATGTGTTTTTATCTATATGTTTATCTTGTCTTAACGAATTGAATGTATATGCTTAGTTGTTGTCTTTTATGGTGGGTCCCGTATGACTTATTTTTATATCGAATATGTTTTACTCGTATGTGGTCAAAATGCTTATGTTTGTTAGATTTTGTTGATGTTGAATCGAATATGTGGGTAGGATTATGAACCTTAATCCATTAGTTTTATATGCTAGAATGAATTAATCTAATTAACTAGTGGGTAATTTTGATATGTTAATTTAGGCCTTTTTGTATTTGAATGTGTATCTCTTAAAGTTTGGGCTTTTGGGCCTTAAGGGGTTTATTTGGTTCATATATGTTTGGGCTTGTTTTTTTATCAATTTGGGCCTTTCCCTTATGTGCTTATTTTGAACACTTTTATGGCATGCATGTGTATATATTTGTCATCCACGTGGCTCAATAATTAAGCATGATAACCGGACCTAAAAATCAACCCCGAGAGGGATATTAATTGACCTCGGTATCCGAAAACGACAGTCCTAGCTTAATGGATGTCTACCAGATACTTAGGTTAATTTTCACTGCCTCTAGGTAAGCGAAAGCATAAAAATTGAAATAACACGCATCATCTCTTATATGCTTGCATCATGTATAAAGGTGACGTACGGGATCCGAACCCTAAACTAACACGGTAGTCAGCCTCATTTGATGTCGGTTTAGTCTATGGTCCGGTGTACCGTCATCCTTTTTAATTAAATGATTAATTAATTCCAATGCCACTATTCGATAAAACCCGTGCTATTTAAGTCACATTTTCATTAAATTCACTGCGGTTTTTAAATAATTTATATCGATTAAAAGGCAACAATCAATTTGGTACCGATTTCCGGGCGTGATGGGGGTGCTAATCCTACCCCACACGTAACCAACTCCCGAAGCCGTTTTAAAATGAATCTCTGGTTTTATGGTGTCCGGCCTACCTCAGTGGCCGGTGGCGACTCCAAATTTTCATAAGTTTTCCAAAACATGAATTTCCCCCTTTTCTCTAAATAAACCCCTTTTCAAAAAGAAAATAGTGATAAGGCCCCCATTTAACAGTTTTAAGAAAAAACCTTATCACAATAATACACACAATTTAATTCCTTCAAATTTTCCTAACAAAACAATGACAATAACGTGTTTGACAAAGTTTAATCATGTTTATATGATTTATTAATGAAATATTAAATTAATTGTTTAAAGTAATAATATATGTTTTCGCTCTATAGGGGTCTAGTTTTTAGTTTTCGCTCGTGGCTCTGAAAACGTCCAAAAACGACCCTGATAAAGACATAAATTGTTATTAGAATAATAAATTTGAGAACACAAAGTCATCATTTTTTGGTTCAGCCTTACTTGATTAAATATTTAATAAATTATTTTAATTTTTTAATTTAAATACTTATTTTTACAGGGACCAAAATACAATCAGACTAAAATTTATTAAATATATAAAATTTCTAGCAAGGGTCGGGGATCCCTTGGGCCCAGCATAGCCCCGCCACTAGTTTCTTTTATTGGATTTAATGTATAAAGTTTCTTGCAGGGGCCTGGGTTGTATACCCAGCAGTATTCCCCTGTTAAAAATAATGATTTAAATCGAATTTATTGAGTAATTTCAATGGTAAAAGAAAATAATATTTTTTAAGTGACTTGAATTCGAACAACATAATTTGCAAGTGTGTATAAATTTATCCGCATTTGAAATAGAACTAAGATTTTTTTTAATAAAGAACTAAGATGTTATCTTATAATTGAATTAGGAGAGAATGAATAAAAGGATGTATGCCATAAGTAAAAATCAAGGGCAATTATTCTATGTACAAACGCTTGTGGAAACTACAATCACCTTAGTTTTAGGGTTTAAGGACTTTATTTAGGGCGTAGTGTTTTAGGGTTTTAAGTGTGCTATTTTTGAATTTAGGGGGTGAGATTAAAATTTAGGTTGTAGTACCAAAAATTAGGGTTTTAAATTCTAAACTCATATACTTAAACCTTTAAACCCTAAATTGAATATAGATATTCTAAAACTAAAATACTTATAAAAACTTTTCGTTTCCACCGTCAGTATATGATATATTTTTCCAAAAATTAATATATCACGTCCATAAGATCACATGAATGAACAAGCTCTCATACCTATTGCATTCTTAAAATCTCAAACTCAGATTTTAATTAAATCGAAACAACTCGTACCAGTTCAACCAAATGCTTAAATTAATAATCTCTTCTCTTATTTTAATCCTTAGCCTTTAATCGCCAATGAAAAATAGTCCATAATAGAGCCAATCCAAAGGACGGTGAGGGGTATCACGGGAATGTGATGCATTAAATTCAAACAAAAATATCAAACCAAAACGTGGCCCATATGTAAAACTCTAGGGACTAGAATCCAGTACTAATTTACACGCCTTCCCAAAGTTTTGACAGAGAGAGAGAGCAGATAACACGAGCAAAATTAATTTAATATAAGTTCGTTAATGTCATTTATTATTGATAACGCCTCTTACTTAGCTTTTTAACCCCAAATCCAACACTATCCTTGATTATTGATTTTTTATTATTATTTAATGACATCTATTCGACTCGTTGGTCAAACATTCGAATCAAATTTTACAGAAGTCTAATATAAAATGATCATTCTAACTTAGTTTTTACATTTACAACATTATAATTCAAACCTCTAATATTATTTAAGGGGATCTAATACTTCGTGCCGTTAAACCAACCAACAATTAGCCTTTGAAAATGATCAGTTGGAGTTTGCAGTTACCTAGTAACAAGTTTGCAAACTTAATCGTACCAATTTTCTTAACAAGTTTGAAACAGTTCTCCATGCAAATTCAAGATCATCCGTCCTATATACATATATATATATATATATATATATATATATATATATATATATATATATATATATATGTATATGCGGCATGTGGGCAAAAATAGGATCTTTGAATCCTATTTTGCCCAAGGCACCGCTTTAAATTTTAAATTCTCAAAAGTAGAACTTTAACAGTAAATTCGCCGCACCACCATGTCGAGTTTAAAATTATATTGTTTATTTAAACTCGCCATGCTCGTATGACAAATTTCATTTTTTTTCTTTGTATCATGCTTTAAACATTAATCGCGAGATTAACCTAATCCTAAAACGAACTCGCTGTAGGCCTATAGCGAGTTTCCTCTGGCTTAACGGCCGTCGCGGGCTTTATGAAAAGAAATGATGAAACTCGCCGTGTATACACGACGAGTTCGGCTTGGTTATTATTTAGAAAAAATGTTCGATTAAGTTGTAAAGTATCTAACATTTTGTAATTCTATTTGAATGCACAAGTAATATAACTTGTAGAATGTTTTAAAAAAATGTAGAAGTCGAAATGAAATTTTTAATTTTAAAATTCTATCGCTTTAGGTGATGTATGCAATGGTGAAAACTTAGATCGAAATGAATTCTAGTGAAGTTCCATATTAATATTTATGTTAAAACATGCGTACTTAATAAAAATAAAACAATAGATTTAGTTTCGAGATGGACACTTTGGCATTCTATAATATGGTAGTCTACAATTCTCGCGGAGTCTAGGTTGTCCGGTAGGTTCGCGTTTGCGGTGATGCATTGTGTCCATATCATTCTGAATCCTTGTGGATCTAGAACGTTCTGCTTTTTTCCTTCGCAGAGTTGGGTCAGGTAAAATATTGGTCTATGTTTGCACATCATTTCATTCAGTTTCACTACCGATTGGTGAGAATTCCATTTCGTAGACCTTAAATACAAATTGGAGCCAGTATACAGGATCCACATAATTCTTGAAATCGATCATGACAGTAGAGCATGCAACGATAACATGCTCGCAAAAAGTCTTGAGTGCTTGGAATTTGCCATACTCGCAGGATCTATTTTGGAGATTTACCATATAAGCTATTAGGTCAAAAACCTGCATTGGTTGTGGTTTCTCCCAAACACGAAAAGAGTCTTCGTTATGCGACATAAGTAGCACATACAACCCATTTGATTTAAAAATGACTTTTTGAATTTTGTCTCGTATCCTCAGGTGGAATGTGAGGCGCTTTTGTAGCATACCGGCAGCTTCTTTGCCCAAGATTGCGAACAACTTGCCCAAATAAAAGTACATAGCTTTCACGATGACGGTCGTAGGCAAACTTTGAACCCTCTCCAAGGAAGAGTTGATTGCCTTGGCAAAGTTGTTTGTCATATGGCCATATTTGAAACCGCCGTCGTATGCGTTGGTCTATTTTTCTTTGGGAATTTCTGTAATGTAGTTGTAGCCTCGATCTTTCCTCTCCCGCAACTCTTCAAGCATTTGTTCAAATTTGTATTGAGCTAGTTCGTACCCTTAGACACGACAGAGTGTACAAATGAGATATAGGGAAAGTAGTGATAAATACAAATACAACAAATCTTAAAATGTACCCATGCGTATAACGAGCATGCGTTCATCGTCCTTCTTATACCGGCCGTGGTAGTTTGGCAATGTGGCGTATGTAGAAATGGTTCTCAATGTTTGGAGATTGAAACTTCCTTCCCAAAGATTGGATCGCTGACTTAATCGCACCTCCTCAACCTGAGATCAAGCAAACTCAATCTTTTTTAATAATGTAATGATGTAGTTTCTTGACGACACTCAGAATTTAAGAAATCGAAATCATGTGAAATGGGATGACGAGTAAGAAACTCGTTTAACCTATCATGCCATATATATGACGAATATCTCTTTGGCCAATTCTCTTTGCTCTTACCCCGTAAGTTCACCTTTTTCGAACTCATCAATATTGGTCGGGGCATCCGGCAAAGGCTGATGGTATCCAAACTGCCTAAGAAACTGATTGCGTAAAAAACCTCGACAATAGAAAAATTCAGCAACGACATTACCAAACACCAATTTTTGACATCCTCGTAGGCATCGTTCGGAATCGCATTACGAATATCATAATCTTCATCATATGACATCCATCAGAACTGCGATAATACGTACACAACCGATAAATTGGATAAAAATAAATACAAATTATATAATTTCGATCTAAAAGTAATATTTCATTACATGCTCTTCGCAATACATGTCAATCTTATTTCTCACTGCGAGAATTAATTTACATCCAACCCTTTCTTTTTGAATTTTTGGGCCCATCTACATAATATAAATACATAGAGAGATCATGGTTTCTGTAAATAAAAATTAAAACAATTATGAGAATTAACATTACTACCTTGATGCGAATGGGAATTAAAATGGAGGATTACCAATAGGAGCGAGGAATAGAATCCTGTATCGGGCTCATGATTGTATCAGCATCACACACCTACCAATATTGATGTGCACAAATTTGTCCTTGCCCTGTCAAGCTCGCTGCTTTGCACAACTTGCGGTACATGAAACCTAAGATTGCAGAGCCCCAACTGATTTTTTGCCCCTCACTACGTCTCTAAGAACGGAAGGTATTGAGTGTGAACTCAATTTTTTCGGTATTAGCATACCACCAATAAGGACCAATATAGGCTCGAGCAGCGTAATTAATTTCTTCCTCTTTGGAATTTGCTTCCACTTGAAATTTACTCTTCAGCCATGTCAGCTTCACTCGTTTACCATCAACAACATTCATCGGTGGTCTTTTTCCCAAATACTCCTGGCAGTAATCATAAACAAAATAATTATTCATACCTATGACTAGATTTCCCAAAATTGGAACATCGAGATTCCTAGCAACATCTTCGAGGGTGATTGTGCACTCCCCGCACGGAATGTGGAAGGTATGTGTCTCCGGTTTCCAACGTTCCACCAACCCATTAACCAACTGCGGTACGATTTTAAATTCACGAATCATTGACGTGTACCTAAAACTGGAATTCTCCAAAAATCCCATTATATATTGGTTTGGTGGATCGCACCATACCAAGCGAGGCTGAAATTTTGAATCATCTTTTTACAAACACAATATTTAAATTAAAGTAGCACTTAATCATTTAAAAAATTAATTAAAACTTGAAAAAAAAAACCATACATTCTTACCAACATTCCCGTGTTTTTCATGATGTGAGAATTTTGAAGCCTTAACAATGCCATTTTTCCTCAACAATTACGCACAAGTAAATGCCTTAAACATAAAAAAAATAAATTGAATTTTAAAAATATTTTCGATTAACTTATCCTACACATATTTTACTATTAGAATTTTAAAAAATAGGCATAGATAAAAAGAATTCAAATAAAGAAAATAAATTACACTAAACAAAACTAATCGTACTATAAA
Organism: Hibiscus trionum; assembly: GCA_030270665.1. Taxonomy (NCBI): domain Eukaryota; kingdom Viridiplantae; phylum Streptophyta; class Magnoliopsida; order Malvales; family Malvaceae; genus Hibiscus; species Hibiscus trionum. Next base: position 11,246,803 of record BSYR01000027.1, on the reverse strand, counting down.
AATATTAATAAATGTTACCTTTAACCTTTCGAAGAATGTGTGAGCTTGCTTCTTCCAATGTTGTCTAAGAAAATCTCACGACTTGGCAAACTATTTTGCTTTGCTCAAACAATAGAGGAAGAAAAAAATTTCTGTGTTATAAACCCTAACCAAAACTATCTATTTATGAGATAAATAAACCTTAATATGCAAAAACTCTAAAAAGCCCGTATTTTTTCCTCGTATAGCCCGTGACGGCCGTTAAGCCAGAGAGAACTCGTCGTGGGCCTACGACGAGTTCGGTTTAATATTAAGATAATCTCGTGATTTTTGTTTAAACATGAGTTTAAAGAAAAAAAATAAAACTCATCATAAGAGCAAGGCGAGTTTGAATAAAAAATATAATTTTAAAACTTACCTTAGTAATGCGACAAATTTACTATCAGGTTTTTACTTTTAAGAATTTATGATTTAAAGTGGTGTAGGTTCTTACTTTTAAGAGTTTATGATTTAAAGTGGTGTATTGAGCAAAATAAGGTTTGAAGATTCTATTTTTGCCCTTATACCCATAATTGCAGTATGCTGTCCTGAAGATAGGGGAGTGTGAGCCATTTCAAGCACGAACATGTGGGCAAAAAATAAAGTTAAGGAAGAGAGAAGATTTTAATTACATGAAGTTGATGCTAAAAAAGAGGATGTGGTATTGCCCCAGATATATCGTTACTGTCTATTCTATTGTCTGAGCAGAGTCGAAAAAGGCCATTTATTGAATGGTCTCTCTCTCTCTCTCTCTCTCTCTCTCTCTCTCCTTAGTCCTTACAGCTGCTGTGTTTGTAGCTGTGGCATTAGAAATGGATAAGCTTCCACCATAGATTCTACATCTAGAATCTAGATGCTATATATAATCAACTCCAGGCTTAAGCTCTAAAATAACACTTTTTTTTCTAAATTTATTAAATTAGTATTCAAAATTTTATATTTTCTAGATTAACATAAAAAATAATTTTTAATTTGTTTTTAAACTCACCGTGCAAGTAAAAAATTCAAAATTTTTAAGGTTTAACTTAATTAATTAGTTAACACATTATTAGTAAATTCTAACTGAAATTCGTCTTACATGCACGACGAGTTTCACTTAATTTTTTACGAATCTAAAAAAATTTATTAGGAACCTAATTATTATGAACTCACTTCGCATCTTCAATGTAATGAAGAAAAAATATAAAAAATATTTAAACTATTAAGAACCAACTTAGATATTTAACTCCATGAAGATACAAAGTAAATTCCTAATAGTTAGATTTCTTATACGAAATGAATTCCTAATAATTTAATTTTTTTTATTTTCTTCCTTTAATAAAAAAAATTGATTTTAAAAAAAATTAAGTGAAACGTGATGCACAATAAATTCACTATGGTGATGTTGAAATATAGACTTCCCAACATTGTCAGTGCCTAAAGGATGACAGCCGATCGAACATAAATAATAAATATATCAGCTTTTTACAGTAAAAGAACGCCACACTAACTTTTATTAGATTGATTATTGTTGTTACTGAATTTCAGCCCAACATGAAAAATAAGGGAAGAGATCACATCAAATATGAAGAAAGGGGAAACAAATCCCAAATCAGTCGAGCATTTCGGATTAAAGGGAAAGGGAATCAATTGAACATGGAAAGCAATCAACCCAAATCGGAATCAAGCAAACCGGGAAAAGAATCAAGAAATCAACTCCAAATTTCAGCAGATTTGAATCAGACATAAGAAGGGAAGGAATCATTTCAACAAGACAATAGTTTTACCTGATTTTTAGGGATTTAATTTGATTTTTCCTTGTATTTTTGGGCAATAAAAAGCCTATATAAACCCTATTCATCCTTTGTAATTTTCACCAGCAATCAAAACGAAAAATACTTGGAAAATAGGAGAAAAAGAAATGCTTAGATAGTCATTAGAAAAGCATAAAATTTACTAGGAAAGAGCTCAAATTTGGAGCATTGTAATCGAATTTAATGGAATCAAAGCAAGTGTCTTCAAGTTTATTTTTTTTTACTTTTTCTCTTTATTTTTTTTTAATTTTCAACTTTGAAATTAATTGGTTGTTCATGTTGCTTATTTGAAGAAAATAATAATTGGTTGAAACTCTTTTTTTTTTGAATTAAAACTATTTTTTTAGTATTTTTAAGTTAATTTTCGGAAAAATAAAAAGGGGTCTACTTTATTTTTGAAGAACACCAAAAACATGTGGATGTTTTAGTTAAAAGATAAGTTTGATTCATTTCATTCAAAAATATGAAAAAAATGTGTTTGCGAAAACTTACTTTTATGTCCATTTCCTTTTGGGACAATTCTCTTCATTAAAACATCACATTTATCCCTCTTTTAATTTAAAAATAAAACTTTTAAAATTTTGTAAATCAATTTTTTTAAAAAATACTAATTGAAATATCTTTTAATTTGATTACTTCCCTTTAAAATTTTAAAAAGTTATTTAAAAGCAAGCAATTAATACTTTTTCCCCTTCTTAAAAGTAATTAAAAAATAACACCCTCGTAAATAATAAATCTTCACATTTATTTTCATGTATATGCTTATTTTCATCATTTAATTATTTTGTTTTTGGTTATTTGCTTGCTTGTTTAATAAAAGAAATATATTGAATGTGGTGTCATACTAAACGAAAATGACGGATTAATGCCAAAAGTGTTGGTGGTGATTGGAGTTCATTTTGAATAGTGAGACGGTTAAAATAGGTTTATGTTCATTAAACGGACAAACAAATAGAACCTCTGTGAACTTGCAAATTCCAATTTTGAAAACGATTTTGAAATCAATGAGGTACCACTTTTGGTCGTCGTGGGGTGCTAACCCTTCCCCACTCGTAATCGGTTCCTGAATCTATTTTTTGGCTTTCGTAGACCAAAACTGTTATTATATTAAAACAAAACGTTTTATTAAAATAACCCCGTTTTAAAGTGATTCAATCATTTTTTTTTCAAAAAAGATTGGCGACGACTCCGTTGTTTTGTTTTTAAAACGCTGAGCCTTTTAAAAGAGGGTTGCAACAGCTTGGTGACTTTGCTGGGGAAATTTTGTTTTTTTAAAAAAACAAAAGAGGGTCAGGCAACAAGTTCAAAAAAAAGTTTTTTTAAAAAAAAAACTAAAGGGATTTACAAGTTCACAAAAGGTTCAGTTTATTTGTCCATTTAATGAATGTAACTCTATTTTACGCATTTAAGACTTAATTCCAAGCTCTAAACCCGAGCTTTGTCCCATTCATTTAAGTGGGGGGAATACGCTTTGCTCATGTAAGAATACTGATTCTTCGTATGAGCCTAGCAAGTACCTTCGGGATTCATTGCTTTTGTCTTCGTAAGAATATTGATTCTTCGAGAAAGCATCGATGGTGAATCCTCCTGAGTTGAGCTCGATTCGTTTGAAGCCTATAATGGGTTAGAATCGAGGGCCTTGCTACTCTTAGTAGGGGGACAACAAAGACAGCTCAGGTACCTTTTTAGAACCGAACCAAGTTTAAGAATCTAGAGCCTACCCCAATAGAGCCATGCGGAAAAACCTAGGGTGTTGAGTCTGGTCAAAGTCGCAAGAATAATCCATGGAGACATGTCCTAGAATGTTGGAATGCCTGCCCAGAATTATTATGCAATTAAATTATTTTGGATCTTTTAGGTTTTATTTGTTTTTTTATTAAAAAGAGTACTAACCTTTTTGTGTGCGAGTTTTGTTTTTTCTGTGACATGTTTATTTGTTGCATGTATCATTCCATACTTAGAAGGGGTTAATTTTCGAAAAACATTTTCTCAATTCCGAAAAACTCTCATCACGGACGGAAGGCTCCTAAAGAAAAATAAAGAGAATGCGAAGGTGCATCGCTGGTCTGAGCTCCAAGTCAGCTTGATTAAACGATGCTTTGAGGCAGCAAGTGGATGAGATGAAGGGCATCATCCAAGAATGAAGATCTTAGTGCTTGAAGACGCCATTGACACAGATTCAGGATGTAGCCTGACACATAAGGATGTTAGCTATCGAAGCTATAGCTCTTCGCCAACACATCAAGCCAGTGGGAGAGTTGGGACTTAGGCTTATGTGGCTAATTGAGGAGCTCAGGCCGAAATGCATTTGTGATATCTTTTCAGTTTCATGTAATAAAGTACCTTTTGAGTTTCAAATAAAGAGTTGTTTCTATGAGCAAGTGTTTCATGGAATTAATGGCCCTTCGACTGCATTCATGCATTTTCATTTTTTGTTTGTTTTGTTGGCTTTATTTTTGCATAAAGTTTGATCTTTTGTTTGTGTATGCATTCATAACATTATAAGGTATTAATTTAAAAAAAAGAAAAAAAAACATTCAAAAAGTAAAGATAATTTGTGAGTACGGTACCTGTTCCCAAACTAGAGTGATGGAAGACAAAGTGACAACCTTGGAGGCCAATCATAAGAGACATCAGGGGAGGCCATACCTTGTAGTTATCCCAGCAAAAAGAGATCAGTTTGGCTTGGGCTTCAAGCCCAACAATCAGTAGAGGGAGGCAGAAATAAGGAAACATGAAGAAAGAAGGAAAGCGAGATCGAAAGGGGAAGAAATTGAGCGGAAGCCAATGGCATTTCCACCCTTAAGTCACAATTTTAGATTCGGAGACTTTCTGGATCCAAATGCCCGATTTGGTAATAAGGAGAAAGGAAAGAATGACCTGAACGGAGCTTTTGAGAAACAAAGAATCAATGCCATAGTGAATGAGGAAGGAGAATACGAAGAAAACCTACAGAATCTCGTCGCAAGAAGACAAGTCGAGCTTGGCTGGAGTACATTCATGTCTTCTTAGAATAATGCTTAGTTTTATCTAGATGGTTGGGATCATACTAAGAATGAACCGTTTTACTTTTGCCCGTGAGCATTCGGGATCTTTTGTAAGGGCTTTCAGGTTAATTTTCTTGTTTAAAGATGCATTCTTTTTTTCCAAGTGACAAACATTTTTCATTTTTGTTTCATCCATTTCCCTTCTTTTCATTCTTCATCCATTTCTTTTCAAGCATACACCTTCTTTACAGAGTCCCTGCTATTGATTGTATGAATGATTCTTGAATCTAATCCCGGGATAGAGGGGCAAAATGTGTGTTTAGGTTTAATATACAGATTTTGAGTGAATTTTCCTCTCAGACATTATTGTTAGGGTCATTGAATAAAGCGATAACTCTAAAACTTCTACCAACTGAAGATTGATGTTCTTCGACGATGTTTGTGTGTGAAATGACATTTGGTATTCCTTTATTTCCCCTTCACGAAAAGAAATGAAAAATCACTTGTTGTACCCATTTGAGCCTGATATTATTTTTCTTGCAATTTAACCCTGACCAAGGATCACTCCCCGCACCGGGGGAAAAGAAAATAAAAAAATTTGTGTGCAAGCAAAGGAAAAAACATGTCAGATCAAGTTGACTGTCCTAAATTGAAAATGAAAAAGGACACAATAAGGAGAAATAAAAGTAAAAGCAAAAGGGAAAAGCAAAAGAATAAAAAGAGAGAGGAAAAAAAAGAGAAAGAGAATAAAAAGAGAAAAAAGAAAGAGGAATGGGAAGAGAAAAAAAGAATGGAAAAAAGAAAAGAAGAAAAACGAGGAAGGAAAAGAAAGAAAAAGAAAAAGAAAAGAAGAAAAAAGACGAAGAAAAAGAAAGAAAAGAAAATAGAAGAAAAGAGAAGTGAAGAAAAGAAGAAATGAAATGAAAAAGAAGAAGAAAGAGTTGAGGTGAATCCTTCAAGCGAGACAAGTACCAGAAAAAGGGAAATGAACTTTAGGGTGAAAACCCAAAAAGGGCATTCTAGAGTAATCCAAAGAAGATATAAAAAGAACTAATCAAAGAAGATTGATCCTTGGTTTAAACACCTTGAAAAGCATATATTTGAGCATATATATCCTTTTCTTGGCAGCCCGAGCCCTAGCCCAATTACAAGCCATTAAAGACCATTTGGATCACACCTGAATATTTGAAAAGAGGAGTTTGTCTTCAGAACCCATCCGGCCTTATTGAGTTAACCTTTCTTCAGGGACCTCAAAACTTCTAATGTCTGGTTGAGATTAGAAAAGTGGGAAAATTTAAATTGGGGAGTGTGTGAGTAAAAGAGAGCCACCTAAACACGGGGCACTATCCGGTTGATGGATTCTTGAATCATTCATACTATGAATTTGGGGAATCTGGTTTCGCTCTATTCTTATGTTTGCCGTGACTATTTTCTTGAAATCACTACTTTTAGCTTTTTCTTTTGCCATGACATTTTCCTTTAAAATGTCATTTCTAGCCTTTTATTGTATCTTACAAGTAGGTTGACATGGATTCATAAAAAGAAAAAGATTTCTTGGTATTGATCCTAACCAGAGGGGAACTAAGAGCAAATGTTTTCCATCACTTCAGGAAATAATAAAGTGGCCAAAAATTGAACCTCGGTTTGAATGGGGGCATCACCCTGCATGAGAAGATAAAAAGAGAAAAGAAGAAGTACATATGTTGAAAAGTTTTAAGTGGACTGTGTTTGCAAGCGAGATCCACAACTTAAGATTTAAGATCTCTAAAGCATAAAAAGGGATAGAGCCATACCCGGTGGGCAAATTGTTCTGTCAGATTAGGGTAAGTCATGTCGACCAAGGGTTTAAGATCCATGACTTTGATAGGCGTAGAAATTAAAGCGCTACACCAAAGCTTTGAACACCTTGTAAAGAGTTTCCTTGGTAGAAAAATCAAGACAAAAGTCATAGGAAAGGATGAATGTATTGTTTAGTCTTTTACGTACAAGTAATTATGGCGCTGAACCATTATTGCGTTCCTCTGACATCCCTATAAACTCTAATTTCACCCAAGTTGAAGGACATTTCCTACAATTCCCGAAGTTGAGAGTGGGCAATGGTGAAGATTTTTTTCGAGGAATGATCGATGGAATTTTAACAACAAGAAATGGTCATCTAGGGATAAAAGGTAGTAGACAGACGTTTGTTGCTAGAGTTGAGAAAATGTTTGAGATGATAAAATTCAAACTCTCCAGAGTTTCTTCTGCGTCAACAGCCTGACAAGGAATGAAATTTTAAAATTCAAAAAACAAAACAAATGGGGCATGCATTCATGACTAGGCATCCTTAGGGGCATATTCATCTTTACAATATTTGCACTTGTTTTATTTGACAAGTTATGAAGTTTGCTTATTCATCCAAGTATAAGTAAGATGAAATTTCTTTGAAGAATTTGCCTATCTATTCAGGCATAAGGAGAATAGAACCTGCCTATCCGTTCAGGCGTAAGGAGAATGTAACCTGCTTATCTATTCGAGCATGAGAAGAATAGAACCCACCTATTTGTTCAGGCATAAAAAGAATGGAACATGCTTTTCTATTTGAGCATCAGAAGAATAAAACCAGCTCATCTATTCATGCATAAGGAGAATAGAACCCACCTATCCATTCGGGTGTAAGGAGAATAAAACCAACTCATCTATTTGAGCATAAGGAGAATAGAACCCGCCTATCCGTTCGGGCATAAAGAGAACGGAACCAGCTCATCTATTCGGGCATAAGGAGAATAGAACCCGCCTATCCGTTCATGCATCAAGAGAATGGAACCAGCTCATTTATTCGGGCATAAGAAGAATAGAACCCGTCTATCCATTCGGGCATAAGGAGAATAGAACCAACTCATCTATTCGGGCATAAGGAGAATAGAACCCGCCTATCCGTTCAGGCATAAGAAGAATGGAACTCGCATATCCGTTCAGGCATAAGAAAATGGAACATGCTTATATATTCGAGCATGAGGAGAATAGAACCTACTTATTCATCTAAGCATAAAGATGATGAAATCTTTTTTGAACTCGTCTATTCGGGCATAAGGAGAATAGAACCCGCCTATCCGTTCAAGCATCAGGAGAATGTAACCAACTCATCTATTCGAGCATTAGGAGAATAGAACTCGCCTATCCGTTCGGGCAAAAGAAGAATGGAACCCAACTCATCTATTCGAGCATTTGGAGAATAGAACCTGCTTATCTATTTGGGTGTTTCTGGAGAATAGAACCTGCCTATCCATTCAAGCATAAGGTGAATGGAACCCTATTTTGACATTTGGCATCTAGTTTGCAGTCTGGCCAAAAAGCCAGTTCCTTTTTATTCTTTGCTCTATCCATGTTTCACATGAATAAGCAAAGAAGGAGCAGTTGTTGTCACTGATTTTCAGCCCGACATAAAAAAACAAGGGAAGAGATCACATCAAGTATGGAGAAAGGGGAAACAAATCCCAAATTAGTCAAGCAATTCAGATTAGAGGGGAAGGGAATAAATTGAACATGGAAAGCAATCAATCACCAAATCAACCCAAATCGAAATCAAGAAAATCAGAACAAGAATCAAGAAATCAACTCCAAATTTCGGTAGATTTGAATCAGAGATAAGAAGGGAAGGAATCATTTCAACAAGTCAATAATTTTACCTGATTTTTAGGGATTTAATTTGATTTTTCCTTGTATTTTTGGACAATAAAAAGCCTATATAAACCCCATTCATCCTTTGTAATTTTCACCAACAATCAGAACGAAAAATACTTGGAAAATAGGAGAAAAAGAAATGCTCAGATAGCCATTAGAAAAGCATAAAAATTCTCTTGGAAGGAGCTCAAATTTGGAGCATTGTAATCGAGTTTAGTGGAATCAAAGCAAGCTTCTTTAAGTTTATTTTGGGTATAATTTCTCTCATTTTCTTTTTTAAATTTTTAAATTTGAAATTAATTGGTTGTTCACGTTGTTTATTTGAAGAAAATAATAATTGGTTGAAACTCTTTTTTTATTTCGAATTAAAACTATTTTTTAGTATTTTTAAGTTAATTTTTGAAAAAACAAAAAGGGGTCTATTCATTTTTGAAGAACACCAAAAACATGTGGATGTTTTAGTTAAAAGATAATTTTGATTCATTTCATTCAAAAAATAAAAATAATGTGTTTACGAAAAATTACTTTTATGTCCATTTCTTTTGGGACAATTCTCTTCATTAAAACATCACATTTATCCTTCTTTTAATTTGAAAATAAAACTTTTAAAACTGTGTAAATCATTTTTTTAAAAAGTACTAATTGAAATATCTTTTAATTTGATTACTTCCCTTTAAAATTTTAAAAAAAATATTTATAAGCAACCAATTAATACTTTTTTCCCTTCTTAAAATTAATTAAAAAATAACACCCTCGTAAATAATAAACCTTCACATTTATTTTCATGTATATGCTTATTTTCATCATTTAATTATTATTTTTTGGTTATTTGCTTGCTTGTTAAATAAAAGAAATATATCGAATGTGGTGTCACACTAAACAGAAATGACGGATTAGCGCCAAAAGTGTTGGCGGTGATTGGAGTTCATTTTTGAATAGTGAGACCATTAAAATAGGTTTATGTTCATTAAACGGACAAACAAATAGAACCTCTGTGAACTTGCAAATTCCAATTTTGAAAGCGATTTTGAAATCAATGAGGTACCATTTTGGTCGTCGTGGGGGTGCTAACCCTTCCCTACGCGTAATCGGTTCCTGAATCTATTCTTTTGGTTTTCGTAGACCAAAACTGTTATTTTATTAAAATAAAACGTTTTATTAAAATAACCCCGTTTTAGAGTGATCCAATCATATTTTTTTAAATAATTGGTGGCGACTCTGTTGTTTTATTTTTTAAAACGTTGAGCCATTTAAAAGAGGGTTGCGACAATTATGAAGGTCGGTTAGGGCTATATTTGATCCATTGAGAATATTTTTTTACGTGTTATCATATTTTTTATTAATAAAGGGGATACTATAGCAAGCCTCATTAAAAACCTCCCGAACCTAAATGGAGGAAAAGAGTACCCACCATAGTATTACAGAGACTCGGGATTAACCCGAAAATACACACAAATCAAATGATAGGACTAGGCAAGTTCTCATGCAACAACGCGATCACCGCATCCGGCGGGGCACAAAAATAACTTGCCTCATAACCATTCCAAGGACCCAATTTAGCAAGACCATCGGCAATGCGATAAATATACTGAGATATATTACATTTGAATTAAATAATATAATACTCAATTTTGTTTTTTTATTTAATTAAAGATATATTACATTTGCATACTGAGATTCAAAGTCATACAAAATACTTCTTTGCTATCAGACCAATTGGTGGATCTCATACTCAATTTTATTTCAATGACATAAATATACTATAAATAAGAAATAAGAAATAGTTTAATACGTTGACAGTGAAAAAAGTTTCTTTGTCGAGTTAAATTTAGAGATTTAATTTAGGGTTATAATTTTAAATTTTATTTTTAGAATTTAAGATTTAAAGAATTTGAAATTAGAGTTTAGTGTAATAGAGTTTGGGGATTTAGATTAAAACCCTAAATTCTAACTTTAGATCATAAACTAAATCCATAACCACTAATCTATTTATAAATACTTTACCTTTCACCACTTATGTATTAAGGGTTTGTCTAACCTGTATGTATATGTTAAGTGTCATTCAAAAGCCTTCATTAAATACTAAATTTTATTTGAAAAAATTAAAATCATTTAATGTATTAAAAATCCTAAAGAATTCTTGTGAAAAAACACTCATTCAATCTAGTAAACCCTAAACCCTAAACCCTAAGACCATACCAATGAACTCTAAAATCATATAAGCTCTAAAACCTAAACATAAGCCTAAAGCCTAAAATGCTAACCTAACCTTAAACCATAATCCCTAAAATATAAATCTTAACTCTAAACCCTAAAATATAAACCATAAACCCGAAAATCTAAACATTAAACATGAACTCTAACCCTAAACCATAAAACAATAAACTCTAAACTTTAAACCTTAAACCCTAAATCCTAAACTCTAATGCATTAAATGAGAATTTTCAATAAAATCTTCTAGAGTTTTGTAATACATTAAATAATTGTAGTTTTCTTAAATATAATCTTTGTATTTAATGAAGGCTCTTAAATAACCTACATGCATAGGTTAGAAAAACTATGTATTAAATAATTACTCTAAATAAACAATATAAAATTTAACGACTTTCCATTTTTATTAAATTCTAAAGAGAACATATACAATTATAATTAGAGGTAACAATCGAGCTGTTTGGGTTGCGTTCAAGTCAGGTCATTTTAGGTTGGGTTAATTTTTGGTTTATGTTTGATTCGATTTAGATCGAGTCTAATTTGGTTTAGTTTAGGTCTATGTTATTTTAGGTCGGGTAAATATCAGATCAATTGAATTTTTGGGTCGGGTTAATATCAGATTCATTGCTTTTTTGTTGGGTCAATATCATATCAATTAGTTTTTTTATTTGAGTCAATATACGAAGATGATCTTTTAAAGGAGAAAACATGATATTAAACAATTAAACTATTACACTAAAGATTATTTTTAATTTGTAAATGATACAAAAGAAGAATAAAACATACATATTTGAGAAAAATAAATTCTAGTTGTTTTTGATTTGGTTGCTTTAGGTTCAGGTCAAATTGGGTATGAGTTGCTTTCGGTTCAACTAAAATTTGAATAGTCTAGTTTGATTCGATTTATTTTGGGTTCGGATCAAGTTTATCCCATTATATTCGAGTTCACATCAAATCTCAAATCGTGTATCAGGTCGAATTTAGTAGCTCTAGTTATAATTTTTCCTTTTTTGTCTTAATCACCAAGTGATATAAGGTGTTATAATTGTACTTAAAGTTGCACATCAATTTCTAGGGAAAAGTCTTATAAAAATATGATTTTCACCTCTATTTCAATATTACTAGTATAATTGGAATTTTTCTTATACTTAATAAATAATAGGGCTGTAAATGAGACAAGACAAATCACGAGTTATTCAAGCTCGACTTAGTCAAAGTTCAGTCAATACTCGATTCAATCGGACTTGACTCGAGCTTAAACTCGACTCGAGTTCTTTACGAGCCGAGTCAAGCTACTTGATACCCGACTCGAAAAGCTCGCGAGCTACTCAAAAATATAATATACTATTTTTATTTTTTTTAATTTAAAATCTAAATTCCTAAACCTAAAATCCTAAAACATAAATCCTAAACACTAAAATATAAATACTAAATTCTAAACCCAATAACCAAAACCTCTAAACCATAAACTAACACCCTAAAATTGTGTATCAAACTTTTTCCCTAATAGGGCTTTAAATGGATGAGACAGATCGCGAGCTACTCGAGTTTGACTCGGTCAAAGCTCGGTCAAACTCGACTCGATTGAACTTGACTCAAGCTAGAACTCGATTCGAGTTCTTAACGAGCCGTGCCGAGCTCAGATTATTTAGGCTCGTTAAAAACTACTCAAGCTCGTACTCGACTCGAAATCTTAACGAGCTGAGTCCAGCTTAGCACTACTCGATCTCGACTCGGCTCGTCTACACCCGTAATAAATAAACAACAAAACCACTCAACTGGGATTTAGGTAGTCAAAATATTAATCCCCAAAATCAATCTTATTAGCCAACCATGAACCGGTAATGGTTCATTTGGTTCTAGAGAATAAAGTCCGTTTTTAATTTTATTTTTTTAGAAAATAAAAAACGGTAAATAAAACGTGTTTGGTTGTAAAATTAAAAAATAATTTTTAAGAAATAGAAATAAGAATAAGTGAAAATTTGAAAATGTAAAAAATGTTTTCATTATTTCATTGAAAATATTTTTGGAAAGTGAAAATATGAAAACAAGAGTTTTTTAATTTTAACTTCATTTTATTCTGTATTCGAATCCTTCTTATACCATAATTTAAAAAATTGGTTTATTTACTCATATTTTATTTATTATACAATAATATTTTCTAACTATATTTTATTTTAATTATTGAATAATTGTTTTTTCATTTATATTTTAAAAAACTAGACACCAAACACATTTTTACTATTTTCATTTTTGAAAATAAGTTTCCATCCCAATTAACCAAGCACGCATTCTAAATTTTAGAAAACTAAAATGAAAATAGAAAACAAAAATAGTAAATATTTTTCTAAAACCAAACAGGTCCTAAGTTTCTACTATGATGTAATGTATTGTTTTTAATCAATTATTTGAATGACATAATGTGTGCGTGCGTGTACGTGTGCGTATGCACGTGCAATAAAAAAATTACCATGAACGAAAGAAAAAGGAAAGAAGTCCTTGAGTTGAGATGAAGAAGAAGACTTGAAAACCCACCTAAAAAGAAAAGTATTTTTTAAAATCCTTTCTCGTTTATTGAACCCACTCTTCTTATCAACTCTTTTTTTTTTTGAAAATTCTATTCTATTTCTACCTAGAGGGGAGGGGAGAAATCTAGGTGAAGGCAATGCTCCTGAGGGGTCTTGAACCCGGGACCTAAGGGGAAGGGAGTGGAGCAGGTGAGCGTGCTCTGACCACCAGGCCATCATAGCATGCTCTTCTTATCAACTCCTTATTGAAAAATAAGATTTATTTTTAAATATTTACTAATTTAAATAAAATATTAAAATAATATATCGAATCCGATTCAATCACCACATATGACACATCCTTCTATTTCGATTCACATTGTGACACCAAAGCATGACAAATTGCCTGTAACTCAGATTCGAATCCTGTAACTCAGACTCATTTGAATCAGTAACCCCTAAGGGACTAGAAAACATAACCAATATACATCCAACATCATTACACAACAGTCCAACACATCCCGCCAAATCGAGCTTCCCACATTTTAACCTAACAACATTAAATTTCAAGACACCCGACGGTGGAGGCAACCAAACAACACCCACACGAGCCACGGATAAAGCATCACGAACTGTGCATTTCCAGGGACACTCCAACCAAGACGATTCTAAAATAACATCCGAAGATGTCGATGCACGAACCCAATAAAGTGAGTGAAACTTAATCAGAAAAAGGAATTCACTCACCAACATTCGTTTGTCATTGAAAATCACATCATTTTGTGCAATCCACATTGACCAAAGAACCGCTGCACACCCCGCAAGCCACCAATCCCACAACATACCACCTAAAAAATAATGAAAACAGTATTGTGGAAATTCAACAATCGTGGCCGAGCGCACCATATCAACCTCCTACCATTGAAAAAATAATGACAATATGTGCCACATATAACTATAATGCAACAAAATATGATCAACGACATCCTCTCATTCACCGCACCACCTGCAACGCACAATGGCCTCGTCGATCGAAATCTCTCTATCCCATAACAACCGTAACGTTAACAACCTTCTTAAAAGAACGAACCATAAAAATCCTTGAATTTTTGACGTAATATGCAATTGCTAAACAACACTCACATCTATAGTATCCTCAAGGCCAAAAAGACAACATCAATTTATATAGCGAGCCAATGGAAAATTTGCCAATCGACTCATGCTTTCAAATCAGCTTATCCACACAATTCCTATTCACTTTGTACACCGACACACAAGCTCTTAAATCTTCGAACTGTTGCACCTCAAAGGATCGAAGCTCACGAAAAAACAAACTCCTCCAATTATCATGATCAAAATTGCCGGCACATGAATAATCCTTCACAAGTGCCAAATAAGCTATGAAATATCATTTGCAATGGCTCATCTAAGCACCAAATATCTCGCCAAAACAAAATACTCTCACTATAACCCAATAGCCAAGCAAATTGAGATACATTCATAAACCTTTAAACATATTCATCATCTTGCACCTCAATATTTTGATGCCACATGACATACACATGTAGTCGCCCCATCAGACTAACACGCCAATACAGGACTTGGGCACCATATTTTGCCACAATCGGTGATCTCTACAACGAACCATCTGCTCGAGCATAATAATAACACCATTTGGCAAGCAACGCCAAATTACGGGCATGTAAATCGACAAATCCTAAGCTACCAAACTTCTTTGGTCTACACACAATCCTCCAATTAACTCTACTCAATTTACATTTCTCCTCCTTAGCACCCCATAGAAAATTTTGCCGGATACGGTGAAGTTTGAGAATGATACTCTTCGTAATGAGAAAAACAACTATGTAATATAACATAAGCGAAGAAAGAACCGAATTAACCATGTTAAGTGGATAATCGAATCGAAAATGGCCAAGATGGGGTGAATTGACTTTTTAAAATTTAAGGGAGTGAATTGAAAATGTGAAAATTGAAGACAAGACAATTTATAGTAGTTCAAGCTTAGAACAAGCTCTACATCCACTACCTTAGCTCCCACTAAGGATTTTCAACCAATTTCACTAGAAATTCGTCCCCTTTACTCAGATTAGGAGGAAACCTTATAATCAGTTTATCTTTCTACCCAAAGATTCACCAATACTCTCTCAAATACGAAGATTGTTGGTAAATGAAAATAAACCTCACAAGGTAGAATATTTGCCCCAAGTTACAAGTTCTCTCAACCCAAATTGGTATAAAGATGAATACAATGAAAATCACTCAATTATGTAACGCCTGAGTTTAGGGCCCGAGAGATAGTCAAGTTCAGTCAAATCGGTTCGAGTTAGTTTACTCGGTTTAAAATTTATTTTGGGGCAACTTTATATAAGATGCTTTTAAGGTTTTAAAGAAAACGGTAAAATGGGAATTTTAGATAAAGAATAAAGAAAGGGTTTTGAAAATACACCATCATCTTCCCCCCAAAACCCCTTTCACGTTATCTTCCTCCCTCAAAACCCATTTACCGTTCCATCCATCCAAGCACCTCTTTCAAGAAATTTCTTTAAGGTAATCTCTTCTTTGAATTGGTTTTATCCTTCTTAATCTCGTTTTTATTAAGGTTTTCCGAAAAACACATTGTTAAAACTTGTTTTAAGATGTTTTGGGTTGAAAAGAGGGAAAATGGTGAATTTTCTTAGGGGTTGTTTAGGGCTGAGTTCACATGTGTTTTTGGATTGTTTTGATGTTCAAATAATGTTGAAATTATAGTTTGTTCATAGAAAATCCGAAATGGGTTGAATGAGTATTTTTGAAGGTTGAAAATCTTGAGTTTTTGGGTGAGTTTTGGGTTTAAAGGATAACTGTTGGGTCAGTAATATTGGATGAATGTTTTTAGATGTTAGTTGGAAAGATTTTAATGATGAAATGGCTGGGTTGAGTTTAGATGTGGTTTTGTGATGTTTGGTTGATGTTTCGATGGCTTTTCGGACATTAAACTATGTGTATTTGATGTTAGATGATGAGTTTTTGGGTTGCTGCGTGTTTGGGAGCTTGGAATGAGTATAATACTCCATTTTGAATTGGTTAGAAATAGGGGAAACGAATTTGGACACGTTGGATGCAATACTGGTGAATTGAAAGCTTGAATCGGCGTCTCGGATAACATTTGTGTGTTGGCTGGTGAGTGGATCGATTTTAAATGCCTTAACTTGGTTAAGGACATGTTTTAGGATTTTAGATTGAGCTTGAAAAGCTAATCTAAGCTCAAGAGTAAGTTTTAAGCGTTTTCGCCTTTATTTTCAGTTAAATTCTCCCAAGCTTTATGAATGGTTTCCATGATGTGTGTTGCCATGAATATTCCTATTTTTGTGCATGATGGTATATGTATATGTTGTTACAATTGATTTCGTTGTGGTTAATGAGTTATGTAATGAGATGGTGTGTTTGAGTACATGTTTTTTTTTAATCGGCAACATGCATGTTTTATTAATAAGATAACATACATGACCAACACGCTCACAAGCCTCGTTAAAAACCTCTCTAAATCCTACAGAGGAAAAGAGTACTCGTGAGCGTGTAACCAGTACAAACACCATTGATAAAAAAATACATCATGCTAGGCACATTGCTTATACCAACTCGGTCTATCAACACCAGTTTTAGCCAAAACATCCGCTAGTCTATTTCCCTCTCTAAAAACGTGTTGGAAACATACAACATTTAGTGCCTCACACGCTTCGTCAATTCGCCGGAACCAGCGCCAAAATCGCCACGGTCGCTTCTCCAAATGCATGACCCAAGCCACAGCCGTTGTGGAGTCCGACTCCACCACCAACGGGCGTTGTTCCCATCCCGATCCTACCACCATCTCCAATGCATGACAAATAGCTTGCAGCTCAGCTTCATTTGAATCCGCAACCCCTATCGGACCTGAAAATAATGCAAAAATACGGCCAAATTCGTCTCTTAGCACGCCCCCACAACCAGCTTTACCCGGTTTACCTCGCGCTGAGCCATCGAAATTAAATTTAAATACCCCCACCGGTGGCCTCTCCCATTGTAGATTCCCCCGCGTGACATTGCTCGGACCATGAACCATGCACTTCAAAGGAGAATCCCACCAAGCCGATTCCAAAATCACACTCTCACTATTCAACATCTGCACCCAGTACATCGACCTCAATTTGATGAGGAAAATAATTTCCCCCGCTGTCGCCCGAATATTATTGAATAATGCATTGTTACGCGCCAACCAAAGAGACCAAAATGTCGCTGCACACCCCACCATCCACCAATCACGCAAATGTCCTATAAATAAGGACCCAAAGCACATCTCCAGCAAAGTCACCACACGCCAAGGCTGTACCATATCCGTCCCCCACCATCGAAAAAATGCCGTCCAAACAGCCCAAGCCGCTGGGCAGTGAAGCAGGAGGTGGTCGAGTGTTTCTTCACCCGTCCGGCACCATACACAGCAGACCCCCTCCCCCGTGATCGGCATCCCTCGTGCACACAACATCTCCATTGTTGGTAGACGATTCAGCCAAGCAAACCATAGAAAATGTTGCACCTTCGGAGGTATCGGCAATCTCCAAATCATATTCAATTCATCACTCACCACCAATCCAAACGATTGCATCAATTTCGCCAAAATTGCAACAAAAAATTCCCCCGTCGTGGAATGGAGCCACACAATACGATCACATTGAGGTGGAAAGAGATGAAAACTCCCGCAAAGCGCACGGACCTCCTTAAGCTGCTCAAGTTCTAAAAATCGCAATGATCGAACAAAAAATTTCTCCCATTCCTCATGTTCAAACGTACCGCCTTTCGTGTACTTCTTCACTGTCAATTCTTTCTCAACCACAAGCCGATATAATCTTGGGAACAACTCAGCCAACGGCCTATCACTACACCACACATCGTGCCAAAAAATTATTTTTTCACCATCCCCCAATTGCCACATAAAAGCCTCTCTACCCATCAAACCATGTAATTCATTCGCTGCATTAAGATTAACAATTTGCCGCCACACAAATGACATTTTTTGCAACCCCACCTCTCTCGGCCACCACTTCCTAATATCACAACCATACTTCGCATCTATAATTGTCCTCCAAAGGGAATCCTCTTGCGTCGCATACCTCCACCTCCATTTTGCTAAAAGCGCAATATTTCTTACGCTCAAATTCACCACTCCCAATCCCCCAAACCGACGAGGTCGACAAGCTATTGACCAACTCACTCGACTTAATTTCATTTTAGTATCCGAACCTCCCCACAAAAATCTCCTCCGTATCCTATCTATCTTGCTTAATACACCCCTTGGCACCATAAACAAACTCATATAATAAAGAGGTAAAGCGGACAAGACGGTATTAATCAACACTAACCTCCCCGCAAAGGACAATGTGTCACATTTCCATCCCGCCAAGCTATCTCGGAAGCGTTGTATAAGTGGATCCCACATCTGCATACTGCGCGGATTGACTCCCAAAGGCAGTCCCAAATAAACAAAAGGAAGCGTGGCACGATCACACCCCAACATGGCTGTAGTGCGCATCATCAACTCATCGCCCACCCCTATTCCATACAACCGCGATTTAGCAAAATTAATTTTCAAACCAGTAGTATACTCGAAACATGTCAGAATACGCTTCAAATCACGTGCAAACTCCATCCGTGCCGGGAAAAAAAGGATCGTGTCATCCGCAAATTGCAAATGTGACACAACACATCCCTCAGCAACTACAACCCCTTCAAACACTCCCAATCTCCTCGCATTACTCAAAAATTGATGAAGAAGTTCAGCCACAATCACAAATAATAGGGGCGATAGTGGATCACCCTGTCGTAAACCCCTATGCATTTCAAATTCTCCCGTCGGCGAGCCATTTACAAGGATCGACAATCTTGCTGTAGTGACACATTCCATCACCCACTTACGCCACAAATCACCAAACCCCATTTTACACAAAATATGATCTAAACATTCCCACTTAATGCAATCATAAGCCTTCGAGAAGTCCAGTTTTAAAATAAATCCCCCCTCCTCACTTCGTCTTCGTTGCATCGAATGAATTGTTTCATTCGCCAATAGAATTCCATCTAAAATCTGTCGACCTTTTACAAAACCAGATTGCACATCGCTAATCAACTTCGGCAACACCTCCTGTAATCTTTTTGCTAGACACTTAGCTAGAATTTTGTACAGCGAATTCAAGAGACAAATAGGTCGATAATCACTAACCACTGACGGATTCTCCTTTTTTGGAATTAATACCACAAAGGAGGAATTAATCCCCGACGGCAACTTGCTCGTTTGCACAAAATCTGCTATAAAATTCATTACATCCTTCTTTAAAAATGCCCAGCCCTTTTTATAAAACTCAAATGTGAATCCATCCGGCCCTGGTGTTTTAGAGCCTTCACAATTCCATACTACTGTTTTAATTTCATCCTCGGCAAAATCCACTTCCAAGCATGACGCCTCCAATTCACTCAAGCAAGGAAAATCAATCCGGCCCTGGTGTTTGAGTACATGCTAAGCGTGGAATTGTTATATGAAATGGAATGTGGAAATGTTATGGATATGGATATGTTGGTTATATTGACATTCGATGATATTGAGTTTACTGGATATAGTTGGTCGACCAATAGGATGAGAGTGCACCCGAGGTAAAAGTCGTGCTTGGCCTTAGTGATGTTAGATTCCACTAAGGAGGAGTACGAGGATGTGAGATTCTACCGGAAGCTTTATTTTGCTAGACGAGTGAGTACGGTGATGTGAGATTCCATCGGAAGTGTCTAGTGGTATTGAGGATGGTGATGCGAGATTCTACCGTAAGATTATCCGTATATCTGAGTAAAAGTGTTAAATGTCAATATATCTATGATGCTCTTAATTCTCATGTTAATTATGTTATATTGTTAACATTCTTTATTTCTTATACATGTGTTGGCTATGATGTATGAATGGTGAGAATGAGCATTAAGGTAAATGCATGCTTTATTGTGTGTTAAAGCATGATGTGGAATGATTTGGAAACGGTCTTAGTTTTCAAGTAAACTATGGATTTAAAAACTGCATTGTTGTTGTTAACGTTTTGAGCACCGCTCACTAAGCATTATTGCTTACGCACCTATTTCCAATAATGCAGATCTTTAGTGTATCGGAACAGCCAAGGGAACAAGGAAGAGTCCAATGAGGACGTTTTTGCTCAAGTATGATTTTACGACACAATAATTAGTATATGGCAATGGGATAGGACCTTTGTGTTTGGAGTTGTTGTTTAGACTCTTGTTGCTTGAGATATATTTGTTATGCCCAAATAGACTTGTAATGAACTTTGTTATGTTGAAGCATGATTTGGTTTGGTTTTTGGATGTTTTATGAATGCTATGCTATTTGGCCTTTTTAAATGGATTATGCTTGGTTGAATCTTGTCTCGTTGGTTGTTTAGCATGTCTTTAATATGCGTTTATGATTGGTTTAAGTTTTATACATGTTGAAGCATGATTTGGTTTGGTTTTTGGATGTTTTATGAATGCTATGCTATTTGGCCTTTTTAAATGGATTATGCTTGGTTGAATCTTGTCTCGTTGGTTGTTTAGCATGTCTTTAATATGCGTTTATGATTGGTTTAAGTTTTATACATGTTTATGAAGTCTATGGATGCTTTTTAGTGGATTAAATATGTTAAAAACCAGAAAAATCTACCATTACAGGCCTACCGTTACGAAACGGTCGAGCCCGTTTCGGTACGGGGTACCCATAATGGCCTTGGTGTATCGATATGGTTTAGGGGTGTATTGATACATTTTGCTACTGTAAGTTCTGGTTTCGATACGGGTTGGTGTTCCGAGACCTTTGATTTTGTTTCGATATGCCCGTATCAAAATGGTCCCTACGTGTTTCGAAACGGTCTCTTAAGGTTGACTTTGGGTTTTTAATAGTTGAAATCGTATCGATACGGGCCCAAGCGTATTAATACGACCTTGTTTGAAATTGTACAAAGTGGCCTCAAAAGCTCGTTTCACTTGGTTCTTGCATGTGTTTGCTTCCTCCGCTGCTAGTCTCTTCATATAGAGTGTTAATGGCATCTAGACATGATTAAAAGTAAAAAAAATAAGGTTGCTAATCGAAGTGAAAACCTTAACGTGTTTTGTTTCGGTTTTCCCCATGTGACCCGTTTGGTCCGGTTTGGCAACTAGACCTGGCTAAGGGAGTTACATTTTTTGGTATCAGAGCCTTATTCCACCGAGGTTTCGCAAAGCCGAAAAGGTAAGTAAGGAAGTTTTGGTGTGTTTTGGTTGTAGGTTGTGATTGCACAATGTTTGTAAGCATGCTTTTTTTAGTTTTAATATTGGCTGGAAGTTGGTTAGAGGCACCCATTGCTAGTATGCTGTTATTGAAAATGGTTTTAATTGAACGACTTGAGCAACTTGGACCTTGTTCCTTTTTGACCCCAAATCATTTCACTTTGTAGAGTATCCATGAGTTCTATATATTGTACACATTCCTGCCCTTATTATTGTTGTTCTTAAGCTCATTTAGGCATATTTAGGTGCATTGCATGCATGATAACAATATCTTCTCTTTTACCATGATTTTATTGAATACTTTATGTTTGGTTGAGAAAAGTTACTGTTTTAGTTTAGTTTTTATTTTCAGGTGCTATAGCAAGGAGAGGATAGGAGAGGACAGGAAAGTAGGAACGAAAGGAGCTGTATTGAAGCAGTTCCAGATGCCGCAAAGGACGCTGCCAAAGCAGCATTGCTGCCATGTGCAGCCCGGGCAGGAGTTGCACCGACTTAGCCAAGATGGGTCGTGATTAAGAGAGGGCAACTTCCTAAGCCCAACGAGCCCTGTCTTGCAATTTCCTGAAGCCTGTAGCGACCGGTAGAGCTGATTCAAGACCGATAAGTAGGAGTACTTATCCTTACTTGCGGGAGAAGGCAACGTCCAAAGAGTCCACATTTAAGTAAAAAAGGAGTCTGTATTTAATGCAAATTACTTTAAGAACTTCTACATTGGGAAGGACTCAAACTTAGGCCATGAGCCCTATATATACCCAATGTATGTACGAGTATAGGAGCATGAGGGAATTCATAGTTGCATAAGTGCATAAGGGAGATGTAGTTAGATAGGTTGGAGTTGTTGGGGGTCGCGGCCCAACTCTCCATGGGTTGAGGCGCTTGTATGTAAAGTAGTTTGAGGGAACGGTTGTAATAGTTTTGAGTTGTTTTCAATAAATATTCCGTGTTTGCTTAATCTATGCTCTTTGTTCTTTCAATTATTCTACACTAGTCAGTTGAGAGAAAATCCATTTGTCGAGCACGAAAGTGCAAGGCTCACGAAAGGGGTTAAGCACGGTCACAACATTCCAAGGCGTGACTAACTTGGTTCCACACTAGTCCACAAGTTTCAGCGGCTAAAAGGGATCACCAACCGAGTGACTAACTTGGTTCCACACTAGTCCACAAGTTAGCGGCTCGAGCATCCTTATCGAACTTGGTTCTACACCAGTCCTCAAGTTAGGAGGGATCACTGTCGACTATCCTGCCGAACATGGAGTATCTGCCAGACTTGCCACCAGGACTTCTTTTCATTCCACCTTCCGAGACAGTACACTCCTGCAGTGGCAGTGACCTGCTGCGGCCGCGTGAATGGGTCGTAGTTTGCCGCCCGCCATACTCGCCGAGGCAGCAATTCATGGCAGCGCAAACCATATTCAGACTTTACAACGCAGACTTCATGCTACTGAGCTGCAATTGTCTTACCCAATCTATCGCCCAAATCTCTCCCTATCATTCCTCTCATCACTATCTTATTTTATTGTGCTTTTATATTTGCACATCGTGAGATTTAATTGCGCATTTACTAAATTTTTGTGCAGGAAACCATTCATAGGAGCTGCTCCAGTCCCTGTGGGAGACGATATATTTTATACTATAACTCCACAAGAGTGTGCACTTGCGCTCATAAAAGGAGAACACCTAGACGCTCTACAAGTTTTTGGCTCCGTTGCCGGGGATTGGCAACAGCAAACTACGTTTGAATTTCTGCACTCTTATTTAGTTTTTGCACATTAAATCTCTTTTTATTTTATTGCTAAAAAAATAAATGCCTCTTTGTTTTCTTTGGTGAATGTCCCACCAGGGCAGCAAAGATGGCAGCAACATCCACCTGAGGAGGGGAAGGACATGCCCATATAAAAAGCCAAACACAAAACCCTTAGGAAGTGGTTATGCTTGGGAACAACGCAGCCCAACATAACCTAATTTTAATTATTTTTTATTTTTTTATTTTATTGCATTATGATTAGATTTTATTTTTATTTTTTTATTTAATTTATTTCAAGTTAGGAATGAAGGCAAGATCAAGAAAGATGAAAGAATAAAGAAGAAGCCCAACTAGCGGCCAAGGCAGAAGAGGATAATGGCTAGCATCTTCATAACAGCTAGCCGCAACGGCTACATTTGCCGCAGCAAGCGGAATGGTTAGCAGCGTAATGGCTAGAATCTCGTTATTCACAGTGCATTAATTGCCGCCCGTTGACAACGTGCTCGCCAAGGCAACGGAGAGAAGCGGCTATATAAGGCCAACTATGCTCTCCCCGTTCTTCACTTTTCTTTCTTCTCTATTCTGAATTCTTTCTGCCATCTTTGCTTTCAAGATTTCATTTGCTTTACTTTCTTTCATTTTATTTTTCGTTCGTTAGGAAAAACAACCTCCCCACAGCTATGGCCACATCCAAGAAACCTGCTGCCACCTCCAAATCTCTCTTCAAGAGGTTCTTGAATCCAACTGTTGAGGCAACCTACAATGAGCACTACAAAGAGAGGAAGCTATAGAAGGAGATGGGTTTTCAATATCTCATGTCTGACGAGGATTTTGGCCTTGAACCCTCCCTGTTCAAAAAAATCCACAATATGGGCTGGGACCAGTTCGCACGACAGCTAGAAGGAATCAACAGCAACCATGTGCGAGATTTCTACGCCTACAGACCTACACCGGAGAGTCCTTTCGTCTACGTCCGCGGTGAAGGTGTCAAGTTTACAGCAGACACGATCAACAACTTCTACAGCATAGAAGTCTGTGGCAACCCGCACAAAGAATGAGAGTCCTACCTTACGGAGGCTGACTACAACAAGATCAAGAAAGAGATCTGTAAGCCAAACACCAAGTGGCTAACAAGCAAAAACAATGGGTCAGTTAACTGCCACGATTTGCTGCCAGAGGCCGCCCTTTGGAGTCACTTTGTCCAACGCTGCCTGATGCCCACCATGCATGGATCTACCGTTAACAGGCCGCAGCTCGCTCTAATCTACAACATTCTGATGGGGCGACAAATCAATATTGGCAAAGTAATCATAAAGGAAATATATGCCCACGCAGAGAAGCCAAATGCCAAGGGACCCCTCTTCTTCCCTGCACTCATCACTGGCCTTTGTGTCAATTTCCGCGTGCCCCAGCACCCAGAAGATAAAATTCTTCCTTCCCAAGAAGGATGGATAAGAAGGGCACGCCAACAGATGATGCATAATTTGGAGCCAGACACACCTTCCACCACCCAACCGCCATCTCAACCTGCCGCCACACCAACCGCCGTGGGCAGTACTGAAGCTGCCCTCCCGTCTGCTGTGATCCCACTGCTGCGCAGCCTAGTAGAGAGCTACCAAAGGATCGAGCACAAACATGTGATCTTCACCAAATACATCGCGGACGTGCAAGAGGCTTTTGTGGCCTACCTGTTAGACAAGTATAAAGACGACAGACCACAGTTGCCCGCCTTCCCAACGGAGTTAGCAGCATCCGAGCCTATCCAGATCACGCCGAGACCAGCTACTGCTTCAGCCACCGACGACAGCGAGGGGCCACACTACCGCCCCAAGAGAAGAACCTCTCCAACTCCCATCCAGGTATATGATCTCACCTCCTCATCCGAATCAGAAAAAGAGGATGAGACCACCGCTGCCTCCCCAGTAGCAAAAGGTGCAGCTGCCAAGGACGCCGACGACTCAGATATGGAGATCTCAGACTCCTCCGATGACGAACCAGCCGAGGCAGTAAGAAAGAGAAAGCGGCCAGAGCACCAGGGTGTAGGAACTAAAGGACCGTCCAAGAAACCCACCCCTGGCTGCATCCAGCTTCCGCGTAGCAAGAAGAAGAGCCCAACCACCGGATATTCTTCCAGCGTCGCCTAGTCCTGCTTGCCTCCTTAGCATCCTCCTCGGATGCAGCAGCAACATCGGGGACCTCCCCTAGTCTATAGCACTCTTTTCTTTTCTTTTTCTTTTTCTTTTTTATTTTCTTTTTCTTTTTCTATTTTTTTCTGTTTTGTTTTTACTTTTTGTTTTGTGTAGAGGCATTGAGGACAATGCCAACCTTGAGTTTTGGGGGAAATAGTCCTCTTTGTTTTTAGGTTCATTTAGTAGCATATAGGATTATATGTAAATTTTGCCCCTAACACTTAATGAAGTAGAAATTTTTAGTTTATAAAACTTGTGCCTATGATAGATTAGCCGATTACTTATATTCGCACCATACTAAAAAAATTTTAACCTAACTATGGGAAGAAGCATGAAAAATACTTAGAAATTTTTTCTTTTTTGCCAATTATCTTTACACTTGTCTGTTAAATACTGAATTTTTCTTGAGGTTTGAGTTTAACATTGCTTGCCTTACTTAATAAAAAATTCCTTGATTTGATACAGGTTCGCCGCCGCGGCAGCACATGGCAGCAATGTAAAATAAAAAGCAATGCCGCCACGTCCGTAAAACAAGTAAAAGGCTGAATACCCTAGAGGTGCCCAAAACAAGCTCTAGGAAGGATCATGAGCAAGGACACTCCGCTGCTATCAAAGTCCATGTATCTGAAATTCTTTGAAGTGACAGACAAATTAGTATGAGTGAATGAAAGCCTTCATGAGATGACTCTACTCAAAGGGTTCAGGGTTTCGTAGTATGCTCCTATCTTAGCTTTAGACCTAGAGAGTAGTTGTGATGAGCTAAACCCTTAAAAGCCGTTAAAAGCCATGATCAGAAAAAAGAAGAAAAGAAGTGCTTAACTGTGCTGCCAAGGCAGCAACTCGTATCCTTTCTAGTAATTTAATTAATTTAGGCAGACTTTGTTAACTTAGTTATCTTTGCATATTTAGCATGAACACAGACATGCACACACTGCACTGGCATTAAGAAAATTATTCTAAGTTATTTCATGTCATTCCCTATCACTAACATAAATACAGGTGCCACGGCCTTGAGGTAAGAAATCAAGTTAAAGGCTAAGGTTTCTACTAATTTTGTGCTAAGGGCAGATTTACTAGTTAGGTTGCATTGCTTGAGGACAAGCAATAGTTCGAGTTTGGGGGTGTGTAGAGTGTCCATGAGTTCTATATTTTGTACACATTCCTGCCCTTATTATTGCTGTTCTTAAGATCATTTAGGCATATTTAGGTGCATTGCATGCATGATAACAATATCTTATCTTTTACCATGCTTTTATTAAATACTTTATGTTTGGTTAAGAAAAGTTACTATTTTAGTTTAGTATTTATTTTCAGGTGCTATAGCAAGGAGAGGATAGGAAAGCTGGAACGAAAGGAGCTGTACTGAAGCAGTTCCAGATGCCGCCAAGGACGCTGCCGAAGCAGCATTGCCGCCATGTGCCTCTCGGGCAGAAGTTACACCGACTTAGCCAAGATGGGTTGCGATTGAAAGAGGGCAACTTCCTAAGCCCAACCAGCCCAGTCTTGCAATTTCCTGAAGCCTGTAGCAGTCGGTAAAGCTGGTTCAAGACCGATAAGTAGGAGTACTTATCCTTACTTGCGGGAGAAGGCAACGTCCAAAGAGTCCACATTTAAGTAAAAAGGAGTATGTATTTAATGCAAATTACTTTAAGAACTTCTACATTGAGAAGGACTCAAACTTAGGCCATGAGCTCTATATATACCCAATGTATGTACGGGTATAGGGGCATGAGGGAATGCATAGATGCATAAGTGCATAGGGGATATGTAGTTAGATAGGTTGGAGTTGTTGGGGGTCGCGACCCAACTCTCCTAGGGTTGAGGCGCTTGTATGTAAAGTAGCTTGAGGGAACGATTGTAATAGTTTTGAGTTGTTTTCAATAAATATTCCGAGTTTGCTTAATCTGTGCTCTTTGTTCTTTCAATTATTCTACACTAGTCAGTTGAGAGAAAATCCATTTGTCGAGCACGAAAGTGAAAGGCTCACGAAAGGGGTTAAGCACGGTCACAACATTCCAAGGCGTGACTAACTTGGTTCCACACTAGTCCACAAGTTAGCGGCTCGAGCATCCTTATCGAACTTGGTTCTACACCAGTCCTCAAGTTAGGAGGGATCACTGTCGACTATCCTGCCGAACATGGAGTATCTGCCAGACTTGCTGCCAGGACTTCTTTTCATTCCACCTGCCGAGACAGTACACTCCTGTAGTGGCAGTGACCTGCTGCGGCCGCGTGACAGGTTCGTAGTTTTGCCGCCCGCCATACCCGCCGAGGTAGCAATTCATGGCAGCAAAAAACATATTCAGACTTTACAATACAGACTTCATGCTACTGAGCTGCAATTGTCTTACCCAATCTATCGCCCAAATCTCTCCCTATCATTCCTCTCATCACTATCTTATTTTATTTGTGCTTTTATGTTTCCACATCGTGAGATTTAATTGCGCATTTACTAAATCTTTGTACAAGAAGCCATTTATAGGAGCTGCTCAAATCCCTGTGGGAGACGATATCTTTTATACTATAACTTGACAAGAGTGTGCACTTGCAGTCATAAAAGGAGAACACCTAGACGCTCTACACACTTGTTTGTGTTTATTGTTTAGATTTGCATCTGTTAACATGGTGAGACCAAGGGGAAGGCCTTGGGTGGATTATCCGAGGGTTTAGCAAATTGAGAATGTGGAACATGTGCAAGGGGAGAACTTGCCTCCTCCTCCTCCGGGTGGTGGTGGAGTGAATGTTGGGCCTCAGGTTGGAGCGAATGTTAGGCCTCAGGTTGGCCAAGGATAGGTTGGTATTGATGTGAATCCGCTGATTCAGGCTATAGCCGGGGCTATTTAGACAACCTTAGCTGGTGTTCAGGTCGCAGCACTGCCTTAGGGTGTAGGTACGAGTTTAACATTAGAGCGACTTCGTATCTTGGGAGGAGTCGAGTTCTGTGGATTGTCACCCGAGGGTTCTGAGGCTTGGTTTGAGAGCACAATTCGTATTTGAGACAGATGGAGTGCCCGGATGCACGTAAATTGTGTTGTATTGTTTCGTTGATTCAGGGAGATGCATATGCTTGGTGGACTACTATTACATCGGGTATGCCAGAGGCCGAGGTTACTTGGGAATTCTTCAGGACTGTCTTCCGTAAGAAGTATCTTGGTCCTTGATATCTAGATGAGAAGAAGAGAGCGTTTATGGCTCTAGTTCGGGGTAGTATGACCGTGTCCGAGTATGAGGTACAGTTCGTACGCCTTAGTCAGTATGCCTCCGAGTTGGTTCCTACTGAGAGGGAACGATGTGAGCATTTCCGATATGGCTTGGTCAAGGAGGTGAAGACCTACATGTTAGCTTCTGACTACATGGATTTTTATGTTTTGGTCGCTAGGGCCAAGGACATCAAGCAGTCTTTGGGACTTGTTCATCATAGTGGTGGATCTAGTTCAGAGAAACGAACCGCCGAGTGGGATAGAGATCGCAACAAGAAGTACAAGGATAGGAGACACCATCAGGATCATAGACGTGGAGGTGGTAATCCGGGTCGAGGCCATCACCGCCAAAGAGCTGATATTCGTACACCCGAGTGTACCAAGTGTGGTAGGCATCATTTTGGTGAGTGTTGGGGTACCTATGGTACATGTTGGAACATCTCATCTTGAGCACACTTGAAGTGTCATTGTCCACATCCAGCTAGAGATGGACATGCTACTGCACGAGCTGTTGAGCATCAGAGAGGCCGTGGACACAGTCGAGGAAACTTTCAGCGTAAGGATAATGGTAAGAGGAATGTGGCTCATGTTGTTGTTGTTGTTCAGCCCGAGGGTGGTGGACCAGCTAGAGTATATACACATCGTGGGGATAAGAATGACACAGATGTGATTGCAGGTAATTTCTCGTTATAGTCTTTGACTTTGCTTTCTTTGATTGTCTCTGGTTCTACGCATTCGTATATATTGAGTGAGCATGAGAAGTTGTTAGATATACCAGTTGAGATATTAGATTTGGGTATGAATGTCACAAGCTCTTTTGGTGAGACTGTTGTGGTTAGAAAGATGTATAGAAGATGTCCTTTGATGGTTTAGGGTCACGTGTTTCCAGTGGATATGATGGAATTGTTGTTTTATGGTTTCAATGTGATTTTGGGAATGGATTGGCTTGTAGAACATAAGGCTATGGTAGACTTTGAGACAAAGCGAGTTTTCTTGAGAATGTCTGATGATTATGAGGTTGTAGTAGTGGGCGAGAACATTAAGTTCTTGTCCAATGTTGTTTCGGCTTTAGAGGCTCAGAGATTGATGGATGTTGGTTGTCAGGCATATTTTGCTTATGTTATGAATCCAAATATGAGTGAGGCACGACCGCAAGACATCAGAATTGTTTGTGATTTTCTAGCAGTATTTCCAGAAGAATTACCTGGTTTGTTGTCTGATAGAGAGGTAGAGTTTGCTATAAAGAATTGAAAGAGCTGAAGACATAGCTTCAGGAACTAATAGACCGAGGTTTTATTCATCCGAGTGTTTCACCTTAGGGTGCACCGATGTTGTTTGTGAAAAAGAAAGACAACAGCTTGAGGATGTGCATAGACTATAGGCAGTTGAATAAGTTGACAGTGAAGAACAAATATCCTTTACCGCAGATTGACAACTTATTTGATCAATTGAGAGGTGCCTCGGTGTTTTAGAAGATAGACTTAAGATCCGGTTATTATCAGTTGAAGGCAAGAGATCGAGACATACCAAAGACAACTTTTTGCACTCGTTATGGGCACTATGAATTCTTAGTGATGGCCTTTGGTTTGACGAATGCACCAGCAGCTTTCATGGATATGATGAATAAGGTATTCCACGAGTATTTGGATCAGTTTTTAGTTGTGTTCATTGATGATATCTTAGTGTATTATCGCACCAAGGAAGACCATGACAGACATTTGCGTCTGGAATTGCAGACTTTATTAGATAATCAGTTGTATGCTAAATTGAACAAAAGTGAATTCTGGATTAGGGAAGTAGTCTTTCTAGGTCATATTGTGTCAGCCGAGGGAATCCATATGAATCCTAATAAAGTTGAGGCAGTAGTGAATTGGAAGCAACCGAAGTCTGTGACTGAAATTCGTAGTTTCTTAGGCTTAACGGGTTACTATAGACGCTTCGTTGAGGGTTTCTCAAAGATTGCAGCTCCCTTGACAAAATTGTTACAGAAAGATGTTCATTTCGAGTGGACAGATGCAAGACAACGTGCGTTTGAGAAATTGAAGGAAGCCTTGAGAGAAACTCCTATTTTGATTCAACATGTGCCATGGAAAGAGTTCGTAATCTACAGTGATGCATCATATGTTGGTTTAGGTTGTATGCTAATGCAAGAGGGAAGAGTGGTAGCCTATGCGTCTAGACAATTGAAGACTCATGAACGTAATTATCATACACACGACATAAAGTTGGCCACAGTGGTATTTGCTTTGAAAGTTTGGAGACATTACCTTTACGGTAAGAAATGCACAATGTACACCGATCATAAGATCTTGAAGTATTTGATGTCACAGAAAGAGTTAAACCTTAGACAACGTAGATGGTTAGAATTACTTAAGGACTATGATCTTTCAATTAAGTATCTTCCGAGTAAGGCCAATGTAATGGCTAATGCTTTGAGTAGGAAAATGACAGTTGAATTGTGAGCTATGTTTGTGAGGCTAAGTTTGTCTCAAGATGGTGGTTAAGTGGCCGAATTGCAAGTTAAACCTTCGTTAGCTCAGTTGATTAGAGAGAAACAGTTGCAAGATGGAACAGTGGCACCTCATGTGCAAGACATAACGGAAGGTAAGCCGACGGATTACAATTATAGTGATGATGGGGTTTTATGCTTTAAAGGTAAGATAGTTGTACCGAACGATATTGATTTGAGATGCACCATTCTAACCGAAGCTCACAGTAGTCTGTTTGCTATGAATCCGGGAAGAACGAAGATGTATCGCAATTTGAAAGATGAGTATTTCTGGGTTGGTTTGAAGAAAGATGTTGCCAAATTTGTGAGTAAGTGTATGGTTTGCCAAAGAGTTAAAGTTGAACATCAGTTTCCTTTAGGTTTGTTTCAACCGTTGAGAATTCCCGAGTGGAAGTTGGAGAGAATCACCATGGATTTCGTATCAGGTTTGCCTTTGACACCTTCTAAGAAGAATTTCGTTTGGGTAATTGTTGACTGTTTCATGAAGAGTGCTCATTTCTTAGTTGTTCATACTACTTATACGTTAGATAAGTTGGCCGATTTGTATATCAGTGAGATTGTGAGGTTGCATGGTGTACCAAAGTCAATTGTGTCAGATAGAGATCCGATGTTCACAACTAGATTTTGGGAGAGCTTGCATAGTGCTTTATGGGCTCGACTAAATTTCAGCACTTCGTATCATCCTCAGACCGATGTTCAGTCAGAAAAGAGTTATACAAGTGTTAGAAGATATGTTAAGATGTTGCATTGTTGAATTTCAGGGTTCTTGGGAGAAGCATCTACCACTAGTAGAGTTTGCGTATAACAACAACTATCAAGAGAGTATTCAGTTGGCACCTTACAAAGCGTTGTACGTTGGTATCAAAGCCTACCTCTTTGAAGGATTAACAACCAGAAGAGGAGATTCTAGGAAGAGTGTGATCATCTACAAAACAAGCTATGACATCTACCTCCGGCTCTAGCATGTACGAGTCTCAATCGATCACCAAACCGCCTTTCTTCAACGGTGACAACTATCCTTTTTGGAAGAACCGGATGCGTCTCTTCATAAAGTCTAGTGATTATCTTGTTTGGGATGCCATAGAAGATGGTCCCATCATTCCAATGATGAGAGACGATAAAGGAAGACTTGTGCCAAAAAGTAAAGGAGAAATGAGTGAAGATGATCGAAAGAAGCTTCAAATCAACAACAAGGCTCTTCATATGTTATTTTGTGCCTTTGGACCCGATATCTACTCCAAAGTTTCTTCCATCGAAAGTGCTAAAGAAGTGTGGGATACACTTGAGACAACCTATGAAGGGACAAAGTATTTGAAGACACTAAAGCTTGACGAGCTAGATGGTTCTCTCCTAACTCATGAAATCATGAAGCAAGGAAGGGAAGATGAAAGGAAGAAAGACGAGTGGAGAAGCTTGAGGTAGACAAGAAAAAGAAACTAGGAGTGGCTCTTAAAGCTTCTCTACTTGAGGAGAGCACTTCTAGTGAGGAGGAAGATTTTGAAGAATTGACTATGATAGTCAAGAGATTCTCACGATTAATGAGGTCCAACCGAGGTAGAAAGTTTCAAAGAAAGATGGACTTCAAGACCAAGAACAAAGAAGAAGAAAAGGATCTGATCATATGCTATGAGTGCAAGAAACCGGGTCACATCTGTTCCTAGTGTTCTCAACTCAAGAAGAAGGGCTTTGAGAAGAAGAAGAAGCTCAAAGCTAAGCTTGCTACTTGGAGTGATGAGGAGTCATCCGAGGATGAGGAACAAGAAGTGGCTAATCTTTGCCTCATGGCTCTTGAGGAGGAGGATTCTATGATAACCTCTAACTCATCTACTTTTGATTTTACATTTGATGAATTGCATGAGGCATATGACGAGTTACAAGAGGTGTATGATGAGTTAGTTGAGAAGTATAAGGTGTCCGTTGTGAAAAATAAAAAAGTCATTTCGGATTTAAATGCTAAAAATGATTTACTTTCTCAAGCTAACTTCAAATTTGAGAAAAAGATTTTAGGTCTACAAGATGAACTTGAATACTTTCAAAAAGAAAATGTAGATTTAAATAATCTTATTTCTTAATGTAACATTGAACACCAAAAGGTGTTAGATGAACTTAATGAGCTCAAAAAGTCTTTCAAGAGTGTTGGTACTTTGAAAATTGAAATAGGTGAATCATCTGGAACAAACCAACCTAAGAGAAAGAACTTTTACTACAAACAAAGTGGCTCCTATAGGCATAATAAAACTAAGGGAATTAGAAGTGTATGGGTTCCTAAGGAACTTGTCAAATCTAATAATGTTGATGTCATGTCACCTTAGATTCCTAAAGGAACCAAGCTTTTGGGAGCAAACACTCGTGGACCCAAAATGATTTGGGTACCAAAAATCAAAGCTTAATCTCTTTGTTTGTAGGGGGAGCATTTCTACAAGGCCAAAGCACAAAGCCAAAACTCATGGTACCTTGATAGTGGATGCTCGAGGCACATGACCGGAGACAAGAGTCGATTCATGGATTTAAAGACAAAAAGTGGAGGAGTAGTGACATTTGGTGACAACTCCAAAGTCCACATTGAAGGTATTGGCTCCATTGGTAATCACTCTACCATACTGATTGAAAATGTGTTATATGTCAATGGTCTAAAACATAACTTATTGAGCATCAGTCAATTGTGTGATAGAGGGTTTAATGTCTTATTGATAAAAATGAGTGTAAAATTGTTGACATTAAATCTAATAAAATAATTCTCATTGGTCATCGCATAGGTAACATATATATGGTGCATCTAGATGACATTCATTCATCCCATGCATGTTTTGTTGCTCAAAATGAAAATGATGCATGGTTATGACATAGGAAACTAGGACATGCTAGCATTAGTGTTTTAGAAAAATTAGTTTCCCTAAATCTAGTTAGAGGTTTACCCAAGATTAATTTCTCAAATGATAAAATATGTGATGCATGCTCTAAGGGTAAACAACATAGATCATCATTTAAATCCATTAATGATGTCTCTACTAGTAGATGTTTACAATTGATTCACATGGATCTTTTTGGGCCTATTAGGACTATGAGCTTTGGTGGTAAACCGTATGCTTTTGTACTTGTTGATGACTATTCTAGGTTTACTTGGGTTCTATTCTTAAGTACAAAAGACGAGGCTTTAGAAAAATTCATCACGTTTTCAAAAATAACTCAAAATGATCTTGAGCTTAAGATTTATCACATTAGAAGTGATCATGGAACCGAATTTCAAAATCTAGGTTTTGAAGAGTTTTTAAATGAAAATGGTGTTAGCCACAATTTTTCGGCACCTCGAACTCTTCAACAAAATGGGGTAGTTGAGAGGAAAAATAGGACTTTACAAGAAATGGCTAGAACCATGCTTTGTGAAAACAATTTACCTAAATAATTTTGGGCAGAAGCCACAAATACTGCTTGCTACATTGTAAATCGAGTAATGATTAGGCCAATTTTAAAGAAAACACCTTATGAGATTTTAAAATCTAAGAAGCCTAACATTAGCCATTTTCATCCATTTGGTTGCAAGTGTTTTGTTTTAAACAATGGAAAATACAACTTAGGTAAATTTGATGCTAAAAGTGATGAAGCTATTTTCTTAGGGTATTCTTTAAACTCTAAAGCCTATCGTGTATTTAATAAAAGAACTGTAGTAGTAGAAGAGTCTATACATGTTGTTTTCGATGATAACCTCCTTCCGAGGAAGGAATCTTGTGATGATAATGATGTAGGAATC
Organism: Hibiscus trionum; assembly: GCA_030270665.1. Lineage (NCBI taxonomy): Eukaryota > Viridiplantae > Streptophyta > Magnoliopsida > Malvales > Malvaceae > Hibiscus > Hibiscus trionum. The sequence goes on along the minus strand of BSYR01000027.1, from coordinate 11,211,912 downwards.
CTTGATGCCTTTGATGGAGGATAAACTTTAAAGGAGGATGAGATTCCAACTAAAGAAGAGGATTCAAAAGATCCACCTCTTGAAGCCTTGAAGGACTTGGCTTTTGAGGAAAAGGAAGTGAGCTACCCAAGGGAGTTTAACTATGTCAAAGGTGGTGAAATCTTGGTGATCCATCCAAGGGGGTAACTACTAGATCCTCTCTCAAATTAATGAATCATGTTGCTTTTATCTCATGCATAGAGCCTAAAAATATCAAAGAAGCTTTAAAAGATAAATTTTGGATTTTGGCTATGCAAGAAGAATTTTTAAGCTAACCAAAGCACTTTATGGTTTAAAACAAGCTCTTAGAGCTTGGTATGAAAGACTTTCAAACTTTTTAATTGAAAAAAGTTTTGAAAAAGGTAAGGTGGACACTACACTTTTCATAAAAAGATTTAAAAATGACATCTTAGTAGAGCAAATATATGTTGATGATATTATCTTTGGATCTACTAATGAATGTCATTGCAAAGAGTTTGCTAAGTTAATGCAAGGTGAATTCGAGATGAGCATGATGGGGGAGCTCTCATTCTTTTTGGGACTCCAAATCAAACAAAAGAAGGATGGCACCTTCATAAATCAAGCAAAGTACGTGAAAGATATGCTCAAGAAGTTTGACTTGGAGAATGAAAAGCCTCAAGCCACACCAATGAGCTCATCTACAAAGCTTGACAAAGATGAAGGAGGTAAGACTGTTGACTCTAAGCTTTATCGCTCTATGATTGGATCTTTACTTTACCTTACCGCAAGTAGACCAAATATATTGTTTAGTGTTTGCTTGTGTGATAGGTTTCAAGCTAGTTCTAGAGAGTCTCACCTTATAGACGTTAAAAGGATCTTTAGGTACCTTAGAGATACGCCTTGTTTAGGTCTTTGGTATCCTAGAGACTCAACCTTTAACCTTCATGCTTATTCAGATGCGGATTATGGGGGTTGTAAAATTGATAGGAAAAGTACCTCGGGCACTTGCCAATTCTTAGGTAGTATGCTCATATCTTGGTTCTCTAAGAAACAAAATAGTGTAGCTCTATCTACAACCAAAGCCGAGTACATATCCTTAGGGAGTTGTTGTGCTCAAGTCCTTTGGATGAAGCAACAACTCTTAGATTATGGAGTTAAAGTAGAAACCATACCCCTTAAGTGTGATAACAATAGTGCAATTTGTCTCACCAAAAATCCCATTCAACACTCTAGAACCAAACATATAGAAATATGACATCATTTCATTAGAGTTCATGTCCTTAAGCAAGATGTTGTTATAGAGTATGTTGACACCTTGAACCAAATAGCGGACATTTTTACCAAACCTCTAGAAAAAGAGCGCTTTTGGTCCCTTATGAGAGAGTTAGGTCTAACTAGCATATCTTGACCCTTTAGGACTCTTTTGAGGTTAAAATTTGCTTGATCTTGTGAAAATGCATGTTTATGTGTTGTTGATCTTGATAGAAACCATGCTTATAGCTACGAGGAGTATGCTTCTATTAGAATATGCTTAGATCTGCTCATTCATCAATTGCAGACATTTAGGTGAAGTTAAAGTCGAGCCTTTGGTTGTTCTAATAGCCAAAAATGCATTTCTGGGCATAGGGTATCGATACGGCCTTATGCGTATCGGTACGTGTACTTCATTAGTTTACCAGACTATATTTTCTCTCTTGCGGGTATCGATACGGTTAATCCCGTTTTGATACGAGTTGTGAGCGTTTCGATACGGTTTCTATCTGTTTTGATACGGTTCCTTAATACGTGGTTCTAGGGAATTACCTCTTTTGCCCCCGTATCGATACACCCTTTGGCGTTTCGATATGCGATCGAGCAGATAGCTATTAATTGGCATTAAAAGAGTTTCACCTTTATCAAAACCCTTATTTTAAAACCCTAGCCGATTTTTCTCTATAAAAGGCCTCTTAATCCCTCATATTTTCACCACAAAACTTAAAATCTCTTGAGTGTTTTTCAAAATCAAGCCAAAGTCTTAAGGCTCTCCATCAATTTGGTGCACAATCTTCATCCATTCCTCCCTATCTCAACATCAAGGTATAAAAACTCTTTTTCTTTCTATTTTCTTTATGATTTTCGTTTCTACATCTTTTTTGTTTTGTTTCTTCAAAAACAAATTTTATCAAACCTTTTTTGTTTTACATGGGATTGAATGTGAATATTAATGCATACACATATTGTTTTCATCAATTTTTCTAGACAATGGCACCTAAAAAGAGAGCACGCACTAGCGAAGTTGGCGAACGATCAAATTCTGGCGATGGCACTCGTCTGAATTTAACTTTGATTTATCAAAAGTGCTTTCGAACTCCCGGTGAACTCAACTATTTTTGAACCTTTCAAAACTACAAGATTCGACCGGAGAGGGTAACTTCTATTCCTTTTCTCAATTCGGAGCGCTTCAAGTTTGCTTATCTATCCTTGCTCCACGAATGGAAGTTTATGGAGTTTCTTTAAATCCCCAGGTTTTTCTATCAAAATTTGGTTCTAATCTTTTATGCCAATGCAAAGTGTGTTGTTAATGCCGAGGGTAATGTTTATGCCGTTAACTCTTATCTTATGGGCAAGAAGATTACCATTGATGTGAAGACACTTTGTGATGTTTTCGGGTTTGAGGATGAGGGTGTTGATGATGAAGGTTCTCGTGGCCATGTTTTGGGGGGATCTGTCACGGTTCTAAATGCTTATGATCGCATCCTACATTTGATGATCACTTGGTGGTTTAGGCCTTCTAGAGGGAAATATTCAACAATCCTCCAAGTTGATGACTTTTGGATTAGATGCTTTCGTGAGAAGGAACGTTCTTACCTTGCTCGCATTATGTTTGCGGAGATTGTCTTCCTCGTTCAACATCGCCACACATCTCTTGTTACTCCATTCACTTATTGCACGACTTTGAGTTACTTGTTCACTAAGAAGGAAATCGATTGCTCTCATGATTATCTGACGAGTCTCACTGATCCGATTGATGAGAGGTCTCTATCTCGGGGCAAGTTTCATTATTTCAATGGTAATTGGCATTGCCTTTCTGAGCTTCCTAGTTATGCTATTCCTGACGAGATTGCAAATCCTCTCGTAGCTCCTCAAGCTCCTCCTCCTTCAATGGATTCTTTCATGACCTACCTCAATGAACAATTCACAAGCCTACGCAGGGGGATTGGTTCTATTGATCAAGTCATGAACTCAGGATTTGCCGCCATTGATACTCGCTTCACATGCTTGGAAGATCGCATGACAAATGTGGAGAAGCGTATCTCTTCTATCGAGGCAGAGCATAACTCTACGAATATCTCTCTTATGGCCTTCCATGATGAATGTCGTCAATCAAGGAGGAACGATGATGCCAATGAAGATGAAGATGAAATGAAGAAGATGGACATGATGGTGACCAGTCTTAAATTAGTCTTTGCATTCCATTCATGTCATTTTAGGATTTCTAGTTATGCACTTTGATTTATGTCTTTAGGATTAAGTTTAAAACCTATGCTTTGATTTCTATTGTTTGGATTTAAGTTTGATGTTTCTTTATTTATGAACTTTAAGATTATCTATTAAATGTTGCTTGGTTAATTGTTTATGCCTTTATAACCCATGTCTCTTTTTTATCTAACAAAAAGGAGGAGAGGGAACAAGCTCACTTAAAATTTGAACTTAATTTTTAACCAGCAAACATTAAAGGGGAGTTGTTTTCTAAAGTTTTTCAAAAGACTTAAAAATTTTAAGTTTTGGTTTTGTTATATCAAAAGGGGTGAGATTGTAAAGCCTATGTTTGATTTTGATATAACAAAGCGGTTTAAGGACTAATTTGTAAAACTTAAAATGAATTTTTAAGTCTCCTAAAACTTTTAAAATCAACAAGGCTTTGCTCTAATTTGAAAAACTCAAACTCTAAAACTTTTTCTAAGTGTTCCAAGGCCAAACTGCTAAAAAATGTCTACGCGTATCGATACGCCTCAAAGGGCATCAATACCTTTTTAGAAACTTGGTCACTGGAGCCAAACGTATCGATACGCTCATTACCGTATTAATACGGGGTATCAAAACAGATTGCATCTGTATCGATACGCTCTCTCTATCAAATCAAAAGGAGTTTGAATGGTGTACTGATACGATTTAAAAAAGAATTTTTAAATCATAAGCCTTAAATATTTTGACCCTTGTGTGTCAGTTGGTTGGTAATAATTTTTCAAAGAGTTGGTTAACCCGTATCGATTCGCTCTTACCCGTATCGATACGAATTCCTCCAATGAGCTATGTTGGAAGAATTGCATCGATACGGTCTTACCTGTATCGATACGGTTCCTTAACCCATACCGATACACCTGTACGTGTATCGATACGCCCCTCTTATATGTGTACAATGACTCTTTCTTTTTTGAGACATGTATCGATACAGTTGCTTGAGTACCGATACGGTAGGTTGCAGAAATGTATTTATGGTGGAAAGAGAGGGTCTCAACGACTATAATCAATTCCCTAACAACCCAAACGGCTAGAACTAATGGAGAAGGTATAAAATCAAGCGTATTGAAGACCAGCAACAACTATTGCATCCAAGAGAAAAATCTATACAAAAATCCAAGCTCAAGTGCCCAAAAGTCTTATTCTTCAAAAATTACAAATCGTATTTGAGTGTAATTCCTATCTTGTCTTCTAATTTGGGTTGAGTGCTTGTATTAAAAGGGGCAAATTTGTATTGTGAGATATTTTACTTGCCTTCAAATTCTTCTTTGTATCCTAGTGAGGGTTTGGTCAATTTTGCGTAGAAAATTGACCGGTCTTGTAAAGGTTACATCCTAAGACTAGAAAAAGGGAAGAGCAATTAGTGGAATTGTTGGAAAATCCTTAGTGGGAGCTAAGGTAGTGGATGTAGAGTTCATTTGGAACTTGAACCACTATAATTGCCTTGTTCTTCATTTTTATTCATTCCATTTATCCTCCAAAATTTTAAAAACCCAATTCACCCCCCTCTTGGCTTTGATCAATCCATTGATCCACTCAACACGATAGAAAGTGTAGAACACATGTTTGCTGGGCCGAAGTAGGACAAAAGTTGATATCGTTACCTGATATGCTCAAGGGTACTACCGAGAAAGTAAAGTTGATATGTGATCGTTTGAAGGTAGCTTCAGATAGACAAAAGTTGTATGCGGATTTGAAACGAAGAGAGGTAGAATATGTCGTGGGTGACAAAGTGTTTTTGAAAGTTTCTCCATGGAAGAAAGTGATGAGATTTGGAAGAAAAGGTAAATTGAGTCCGAGGTTCATTGGTCTGTATGAGATAGTTGAGCGAGTTGGTCCCGTTGCTTATAGATTGAGATTGCCGACCGAACTAGAGAAGATTCATGATGTGTTTCATTTTTCATGTTTCGATGCTTCGATGCTTCGGAAGTATAGATCAGATCTGTCACATGTTATGCCGGTGGAAGAGATAGAATTGAATATGAATTTGACTTAAGATGAAGAACCAGTTGAGATCTTGGATTCAGAAAGCAAAGTGTTGAGTGGAAGGACCACTGAGTTGGTCAAGGTAAAGTGGCGACATCAAGAAGCGGAAGAAGCTACTTGGGAGAGGAAAGAAGACAAGAAGAAGTAGTTTTCGTATCTCTTTCTGTCTGGTAAATTTCGGGGACGAAGATCCTTAAGTGGGGGTGAGTTATAACGGCCGAGTTTAGAGCCCGGGAGATAGTCAGGTTTGGTCAAATCGGTTCAGGTTAGTTGACTCGGTTTAAAATTTATTTTAGGGAAACTTTATATATAAGGCTTTTAAGGTTTTAAATAAAAGGGAAAATGGGAATTTTAGATAAAGAATTAAGAAAGGGTTTTGAAAATACACCATCATCTTCCCCTCAAAACCACTTTCACGTTGTCTTCCTCCCACAAAACCCATTTTACTGTTCCACCCATCCAAGCACCTCTTTCAAGCAATTTCTTTAAGGTAATCTCTTTTTTGAATTGGTTTTATCCTCCTTAATCTCGTTTTTATTACGGTTTTTGATATGACCATCAAGAACAAGGACCCGGAGAAGTACCCAAGTGGCCCCATTACACGTGCACGGGCCAAGGAGTTTCAATCAGCCATGGAAAGCTTGTTTACAACAAGCCGTGGACGTGGGAAAGAAGAAATAATAAGGGAGGAATGCTTTACCTTGCTCATGCATGCATTTGCATGAGAATTTAAGTATTTCATAACTTCCATTGCATTAATAAAGTGTGTTGGTCATTAAAGCATGCACTTCATTTATAGTTTTATTTCATTTAGGGAAATAGTTTAATTATGTATCTTAAATCATTCATTAAACTACTTCATTCATGCATTTAGTTAAATTCAATAAAGTTAGTTCTTTAATTAAACTTGTTCATTCATTTAACTAGTTCACTAAATTACCTAACTCTTTAATTGTTTCATGCATCCTTTATTTTAAGTTTGAATAAATCCTTTGTGTGTGTCTAGGTTCATGTGATGTGTTGATTAAAGAAGAAACTTTTCAACTTCAGCTTGGAAACAAGTCATTGATGACCATCTTTACTCAAGCAAACAAGACAATTGAAGGCAATTCAAGGCTGAATTCTTTTCATCTTTTCAAGGTTGTTCATCTTCTTAGAGTAACAAAGCATTTAAGCTTCATAATTCACCTATTCAAGGTTGAAATTATGAACCAATGAAGGCCATTCACGTTCAAGAGAAGGGACATGCAATAATCAACATTCAAACTATGCATTCAAGGCCTTTACATCTTTTGAAGGCTGATCATATTCTACAAATGAGCAAGCAATGAAGGCTGGTTTAATGTCATTTAATCATCAAATTATGTGATAAAACAACAAGGAATTCAAAGAGACAAACTGATTAGGACGTGTGGGATGTCTACATTCATCCTATATCCACATCCATTCCCTTTTTATCCATTTGCAAGCAAAATGAAGCAGCCCAAGAGTCGCCACTCCTTTTGGACGAATTTAAGGCTAAATTCATCTCAATTTGAAGCAAAATTCATCCATCAAAAGGATAAGAAAGAAACATTTCATTTATTTGTATTCAATAGCATTTAGATGAGCATTCATCCCTCTTTTGTGTGACTTTTCATATGGTGCCTAGCTGTAAGGGTTTTTTTTGGAGAATATAAACCTTTGAAAGATTGCTTTCATTTTGTTCTTGCGAGAACACTATCGGCTTCAAGTTGTACTTGTAGTCTTCTATCCATTTCATTTTACTATAGCGTTGGTTCCAAGCTCTCTTATAGCTTGTGGGTCACATTCCACACTCCTCCACCTTGACTCCATCAAAGTATATTGCTGGTTCCTAGCTCGTTATAGCTAGCGGGTCACAATTCCCTATCCTTGAAACCATACAAGTCCACGCCACCTTTAGCATCTCGCATCACTCCTTTCATTTACACTTTTCCACGATTATCATCCTCCATCCTTAGCCATCAAACTATCCGAATTACTTATCCAATTCCTTTCTTTATCAATTGTTATTATATTGCTATTCATCTCACATATATGTTTTATGATATCTCAGAGTTCAAAGCGTAGCAACGAATATTTCTTACTAGAATCACGATCAGACACATATATATGACTCTGGTCACATTACCGGGTTCATATCAATTGGTATCAGAGCAAGGTTGATTCAGTAAGATAGCCGTTATCCCTCTTACGAAAAAAATCGAAAAAAAGAGAAAAAAAATTCGAAGAAAAAAAACTTCGAGAAAAGTTAAAGAGGGAGGGAGCATCGTATTCTCTATTCTTCTTTAAAAAAAATATCTTACATCATTTATCTTTTGCTACTATTTGTCATCTTTACCAACTTTCACAATTTATCTTTTTGTTGTTGCCACTTTTCTTATCCTACCTTCCAAATTCTTTTCACCAAGTTTTGTTTTTTTCAGCCGAATTCTACAAGCCACTTGCAAGCCTTGAGAAAGTTCTTAAAAGGACTTGATTGAGAGCAAGAGTGGAAAAGGCAAGAGTGCACATCAAGGGTAAAAGCAATCCCGAGTGAAACATGAGTGTCAGTGCATTTTCTTGGAGTGGAATAGGTGAGATTTTAATTTTTTTTTTAATTTGTGTTACTAATAATGTCTGAAAATTCCGTGAGAAACTCCGTTGGAGGAAGTAATAATGTTAACGTATATGCAACTAACTCCAATCTTCAAGATGTTATTCGAGAGATGGACAAGTTGTTGCAACAAAGGTTGGGGCCAATGAAAGAACGATTAGATAATTTGGAGGAAATATCTCAACGAAGGCATAATTCAAATCACGAGGAAGAGTATGAGGAAGAGGTGAACGAAGAACTCATAGACGAGCGAGCCTCCCAACAAAGTTTGAGGCGTCAAGAACCTAGGTACCAAAGAGCTCGGCCAAGAGTTGATGATAATCTTAGCAACATCAAATTAACCATTCCTCATTTTCAAGGAAGAACGGATCCTGAAGCCTACCTTGCATGGGAAAAAGAAGTTGAGCACATCTTTGAGTGCAACAACTACTCTGAGCTTAAGAAGGTAAAACTTGCAGCCATTGAATTTACAGATTATGCACTAATATGTTGGGATCAGTTGACATCTAGCATGAGACGCAATGGTGAACATCCAATTTCTACTTGGAATGAGATGAAGGTCGTTATGCGTAGGAGGTTCGTTCCAACTCACTATCATAGGGAGTTGTTCAACAAGCTTCAAAATCTCACCCAAGGCAACCGTAGTGTTGAGGAATACTTTAAAGAGATGGAAGTAGCCATGATCCGAGCTAACATTGATGAAGATCGAGAAGCCACCATGGCAAGATTTCTATCCGGCCTTGACCCTAATATTGCGGTCATCGTTGAGTTGCAACATTATGCGGAGATCTAAGACATGGTGCATATGGCCATCAAAGTGGAAAAGCAACTTAAACGGAAGGGTTCCACACGATCCTATGGGGGAGCATTATCAAGATGGGGGCAAAGTTCTTACAAACGGAGTCCTCTAATACCACCCAATGAAAGAGGCGCACCACCCAAAGGAAGCAAGGCCATTGCCGAAACTTGAAAAGGTAAGGCTCCGAATCTTCCAAATTGTTCCCGAGATATACAATGCTTCAAGTGCTTGGGAAGAGGGCATATTGCAAGCCAATGCCCAAATCGCAACACCATGCTTCTTCGTGATGATGGAGAGGTTGTATCGAAACAAGAGGGGGAAGATGAAGTTGCTGCCATACAAGAAGATGAAGATGATGATATAGAGTATGTAGTAGAAGGAGAGGCCCTTATTGTCAAAAGGAGCCTAAGTGTGCAAGCAAATGAAGGGAATGAGTAACGCGAGAATATCTTTCATACTCGCTGCCATGTTAATGGGAATGTATGCTTTGTCATTATTGATGGAGGTAGTTGTACTAATGTTCCTAGTACTCTTATGGTAGAAAAACTTTGATTAGCAACCAAAAAGCATCCACATCCCTCCAAGCTGTAGTGGCTTAATGACGGAGGTGAACTCAAGGTTACCAAGCAAGTTCTTGTTGCTTTCTCCATTGGAAAGTATAAGGATAAAGTTCTTTGCGATGTTGTTCCGATGCACGTTGACCATTTACTACTTGGGAGGCCATGGCAATTCGATAAACGAGTAATACATGATGGATATACCAATCGATATACACTCACCCATGGAGCAAGAAATGTTACCTTAGCCCCTCTTTCACCAAAACAAATTCACAAAGATCAAATACATTTGAGAGAAAGTATTGAAAGACCCAAAGAGAGAGAATAAAAAATGGAGGTAAAAGCAAGTGAGAGTGAGCAAAGTGAGGGTGCGAAAATGAGTGTTTTTACCAAAGGAAGAGAGTTGAGAAAGTGTTTGCTGTCGGGAAAGGAATTACTTGTACTTGTGTACAAGGAAAGTTTATTTAACACTAACCAACTTGATAACACTTTGCCTTCTTCTATTGTGTCTTTGTTGCAGGAATTTGACGAATTATTTCTGGAGGAGATACCAAGTGGGCTGCCACCAATCCGTGGCATTGAATATCAAATAGACTTCATTCTTGGTGCCGTCATTCCTAACCGTCCAGCTTACCGAAGCAATCCCGAGGAAACCAAGGAGTTGCAAAGGCAAGTGGCCGAAGGCTATGTGGATGGAACTTGGCGCATGTGTGTAGATTGCCGAGCAGTAAACAAAATTACGGTAAAGTATCGTCACCCTATTCCTTATTTGGATGATATGTTAGATGAGCTTAGTGGTTCTAACCTTTTCTCTAAGATTGATCTTAAGAGTGGTTATCACCAAATAAGGATGCAGGAAGGTGATGAATGGAAAACAACATTTAAAATAAAGCAAGGACTCTATGAATGGTTGGTTATGCCTTTTGGCTTAACTAATGCACCAAGTACTTTCATGAGGTTAATGAACCATGTTCTTAGACCATTTTTGGGTAGATTTTGTGTGGTTTATTTTGATGACATCTTAATCTATAGTAAATCAATGGAAGAACATGTTCAACACTTGAGGTCAGTTTTGTTGGTTTTAAGAAAGAAGAAGTTATATGCTAATTTAGACAAGTGTACATTTTGTACTGACAGAGTTGTGTTTCTTGGTTTTGTTGTCAGTTCTAAAGGCTTAGAGGTTGACAAAAAGAAGGTTAAAGCCATTGAAGAATGGCCACGACTAGCAAGCATTTTACAAGTTAGTAGTTTCCATGGACTTGCAAGATTTTACCAGAGATTTGTGCCAAAATTCAGCACCATTGCCACCCCTTTAACTAGTGTCATCAAGAAGAATGCTAACTTTCTCTGGGGGACCAAGAGAAGTCTTTTAATGACATTAAAGAATGTTTAATTCATGCCCCTTTGCTTACCTTACTTGATTTTAACAAAATGTTTGAAATTGAATGTGACGTATCAGGTGTGGGAATTGGAGCAGTATTATCTCAAGGTGGACGTCCTATACCATATTTCAGTGAGAAATTAAGTGGAGTTACGTTGAATTATCCAGCATATGATAAGGAGATGTATGCCCTTGTTCGCGCAATGGAAACATGGCAAAACTATCTATGGCCTAATGAGTTCATTATTCACACCGATCATGAGGCATTGAAGCACATTCGGGGGTAACATAAACTCAACAAACGACATGCCAAATGGGTGGAGTTTCTTGAAACTTTTCCCTATGTGGTCAAATATAAGAAAGGTAAGGAGAATATAGTTGCCGATGCATTGTCTCGGAGGTACGCTCTTCTAAACACCTTAGAATCTAAGTTGCTGGGTTTTGTTTTCATTAAGGATTTATACGATTCTTATTCTGATTTTGGAAAATTTTACAAAGCTTGTGAGAAAGGAACGTTTGAAAACTATTATAGGGACAATGGGTTCCTATTCAAGGAAGGAAACTTTTGTATTGGCCAAAGATAAGAAAGGTTCCACACGTGAATTACTTATCAAAAAAGCCCATGGAGGAGGCTTAATGGGACATTTTGGAATAGCAAAGACTTTGGCCATACTTCAAGAGCATTTATATTGGCCAAAGATGAGACGAGATGCAGAGATGTTATGTGAATGTTGTATCACTTGCAAGAAGGCTAAGTCTAAAGCCATGCCACATGGACTCTACACGCCACTACCTATTCCTGAAGCACCATGGATGGACATTTCAATGGATTTTGTGCTAGGGCTTCCACGCACAAAGAATAACAAAGACTCCATCTTTGTAGTAGTGGATAGATTTTCCAAAATGGCTCATTTTATTCCTTGAAACAAGACTAATGATGCCTTACATATTGCTAACTTGTTTTTCAGGGAAGTCTTGAGATTACATGGTGTACCAAGAACTATCATTTCTGATCGAGACGTGAAGTAATTAAGCCACTTATGGAGAGCGCTATGGAGTAAGATTGGAACTAAGCTGCTATTTTCCACCACTTGTCACCCTCAAACGGATGGCCAAACCGAAGTTGTGAATCGAGTACTCTCCACGTTGCTTAAGAGCATTATTAAGAATAATCTAAAAACATGGGAAGAGTGCTTACCACATGTGGAGTTCGCATATAACCGATCAGTCCATACCACCTCGGGACACACTCCTTTCAAAGTTATGTATGGGTTCAATCCATTAACTCCGATGGACTTATTGCCATTACCCATTGATCAAATTGTGAATAAAGATGGACTTAACAAATCTGAATTTGTTAAGAAGCTTCATCAACAAGTGCGGGATAATATTGAAAAGAGAACCAAGAAATATGAACAGAAAGCAAACAAGGGTCGAAGGAGAGTTGTCTTTGAGCCGGGAGATTGGGTGTGGTTGCACATGAGAAAAGAAAGGTTTCCAGCCCAACGAAAATCTAAATTGATGCCTCAAGGAGATGGGCCATTTCAAGTAGTTAAGAGGATCGATGATAATGCTTATCAACTAGACATCCCTAGTGAGTTTAATGTTAGTGCAACCTTTAATGTTGTTGATTTATCTCCTTTCGATGTAGGTGACGATTTGGGGACAAATAACTTTAAAGAGGGAGGGACTGATATGACCATCAAGAACAAGGACCCAGAGAAGTACCTAAGTGGCCCCATTACACGTGCACGGGCCAAGAAGTTTCAATCAGCCATGGAAATCTTGTTTACAACAAGCCATGGACGTGGGAAAGAAGAAATAATAAGGTAGGAATGCTTTACCTTACTCATGCATGCATTTGCATGAGAATTTAAGTATTTCATAACTTCCATTGCATTAATAAAGTGTGCTGGTCATTAAAGCATGCACTTCATTTATAGTTTTAGTTCATTTAGGGAAGTAGTTTAATTATGTATCTTAAATCATTCATTAAACTACTTCATTCATGCATTTAGTTAAATTCAATAAAGTTAGTTCTTTAATTAAACTAGTTCATTCATTTAACTGGTTCACTAAATTGCCTAACTCTTTAATTGCTTCATGCATCCTTTATTTTAAGTTTGAATAAATCCTTTGTGTGTGTCTAGGTTTATGTGACGTGTAGATTAAAGAAGAAACTTTTCAACTTCAGCTTGGAAACAAGTCATTGATGACCGTCTTTACTCAGGCAAACAAGACAATTCAAGGCAATTCAAGGTTGAATTCTTTTTATCTTTTCAAGGTTGTTCATCTTCTTAGAGTAACAAAGCATTTAAGCTTCATAATTCACCTATTCAAGGTTGAAATTATGAACCAATGAAGGCCATTCACGTTCAAGAGAAGGGACATGAAATAATCAACATTCAAACTATGGATTCAAGGCCTTTATTTATCATCTTTTGAAGGCTGATCATATTCTACAAATGAGCAAGCGATGAAGGCTGATTTAATGTCATTTAATCATCAGATTAAGTGATAAAATCAGCAAGGAATTCAAAGAGACAAGTTGATTTGGACGTGTGGGATGTCTACATTCATCCTATGTCCATATTAATTCCCTTTTTATCCATTTGCAAGCAAAATGAAGAAGCCCAAGCGTCACCACTCCTTTTGGACGAATTTAAGGTTAAATTCATCTCAATTTGAAGCAAAATCCATCCATCAAAAGGATAAGAAAGAAACATTTCATTTATTTGTATACAATAACATTTAGATGATCATTCATCTCTCATTTGTGTGACTTTTCATATGGTGTCTAGCCACACTATAAATAGGCACCTTAGGTTCATTTGTAAGAGATTTTTTTGGAGAATATAAACCTTTGAAAGATTGCTTTCATTTTGTTATTGCGAGAACTCTATCGGCTTCAAGTTGTACTTGTAGTCTTCTATCCATTTCCTTTTACTATAGTGTTGGTTCCAAGCTCTCTTATAACTTGTGGGTCACGTTCCACACTCCTCCACCTCGACTCCATCAAAGTATATTGTTGGTTCCTAGCTCGTTATAGCTGGCGGGTCACAATTCGCTATCCTTGCAACCGTACAAGTCCACGCCACCTTTAGCATCTCCCATCACTCCTTCTTTCATTTACACTTTTCCACGATTATCATCATCCATCCTTAGCCACCAAATTATCCAAATTACCTATCCAATTCCTTTCTTTATCAATTGTTATTATATTGCTATTCGTCTCACATGTATGTTTTTTGATATCTTAGAGTTCAAAGCGTAGCAACGAATATTTCTTACTAGAATCACGATCGGGCACATATATATGACTCGGGTCACATTACCGGGTTCATATCAGTTTTCCAAAAAAACACATTGTCAAAACTTGTTTTGAGATGTTTTGGGTTGAAAAGAGGGAAACGGTGAATTTTTGTGGGGGTAGTTTAGGGCCGAGTTCACATGTGTTTTTGGCTTGTTTTGATGTTCAAATAATGTTGAAATTATGGTTTGTTCATAGAAAACCCGAAATGGGTTGAATGTATATTTTTGAAGGTTGAAAATCTTGAGTTTTTGGGTGAGTTTTGGGTTTAAAGGATAACTGTTCGGTTGGTAACCTTTGATGAATGTTTTTAGATGTTAGTTGGTAAAATTTTAATGATGAAATGGCTGGGTTGAGTTCATATGTTGTTTTTTGATGTTTGGTCGATGTTTCGGTGGCTTTTCGGACATGAAACGATGGGTATTCGATGTTAGATGTTGAGTTTTTGGATTGCTGCATGTTTGGTAGCTTGAAATGAGTCTAATAATCCATTTTGAATTGGTTAGAAACAAGGGAAGTGAATTTGGACACGTTGGACGCAATACCGGGTGATTTGAAAGCTTGAATCGGCATCTCGGATAGCGTTTGTGTGTTGGCTGGTGAGTGGATCGATTTTAAAAGCCTTAACTTGGTTAGGACAGGTTTTGGGAGTTCAGATTGAGCTTGAAAAGCTAATCTAAGCTCAAGAGTAAGTTTTGAGCATTTTCGCCTTTATTTTTGGTTAAATTCTACTAAGATTTATGAATGGTTTCCATGATGTGCGTTGCCATGAATATTCATGTTTTTGTACATGATGGTACATGTATATGTTGTTACAATTGATTTCGTTGTGGTTAATGAGTTATGTAATGAGATGTTGTGTTTGAGTACACGATATGCATGGAATTGTGATATGAAATGGAATGTGGAAATGTTATGGATATGGATATGTTGGTTATATTGACATTCGATGATATTAAGTTTACCGGATATAGTTGGTCGACCAATAGGATGAAAGTGCACTCGAGGTAAAAGTCATGCGTGGCCTTAGTGATGTCAGATTCCACTAAGGAGGAGTACGCTGATGTGAGATTCCACCGGAAGCTTTATTTTGCTAGTCGAGTGAGTGCGGTGATGTGAGATTCTACCATAAGTGTCTAGTGGTATTGAGAATAGTGATGTGAGATTACACCGTAAGATTATATGTATATCAGAGTAAAAGTTTTAAATGTCAATATATCCATGATGCTCTTAATTCTCTTGTTAATTATGTTCTATTGTTAGCATTCTTTATTTTCTACACATGTGTTGGCTATGATGTATGAATGGAGACAATGAGCATTGAGGTAAATGCATAATTCATTGTGTGTTAAAGCATGATGTGGAATGATTTGGAATGGTTTGAAAACAGTCTTAGTTTTCAAGTAAACTATGGATTTAAAAACTGCATTGTTGTTGTTAATGTTTTGAGCACCGCTAACTAAGCATTATTGCTTACGCTCCTATTTCCAACAATACAGATCCTTAGTGTACCGGAACAACCAAGGGAACAAGGAAGAGTCCAAGAAGGACATTTTTGCTCAAGTATGATTTTACGACACAATAATTAGTATATGGCAATAGGATAGGACCTTTGTGTTTGGAGTTGTTGTTTAGAATCTTGTTGCTTGAGACATTTGTTATGCCCAAATAGAATTGTAATGAACTTTGTTATGTTGAAGCATGATTTGGTTTGGTTTTTGGATGTTTTATGAATGCTATGCTATTTGGCCTTTTTAAATGGATTATGCTTGGTTGAATCTTGTCTCGTTGGTTGTTTAGCATGTCTTTAATATGCGTTCATGATTAGTTTAAGTTTTATGCATGTTTATGAAGTCTATCGATGCTTTTTAGTGGATCAAATATGTTAAAAACCAGCAAAATCTGCCATTACAAGCCTACCGTTTTGAAACGGTCGAGCTCGTTTTTAGTACGGGGTACCCATAATGGCCTTCGTGTATCGATACGGTTTAGGGGTGTATAAGTACATTTTGCTACGGTAAGTTCTGGTTTCGATGCGTTCTTGAGGACCTTTCGATACTGGTTGGTGTTCCGAGACCTTCGATTTTGTTTCGATATGCCCGTATCGGAACGGTCCCTACGTGTTTCGAAACGGTCTCTTGAGGTTGACTTTGGGTTTTTGATAATTGAAATCGTATCGATACGGGCCCGAGCGTATCGATACGACCTTGTTTGAAATTGTACAAATTAGGTACAAGGGTTTTACTCTACTTGGCTCAAATTGGACTTGATTTTTGCTTGAATATGCTTGACTTGATGAATAGTTGTTGTTGTAACTTAAATGGCTTGTTTTTATACCTCCTCATTGAATTCTAACAGTTTGAGTTGGTGACATCATCAATAGAGCTATCAGACTCTCTCTTTCCCACCATAAATGTAGTTATGCAACCTACCGTACGAGTACTCGCGTCACTGTATCGATACTTGTCAAAAGAAGAAAGAGTCATTGTATACAAATAGTGTATTGATACGTGAAGAGGCGTATCAGTATGGAAACCAATTTTATATAGGGGATATGTACAACATAGTACGTACCGATATCGGTTTTGCTCATTGGAATCTGGAGAGTTGTTTAACCAAAAAGTGTATCGATACGATAGTTAGGTGTACCGGTACTGTTAATCAACTTTCAAAGAATTTGGTTCCAAAAATCTGACAAGGCAGCTATCAAAAATTAAATGCCAAGATTTTTCAAATTTTACCAAATCGTATCGGTACGCCAAGGAGCGTATCGGTACGACAAGTAGTTTTTAGAATCCAGGATTACATCGAGTCTAAAAACCATATCGGTACAACAGAGAGCGTATTAGTACACTTTTCTTAACTCGTTTCCAGTAGCCAAAAATCGTATCTATATGGGCGTGATCGTATCGGTATGCCTGGACAAATTTCAAAATTTTAAGTTAAAAAACACTTAGAAAATATTTTAGATACTTGGCTTTTGATTAAAAAATACTTAAAGTTCGAATCCTTGTCGTTTTGTGAGTCTTTTGAGTATTTAAAAATTTATTTCATTTTGCTATTAAGTCATTGAAAAAATGTTGTTATATCAAAATCAATTTTGGTTTTACAATCTCCCCATTTTGATATAACAAAACCCAAATAAATTTTTAAAATTTCTCCCTCTTACTTTAAGGTTAAAAGATGTATTTTTGAAAATTTTTAAAGCTCTTTATATTTCTCCTCCTTTTTGTTAGATCAAAATCAATGTAAGGAATAATAGAAGCAATGCAAAGCAACATAAATATTATTAAGCTCTTAAAGCATAAAAGTTCAAAGCAAATAGAAGTTTAAACTCAAATCCTAAAAACATAGAGTAAAGCATATGTCCTAAAAAAGGAAATAACATAGATAGGTGCATAAAAATCCCTCAACTAGATGATATGCAATGAGATGCAAAGATCTAAGGAGGACCATCTTCATCTTCATCATCGTCTCCGTCATCCTCATCTTCCATGGCACCGTTACCAAAGGTATGTCCACGCCACTCTCCACGAAAAGTGGTAAGAGTCATATCCATTGAGGCTTGGCTAGCCTCCATAGAGGTGATTCTTGCATCAAAGGAAGACGATGGAGGAGCAACTGGAGGATGCATTACAAGAGCATTCTCTTCTTCTTCGGGCTGAACATGTTGAGGAAGATTTGCATTTCGAACCCATTGGCCATCATACCAAGTGAATTTAGCCTTGCGAAGGGATTTGTCGTCAATAGGATCGGTGAGAGACATTTTAAGATCATATGAGCAATCAATCCCAAGCTTGTGAAAGATGAAACTCAAGGTCGTTTCATAGGTGAAGGATGAGACAAAGGTCGAATGACGGTTTTGACCAAGATAGATGATCTCCGCATATATAATCTAAGCAGCGTTTGGGTGCTTGCCTTCCCGAAAGCATTGGATCCAAAAGCTATCAACTTGACGAATAGAGGACCATTTACCATCGGATGGATGGAACCACCAAGTGATAAGAGAGTGAAGGAAGTGGTCATGAGCATAAAGAGTGGAGACGAAGCCGAGTTGAATGTTTCCTAAGGAGTGTTCATCATCTAAACCAATATCCTTAACCCCCCAAAAATTAGCTATAACCTTAGAGTCAAGTCGAAAAGTTTGACCCTTAAGTTAAGGCTCAATGGCTATAACTTCATTCTTGGCTTTGTCCACAATACATCGAGCATTAGAATAAAAGATCAAAACAAGGTTTTTATAAAAAAAATCCCGAGTATGCTAAGAAAAGGCATGAACTTCCATTCGGTAAGTAAATCAAGATATCGAAAGTTAAATTCAAGGGAAATCAAGAAGGGGATAGAAACCTTACGCTCATGAAGAATTTTGAAGTTTTGGAAAACTTTGAAACGAACCATCGCTCGAGTGAAACCAGACTCATTAGTAATATGTTGCAAGATGTAGGACAAATTTGGTTTAGTACCATTGGACTTAGAGTTAGATGAGGATGCAATATCCTTTCTCATACGTTTCTTAGGAGCCATAATCTGAGATTAAAATCAAGGAAAATAATGTATGCATAAATCATCATATTCGATCCAATAAATGATCCAAAATTCAAGGTGTTGATAAAAAGGCTATACAATATAGTTTAAAAAATATAAAACAATTTTTTGGTAAAAAGAATTTCGAAAAATAGTGTAGAAAAACATATAGTGTATTTTTATATTCGAATAAAAAATTTTAGTTTGAAAATAATTTTTGAAAAATCTTGAAAACCCATATGATATATGTTTTTATATAAAAATAATTCTTAAAAACAACGTATGTAGAACTAATGTGCTAACATCTCAACAACATAGAATTTGAAACGAAAATTAAAAAGATAGGAAAAGGAGTTTATAACTTGAATATGAAATTTGGGATGAATAAGTAGATGATGATGCACAAAATTGATGACAAAGCTCAGGCTTGATTTAAAGAGAAAAAATCCTAAAAAGATTTGAAGAATGATGTGAAAAATCAAAAGGTTTTGATGGGTTTTTATTGCCAAGGTCGACTAAGGTTTTGAAGAAAAAGTGGTTGAGTTTTAATTAAAGTTAGAAACTCTCATTTAATGATATTTAAACACTCAAGCCTCAACGCGTACCAGTACGCTAAAAGCGTAGTGGTACCGACTCGTCATGAACACTCGAATCATCAGGTCGTACCGGTACAATTTTACTTGTACCGATTCCTTCGTGAACACCCGTACTGGTATAGTGTTACTTGTACCGACACTCTCATGAACACGTACCGATACGCAGTTACTCGTATCGGTACCCTTTGCTAGAAATGTATTTTTGAACAAACTTGAGTTCAAAAATTAGATTTTAATCGATTCTAAATGCATGTACATGATAAATGAGCAACATTTAGGGTCTAAAACCGATACATACTCCCCATAGCAACAAGCATAGATGCATTAAGAAGCAAAAACACATAAGCATGATCATCAATAAAGTTCAAGCAAATTTTGACATTTAAGAGCTCTAAAAGGTTAAGATAGGCTAGTTAGACCTAACTCTCTCCTAAGAGAACAAAAATAATCTTTGTCTAATGGCTTTGTAAAGATATCCACTAATTGGTTTGAGGTATCAACCTATTCTAGAACAACATCATTCTTTAGGACATGGTCCCTAATGAAATGGTGTCTTATCTCTATGTTCTTGGTTATAGAATGTTGGATGGGATTCTTGGTGAGACATATAGCACTAGTGTTCTCTCACTTAAGGGGTATGGTACCTAAATCAATTCCATAGTCTAGAAATTGTTTCTTTATCCAAAGGACTTGAGCACAACAACTTCTAGCTGATGTATATTCCACTTTGGTGGTAGATAAGGCTACACTATTTTGTTTCTTAGAGAACCAAGATATGAGCATACTACTTAGGAATTGGCAAGTTCCAGAGGTACTTTTTATATCTATCTTATAACCCTAATAATCTGTATCAGAATAAGTATGTAGGTCAAAGGAAGAGTCTCTAGGATACCAAAGGCCTAAACAAGGTGTGTCTCTAAGGTATCTAAAGATTCTCTTAATTTCTATAAATTGTGATTCTCTAGGGCTAGCTTGAAATCTAGCACACAAGAAAACACTAAATACGATATCGAGTTTATTTGCAGTAAAGTAAAGCATAGAGCCACTCGTAGAACAATAAAGCTTACAATCAACACATTTAAATCCTTCATCTTTGTCAAGACTAATCGATGAGCTCATTGGAGTGGCTTGAGGCTTCACATTCTCCAAGCCAAATTCCTTGAGAATATCGTTGATGTACTTAGCTTGATTGATGAAGATGGCATCCTTCCTTTGCTTGATTTGGAGCCCCAAGAAGAATGAGAGCTCCCCCATCATGCTCATCTCAAACTCACCTTTTTACAAATGATTTTATGAAATGAGATGCATTTGAGATTGTGATTTGAGAGTTGTTTTTGATGAAACTAGCATGTAAGGCCTTTGCCTTGAGATTTTGCATTTCGGTAAAATGCATGTGATAGATGGTACAAGTGATGTTTAAAAGATGTTGATTTGCTTTGAAATGATTTCAAGCATATGTTAGAAAGAGCATGATGAGATAGAGGCTTTCAAAAGAGAAATGATTTTTAAAATGCATTGTTGTGTTGTCTTGTTTTGAACATCCCTAACTAAGCTATTTAGCTTACGCTCTCTTTTCCAACAATGCAGATAAATAACTTTTGAGGCAGCAAGAAAGCAAAGAAGTTTTGCCAAGGAGTGACTCTTTTGCTCAAGTATGGTTTTTTGTTGATGCATTAGTAATAAAATGGCAATGGGAGGATGCTTGTGCTTTTGGGAGATACATTTTAGAACTCCCTATTTTGGGGCAAGTTTTTTATGCCTTATATGACTTGTAAATGGACTTTGCATTATGGATTTTGCCTTGGTTTGAGTTTTGACTCTTTTGTGGCTATATATTCATAGGTAGCATGACTATAGATCTCTTTGATGATTCTTGCCATGCCTTTTTGTTAAACATGCCGTGTATGCTTAGGAATTAATGCTTAGATATATTGTATGCATGTTGGAAGCATGTTAGATTGTCTTTGAGTGGATTAAAATGGATAAAAGTTGCATTTCAGGACCTTACAGGCCATATGGGATCGATACCCTATGGGAGGGTACCGATACGACCTTGTTAAATGATCAAGGTGTACCGATACGCGGGGGCATATCGAAACTAAAATTGGCTACTAGAATTGGCCGTACCAATACGAGGTGAGAGGGTATCGTTACGGTCTTGCCTTGTCGAGCTTGAGGGTTGTTGGTGTTGAGGGCGTATCGATACCCTCTATAAGGGTATGGATACGGTTGTAGTTAGGGTACTTAAAAGAATCTTTTATTGTTCTAAATCTTTACATTTTGGTCCCTGAATGTTGTGTATGTAAATTAAATGACTTGGAATGATTAGTTGGAGCTGAGTTTGGTCTATGATGCATGTAAATTGACTAAATTAAAGTTGGTAACTCTAATTTGGTTAATGACCTCTTAAACTATCAAAATTACAAAATGGTCCCTAATTTATGCTTGTGTGCAATTGAGTCCTTTCCCGGTGATTATTTTAAGTAAAATCTGTTCTGCTGCAACGCTTAACACTTAGGTTAATAAGATGCATCTAGAAAAGATAGAATGAAAAAATTAGGGTCGTTTATTGGAGTAAACTTCCCGGTTTACTTCAATATTCCCTGTGTGACCTGTTCGGTTCAGTCTATCATTCAGGTTGGGTCGATGGGGTTACATTTTGTGGTATCAGAGCCAGGTTACGAAAGATTGGGATCTCGATAAGGTGATGTGCTATGATTCTAAATTGTATGATGATGATTACTTAGCATGATGATTGTTTTGGCATGTCAATGTGTGAAATGGATAATGTCAGTTATTATGCTCGATGAATGCTACAATTATCTGATGATATGATTTGATTTTGTTGGTTGCTATGCATGGTGTTGTATATGATATATTATGGTTACTAAATGCTTTATTTGAGATGCATAGTAATTGTTGACATGATTTATTTATGTATGTATTGCTTGGGGGAGATGATACGGGTGCCCATTGCCATATTATCACTAATGTAGAAAAATATTTTTGGTTTTCAATGAACTTGAGCTCCTTGGACACTTGCTTTCAAAATTACCTAGCTGTTTTGTTGTGAAATTGTCATGTTCAAATTTGCATACTTTTTCGAAATGGGACCAAAACGAGAGTATAGGGTGGGTAATTGTAATGTTACGAACAAGAAAGTTGAGGATTTGCCGCCTCTGCCTCCTCCTGGTGGTAATGAAATGGGTGAGAGAGCTAGTGTAGAGGGTGTTGGACATCAAGCAGAGCAAGGGTAAGCTATTGTTGATATGACACCATTGATTCAAGCCATAGCTGGGGCTTTTCATGCAGCGATTGCGGGTATGCGTGTGGCCGCACCACAATCTGGTGCTAATTCTAGTATACCCTTGGAGAGTTTGCATAGCTTGAGTGGAACTGAGTTCAGAGGGTTGTCTCTTGAAGGTTCTGAGGCATGGTTTGAGAGCACCTGGAGGATTCTTGGTCTAATGAGCTGTAATGATGAGCATAAGTTGATGTGTTGTGTCCTTGCTTCATGGCGATGCTTATGCGTGGTAAACAACCATCACTGCTGGTATGGAACCTACTAACGTATCTTGGGGCTTTTTCGTAGAAACTTCAAGAAGAAGTATTTGGGTGTTCGCTATCTTGATGAGAAGAAGCGAGAGTTTATGTCATTGGTGCAAGGAAACAAGACCGTTTCGGAGTACGAGGTCCAATTAGTTCAGTTGAGCCAGTATGCTCCTGAACTAGTTCCTGATGAACATAGTAGATGTGATTGCTTTCGCTATGGGCTTGTGAAGGAGGTCAAGACGTACATGTTGGCTTCGTATTACATTAATTTTGATGTCTTGGTCACTCAGGCTAAGGACATCGAGTAGAATCTGGGGTTTGTTGCTCATTTGGGTGTTTCTAGCTCCGAAAATAGGTTAACAGAGTATGATGTTGGTAGAGATCGATACAAGAAGCGCAAGGATAGGAAGTACCGGCATGATCCAAGACAAGGTGGTGGTAACCCTGGCCAAGGTCAACAAGGCCAGAATGTTTTTGTTCGTACATCAGATTGTAATTAGTGCGGTAGGAGGCACACATGAGAGTCTTGGGGCAACCTGGGTACATTCTGGAACTGTGGGTCACGAGGACATATGAAGCGTGACTGTCCACAGACGGTTCGAGATGGGCAAGCTTGGTGAGAGCTACTGAGCCATAGAGAGGCCATGGGCGTAGTCGTGGTAACTTCCAACGTAGGGATGAGGGTTAGAGGAATGTGGCACATGTCGTTGCTGTTCAGCCTGAGGGAGGTGGACGGGCTAGGGTTTATGAACACCGAGAGGGGAGGAATGACATGGATGTGATCAAAGGTACTTTTACTTTGCAATCCTTGTCATTACTTTCATTGATTGATTTTGGTTCTACACATTCATACATTTTGCGTGAACATGCCCAAGTGCTTGATTTGCCTATTGAGTTGTTATACATTGGTATGCAAGTAACTTGTTCCTTTGGTGAGACAATTGTTACGAGTAAGTTATATAGGAAGTGTCATTTGTCTGTTCAAGGCCATGAGTTCGAGGTTGAATTTATGGAATTGCCTTTCTATGGTTTTGATATGATTTTGGGTATGGATTAGCTGTCCAAACATAGAGTTGTGATTGATTTTGAGGCAAAGCGAGTCTCGTTGAAACTTGCCGATGATTATGAGTTGGTAGTGGTAGGCGAAAATGTGAAATTCTTATCTAATGTGGTTTTGGCTCTCGAAGCAAGTCGGTTGATGCGTTTGGGCCGTGAGGCTTTCTTTGCTTATGTGATGAATCCTGATACAGAGGAGGTGCGAGTGCAAGACATACGTACGGTATGTGAATTTTTTGGAGTCTTTCCAGAATAGTTGCCCGGTTTACCACCGAATAGAGAAGTTGGTTTTGGCATCGAGTTGAATGAGAATACAACTCTGGTGTCCATTGCTCCCTATTGAATGATGCCAAAAGAGTTGAAGATGTAGCTTCATGAGTTGCTCGATCGAGGTTTCATTAAGCCTAGTATTTCACCTTGGGGTGCACCGATCTTGTTTGTGAAGAAAAAGGATGGCTCGATGAGAATATGTATAGGTTATCGTCAATTGAACAAGTTGACCATTTAGAACAAGTATCCTTTGCCAAGGATTGATGACTTGTTTGATCAGTTTCAAGGTGCACTGGTGTTTTCAAAGATTGATCTGAGGTCCAGGTATTATCAATTCAAGGTGAAGGATATGGATGTGCCTAATACAGTTTCTCATACGAGGTATGGGCATTATGAGTTTTTGGTGATGCCGTTTGGTTTGACAAATGCCCCTGTTGCGTTTATGGACATGATGAACCGTGTGTTTCACAAGTTCTTCGACATGTTTGTGGTGGTGTTTATCGATGATATTCTTATTTACTCTCGTACCGAGGAGGAACATGATAAGCATTTACGGATCGTACTGCAAGTGTTGTTAGAGAATCAACTTTATGCTAAGTTGAGCAAGTGCGAGTTTTGGGTTAAGGAATTTGTTTTCGTTGGGCATGTAGTTTCAGCCAAAGGAATTCGAGTTGATCCCCAAAAGATTGAAGCGATGATGATTTGGAAGCTACCTAAGACTGTCCATGAGGTGTGTAGTTTCCTTGGTTTGGCAGGATACTACCACGTATTCGTAGATGGTTTCTCGAAAATCGTTGCACCTTTGACAAAGTTGTTGTAAAAAGATGTGAAGTTTAAGTGGACAGAAGTTAGACAACAAGCTTTTGAGAAGTTGAAGGAAGCTTTGACACAAGCTCTTATCCTGACTCAACCTTAATTTGGTAAAGAGTTTGTGGTATGTAGTGACGCATCTTATGTTGGGTTGGGATATGTGTTGATGCAAGAGGGTAAGGTGGTAGCTTATGCATCTCAACGGTTGAAGTTGCACAAGAATAATTACCCTACTCATGATATCGAGTTAGCTGAGGTGGTGTTTGCCTTGAAAATCTGGAGGCACTACCTTTATGGCGAGAGATGTACTGTGTATACGGACCATAAGAGTTTGAGGTATTTGATGACATAAAAGGAATTGAATCTCAGGCAGCAAAGATGATTGGAGTTGCTTAAAGATTATGATTTGACAATTGAGTACCATCCATGGAAGGCTAATGTAGCAGCCAATACTTTGAGTAGAAAAGTAGCTGTAGATTTGAGAGCGACGTTCGCTCGATTGAGTTTATCACGAGATGGTGGTTTGGTGGCCAAATTACAAGTAAAATCTTCATTGGTAGACCTGATTAAAGAGAAATAGTTGTTGGATGATTCTTTAGTACCACATGTTTAGGATATTGCGGAAGGAAACCCAACATATTTTTGTTTCAATGATGATGGTGTCTTGTTTTACAAGGATTGAATAGTGGTGCCTAATGATGTTGAGTTGAGACGTATGATCTTGAGTGAAGTGCATAGTTGCCCTTTTTCTATGCACCCTGGAAGCACAAAGATGTACAATGGGTTGAAAGATGAGTATTATTGGGTTGGTTTAAAGAAAGATGTGGTTGATTTTGTTGGCAAATGCATGGTGTGTTAGCATGTTAAGGCTGAACATTAGTTCCCTTCTGGATTGTTGCAACCTTAGAGGATCCTGGAACTGGAATGGAAGTAAGAGAGGATCACTATGGATTTCGTGACAGGTTTGCCTTTGACACCGTCCAAGAAGAATTCCATTTGGGTGATTGTTGATTGTTTTATGAAGTGTGCACATTTCTTGGCAGTGCATACTACGTATACGTTGGACAAGTTGGCAGATTTGTACATTTCTAAAATTGTGAGGTTGTATGGGGTACCTGTCTATTGTTTTGGATTGAGATCAGTGTTTTACAGTGAGGTTTTGGGAGTGCCTACATCAAGCGTTGGGGACGCGCTTAAATTTTAGTACTTTGTATCATCCTCAGATGGATGGTCAATCTGAAAGAGTTATCTAGGTGTTGGAAGACATGTTGAGATGTTGCATCATTGAAGAAACAGTTACCTTTAGTAGAGTTTGCCTATAATAACAGTTATCAAGCGAGGATTCAGATGGCTCCGTATGAAGCCTTGTATGGGAGAAAGTGTAGAACACCTTTGTGCTAGGCTGAGGTAGGTGAGAAACACATTTCCTTACCTGATGTGTTGAAAGATACAAACGATAAAGTGAAGCTCATTTGTGATCGTTTGAAAGCGGCTTTGGATCGGCAAAAGTCTTACGCAGACTTGAAGCGAAAGGAAATCGAGTATATTGTTGGCGATAAAGTGTTTCTAAAGGTTTCACCTTGGAAGAATGTGATGAGATTTGGCCGGAATGGCAAGTTGAGTCCAAGGTTTATTGGACCAGATGAGGCGCTAGAACGAGTTGGACATGTTGCTTATAGATTGATGGTGCCTATCGAGTTGGAGAAAATACATAATGTTTTCCATGTATCCATGCTTCGAAAGTATAGATCGGATCTGTCTCATGTTATGCATGTTGAAGAGATTGAGATGAATCCAGATTTATCTTATGAAGAAGAACCGGTTGAGATCTTAGATTCGGGCATCAAGGTTCTACGTGGTAAGACTATTGAGCTAGTCAAGGTCTTGTGGCATCATCGTGGTGTTGGAGAAGCCACGTGGGAAAGGAAGGATGGCATGAATAAGTAGTTTCCTCATCTTTTTCCTCCAGGTAAAATTTTAACGATGAAATTTCCTAAGTGGGGGAGATTTGTAACGCCCGGGATATATAGGCCTAGATGCTTTAGGTGTTGGTTTGAGTTAGTCGAACCTAAAATTTGAGAACCGAGTTTCGAGAGTAGTTCAGGGAAATCATGTTTCGGGATAGAGTAAAATTATGAGAAAAATTGCTAAAATCTTCTAAAAATTTATATAGAAGTTTAGTAAAATCAATTTGGGAAAATGGCTTTTGGAAGAGTGAGATTTTCGATTAGTGACCGTTTTGGAAAAACACAAAATCTATTTTAAAAGGGAATGTTTTGAAAGGGGCCAAAACTTAGAATCTTTAGGGGACTACCACTATAATAATAATCCATTTCCTTTAATTTTACCATTCTTTTAAATGGTTTATGAAAAAGAAAATAAAAAAGATATGCTTTTATTAAAAGAGGTTTTTATTACCTAAAAACCAATTGACGTTATCTTCAATTCTATCATTTTCCTAAATAGCCAAACACTTTATTTTCTCTCCAAATCTCTAGAAACTTTCATCTTTCCATCTCTTTTTACTTTACAAATGATTTTCTTGGTTTTATCATCATCAATCTTGAAGCAAGTTTAAAGAACTTTCATCAAATCTTGTCAATTAAGGGAAATGCAAGATTTGAGGTAAATTTCGTTCAACCCCTCTAATCTAAGTTCTTTATTGAAATTCTCAAATTTTTGGCTCTCTAAATATGTTTAACAATAAAGTTTTAAGTTGCAATTGTTGAAAATAGTAAAATCTAGTTTTAAATAATGATTTCTTAAGATTTTCGGTTGGGTACTGTATTGAGTATTTTGAGAATGATTTTAATCTTGATTTGGATTTTAAATGATGTTGAGATAAGAGTTTTAACATATCATTCCCGAAATAGATTGAATCCTTAGTTGTTTAGTTTGATAAAATTAGGTTTTTGGCTTGTTATTGGAGTTTTACAATTGTTGGGGGTATATGGATGTAATTAGATTGCTTTTAGATATTAAATGATGATAAAAAGTGGATGGAAGTGATAGATTTTGGCTGAGCTGAGTTTAGGGGTCAATCGGAGGTGTTTTTAGTTGTTTAGTTAGGTGATTAGGTGTTTTTGGGCAGAGCAGCGAGATAACTTTGAGTTCTGGTAATTTTAATGGATTGAGATGCATCAATACCCTATTTTTATGTGTTGAAGTTTTAGAAGCTTCGGAAGCTTGATTTCTCTTTGGCAAAGCAAGCGAGGCATAATCGGTGAGTGATCTAGTTTTAATGTATTGGGAAAGGCTGGAAAACAAGGTTTAGGGGTTAGTTGAGTTTGGAACACTAATCTAAACCCAGAAGTAAGTTTGGGTTGATTTACTCTCATTTCTCGATTTTGTCCTATTAATTTTTATGTCCATGCTCTTAATTTTAAGCTAGATGTAAATCCACTATTTATGCATGATTTGTGAAATGTGTTGATGTCTTGATAAATCCCTTGTGGTAGAATGTTGATTTGATAAAGGTAATGTTGTTGAGAAATGCAATATTTTGAAAATGCATTTGATAAGAGATTATATGGTTTTATGTTGTTGCATTAAAAACAGTGGGTATTTGAAGTTAAAGTACTGAATATTGGCTTAAAATGAGATTGTTATTACTGGATATAATTGGTCGACTAATAGGATGAGAAGTACACTACAATATACAAAATTCGTACGTGCTCATTGGTTCGGGCAATGGGGGTAGTGCCATCCCGTTCCAAAGTGAGATTCCGATGATGTGAGATTCTATCGCGGTAGGTCTTGCTGAAATATCCAAGCTTTGTGGCGATGAGAGATGCCGCCATGAGAGTTCGGTGATGTGAGATTCTACTTGGATAGGACTTGACAATTTAGTCAAGCTATCCGCATATCCGAGTAATGTGATAAAAATACCAATATATGAGTTTGTTAATGTGATTCACATGTATCTTATTACAAATGATTTGATGAAATGATATGCATTTGATATTGTGATTTGAGAGTTGTTTTTGATGAAACTAGCATGTAAGGCCTTTGCCTTGAGATTTTGCATTTCCGTAAAATGCATGGGATAGATGGTACATGTGATGTTTAAAAGATGTTGATTTGCTTTGAAATGATTTCAAGCATATGTTAGAAAGAGCATGATGAGATAGAGGTTTTCAAAAGAGAAATGATTTTTAAAATGCATTGTTGTGTTGTCTTGTTTTGAGCATCCCTCACTAAGCAACTTAGTTTATGCTCTCTTTTCCAACAATGCAGATAAGTAGTTTTTGGGGCAGCAAAGAAGTTTTGCCAAAGAGTGACTCTTTTGCTCAAGAATGGTTTTTCGTTGATGCATTAGTAACAAAAAATGGCAATGGGAAAATAACGTCCATATGTTCCACATATAACGATAATGCATCAAAATATGATCAACGACATCCTCTCATTCACCGCACAACCTGCAACGCACAATGGTCTCGTCGATCAGAATCCCTCTATCCCTTAACAACCGTAGCGTTAACAACTTTCTCAAAAGAACGAACCATAAAAAGCATTAAATTTTCGGCGGAATATGCAATCGCCAAATAACACTCACATCTGTAGTATCCTCAAGGCCAAAAGGAAATCAATTTATATAACGAGCCCACAGAAAATTCGCCAGTCGACTCATGGTTCCAAATCAACTTATCCACATAATTCCCGTTCACCTTGTACACCGATACACAAGCTCTTAAATATTCTAATTGTTGCACCTTGAAGGATCGAAGCTCATGACAAAACAAATTGCTCCAATTATCATGATCAAAATTGACGGCACATGAATAATCCTTCACAAGTGCCAAATTATTCACCGCCAATCAAAATAAGCTAGGAAATATCATTTGCAATGGCTCATCTAAGCACCAAATATCTCACCAAAACAAAATACTCGCTATAACCCAATAGCCAAGCAAATTAAGATACATTCATAAACATTTAAATATTTTGACGACACATGACATACATATGTCGTCGCCCCACCAGATTGACACGTCAATCTAAGACTTGGGCGCCATATTTCACCAAAATTAGCGATCTCCACAACAAACCATGTCCTCGAGCATAACTATTTTATAATATCAATATTTTAGGTTAGTTAATTAGTTTCAAGTTAGTTAGGGTTAGTTCATAGGTTTCGTTAACAGCCTATATATCTATATATGATTATCATATAAAGGTAACTCATTCTATTTTCATGAATAAAGAAGTTATTAATTCATAATATGGTATCAGTGTTTTTTCTCTGATTTCTTCCGAATCTCCATCTTTTCTTGCTTTTGTTTCTTCATCGTCCTCTTCCTTTTCTCTTCCTTTTCTTCATCATGGTGCAAATCTCGGATCAGCAACACACATATCAGTTTGAAAATGGGAGTAATCCTTATTATATTCATCAATCTGATAATCCAGGGATGGTTCTTGTCACTCGGCCTCTTTCCAACGACAATTACAATAGTTGGAAACGTTCTATGTTGATGGCTTTATCTGCCAAGAACAAACTTGGTTTCGTTAATGGTTCGATAACTGAACCTGATCCTTCTTCCACGGATTTTTTCAATGCCTGGACCAGGGGTAATAATTTGGTCAATTCCTGGATATTGAATTCAGTTTCTAAAGAAATTGCTGCTAGTCTTCTTTATCATACCACTGCGGCTGCAATCTGGAAGGACCTTGAAGAAAGATTTCAACAGACAAACGGTCCTCGCATCTTTCATCTCAAGAAGAAGCTTTGCGAACTTACTCAAGGTTCCATGTTTGTTAGTGCTTATTACACAGCCCACTGATTTGGTTCATCCTCAATTTTCTGATCAAACTGATGCTCAAAGTGCTTCTCCTATGCAATCTACTCATTCAAAAGATCCTGAAGTTCATATACCAACTATTGAAGATCATGTACAAGAAGATATTTCCCAACAGCATGATACAATCGAGGTTACTTAGCAACCTGTAGATGTTCATCCTTCAATTGCACATCCATCGGAGGATAGGGCTCTTCGCAGATCTTTAAGGGTTCCACAAAAGCCATCTTATCTTTTTCGACATTACCAAATGGAAGCAAATCATATCAACAATGCCCGTTCTTATCCCATTGAAGATTATGTTTCTTCCTCGAGGCTATCTAATTCTTACAAGTCTTTTATTGGCAATATATCTTCTGCTTATGAGCCATCTTTTTATCATCATGCTGTGAAATACCCTGAATGGGGAGAAGCCATGCATGCAGAATTAAAAGCCATAGAGGATCTTAACACATGGACAGTAGTTCCCTTACCTCAAGGGAAACAACCTATTGATTGTAATGGGTTTATCGCGTGAAATATAAAGCTGATGGTACAATTGATCGTTGCAAAGCTCGTTTAGTTGCAAAAGGGTTCACCCAAGTTGAAGGCATAGATTATACTGACACCTTCTCGCCAGTGGCAAAGTTGACTTCTTTCAAAATTCTCTGTGCCTTGGCTGCTGCTAATGACTGGAATCTTCTTCAACTTGATGTTAATAATGCGTTTCTTAATGGCCAACATGATGAAGAGGTGTATATGAAGTTACCACTTGGCTATGAGTCAAAGGCTGATCACCCAGGCATGGTGTGCAGATTAAATAAATCTATTTACAGCCTTAAACAAGCGTCTAGGCAATGGTTTTCCACCTTTTCTCAGGTACTTCTCAAGTTTGGTTTCACCTAATCTCCATCCGATCACTCTCTATTCACTATGGGATCTGGTGACAAGTTTGTGGCTCTACTAGTGTACGTGGACGATATTATCCTGGCAGGGAAAGACGTATCATTGTTAGCAGCTGTTCAGGATTTCTTACAATAGAATTTTAAACTCAAAATTCTTGGTCCCTTGAAGTATTTCCTTGGATTTGAAGTGGCACGCAATTCCTCGGGCATATCATTATCACAGAGACATTATGCTTTACAACTCTTGGAGGACACAGGCTCTCTTGGTAAGAAGCCAACTACTTTACCGATAAATCCTTCACATAAGCTGAGTAGCAAAGAGGGAGAACTTTTACCTGATCCACATGTATACCGGCGATTAATTGGGCGTTTATTGTACCTTACTCACACAAGGCCAGATGTTACATATGTTGTTCATCTATTAAGTCAGTTCGTTTCCTCTCCTAGAACACCTCATCTAGCTGCTGTCTATAATCTTTTAGCGTACATTAAAAAGGATCCAGGCCTGGGGTTGTTTTTCCCTGCGAATAACAACATGCAACTTAGTGCATTTGTTAATGCTGATTATAGTGCTTGCCCAGATACAAGGCGGTCTACTATAGGGTTCTGCACTTATATTGGAGACTACTTAATTTCATGGAAGTCTAAAAAGCAACACACTGTGAGTCGATCATCCTGTGAAGCATAATATCGAGCAATGGCCTCAGCTACATGCGAATTAGTTTGGATTGCAGCACTTCTATCGTCTTTTCACATCGTTACATCAACTGCTTTTCTGTATTGCGACAATCAAGCAGCTATTTACTTGGCTTCTAATCAAGTGTTTCATGAAAGAAACAAGCACATTGAAGTGGATTATCACTTCATTCGCGATAAAGTCTTAGTCGGTTTCATTAAGCTGTTTCATATTAGATCAACTAACCAGTTGGCAGATATATTTACCAAAGGGTTACATTTGCCTACTTCCAAGAATCTGATGGCCAAGCTGAAGCTGTTGAACATCCACCAATCTTCAGCTTGAGGGGGGCTATTGTATTATATCAATATTTTATGTTAGTTAGTTAGTTAGTTTCAAGTTAGTTATGGTTAGTTCATATGTTTCGTTAACAACCTATATATTCATATAAGATTATCATGTAAAGGTAACTCATTCTATTTTCATGAATAAAGAAGTTCTTAATTCATAATAATAACACTAACACCATTTGGCAAGCAGCGCCAAATTGCAGGCATGTAAATCGAAAACTCCTAAGATACCGAACTTTTTTGGTCTACACACAATCCTTCAATTAACTCTAGTCAATTTGCATTTCACCTCCTTAGCACCCCATAGAAAATTTTGCTGGATACGATTAAGTTTGAGATTGATACTCTTCGTAATGAGAAAAAAAATTATGTTATATAACATAAGCAAAGAAAGAACCAAATTAACCATGTTAAGTGGATCAATCGAATCGAAAATGGCCAAGATGGGGTGAATTGGCTTTTTAAAATTTAAGGGAGTGAATTGAAAATGTGGAAATTGAAGACCACACAATTTATAGTGGTTCAAGCTTAGAACAAGCTCTACATCCACTACCTTAGCTCCCACCAAGGATTTTCAACCAATTTCACTAGAAATCCGTCCCCTTTACTCGGATTAGGAGGAAACCTTACAATCTGTTAATCTTTCTACCCAAAGATTAACTAAGACTCTCTAAAATACAAAGATTTTGGGCAAATAAAAATAAACCTCACAAGGTATAATATTTTCCTAAATTACATGTTCTTTCAACCCAAATTGATAAAAGATGAATACAATGAAAATCACTCAATTGGGTACAGGGGTTTGATTCTATTTGGCTTAAATTGGATTTGATTTTTGCTTGAATGTGTTTGACTTGATGAATAGTTGTTGTTGTAATTTGAATGACTTGCTTTTATACCTCCTCATTGAATTCTAACCGTTTTGGGTTGGTAGCATCATTAATAGAGTCGTTGGGCTCTCTCTATCCCACTATAAATGTAGGTTCTGCAACATACCGTACCGGTATCCGCATCACCGTATCAGTACCTGTCAAAAGAAGAAAGAGCTGTTGTATACAAATAGCGTATCGATACAAGAGGAGGCGTATCGGTACGGAAACCAATTTTATATAGGGGATCGGTACAACATACTACGTGCGTATCGATTTTGCTCACTAGAATCTAGAGAGTTGGTTAACTAAAAAGTGTATCGGTATGATAGTTAGATGTACCGGTACCGTTAACCAAATTTCAAAGAGTTTGGTTCCGAAAATGTGACAAGGCAACGGTCAAAAATTAAATGTCAAGGTTTTTCGAATTTTACCAAATCATATCGGTACACCAAGGAGCGTAACGATACAATAAGTAGTTTTTAGAATCCAGTATTACATCGAGTTTGAAAATGTATCGGTATGACAGAGAGCGTATCAGTACATTTTTCTTGACTCGTTTTCAGTAGCAAAAAACCTACGGGTGTGACCGTATCGGTATGCCTGGACAAATTTCAAAATTTTAAGTTAAAAAACACTTATAAAATATTTTAGATACTTGGTTTTTGATTCAAAAATACTTAAAATTTGAATCCTTGTCATTTTGTGAATCTTTTAAGTATTTAAAAATTTATTTTATTTTACTATTAAGGCCTTAAAAAGATGTTATATCAAAATCAATTTTAGTTTTACAAACCAGTATCAAACGAAAAATAACCTTGTTTCCACCCTACCAATCGCTGCCTAAAACGTTGTAATAAAGGTTCCCATGTTTCCATTCCTCGTGGATTAACACATATCGGCAAGCCCAAATACTTTATTGACAACTGATCCACAGTTACAACCTAGAATGGCTGCGATATCCTCCATCATCGAATCCTCAATCCCAACACCATATAAGCATTATTTATCATAATTTATCTGTAAACCTGAAGCATATTCGAAACAAGTTAGAACATGTTTCATATTATGTGCATACTCCACATCACCATGCAAGAATAAAATTGTGTCATCCACAAATTGTATGTGAGAAATGAAAAAATCTGATGCCACTCGTACTCTTTTTAATAAATCCTATTTTTTAAGTTCGCCCCGGGCCTCCAAAAACTCGGGACCGGCCCTGTAGCACGTGATTTTTTTGTCTCCTTATGGATTCCCGGAGTGGAGACAACTTCTATAGTTCTTCGTTGAGCCTATTCTTCTATTGTATCTCATTTTATGATAGCAATCCAACATTCATTCGACTGTCTAATTCATCACTTCCAATAAACACTCATCGACATTCCCAAACGTAGTATTATTCCACTCTTTCAGAAAGACTTTGAAGCCACGCAACTTATGTAAAAAATTTGGTTGTTCCTCTAGTACACTTAGGCATCTCCATTCTTGTTCCATAAGCTTCACATTGCGTGTTTGTGTAACCCGTGCATTTAGGAACCTATCTGAATCAACTTACTAATATAATTGGAGAATGGTAATTTATTCTCTACTAGCTTTGCAAAATGTTCTATCCACGCATCCGATTCAAGAAATTTGTAAATAAGACTGCATCTATTTCCGGGTCACTTACCCTGTAACAGAACATCAATTAAAGCTTCACATTCAATAAAATCACAAAATTCACCCATACATCGAATTACAGTAGTGTTCCTCTACCTTCACCACCCAAAGTGAGTCCACCAATCCACTCAATTCATTGAAAAAACGTGACTGATCCGCCACCACACAAGGGGCATATACCCCAATAATGCCACAATTCCAGTCATCCAAAATCCATCTTCCTTCGACAATCACCATATTCATCCTTGAAAACTTTGCTGGCGCTTGAAATCTGTCAATACACCTCCCGACCTACCAAGGGATGATGAAAACACATATTCAAACCTATCAGTATACCATATTTGGCCCACAATCTCATCATTCAATACTTCCAATTTAGTTTATTGCATAAGAACCATCTCACATCTTTTTCGTTGCAATAGATGTTGAACCGCTTATCGCTTCAATGTTGATCCAATACCTTGCACATTCCACAACAATAGTCTCATCCTTCGGCATTATTTTTTTCGCTCTCGTGCTTTGATAAGCCGTCTGATATCCTTCACCATCTCTTTTTCGTTACCAACAGTTTCAACCTCGATTAATTTCCCCAATCCCAAAGTTTCCCTTGCTTCATTCAAGACGATCACCAGCGATCCATGTATGTTTAATCCGAAATCAGGAGGGAGAGGCATGTTTGCATACATTGAGTTTCTTGATAAACAACAAGAATAGCAACGTCTCATGAAGGATACGAATCTTAGCATCTACGTAAAATCGTCTCGGCCTCTACTCAGTTCACCCGGTTGAAAAGTTGAGAGCAATTTTCTTTTCCCAAAACTGTTTTGAGAAAAATACGATTCAAGAAAGTTAGACGGCTGCTAGACCATTAACCCCTTTTTATATATTACGTTGCCCTAACTGTGCTTAGGGATTTTAATTAATTCCAAACTATAATTACTTTAACTATCTTTAAATTCGGAATTCTATGTATAATAAAATACTTCAGCATATATATATATATATATATATATCTTAATATTAATTATACATGTTATATACGTGTAGCGGTGTTTTTCGCTAGTAAAAATCGAAATCGAGTTACGAGTTAGTTAACTTGATTTGTTCTTGATAATTCAGTTTTTCGTGGAAACGATGAAACTTGTAAAAAATCAGATTT
Source organism: Hibiscus trionum (assembly GCA_030270665.1). Lineage (NCBI taxonomy): Eukaryota > Viridiplantae > Streptophyta > Magnoliopsida > Malvales > Malvaceae > Hibiscus > Hibiscus trionum. The sequence goes on along the minus strand of BSYR01000027.1, from coordinate 11,175,561 downwards.
TTAATAAAAAAAGATTTAGAGTTGCCACCGGCCACTTAGGTAGGCCGAACACCGTAAAAAATAGAGATTCATTTGAAAGGGTTCGGGAATTGGTTACGTGTGGGGAAGAATTGGTCACTTCTACCGCCTCCCCTAAAATAAGGGGCATGGTTTGATCCACCCCAAATTTGGTGTGAAATTCTCGTGAAATGGAGAGCAGCCCCCACCCCTATTTATAGTGGGGGTGAGGGGAAAGCCACTGTGGTTTTCAGGTGGGTTAGCCCACAGTTTTGCTTGCTTGTTTTTTTTTTTTTACTTTTTTAACATTTTTTCCTTTCTTTTTTTCTTTTTATTTTTTTTTATTTTTATAATATTATACAACTCATTACTATGAAAACGTAAAAAGGGTGAGTCTACTCCGGACCAAATATAACGTGCACACACACACACATATATATATAGCCGACAAAAATAAGTGATTACATACGCCCCTCTTTGTTTGTCCTTGTAGAACAAGGATAAAGCAAAGACGAACAACACTTATTTTGTTCGGCCTTACTGCCGGCGATTTGTTCCTCCGAAATGGCCACGAACAAATACAAGTCTTGTTTTCCCGAAGTGGGAGAAAACAACTGAGGAGGTGTTAGCAAGTCCTACTGAAGCGGCAATAGACAAACCAACTATCCTTCAGATGACTCATTCTCCCAAAAGGCGTTGAATGGGCCAAACTAAGCTTGCTTTCCCCTTGTCGGTCTCAGGCAAACTGGGCGGCGTTGTACGTCCTTCCATGACGAGCCAAAGATCCTTCAAACAACTCAAACTCTGAAAAGGCGTTAAGCGGGCCTAAAGTAGACTTGCTTTCCCTGTGTCGGTCTCAGGCAAGCCGGGTGGTATATACGAACCTTAAACGACTTGCTCTCCCAAAGGGCGTTGAGCAGGTCTGAATAAGTTTGTTTTCCTTTGACGGTTACATGCAAACTAGGTGGCTTTCTCGAACCAATAGTTCCTCCTGTGTAGAACTTTTCGCCTTGAAATCCTGAAGTTACGAGTTTCTCCTATATAAAACTCTTCGCTTGAAATCCTAGAGCTTCGGGCTCCTCTTATATAAAACCTTCAGCTCTGAAATCCTGAGGCTTTGAGTATCTACCTCATTCGCCCTGAGCTTTGAGTATCTACCTCCTTCGCTCTGAAATCTTTGGGCTTTGAGTATCTGCCTCCTTCGCCCGGAGCTTTGAGTATCTGCCTCCTTCGCTCTGAAATCCTTGGGCTTTGAGTATCTACCTCCTTCACCCTGAAATCCTTGAGCTTTGAGTTTCTACCTCATTTGCTCTAAAATTTCCATATGGCGAGTCTGAAATCCTTCGCCTAAAATCTTTGAGCTTTGAGCATCTGCCTCATTTGCTCTAAAATTCTGATGTGGCGAGTTTGAAATCTTTCGCCTAATATCTTTGAGCTTTGAGTATCTGCCTCCTTCGCTCTGAAATCCTTTCTTGCTTTCCTCTTCTTCATTTTCTTTGCAATGGCGGTGCCTCATCTCTCACCTCGGGTCCACCCTTTATGCTCCCTCTTTTTCCTGAGTTCCTTAACCTCTTGCTCTAAAGCGTCTTTACAAGTTTTCACTTTAGAGATTCTTCTTCTTCTTCTTCTTCTTCTTCTTCTTCTTCTTCTTCTTCTTCTTCTTCTTCTTCTTCTTCTTCTTCTTCTCCTTCTCCTCCTCCTCCTTCTTTTTTTTCTTTTTTCCTTCTTTTTCTTTTCTTTCCTCTTCTTCTTTTCTTTTCTTTTTTTCTTTTCTCCTTCTTATCCTTTTTCTTCTTCTTAGGAGCGACACCCCATCTTATATCGGGTTCAACCATCTTTGTTTCTTTCTTTTAGGGGTTTTGAACATTTTCTCTTTAAGTGCCTTTCCAAGTTTTCACTTCAGGCTTGCTTTTCTCAAAGCGCCCTTTCGGGTTTTCATTTTTTCTTATTTTTTCTCTTTTTTCCTTTTCCCCCTTTTGTATCTCTCTCTCTTCTTTTCCTTTTTGTTTTCTTCTCCCTCTCTCTCTCGTTCTTTTTCTTTTCTCTCATTATTTTCTTTTCTTTTTCTCTCTTTTGTCTTCTGTTTTCTTTTGCTCTCTTTCTTTTTCTCTTTTCCTTTTGCTCTCTTTCTTTTTCTTTTTTTATTTCTTCTCATTCTAGCGAACTTTCCCTTCTCCTTGGCTAAACGAGTCCCTCACTTTGGAAACTTCTTCGAATCTTTATTAGCTGAGTTCTTCTCGTTAGGGACTCATCGTCGAGGAGTTCCAAGTCAAAATCCTTTGCAATCTACAGAATCTGTCAAAACAATAAAAATAATTTGATGATATGAGTTTGCATGCTCCTAACCTAGGGATGTTTAACTACATATGATGCATGAATGAAGTCATTTTTAAAGCTGTTGGGGAAGAAGCCTTTCTTTCGGGTCGATCATCCTTAACTTTCATGGGTTTTCTGTCTTTTTTGAGTCTTTATTTCCGTCTCGTCTTGGAAGGACATGGTAGGCCTGTACTGGTTTGACTAGAATCAGTACTTCCTGAAGTCATTCTTTGAAGCACTACCCCACTCATCTTGGGCTTAGCTATTGTCTTTTCGTTGGCTCTCCATGATGAGCCTTCTTCAATCTCAATGTTGGAGTGAACGCATGACCCTCCTATATTTTTTCTTAGTCCCATAAGGTCCGATATTCATCTTTCTTTACCGAATCTTCCTTTTTCCTTCCTCTTGAAAGGAGGCACTGAAATCCAAATTTATAGCACTACGCTTGCTTAAAATTGGGCGTGATTGCTATCTACCCTCAGGCTCGTCATGATAATCCTTCTATAAATTCAACCTTGAGGAGGACTCATGCCCCACAGGTTTTTCGCATTTTCTTCGTTCTCAAATCTCTAAATGGTTTGGCGTAGGAGATCTTGCGATTATTCAGTTATGTCAACCATGTTAGTCTTTGATTTAAAGCTTTGGAGGGAAGCCTTCATCGTCAGGCGTTCGAACAAGTGCAAAATAAGAACATCATTATCTTCCAAAATTCCTTAAGAAAAGGCGATCAAGCCCTAAATCCCTATCAGATCCATCCTCATGACCTCAACCTGACGTGTAGGAATGCTCCAATGAAAAGATGGCGATATCCCACAATTCGGCATTTGAGACTTTTTCTGAACGTCAAGGCCAACTTTTTTCTTTCGCCCATTATAATTCTTTCTTTTTCTCGACATTAGGGTGATCACATACCTCTAAGTCCCTAGATTCTTGGTCAAATTCAATCTTAGTGAAGCTCAGCTTTATAACCGTTTACCTTTCGGATAGGCATTCATCATCTAGCACCAAAAAGGTCCCTTGTGGGCCTTAATTCTCAACCTTCATGTTTTTGGGCACAGTCTCAGTCTACTTGTTCATTTCTATGCAAGAGACTTATGAGAATAGTATGGATAAAATAATTTTATTATTATATATATATATATATATATATATATATATATATATATTAAAGAAACATGGTAAGCGATGTTTATGGAAACCAACCTTGGGTTTTGAAAAAAAAAGATCAACCCAAATAACATTTTTTGTTCAAAAGATCACAAACGTTGTGAAGGTACGTACATGTGAAATCCTTGTTGGGCTATTAAGCTTCCGAGAGGAACAACCCCCATACCTAATTTCTACCCAATTTAAGGTGGCTCTCTTTAACTCACAAACTCACCGTCCCCCATCTTTCCCTCTTTTCTGATCTCAATCAAGCATTAGAAGTGTGGCAATCCTTGAAGAAAGGTTAACCCTGATAGGCGGGATGTGATCTGAAGACAAATTCATCTATCCGTGTATGATCAAAATGGTCTTTCAAGGCTTGTAATGTAGGCTATGGCTCACGGTTATGAAAGAAAGAATATATAAGCCCAAACAAGTGTTTAAGGGTCATGAAACCAAAGGATCATTTCTTCCGGCTGGAAGTCTCAATTACACACTGTCTGATCTGGATATGCTCATATGACATACTTATTTTCGCTTTTCCTTTTTTTTGGATCACTCTAGACTGCTCGCTTTTAGGTTTTCACCCTAGAGCTCATTTCCTTTCATCTAGTGTAGATTCGGATCAACTTACTTCTTTATACTACATTGCAACATGCTTTCATTCAAAGGCGATCGATCTTTCAGGGCTGATCTATTTGGATGGAGAATTCTTATAGCCTTTTCTCACTCTCACTCCCTTTTCCTTTCTCCTTTCCCTTGTCTTTTTTTTCTTTTTTCTTTCTTTTTTTTTTACCTTTTACAAAAATGCACTTAGTGCTTTCACTTTCCTTACTCTTTTACGTTGGTGATTTTCACCTTGGTTTGGGTTGGCTCCTCGAGCATAAACTTTCAGTTCTCCGTTTCCTTTTAATGTTTCTGTGGCACCAACTGAGAATTATTCAACGCATTGACTACCCTTCATTGCCCCCTAATTCATGAAGCATCATCTTCATAGCATGATCAAGCTCAATGTCATTCATTATTTCATAAACTTTTATCTATTTTGCCCCCGGTGTGGGGGTGATCTTTGGTTTGGGTTGAATCAGAAAAAAATAAGGAAAAATTATTAGGCTCAAAATGGGACAACAATGGATATTTTCTCATTTTCTTTCTTTGAGAAGAGAAATGAAGGAATGCCAAATATATTCTCATAAACGGATATCAAACAGTTTTCAGGTGATAGATGTTTTAGGGTTATCACTTTATTCAAGGGTCTTAAACAACAATGTCTGAGAGGAAAATTCACTAAACGAGATTGGCTCGTTATTCCTGAACACTCATCGTTATTCCTCCCTAGCCTAAGTAGAACAAACAAATTTCACACTTATAGCACCCTCACAACATTCGATTTTGAATTTAAGTCATTCTTACAAAAAGTATATACATATATGTGCGAGAAAGCAAAAACAAGCTCATAATAATAACGAATAAATGAAATGTTTAAAAAGAAATCAAAGAATATAAGATGCTTGCCAAATGAAATGCACATGTTGTCTCTTTCATTGAAATCGAACAAGTAAACATAACATAAGTCCTCACAAAAGATCCTTGTTACCTTCGGGTGACAATAGCAACATTGGTTCCATGTATTCCTTCAAGAGAAAATGCAACATGCATGACTTAAACACGTCAATTCCCAAATAAGAAAGCCGAGAACCAAAACCCTAAAGGTCGTGTCTCCGAAGGTCATGCTTTGTTGAGCTTTGGGCAAATGAACTGTCTTGATGAACAGAAGATGCCTCTTAGGGTGGGTTGGATGAGGGACTGATAACAAGAGGATTCTTGAAGATCGGGGGTGCCCGAGTGGTCTCCTAGTCTTTGAGCAACACTCTTTCCTTTTAGACTAGACTGTAGCAGTTGGGATATTCCTTTCATCATATCTTGTTGGGACTTGATGATGGTGTCCCTTAATTCTTGCTGGGTTCGTTCCAACTAACCTCTCAAACCGGCCTCTAGCTTAGCAAAACTTTCCTCTATTTTCTTCTTTTGGTGTCGGGTAAAAGGTAAATGCAGAATCTTTGATGGCTAAGGATGCTGTTACGATATGATGTGAGCACGTTTATGCCACCCAACGGTGCAACTTCAAACTTTCAGGGAAGTTTGCTTTTTCATTTGTTACATACTGATGTGTAACATTTCTTATACTTATATTATTTATATTAGTATGTTTGGTGTGTTTTGATTCAGTATGATATAACTTATGGTGTGTTTATATTTGTTTGTGAGCTAATAAAAAAGGTTGCAAGTATTTACGACTTGTATTAGTGTTTCCATTAAGTTTACAATACCTTGATGGAAGTTTGTTGTGTTATGATGTAGGTACGTAGGAGGACACTAGCTCAAGTGAGCATATGCAGCTCAACTCCAGCTCAAGTAAGCATAAGCAGCTCAACTCCAGCTCAAGTGAGTGTATGCAGCTCGGTTCCAGCTCAGAAGAGTGTAACCAGCTCACTTTTAGCTCATCACACATTTAGCTAGTTCGTTTCAGGTCAGTTCATTTCCAGTCAGCTCAACTTTAGCTCCATTAGCTCAACTACAGCTGACAAATCCAATAGCAACTGAACAAGTGTCATGTACTCGTGTGAGCATATACCGCGCGCAAATAGGAGGACGTTGCATGTACCATGTACGATCAACCCAAATATGTAACAAGTGCAGCCGAGTATCCCTTATTTTTTTTCACCCATTTTGCAGCAATCACATGGAGTTTGGATTTTAATTCATCCACCATGCAACATCACGTGGGTACACATGCAGCCGAGTGAGTGCCTTATTCTCACTTATACATATAAAGCGGCAGATTGGATGATAACAAATGAATTTCATTTGAAATTCAAAATCTTTCCATCACATGTTAAATGTGATTTCAAAGTGCCGCCCAGCCACTTGAATACACGGCCATGAAGTATTTGCCGCCCATTGAAGTAGTTTTTATTTTTATTTTTTATTTGAATTCAATTTTCAAACAGTCGAATGTCAACCACACATTCCACATTTCAGTTGTTTCACTTGTATTATTCATTTGACCGAACACTTACTTGTAAAGGATTAGACACTTGATGAATTTAATAATATTTGTGAGAATTTCTCTCAATTTTAGTTCTTTTTAGAACTTTTTCTTTGATACTTCGAGTTCTCAATTGTTCGATAATTGAAGGGTCCAAGTCCGTATTCGAACAAATTCAAGATAAGGTTCGGGTTCGTTCAACAGATTGTTCGAGTTCTTCCTTGGAGTTTGTTCATCTTTTTCGACTATGAAGAACAGTTTCGATTCGGGTTTGCGTAATAGATTATGCAGGTTCTTTCGAGTTCATCGTGTCAAGTCCCAAGAACGTTGTTGCCATTGTTGAATGCTTGAAGAAATTCATCTTCAACCTTCAAACTATACTTAAACTTTCCGCAACCTTCTTCTCTCTCAATTCTAATTTTTTTCTTTCTTTCTTTTTACTTACTTTTAATATCTATTTACGACATCATGTTTGTTTCTATTGCAGAGAAGTGCTTGCTATTATCCTAGATCCGTGAATGAACGAGGAATGTTGTTTTCTGAAGCAATACCCCTTGTATCATATGGTATTAGAGCTTAGGTCGGATTTTAGCGTTTTCTGCACTACATATATCAAAAACAACAAAAGAAATAAAAAAATCAGTTTCGAAATTCTGGAAATTCTAGAAGTCAAAGTCAATGTTTGACAAAAAAAGACAAAAAATCGAAATAAAAAATACAAAAATTCAAAAAAAAGAAGAAAAAGAGTGCTGAGTTGTGTAGAATGAAAAACAACATTGTTGAAATGTTTTGATATGTTGAAGGATGTGTTTATCTTGCCTTGAAATGCTATGTAATCACCCGAAATCAACTTTTCTTGTTTGTTCCGGAGATAGGATGGTGGTAAGCATTTCTACTGTGTAAGTTGCTAAATTCTTGTTCTTTTAGCATCCTTTCTTTCATTTCATTTTGTTGTCTTCTTCATCCCCAATTCTTAACTTTCGTTGTTGTTTCTTTAATTCCTAACCCTTATCCTTGTTCTAACATTATTTTCTCGTTACCCATTGTTTTTCCTTGCAATTTGACAACACTTGCAGAATCTGAAACGTCGGAATTAGTTCCTTTAAAGAACTAAGTACGAGAGATTGAGGGAAAAGGAAAACTGAGCGTGTGAGATCAGAAGGAGAGACAAAAAGAGCCATTCAAATTTTCTCCCGAGTGAAACACGAGCACTGAGTGTTAATTTCTGAGTGCACTGTTCTTTGGAGTGATCCGTGAGAATTTGTTGAGCGTGTTATTGTGAGGTCCTTTTTCTTTATTTAACTAACATATAACATCTTTTCTTTTGTTTGTTTTAGTGTTTGAAAATGGCAGGTTCTGATGATAATTCGGGCAAACAACAACCACCGAATCTCCAGATGCAAGCCTTAGAGCGCATGATGCAACGAGTGATTGCTAATGCGTTAAAGCCTATACATTCTCGAATGGATAGACTTGATGGGGGTGGTTCCCATTCTGTCCATGAAGAGATAAATGATGACAATGTGCAGACATTTGCTACCGGTGAAGCACTTGTTGACAAGAGAAGTCTGAATGATCAACCATCACAGGATGAACTGCAACGAAACAACCTCTTCCATACGAGATGCAACGTGAACGACAAGGTATGTATTGTGATTATTGATAGTGGTAGTTGTGCTAACGTTGCTAGTACTCTCATGGTTGACAAGTTAGGAATGAAGACGACCACGCATCCCAATCCGTACAAGTTACAATGGTTGAATGATGGTGTTGAAATCAAAGTTACCGAACAAGTTGTTATACCATTTTTCATTGGTAAATACAAGGATGAGGTAACTTGTGATGTTTGTTTTATGGATACTTGTCATTTGTTTTTAGGAAGACCGTGGCAGTATGATAAGAGAGTTTTGCATGATTGTTACACCAATCGATACTCTTTTACTCATGAGGGCAAAAAGGTAACTTTGGCACCTATGACTCCAAGTGAAGTATATGAAGACGAAGTTCGTTTGAAAGCGAGTACTGCAGCTTGGAAGGCCAACAAAGAGAAGAATGAATGCGAAAAGAAGAAAGCAAATTCAGAGGTATTATCTGATTCGACATTTTCTTCTATTTCTTCTTCTAACTTGCAGGTTAATAAGGTGATGTCGTGTGAAGTTCCCAAGGTTGCTACTGTTGGTATGTCTAGTGCATTTAAATTCTTTCCAGAAATTCATCAATCTTCTTTTCCACGGTTTGGCGTTCCTTTCCATTGTACTATTGATTTTTCATTTTTATATGTTGATTTCTTTGGTTGTACATTGGATTGTGAAAAACCTTGTGTTGTGATTCTGGATGACCGTCGAGATTCTTGTTGTTCTTTGGAGTTGCCTTTGTATGTCATTGTTTGCAGGATTACGAATGTGCAACGAGCATTTTCTGAATTTATGTTGTGCATTATTCGGAAAGGTAAAAGAAAGAAGGCATTTCCATTTGTGTTCTTTGTAAAAGAACTTTATTCGAGAGGATGGCATATGTACCGAGCAAGACGGCTGAAGAAGTTCCCTGCCAAGCGAAAGTCGAAATTGTTCCCTTTTGTAATTACGGTCGATTTGGGGACAAATCGCATTAAAGAAGGGGGGATATGATACAAGGGGTATTGCTTCAGAAAACAACATTCCTCGTTCATTCACGGATCTAGGATAATAGCAAGCACTTCTCTGCAATAGAAACAAACATGGTGTCGTAATTAGATATTAAAAGTAAGTAAAAAGTAAGAAAGAAAGAAAATCAGAATTGAGAGAGAAGAAGGTTGCCGAAAGTTTAAGTATAGTTTGAAGGTTGAAGATGAATTTCTTCAAGCATTCAACAATGGCAGCAACGTTCTTGGGACTTGACACGATGAACTCGAAAGAACCTGCATAATTTGTTATGCAAACCCGAATCGAAACTGTTCTTCATAGTCGGAAAAGATGAACAAACTCCAAGGAAGAACTCGAACAATCTGTTGAACGAACCCGAACCTTATCTTGAATTTGTTCGAATACGGACTTGGACCCTTCAATTATCGAACAATTGAGAACCCGAAGTATCAAAGAAAAAGTTCTAAAAAGAACTAAAATTGAGAGAAATTCTCACAAATATTATTAAATTCATCAAGTGTCTACCCCTTTACAAGTAAGTGTTCGGTCAAATAAATAATACAAGTGAAACAACCGAAATGTGGAATGTGTGGTTGACATTCGGCTGTTTGAAAATTGAATTCAAATAAAAAATAAAAATAAAAACTACTTCAATGGGCGGCAATTACTTCATGGTCGTGTATTCAAGTGGCTGGGCGGCACTTTGAAATCACATTTAACATGTGATGGAAAGATTTTAAATTTCAAATGAAATTCATTTGTTCTCATCCAATCTGCCGCTTTATATGTATAAGTGAGAATAAGGCACTCACTCGGCTACATGTGTACCCACGTGATGTTGCATAGTGGATGAATTAAAATCCAAACTCCATGTGATTGCTGCAAATGGGTGAAAAAAAATAAGGGATACTCGGTTGCACTTGTTACATATTTGGGTTGATCGTACATGGTACATGCAACGTCCTCATATTTACGCGCGGTATATGCTCACACGAACACAGGACACTTGTTCAGTTGCTATTGGATTTGTCAGCTGTAGTTGAGCTAGTGGAGCTAAAGTTGAGCTGACTGGAAATGAACTGACCTGAAACGAACTAGCTAAAAGTGTGATGAGCTGAAAGTGAGCTGGTTACACTCTCCTGAGCTGGAACCGAGCTGCATACACTCACTTGAGCTGGAGTTGAGCTGCATATGCTTACTTGAGCTGGAGTTGAGCTGCATATGCTCACTTGAGCTAGTGTCCTCCTACGTACCTACGTCATAACACAACAAACTTCCATCAAGGTATTGTAAACTTAATGGAAACACTAATACAAGTCGTAAACACTTGCAACCTTATTTATTAGCTCACAAACAAATATAAACAGGCCATAAGTTATATCTTACTGAGTCAAAACACACCAAACATACTAATATAAATAATATAAGTATAAGAAATGTTACACATCAGTATGTAGCAAACTTCCCTGAAAGTTTGAAGTTGCGCCGTTGGGTGGCATAAACGTGCCCACATCACCCCGTCCATTAAATTTGTTCATTTTAGGAATGAATGCATGTAATGTGTTGTATACACGAAAATGATAAATGATTAATGGTAATCAAACAAACATGTACAATTGAATGCAAAGATGCATTGATTTAATGGACATTAATTTTATTTGTTTTATGAATGAATGCATCGTATGTACAACAGAAACATATGATTAAAGGTAATCAACCAAAAGGTATAATTGAATGTAAAGGTGCACTGATTCAACGAACATCCTCATTTAACAACATTCATAACGAAGATTGGGTCTTGTTGCAACGGGAAAAGAAAAGTAATTTCCATACAAGGCATAATTGAAACTCAAGTTCCTTTTTCGCCGATAGCTGGGTTTGCCTTTGCTCATCTTGTGATCAACCCTAGGCTTTAAGATTCTTTTGTCCGTCGTTACAGATTCTTTCTCTCGTTATGAAAGTCTTAAATTTCGAACTGTCCTTGAATCAACATTTCATGTGGAAAGTCATGATTATGCAATGTGTTGTATGCGTAATGGAGATATATAATTAAAAATGTACAATTGAAATGCAAAGAAGCATTGATTCGACGAATATTCTCATTAAACAACTTTCTATGACAAAGACTGAGTCTCGTTATGAGAAGTGAAGAACATAACTGCCACGTGGGGTGTCACCGGAACTTGAGTTCTTCTTCTGTCAATAATTGGCTTGGTGGCATTTTTCGCTAGGAACTGTTACTTTTTTTGGGCAATTTCTTGCATATACATTGTCAAACGTGCCAACTCTTGTTCATGCCTCCAGATGTTATAGGTGGCAAATTGCAATTTTTGCAATGTCGGCATCGAGCATACCTAAATTGCTCCTCTAAAGCTTTCTACCCGGTCCTTTAATTGTTGAACCTCGGCTTCCAAATCTTCAACATGAGCTTTCAAAGCTTGGTTCTCTGAGCTACTCGCCTTTAGCTTGTTGGTTGAGCTCTTGTATTTAAGAGACTTTTCCAAACTCTTTACTTGACACTTTAAGATCGTGTTTTGGTGTTTCTTCTTTTCAAGTTGTCTTGAGTGAGAAGTTTGTAAGTTTTCCATTTCCTGTGTCAGAGCAAGGAGTTGTTCCTTGTGCTCGTAGTATTTCTTCTTGTAATTCTCAACCTTCACCATTTCTTCCTTGAGTCGAAGCTCTAACCCATCGCTTGGTCCCTCTCTGGTGACCCTTTTGCCTTTGCTTAACCTTTGTAGCTTTCGAATTTCGTCATCTTCTAACCTAAGCTCAAGTTCCAACTCTTCTTTCCTCTTTTTCAAGCCATTAATTACTCCTTCGAGTTGTGTCTTCTCCAAACCGAAGTTGAACTGTTCTTAACTGGCTTTTTCCTTAAGTTGGATATACCTCCTTTGTTCTTCCTCCAACTGTTTTCTCATTAAATCGGCCTCAGTGGGAAGCATAGCCAGGCGCTCTTCCATGGATTTCATGTTGTCTGGGTTTACTTGAGGGATGTTGTCATTAACCCGATGTTCGTATTCAAGGTGACTTTGTATGGAGCACTCACAATCTTAACTCTTCTAGCGTTATTCCAAGCTGAAGATGCCTTGTACACCTCATCTTTGAAGCCTCGTTCTTTCTCGTAGTTCATGTTGAATTTGTTCAACTCGACTGTAGCCGACACAAATTGTTTTGAACCGTATTGTCTTAAGACTAGCAGGTGTGCGTAGGATGTATGCCCCCAAAGACCAAGTAATGGTACCCAAGAATACTTTCCACACCTATAAAGGACATTATTTGCTGAAAACCATGGTGCCCTCCAAACTATATTTTCATTTTTCAATTTTTGCAAAACATCTAAACAAACTTCTTCAGACCTTCTGGTTGGCCAGTCGCTCTTTCGCAGAAGCTCTTCTAGTGGTGAGAACCTGACATCATAGATGGGCCTCGAGAAATCGACGTTGGTCCAAAAATGATTGTGGAACCAAACGGTCAAGAGTTGCAAACATCCTAGAAAATAGCCTGCTCCATAATCCTTACAAAGTTTCAAGGACCGAAAAGTTTCTGAACCAATCACGAGTACCGGGTTGCCCCAATCTTCCATGCAATCAAACAGGTCTAGCACAGCTGGATGTATGAATCCTAATGCCTTTGGGAAAAGTATTAACCCATAAGTCAATAGTGCTAAAAGGTCGCGTTGAACACGTCTCACTGGGTGTACCGAAGCTAAAGTTGGGAGTTCTTTTCCGGTTGAAAGATTTTTCTTATTCTAAACCGAAGCTCGATTTTTGGCTCAATGTGTCAACGTATCCGAGAAGCTTCCACTTTTTCTCTGGAAAACAAAGTTCTCATTCTGCATGGTCGGAATAAAATCAAGTCGTCAACCGTAGAGTTATCATTTGAAATCAAAATACCTTGCCAAGGCTTGAAGTAGTGATTGATCAGAATGTCTAGCGAATCAGCTATGCCCATTTTTGCAATAAAACTATTATAGTCTCGTAGCTGTATGTCGGGATTTTTTTGCATCATTATTACGAACCAAATCTCCCATTAATTTAGTCTTTAATTTTAGACTATTTCCAACTCAATGTGCTCTTTATGATATGACACGATATGTAAAACAAGGGTAAAAAGAAAAAAAAAAGAAGACAAAAAAATGTTAGTCACATAATAATTATTAGGGTAAACTAACCCAATGACCACCATACTATGGTAAATGTATTAAAATGACCACATTAAAAAAATCGACTCAATTGACCACCCAAACTATTGAAATTGGATCAATGTGACCACCAGCCGTTAATAGCTAAACGGAAGGTGACGTGGCAGTTAAAAAATTAAAGGTATAATCACACATTTGGTCCTTATTATTTACACATTCTTTCAATTGAGTCCTAATTTTAAACTAATAAAATAAATTAATTAGATGGTGACACGTGTCAACACCTTATTGGAGGAATTTAATTATTTATATTTGATTAATAAATTATTTTCCTCCTCCAATCAGGTGGTGACACGTGTCACCACCTATTTAGAGGAGAAAAACAAAATCTCCAAACTTGCTTTAGGTGGGAATTGAATTTGGGTTCAAGTGGGACAAAAGCAATGCCTTAACCATTGCACCAAGCACATGTTTGTGCTAAAAATCACCAATTATATTATATGTCTTATTGTTTGTTACCATTCAAATTCATCTTCTTCCTTGATAAACCGAATGGACATTGATGTGCATTGTGGTCCCCAGCTTAACAATATATCATCAATCGTTAAAACTTAACAGAAATACTAAAATAACAGTTAAACAAAGTTCTAAGGTGCGACCGTCCCAACATCCCACTCGAATTGTCTGCTGATGGTACATGACAACAACATGCTTGACAATTGTTCTTCCCTTTTTGTTCTGTTTTTCTATCCCAGCTGTGCCTCGTTAGAAGACAACACAGCATCATGGTGACAAAATTATTCCAGTGATAATGGATTTCAGTTCTCATTGTATGATAAAATACTAAAAACTCGAATATAATTACAAGACACATTATAATTTAAAAAGAACTTAAATTCGAATCTTAAAAAGAACATTACTGTCAAGAATGTGATCTCAATTACTTAAAACGTTTTGCTGTGAAAACAATGTGCTTCTTGCTTTGCATTGTCAAGAAACTTGACCAAACTTGACCAAACTTGACCAAACTGGAATCCACTGTCAAAATTTTGAAAGTTGTATTTTCTTGGACTATGTTGTTAAATTTTGAAAGTTGTATTTCCTTGATAAACCGAATGGACATTGATGTGCATTGTGGTCCCCAGCTGGAAAGAGTTCAAGGAAGACATCCCCAGCTTTTTAGATACCTGCACATCAATGTCGATTCGGTTTATCAAGAAAGAAGATGAATTTGAATGGTAACAAACAATAAGACATATAATATAATAGGTGATTTTTAGCACAAACATGTGCTTGGTGTAGTGGTTAAGGCATTGCCTTTGTCCTTGTTGAACACAAGTTTGATTCCCACCTAAAGCAAGTTTGGGGATTTTGTTTTTCTCCTCTAAATAGGTGGTGACACGTGTCACCACCTGATTGAAGGAGGAAAATAATTTATTAATCAAATATAAATAATTAAATTCCTCCAATAAGGTGTTGACACGTGTCACCACCTAATTAATTTATTTTATTAGTTTAAAATTAGGACTCAATTGAAAGAATGTGTAAATAATAAGGACCAAATGTGTGATTATACCTTTAATTTTTTAACTGCCACGTCGCCTTCCGTTAGCCCATTAACGGCTGGTGGTCACATTGATCCAATTTCAATAGTTTGGGTGGTCAATTGAGTCGATTTTTTTTAATGTGGTCATTTTAATACATTTACCATAGTATGGTGGTCATTGGGTTAGTTTACCCTAAATATTAATCCAAAGGCAAGAAACAATAAATACGAGGAAATTAAACAAACAGTATGTACACAATGAACCCTAATCACACAAATTCTAACTTACTAAGGTTATCGCATGGCTCTAACGGGGTGGGTTTCTTAAATTCTCACGTATGGGTTTGGTTCTAATTGAGGGTACCCGAACTTATCTTATCACCTACTAAGGCAATAGGAACCCCAATTCTGGCCCATTATAGGCTTGCGAATTGGTTTCAGTTCGAGGGAAAGCATGACCTAGTGACGTGGAGGGCTGCTCACGTGCCAAAAGGCGTGGATTCCGGAAGCGAATTACCGACCCGTGGAAGGCTACTCACGTGGGTATGGGCATTTCACTCCCACTTAAGGGACAGAGCTCGGGTATAGATCTTAATGATATGATGCAACACATGTCGGTGATTCCTTAAAAATTAAATGAAAAATTAATTTGAAGCACACCAATTACCAAAGCCCTTTTAATCTAGGTCACATTTTCAAGAAAGAACCAACCTAATTACAATTAATTTTAATTTCAATAATTTTCCTTTGATTAAAGCGAAAATATAATCTTTGTGGCCTAACTCTCCTTTGTTTTGCAAAAACAAAATGTCCCCAGCGGAATCGTCATGCTGTAGTGACATTTTTCGCTAGTAAAAATCGAAATCGAGTTACGAGTAAGTTAACTTGATTTGTTCTTGAAAATTCGGTTTTTTTCGTGGAAACGATGAAACTTGTAAAAAATAAAATTTTTAATAAAAAGGATTTGGAGTCGCCACCGACCACTTAGGTAGGCCGGACACCATAAAAAATCAGAGATTCGTTTAAAAGGGTTCGGGAGTTGGTTATGTGTGGGGAAGGATTAGCACCCCATCGCGCCCGGAAATCGGCACCAAAATATTTATCGCTTTTAATCGAAGGAAATTGTCGAAATTTAAAATAAATTTAATTAGGCGTCCTTAATTGAAAATTGAATTTAATTGAACGAGCTTTGTTAAATTAGCGGGCTTGAATTAATCTGACGTTTAATTAATAAGGATGACGATACATCGGACCAAAAACTAAACCGACATCGAATAAGGACGACTGTCGTGTTAGTTTAGGGTTCGATATTCGTATGTCACCTTTATGCATGATGTAGACATTTAAATATGATGTAATGGCCTGGTCAATTTTAATCGTTAGTCCTTGGAACGGTAAAAATTAATTCGAATATTCGATCAATATCCTTTAAGCTCGGACTATTATGACACGAATATAGAACTTAATAAATACCTCCTTTTTATGATTTAATTTGAATAATTCAAAATAAATATGTCATATGAATGATAATTAAAAATGCATGGCAAAGAAAGGCAAAACAAAGTCTACTCTAAAGTCCTAACTTAAAATGCCCAAATTATGGAAAGCTCAATTAGTGATCTAATTATTAACTACGTGAATCTAATATTTAACCCTTAATTAATTGTCCCTTAAAAGATTAAAGAACTCTAGTAAATTATGGAAATTAATTGTAATTCAATCTGAATGGTGATGTTAATTTTACCCTTAAAATTATTAAGAAATGTTCGATTAATTTAATAAATTTAACATTTACCCTAATAAGCCAAAGGCAAATTTAAATTCATAAATTAATTCGAATTCTAATTCTAACTAAGGCTCTAAAAGACTAATTTAAAATTAATCTGATCAATTTAAGAATCGTGCCTCTATTAGACGAGCACACAATTCTAATTGATTAGATCAATTGTCCTATTTAATCTAAACCTTAAAGCCCAATTTAATATTTTATTTTATCGAACATAAATTAAAACATACATGACGATAAATAAATTTAATAAAAACAAAGATACATAAATATATAGAGCATAATAATATTCGAATATAAACATGCAAACTAAATATAAAAAAAAATATAACTAAAATTTTATTGAATAAAAAAAAAAGAAAATACAAATAAGGACATACTTGACCTAGAGCGTAAACGAAAGACCTCAATTGACTCGCACCCCAACTCCAAAACTAAATCGGATCAAAAAAATCTTCCATCAAATACTAAATCAAATCAACTAAGATCGAAACTCCCGGTTCTAGACGGTCACTTAGACCGCCTCCCCTAAAATAAGGGGCATGGTTCGATCCACCCCAAATTTGGGGTGAAATTCCCGTGAAATGGAGAGCAGCCCCCCACCAGTTTTGCTTGCTTGTTTGTTTGTTTTTTTACTTTTTTAACCCTTTTTAAATTTTTTTCCTTCCCTTTTTTTTATTTTTATAATATTATACAATTCATTACTATAAAAACGTAAAAAGGGCGAGTCTACTCCGGACCAAATATAACGTGCACACACACACACATATATATAGCCGGACAAAAATAAGTGATTACAATACGTACAACTAAATTGTACATGTGTAACTTATTTATGAATTGCTCTTATTCGAGCATGGCCATGTATTTCTAGTCTCACTCAATCAAGTGACCTGTGATACGTTTCCTATTATATAGGAAGGACAAATCCTATCTCGACCATTTATACCCCCACTACACATATAATGATATGCCCAATGTCAGTCTTTATAGTGTAACCAGTTACGGTGCACGTTTAACTACATCAAAACATACAACAATATATGTTGAGATAGCAATGATTTCAAGTCAAAGGATGATACATATAGTTATCATCATGAGCAATATCGTGACCTTTAAATAATAATCCAAGATATATGCTCATAGCGGATCAATCCAATATGTTGTTATCTAACTGTAAGTTATCCGAGAAGTGGTAGAGTTTTATTTAATCTATAATTAGAGTTTATTCCCAAGTCAGTAGTTTAGATTTACTAGAAGTCTTATTTTAATTAGGGATAAATATTATTTAAATTAGAGATAAAAGTATAGTTTAACTATACTAAAACTCTGTAATTGCCTATTTAAAGGCTCACCGTACACACATTTGAATAATTAAGAATAATAAGAAAATACAGAGAAACACATTGTTCTCTCTGGAAAATATCCTTTCCATCTTCTTCAAACAATAAATCCTTAACCACCGATCACCACCATCATTAATTGCATCTCCGGCCACCATGGCCCCTTTCTCACATGGCATCACGAGCCAACAACGGTCTTGATGTCGTCACCACTGCTGCCATCTCTGATCTGATTTTTTTTCTTTTCATATGCACACTTTTTTTTGCTGCTATCATTAGGCCACGCTCGTTCCTTCGCTTCTCCTTCGTTGGAATCTTACATCTCTGGTGAAATTTCTGCTCGTTTATTTTTGTTGTTTTGTCAAAAAGGTTATAGTTTAGCCTTAAAAAACTATTTGGTTCTATCTTAGCCATCCGTTTTAAAAAAGATAGGAGAAAAGGTTTTAGTTTAGCCTTAAAGAAAAACTATATTATTTTTCAAGGGATTCTACATCAAAAATCCAAGCTGGGACTCTAGTACGTGTAACTACCAGCTTGAGGGAGAGTGTAGATTTCTGTGATCGTTATTGAATGGAAGCAGCTACTTAGTCCGTGAATGGTAGAAAAAGCTGGAAGACATCTCAGAAGATGCAAAAACCAGAAAAAGATCATCACTGACAGAGGAAAGCTGGAAGACATCTAAGGAAGGTGCATAACCAACAACTACAGCAAAGTTGGTAGTCATCTCAAGAAGGATGCCGAAACCAGCAACATCAGCTGCAAATTTTCAACAATGACCGTGCAAAGAACAACATGATTATATCCTAGTTGTTCAACTCAATGGCTCCCGGAAAAGGGAGATCTTTTTCTCTAAGAAACAACAGAAGAAATATGAGTAGGGCATCACATTCAAGATCGAAGCTGGTGCTCTACTACGTTTGCTCATCAGCTTGAGGGGGAGTGTAAGTTATCCGAGAAGTGTTAGAGTTTGAGGGAGAGTGTAAGTTTATTCCCAAGTCAGTAGTTTAGATTTACTAGAAGTCTTATTTTAATTAGGGATAAATATTATTTAAATTAGAGATAAAAGTATAGTTTAACTATACTAAAACTCTGCAATTGCCTATTTAAAGGCTCACCGTACACACATATGAATAATTAAGAATAATAAGAAAATACAGAGAAACACATTGTTCTCTCTGGAAAATATCCTTTCCATCTTCTTCAAACAATAAATCCTTAACCACCGATCACCACCATCATTAATTGCATCTCCGGCCACCATGGCCCCTTTCTCACACTAACAACATATTCATGCTTTTATTTTGGCATCACTATGTCAATGACAGTACATTGTCATCAATCAGCAACATGTTAACTTTAAACGTATTATTATTGTTTATGCCTATAATAATACTCAATTGATGATCTTTTAATAATAACCATATTACTATATGGACATTATTACCTTTTAGTTAATTTGATATAAAGAAAAATAACAAAAGAAAATAACGGCAATGCCTTTATTTGATAAATTCGATAAAGATAATATGTCAATACAATCATCATATGATTGGTCTTTGGGCATACTCTAACACCCAATACCACATTATTTTCACCCGTCATCAAATATAAGCTTGTATGCACCTCCCCATATCAGTGAACAAAGCCCACATCCTCATCCACCATCCAACTTCCCCTTTGCGGTATTGCTAACACATGCCAATCCTCCCTCTTGTTCATATCCAGATACAATCAAGAAATCCTGAATGCACTGACAAGGGCGATATCGAATTAGGCACCATTGTTCTCTTCGTCGAAGTCCCTATCTCAGCATCTTGGCTCGGACTCTTAAATTCCTCTTGTTGATCCAGATTTTGTACACTTACAGTGTTAACCTCCATTTCGCAACTACAATCACACTTCAGAACAATGGCCTCTTTTATTTCCGTTACACGAACTGGAAACACATGCTCACCTATAAGTAGCTCAATTATTTCATCAATGTGTGTAACCCAATCTGTCTCAATTTGGAATCAATTTCTCTCGACTGTTGATGGAGCTAACGTTTCGATATATATCCGTACTAGTTCACCCCAAATTGCAACAATATTTTGGAACATGTCTTCGGACCACCCATGAATAGGGATCCCACTTGTGGACTAACATACTCTATGGTTCGACATTTTCATCTCAAGCGACCGATCCCATTAAATTTCTCTATCCATTTATTCATGCATCTGTTCTCCATGGTTGTCTTTGGAAGTTCTTCATCTTCAAACATGAGTAAACTAGCAATCCCGCGACTCTCATCACCGAGAAACCTTTAAGGTCTGCTTTCTGGATCCTTTGCGAGATCTGCTATTTTACACGACCTTCGGCAGAAACCAAGAGTACAATTTTGCAAAATCTCCCATTTATCTACATCGATCACACCCTCTACCCGTTTACGTTGCATTTTCGATTGTGACGACGCTTGGCTTGCATTTTCAATGACTCCAGTCGGCTGTTTTATAATGTTTTGCCTAGCCTCTTGATTATGGTTTATACGTTGCGGCTTCACCTGACTCGTATTCTGCCCATGGCTTGTACTAGCCTGATGAAAACTGTTTCCAGCTCGTTTCCGTCTCCAAAAGGTTTCACGTGTATCCCGTTGCATATGCTTTCTATTATTCGATCTGCATATGCTTTCGATTCCATTCTCACAAATCCAAAACTACAACCCCAACTCTATCGAATACTCACCAAAACCCTTGCCAATGCAATTGTTCTGGCAGATTAGAGACAAACATTGTACACACCTGTTGACCCTTTGCCCTCATTTCGATGGTATGGAAATTATAAATCCATTCTTCATCTCATACAAAAAATTAATACATTCAAGATAAAAAATATTATATTTTAATTTAGATTTGCTAAAAAAATTTGAGCACAAGCACAGCTCATTTTTAAATTTTGGGTAAACTACATAAATAGTCCCCCGACTATGCTCTAATTATCTTTTGCATCCCCCGACTATCAGAAGTTACAAATTGGTCCCCTGACTTAAAAAAATAACAAATTGATCCATTGCCGTTAAAAATTTAACGGCTGGTGACGTGGCAGTTAACAAAAATTGGCATAATAACACATTTAGTCATCAACTTTTACACTTTGTTTAACTTTGCCCTAATTCTAAAAAAATGACCCTTAACATTTCAAAATTCTATCAATTTAATCCATTTTTTTCTCTCCACACAATCCTAAACAAGAGCAGTCTTCTTTCTAAAACAAAAATCAAATTTTCATTTCTCCTCTTTCTATATACTTGTCAAAGCTAGTTGTGTGTATTTGAACCAAAGGAGAAACAATCTCATCATTTGATTATTGAACTGTTATAGGAGAAATGGTTGCAGTCACCTCCCGTGTAACAACTGATTTAGAGCTTGCTTCATTATTCCCTTCTCCACCTGCTAACACAAAGACCATAATCAATATGCCTAAACTTTCACAAATGAAAGTGGGATTGAGTGTGTCCCAAGATTCAATAAATTAAATCTCGTTCTTTTCATTTTTCTAACACAAGTTGGCTTCAAAAATCACAAAAAAACTTTTGCATATCGAGGTCATTACACATGCGCCTAAGTACCCACATACAATTCCCAGAAGTGAGCCTGCAGATCTCTAATGAAATTTCCTATTATTATGTAAAAAATGTCCTAATTTGGTGAAGAACGTTGCGCTTCAGGTAAACTCTATTAGACATCAACAATAAATATGGTGAAGAATGGGATCATACCAATGGTTGGTGTTCCCTCCCTGCTTCTTTTCCGTCTTGTTTGATCCACCTGACAGATGATATGCAATGACAAAAATAAGTTTTAGCGTTTGGAACCTTATAATTCTTTTAATGCACTATTTAAATAAAATAGCTCATAAAGAAACAAAAAGGTTGTTAGAAATAGGCTATACAGATAGAAATGAGATCTCACCGCATTTGTAATCCCATCACTATCATCAGTGGAACCTTCAATCTTCACACTGTTCACATGATCATAAAAATTAGTCGATCAACTGAAAAAGTTCACTTGGTCATACAGTATCGTACAAATATGTTGCTAAGTCATAGCTGTGATCTCCTAAATAATAGTACTAGTTTGTCCAGAAAAGATTAACAAACCTTTGGGACGGTTGGGGTTCAGCCCCGCCTTCAGCATTCTCAGCAGAACCGTTGCCTATTAGCATTGCAAGGCCATCAAATCTTTTCAGCTTCTTCATTAAACCTTGGTTTATATTTCCTGAGGACTTTGTTGGTGTTTCTACAGGGGCCTGCATTACAATGCTCTGGTTATATTCATCACCATATTAGCTTAAAGCAAAGACTGACAACTTGCAAGCTAACTCATGGTAGCAGTGAATATGCATTCGTATCAACAATAATTAAGGATAAAAATAGCAACAGTTTGTAAAGATTCATTCAACAACAAAAGCCTCCTTAGTCCTTACTTCAGGTGACGATGGAACACCGTGACCATGCGATCCCTGTATTTCAGGAGCAAATGGATAACAAATTCATTAGGGTATAACATGATACGACAGAAGCAGAGATCTTGGTTTTATTTAGCACTCGTACGATGCAATTTTCTTTTTCTTTTTAATTTTGTGTTTCTAGTTATATTGGTAAGGTAAGGAATCCAGGAGTATTACGAGTTGGTAAGCATTAAAAAGAGGAGAAATGAAAATTTGATTTTTGTTTTAGAAAGAAGACCGTTCTTGTTTAGGATTGTGTGGAGAGAAAAAAATGGATTAAATTGATAGAATTTTGAAATGTTAAGGGTCATTTTTTAGAATTAGGGCAAAGTTAAACAAAGTGTAAAAGTTGAGGACTAAATGTGTTATTATGCCAATTTTTGTTAACTGTCACATCACCAGCCGTTAAATTTTTAACGGCGCTGGATCAATTTGTTATTTTTTTTAAGTCAGAGGACCAGTTTGTAACTTCTGATAGTCGGGGGATACAAAAGATAATTAGAGCATAGTCGGGGGACTATTTATGTAGTTTACCCTTAAATTTTCACAAGGTAATTATTTTTATTAATAAAAAAACTCACTAAAATAGTAGGAAAAGCCCGAAAACAAATTCGAAAATACAACGCAAAAAAAAAAATCCCGCCATACACTCATGATTCAAGAAAAACCACAAGAAAATGACTCCTAACATTATACTCACATACACTCATGATTTGAAATAATATTTTTTTTGGGAATTAATTGAAAAAATATCCGATTATTGGTTATGTAGAAAAATACTCCCTTTCAGTCCACGTAAGGCAAACTCGCTTTTGGTTAAACGCAAATTATTTGTTGAGTGGGTAGGTAAGTAATCAAAAAATTAATTTACCAATTTTTTTTACACGGAACTTGGTTTTAGCTAAATGCGAATTTGCCTTACATGGACAGAAAGGGGGTATTTTTCTACTTAAGGTATTTTTCAAATAAATTCCTTAAAAAAGAATATTCTTTCAAATCAGCCATATATAGCTAATGAAATTTAATCAAAGACCGTTGTGAATGTGTGGGTTTTGATGTTGAGAAAAACAAAAACGGAGCAAAGCGAGCCCAGGAAAAATCTTATAAACGAATTGAGAAAAAGGAGTTGTAGTTGTTTGAAAGTATAGACCAAAGAAACAAAACAAAGTTTTTTTGTTCCTATTCTGCACGGGGTTTGATTCACAGATCTTGTTTTTGGCCTCGAGTCTTAGATTTCAAGCGGAAAAAGTTTGATCAGGTGACTAACAGTTCCAATAAATTATTACTGCTAATCTGCAACTTGCATTCAAGGAATATCAAATCTAATGTAGTATATAATTTGTGTTTACCACTAATCTGCAACTTGTAAAACCACTATATCTCTATCCTTTACAATCTTAAAAATGAGATTTAAAATAATATTTGGTGATATATGGAAAAAGGGTACAATATTGTCAAAGTTGGAGGCAATTGACTTTTAGTTTGGGTAACTATTGGTAGATTATATCCATAGGTATAAGATCTTTGCTAAAGGGTGAAAGCATGTATGCTTAGTACCAAATTGCGGTTGCAGTTGTGGATATCACAAGAACTTTAAAAACTGTTACGATATGGTTGTTGCACTCCGTTACTACCGTAATTTAATACTATACATACATATATACATGCGAAATATCAGTAAATCTGAATAATTTGTATGAACTGAAATCTAAAAGGAATTATGAAAGATATCTGAAAGAAAGACTCAATCATGTTTGATATCTCTAGACTTGCTTGCCACCATACAAACTATGTAGACAAAGCAAAAGATGTGTGCAATGCATGGGATGGGGAATATTTAAAAAAGAAGTTGTAGGTTGCTAGGTGTCATGTTCGAATAAAATCTTCTACCTTTTTTAGTGGTCATTTCCATGCCTCAACACTAAAAAATAAATTTTAAGTTATAACTCTAAATTCTAAACTTTAAACCATAAACCATGATCATAAACCCTAACACTAAACTATAACTCCTAAACCTAATTTTTTAGGGCGGGAGCATAGTAAAGGCCTACTAAAGGGCAGACGATTTTCATCCATTTCTATGTCTCAACATTAAAAAATTAAATTTTAAGTTCAAATTAGATAAATAAACAAGCAACAACAAGCTAACCAGGCTCAGGGAGTTAAATTGCAGCAATGGTGTGAGTGTGACCGTAGGAAACTGCAAAACAAAGATCAGAATGTTGCGTTTCTGCCTTGTTTGAATCCCTTGTGATTTGTAAACAAACGAAGAAAAAAAAGAAGGAAAAAAACACATTAAATGCGAAAAGGGGTTAAAGGGAGAAGGATCCAAGAAAATTTAAGATAAATCCGACCTTTTAAAAAGAGCTGCCAAATTTCTCTGCAAAACCTGCACCTGCCAAAGGAAGCAGCGACAAAAACAACAACCAACCTATATAACCAAGGTAAAAACAAAAGAGAGCTGAAAGACTTGATTATTTCACAACAGACATCCAAATCTTGTATTCATTTCAATACTAAAAAATCTGTAAAACTGCAAACATTGAAATCTGGAAAATATGTTCTTCATTCCATTTTATTCAGTATAGATACGGATATGAGCATATTGAAATCAGTTTCCTGTGGTCAGATATCGAAATCAAATGACAACGAAGCCTTCCTTTTGTTTGCATTATGAAACCCGGTCGCCCTTAATTGGTAATTGTAGATAAAATTTTACATTCATCAAATATAAATAATTAAATTCCTCCAATAAGGTGTTGACACGTGTCACCACTTAATTAATTTATTTTATTAGTTTAAAATTAGGACTAAATTAAAAGAATGTATAAATAATAAGGACTAAATGTGTGATTATACCTTTAATTTTTTAACTTCCACGTCACCTTCCGTTAGCCCATTAACGGCTGGTAGTCACATTAATCCAATTTCAATAGTTTGAGTGGTCAATTAAGTCAATTTTTTTAAGGTGATCATTTTAATACATTAACTAAAGTATGGTGGTCAACGGTATAGTTTATTTTTTTATTGGGGAGGGGTTTAGGTTGAAGCTAATATCTCCCAACCGACCCTTCTCAGTATAACGACATTAAATTTTGAGACGATCGACAACAATGACACTTGAATGTTTCAAGCAATTTCATCCGCCTAAGTTTTTTTTTTTTTTATTTGGTGTGATTGTATTTTTAGGCACGAACCATCCCCAGTTAGGTATATTTTCCTTTTTCTTGGATAAATTCTCACTTTAGTTTATCTGAATTGTGTCTTAGAAATGGCAAAAATTCTCTGCCCTTAATTATGACTCTTTTTATACTCTACACTAAAAATTATTTAGAAATTAAATTTTAAATCATAACTTTAATTTTCACATCCTAAACCTTAAATCTTAAACTCTAAAAAATACATCATACTCTTAATTCTCTAAACCCTAATCACAACTCATAATCTTAAACCTTAAATTCTAAACTCTAATTTTTTTTAATAAAACACTAAAAAAACATAATTTGAGACAGACGATTTCTATCTTCTTAGACAACTTAGCTTAGCCCCTCTTTTCTCTTATAAAGTTTAGTTTCCATACGTGGGGACCTCATATATTAGGATATGTGGTTCGACTCATCCACTCATGTGAGCTTGTCACTGTCCATCGTCTTGGGTGCCATATATGCATATTGTTTTACCATTTCAATTTCTAGTATATACTCATAAAAATGGGTTAATATTTAATATATTGAGTGCTTTTGGTAAAAAAATAGAGTGTTATTACTTTTAGTAGACCTTTACTCCGAGTGGTTATTTTTTCTCCCAAAAATAGGTGTATTTAAACTTTAAAACATAAAATCTAAATCTATAATGCTAAACCTAAAATTTCAAATTTAAACACTAAAACTTAAAGTTTAAATTTTAAACTAAACTTTTAACCTTTAAAATAAATCTATTTGTATAAACTTGGCATAACATCAAATATTTTACCCTAAAAGTTTAACAAAATAAGTTATTTTAAAAAAAATCAAAATTACATGGCTAAGTACAAATATTTGATTCCGATTATTATCAAAATAATTAACTACAAACCAAATTCCGGAAAGAATTCAATCACATTTAAATCCGGATTTTTGAGATGTTACACATTAGTAACCAATGTGACCATTAGGAAGCAATAATAACGTCTAAGACCGGAGTGTCTCAATATGAAATCAAAACTATTCTTTCAAGAAAAATTAAAAATTATAGAGGGAATTAGGGATTCTAAAATCACTCAAGATATAAACTCAGCTCGCCTAAGCACAAGGTCATCATCAGGTCACTCGATAACTTTCTTTAGAATTAGACCCAAGGGAGATTCGACCAAGCCTTGCCGTCCAAGTCATAAACTTTTATTTTGGTTTAATAACTATCATCCGACTTATTAGCCGATTAATCTGAGGTCAGACTTTGTAGAGGCCAAATATGGACGCGGCCTCTCTATTTTAGTTTGTAGAGGCCAAACATGGACGCGGCATCTCTATTTTAGTTTTCTCTATTCATAATGTCAGAATTTAAACTTTTAATCCAAAATTTATGGTTTAGTTATTTTCCCTCCAAAATGTTTTCTAGATTCACCCTGTTTAGGAGGAGATGGAAACCATCCAAACTCCACTAGGCTCAAACAAGTCACGTATTCGGTTTTTAGTATTGGAATCGGACATGTTATCGATTTAACTTTAAACCAATTCTAGGTTTTGTTTCTAGATAAATCAAATTTAATAAGGGTTCAAATTTTTCGAGTCAACTGTCAAGTTATATAGTACATTTTGCTATCTCTATAAACAACAAAAGATGGACCGGGGTTTTTGGACCAGTCATATCTCCTGAAAATTTTAAATTCTCATATACTTTAAAAATTTTCTTTGTATTTTATATTGATAATCAATTATCAAACCCTTATATTCTTTAAATTCTTACATAATTTTACTAAGTATAAAAATTTACATCGTTAATATCCGTAACCAATCAAAAGATAGAGTTCAGATTTTTTCCCAGGCAATAAAGCTTTGTTTATTAATAATAAAAAGAGGCAGAGTTGCCAATACATAGCAGAACAGACGAAACCCACCAAACTCAAAAAACCAATCCTAACCAGACCATTAGCAGCACATAGAACCAATCTACCAAAATTACAACGAGCAACTGCACACGAGTCACGACAAAAGAAAACTTACACTCATGGATACAGTACCCCACACACATCTAAAAAATCGTACTAAACGCTAATACTACAACACTACCGGAAGACTCCCAAATAAAAGATAATACATTTTGGATGGGTAATTAGTTGCCAGGGACATGACATCTCTATGCACAATTACCAAAAGATTAGTATCTTTAGATAATATGAAAATAAAAGGTTTAATTGTAAATAATGAAGTAGTTGAAGTTAGGGACTTGAAATTAGGTATTCGGATAAGTTTTAGGTCGGGCCAGATCCGATTCGAGTTATGTCAAGTCAAGTTAAAGGTTTGATTCGAGTCGAGCAGGGTTTGGGTCAACCAACTGCTTGATCCCAACTCAGATTCGGTTTGGGTTCAGTCGAGTCGATACCATGTTCAGGTAAAACAATTCGATCTGATTCGATTAATTCGGGTTCAAATGGGTCTTAACTGGGTTCGTATAAACTTTAGTTCGGATCATTTTAGGTATTAGATTAAGTTTAGGTCGAGTCAAGTCGATTTCGAATGAGATGTAGTTAAGGTAATATCAGTTTTGGGCGAAGTTCGGATTAGGTCATTACTATGTTCGAGTAAACTCATTATTGAAATCGAGTCATGATCGAGTTATTTGATGAAATGGTGTTTCCACTTCCACGCCAGACGACTTGTAGTACTAGCGTTTCTTTTTCAAGTTCAACATTTATTTTTCTTGGGTCATGTCGAATCGTGGGTTTGTGAGGCGAGAGAGCCATTTCAATTGTAATCAAAAGATGCGGATGTTGTCGTGGAATGTGCGGGGGTTGGGTACTGCGGCGAAGAGGAGAGGGGTACGGAATTTAGTACGGCAACATCGGGGGGAATGTGTGGTACTTGTAGAGACAAAGCTGGAAAATATCACTACGGCGATGGTAAGGAGTATTTGGGTTTCGGACAGTTTGAGTTTGTTTGCGCGCCATCAATAGGTCGATCGGGGGGAATTTTGTTATGTTGGGAGACGGCCAAATTCAAGGTCAGTAGGAAGATTGTGAAAGAACGGTATGTGGCGATTGAAGGTTGCTGGACAAATGAAGATTGGATTTGCGGTTTGGTAGGTGTTTACGCACCATGTGATATTACTCAACAGGGGCTACTGTGGTCCGAAATTGAGAGGGAAATCCTTTCGAATGACATCCCATGGTGTCTCATTGGAGATTTTAATGCAGTGACGAGCGTTACGGAACGACACGGCTGCATATCGGCGGATAAAGGTATGGATATGTTAGGGAATTTTATTCAACAAAATGGTCTTTGTGATGTGCCTTTGCATGGATTATCTTTTACATGGTTTGGTCCGGATAGCAAATGTAGCCGAATCGATAGATGTTTGGTGTCAGTGCATTGGATAGATAAATTCCTTAATTTGAGGTTGTCAACTTTGCCGAGGGGTTTATCGGATCATACACCGATACTACTTGTCAGCGATATGGCGGATTGGGGACCGAAACCGTTTAAATTTATAAATGCTTGGTTGGAAGAAAGGGGTTGTTTACAAGATTTAGAAGGGGAGTGGGGACGATTGTCGTACGGGCGAGAGGTTGAGGGGATGGTGTCCAAATTGCGGGGCATGAAATTTTTTTTACGAGACTGGAACAAGAGAATTTTTGGGAATTTAGACAATCGTATTGAGTCCGCGACGAATGCAATTGCTGAAATTGACGGTTTGATAGGCTCATCGGCAGCTTCGGAATCACAGTTGCTGAAGCGTCGTAAATTCCAACAGGAACTTTGGTCTTTAACACGGATAAAAGAGTCAGTTTGGTGACAAAAAGCAAGGGTGAAATGGCTCAGGGAGGGGGATGGAAACACGGCATTTTTTCATCGTACAGCAAAAATTAGAGCATTAAAGAATGGCATTACAGGATTGTTGGTTAATGGCGTGTGGGAGACAACACCGGATCGACTTCGACAGCTTCTATATGACGAGTTTAAGAAGCATTTTGCTGTACCGGATAGTTTGGGGGATGTTGACATGGCTGTGGTTTTTAAACAGATTCCCGAGGAGCTGGCAGTGAGTTTAGAGGCGAAATTCAGCGAAGAGGAAGTAAAAGCAGTAGTTTGGAGCTGCGACGGGTCGAAGGCACCTGGCCCTGATGGTTTCACTTTTGATTTCTTCAAAAAAGGGTGGCATTTTTTGAGGGAGGATGTGATGCGGGTGGTACATGATTTTCATGGATCGGGGGTCTTACCGAAGGGAGTGAATTCCACATTTGTTACTTTAATTCCAAAGAAAGATAATCCGAAGGAAATTGGAGACTTTCGGCCGATTTGTCTTTTGAACTCCATTTACAAAATTGTAGCGAAATGTCTAGCTAAGCGATTACAAAGAGTGTTGTCGTTAATTATAAGCGATGTACAGTCCGCGTTTGTTCGAGGACGACAAATTGTCGATGGGATCATGTTGGCAAATGAGGTGTTGCATTCGATGCAGCGAAACGATGAAGGCGAAGGTGGTGTGTTGTTGAAACTTGATTTCGCCAAGGCCTATGATTGTGTTAAATGGGATTGTCTTGAGAGTATTCAACAGCGGATGGGGTTTGGTTGTAAGTGGATGCAGTGGATGCGCACTTGTTTTAGTACAGCATGACTGTCAATTTTACTTAATGGCAGCCCGACAAGAGAGTTTCCAATGCAGCGTGGAGTGCGTCAAGGTGATCCTTTATCACCTCTATTATTCATGATGGTGGCGGAGTTGCTGCATGTCCTATTACTTGAGACGGAAGTGAAGGGTTTCTTTCGGGGAGTGCGTGTGGTGGAGGAGTGCTTCGTGTCGCATCTGCAATTTGCGGATGACACAGTTTTATTTTTTCAGGGGGATTTGGTGATGGCACAAAACCTGAAGAGGATTCTTACATGCTTTGAGTATGGGTCTGGTTTGAAGATTAATTACACAAAATCTTGTTTGTATGGTGTTGGTGTGGAGGAGAGCTTGTTGGATGCTATGGCGGTTATCTTGGGATGTGGTGTTGGAAAATTACCGATGTTGTATCTGGGTTTGCCGTTGGGGGTAAGTCCACGCAGTATTAAAATGTGGGATCCCTTGATTCAGAGGTTTCGGAAAAGCTTAGCGGGGTAGAAGAGGGATTCGTTATCTTTTGCTGCACGTTTGACTTTATTAAATGCTGTATTATCGGCACTCCCTATATACTACATGGGTGTTTTTGTCGTACCAAAAGGTGTAATTAAAAGATTGGATCGCATCCGTCGAAGCTTTCTATGGGGGGGCACGGAGGAGAAGCGTAAGATGAGTAGGGTGAGCTGGAAGGTGGTTTGTCGACCGCGTAAATATGGCGGTTTGGGAGTGGTCGATTTGAATAAGAAGAATTTGGCACTTTTGGCAAAATGGATGTGGCGTTTTCAGGTGGATGAGGGCTCGTTATGGAGAGATATCATAGCTGCGAAATATGGGGCTGATTTGTTACAACGACGGATGACATTAGCTCAGAAGCGTACGATGTCGACTGTATGGCGACAGATTATGGAGATTCAAAATGAGGTGAGTGTAAAACATTTTATGGGGTTGCCTAATTTCTTTTGGCTGATTGGTAACGGGAAGAAGGTTCTTTTTTGGAGGGATAGATGGTGTTTGGAGGTGCCGTTATGCGAGGCTTTTCCGCGGTTGTATCGACTTGCAGTGAACAAGTGGGCATTGGTATTCGATTATGCCATTGATTTTTCTTTGGGACATGCGAGATGGGAGGGTTTTTTCTCACGACAATTGCGTGTGTTTGAGGAGGAACAATTGTGTGAATTGAGAGGGGTGGTGGGTGCATTGCAGCTTGTGGAAGAGGTGCTGGACACGTGGGTTTGGAAACATACCTCGACGGGCACTTTCTCGGTGTCAAGACTATCGCAATTAATGGCGACTTTCGAATTGGAAGGGGAAACTGAATGGAGTCATGTGGGTGTTTGGTCGTTGCTAACACCTCCGAAAGTACAATGCTTCGCCTGGTTTGTACTCCTTGAGCGTCTACCGACACTATGTATGTTACGTGACCGTGGGGTGCATGTTGAGACACAGGATATGTCTTGTCGTTGGTGTGGGGAGGGGGAGGATGAAGCGGACCATATTTTGCTTCATTGTCGGTGGGTGTGGCAAGTGTGGTCGCTGTTCTTGGCTTGGTGGAGGGTGGAGTTGGTTCGGCCGGCGTCGATAGTGTCTTTTGTACATATATTCCTTGATGGGCAGTTTCGAGGAGTGATTAAACAATGGTGGATGGCGAGCTGTGCAGCGACTTTGTGGTCGCTATGGCTAGCTCGCAACGACCTCTTGTTTAATGGGAAGCGGCTATCACCGATGGATTTGTTTTTTACCATTAAGTTGCGTGCTTTTTCTTGGGTGAATGTGTTGGATACCAATGCCATGCTCGTGGAATCGGTGTGGTGGGACTGCCCATGGTGGTGTGAGCATAGGGGTCGGGCATTTGGACCTCGGATAGGGGTGTGTTGGATACCGCCACCGGTAGGTATGGTTAAATTTAATGTTGATGGCTCAGCTAGAGGAAAGCCGGGACTCGCGGGGTGTGGTGGGGTGTTGCGTGATGATGGGGGTAAGCTTTTGGCAATGTTTGCTGGCCCTTTGGGGATACTCGATTCAAATGAAGCTGAAATTCATGCGCTTTGTTATGCTATAGAGGCATTTAGCGACTCGCATTGGAGGGGAAGGCCTTGTGTGTTTGAATCGGATTCGTTAGTGGCCCTCTCTTGGGTGATAAATAGGGAGAGTAGACCTTGGAAGCACTATTGGCTGTTTCGGAGGATTGATAGCGCATGTCGTAGTGCGAATTGTACCTTTCAACACGCTAAGCGTGAAGCGAATGGCGTTGCGGATATGCTTGCAAAGGGGGGAGTGGATCGGAGGGATTGGCTGCGCGTGGGGTTTGATTGAGCGACTGCGGGACATGTCGGGAACTGGGCAAGGGGACATGGTGATGGTTGGTGCCATATGCGAATGGGAGCTGGGTGCGTGGTAGTAGCAGGGGGTGCGCCTACTGTCAGCAGTAGGGGCTGCTGGATGCGCTACAGTGGGGTGCTAGGGTGGGGTGCTGCTGTATGGTTTTTTTGGTCCGTGGGAGGGGTATGTTCCTTGCTTTCGTGTGTAATTCCGGGTCCAACTCGGGTACTATTTTCCTCCATTTAGGTTTAGGGAGGTTTTTAATGAGGCCCGAGTCTGGATTTTTTGTATGATTTATTATTAATAAAAGCATACGATTGAGCTAAAAAAAAATTAGTTATTATTTATTACTCATTTTTAAGTTATTTTATTACAATTTACGACACATGGATCATTTTACTTCTTTCATTAATTACGTGATTGACTATTAATACTTAATAGGGGTGTAATTTGTAAACAAAGTTGTCTATTTAGGTATGATTCAATTCTGGTTAATTCGGGTCAAAAATCAAAAGTATATTGATAATTAGTAATAATTACTTTTCCAGTGTATCATAGCAATAACAAATTAACAATTTACTAAGTTTCAATATTCAATAAATTCAAATAAGTCATTTACGAAAGAGAATGCTACATATGTAGAACTAATGTTTTGATATAATAATTGAAAAATGTTTTGGACTGATTTAAAAAGAATTCAAAACCTTTTTCAAAGTCCAAATAACTTGAAACTATGTTTATGGATATTTTAAAAAGAGTTTTACATGTTTTTCAAAGCCAAACTTCAGAAAACCTTCCAGGCGTTTCGAAACACCTTAGGGTGTTTCGATACGGTGCATTCCAGTAGCAAAAGTGTTTCGATATGGGTATCGAAACGGGCTTTCCCAGGATGTGAATTTTACCCAGCGTTTCGAAACGAGCTATGCTGTTTCGATACGCCTACGTGGCATTGACCACAACAGTCATAAATCCCAACGGCTATTTCCTAAATAACTTTTAAATACAAATCGTTTCAAAATGGATACAGGCGTTTCGATACGGGTTTCAAAACGGCCAAGGGCGTTTCGATACGGTTGCTGCACCGAACCGCAACGGATCTTTCTACTTAAAGGGTGTTTCGAAACGGGCACGAGTGTTTCGAAACGGTGAGCTGAAGAAGTGCATTTATGGAGGGAATTAAAGACCTCAACGGCTCCAAATCAACCCCAACGGCTAGTAACGACCGGCCATAAGCTCGTCAAGGAGTATAAAAGGGACCTCCAAGCATCAAGATTAGGTTAATGCTTCAATTGTCAATCAACAAATGATCAAATATAGTCTTTGTACTTAAATTGTCAATTCTTGTATAGACAAACACTAGTGAGCCAAAATTGTCAAATTTGCTCAAGTGTTATAGGTTTTGGGTGAGTGCTAAATTGTGCAAACAAATACCTATTAGAGGGATTTTAGTTTGCTTTTATTTTCTCTTTGTAAAAGAGGGTTTGATCAAGGCTTTGGGTAGAAAGCTTGATTGGTGTATAAGGGTTTCCTCCTAAGCCTAGAAAAGGGGACGAATCAATAGTGGATTGATTGGAAATCCTTAGTGGGGAGCTAAGGTAGTGGATGTAGACCTTGGTTAGAAGGTTGAACCACTCTAAAATCATTGTGTCATCTTTGTTTTAGCTTCCACACCACATCCACCAAAAATCCCACCTCTCCACCACTTGGTGAGCCATATCGGTTGAAAGAATCGAGCTCCTCTCAACTCAACAATTGGTATCAGAGCTTGGCTCAATCAAAGGGGATTCACATCATATTAAGAAGATCCTGCAAGCTCGATTATCATTTCACACAACCGGCTCAATGACACAATCCATTGACAAACTGCCCTTCTTTGACAGAACCCACTATGCCCATTGGAAGACAAAGATGAAGTTCTTCATCAAATCTAGAGATTACAAGCTATGGGACATAGTTGAAACTGGTCCTTTCGTGGCTCATTGAAGAAAAATGGAGTGGAGTGCCGACGATCACAAGAAGATGGAGCTAAATTGCAAAGCCTTGCACATTCTATTTTGTGCATTTGGCCCAACCATCTATGAGAAGATGTCTTCTTGTGAGAGTGCCAAGGAGGTATGAGACAAGCTTGAAGTCACATACGAGGGAACCGATGAAGTTAAGGAGACTAAGATTGGGCTCCTCACCTTAGAGTATGCGAACTTCAAGATGGATCTGGAAGAGAACATCGAGAAGATGTTTGATAGGTTCTCCACAATCACAAATGGTCTCAAGAGCTATGGAGAAGCCATTCCGGAGGAGAAACTTGTCTGAAAGCTCATCTACTCACTTCCTGAGTCTTGGGACTCAAAGAGAAAAATTGAATTTTCAAATGAATAAGGGGGAGCTTTATTTGATTTCATATCTTTAATCTCTTATTTACAATTTTAAAGTTAAAGGGGGAGAATCCCAAACAATTTTTCAAGATAGTTTTATTATATCAAAAAGGGGGAGATTGTATAACTAATGTTTTGATATAATAATTAAAAAATGTTTTGGACTGATTTAAAAAGAATTCAAAACCTTTTCCAAAGTCCAAATAATTTGAAACTATGTTTAGGGATATTTTAAAAAGGGTTTTACATGTTTTTCAAAGCCAAACTTCAGAAAACCTTCTATGCGTTTCGAAACACTGTAGAACTAATGTTCTGATATAATAATTGAAAAATGTTTTGGACTGATTTAAAAGGTATTTAAAACATTTCCAAAGTCCAAACAACTTGAAATTGTGTTTAGGGAAGCTTTTAAAAAGGTTTTACATGTTTTTCAAAGCCAAACTTCACAAAACCGTCCAAGCGTTTCGAAACGCCCTAAGGTGTTATTAAACAGGGGATTCCAGTAGCAAAAACGTTTCGATACGAGTATCGAAACATGCTTACCCTGGATGAGGATTTTGCCCAGCGTTTCGAAACGGGATATGCCGTTTCGATACGCCTACGTGGCATTGACCACAACGGTCATAAACCCCAACGACTATTTTCCCAACTAACTTTTAAATGCAGGCGTTTCGATACGGGTTTTAACATTTCGATACGGGTGTTCCGAAACGGCCAGAGGCGTTCCGATATGGGTGCCCTGACAGACTGCAACGACTCTTTCTACTTAGAGAGCGTTTCGTAACGGGTTCGAGCGTTTCGAAACGGGGAGTTGCAGAACTGCATTTATGATGAGAATTAAAGTCCTCAACGGCTCCAATTTGATCCCAACGGCTAGTAACGGCTACAAACTCATTTGGGAGTATAAAATGGACCTCCAAGCATCAAGTAAAGGCTAATGCTCATATTGTCAAACATCAAATGATCAAGAATTGTCTTAGAGCTTAAATTGTCATTTATTGTATAGACAAACACTAGTGAGCCAAAATTGTCGAATTTGCTCAAGTGTTTTTAGGTTTTGGGTGAGTGCTTAATTGTGCAAACAAACACCTATTAGAGGGTTCTAAGTTTGCTTATTGTTTCTCTTTGTAAGAGAGGGTTTCAATCAAGGCTTTGGGTAGAAAGCTTGATTGTGTATAAGGGTTAGCTCTTAAGCCTAGAAAAGGGGACGAATCAATAGTGGATTGATTGGAAATCCTTAGTGGGGAGCTAAGGTAGTGGATGTAGACCTAGGTTAGAAGGTTGAACCACTATAATTCATTGTGTCAATTTTCATTTTAGCTTCCACAACCCTTCCACCCAAAAATCCACCTCTCCACCACTTAGTGAGCCATATCGGTTGAACGAATCGAGCCCCACACAACTCAACAATTGGTATCAGAGCTTGGCTCAATCGAAGGGGATTCACATCTTATTGAGAAGATCTGGCAAGCTCGATCACTATTTCATCAACTAGCTCAAATGGCACAATCAATCGACAAACCGCCTTTCTTTGACGGAACCCACTATGCCCATTGGAAGACAAAGATGAAGTTCTTCATCAAATCAAGAGATTACCAGCTATGGGATATAGTTGAAGATGGTTCGTTCGTGCCTCAAAGAAGTAAAGTGGAGTGGAGTGCCGACGATCGCAAGAAGATGGAGCTTAATTGCAAAGCCTTGCACATCTTGTTTTGTGCTTTTGGCCCAACCATCTATGAGTAGATGTCTTCTTATGAGATTGGCAAGGAGGTATGGGACAAGCTTGAAGTCACATACGAGGGAACCGATGAAGTCAAGGAGACCAAGATTGGGCTCCTAACCTTAGAGTATGAGAACTTCAAAATGGATCCGGAAGAGAACATCGAGAAGATGTTTGATAGGTTCTCCACTATCACCAATGGTCTCAAAGACTATGGAGAAGCCATCCCGAAGGAAAAGCTTGTTCGAAAGCTCATCTACTCACTTCCCGAGTCTTGGGACTCAAAGAGGACCGCCATCATCAAATCATGAAGAAGAATAAAGAAGATGAGAAGAAGAGGGAAGAAATTAGAGCTCTAGGAGAGAAGAAAATCAAAGGGCTTGGCATCAATGCTAGTGTCATGGCTCTCAAATCCTCCACTTGTCATCATGTCTACTCAAGTGAAGAGGAGGATGAAGATGAAGAGATAGTTCATATCTTCAAGAAGTGTGCCTCGTTCATGAAGAAAGCCTTGAGAGAGCTTAAACGAGAACCCAAGAGAAAGGAAAGGGCAAGCACTTCAAGCCATAAGAAGAAGACACATGTGGCTACTTGGAGTGATGAGGACTCCACCGACGATGAACAAGCCAACCTTTGCCTTATGGCCATCGAAGAAGATTCAAGGTTAACTTCTAATTCATCTACTTCATGTTCTTATTCTTTTGATGAATTACAAGATGCCTATGATGATTTGGTTTTAGAGTTTAAAAATCACATTTTGAAAAACAATAAATTGATTTCAAAGTTGAAAATTCAAAATGATTTGATTTCTAAAACCAAACTTGAACTTGAAGCAAAACTCGAAGAGTTTGAATTAAAATGTTTTGATTTACAAAATTTGCTTCAAAAAGTTCAAGAAGAAAAAGATTTGATTTCGAAAGAACTTGAAAAGAAAAACAATTTTGGAAAATCAAATTTTTATGTAAGACAATCTAGTGTCCCTAGATTCAAAAATGGTAAATGTTTTAGAAGTGTTTGGGTCCCAAAAGGACTAACCACTTCAACAAAAAGGGATGACATTGAAAAATGGATTCCCAAGGGGACTAAAATTTGTGCTACTAACGTTTGTGGATCCAAAGCAATTTGGATACCAAAAATCACTTGATTGTCTTTTGCTAGGTGTGATGGAGATGTTCAACAAGTCAAACATTGAGGGGGAGTTCCATGCACACAAGGAAGAACACTTGAAGAAGGAAGGCTTCACATCCTCCCTTGGGTTCAAATGTTGGTAAAAATTCTAGTTGTTTTTTTATTTCATTTGTTTATTTTAGTTTAAATTCAACTAGATGATAATATGTGTTGGACTAACATTTTTTATGATGCTTTGAGTAAGGGGGATCCATTTTAAAACCAAATTCTTATTTTTGTCAATTTTTACCTCTATTTTTATTTTGAACTTAATGTTTTAAATTCTTTTTGATATAACAAAAAGGAGGAGAAATTGTTTGAAAATTGAAGTTTCAAATGAATAAGGAGGAGCTTTATTTGATTTCATATCTTCAATCTCTTATTCACATTTTTAAAGTTAAAGGGGGAGAATCCCAAACAATTTTTCAAGTGAGTTTTATTATATCAAAAAGGGGGAGATAGTAGAACTAATGTTTTGATATAATAATTGAAAAATGTTTTGGACTGATTTAAAAAGTATTTAAAACATTTCCAAAGTCCAAACAACTTGAAATTGTGTTTAGGGAAGCTTTTAAAAAGGTTTTACATGTTTTTCAAAGCCAAACTTCACAAAACCGTCCAGGCGTTTCGAAACGCCCTAAGGTGTTTCGAAACAAGGGATTCCAGTAGCAAAAACGTTTCGATACGAGTATCGAAACGGGCTTACCCTGGATGAGGATTTTGCCTAGCGTTTCGATACGCCTATGTGGCATTGACCACAACGGTCATAAACCCCAACAACTATTTTCCCAACTAACTTTTGAATGCAAGCGTTTCGATACGAGTTTTAACGTTTCGATACGGGTGTTCCGAAACGGCCAGAGGCGTTCCGATACGGGTGCCCTGACAGACTGCAACGGCTCTTTCTACTTAGAGAGCGTTTCGAAACGGGGAGCTGCAGAAGTGCATTTATGATGGGAATTAAAGTCCTCAACGGCTCCAATTTGATCCCAACGGCTAGTAACGGCTACAAACTCATTTAGGAGTATAAAAGGGACCTCCTAGCATCAAGTAAAGGCTAATGCTCATATTGTCAAACATCAAATGATCAAGAATTGTCTTAGAGCTTAAATTGTCATTTATTGTATAGACATACACTAGTGAGCCAAAATTGTCAAATTTGCTCAAGTGTTTTTAGGTTTTGGGTAGACCTGGCAAACTTGACCCGAGACCCGAAACTCGAACCGAATTACCCGAACCGAAACCCGATTTTGACCCGAACATGATGATTCGAAGTTGACCCGAAACCCGAACCGAATCGAGCCGAACCGAACCGAAATTTTTTGTTGAACCGAAATGGACCCGAACCGAAATGGACCCGAACCGAATGGACCCGAACCGAATGGACCCGAACCGAATGCTACCCGAACCGAAAGCTGAACCGAATATCGACCCAATTTTAACCCGATTTTGACCC
Organism: Hibiscus trionum; assembly: GCA_030270665.1. Lineage (NCBI taxonomy): Eukaryota > Viridiplantae > Streptophyta > Magnoliopsida > Malvales > Malvaceae > Hibiscus > Hibiscus trionum. Next base: position 11,136,297 of record BSYR01000027.1, on the reverse strand, counting down.
GATTCTAACCCGAATATTTATTTTTAACAATATAATAAATAATAAAATGAAGTATAGAAATTTGAGATCTTGGTGACCAATTTTATAATTTCATCATAAAATATAGCATAAAATTGAAATTGTAGACTAAATTGACAATTTAGAAGTGGAGAAATTTGAGAGTCCAATGACCAATTTTGTAATTATACCATATAAATAAATAGGGGTCAATTTTGGCTAAAAATTAAATCTTTGAAATTAAAATGAACGAAAATATCAATATATTAAATTAATAGACTAAATTACAAAGATTAGTTAATTTCAACTAAAAGTAAATTTTTAGAGACTAAATATCACTACGGGGAGGAGATTTCTATATCCGAAGTCTAAACCGTGGAATACTTGTGACTAAATTAAATTAAACTAAAACTTAAAGTTGACTAAAATGTAACATTTTGAATGTAACATGACCTAAAAAGTAATTAATCTCTAGCTTAAAAAATTGGTGGCTTATTTCCCTCCAAAATTTTGTCTTTTCTCTCTCTATTTTTTCCAATTGTCTTTTTTTTTTCAATCTAGCTTAAAAAATTGGTGGCTTATTTCCCTCCAAAATTTTGTTTTTTCCCTCTCTATTTTTACCAATTGTCTTTCTATTTTTCTTAATTTAATTGAGTTTCAATTTAGATTAATTTAATTGAAATTTCACATTTAGTTTTAAAATTATTTTAATTATGTACGTGATTTATGCTTTTAGATTTTAGTTAGTTCAATTAGATCCTAAGTTTAATAAATTAATTCATTTCAGAAATTATTATTATTATTATTATTATTATTATTATTATTAATATTATTATAAACTTTGATTTAATATAATTATACAAAAAAAATTTATATGGATACATGAAGCTTTGATTTAAATATTTAATCAAATTCAAATGCATAGATTAACAAGTTGAATCAGAATTAATCTCATACACCAATAACTCTAAACTAAACCATAAATACTAAACCTCAAACCTTTAACCCAACTCAAATCGAATTGACCCGAAAATTTAAATGTTGACCCGACCCGAAATTGACCCGAAATTGACTCGATTTTAACCCGAACCGAAAGCGACCCGAACGAATCGATTTTGACCCGAACCGAAAGCAACCGATCCGATATTGACCCGACCCGAAAACAACCGATCCGATTTTGACCCGATCCAATACCCGAACCGAATTCGACTCATCACAGACCCGAATTAGACCCGAACCCGAACCGAACCGACCCGAACCGAATCTAAACCGATTCTAGATAGACCCGAAATGACCCGAACCAAAACGACCCGAACCGAACCCGAACCGAATGACCCGATTGCCACCTCTAGTTTTGGGTGAGTGCTTAATTGTGCAAACAAACACCTATTAGAGGGTTCTAAGTTTGCTTATTGTTTCTCTTTGTAAGAGAGGGTTTCAATCAAGGCTTTGGGTAGAAAGCTTAATTGTGTATAAGGGTTACCTCATAAGCCTAGAAAAGGGGACAAATCAATAGTGGATTGATTGGAAAGCCTTAGTGGGGAGCTAAGGTAGTGGATGTAGACCTTGGTTAGAAGGTTGAACCACTATAATTCATTGTGTCAATTTTTATTTTAGCTTCCACAACCCTTGCACCAAAAAATTCACCTCTCCACCACTTGGTGAGCCATATCGGTTGAACGAATCGAGCCCCACACAACTCAACAAACACCTTAGGGCGTTTCGATACGGTGCATTCCAGTAGCAAAAATGTTTCGATACGGGTATCGAAACGGGCTTTCCATGGATGTGAATTTTTCCCAGTGTTTCGAAACGGGCTATGCCGTTTCGATACGCCTACGTGGCATTGACCACAATGGTCATAATCCCTAACGGCTATTTCCCAACTAACTTTTAAATGTAGATCGTTTCGATACGGATACAGGCGTTTCGATACGGGTTTCGAAACGACCAAGGGCGTTTCGATACGGTTGCTGCACCAGACTGCAACGTCTCTTTCTACTTAAGGGGTGTTTCGAAATGGGCACGAGTGTTTTGAAACGGTGAGCTGTAGAAGTGCATTTATGGTGGAAATTAAAGACCTCAACGGCTCCAAATCAACCCCAACGGCTAGTAACGGCCATAAACTCATCAAGGAGTATAAAAGGGACCTCCAAGCATCAAGATTAGGTTAATGCTTCAATTGTCAATCAACAAATGATCAAATATAGTCTTTGTACTTAAATTGTCAATTCTTGTATAGACAAACACTAGTGAGCCAAAATTGTCAAATTTTCTCAAGTGTTTTAGGTTTTGAGTGAGTGCTAAATTGTGCAAACAAATACCTATTAGAGGGATTTAAGTTTGCTTTTATTTTCCCTTTGTAAAAGAGGGTTTGATCAAGGCTTTGGGTAGAAAGCTTGATCGGTGTATAAGAGTTTCCTCCTAAGCCTAGAAAAGGGGACAAATCAATAGTGGATTGATTGGAAATCCTTAGTGGGGAGCTAAGGTAGTGGATGTAGACCTTGGTTAGAAGGTTGAACCACTCTAAAATCATTGTGTCATCTTTGTTTTAGCTTCCACACCACATCCACCCAAAATTCCACCTCTCCAGCACTTGGTAAGCCATATCGGTTGAACGAATCGAGCTCCTCTCAACTCAAAAATTGGTATCATAGCTTGGCTCAATCGAAGAGGATTCACATCCTATTGAGAAGATCCGACAAGCTCGATCATCATTTCACACAACCGGCTCAATGGAACAATCCATCGACAAACTGCCCTTCTTTGACGGAACCCACTATGCCCATTGGAAGACAAAGATGGAGTTCTTCATCAAATCTAGAGATTACAAGCTATATGACATAGTTGAAGATGGTTCTTTCGTGCCTCAACGAAGCAAAGCGGAGTGGAGTGCCGACGATCGTAAGAAGATGGAGCTAAATTGCAAAGCCTTGCACATTATATTTTGTGCATTTGTCCCAACCATCTATGAGAAGATATCTTCTTATGAGAGTGCAATGAGGTGTGGGATAAGCTTGAAGTCACATATGAGAGAACCGATGAAGTTAAGGAGACCAAGATTGGGCTCCTCACCTTAGAGTATGAGAACTTCAAGATGGATACAGAAGAGAACATCGAGAAGATGTTTGATAGGTTCTCCACAATCACAAATGGTCTCAAGGGCTATGGAGAAGCCATTCCGGAGGAGAAACTTGTCCGAAAGCTCATCTACTCACTTCCCGAGTCTTGGGACTCAAAGAGAAAAATTGAATTTTCAAATGAATAAGGGGGAGATTTATTTGATTTCATATCTTTAATCTCTTATTCACAATTTTAAAGTTAAAGAGGGAGAATCCCAAACAATTTTTCAAGGTAGTTTTATTATATCAAAAAGGGGGAGATTGTATAACTAATGTTTTGATATAATAATTGAAAAATGATTTGGACTGATTTAAAAAGAATTCAAAACCTTTTCCAAAGTCCAAATAACTTGAAACTATGTTTAGGGATATTTTAAAAAGAGTTTTACATGTTTTTCAAAGCCAAACTTCAGAAAACCTTCCAGGCGTTTCGAAACACCTTAGTGCGTTTCAATACCTTGCATTACAGTAGCAAAAGTGTCTCGATACGAGTATCGAAACGGGCTTTCCCTGGATGTGAATTTTTCCCAGCGTTTCGAAACGGGCTATGCCGTTTCGATACGCCCACGTGGCATTGACCACAACGATCATAAACCCCAACAACTATTTCCCAACTAACTTTTAAATGCAGATCGTTTCGATACGGATACAGGCGTTTCGATACAGTTGCTGCACCAGACTGTAACGGCTCTTTCTACTTAAAGGGTGTTTCGAAACGGTGAGCTGCAGAAGTACATTCATGGTGGGAATTAAAGTCCTCAACGGCTAGTAACGGCCATAAACTCATCAAGGAGTATAAAAGGGACCTCCAAGCATCAAGATTAGGTTAATGCTTCAATTGTCAATCAACAAATGATCAAATATAGTCTTTGTACTTAAATTGTCAATTCTTGTATAGACACACACTAGTGAGCCAAAATTGTCAAATTTTCTCAAGTGTTATAGGTTTTGGGTGAGTGCTAAATTGTGCAAACAAATACCTATTAGAGGGATTTAAGTTTGCTTTTATTTTCTCTTTGTAGAAGAGGGTTTGATCAAGACTTTGGGTAGAAAGCTTGATCGGTGTATAAGGGTTTCCTCCTAAGCCTAGAAAAGGGGACGAATCAATAGTGGATTGATTGGAAATCCTTAGTGGGGAGCTAAGGTAGTGGATGTAGACCTTGGTTAGAAGGTTGAACCACTATAAAATTATTGTGTCATCTTTGTTTTAGCTTCCACACCACATCCACCCAAAATTCCACCTATTCACCACTTGGTGAGCCATATCGGTTGAACAAATCGAGCTCCTCTCAACTCAACAATTGATATTAGAGCTTGGCTCAATCGAAGGGGATTCACATCCTATTGAGAAGATCCGGCAAGCTCGATCATCATTTCACACAACCGGCTCAATGACACAATTCATCGACAAACTGCCCTTCTTTGACAGAACCCACTATGCCCATTTGAAGACAAAGATGATGTTCTTCATCAGATCTAAAGATTACAAGCTATGGGACATATTGGAAGATGGTTCTTTCGAGCCTCAACGAAGCAAAGCGGAGTGGAGTGCCGATAATCGCAAGAAGATGGAGCTAAATTGCAAAGACTTGCACGTTCTATTTTGTGCATTTGGCCCAACCATCTATGAGAAGATGTCTTCTTGTGAGAGTGCCAAGGAGGTATGGGACAAGCTTGAAGTCACATACGAGGGAACCGATGAAGTTAAGGAGACCAAGATTGGGCTCCTCACCTTAGAGTATGAGAACTTCAAGATGGATCCAGAAGAGAACATCGAGAAGATGTTTGATAGGTTCTCCACAATCACAAATGGTCTCAAGGGCTATGGAGAAGCCATTCCGGAGGAGAAACTTGTCCGAAAGCTCATCTACTCACTTCCCGAGTCTTGGGACTCAAAGAGGACCGCCATCATCGAAGCAAAGAATTTGAAGACCTTGAAGCTTGATGAACTCATGGGATCACTCCTTACTCATCAAATCATGAAGAAGAACAAAGAAGATGAGAAGAAGAGGGAAGAAATTAGATCTATGGGGGAGAAGAAGCTTAAGGGGCTTGGCATCAACACCAATGCCATGGCTCTCAAATCCTCCACTTGTCATCATGTCTATTCTAGTGAAGAGGAGGATGAAGAAGAAGAGATAGTTCATCTCTTCAAGAAGTGTGCCCCGTTCATGAAGAAAGCCTTGAGAGAGCTTGAACGAGAATCCAAGAAAAAGAAGAGGGAAAGCACTTCAAGCCATAAGAAGAAGGCACATGTGGCTACTTGGAGTGATGAGGACTCCACCGACGATGAACAATCCAACCTTTGCCTTATGGCCATCGAAGAAGATTTAAGGGTAACTTCTAATTCATCTACTTCATGTTCTTACTCTTTTGATGAATTACAAGATGCCTATGATGATTTGGTTTTAGACTTTAAAAATCACATTTTGAAAAACAATAAAGTGATTTCAAAGTTGAAAATTCAAAATGATTTGATTTCTAAAACTAAACTTGAACTTGAAGAAAAACTCAAGGAGTTTGAATTAAAATGTTTTGATTTACAAAATTTGCTTCAAAAAGTTCAAGAAGAAAAGGATTTGATTTCCAAAGAGCTAGAAAAGAAAAACTATTTTGGAAAATCAAATTTCTATGTAAGAAAATCTAGTGCCCCTAGATTTGTAAAAGGAAAATGTTTTAGAAGTGTTTGGGTCCCAAAAGGACTAACCACTTCAACTAAAAAGGATGACATTGAAAAATGGATTCCAAAGGGGACTAAAATTTGTGCTACTAACGTTTATGGATCCAAAGCAATTTGGATACCAAAAATCACTTGATTGTCTTTTGCTAGGTGTGATGGAGAGTGATCAACAAGTCAAACTTTGAGGGGGAGCTCCATGCACACTAAGGAAGAACACTTGAAGAATGAAGGCTTCACATCCTCCCTTGAGTTCAAGTGTGGTAAAATCTAGTTGCTTTTCGTTTTCATTTGATTTATTTTTATTAATGTCAACTAGATGATCATGTTTGTTGGACTAACACTTTTAATGATGCTTTGAGAAAGGGGGAGCCATTTTAAAACCAAATTTTTATTTTTGTCAAATTATTCCTCTATATTTATTTTGAACTTAATGTTTTAAATTCTTTTTGATATAACAAAAAGGGGGAGAAATGGTTTGAAAAATTGAATTTTCAAATGAATAAGGGGGAGCTTTATTTGATTTCATATCTTTAATCTCTTATTCACAATTTTAAAGTTAAAGGGGGAGAATCTCAAACAATTTTTCAAGATAGTTTTATTATATCAAAAAGGGGGAGATTGTAGAACTAATGTTTTGATATAATAATTGAAAAATATTTTGGACTGATTTAAAAAGAATTCAAAACCTTTTCCGAAGTCTAAATAATTCGAAATTATGTTTAGGGATATTTTAAAAAGGGTTTTACATGTTTTTCAAAGCCAAACTTCAGAAAACCTTCCAAGCGTTTCGAACACCTTAGGGCGTTTCGATACGGTGCATTCCAGTAGCAAAAGTGGTTCGATACGGGTATCGAAACGGGCTTTCCCTGGATGTGAATTTTGCCCAGCGTTTCGAAACGGGCTATGCCGTTTCGATACGCCTACGTGGCATTGACCACAACGGTCATAAACCCCAACGGCTATTTCCTAACGAACTTTTAAATGCAGATCGTTTCGATTCGAATACAGGCGTTTCGATACAGGTTTCGAAACGGCCAAGGGCATTTCGATACGGTTGTTGCACCAACTGCAATGACTCTTTCTACTTAAAGGGTGTTTCAAAACGGGCACAAGTGTTTCGAAACGGTGAGCTGCAGAAGTGCATTTATGGTGGAAATTAAAGTCCTCAACGGCTCCAAATCAACCCCAACGGCTAGTAACGGCCGGCCATAAACTCATAAGGAGTATAAAAGGTACCTCCAAGCATCAAGATTAGGTTAATGCTTCAATTGTCAATCAACAAATGATCAAATATAGTCTTTGTACTTAAATTGTCAATTCTTGTATAGACAAACACTAGTGAGCCAAAATTGTCAAATTTTCTCAAGTATTTTAGGTTTTGGGTGAGTGCTAAATTGTGCAAACAAATACCTATTAGAGGGATTTAAGTTTGCTTTTATTTTCTCTTTGTAAAAGAGGGTTTGATCAAGGCTTTGGGTAGAAAGCTTGATCGGTGTATAAGGGTTTCCTCCTAAGCCTAGAAAAGGGGACGAATCAATAATGTATTGATTGGAAATCCTTAGTGGGGAGCTAAGGTAGTGGATGTAGACCCTGGTTAGAAGGTTGAACCACTCTAAAATCATTGTGTCATCTTTGTTTTAGCTTCCCACACCACATCCATCCAAAATTCCACCTCTCCACCACTTGGTGAGCCATATCGGTTGAACGAATCAAGCTCCTCTCAACTAAACAACATACTTTTATAATTTATAAATTATAAATTTGTAATTTTAAATATTTTTTATAATAATAATGACACTAAACAACAATAATGAATTAACGAGTAAACAAGAAAAATATATATTTATTTCTAAATAATCATTAATTAATAACAACAACAAAATTTTTAGTTATAATAATAATAAATATAATATGTTTTTAAGGGTATAGAGTTTAGGGTTTAAAGTTTAGAGTATATGTTTTAAAAATTGAAATTATAGGATTTAGGGTATGATTGTGTAGGTAATTTTGCTCCCAAACAATTAAGAGTTTTTAGGAGTTAAATTGTACAAAAGGTACCACTTTCTCTACTCATTTACAAGTCAAATCAATTAATATGTCGGGTCAACAACAAGTCGGTAAAAACATATGTCGGGTCATTTCAAGTTAGATTATATCAGATATTTACCAAGTTAATTTCAAGTTCGGGTTCGTATCAAATTGGGTGCATGTCGGGTTCGATTATCATATTATTGGGTTCAAATCAGGTTCAAGTTATTCTTAGGTCAGATGCAGGTCAGATTCATATCCAAAATCATCGGGTCCAACTAGGGACGGAGGTATGTGGGCTGTGTGTGGGGCAATTGCTCCGCAACCCCCTAATTTTTTTTTTTACCTTTGTTCTTATATATAAATTTTTAAAAAAAAAATTGGGTTGTTTATGAACTTGCCCTCACACTTTCAAACATTTATGCTTGGCCCCAACCCTAAATCATGGGTCGAACTCAGGTTTGGGTAAATATTAAGTTGAACTCGACCGAATTCGGGTCATATTTATTATCTCTTGTCACAACCAATTTAAACTCGAGTCATTTTCAAATCGGATCGGTGTTTTTACCTAGTTATATTTAGTGTTTTAGCCATTAGGTATTATTATATCCAAGGGGAAAAAAAACCCTGACGGCCATCCTTCTCGGGGTCTGATGCTTTTGTTGTATGAAACGGACAAGAATTAGTTGCATGAAAAAAATTTAGTTGGACGTAAAGTGCGTGAGACCAATCTTTTTGTTTCCTTGTGTTCTATATATGGAAAGTCAGAGTTTGTCTTCTCGATCCACAGTTGTAGGCAGTAGAGCAAAAATTAATCTCATCTAAGAATTTCTACTATATATATCACTAGCTCATTACTGTATCACATATCCTACATTTCTAAGCATTTTATTCTGAAAGCAATAAAGCAATAAAACAATAAAACAAGTTTCTTTCTTCAGCCACTTTCTTTTCCAAATTTGCAGCAAAAATGATTAGCACAGAGACACTTCGAACCATCGTTGGGATCATGGGTTTGTCCTAAAATTACCATTAATTCAAATGCCTAATTTTTTTTCTAAAAAATATATATTAAATTCTAAGTTTTAGCATGTTATTTGTTTTTATTCAGGAAACGTGATCTCCTTCTTCCTGTTTCTCTCCCCCGTGTAGGCTATGCTTTCAAGTGTTTTGTTAATTTGTGGTATTTTTATTTGTTTTGGGTTTATAAAAAGTTGATAATTGATTTCTTGGATTCTTATTCTAGCCCAACGTTCATTAAAATATGCAAAGTAAAATCGGTGCTAGACTTCAAGTCCGATCCATATTTAGCAACATTGTTGAACTGCATGATGTGGATGATCTATGCTCTCCCCATTGTCCATCCCGACAGCACTTTGATCATTACCATCAATGGCATTGGCCTCGTCGTTGAGTCCATCTACATATCCATCTTCTTTATCTTCTCCAACAATAAGAAGCGAGTTAGTATCTTTCTTTTACCGTTTTCCATGTCCTGGTTTCGTCCCTGGTCAGGTTCAAGATATCAATCAAGTAAATGTTTACATAACTTTCCTTCTCTCTGCAGAAGAGGATCCTGTTGTTTCTTGCGATCGAATTCATCTTCGTGGCAGCCGTAGTTGTAATTACCTTACTTTTGTTTAAAACCACCAAAAGAAGGTCCATGTTTGTTGGAATATTGGCCTTGATCTTCAACATCGGAATGTACACTTCACCATTAACGGTCATGGTAAGTGTTTTTCAGACAAAATTGTAACAACTTTGTTGTTTTCACATGTAATGAATGATCAGTTGGCGTTTTGGCAGGGCATGGTGATTAGGACAAAGAGCGTCAAGTACATGCCATTCACTCTCTCGCTCTTTAGCTTATTGAATGGAATCGTGTGGATGACTTATGCATTACTCAAATTTGATATTAACATCCTGGTAAACTCTCTACGAGCTCCGCTTGAATACATATTTATATCCGACACTCATTTTTCTACATTGGTAGATTCCGAACGGGTTGGGATGCCTGGCAGGCATTGCGCAGATCATACTTTATGCTTATTACTATAAAACTACCAACTGGGATGATGATGAGGAAAAAGCATCGGCTCAAAAGGTTCAACTGTCCGAGATTTGACAAGTCCATCGAGTTCCGAGATTGAGTGTGTTGCTCATGCTTCTCCTTCTAATGGAATGTTCATGTTTTTCGGTACCAGCATTTTAAGATTTGTTTAGACGAGGATGGGTAAAAAGAACATCTGTGTCTGGCAAAAATGTCTGGTTTCTGTAGAACGTTATTGTCCCTAATTCGTTTTACTTTTTGTACTTCATTCTTGGGATTTAAATAAGACACACACTCCTCTCAAACAATGCCTTCATTATTATTTATTAGTTTCTTGCTCTTTTATGTTTTTGAAGATAGTATAAATACTGATCTTACAGGTGGAGAAGCCAGTCCACAAACAAACGAGCAAATCGTATAATAATAATAATAATAATAATAATAATAATAATAATAATAATAAGTTTTCTTTGTATGCAATCTTGCAATCGTATACAAAAAATTGATTTTTGTATGCAATCTTGCAATCGTATACAAAGAATTGCAATCTTGCAATCGTATACAAAGAATTGAGGGTAGAAAATTCTTCCCAATCTTGCAATCGTATACAAAGAATTGAGGGTAGAGCATATTTTTATGGCGTAAAGTTTAAAGTTTAAGATTTAAAATTTAGAGTTAGAGTTTATAATTTAATTTTTAGTGTTTTTTAGTGCGAGACATAAAAATGACAGAAGATTTTTGTTTGACCGTGGAGGTAGGAGATAATTCGTTTTAAATTTTCACACTTTTTAGATATAATAAAGGCATAATGTCAAAAAAATGCCCCTAACATTTGATTGAATAGTCACTTTGGCCCCTATTCTTTTTTTTGAAGCAATTTAACCCTTAACGTTTTATTTTGAGTCAAAATAGCCCCTCTTTGAATGAAAATTGTTAGTCAACTAACGATAAACAACTTGAAATGACTTGATAGAATGCCATGTCAGAAGAAAAAAATATTTTAAATTTTATACAATTTGATAAAATTATGTTTTGATTGATGTGTCATTCTGTAAAGTTAACATATTTGCCTATATGACGGTTCTATCGCGGCGTGCACTGCCATATATGTTTGTCGCGTCATTTCAAGTCATTTAACGTTAGTTGACTATCAATTTTCATCCACAAATGGGTCACCCAAAATAAAACGTTTAAGGGTTAAATTGCTTCAAAAAAGTCAAAATGAATATTTAGTCAAACGTTAGAGGCATTTTTTGTATTATTCAATTTATTAGACAATTGATCCATATTGGGTATTGTATAGATTCGTTAAAAATGATCTATTTAACCTAATTTATTTTATTTACAACGACATAACTTAAACCCTAAACCATGTTTAAAAATCTAATATTTTATCCTGGATTCTCTTCGGATTTCTATATAAGACATTTGTCGAATAATGAAACTTGTGATAGAGATTTGTTTGTTTATTCAAAGAAGCTAGACAAAGTATTTTGTTTTTGTTGTAAGATCTTTAAAAAGGGGCCTAAAAGAGGTTCTTTGTCTAATGAAGGCTTTAATGATTGGTCGCATCTTAGTGTTAGACTTAGAGATCATGAAACAAGTAATGATCATTTGTTGAATATGGCGGCTTAGTGTGAACTTCGATATAGATTGCAACAAAATGAAACCATTGACAAAGTTGCTCAAGAACAATTTCAAAAAAAAAAGAATATTGAAAAAATGTGATTATTAGAATTATTGTCATTGTGAAGTATCTTGCTAAACAAAACTTGGCATTTCGTGAAAAAAATGAAAAATTATATCAAAGTAGTAATGGAAATTTTTTAGGGTTAGTAGAGATGTTGGCAGAGTTTGATCCTGTGATGAAAGAGCATGTTCAACGTATTAATAATGAAAAAATTCATCATCATTATTTGAGTAAAGATATTCAAAATGAGTTAATACTTTTACTTTCTTCTAAAATTAGATCAAACATTATTAAAAAAAATAAAAGAAGCAAAATATTTTTCTGTAATGTTGGATTTTACTCCTGATGCTAGTCACCAAGAACAAATGTCATTAATTTTAAGGTGTGTTGATGGGACTTCAAGTTCTTTTAAACTTGAAGAGTTTTTTTATTGAATTCTTACAAGTTGATGATACAACTGGAAAAAGGGCTTTTTCAAGTGTTAGAAAATGTGTTGAAATCTCATGATTTAGATATAGATAATGTAAGAGGTCAAGAATATGATAATAGGTCTAACATGAAAGGAAAAAATTAAGGTGTACAAAAAAAACTTTTAGATTTAAATCCTAGAGTTTTTTATACTCTATGTGGTTGTCATAGTCTTAACTTAGTTTTGTGTGACATTGCAAACACTTCAATGAAAGCGAGAGATTTTTTGGAATAGTCCAATACATTTATACTTTATTTGTCAATTCTTTAAAGAGATGACATATATTAAGAGAAAATGTGAAGGGTTTGACTCTTAAATTATTGTCGGTCACACGATGGGAAAGTCGTGTTGAAAGTATTAAGGCAATAAGATTTCAAATTGTTGAAATAAGAAAAAGCCTTACTTCAAGTAGCTCATACAGATAATGATCCTAAGATACAAAGTAAGGCTAAATCCTTGGCAACAAATGAGGTTAGTAGTTTCAAATTTTTGCTATCTACAATCATTTGGTATGAAATTTTGCTTGCTGTGAACTTAGTTAGTAAAGATTTACAATGAAAAGACATGTTGATTGATGTTGCTATTTCTGAGATAAAAGGGCTTATTTCATTTTTCAAAAGTTATAGACATAATGGATTTTTAAGTGCAATGGATACACCAAGAAAAATAGCTAATGAAATTAGAATTGATAATACCTTTCCTCAAAAGCGTATAATACATAAGAAAAGACACTTTGATGAAGTTGATAGCGATGAAACATTAATATCTACCGAGAAGTCATTTAGAATTGAATACTTGTATATTGTCGATCAAGCTATTATTTCTTTGGATAAGAGATTTGAACAATATCAATTGTATGAGAATGTTTTTGGCTTCTTATTTCATTATGATAAACTACATTCATTGGATGATGTTAATCTCGAAACTCATTGTAAAAATTTTGAAAATGCTCTGAAGAAAGATGAGTTATCTGATGTTGATGGAAACAAGTTATTTATTGACCTGAAATTACTGAGAGAGCTTTTACCTAAAGAAAAATTGGGAGCATTGGATTTATTAAGATTTTTAAAACGTTATAATTGTTTCCCAAATTTGACAATTGCTTATAGAATCTTGTTTACAATTCCTATTACCATTGCTTCTGCAGAATGGAGCTTTTCAAAATTGAAATTGTTGAAGTCATACTTACGAACAACTATGTCGCAAGAAAGATTAAATGGACTTGCTTTGATGGCAATCGAAAGTGATCTTTGGGAAGAAATTGATATTGAAAGTGTTGTAGATGATTTTGCTTCAAAACATGCAAAAAGAATGACACTTTTTAAGTGAAAATGTTTAATTTTTAGATGTTTGTAAGTCAATTTTTTGTTGCTCAAGAGGATAATCTAATAATATATTTTGTAATACAATATTTTTTTTGAAAAAAACCCTTATATCTCTTATCGATTATAAATTAAGGGCCCCATTTTGATAAATTGCACAGGGCCCCTAAAATCTTTGAACCGCCCCTGTTTATCCACTAAACCACCCGATTATTAATTTTCACGTTTTTTAAACAATACCTACAACCAAAGAGAAGGGAGGAAAATGTTAACAAGAGGCTTAAACACTTGCTTCTACAATTGTTAACAATTTACGTCTTTTTAATAGTATATTACATAAATCAATTTTACCTTGACTATTCATTACTATTTTAAAATCTTTCATTAAAAATTACATAACATCTATAGACATCGTTTTTTTTTTCAATTCGGTTAGTAAGGGTTTGCTTGGTTCTAAAAACATTTTCTAATTTTGTTTTTATTTTCATAAAATGATTTTTATTTTCATTTTTTTAAAAACTAAATAACACGTTTGGTTAATAGAAATGATTTATTAAACTAATATTTTGGCATAACAATTTATAAGAAAAATGTTTTAGACTTGATTAAAGAATTCAAAATAGTTCAAAATCTAAATAACTTGACAATTTTATTGTAAATGTTTTTCAACTTAGCCGAACTTTTTCAAAATCAATATGATCTGTTTTTGTACTTTAAAAAGGTCACTTTCAGACCTCAAGGCAAAAAGGGCCGATCCCCTATATCAAGGAATCGATCCCTGTGTGGACATAATGCCTCAATATTTTTATTCCAGCCACCAAGTGTAAAAGGATCGATCCCCTGGTTTAAGAGATTGATCTCGTTATTATAACGATCATATTTTTTTTGAAAAAGGGTCGATCACTTTAGTTATAACTGCTGAATATTTGTGTAGGCAACAACTATTTTGTATCCCAAACGGCTATGATTCATCTCCAACAGCCATAAACGGCTAGAAACTCATTCCACACTATATAAACACCACAAGGACACTTGAAGAAAGTTAAAACAACCATACAAGCTTAATGATCAAGAGAAAACGTCTCTAATTCTTTATTTCTTCATTTATCTTGTAAATATTTGTTGAGTGAGCTTTATTGTATATCTTTAGTACTCATTCTTTGTGAGCTTAATTCTTGTAAATACCCACTTTGAGAGGTCTTCATTGTTTACACAAACATACCTTGTACAAGGGAGAGGTTCTAGTTTAGCCTTAGAAAACCTAGAGTGGTTCTACCTTGTAAGGTTACGCCTAGTCCTCAAAGGCAACAAGAATTCATTGTTAGTGAATTGGGAAATCCTTAGCGGTGAGCTAAGGTAGTGAATGCGAAATTGATTTAGAAGTCAAACCACTATAAATCAATTGTGCAAAATTGTCCATTCTTTTCAGTTTTTTCAACAATTCATTCAAGAAGCATTTTCAACCCCTCTTGGCGGCTTTCGTTGATCGATTCGAGTCGAACATGATTTTTATTCAAAATGAAAATAATAAAAATGTGTTTGATATCTAGTTTTTCAAAATAAAAATGCACAAATAGTTACTCATTAAAAAATTAAATTAAAATATAATTATTAGAAAGTATTAATATAATAAAAAATAAAATATGATTAAATAAACAAAAATTATAAATAGAGTTAAAATTTAAAAACTCTTATTTTCATCTTTTCCACTTTTCTAAAACCTTTTTAATGAAAATAGTAAAAATATCTTTTATATGTTTTTAAAATTTCACTCATTTTTGTTTTTATTTTCTAAAAACCATTTTCAAATTTAGCAATCAAACACGTTTTCTTTTTAACATTTTCTACTTTGAAAGAAAATAAAAATGAAAATAACATATATTCTCTAAAACTAAACGCACCTAAGTTTCTCTTAGCTATAGCTTATATTTTTTTTCTTGAAATTATGAATTGCGTATATAATAGTTTCTTGAAATTATGAATTACATTGATCGATGTTTTTTTTTCTTTTGTTTATCATCTCGTTTTTATTTTTCTTTTAGTAAGTTAAATAGTGGTAACAAAGCCAAGTTGAAGAAGAATATTTTAAGTGAGAAGAAAAAGCTTTTAGTCTTCCCATGGCTTCAGAAAATTTCGTGTAGATAACTATTTTATATTTTGATAGTCATTATTATCATTGAAGCATGCTAATGGAGAACTTGCAGACTAAGTAGTATTAACAAGTCATTGAGCACAAAATACCAACATCAAGAAAAGAAAAGAAAAAAAGCTTACAGAAGCTCAGCAAAAGACATGAAGTGGTTGAAGCTGAAAGATTTGAAAGCAAATAATAATTTATTTCAAGCTATTGATCGTTACATCCTAAAAATCATTCTTTACAAAGAAACTTCCAAGGATATTTGAGACTCCATGAAGACAAACTATAAATGCTTTTTTAGAGTGAAGTGTGAACATGTTTAGGCCTTGTGGATGGAATGTGAAGTTGTTCAAATGAAAGATAGTGAGTTGTTACATACTATTGTACATGACGAGATGATGGTTGACACATCCATTGTGGAGAAGATAGCGCGGTCCTTGTCATTAAACTATGATTATGTTGTCTACTTTATTGAAGAATCCAATGACATTGATGGTCTCACCCGTGATGATCTTCAAAGTTCCTTGTTGGTCTATGAAAAAAAAGATAAACACAACTTCTGTAATACCTTCGATCCAGATGTCACATTTGGGCATCAAGCCCAACCCAAAACCTTAAATTTTTTCAAACTGGGTTTAGCCCAACAAGGTATTTCTCAAAAATATTTAAAGCCAACATTTGAAAATATAGTTAAATAATCAAAATGGTACAAATTAGCTCCAATTTAAATTTAAAATATTTGAACATTAGATTTGATTAATATAATTTCAAAAATAAAGATTACAGACTCCATCACGTAAGGTCCTATGAATACATAGCCCACTAAACACAAGTACCGTTCTCTTAAGACCACCACATGCTAGAATCTCGTACGGATATTGTTCCTCGATCCCATGATCCAACGATCAACCTACGCACAAAACAACGATTCCGAGCACTGAGCTTACAAAGCTCAGTGGTGCACATCTACTCTACTATACTTCAAGTTAATCATAAACAAAAGCATGCAAGCTAGTATGAGCAATAAAGAGAGATAAATAAACACGTGACGCTACCATTGGTCTCCTAAACACATGCAAATTATCATACATGGCACACAAGATCCAACCATACTCAGGATCCTACCAGATCATTCGAGTGAAACACACAATGTCATAACCACAAACCTAGAGTGAGGCCCAGTGTCACACATCCTTGGGAACATATGTGAAACCAAAATTGATTTTGATATAACATATAAACTTAAGGACCAATTTGCAAAACAATAAATTTTAAGTACTCTTTAAAGTCTCACAATTGAAAAGTATTTCAAACAAAATAATATCTCAAGACATGCTCTTAAATATATGAAAATTTTCTAAGTCTTTTCCTATGATTTTCAAGCCAAACTATACAAAAACGCCCAGGCGTATCGATACCCTTAGGCGTATCGATACTGGCTTTTGCCACTGGAATTTTAATGGACTTAGCGCACCGATACGGTATTACTCCGTATCGATACGATATTCATATGGGCAACTCTTTCAATGAAACCGTACCGATACGCTTTGCAACCGTATCGATAAGATAAGCTTATCTTTGAAAAATCTTTGCATTTAATTTTTCGACCGTTACTTGTCAGTTGGTTGGTTTTCCAATTTTTAAAACACCGTTATATCGTACCGATACGCTTGGTATGCGTATCGATACGCTCTTTAAGAAAACCAAACTTGGGATTCTAGTGAGCAAACACCGTATCGATACGGCCCACCGTACCGATATGCCCCTTAAAACCGTACCGGTTCACCTTCTATGCGTATCGATATGCTCTTTTTTCAGTCACAACGGCTCTTTCCTCTTTGATGCAGGTATCGATACGCCCTCTTTGAGTACCGATACGGTAGGCTGCAGAGCTATATTTATTGCGGGAAAAATTCTCCCAACGGCTCTATTGATGATCCCAACCACCCAAACAGCTAGAATTCAATGCAAGGGTATAAAAACAAGCTTCAATTGACCAAGCAACAACTATTGAACCTACAAACAACATCAAAGCAAAAAATCCAAACCCTAGTGCCTTTCATAGTCAAATTCTTGTACCCAACTCTTGTGATCTTATTGTAATCTTGTATTGTGAGTTTGGGGAGTTTGAAATTGTATTTGGGCAAACATTTATCCTTTGAGAGGTATCTTTAGAGTTTACCAAATTCATCTCTTTGTAAAAGTGAGTGGATTAAGCTTTGGGTAGAAAGCTTAATCAATTTGTAAGGTTACCTCCTCATCCAAGAAAAGGGGAAGAATTCAAGTAGTGAATTGATTGAAAATCCTTAGTGGGAACTAAGGTAGTGGATGTAGAGTTCATTTGGAGAACTTGAACCACTCTAACCACTTGTGTCACTTTTATTTTTCACTCTTACCTCCTACCAAAATTTTAATTTCCAATTCACCCCCTCTTTGCCATTTGCAATTGTGTGATCAACTCAACAATTGGTATCAGAGCTACACTCATTGGAAGGATTACAACCCTTTTGAGTGGTGCACATCTACTCTACTATACTTCAAGTTAATCATAAACATAAGCATGCAAGCTAGTATGGGCAATAAAGAGAGATAAATAAACACGTGACGCTACCATTGGTCGCCTAAACACATGCAAATTATCATACATGGCACACAAGATCCAACCATACTCAGGATCCTACCAGATCATTCGAGTGAAACACACAATGTCATAACCACAAACCTAGAGTGAGGCCCAGTGTCACACATCCTTGGGAACATATGTGAAACCAAAATTGATTTTGATATAACATATAAACTTAAGGACCAATTTGCAAAACAATAAATTTTAAGTACTCTTTAAAGTCTCACAATTGAAAAGTATTTCAAACAAAATAATATCTCAAGACAAGCTCTTAAATATCTGAAAATTTTCTAAGTCTTTTCCTATGATTTTCAAGCCAAACTATACAAAAACGCCCAGGCGTATCGATACCCTTAGGCGTATCGATACTGGCTTTTTCCACTAGAATTTTAATGGACTTAGCGCACCGATACGGTATTACTCCGTATCGATACGATATTCATCTGGGCAACTCTTTCAATGAAACCATACCGATACGCTTTGCAACCGTATCGATAAGATAAGCTTATCTTTAAAAAATCTTTGCATTTAATTTTTCGACCGTTACTTGTCAGTTGGTTGGTTTTCCGATTTTTAAAACACCGTTATATCGTACCGATACGCTTGGTATGCGTATCGATACGCTCTTTAAGAAAACCAAACTTGGGATTCTAGTGAGCAAACACCGTATCGATACGGCCCACCGTACTGATACGCCCCTTAAAACCGTACTGGTACGCCTTCTATGCGTATCGATACGCTCTGTTTTCAGTCACAACGGCTCTTTCCTCTTTGATGCAGGTATCAATACGCCCTCTTCGAGTACCGATACGGTAGGCTGCAGAGCTACATTTATTGCAGGAAAAATGCTCCCAACGACTCTATTGATGATCCTAACTACCCAAACGGCTAGAATTCAATGCAAGGGTATAAAAACAAGCTTCATTTGACCAAGCAACAACTATTGAACCTACAAGCAACATCAAAGCAAAAAATCCAAACCCTAGTGCCTTTCATAGTCAAATTCTTGTACCCAACTCTTGTGATCTTATTGTAATCTTGTATTGTGAGTTTGGGGAGTTTGAAATTGTATTTGGGTAAACATTTATCCTTTGAGAGGAATCTTTAGAGTTTACCAAATTCATCTCTTTGTAAAAGTGAGTGGATTAAGCTTTGGGTAGAAAGCTTAATCAATTTGTAAGGTTACCTCCTCATCCAAGAAAAGGGGAAGAATTCAAGTAGTGAATTGGTTGAAAATACTTAGTGGGAACTAAGGTAGTGGATGTAGAGTTCATTTGGAGAACTTGAACCACTCTAACCACTTGTATCACTTTTATTTTTCACTCTTACCTCCTACCAAAATTTTAATTTCCAATTCACCTCCTCTTTGCCATTTGCAATTGTGTGATCAACTCAACAATTGGTATCAGAGCTACACTCATTGGAAGGATTACAACCCTCTTGAGTCGATTCTAGGAGAGTTTGATCAACAACTAGTCAAGCAATGACATCCACCTCCAAATCCAACCTCTACGAGTCACAATATACTACCAAGCCACCATTCTTCAATGGGGATAACTACCCATATTGGAAGAATAGGATGAGGCTCTTCATCAAGTCATTGACTACATGGTGTGGGATGTGGTTGAAGAAGGTCCATACATTCCTATGAAGAGAGATAGTGAAGCAAGACTTGTCCCAAAAGTAAAAGTCGAAATGATGGAAGATGAACGAAGAAGGATGCAAGTGAATGATAAAGCTCTTCATGTCATATTTTGTGCACTTGGTCCGGATATCTACTCCAAGGTGTCTTTGATAAAAAATGCCAAGGAGGTTTGGGACACTCTCGAGACAACATATGAGGGAACTAGTGATGTCAAGGAAACAAAAATTGGGCTACTTAATCTAAGCTACAAAAATTTCAAGATGGATCCTGATGAGAGTGTTTCCAAGATGTTTGATCGATTCTCGGTCATTGTCAACGGATTGAAGGGTTTCGGTGAGATCATCCCCGAAGATAAACTAGTGAGGAAATTGTTGTACTCTCTTCCGGAATCATGGGATATCAAGAGATCGACTATCATTGAAGCTCGAGATTTGAAGACTCTCAAGCTTGATGCTCTTGTTGGATCTCTACTCACCCATGAGATCATGAGAAAGGGAAGAGAAGAAGAAAAGAAAATGGAAGAGAAGAAAGTTGAGAAGAAGGATGTTGAGAAGAAGAAGGTTGTAATCACTCTTAAAGCTTCATATCATGAAAACGATTCAGGTGAAGATGAAGATGAGGAGATGGCCATGTTGGCCAAACGGTTCACTCGCTTCATGAAGTCCAATCGTGGGAGAAAGTTTATTAGAAAAGGAGACTTCAAGAGCAAGAGTAAGGAAGAGGAGAAGGACCAAATCACTTGCTATGAATGAAAAAAGCCCGGCCATATCCGTTCCGAATGTCCTCAGTTGAAGAGGAAGAGCTTTGGGAAGAAGAACAATCTCAAAGCTCAAGTAGCAACTTAGAGTGACGATGAGTCATCCGAGGAGGAGGAGGAAGTGGCCAATCTATGTCTCATGACCATTGATGATGAACCAAAGGTAAATCCTAACTCATCTAATTTTGATTTTACCTTTGATGAGCTTCAAGATGCTTATGATGAATAGCAAGAGGTTTACGATGAGTTAGTTGGAAAATATAAAGAATCCATTTTGAGAAACAAGAAAAACATTTCCGATTTGAAAAATCAAAATGAAACATTTTCAAGAACTAACTCCGAATTGGAAAAGAAGGTTTTGTTTTTAGTAAATCTTTCAAATGATCTTAAAACGAAAAATCTTGAACTTGAAAAACTTCTTTCCGATTTTCAAGATTATCACACAAAGGAAGTGGATAATCTTAAAACATCAACTGCTATTGGGAAAAACCTTTTTGAAAAAAGGAAATTCTTCTAAATCCCAATATGTAAAAAGAAAACCTTTTATTCCTAAACAAAGAAATTTTCATAAGCAATCTAGAGGTCAAAAGGTTAGAAGTGTTTGGGTTCCTAAGGAACTCATTATTTCTAATAATATGAATGCTATTGCTTCTTGGATTCCTAAGGGAACCAAAATTTTGAAGGCTAACACACATGGACCCAAAATGATTTGGGTACCAAAAATCAAGGCCTAATTTCTTTGTTTGTAGGGGGAGCATTGCTACAAGGCCAAAGCTTCGAGCCAAAATTCATGGTACCTTGATAGTGGATGCTCAAGACATATGACCAGTGACAATAGTAGATTCGTGGAACTAAAGCCAAAGAGTGGTGGAGTGGTAACTTTCGGTGACAACTCCAAAGGCCACATTGAAGGAATAGGCTCCATTGGTAATCACTCTTCTATTTTCATTGAAAATTTTTTGTATGTCAACGGTCTTAAACATAATTTATTGAGCATTAGTCAATTATGTGATAAGGGTTTTAATGTTTTATTTGATAAAAGTGGTTGTAAAATTGTGAACATTAAAACAAATCAACTAATGCTCATAGCACATAGAATATGCAATATCTACATGGTGCATTTAGATGACATCCAATCATCTCATACATGCTTAGTTGCACATGATGAACATGACTCATGGCTTTGGCATAGAAAATTAGGACATGCTAGCATGAGTGTCTTAGAGAAATTAATTTCCCTTAATCTAGTTAGAGGTTTACCCAAACTTAAGTTTTCTAATGATAAAATTTGTGATGCATGTTCAAAGGGTAAACAACATAGAACTTCATTTAAATCCATTAATGATGTCTCTACTAGTAGATGTTTACAATTGATTCATATGGATCTTTTTGGGCCTATTAGAACAATGAGCTTGGGTGGTAAATCATATGCCTTTGTACTTGTAGATGACTATTCTAGGTTTACTTGAGTTCAATTCTTAAGTACAAAAGATAAGGCTTTAGAAAAATTCATCACATTTTCTAAAATAACTCAAAATGATCTTGAACTTAAAATTGCTCACATTAGAAGTGATCATGGAACCGAATTTCAAAATCTAGGTTTTGATGAGTTTTTAAATGAAAATGGGATTAGCCATAATTTTTCTGCACCTCGCACTCCTCAACAAAATGGGGTAGTTGAGAGGAAAAATCGAACTTTAGAAGAAATGGCTAGAACTATGCTTTGCGAAAATAATTTACCTAAATATTTTTGGGCGGAAGCCACAAATACCGCTTGCTATATTATAAATCGAGTAATGATTAGGACAATTTTGAAGAAAACACCTTATGAGATTTTAAAATCTAAGAAGCCTAACATTAGCTATTTTCATCCTTTGGTTGCAAGTGTTTTGTCTTGAATAATGGTAAAGAAAACTTAGGTAAATTTGATGCTAAAAGTGATGAAGCTATTTTCTTAGGGTACTCTTTAAACTCTAAAGCCTATCGTGTATTTAATAAAAGAACTCTAGTAGTTGAAGAGTCTATACATGTTGTTTTCGATGATAACCTCCTTCCGAGGAAGGAATCTTGTGATGATGATGATGTAGGAATTCTTGATGTCATTGATAGAGGACAAACGTCAAAGGTGGATGAGATTCCAACTAAAGATGAGGATACACAAGATCCACCTCTCGAAGCCTTGAAGGACTTGGCTCTTGAGGAAAAGGAGGTATCTTACCCAAGGGAGTTCAACTATGTCAAAGGTGGTGAAATCTTGGGTGATCCATCCAAGAGGGTAACTACTAGATCCTCTCTCAAATTAATGAACCATGTTGCATTTCTTTCATGCATTGAGCCTAAAAATATTAAAGAAGCTTTAAAAGATGATTTTTGGATTTTGGCCATGCAAGAGGAATTAAATCAATTTGAGAGAAGTAAAGTTTGGACATTAGTTGAAAGGCCTAGTAATCAATCTACTATAGAAACTAAATGGGTGTTTAGGAATAAATTATATGAAAGTGGTAATATAGTGAGAAACAAGGCTAGGCTTGTTGCTCAAGGCTATACCCAAGAAGAGGGAATTGATTTTGATGAGACATATGCACCCGTAGCTAGGATGGAAGCCATTAGGATGCTTTTAGCATTTGCATGTTATAATGATTTCAAGCTTTTTCAAATGGATGTGAAAAGTTCCTTTTTAAACAGTTTTATAAATGAAGAAGTGTATGTTGAACAACCACCGGGTTTTGAGGATTCAAAATTTCCAAACCATGTATTTAAACTAACAAAAGCTCTTTATGGTTTAAAACAAGCTCCTAGAGCTTGGTATTAGAGACTTTCAAATTTCTTAATTGAAAAGGGTTTTGAAAAAGGAAAGGTGGACACTACACTCTTCATAAAAAGATATAACAATGACATCTTAGTAGTACAAATCTATGTTGATGATATCATTTTTGGTTCTACTAATGAATGTTATTGTAAAGAATTTTCTAAGCTAATGCAAGGTGAGTTCGAGATGAGCATGATGGGGGAGCTCTCATTATTTTTGGGACTCCAAATCAAACAAAGGAAAGATGGCACCTTCATAAATCAAGCTAAGTACGTGAATGATATGCTCAAAAAGTTCGGCTTGGAGAATGCAAAACCTCAAGCCACACCTATGAGCTCTTTCATAAAGCTTGGCAAAGATGAAGGAGGAAATTGTGTTGATTCTAAGCTTTATAGATCTATGATAGGTTATTTGCTTTACCTTACCGCAAGTAGACCGGATATCATGTTTAATGTTTGCTTGTGTGCTAGGTTTCAAGCTAGTCCTAGAGAATCACACTTAGTTGCCATTAAGAGAATTTTTAGATACCTTAGAGACACACCTAACTTAGGCCTTTGGTATCCTAAAGATTCCTCCTTTAGCCTTCATGCTTATTCGGATGCAGATTATGGGGGGTGTAAGATAGATAGGAAAAGTACTTCCGGGACATGCCAATTCTTAGGTAGTATGCTCGTATCTTGGTTCTCTAAGAAACAAAATAGCGTAGCCTTATCTACCACCGAAGCGGAGTACATATCCTTAGGGAGTTGTTGTGCTCAAGTCCTTTGGATGAAGCAACAACTCTTATATTATGGTGTTGAAATAGAAACCATACCCCTTAGGTGTGACAACACTAGTTCCATTTGTCTCACTAAGAATCCCATCCAACGCTCTAGAACTAAACACATAGAAATTAGACATCATTTCATTAGAGATCATGTGTTGAAAAATGATGTTGTTTTAGAGTATGTTGACACCTTGAACCAATTAGCAGATATATTCACAAAGCCTTTAGATAAAGAGCGCTTTTGGACCCTTAGGAGAGAGTTAGGTTTAAATAGCCTTTCTTGACCCCTTCTAGGTCCCAAAATGTCAAAAATTTGCTTGAAATTGTTTGTGATTCATGTTTGTGTTAATTTTGTTCTTTTTGCTTCTATGCATGTTGCTAGGGGGAGTATGCATTAAGTTTAGCCATTAAAACTTGTTCATAGGACATCTACATGCATTTATGGACATTTAAAATTGGATTTTTGCATTTAAATCTGTCAAAAATGCCTTATCTGGTAAAGGCGTATCAATACGGCTGAAGCGTATCGATACGAGTTCATAACTGGGAAAACTTTGAATTTGAACAAGTATCGATACGATCCCGCGTAACGATATGGTTAAAGTCAAGGGAAATAGTCAAATCCAAGTCGTACTGATACGGTCCCGCGTATCGATACGGTAGTAACGAAGAATAAAAAATTAGAGTTAAAGGGTATCGATACGCGTGTATAGCGTATCAATACGGCCTCGATGGAGAGGCTATTTAGGGTTGCATCTTTAAAAGACTTTAAAAACAAAAACCCCTCTTTTCTCTTCAAAACCCTAGCCGCAATACCCTATAAAAACCCCTTCAATCCTTCAATTTTTACCATCAAACTTAAAAATTCTTTGAGGGTTTTTAATCTCCACATCAAGACTAAGCTTTGTCCACAAATCTTGTGCATTCACATCCACTCATTCATCCAATCTAAAGTTCAAGGTATAAAACTCTTCTTTTTTATTTTCTTTGATTTTCGTTTAATTCTTATAATTGTTTCAATTTAATTTTTGTACAAAACATAGTTTTATATTATGGGTTTCAGCTTTTTCATAATTTTTTTCAAAAATCAAAATTTTTTCATTCGAATATATTTTCTGTTAGTATTTTTTTAATATGTTTTTTTCTTCTCAAATTTGTATATATCTTTTTAAAATTAAATTTCTTTTTACAATTACCTTGAATTATTAGAATTTATTGGATTGAATAGGATGTTAATTGCATACATATTCGAATCGTTTTTGATGTGTTTTCAAGGTTATGGCACACTCGAAAAAGAGAACTAAGTGTTATCTTTCTACTTCCGATCCTAGTGAGGATGCCGAGGGTAACCCTAAACCTAATCTCCCTTATATTATCCAATTATGTTTTCCCGATGATGCCGATATAGCTCGGTACAAACTATTTCAAAGCATGACCCTTAGGGAAGAACGTGTTGTGTCAGTCCCATTCTTAAGTTCTGCCCGTTTTAAATTCTAATACCTTCCTATAATTAAGCAATGGGAGTTTTTAACTTTTTTGAGCATTCCTCCTATTATATATAGGAATCTAGTCATCATATTCTTTTCCAATGCTTTATGTGTTCATGATGAAGCTAGGGAGAATGTCATTGCTATCGAATCCTCTGTTATGGGCAAAACCTTTACAATTGATCAAAAAACTTTATGTAATGTCTTTGGTTTTGAAAACATTGGTATTGATGATGAGAGGTCTTTAGGTACGGGTCCTTTAGGCTCAGTCAAAGTTTTTAATGCTCACGACCGTATCCTTCATCTTCTTGTATCTTGGTTTTTTCGTCCATCGGGAGGGAAATTTTCTACTATTCGTCAAGTCGATGACTTTTGGCTTAGGTGCTTTAGGGAAGGTCAACGTCCAAACCTTTGTCAAATTATGTTTGCCGACCTTGTTTATCTAGTCCAACATCGTCACACCAAACAAGTCACATCTTTTTACTACTCTACGACTTTGAGTTATCTTTTTCATCCCTTGATATTGATTGTTCCCATGACTATCTCGAAACCCTTGGCCTACCCATAGATGAGCGTTCTCTAGCTCGTGCCGGTTTCTCTTATGTTGATAATGAATGGGTTCGTAACCCTCAAGCTCCTCCACAAAATGCTCTGGTCGATGCTTCTCGTGCTTCTTCGAGCTCTCACCGTGCTCCGATTGATTCCTCTTCCATGTGCACTCTAATGACATTCCTAAATGAGAAGTTCACTTCCATAGAAGCCAGGTTTACCGCGATAGACACTAGATTCACATCCTTAGAAGATCGCGTCAAAGGTATGGAGAAGAAAATGGAAACCATGACTTCTCGCCAAAACTCCATGGACATCTCTCTTACCGCCTTCCATGGTGCTTGGCTTAACCAAAACCGAAGGAATCAACCCTCTCAAGATGATGAAGATGAAGAGGACGAGGACGATGATGATGATGAGGCGGACGAGTAGTTTATGCATATCATCTTATGGCATTTAGTCTTTTATATTCTGTTATTGCACTTTTGTTTTAGGATATAAGTTTATGTCTATTATCTATGTCTTAGGATTTAAGTTTGGATTATTATGTTTGCTTTGAAGTTTATGCATTTGAACTATTACGTTTACTTTGAAGTTTATGCATTTGAACTTTTATGTTTGCTTTGAGTTTAATGAATTAAATGTTGCTATTATCCTTGTGTTTATATTTGATCTAACAAAAAAGGGGAGAATGATTATAGAGTCATTTTTTTATTTTTGAAAATCTATCTTAAATTAAGGGGGAGAAAGCTTTTCAAAGTTTCAAAAACTTAAAAATTTATTTATGGTTTTGTTATATAAAAAGGGGGAGATTGTGAAACCAAAATTGATTTTGATATAACATATAAACTTAAGGACCAATTTGCAAAACAATAAATTTTTAAGTACTCTTTAAAGTCTCACAATTGACAAGTATTTCAAACAAAATAATATCTCAAGACAAGCTCTTAAATATATGAAAATTTTCAAAGTCTTTTCCTATGATTTTCAAGCCAAACTATAAAAAAACGCCCAGGCGTATCGATACCCTTAGGCGTATCAATACGGGCTTTTGCCACTGGAATTTTAATGGACTTAGCGTATCGATACGGTATTACCCCGTATCGACACGATATTCATCTGGGCAACTCTTTCAATGAAACCGTACCGATACGCTTTGCAACCGTATCGATACGATAAGCTTATCTTTGAAAAATCTTTGCATTTAATTTTTCGACCGTTACTTGTTAGTTGGTTGGTTTCCCGATTTTTAAAAGACAATTATACCATACCGATATGCTTGGTATGCGTATCGATACGCTCTTTAAGAAAACCAAACTTGGGATTCCAGTGAGCAAACACCGTATCGATACGGCCCACCGTACCAATATGCCCCTTAAAACCGTACCGGTTCACCTTCTATGCGTATCGATATGCTCTTTTTTCAGTCACAACGGCTCTTTCCTCTTTGATGCAGGTATCGATATACCCTCTTCGAGTACAGATACGGTAGGCTGCAGAGCTATATTTATTGCGGGAAAAATTCTCCCAACGGCTCTATTGATGATCCCAACCACCCAAACAGCTAGAATTCAATGCAAGGGTATAAAAACAAGCTTCAATTGACCAAGCAACAACTACTGAACCTACAAGCAACAGTAAAGCAAAAAATCCAAACCCTAGTGCATTTCATAGTCAAATTCTTGTACCCAACTCTTGTGATCTTATTGTAATCTTGTATTGTGAGTTTGGGGAGTTTGAAATTGTATTTGGGTAATCATTTATCCTTTGAGAGGAATCTTTAGAGTTTACCAAATTCATCTCTTTGTAAAAGTAAGTGGATTAAGCTTTGGGTAGAAAGCTTAATCAATTTGGAAGGTTACCTCCTCATCCAAGAAAAGGGGAAGAATTCAAGTAGTGAATTGGTTGAAAATCCTTAGTGGGAACAAAGGTAGTGGATGTAGAGTTCATTTGAAGAACTTGAACCACTCTAACCACTTGTGTCACTTTTATTTTTCACTCTTACCTCCTAACAAAATTTTAATTGCCAATTCACCTCCCTCTTGGCCATTTGCAATTGTGTGATCAACTCAACAACGTACACTCTGAGTGAGGCCAGGTGTCACACAGCCTTGGGAACATACACTCTCTTTGGGTGAGGCCTTGTGTCACACAACCTCAGGAATGTACACCCATACTCGGCATCTCTCCTCGAGTATCATCGAATGAGTCCTAGTGTCACAAAGTGATAAGCTCTCAAATGTGACACTTTTTAATTGCTATTTTCCAAGTTTTTAGGATTTCTTGCTACCTAATCCATTTCATTCTGCTATATTTTATGCAAGGGACCTAATTTTGGAAAACAACAGCAAAAGAGGGCATTTCTGCAGTCTTTTTTTTATTCTGGTCATGACTGGCACCGTGGGCACGACACTGGGCACGAGGCGTCTGACGTGGCAGTTGCGTGGCGACTTCTAGAAGCTTCTGGAACGTTCTGAGAAATCTTATCAGCTTATCCGTTTAGATTATATGCATTTAAATTTCAAAACATTTGAATTGTTTTATCTTTACTTTATTATTTTAAACTTTCTTATCTTTTATCTTTGTAAATCCAAGCCTATAAATACCACTCCTTGGTAAAGGCTTAGGCATCAATCAATTAGTTTTCATCTTCTAGCTTTGAGTATTTTTATCTTTGTAAACATTTTCAGTTTTAATCCAAGTTCTTTTCCTTTATTTTTCTTGTTTCATTTATTTTATGCTATTTAATTACTTTTCTAAAATCAAGTTAAGTATGATAATCAATATCATGCTTAGCTAAATTTCTCGAGCCAAGAGTTAGCCAAATCAATTCTAATCGTGACAATTGAACATTGCCTAAATTCCTTCGGGAATACATTTTTATCTTTCTGTTTAGATAGTTTGGAAATCGGCCTTACTAAAGTTTTTAATCGTTTTTCAAATCAAAAAGAGCTCGTTGGTCTGGAATCGTATAAAGACATAGTTGGGAGGAAGGATCGGCCTGTGGCAATTTCGACTTCCTGTGAACACTCTTAGCGGCGGTCCGCTGAGGAAAGATAAAATCAGAAGCGATTCTTTTTAAGAAAATTTCTGAGTCGGGCTTTTCCTGCTTTCAAAACTAAATACTTTAACGGCGATAGATATGGTTAATTTGTTTAAGAATCAACATTCGAAGATAGTCTTGGGAGGATTGGTTACTCGAGAGAGAAGCAAGTTGCGACGGGTTGGGCCTCGGAGACTGTAACCGACATGATCCCCGGAGTAAAAATCTATTTCAATGATCGAAGGAATTGACAAGGCTAGTTTGAGGCTATTTCACATACTTGGTTTTTCTTAATCTTTTTACCTTTGCATTTAAATCTTGCTATTTCATTTTCATCCAATATCATATCACTTCCCCTCATTTTATTTACTTATTTTGTAGATATTCCTGGAAGTAATAATTAAAGCAGTCTTCAGTCAATCAGTCCAGCTAATCTCCCTACGGATCGACCCTCTTTCCCTATATCTATTTAATTTCTTTATATTATTATTTATTGAAAGAGGTAAATTTATTCATTTATTTTTGACCGGTTAAACGATGACTTGTCACAAAGCGTTGAGAACGTACATTCAGTATCTCTA
Source organism: Hibiscus trionum (assembly GCA_030270665.1). Lineage (NCBI taxonomy): Eukaryota > Viridiplantae > Streptophyta > Magnoliopsida > Malvales > Malvaceae > Hibiscus > Hibiscus trionum. The sequence continues at coordinate 11,106,542 of BSYR01000027.1, read as the reverse complement.
ACCATGGTGTTGCAACACTCTTCCTCCAGGTATCCATATCCCATCAAACAAAGGTGCCTCAACCAACCAAGAATCCAAACCGCACACAACATCGACACGATTACTATGCGGCACACAACACACTCGATCCACCAAGGATATCATATGGTTGATATTATAACAAGTCACCCAATTTAAGTTTACCAACTTGTTAATATATTATGGAAGAGTACATTAATCATTCTCATTCATTATCTTATTAATCCATATTATCTCATTAACATCCTAAGTCAATCCCACATTTTTATTTGCATTATAGATTATTTTGTTCAATAGGTACCGATGCTCGAACACGAGAACCGATATGGTACCCTTGGGTACTGGTACTCACATGTGTATCGATACAGATGTTGCTTACTGGATATCTTAGATTTCCACAAGTACTGGTTTGGGTCGACCCGTACCGATACGGCCCCCAATCGTGTACCGATATGACCAAAGCTTGTTCTGATACCCTATTCACGGGTTTGTACCATTTCCTCACAATACGATATTCCCACGCTTTATTTGATTCCTAAATCTTATGAAAGTCATTAGAGTTTGTTTACTAAAGCATTCACCCAATTAATATTAATTATCAGTTCCATAATCATTTAATAGAGTATTTAACCCTTAAACATAATTCCCATCAAATCTCACCAATCTATTCGAACAAGCATACAAGACATCAAAATTATTTCAATAAATCAAACAATCATCAAATAATGATACGAGCATCTCAAATGACCCTACACGATCTCTAAAGCCTCCATGAGTCTCATCATATCTGTAACATCATTATGCATCTCACAAATATTGAGTCTCATATTATCGGTCTCCACACATGCATATTCATTGTCTATCTATTTTACAGATACTAACACGCAAAGCAATTACATTTATGATGCTATGAAGCAATAGGAGTTCGAGGTGGACTAATCTTAAGCCAAAGCGATAAGTCTCCATCTAAGCTCCTCCAAACACCTCTTTGATTCCAATATTCGAGTTCACTAAACCTCATCAATATACAAATACCACAATTACTAATTAACTTCATTCACCAACTAATCCACAAGGTCAAACACGTAAAAACAGATTACCGGGTATGAATTTAGCATAATGGACTACGCCAACGAACTCAGAACGTCGAGAAACCCCTAGTCAGGGTCTCTTGGAAAAAAGTCAACCCAAGTAAAAAAGTCAATGGTCAACGCCCGGTCAACGTCGGCTCGACAGCGGTCAACGGAAACGGTTAATAGCAGCTTAACTCGGTGGTCAACGGCGGCTCAGCTAGGCGGTCAACGGTTTGTACCGGCTTAACAAGTCGGCTTGGTCCAGCCGGCTAACAAGCTCCAACCCCCTCAACTCAACAACCTAAAACTTCGTCTCTCACCCCTCAGACGGTGACTCCGATGGTGATGCTGCTAGTATCGGTGAACTCGTCCAGACGAGATGAAAACATTGACGGTGGAGGTGTCGAAAATGGGCAATCGAATCTCTGTAGATTAGAGATTAAACCTCCCTCTTAACCTTCTTATCTTTTTCCTCTTCTCTCTCCCACACCACCCAATTTTCACTTTTTCCTTTTTCTTCCCCCTTATCTCTTTTTCCCCTATATTTAAATTTCAAACTTTCTCCCTCAATATAATGGGCTCAACCTAACAACCTCATCTCGGGATTCTAAAATAAAGGGCCATAACCCGTGTCTTAAACCCGATTCACTAACCCAAAAATTGGGTCGTTACAACTCACCCCTTCTTAAAGAAAATTACATCCTCAAAATTTGTATCCATAAATCAAAAGAAGATGATGAAACTTAAATAACTCTTCCTAGATTTTAAATAATTCTCGTTGCGCTACTATGATCTCTCAGAACATTTTTCAATTATTACCATTGTCTTTTAACAATACAAACATAATCTCAACTGTTTATTTCTCTGAGAAGGAATACATCTTTGCTCGGTACATTACAAGCGACAAGCAAAACCCAACAGTGCCCTTACAAAACTGTTACACGAATATGTCATCAAAGAAACTTAACTTATGTTGTAGAACCCAAAAGATTTATGCACAAAAAAATCTTTCCACAATCTCACACGATCGAAAAGGACATAAGGTTGTACAACCATTGTAACCAAACCGAAGCGATCCCTATTGTGGTGGCTCCCTGATGGATACTTTAACCCCAATGTCATCCCTTATCAATATCATTTCTTGCCCAGTGCAAGACTTCTAAAAATGAACGGTGTGTCAACATGCCTCAAGCACTTACCTTAAACTCGACATGATAACTCATATCGGCAACTAAAGTAGCTCCCAATAACTCGGTTCACGCAAGAGTCTTACACTCTAAACTATAATGTGTCCTATAAACATGTCATCTATACCCTCGCTCGGATCTTTCATCACATGAAATCTCACCAAGGGATAAGGTTCCATCATAAACCTCGAATCTCGCATCAAAATGTAGCATGTACACACTGTACGACAACCCACAAACAATCCAAGCAGATTTACCACAAAAAATATCAAACAACACTTACCAAAGAAAATACTATTGCTCAACGAAATCTCCTCAAAACTGTGCACTCACAATCCTTTACTAGATTCATGGTCATCTATTTAATTTTCCATAAAGGAACATCGAAGCATCAAAACAACTCTAAAGAATTCAATGTTAGAATCCTAACTGATGGCAAGTCAAACACTTATCACCATCTCAAGCACACAACTCCACATTGCCTCTGAAAACACGCAACGAAAGTTTGGTACAAACTATCATCTCAAAATTTACCCTATATTGACCATTATACTATATAAGAAGAACCTCTTACCTTGACACATCTTTCTCTAAAACACCCACAACTAGATCTCAAAGTCCATAAAAAATCATCAGACCTAAATCTAATCACAACATTATGTCCTCTTAATTTGAATCAGATGCTACTTCTCGCAGTTTTCAAAGCAAATCAATCCTTAACTCGAATCTTAATTAATGAAACACATGGGTACCGGTACTGTATGGAGCTAGTATCGTTACTTGCGATCCTTGACTGCCCCACATAGGTAGCATGATACTCTAACCCGATCTAACTCCATACAACCCATCACTTATCAAGTTCATTTTACTTACGTGATGATCGATCACACGATCAACAACTCCTAATTAATTTGACTCATGTTGTTGTCCAAATCTCAAATTCTTTAAAGACCAAGTACCCAAAACTTCACACTGTTAAGGTAGGCACACCCTTCCCTCTTATTGCACAAAAATATAGCCCTGACATTACAAGAAAACATCATTGAAGATCTCGAATTCATACTCTACTTTAATCGAGTCAGCATCACTGTCACAACAAAACGGTCTCATACAACTCAGGTTTCCACCAATGTTCATCGGCTCGTTCTAAGGAAACTGTAATACAAATCAAAAGAATTTATGAAGTCTCAAACCCTTGCTTCCTTAACTGATCACATGGTAACTAACCACACCAACACACAAGGTTATTATCTCGCCAACGCTCATATTTCCATATTCCTTATACCTTCACACGTGTCACGCAAAGAATTGAACTTATATTCGAGAGACAATATGGTGCCCCACCCTATTATCTTCGAAACACCTCAAACATCACTATAGACATCAAACGTTACCATGACACGCCCTAAAGAGAGAAATCTTCATTCCAAAATTCATTTCGAAACTACAAGCCTCTAACACTTTAGTCGCAACCATCTTAATTCTCGAACGAAACCCCAAAAAACACAAGGGTACTTCACAATCGGCTAAACGAGTCATCCACCATAGATTACAAGTAACAGTCTTTCACTTCCACTTAACGGACTAGCAACGATTTAAGTATCACCCCCAACAGATCAACTTCTTACTAGCGAACAAGCCCGGTTCTCCCTTGGGCGAAACACTCAGACAAAATAACACTCATTCAAGCTGCACCTTTGCAATTAAATCTCTAACTCTCTCAATTGGGTTGGTATCCTTTGACAAGGGCGATGGGAACCGATGTATAACTCGACCTTACCTCAACATCCAGTCATGTTCTTGATAGGGAGAAAGTCTTGACGACTCCTTCAAGAAGCATAAACATCCACTCTGACAGTCTGAAAACTTCCAAGCATCGAACTACACACATTGGCTTATGCAAAACAATTAAACATACCCCACAACCCTGGTTTGACATTCTCTAAACAACCTCTACGAAAATTACGGTAGATGGGCAATAGTTCAACATTCTCATTACCAAAGGGTGGGTTCCCTCGAGGTCTCAAAGCCTCGAGTACAACTCTAGACATTACAGGCTTGCGTCGCATTGGATTAACCAAACCTATTTCCAAGGTGCAACAACTCTCAAGAAAATAGCTCTATCAAATATGTAGAACGTCTAACTTCTATCACACTCTAACGAACTAGTGGATCCCAAATCCATTATCTCTGAGAAATGCCTTTGAGAAGGGAGATGGTACTTCCCAAGTGTCAACGAGACTCATTTTAAGCAAACAAAGCTTCCTCCAACCTATGTTCATCCACTGATCGATTTCGAGAACAATTTATCCATACCCGCAACACAAATGTTATTCATGCTTAATGATTAAGATTATTTGCCACAAAATCTCGTAACGTATCTGAAGGCTTCAGAGTGACCACCACGCTCAATGAAGACATTATTCAGGTGGCGGGAGGAGGACACATCCTCGACCCAACATTATTCAACTAACTCGTATCTCCACAATATAGGGCGACCTCACCCATGAAATCACTCCCATTAGTGGCTCCACACATAACTCGACCCTCACGGCCACGATCGTAACCATCTTAGCATTGCAACATTGGATGCCATCAGGATTCTAATCTTAAGAGGTACGAACTTAATTTAAGGGCTTGTATTCACTAGACACCTTACTAAAAGACCTATACCACCTAGGGGTTTAATAGAACGGGCTAAACCTAAGCTCTGATACCACTAAGGGCCCGTCTGGATCAAGGATAAAACCATTACCCCATTTGATTTTTTTCCCAGAATAGAATAGTTATGTTTGGTTTGAGAGAATCCTAATTCACGGGTAATAAAACATTGCCTACAATAGCGCTTTGGGGGGTTTTGTCCTGAAATCCCATTCCCTTTTCTTTCTTAGGTTTTAGACGATTCCTAATGCTTGAAACAAAAATACCCCTGATTTCATTTCCATGTCCTTTTCTTTCTTGAACTCGTGAAATCTATAGAGATAGAAGGAAGAAAATCAATTCTCCCATTTTCAGAACGTCCCCTGTAAGTCTTTTCTTCTCTCCTCGTCTCCTTCTTGTATTTCGATTAATAACACTTTCTCTTTAATTTCATTGATTTTCTGCTCTCCAATTTTCAAAACGCCCCATGTCAGTAGTTGATTCCATTAGTTTTATTATGGATAGTCATGCTTGGTAGAAAATTTATAGGCACTTGAATTGCTTGTAACTTTGTGGATGAGATGTATTTGACTACTTCAAGATTAGAAGGTTACTGCTAGCCTCTTGCAGTTTTCATCTAATATTTGACTCTCAAGATTATCTTGGATGATGGCTTATTTGTATTTTGCTTAAATTGGTTTCTTCAATATTTTATTTTGTTGCTATTATGGGTGTTTGGATTAAGCTTATCTCATTTCTGATTGTTCTATGCAATTCTTACTTTCTGCAATAGGGATTAATCTTATCTTGTTGAAGTGGAGACTCCAAGTTTAGTGTAGAGTGTCTGTAAGGTGTGTTTCATACCTTCTATCACTAATGTGAAAACAGATTTTTCTATGAAAAAAGACCACTACTATTTTGTACATGTTATTTTGATTGTATTTTTAGTTGTCATGTTTATAAGCTGGAACATATTGAATTTTTTATGCAAAATAATTACAGAATCATGTGTTCTTCTTGCATTCATGTAGTTAAAAGTTTAGAAAATTTATATTTGTAAAAGTAGATAGTCGTATCCTAAAAACTAAGAGCTGTAATTGATATTTTGGAACTATAAATATGATCCTTTAACATAAATAGTTGAGTTTACAGCTTTCTTATTAGGAATTTAAAGGGGAATGTATGATAGATATCTTATTTAGAGTAAGTTATTTTAGCTGTGCAAACTTATAACTTTTATATTTATGTTACATTTTTAGATTTATTTCATCATGCATTTTCTAATATTATATTTGTTCAAAAAAGCAGTTATGGCTCGTTTAGCAGTACGAAAGAATATGCGCATTGTAACCATGCTCATTGTACAACTACAGGTGATGGAAAATATGTTTCAAATGCAAATGCTTGTGGTCATTGTACTTATCTTTAGAAAATATAAAAATAGACCAAAAATATGATATGCACATGAAAAAATTTATAGACATAATATTCAGACACTCAGCTTACTAATTGTATTTGAAAGTGATAGACAAAGTGTCGATAATTGTCGAATGGATAGGAGAACATTTTCAAATTGTGTCACTTGTTAAAAGGCAAGGGGGCTAAAAGAAAGTCAATACTTGTGTATCAATGAAATGGTTATTACCTTCCTTCACATTATATCCCACCATACAAAGAATAGGGTTCTAAAACGTCAAACAGCCAGGTCTGGTGAAACAATTAGTAGAGTTTTTCATGCAGTGTTAAACTCGATTTTGAGGATGCATTCAGCGTTTTTTAGAAAATCAGAACCAATACAAGAGAATTCAAGTGACGATAGATGGAAATGGTTTAAGGTACTATCCCATAATTCTTGAATTACTAATATAATATAGGATAAAGTTAGATTTACTATTGAATACTAATGATGTAATTTTAATTTATTTTACAGATGTAGGGGTGTTTGGGTGTTTTAGATGGAACATTTATTAAGGTCAATGTCGCTTCAAGTGACAGACCTAGATACAGAACAAGGAAAAATGAAATTGCAACAAATGTATTTGGTGTTTGTACACCAGACATGCAATTCATTTATGTCTTACCTGGATGGGAAGGTTCTGCAGTTGATGGTAGAGTACTAAGAGATGCTATTAGTAGAAGAAATGGTTTAAATGTTCCACAAGGTAATGCTTAAATAATGAACATATAATAAAATGAAGTAAAATTGTACTAATTTTTTATATTAATGCACTTCTTAACTTGAAATATAGGGTGTTACTACTTATGTGATACTGGATATACAAATGGAGAAGGATTTCTTGCACCATATAAAGGCCAAAGATATCACTTGAATGATTGGAGACAATGACACCAACCAACCATGGCTCAAGAATATTTCAACATGAAACACTCACAAGCACGAAATTGCATCGAAAGATGCTTTGGCATCTTGGAAGCAAGATGGGCCATTTTAAGGGAAAAATTATTTTATCCAGTGAAAACACAATGTAGAATTATTTCTGCTTGTTGTCTTCTCCATAACTTCATTAGATCCAAGATGTTAGTTGACCCTATGGAAACTAACTTTTCTAAATTAGATATTAGCCAAGTTGGAGAGATTAATGAGTCCAAAATGATCAGACATTGTGAGCCAATCACTGCTTGGACTGAGTGGAGAGATAAATTAGCAGTTGATATGTTTACTAGTTGGTTGACCTCACGTAGTTTAAGATAGAATGTATTTTACATCATCTTTTGACATTAGTATATTTTTTAACAATAGACAAACTGTAATTCATTATTAAGTAAAGTTTATTTGTTTGTTTTAAATTTAAGTAGACATTGTTATTGACATTTGTTACATTTTATTTATCGACTTTATATGATTGAACATATTTTTACTTTAACATTTTTCTTTAATTTGACAAGTGCTATCTTCACTTTATCTTGTGTTATATGTATATATTTTATTTTATTTTATTTTATTTCATCTTAGATTTCTTTGAAGTGTGACATGGCAACATAAAATATGGAGTCTCAAAGGGGAAAAATCAAACAACTGGAAGGACTAAACCCATAGCTTCTAAAAGGAAGTGGACTAAACAGGAAGATGCTGCACTTATTGCATGCTTACATACTTTTAGATCAGGATATCTCTCTTATATTGAGAAAATGTTAGCGACCAAGCTTCCTACTGCAGAAATTAGTGCCAATCCACATATTGAATCTAGAGTGAAGTTGCTAAAAAGACAATGAAATGCTTTATCTGAAATGTTTAACATTGGAAGTGGATTTGGTTGGAACGAAGAAGAAAAATATTTAATTGCACTGAAGGATGTTTTTGATGATTGGGTTAGGGTAAGTATGTAAAATTCAATTAAAGTTCTCTTCTTTTTTATGATACATATATATATAGCTATAAAATTATGTTATTTAATATTCTTTTGTTCTCTTATAGAGTCACCCAACCGCTGGTGGATTGAGAAACAAGCCATTTTCATTCTTTGATGACTTGGTTCAAATATTTGGAAAAGAAAGAGCAACATGAGCTGGAGCTGAGACAACAGCTGATGCCATTGAAAATCTTGCTACATAAGACAATACATTTTTAGATGCACTTAATGATGAAGACGAAGGAGTAAAAGATTCTGAATCAATAGAGGAGATAGGAGCTTCAAATTGTCAAGCATATGTTGCTGCTGCCACTACAATGAAAAGAGAGGTATCTAGTAAAAAACGACCTCGCAGTGATGATGGATTATCTAATCTTGTCGAAGAGATGGTAAGGTTGGTGCTGCATATCAAAAAACTGCAGAAAGCATTAATGCGTTCTTCAAAAGAGAGGCAGAGGGTAATGATAGAAGAATGTTGATTTTTGAAGAAATAACGAAAATTGAGAACTTCTCATAGTATGACATGCTTGTTGTACACGAGTATATAAGCAAAGAAGCACATAAGGTAGATTTCTTCTTTTCTTCACTAAAAGATTTCAAAAAATATTATGTGCTTAAACAACTACAGGAACGCAATCTCTATAGACCATCCTCTCACATTGATTGTTTTACGGGTGTGTAGATTTCGTGTTTACCCTTAAATTATATGGTTAGCATATTTTGGCTTTAGAATGTATAGTTATCTTTTTGTCTAGCTTCACTAAGTTTGATCTTGTCAAGTAGCTTATGATGCCATAATTTTTTGTGTACAACATAGCCAACATTATGCTTAAGTTTAGAATGTCATGGCTAGTGCTTAAGTTTAGAATGTCAAGTAGAACATATAACATTTTGTGAACAATAGCTTTTGCTTAACTTTTTTGTAAGCCTAAACATAACTAGCCTTGAATACATGCTAATGTGTTACTTGTTTTTGCTTTCTACTGCTAAAGACATGAGTATTTATAAGTAATTATATTCAATATTTTGCACTTCTCTTTTTGATACACATTAAAAAATGAGACATGAGTATGTCGTTACTAAGTTGATGGTCATAAAGAATTTACATTGCATTACAGTGATGTGAAGAATCCATTCGTTTTCAACTTTATGTGGTCTTAAAAATATAAAATTAGTGTTTTGTTTGTAATAAGGTGAGATTTGCAATTTGAAGTTAGTGAAATTTTTAGTTGTTTTATTCTTGGTAGAGCACTCAAGTTTGTATAACTACTATAAATATGAACAAATATTAATATGTTGACTTGAATGATTCATTAGTACATGGACGCCTATAAAGAAACTACATTACATTGTATTGCAGGTTCGTAAAATAAATTTTCAATTGAAAATTTGTAAATTTAATGAAGAATGCATATGCTTTTATCTAAAAAAAATAAGACATAACCTTACCTACTTATGTTCATATGATCTAGAGTGAGAGAAGTGAGATATTTCAATAATAGTAAAAAAAATATTTAGAAGTGGGACTTTAAAATTTTTTTACACGTCACATTTATTTATTTTTTACGTTAAATACAAGTAAAAAATTAATTATGAAAATATAAAAATTCATACCAACAATGATTTTTACTTTTAAACTCAACTTTGTACTATAATTTATTTGACATTAATGATTGTGTTTCATAAATAAATTAATATAATACTTATGAAAATTATCAAAAAATATAAATTATTTTCAATATATATATATATATTCAATATATTGATTATATTAAAAACATTTTAAATATACAATTTTTTTTATGAATTTTCATCCAAATATTTTTAATTTACCAATAGAAGTTTGACTTGTTAAAAGTAAAATATATCACATGGACAGTTTGGTAAAATTTACTATAGGTAATCTTACATTCAGTCAACCAAACACTCAACTGACATTCCGGTCAAACAAATCAAACAAGGTAATATAACATTCCCAATAATATGACATTCCAGTAATTCTATTCCAGAATTAATATTACATTCCTGAACCAAACGAACCCTAAATGTAACACACTCGACCTGGGTGTCACATTTGAGTCTAAAGCCCAACCCAAAACACTAAAAGTGTTCAAACTGGGTTTAGCCCAACAAAGTATTTCTTAAAAACATTTAAAGCCAACAATTGAAAATATAATTAAATAATCAAAACGGTAAAAAGAGCTCCAATTTAAATTTAAAATATTTGAACATTCTATTTGATTAATACAATTTCAAAAATAAAGATTACAGACTCCATCACGTAATGTCCTACGAATACATAGCCCACTAAACACAAGTATCGTACTATATAGACCACCACAAGCTAGAATCACATACCGTTAGTGTTCTTCGATCCAACAATCAACTTACGCACGTAAACAACGATTCTAAGCGATGAGCTTACAAAGCTCAATGGTACACATCTACTCTACTATACTTCATGCTAATTATAAAAATAAGCATGCAAGCTAGTACGAGCAATAAAGAGAGATAAATAAACACGTGGCGCTACCACTGGTCGCCTAAACACGTGATCTCATCATGCAAAGCATCATACGTGGCACACAAAGCCCAACCATACTCGGGATCCCACCATATCATCTAGGCGGAACACACAATTTCATAACCGCAAACCTAGAGTGAGGCCCAGTGTCAGACGGCCTCGGGAATGTACACTCTAAGTGAGGCCCGGTGTCCCACGGCCTCAGGAACATACACTCTCTCTGAGTGAGGCCCGATGTCACATAGCCTCGTGAACATACACCCATACTCGACATCTCTCCTCGAGTATCATCGAATGAGGCCCGGTGTGACACAACGTTAGGAATGTACATTGTTGAGTGTGTAAAAGTTCTATTATTTACCCCCTATTTAACCCATATTTCTGCTGCATTCAAGCATAATTCATTGCATTTAGGTTAGATTTCAGTTATACATCACAAATATATTAAATGGCACAGTTTCTACTGAAATTGGTTGCTTTTGCAGGTTGCTGATGTAGCAGATGGAGAAGCATGCGCTGGGCAGTGAAACAGAAAAGCTGGAACTGGATGAGCAGTCGAGGAGGACGATGCTGCCATGGCCGCTGCCATGGCAGCCAAGGATGACAGCAGTTTTGAGGAGAAGAAGCAAAGTGGACCTCGACAGAAAGAGAAAATTAAGCCCGTCTGTCGTGGAATACCCTTATATTTTTCCAAGCCCTAGATTAGAATGAAGGCCTAGCCCAATGTTCAAGGAAGAAAACTCCAAGCAAGAAGGAAGGACGAATTAAAGCTATATTTTCTAAAGATTTAGTCTTTATTAGAGTTTTACTTTAATTTAAACTTGTATTCTTGCCATATTAGAAAACTTGAACCCAAAGCCTATATAAAGGCATGTAATTCGACCTAGGAGAGGATATATCACCTATCTCTAGCTTTCTTCCCAAAACCCTAGATGTTTTCCCCTTCTCAACATGTTCTAAATTCCCCCTAGGGCCACGAGTTGATTTGTAAAGTAGTTGCAAGGGTTGCTTTTGTTTTAGGAATTTTCTGTTCAATAAAATAAACTTCAAGTTCTCTTATTCTGGTTATTAACATCTTGCAAGAGTATCGGGAGAGCATTGTGAGGTTACATATTTACTTAATATCGGGAGAGTTAAGTATACGAAAGGAATAAGTGCGGGTTCAGTAGTTTATAGTTGAACTATCTCGGACCTAGGGATAGAACGAGGTTAAGTGGCTAAAGAAGAATTCAACAACATCGGTGTTCATCCTTCGATTCACGCCGGGAGGTATCATCAAAGACGTGTTCATCGACAGACTTGGACCTAGGGATAGGCCAAGACACAGCAGGGATTCTTGTCAAGCTTGAAGTACAGATTTGAGTGATCGCTGCCGCGACAAACAACGGACCGCTGCCGCGACAGGTGCTGCCGCGACGGGGACGACGACAGAGAAGATTTTCCTAAACTTAGCAATACCTACACTACTGAGCAATTCAATACCAGCCCATTCTCTCTATCTTGATTATTTTAATCCTATTTTCCAGTATTCTTTATTATTTTCGTGACAAACAACTTAAACCATTCTCTTTACTTTCGTACAGTAATCCAAGGTGAAGCTATTGGCCCAGTCCCTGTGGAGACGATATCCGATACTTCAGTATCACTTTACTACTTGCGTCGTGTACACTTGCACTACATTGCGATAGACACTTTTACACGCAAAAAGTTTTTGGCGCCGTTGCTGGGGACTGGCAACATAACTTTACCCTACCTTTTACTGCATTCGTTTTATTTTTCTATTTTACTTGGATTGTCCAACCTATACCTTTCACACGGTCTTTTGTTTGCGTATGCGCATGTCTCAACAGGGGAAGGAACCTGAGTACCAGTTAGATCATGAACCCGAACAAACGTTCAATCTCAAGAAAAGAGTCTGTTACCTCGTTGAAAGGAACGGATATTTGGAGGAACAACTTGAAGCAATGGTGAACGAAAGACGTGAAGAAAGAAGGGACAACCCAGGGAATCTCCAGGATAACAACAATCCTGTCAGAGATGGAGGGATCGATCCACCTGTCGTCGACCCTCCTGTCGCTACCGCATGCTGGTCATGCCGAGACTACATGCTCAATGATCATGTAGAACTAGAAACCACCCTGCCGGATGTAGATGTTGACAAAATTTGAGCTGAAACCTGTTATGTTCAGCATGATCAACAATGCTGGCCAATTTAGTGGTGCTGCTATAGAGGGTGCTAGGGAGCATTTGAAAACGTTCCAGGAAATCTGTGGTTCGTTTAGACTACCAGTAGTTAATCCGGAGATACTGAGGCTTTAGTTATTTCCTCATTCATTGAGGGACAGGGCAAAGACTTGGTGGAATAAACTTACGCCGGGTTCAATTAGAACTTGGGCAGATTTAACTCGTGAATTCTTATCTCGTTTTAATCCTTCACACTTATCTGAGCGATTACGTAATGAAATTGCTACTTTTCAACAGGAAGATGACGAGCCAATGCACGAGGCCTGGGACAGATTTACCACTCTTCTAAGGAACTGCCAATGCATGGATTCCCCGTTTGGAACCAGAAAACAAAATTTTATAATGTTGCCAATTTACAAACTCGTATTAGAATTGATTCAGGAGCAAACAGATTACTTCTGGACAAAGACCTAGATGAGGCTATGGCGGTATTGAAAAATCTGGCGAAGAATGAGGAACAGTTTCCGACAGCAAGAAGAGGGGGTAAACGGGTCCTAGCTGTAAAGGATTATGAGGCCGACAGCTCATTGAAATCACAGGTGGCATATCTCACTAAGGCAATGAAGAATCTCTTGAACAAAGATTCACAGCCTGTATACTCTGCTGAAGAGGTATGTGAAATTTGTGAAGGAAATCACAGTTTGGAGGAATGTCCAATACAGTTAGAAGAGGGGAAGTATGTTGGGAACTACAATAAGCAGAATTATAATTCCAACAACTACAATCCCAACTGGAGAAAGGATCCCAAGTTATCTTGGAGCAATCCTAATAATGCTCTGAATCCTCAAGCACAGAACAATCAGAACTAGGGAGAACCTAGATTGTTGACTCGGCAGCAACCGCAGCAGCAGCAGCAACAGCCACCAGCTGCTACAAATAGTATACTGGAACAGACTCTGGCTACGTTTATGTCTCAAACAGGAACTTACATTGAGAACATGAATCACTTTGTCAAGAAGACGGAGACATTCAAGGATAAAACAGAGATGCGGATGACCAATCATGAAGCTACTCTGAAATCATTGGAGACACAGATGGGTCAAGTTTCCCAACATATCAAACCAAGGTAGAATGGCGGATTTCCTAGCTATACTGAAAACGCTAGACAACCCACACATGAGCAGTGCAAAGCCATCACTACTAGAAGTGGGAAGAAACTACCAGGGCCAGAGAAAGAAGCTGAATCAGTTAAGAAACCAGCCTTGGATTCACCTGCCGAGGAAGCTGCCCCGACAGGTAACAAACAGCCTGCTGTCGATGAGCCTGTCACGACAGCAGAAGGGATAGAGGGGAAAGATGATGAACCTGAACCTCCTCAGATCCGCATGCAGTGGGAAGGACGTATTGCTGATTATCGTCCCCCACCTCCTTTTCCTCAAAGGTTACAGAAATTGAAACAAGAATCACAACTTAAAAAGATTTATGATATTTTTAAGCAGGTTCATATCAACATTCCGCTGTTAGATGTCTTTAGGGAGATGCCCGGTTATGCCAAATTTCTCAAGGATGCCATGTCGAAGAAATCCAGACTTGGGGAATTTGAAACGGTTAAGATGACAGAAGGATGCATGAGTATTCTGCACAAGCATCCACCCCAGAAGAAGAAGGATCCTGGGAGCTTCATCATACCATGTGTAACCGGAGACAAATATGTGGGTAAGGCACTTTGTGATCTTGGTGCTAGTATAAATTTAATGCCCAAATCTGTTTTCCAAAAATTAGGTATTGGAAAAGCTCGACCCACAACAGTAATTTTGTAGCTGGCAGACCGCTCTTACGTTCATCCAGAAGGAAAAATTGAAGATATTCTGGTAAGGGTGGATAAGTTTATTTTTTTTGTTGACTTTCTTGTCTTAGATTGTGAAGCAGATGAAAACGCACCAATCATCCTGGGGCGACCCTTCTTAGCCACGGGAAGATCACTGATTAATATGGAAAAATGAGAACTCACCATGAGAGTAAACGATCAAGAAATAAAGTTGAATGTTCTCCAAGTAATGAAGCATGCTGATGCAGAAGAAGAATGCAAGGTTATCACTGAAGTTACCCTTGACCAACCCTGCATCAGGTCGGGCTGCCACGACATCAAAATTGGTCACTGCCTCGGCAGCCACTTAAAAGACTGTCATGACAGCACCGACGATAGCAACTCTTCAGAATCTGATACATCTGATACTGAGGATCAGGAGGAGGTAAACTGGATAGGCAATCGTCCTGGTAAGTTATTCGAGCCTTTAAATTATACCTCGGATAACCATATAATTCAAAAGCCATCAACTGTTGAGCCCCTATTATAGATCTTAAGCCCTTACAGGGCAACTAAAATATGTTTTCCTTGGTTTAAATGATACGTTGCTCGTAATCATCTCTTCCAAGTTGATGCAGGAATAGGAACAACAGTTAATAGGGATGCTGCAGCAGCACAAAAAGGCTATTGGATGGACGATAGCTGATATCCAAGGCATTAGTTCGGCATTATGTATGCACAAAATTCTTCTAGAGGATGATCATAAGCTGACTATTGATGCACAAAGACGTCTGAACCATGCTATGCAAGAAGTGGTGCGTAAAGAGATAATCAAGTGGCTAGATGTTGGAATAATCTACGCCATCTCGGATAGGAAATGGGTGAGCCCGGTGCAGTGCGTTCCAAAGAAAGGAGGAATGACTGTGGTAACCAATGAAGACAATGAGCTAATCCCAACCAGGACTGTGACCGGTTGGAGGGTTTTTATGGACTACCGGAAGCTTAACAAAGCTACCCGGAAGGACCACTTTCCTTTACCCTTTATTGATCAAATGCTTGATAGATTAGCGGATAAACCTTACTATTGTTTTCTTGATGGTTACTCAGGTTACAATCAAATAGCCATCGCACTGGAAGATCAAGAAAAGACGACATTCACATGCCCTTACAGAACTTACGCTTTTAGGAGAATGCCTTTTGGACTCTGCAATGCACCAGCCACCTTTCAAAGGTGCATGATGGCAATATTCTCCGATATGGTGGAGGATTTCCTAGAAATCTTTATGGATGATTTTTCATTCTTTGGAGACAACTTTGAAAGCTGCCTAGGCAACCTACAAAAGGTGCTCGAGAGATGTGAAAAAGCAAACTTGGTTTTGAACTAGGAAAAGTGTCACTTCATGGTGGATGAAGGGATAGTCCTTGGCCATAAAATTAGCTGTCGTGGCATAGAAGTCGATAGAACTAAGATAGAAGTGATCGAAAAGTTGTCGCCACCCACCACAGTCAAGGGAATTAGAAGTTTCTTAGGACATGCTGGTTTTTATCGGAGGTTCATTGCGAACTTCTCAAAGATCACCAAGCCCCTATGCCATCTTTTGGAGCAGAACCGACCCTTCGACTTTAACGCTGAATGTACTGAGGCATTCAAGGTTCTGAAATAAAAGCTGGTAACAGCCCCAATAGTACAGCCACCAGATTGGACACTACCGTTTGAGATCATGTGTGATGCTAGTGACTATGTTATTGGGGCAGAACTTGGGCAGCGAAGAGACAAACTCTTTCATGTCATATACTATGCTAGGACAACACTGAACGACGCCTAAGTGAATTACACCACCACAGAGAAGGAATTATTAGCTGTGGTATTCTCCATTGACAAGTTTCGTTCTTATATACTTGGAACGAAGGTCATAGTGCACACATACCACTCTGCATTGAAATATATGTTCACGAAAAAGGATGCAAAGCCTCGACTGATACGTTGGATTCTGCTATTGCAAGAATTCGACCTTGAAATCAAGGACAAAAAGGGGACGAAGAATCAAGTGGCAGATCACTTGTCAAGGCTGGAGAAGGGAAAGAGTCTACCGAAGGATGAGACAAACATACTGGAGACCTTTCCTGATGAGCAGCTGTTTGCTGCCACAATCACTGCCGCGACAGCCATGGCGGCAGGTAAGTCTTCTGAACTCCCCTGGTATGTTGATTTCGTTAATTTTTTAGTTAGCGGAATAATTCCTCCTGACCTTAATTATCAAGCTAGAAAGAGGTTCCAAAATGATGTTAAGCATTATTATTGGGACGAACCTCTTCTTTTCAAAATTTGTGCATATCAAGTTATAAGGAGATGCGTACCACAGGACGAACAGGAAGATATACTTCATCAGTCATGCTTCACAGTATGGAGGATACTTAGGAGGCAACAAAACTGCTGCCAAGGTTTTGCAGTCAGGATTCTATTGGCCGTCACTGTATAAAGATGCTCAAATCTTCTACAAGAGCTGTGACAAGTGTCAACGGACGGGAAATATCTCTAGGAGACACGAGATGCTGCTGCAGAACATTCTTGAAGTCGAAATCTTCGACGTTTGGGGGATCGATTTTATGGGACCATTCCCATCTTCATGTGGGAATTTATATATCCTCCTGGCAGTAGATTATGTGTCTAAGTGGGTTGAAGCAATCTCCACTCAAAAGAATGATGCCAAGACGGTTCAAAGGTTTTTACATGAAAACATTTTTTCCAGATTCGGCATCCCTAAGGCAATCATTAGTGATGAAGGGAGGCATTTTGACAACAGGGTTATAGCTGCTGCCTTGAAAAAGTATAGTGTCAAATATCGGATTGCAACAGCATACCACCCTCAGACCAATGGGCAAGCTGAAATATCCAACAGGGAGGTCAAGAACATTCTTGAAAAGATGGATAAGCCAACTCGGAAAGATTGGTCTCTACACCTCAATGATGTGTTATGGGCCTACAGGACAGCGTTCAAAACTCTATTGGGAATGTCTCCTTATCGACTGATTTACGGGAAAACGTTCCATTTACCTGTCGATATCGAGCACAGAGCATACTGGGCCATCAAGGCAGTGAATATGGACTTGGAAAAAGCAGGGCAGAAAAGGCTACTTGATCTGAACGAAATTGAAGAAATTCGGACAATGGCCTATAACAACGCAAGAATCTACAAGGACAAAACCAAGAAGTGGCATGACAGGAAGTTGCTGCCACGACAGTTCTACCCAGGGCAGCTTGTGTTGCTTTTTAACTCCAGGTTGAAACTCTTCCCAGGGAAGCTAAAATCTAGATGGTCTGGCACATTCCAAGTGGTGCAAGTTTTTCCTCATGGTGCCATCACGAACAGGTCTTTAAAGGACGGGCACCAGTTCAAAGTCAATGGACAGCGATTGAAGCATTATCAGGGGACTGAAGCCCTAAGAATGCAGGAAGTGGTTACCTTAGGAGATGCCCCACCTGGCATCCCTAATATAACCTAAATTTTATTTTTAATTATTTTTATTATTATTTATTATTCATTAGGAAATTAGATTTATTTTATTTTTAAGAAATAATGTTTTTATTTTTATTGTTTGTTAGGAAATAAAGGAGACAAGAAGAAAAGGAGAAGTGAATTCAGCCCAACATCCTTCCATCAGCCCAAAAAGCCCAATTTTGGAGCCTGTCATTACAGCTACCGCGATAGACGCGGAAAATATAATCTTTCGACACGCTGTCACGACAGACACAGAAACGCGTAATAGACGCGCAGCAGACACGGAAACGCGTGACTGACGCGTCAGAAATCGCGTAATAGTTGGCTCCGTTATTCGTGCCTACCGTTACAGCTCCAACGGGTAGCAAACTCTTCTCTATATAAACCCCGTTTTACTATTCATTTTCACTCACTTATACTCTTCTTACTTGCTTTCTCTAGAAATATTTACTTGCTTTCATTTTTCTTCTTACAACCCTTGCAACCATGTCTTCCAGAAACACCCGCAGGAGTGCTGCTTCAGGCTCCACCCCGACAGCATCAACCCCATGATCTTTCCAGATACGAGACATGTGGGAGGAGATGGGATTTATCTACACTTCAAAGGAAGGGAATTTGGGACTGAAGCCGTTCATTGCTAGAAAAATCAAGGCCCTGCAGTGGCAAATTTTTGCAGAACAACCAGAGGAGATGAACGTATCTCTGGTTCGAGATTTTTACGCTGCCATCAGCAGCAGAACCGCGACAGCAGTCACCGTGCGAGGGAGAGAGGTGCCCTTCGAGCCAAAATACATCAACACCCTGTACGGATTTTATGTGGGCAGCAACGAGGATGGCCACCGGCAATTTCTGGATACCTTAGACCCTGCTGCCTACGATGTTGTCATGGCAGAGCTCACTGATGAAGGTACTCAGTGGAACACAAATCCTAAGAACCCGAGGACGGTGAAGAGAACTCAACTTCTCCCGGAGGCCAAACTGTGGAACGCTTTCATGAAAAAGTGAATCATGCCATCCTCGCACAATACCACTGTCGACCAACCCAGGTTAGCCCTAATTCATTCTATTTTGCATGAGAGGCCTATTAATGTGGGCAGCTACATTCGGGAAAGTATTTTGGAGTGTGCACACCGGCCGACAGGACCACTCTACCTCCCCTACCTCATCACAGCCCTTTGTCGCGACCATCATGTACTTGAAGCTGCCACCGATCTAAGAGTCCAAGGGAAGGGATGGACCGACAAAAATATACTCAGCTTGATGAAACTAACTGCTGCCACCCTGATGTCATCTTTCGACCCCACTGCCACGGCAGCAAAGACGACAAAACCGATAGACACTGAACCTGCTGCCACGGAAGCCAGGCAGCCCACAACAGCAGCAGCTCCGGCCGACACCTCCTCCCAGATTCTTGCTGCCATACAGAAGATGGAGGAACGACAACTCGACCTTATGAGCTTCATCAGGGATTTCACTACAGCCACGGTACAATTCATTCAAACTTCTCTTAATTTCCCTGATGCTGTATTTCCTGCCTTCCCATCCCATTATTTTGCTGCACCCACCCCTGCCCATACCCCTACACCTGCTGCCACCCCAAGACACCGTCTGCAGCATCCACACCGACCCCTGCCACGGCAGCTGCCGGCAGCAACCAAGAGAAGAATGCCCTCGGAAGAACATGATGCATTCATCGTCGGTTTCTCCTCTTCCTCAATTTGGGGGGAAAGCGAAAACGAACCCTCTGTTAAGAGGAATCTATCCAAAGAATTCACACCGGTAAAACAGCAGAAGAGAATGGCAGATAAGAACAAGAAGGATAGCGGCAGTATCAGCGGCAGCAGCAGTGACAGCGGCAGCAGTAGTGACAGCAGTAGTAGCTCGGAGGTACATGTAGTGGAGAAACCCCCTCACATCTCCCCTACCCGAATTCAACCTCCAAGGGAGGCCAAAACGAAGAACACATCCGCCTCCCCCATCCGCCAGCCAGTCAAGAAGGCCCCTGCCCGCCGACAGATCCGCCTTAGCAGCAACAGCGACGACAGCACATAAAATTTAAGTTTCTTACCTTATTTTGTTGTCTGCCTTTATATATATTGTGATGTACTTTTCTTTTATTTTATTTTGTCATTTGCATTGAGGGCAATGCAACCCTTGAGTTTGGGGGTGGCATCCCTCCATTAATGGAGTCTTATTTAGTTTCAAAGTTGTGTCTTTACTTAGTTATTTTTGCTACAAAAAAATGAAATTTTGGAAATTTTGGCTTAAGTCTTTGAACTGAACTTACCTGCCGTGACAGCTCTGTCGTGGCAGTGCCTTTAGGATAGTTTTAGGAGCAGTTTAGAGCCTTACTATAGTTCTGAAATTTAAACACCATTTGTGACTGTTATACTGCCTAGAACTCTACTAGTTAACTAGAATAGGAAGCTTAGCACTTGAATAGCCCCTAGAGGTGCCTAACACTGGCTCTAAGAAAATAAGTTTAGCAAAATAGACTCAATAGCCCTAGAGGTGCCCGAAACCGGCTCTAGTGAAACTTAAGCTTAAAAAAATAAAATCGAGTCTAAACAAAAAAAAATTAAAGGAGCATAAGAAGTGCCTTCAAAAAGATAAACTTTGGCATAAAAATTCAAGTTAGAGGCTGAAATATTCTAGTGAAACTAAAGGAGTCTTGGCATATAATTGTTCACAAGCATGCACACACTGCACGAGGACTATAGCAAGATTCCGGGGAATCCTAAATTATCCGACAAGGTGCTGCTGTCAATAGAGAATGAATGGAAGGTAATGGAAAGTTCATTGTTTTAAGCCAAAAAAATATTTATTTTTCTTTTAGGTCTGAATTGCTTGAGGGCAAGCAAAAACTTGAGTTTGGGGGTGTGTTGAGTGTGTAAAAGTTCTATTATTTACCCCCTATTTAACCCATATTTCTGCTGCATTCAAGCATAATTCATTGCATTTAGGTTAGATTTCAGTTATACATCACAAATATATTAAATGGCACAGTTTCTACTGAAATTGGTTGCTTTTTCAGGTTGCTGCTGTAGCAGATGGAGAAGCAGGCGCTGGGCTGTGAAACAGAAAAGCTGGAACTGGATGAGCAGTCGAGGAGGACGATGCTGCCATGGCAGCCAAGGACGACAGTAGTTTTGAGGAGAAGAAGCAAAGTGGACCTCGACAGAAAGAGAAAATTAAGCTCGTCTGTCGTGGAATACCCTTATATTTTTCCAAGCCCTAGATCAGAATGAAGGCCAAGCCCAAAGTTCAAGGAAGAAAAATCCAAGCAAGAAGGAAGGACGAATTAAAGCTATATTCTCTGAAGATTTAGTCTTTATTAGAGTTGTACTTTAATTTAAACTTGTATTCTTTCCATATTAGAAAACTTGAACCCAAAGCCTATATAAAGGCATGTAATTCGACCTAGGAGAGGATATATCACCTATCTCTAGCTTTCTTCCCAAAACCCTAGCCGTTTTCCCCTTCTCAACATGTTTTAAATTCCCCCTAGGGCCACAAGTTGATTTGTAAAGTAGTTGCAAGGGTTGCTTTTGTTTTAGGAATTCTCTGTTCAATAAAATAAACTTCAAGTTCTCTTATTCTAGTTATTAACATCTTGCAAGAGTATCGGGAGAGCATTGCGAGGTTACATATTTACATAATATCGGGAGAGTTAAGTATACGAAAGGAATAAGTGTGGGTTCTCTAGTTTATAGTTGAACTATCTCGGACCTAGGGATAGGACGAGGTTAAGTGGCTAAAGAAGAATTCAACAACATCGGTGTTCATCCTTCGATTCACGCCGGGAGGTATCATCAAAGATGTGTTCATCGACAGACTTGGACCTAGGGATAGGTCAAGGCACAGCAGGGATTCTTGCCAAGCTTGAAGTACAGAGTTGAGTGATCGTTGCCGTGACAATTAACGGACCGCTGTCGCGACGGGGACGACGACAAAGCAGATTTTCCTAAACTTAGCAATACCTACACTACTGAGCAATTCAATACCAGCCCATTCTCTCTATCTTGATTATTTTAATCCTATTTTCGATTATTCTTTATTATTTTCGTGACAAACAACTTAAACCATTCTCTTTACTTTCGTGCAGTAATTCAAGGTGAAGCTATTGGCCCAGTATCACTTTACTACTTGCGTCGTGTACACTTGCACTACATTGCGATAGACACTTTTACACACAACATACATTCGACATCTCTAACCATGATGTTGCAACACTCTTTCTCTGGGTATCCATATCCTATCAAATAAAGGTGACACAACCAACCAAGAATCCAAACCGCACACAGCATCGACATGATTACCATGTGGTACGCAACACACTCGATCCACCAAGGATCTCCTATGGTTGCTATTATAACAAGTCACCCAATTTAAGTTTACCAACTTGTTAATCCATATTATCTCACTAACATCACAATTCAATTCCCATCTTTTTATTTGAGTTATAGATTATTTTGTTCAATGGGTACCGATACTTGAACACGATTATCAGTACGGTACCCCTAGGTGTCGGTACTCAGACGCTTACCGATAAAAATGTTGCTTAGTGGAAATCCTAGATTTCCAAAAGTACCGGTACAGGTCGACATGTACCGATACAACCCTCAATCGCGTACTGGTACGACCAAAGCTCGTACTGATATCGTATTCACGAGTTCGTACCATTTCCTTGAAATATGATATTACCACGCTTTATTCGATCCCTAAAGCTTATAAAAGTCATTAGATTTTATTTACTGACGCATTTACCCAATTAATATTAATTACTGGTTCCATAATCATTTAATCGATTATTTAACCTTTAAGCATAATTCCCATCAAATCTCATCAATCTATTCGAACAAGCATACAAGACATCACAATTACTTAAACGATCCTACACGGTGTCTAAAGCCTCCACGAGTCCTATCATATCCGTAACATCATTATTCATCTCATAAATATTGAGTCTCATACTATGGGTCTCCATACATGCATATTCATCATCTACCTATTTTGCAGATACTAATACGCGCAATCACATTTATGATGCTCATGAAGCAATAGGAATTCAATGTGTACTAACTTTAAGCCAAAGCAATAAATCCCCATCCAAGCTCCTCCAAATATCTTTTTGATTCCAATATTCGAGTCCACCAAACCTTATCAATATACGAATACCACAATTACTAATTAATTTCATTCACTAACTAATCCACAAGGTCAAATGCGTAAAAATAGCTTACCAAGTTTTAATTTGGCAAAACGGACTGCACCAACGGACATAGAACGTCGAGAAACCTCCAAGTATGATCCTTAAAAAAGTCAACATGAGTCAAAAAGTCATCGGTCAACACTCGTTCAACGGCAGCTCGACTCAACGGTCAATGGTCTAGACCAGTTTAGTAGGTCGGCTTGGCACCTGGCCTAACCGGCTGCAGGAACACGCCCATGCGCAGACGGCGGTGGGTGTCGGGCGTGCGGCGGCCTCTAGCGTCGGACAACGACCAATTTTCATTGGCTGAATGTCCTCGAACTGGTGATTTCGATGGTGACCTTCGTTCTTCGTTTTGAGCACCCTAACCCCCTTAACTCAAAAACCCAAAACTTCATCTCTCTCACCCTCCCCCCCCCCCCGACGGTGACTCCGATGGTGGTGCCACTGGTACCGATGAAGTTGTCTCGACGAGATGAACACAATAGCGGTGGATGTGTCGACAACGGATGACCTGATCTCCATGGATTGAAGGTTAAACCTCCCTCTTAACCTTTTTCTCTTTCCTCTTCTCTCTTCCACACCACCTACTTTTTCATTTTTCTTCCCCCTTATCTCCTTTTCCCCACTATTTAAATTTTAGACCTTCTTGGCATCCAAAATAAAGGCCTATAACCCGAGTCCGAGACCCGATTCACTAACATAAAAATTGGGTTGTTACAACTTCTACCCCAACGAAGAAAGGTTCGAAGGCTTTAACTCTTTCTTTTAAAAAACGACATAGGTCGAGGAAGTGAAAGAATCAAAGTAGATAGTTGGAATTAAGATGGTGACATGCATGCCATACTATATGATAAAGGAAGAAAATAAGATCAATAATTTGAAAAGACAAAGGTAGAATGTTTTTAAATGTATAAGTTTGGTCATTATCATTCTAAATGTTTTACTACTTTGTCTAAAGAAGAAAAGGGTAGAAAATTCAAATTTTGCAGAAAAAAAAAAAGTTGTAACCTTATTGATGACAATTCATGAAAAGTAGGAGCCACAAAAATCATATTTATGATATGTGGGTACAGTCTGTAGCAACCACATGTGTAGTGATAGATCTTCTTTCTCTTATCTAGACGAAGACATTCACACTAATGTGTCTTTTTTTTAGAAGTAAAAGGGCCTCGTTATTGCAGCCAGGGGAATGAATCGAACGATTATACCTCTTCCTTTGACGATTTCAATCAGTTCAGTCACCAAATTTGAAAACATACTCGGAGCATCGATCCTCTCATAAACCCAATCTGTCACTAGCTTACAATCAGTCTCAATAATTAACCTATGGCTATTACACCATATTAACTGCAGAAAGTTTTGGATGCCAAATCTTACAACCTCTAGTTCAGTCAGTGCCGGAGGGCCAATCCCATAAGAAGTCAAGAACGTAGTCATAATATCACCATTCGAGTTCCTGAGCAGCCCACCTATCCCACATTTCGAGCCATTTTCCACCGTTAAGCCTTCTACATTGTATTTCAGAAAACCCTCATGAGGGGGAACCCAATGTTGAACGAGTTTTGGTTTAATCCTATTAAAACAAAGCTTCGAAGCCAAAGACAGATCCATCACCAAGTTCTCAAGAGAAATACTATCCCTTAGAAATTTTGCCTTAAGCCAATGAGAAAGGCGGTATTTTTCCAGAAAAACTAATTGGATCAAGTCTACTTCTTTGTTGTTGAAGACAATATCGTTGCTTCACACTACCAACGCAGAGCTCTCCCCGCGTCTCAGAAAAATAATAGGATTTTCCGGTAAAATATTTTCAACCCTACAATGCGATAGAAACTCATCCAAAGCTGCCAAGAATGTTTGCAACTAAAGAATAGATGCATAACAGATTCTGGAAACTCCTTGAATAAGGAACAGTCAAGGTTGTTGCCCGTAACAATACCTCTCTTTGATAGTTCGACTTTCACTGGAACACAACCCCACATCAAACGCCGCACAAAGACTTCGATCTTAGGAGGTGCCAGGGGCGGAATTAGAAATTTATAAAGGGGACCAAAATGAAATTTAAAAAAACTAAACATTTATAAAGGGAACCAAAGTGAAATTAAAAATTTTGAGAGGTGTCAAACTAAAATTTTACAAATTTTAAAGGGATTATAGAGATAATTTTACCTTTGTTTTTTAAAAAAAATTCTATCTTATTCCTAATGAAAAAAAAAAAAATGGGGACCATAAACCCCATGTTCCGCCCCTGGTGCCATGCCTAGCCAAACATTTCTCTTCCAAAACAGATTAGAAGATATCCTCTCCCCAAGCAAGGATCTCAACGATTTTATCGAGAACCCTCCATCAGCCTCACCCTCCCCACTTGACCCAGTCTTGCTCAATAGTACTAGACTTGAAATTGTCAAGCTTCTGCAATAGTTCGTTCCATTTAATACATTCCCAATCAATTTCAAATGTTTTTATTGATTGTGTCTTTGAGAAATAAATCTATTATTGATTTATTGAGAAAATGTGACTAGTATAAGAACCAAGAATGATTTTGTAGAATCAATTTCAAATGTTTTCTTTGTGCCTACTTCATAAAATAACTTGTTAAGTGCTATTCAATTGCAAGAAGAAGGATACTTATTAGGATATGAAAGTAGATAGTTGGAATTAAGATGGTGGCATGCATGCAAGACCAGATGATAAAGGAGGAAAATAAGATCAATAATTTAAAAGATAAAGGTAGACTGTTTTAAATATCATAAATTTGGTCATTATTATTCTAAATAAGAAAGAATCGAAATAGATAGTTAGAATTAAGATTGTGACATGCATGCCAGACCACATGATAAATGAAGAAAATAAGATTAATAATTTAAAAAGACAAAGGTAGAATGTTTTAAATTTCATAAGTTTGGTGATTATCATTTTAAATAAGAAAGAATCAAAGTAGATAGTTGGAATAAAGATGGTGACATGCATGCCAGACCAGATGATAAAGGAAGAAAATGAGATCAATAATTTAAAAAAGACAAAGATAGAATGTTTTAAATGCCATAAGTTTGGTCATTATCATTCTAAATGTTGTACTACTTTGTCTAAAGAAAACAAAAGAAAAGGTAGAAAAATTCAAAATTTGCAGAGAAAATGTTGAAACCTTATTGATGACAATTAATGACAAGTAGGAGGGGACACAAAAATTGTATTTATGATACGTGGATACAGTATGTAGGAACCACATGTGTAGTGATAGATCTTCTTTCTTTGTGCTATGTTTTCTTCTTTTGTTCGAAGGAATGACATTTTTTGTGTTGATGGGTTGTGTTTTATGACTGTATGAACCATTTTCTTAACCTTTGGGCCTTTTATTTTAAAAAACTAAGATAATTATATTTTAAAATTTTTAAAATGAATTATTTAATTAATTTTTAATTCCAAAGAGAAGCGAGAAATAACCTTAGTTTGTACGTTAAAATGGGTTATATGATATATAAGCTGTGTGAAAAAAATTTACACAATCTTTCATATTTAAACTATAAAATCTAAAATCTATATCTCTAAATTCTAGACTCTAAACAACAAACCCTAAACTCAAATTCAAACCCTAAATTATAAGCCCTATAATCTAAATTAAACTCTTAAAGCTCAAACAAAAATTCATGTATCAAAGTGTTTTCCTAAAAATCCCCCAAAGATGCGTGGTAGCTTGAGTTAAGATGTTTGTTTTGTTTGAAAATTTAGATATTTGATTTTAGAAAAATGTATTTGTTCTACTCCAAGTAAAAAAATCTAAGGCATGAAAAATATTGTTATTTTTCTTTAAATGATAAGTGAAGTTCTTTTTTTTAAATAATACTCAATATTTATTCAATTTATTAAATTTTGATATGAGCTCTGTTTGGTAAAGAAAGTTTTGAGCTAAGATAGAGGATTGAATCACAGGATTGATCAGTTAAATTCGTTAATTTAGTTGTTTACTGTTATGAGGCTCAATCAATCAACCGAGCTAGCCAAAAGGGGAGGTGAATTGGTTTTAAGGTGTTTGGTACGAAAGCTATGGAAATTAAAAATTGACACAATGTAAGAAATTACAGACTTAACAACGTTAGGTCTTATGAATACATAGCCCACTAAACTCAAATACCGTACTCTGGAAACACCACGTGCTGGAATCCCGAACTAATAGTGCTCCTCGATCTAACGATCAACCTACACACGAAAACAACGATTCTGAGCGTTGAGCTTACAAAGCTCAGTGATACACATCTACACTACTATATTTCATGCTAATCATAAACATAAGCATGCAAGCCAGTACGAGCAAAATGATAGATGAATAAACATGTGGTGCTATCACTAGTTGCCTAAACACGTGCTCTCACCAACAACACATCAAACATGGCACACAAGGCCCAACCATACTCGGGATCTCACCAGATCAACAAAGCAAAAGCACACAAATTCATACCACAAACTTAGAGCGATGCCCGCATCCACAAAGCATCGGGATCATACACTTTGAGTGAGGCCCGCCTCCACAAAGCATTAGGATCCTACACTATATGGGGTGAGGCTTGCGACCACAAAGCATCAGGATGATATGCCCATGCTCGGAACATCTCATCAAGCATCTTCGAATAAGGTATGCGTCCACAAAGCATCCAAATCCTCCATTCGGGAATTTTCAACCATGGTGTTGCAACACACTCTAATTCTCACTGGATATCTATATCCCATCAATTAAAGGTGACTCAACCATATAAGTGCCCGCACTTGGTACGTAACAACACACGATCCACCAAGGATCTATATGGTTGCAATTTCAAACAAGTCACCCAAAAACCTAAAAGTAAGACCCCAAAACGAACATAAAATTTATGGAAGGTAGCTTAAGTAGTTTCCTACCATTTTAAACCCTATTGAAATCAAATTTAAGATTTGCCATTAATGAAGACTGATAGGTTATAATTATACACTTTCTTGTGATTAATCCCTCCATATTCTAGTTATATTATTTGCTTAATTGTGAAATTATGTTTGTTTTGATTTAGGGGGTGAAATATGGATGACATGGTGAGAATCAACTCAAAAGCATGTTTTTTTGCTTCTTATGTGAAAATAAAGTGGTTTGGAAGAAAGTAGGAATGGGCAGAAGCTTGTTCTCGATAAGGCGTGACCATGCCTTGTGACTGATGCGGGTCTGGTTATTGACGTGAAGAATCTAAATTTTTGAATCAAATCTGAGATAAAGCCCACTTTTATGGATATTTCCATTATTTTTGAAGTATTGGACCAAGAATCAATCTCTTTTATTAATTAGGACCTTATTATTTAGATTTCTCATTATCATATCTTTCCTTAGTGGATTAAAACTCAAAGACTCAAACATTCAAACAACCAATTTATCAATCTAGCTACAAGGCAATCACATTGATGATTTCCAAGAATACAAGGGAGTTAGTAGTGTACTAACCTTAAGCAAGAATCTCGAACCCAAGCTTCTACTCATCTTTCTCCCACTTTCTCCAAACCTCAAGCTTGCAAAAGACCTTCAACCTTTTCCACCCTTTTTCCACACAAACATGAAATCTGAATCAAAATGTGGATTATAGATCGTGGAGTAGTTTGTTACAAAGCTAAAACCTTAAGATCAAGAGAAATCTTCCTAAAGCCTTAAACTTCCCAAAAACCCATCTATGCAAATCTTACCCTTTTTCCACAAGTATGTACTTTTCTTGAAGATTGAGAGATGGAGATTAACATATTTTAATCTTGGACCTTGAGTGGAAGAAATTATTGGTAAATTTTGGACTTTTAACCTTGGTGGCTATAGGGTTTTGAGATGAAAGATGAAAAGAGGCGGTGAAGGAGAAAATGAATGATATCACAACCCACGCCCTTTTTTCCTCTTAAATCACGTGAAATCCAAGGGTAAGGAGAGTGATCAGCCAATCACTTTTTACAAGGGATATTCACCTCATAAAACCTCCAACTTTCACCTTTGTTACATTTTGGTCACTTCTCAAGCCCAAACAACCCACTCTAATCCATTAAAGCCCAAACTTGGCCCAATGGGTCCAATTATCTAACCAAACTCGAAGGTCCATAACTCGGGTCAATGCCTATTTGTTGACTCAGAAATTCGGGTCGTTACATGACCTTTCTCCTTTGTGTGTCATGAACTTCCAAGATTTGACTTTGATCGTCAATTGCTTAAGCACACCTACAAAAGGCAATCAAGTGATGTGTGAAACCGATATTTTAATTTTGATATAACTAAAGAACCTAAGGACTAAATTGAAAATGTGAAAACAAATTTTTAAGTCCTCAAACATCCCTATATGATTTAAAGAATATGCCTAAGTTAAAAACTATGTTTTCCAAATGTTTTCTAAGTGTTCTTAAATCCAAAACAGTGATTTCCGAGTCCCTGTTTCGAAACGGCCTAAGGCGTTTCGAAACAGTTTTGAAACTGTCAACCCATGTTTCGAAACAGGTATCGAAACATTTTCAACACTGCCAACCTGTGTTTCAAAACAAGTTTCGAAACGGCTTAAGAACATAGAGACACCATATCGAAACGACATTCACTATTTCGAAACGGTTCTTCATTTGATTTGAAAAATATGACCGTTGCAAGTTTTTAACTGATTTTTAAGAAACCGTTAAGGCGTTTCGAAATGAATTCAAGCCGTTTTGATATGACCCTTGACAGTGGCAAAAGTGTTTCGAAACGGGTCAGACCGTTTCGATACGGGCTCTTTAATGCACCCCAACAGCTCTTTCTATTTTGGTCTGTTTCGAAACAGGGTCGGGCGTTTCGAAACGGTTGGTTGCATACTGCATTTATGGAGGTGAGATAACATCCCCAACGGCTCTATTGATGAATGCAACAACCACAACGGCTAGAAATCAACGAGAAGGTATAAAAGGGACCTCTAAAAGCTCCAGCAACAACTATTGATCCAAAAGCAAACATCCAAACATCAAATCCAAGCATTTGTGCCTAAATCCCAATATTGTCTAGAAACCCCAATTGTAATTTTCATTCTTATCATTTCAATTGGGTTGAGTGCTTGTAATTGGGCTACAATTTGTATTGAGAGATACTTTCTTAGCCAACAAAATCTTTGTTTTATTTGTGCGAGGATTGGGTTAAATTTTGGGTAGAAAATTTAACCAAAAATTGTAAGGGTTACCTCCTTAGCCTATAAAAGGGGAAGAGCAATTAGTGGAATTGTTGCAAATCCTTAGTGAAGCTAAGGTAGTGGATGTAGAGTTCATTTGGAACTTGAACCACTCTAAAATTCCTTGTCTATCTTTTTAATTTGCAATTTCCACCACCTAAACCTTTAAGAATCTAATTCACCCCAACCTTGGTTCATTTCGATCATTCGATCCACTCAACAATTTGTATCAGAGCCTACCTCTTTGAGGATTAACAACCACAAGAGGAGTTCCTAGGAAGAGTGTGATCATCCAAAAATCAAGAGGTGACTTCTACCTCCGGTTCGGGCATGTATGAGTCTCAATCCACTACAAAACCTCCCTTCTTCAATGGTGACAACTATCCGTTTTGGAAGAATAGAACGCGTCTCTTCATCAAGTCCAATGACTACTTAGTTTGGGATGTCATTGAAGATGGCCCTTACATTCCATTGAAGCAAGATAGTGAAGGGAATATGCTTTTGAAGAAAAAGGTGGAGATGAGTGAAGAAGAAAGGAGAAAGATCCAAATAAATGACAAAGCTCTCCACATGCTCTTTTGTTCATTCGGTCCGGACATCTATTCTAAAGTGTCATCCATTGAGAGTGCCAAAGAAGTATGGGACACTCTTGAGACTACCTATGAGAGAACCAATGATGTCAAGGAAACTAAGATTGGAATTCTCAATCTTAGTTATGAAAATTTCAAGATAGAGCTCGATGAGACGGTGTCCAAGATGTTTGATCATTTCTCCACAATAGTCAATGGGCTCAAAGGATTTGGAGAGACAATTCCGGAAGACAAGCTTGTCCGGAAGCTACTTTATTCACTTCCCGAATCTTGGGATGGGAAGAGAACCGCCACCATAGAAGCTAAAAATTTGAAGACTTTAAAGCTTGATAAGCCAGTGGGTTCTCTCCTTACTCATGAGATTATGAAGCAAGGAAGGGAAGAAGAGAAGAAGAAAGAAAAGAAGAGAGTAGAAAAGTTAGAGGTAGAAAAGAAGAAGAAGATGGGAATAGCTCTCAAAGCTTCATTACTTGAGGAGAGCTCTTCTAGTGAGGAGGATGAGCTAGAAGAATTGGCTATGATAGCCAAACGGTTCTCACGCTTTATGAGGTCCAACCAGGGAAGAAAAATTCAAAGGAAGATGGACTTCAAAGGTAAAAACAAAGAATAAGCAAGGGCCCTCAACTCAAGAAGAAGGGCTTTGAGAAGAAGAAGAAGCTCAAAGCCAAGCTTGCTACTTGGAGTGATGAGGAGTCATCGGAGGATGACGAACAAGAAGTGGCCAACCTTTGCCTCATGGCACTTGAGGAAGATTCCTCTATGGTAACCTCTAACTCATCATCTTTTGATTTTGGAACTAAATGATAAAAATGACTTACTCTCTCAAGCTAATTTAAAATTTGAGAAAAAGATATTAGGGTTGAAAGATGAACTAAAATTTTTTCAAGATGAAAATGTTGACCTTAATAATCTTTTATCTCAATGTAATAGTGAACACCAAAAGGTGTTAGATGAGCTAAATAAGCTCAAAGAGTCTTTTAAAAATGTTGGTAGTGTCAAGCATGAAATAGGTGAATCTTCAAAATCAAACCAACCTAAGAAAAAGACTAACTACTACAAACAAGGTAGCTTTCTTAGACATAGTAGAACTAAAAGAATTAGAAGTGTATGGGTTCCTAAGGAACTTGTAAAATCTAATAACATTATTGCTATGTCATCTTGGATTCCTAAGGGAACCAAGGTTTTGGGAGCTAACACTCATGGACCCAAAATGATTTGGGTACCAAAAACAAAAGCTTAATATCTTTGTTTGTAGGGGGAGCATTGCTACAAGGCCAAAGCACAAAGTCAAAACTCATGGTACCTTGATAGTGGATGCTCAAGGCATATGACCGGAGACAAGAGTAGATTCATGGATCTAAAGCCAAAGAGTGGAGGAGTGGTGACATTTGGTGACAACTCCAAAGGCCACATCAAAGGTATTGGCTCCATAGGTAATCACTCTACTATTCTCATTGAAAATGTTTTGTATGTCGGTGGTCTTAAACACAATTTATTGAGCATAAGTCAATTGTGTGATAAAGGATTTAATGTTTTATTTGATAAAAATGGGTGCAAAATTGTTGACATTAAATCTAATAATATTATGCTCATAGGTCATCGCATAGGGAACATATACATGGTGCATCAAGATGACATACATACATCTTATGCATGCTTAGTAGCACAAAATGAAAATGATGCATGGTTGTGGCATAGGAAACTAGGACATGCTAGCATTAGTGTTTTAGAAAAATTAGTTTCCCTTGATCTAGTTAGAGGTTTACCCAAGATTAAATTCTCAAATGATAAAATTTGTGATGCATGCTCTAAGGGTAAACAACATAAGTTTTCCTTTAAATCCATTAATGATGTTTCTACAAGTAGATGTTTACAACTTATCCATATGGATTTATTTGGGCCAATTAGGACTATGAGCTTGGGTGGTAAATCTTATTCATTTGTACTTGTTGATGATTTTCTAGATTTACTTGGGTTCTATTTTTAAGTACTAAAGATGAGGCTTTGGAAAAATTCATCACATTTTCAAAACTAACCCAAAATGATCTTGAACTTAGAATTTCACATATTAGAAGTGATCATGGAACCGAGTTTCAAAATTTAGGGTTTGAAGATTTTTTGAATGAAAATGGTATTAACCACAATTTTTCGACTCCCCGAACTCCTCAACAAAATGGGGTAGTTGAGAGGAAAAATAGAACTTTGCAAGAAATGGCTAGAAGCCTAGAACCATGCTTTGTGAAAATAATTTACCTAAATATTTTTGGGCGGAAGCCACAAACACCCCTTGCTATATTGTTAATCGAGTAATGATTAGGCCAATTTTAAAGAAAACACCTTATGAGATTTTAAAATCTAAAAAGCCTAACATTAGCTATTTTCACCCTTTTGGTTGCAAGTGTTTTGTTTTAAATAATGGAAAAAGACAACTTAGGTAAATTTGATGCAAAAAGTGATGAAGCTATTTTCATAGGATACTCTTTAACCTCTAAAGCCTGTCGAGTATTTAACAAGAGAACTTTAGTAGTAGAAGAATCTATACATGTTGTATTCGATGATAACCTCCTTCCAAGGAAGGATTCTTATGATGATGATGATGTAGGAATCATAAATACCTTTGATGGAGGAAAAACTTCAAAGGAGGATGAGATTCCAACAAAAGAAGAGGACACACAAGATCCACCTCTTGAAGCCTTGAAGGACTTGGCTCTTGAGGAAAAGGAAGTGAGCTACCCAAGGGAGTTCAACTATGTCAAAGATGGTGAAATCTTGGGTGATCCATCCAAGGGGGTAACCACTCGATCTTCTCTTAGATTAATGAATCATGTTGCATTTATCTCATGCATAGAGCCTAAGAATATAAAAGAAGCATTGAAAGATGATTTTTGGATTATGGTTATGCAAGAAGAGTTAAATAAATTTG
Organism: Hibiscus trionum; assembly: GCA_030270665.1. Taxonomy (NCBI): domain Eukaryota; kingdom Viridiplantae; phylum Streptophyta; class Magnoliopsida; order Malvales; family Malvaceae; genus Hibiscus; species Hibiscus trionum. The sequence goes on along the minus strand of BSYR01000027.1, from coordinate 11,072,338 downwards.
AGAGAAGTAACGTTTGGACATTAGTTGATAGGCCTAGTAATCAATCTACCATAGGAACTAAATGGGTCTTTAGGAACAAGCTAGATGAGAGTGGTAACATTGTGAGAAATAAAGCTAGACTAGTAGCACAAGGTTACACTCAAGAAGAGGGAATAGATTTTGATGAAACCTATGCACTCGTAGCTAGAATGGAAGCCATTAGGATGTTGCTTGCATATGCATGTTATCATAATTTAAAGCTTTTTCAAATGGATGTTAAAAGCGCGTTTTTAAATGGTTTTATAAATGAGGAAGTGTATGTGGAACAACCACCGGGTTTTGAAGACTCAAAATTTCCAAATCATGTTTTCAAACTCACTAAAGCTCTTTATGGTTTAAAACAAGCTCCTAGAGCTTGGTATGAAAGACTTTCAAAAATTTTAATTGAAAAGGGTTTTGAAAAAGGTAAGGTGCACTCTTTATAAAAAATGTATAAAAATGACATCTTAGTAGTTCAAATTTACGTTGATGATATTATTTTTGGCTCTACTAACGAATGTTATTGCAAAGAGTTTGCTAAGCTAATGCAAGGTGAATTCGAGATGAGCATGATGGGGGAGCTCTCATTCTTTTTGGGACTCCAAATCAAGCAAAAGAAGGATAGCACCTTCATCAATCAAGCAAAGTACATAAAGGATATGCTCAAGAAGTTTCGCTTGGAGAATACAAAGCCTCAAGCCACACCTATGAGCTCTTCTACAAAGCTTGACAAAGTTGAAGGAGGTAAGTGTGTTGACTCTAAGCTTTACCGTTCTATGATTGAATCTTTGCTTTACCTTACCGCAAGTAGACCAGATATCTTGTTTAGTGTTTGCTTGTGTGCTAGGTTTCAAGCTAGTCCTAGAGAGTCTCACCTTATAGCCGTTAAGAGAATCTTTAGGTACCTTAGAGATACTCCTTGTTTAGGTCTTTGGTACCCTAGAGACTCCACCTTTAACCTTCATGCTTATTCGGATGCGGATTTTGGGGGATGCAAAATCGATAGGAAGAGTACTTCGGGAACTTGTCAATTCCTAGGTAGTATGCTCATATCTTGGTTCTCTAAGAAACAAAATAGTGTAGCCTTATCTACCACCGAAGCCGAGTACATATCCTTAGGGAGTTGTTGTGCTCAAGTCCTTTGGATGAAGCAACAACTCTTAGATTATAGTATTAAAGTTGAAACCATACCCCTAAAATGTGACAACACTAGTGCTATATGTTTAACAAAAAATCCCATCCAACACTCTAGAACCAAACACATAGAAATAATGCATCATTTCATTAGAGATCATGTCCTTAAAGAATATGTGGTTATAGAGTATGTAGACACCTTAAATCAATTAGCGGACATATTTACAAAACCTTTAGACAAAGAGCATTTTTGGTCCCTTAGGAGAGAGTTAGGTCTAGCTAGCCTATCTTGACCTTTTAGGACCTCTTTTGTGCTTAAAATTGCTTGATCTTGTGAAATGCCATGTTTATGTGTTTTTACTCCTAATTTCATTCATGCCTATAGCTAGGGGGAGTATGTTTATGTTTGCATATGTTTTTCCTGCTCATTCATGTCATTTATGCAAGTTAGGCCTTAGACAAATTCATTTTTCTGCACTTTTAGAGCCTCATCTGCACTTCCAGGCCCAGGTGTATCAAAACGGGTCAACCTGTTTCGATATGGATGCTTTAAATTCCTATCTGAGAGAAGGACGTTTCAAAACGCCTTAACAGGGTTTCGAAACGTTTTGGCTACTGCCAAGGGGTGTATCGAAACAAGTTTCGATACGAGTCAACGGGGTTTCGATACGGTCAAACCCGTATTGAAACGGTCAGCTAAAGTCGGAAAGATGGTCAAACCTTCATGCCCGCGTTTTGAAACAGTCAAGACCGTTCCAAAACGGATTCGCGGACTGCTTTAAAGATGCCTTTAATGATAAAGTTTAACACACACTAAAACTCTCCCAAACCCAAAAAAAAACCCTAGACTCGAATTTTTCCTATAAAAACCCTCTAAACCTCTTTGTTTTTCACCAAATCTTGAGGGGTTTTTCTCTAAAACACAAGTCTAAGCAAGCTTCAACAATATTGTGCAAGGATTTTCACCCATTCATCCAAAATCCCAATTTAAGGATGGCTACGGAAAATATTCACAAAAAGTGTAAAACCAGTCAAGTTAGTGACTCGAGTATTCGTCCAAATCTCACCTTGCTCTTTCAAAAATCTCTTCGTACTCAAGAGATGAGGGATCGATTCAAGTATGTCAAGGAGTATGAAGTTCGTCGTGAGTGGGTTATTGATATCAACTTCCTTGACTCCGAGCGCTTTCTTTTCCGTTACCTCGAGCGTTTGAGAGAATGGAGTTTCCTTGGTCTTTTGAGCATCTCAGACATTTTCTACAAACACATGGTACTTCTCTTTTACTCTAATGCTCAATTTATCAATGATGAAGACAACTCAGAAATTGTTGGGATTGAATCTTTTATTTTGGGAAAAAGGATTGTTGTTAATGTCCCTCTCTTGGAGTCTACGTTTTCTCTTAAGGATGAAGGAATTGAGAATGAGAGTCACTTTGGTTCTCACACCGGTCAGGTGCTTACTTTGGATGCGCACGATCGTTTCCTCAATTTGATGGTCTCATGGTTCCTTCGCCCCTCTGGAGGTAAATATTCTCACATCCGTCAAGTAGACTATGTTTGGCTTGAGTGTTTCCGTCGTGGTGAGCGCCCTAATCTAGTTAAGATCTTGTTTGCCGAAATGGTTAACAATGTTAAGCTTCGTGACACCGATGCACTGAAATCCTTCACTTATGGAATTGTTTTAAGTCACATCTTTAGCAAGCTTAATCTTGATTGCACCTACGACTCTCCGGAACCTCGCAAGTCAAAAATTGGTGAGTCCTCTCTCCGTAAGTCCGATTTTCGCTATGTAAACAATGGGCATTGGGAACATGTTGATCGGGAAGCACCTCCTCCTCCTACTCCAGTTGAACCTCAACCACAAGCTCAAGTTGCACACAATGAAGCTCTCACGGCTTTCCTTACCGAGCGATTCAATGCCATGGACACTAACATGGCTTCGGGTTTTGGTGCTATCAATATTCGTTTGCAAAATGTAGAGGATCGACTCCAATCCCTTGGGAATCAACACTCGGTCATGGATATGTCCTTCTCTACCTTTTATGGCCAATGGATGAAGTTTCGTCAATCTCAAGTGAAGAGTGATGATGAGACTTCGGATGATGATGGTGACGACGAGGCCTAGGTCTTTCATGACATATCATATTAGCTATGCATTTTAGGATTAAGTTTGCATCTTTATTTTCATTATGTTTTATGAACCTATGTGTTGCGTGTAAAAATTTCTATCGCAATGTAGTGCAAGTGTACACGACGCAAGTAGTAAAGTGATACTGAAGTATCGGATATCGTCTCCACAGGGACTGGGCTAATAGCTTCACCTTGGATTACTGCACGAAAGTAAAGAGAATAGTTTAAGATGTTTGTCACGAAAATAATAAAGAATACTGAAAATAAGATTAAAAAAATCAAGATAGCAAGAATGGGCTGGTATCGAATTGCTCAGTAGTGCAGGTATTGATAAGTCTAGGAAAATCTGCTCTGTCGATGTCCCCGTCGCGGCGGCAGTCTGTTGTTTGTCGCGGCAGCGATCGCACAACTCTATACTTCAAGTTTGGCAAGAATCCCTGATGTGCCTTGGTCTATCCCTAGGTCCAAGTCTATCGATGAACACGTCTTTGATGATACCTCCCGGCGTGAATCGAAGGATGAACACCGATGTTGTTGAATTCTTCTTTAGCCATTTAACCTCGTCCTATCCCTAGGTCCGAGATAGTTCAACTATAAACAAGAGAACTCGCACTTATTCCTTTCGTATACTTAACTCTCCCGATATTAAGTAAATAGATAACCTCACAATGCTCTCTTGATGCTCTTGCAAGATGTTAATAACCAGAATAAGAGAACTTGAAGTTTATTTCATTGAACAAAGAAAATCCTAAAACAAAAGCAACCCTTGCAACTACTTTACAATTCAACCCGTGGCCCTAAGGGGAATTTAGAACATGTTGAGAAGGGGAAAACGGCTAGGGTTTGGGAAGAAGGCTAGAGATAGGTGATGTTTTCTCCTAGGTCGAATTACATGCCTTTATATAGGCCTTGGGTTCAAGTTTTCTAATATGGAAGGAATACAACTTTAAATTAAAGTACAACTCTAATAAAGACTAAATCTTCAGAACAGTAGTCTTTAATTCGTCCTTCCTTCTTTCTTGGGATATCTTCCTTGAACCTTGGGCTTGGCCTTCATTCTGATCTAGGGCTCGGAAAAATATAGGAGTACTCTACGACAAATGGTCTTAATTTCCTCTTTCTGTCGAGGCCCACTTTGCGTCTTCTCCTCAAAACTGCTGTCGTCCTTTGCTGTCACGGCGGCAACCATGGCAGCATCGTCCTTCTCGACTGCTCATCCAGTTCCAGCTTTTCTGCATCTCTGCCCAGCTCCTGCTTCTTCATCTGCTACGATAGCAACCTGTAAAAGCAACCAATTTCAGTAGAAACTGTGTCATTTAATATATTTGTGATGTGAAACTGAAATCTAACCTAAATGCAATGAATTATGCTTGAATGCAGCAGAAATATGAGTTAAATAGGAGGTAAAATATAGAACTTTTACACACTCAACACACCCCCAAACTCAAGTTTTTGCTTGCCCTCAAGCAATTTAGACCTAACAAAGAAAATAAAATTTTTATTTGGCTTAAAACAGTGAACTTTCCCTTACCTACCACTTCATTCCCTATTGCAAGCAACACCTTGTCGGATAATTCAGAATTAATTCGGAACCATGCTATAATTCTCGTGTCGTGTGTGCATGCTTTGTGAACAATTATATGCCTAGACTTACTTAGCTTACTAGAATAGTTGAAACTTCTAACTTGAATTTTTATGCCAAAGTTCATCTTTTAGGAGGAAATTTTTAGGTTCCTTTAGTTCAGACTCGATTCTACTTTTCAAGCTTTAAGTTTGACTAGAGCCGGTTTCGAGCACCTCTAGCTAACTTCCTAGAGCCGGTTTTGGGCACCTCTAGGGCTATTGAGTCTATTTTTCTTAACTTCTTTCCTAGAGCCAGTGTTAGGCACCTCTAGGGGCTATTCAAGTACTAAGCTTTTCCCTATTCTAGTTTACCAGTAAAGTTCTAGACAGTATAAGAGTCACAAATGGTGTTTAAGTTTCAGAACTATAGCAAGGCTCTAAACTGTTCCTAAAACTATCCTAAAGTGCTGCCACGACAGAGGCTATCACGGCAGGTAAGTTCAGTTCAAAAGACTTAAGCCAGAAAAAAAAATTCATCTTCAATTTTTTTTAGACAAAAATAACTAAGTAAGAGACACGAATTTAAAACTAAAATAAGACTCTATTAATGGAGGGATGCCACCCCCAAACTCAAGGGTTGCATTGCCCTCAATGCAAAATGACAGATAAAAGAAAGAAAATGAAAAGTACATCACAAATATATAAAGGCAGACAGCAAAATAAGTTAAGAAACTCAAATTTTATGCGATGTCGTCACTGCTGCTGCTGACTCGGATCTGTCGGCGGGCCTTCTTAACTGGCTGGCGGCTGGGGGAGGCTGATGTGTTCTTGGTTTTGGCATCCCTCGGAGGTTGAATTCTGGTAGGAGAGATGTGAGGAGGTTTCTCCACTACCTGAACATCAAAGCTGCTACTGCTCTCATCTCTGCTGTCGCTGCCGCTGATACTGCCGCTATCCTCTTTATTCTTATCTGCCATCCTCTTCTGCCGTTTGACCGGTGTGAACTCCTTGGCTAGATTCCTCTTAATAGAGGGTTCGTTGTCACTTTCCTCACAAACAGAAGAAGAAGAAAAACCGGTGATGAATGCATCGAGTTCTTCCGAGGTCATTCTTCTCTTAGTTCCACGGGCAGAGGTATCAGCTGCACGGTTGCTGCCTGCAGCTGTCGTGGCAGGGGTAGGTGTGGATTCTGTAGATGGTGTCTTGGGTGTGGCAGCAAGTGTAGGGGTATGGGCAGGGATGGTAGCAGCAAAATAGTGGGAAGGAAAGGTAGGAAAGACAACATCAGGGAAATTTAAAGAGTTTTGGATGAAGGTTACCATAGCTGTGGTGAAATCCCTGATGAAGCTCATAAGACCTAGCTTTTGTTCCTCCATTTTCTATATAGCAGCAAGGATCTGGGAGGAGGAATCAGTCAGGGCTGCTGCTGCTGTGGGCTGCCTTGCGTCCGTGGTAGCAGGTTCAGTGTTTGTCCCTTCTGTCGTCTTTGCTGCCATGGCAGTGGGGTCGAACGATGAAAGCGGGGTGGCAACAGTCAATTCCATCAAGCTGAGCACATTTTTGTCGGTCCATCCCTTCCCTTGGACTCTTAGATCGGTGGTAACTTCAGGTACACCATGGCCGCGGCAAAGGGTTGTGATGAGGTAGGGGAGGTAGAGCGGTCCTGTCGGCCGGTGTGCACACTCCAAAATGCTTTCCCGGATGAAGTTGCCCATATTAATAGGCCTCTCATGTAAAATGGAATGAATGAGGGCTAACCTGGGCTGATCGACAGTGGTATTGTGCGAGGTTGGCATGATTCGCTTTTTAATAAAAGCGTTCCACAGTTTGGCCTCCGGTAGGAGCTGAGTTCTCTTTACTGTCCTCGGGTTCTTAGGATTTGTATTCCACTCCGTCCCTTCCTCCGTGAGCTCTGCCATAACAGCATCGTAGGCAGCAGGGTCTAAGCTGTTCAGAAATTGTTGGTGACCATCCTCGTTGCTGCCCACGTAAAATCCGTAGAGCGTGTTGATGTATTCTGGCTCGAAGGGCACCTCTCGCCCTCTCACGGTGACTGCTGTTGCGGTTCTGTTGTTGATGGCAGCATAGAAATCACGCACCAAAGAGACGTTCATCTCCTCTGGTTGTTCTGCAAAGATCTGCCATTGTAGGGCCCTGATTTTTCTAGCAATGAACGGCTGCAGGCCAAAATTCCCCTCATTGGAGGTGTAGATAAATCCCTTTTCCTCCCACATATCTCATATCTGGAACGATCGTGGGGTTGCTGTTGTCGGGGTGGAGCCTGAGGCAGCACTCCTTCGGGTGTTTCTGGAAGACATGATTGCAAGGGTTATAAGAAGAAAAATGAAAGCAAGTAAATATTACGAGAGAAAGCAAGTAAGAAGAGTAGAAGTGAGTGAAAAATGAAAAATGAAACGGGGTTTATATAGGGAAGAGTTTGCTGCCCGTTAGAGCTGTAACGGCAGGCGCGAATAATGGGGCCAGCTGTTACGCGGTTTCTGACGCGTCTGTCACGTGTTTCCGTGTCTGCTGCGCGTCTGTTACGCGTTTGCGTGTCTGTCGCGACAGCGTGTCGGCAGCCTGTATTTTCTGCGTCTGTCGCGGCAACTGTAACGGCATCGACCAAATGTTGGGCTTTTTGGGCTGATGGAAAATGGTGGGCTTGATTCACTTCTCCTCTTTTCCTTGTTTCCTTTATTTCCTGAAAATAATAAAAATACAAACTTTAATTCCTACAAATAAAATAAATCTAATTACCTAATAAATATATAAATAATAAAAAAATAAAATTAGGTTAAATTAGGGATGCCGGGAGGGGCATCTCCTAAGGTAACCACTTCCTGCATTCTTGGGGCTTCAGTCCCCTGATAATGCTTCAATCGCTGTCCATTGACTTTGAATTGGTGCCCGTCTTTTAGAGATCTGATCGTGATGGCACCATGGGGAAAAACCTGAACCACTTGGAATGGGCCAGACCATCTAGATTTCAGCTTCCCTGGGAAGAGTTTCAACCTAGAGTTAAAAAGCAACACAAGCTGCCCTGGGCAGAACTGTCGTGGCAGCAACTTTTTGTCATGCCACTTCTTGGTTTTGTCCTTGTAGATTCTTGCGTTGTCATAGGCCATTGTCCGAATTTCTTCAATTTCGTTAAGATCAAGTAGCCTTTTCTGCCCTGCCCTTTCCAAGTCCATATTAACTGCCTTGATTGCCCAGTATGCTCTGTGCTCTATCTCGACAGGTAAATGGCACGTTTTCCCGTAAATCAATCGATAAGGAGACATTCCTAATAGAGTTTTGAATGTTGTCCTGTAAGCTCATAACGCATCATTGAGGTGTAGAGACCAATCTTTCCGAGTTGGCTTAACCATCTTTTTGAGAATGTTCTTAACCTCCCTGTTGGATATTTCAGCTTGTCCATTGGTCTGAGGGTGGTATGTTGTTGCAATCCGATGCTTGACACCATACTTTTTCAAGGCAGCAGCTATAACCCTGTTGTCAAAATGCCTCCCTTCATCACTGATGATCGCCTTAGGGATGCCGAATCTGGAAAAAATGTTTTTGTGTAAAAACCTTTGAACTGTTTTGGCATCATTCCTTTGAGTGGCGATTGCTTTAACCCACTTGGATAAATAATCTACTGCTAGGAGGATGTATAAGTTCCCACATGAAGATGGGAATGGTCCCATAAAATCGATTCCTCATATGTCGAAGATCTCGACTTCAAGAATGTTCTGCAGCGGCATCTCGTGCCTCCTTGAGATGTTTCTCGTCCGTTGACACTTGTCACAGTTCTTATAGAATATTTGAGCATCTTTGTACAGTGACGGCCAATAGAATCCTGACTGCAAAACCTTGGCAGCAGTTTTGTTGCCTCCCAAGTGTCCTCCATACTGTGAAGCATGACAGTGATGAAGTATATCTTCATGTTCATCCTGTGGTACGCATCTCCTTATAACCTGATCTGCACAGATTTTGAAAAGGAGAGGTTCGTCCCAATAATAATGCTTAACATCATTTTGGAACCTCTTCCTAGCTTGATAATTAAGGTCAGGGGGAATTATTCCGCTAACTAAAAAATTAACGAAATCAGCGTACCAGGGGAGTTCAGAAAACTTACCTGCCGCCATGGCTGTCGCGACAGTGATTGTGGCAGCAAACAGCTGCTCATCATGGAAAGTCTCCAATATGTTTGTCTCATCTGCCGGTAGACTCTTTCCCTTCTCCAACCTTGACAAGTGATCTGCCACTTGATTCTCTGTCCCCTTTTTGTCCTTGATTTCAAGGTCGAATTCTTGCAATAGCAGAATCCAACGTATCAGTCGAGGCTTTGCGTCCTTCTTCGTGAACAGATACTTCAATGCAGAGTGGTCTGTATGGACTATGACCTTCGTTCCAAGTATATAAGAACGAAATTTGTCAATGGAGAATACCACAGCTAATAGTTCCTTCTCTGTGGCGGTGTAGTTCACTTGGGCGTCATTCAGTGTTTTGTTGGCATAGTATATGACATGAAAAAGTTTGTCTCTTCGCTGCCCAAGTGCTGCCCCGACAGCATAGTCCCTAGCATCACACATGATCTCAAACGACAGTGTCCAATCTGGTGGTTGTACTATTGGGGCTGTTACCAGCTTTTCTTTCAGAACTTTGAATGCCTCAGTACATTCAGCGTTAAAGTCGAAGGGTCGGTTCTGCTCCAGAAGATGGCATAGGGGCTTGGTTATCTTTGAAAAATTCGCAATGAACCTCCGATAAAAACCAGCATGTCCTAAGAAACTTCTGATTCCCTTGACTGTGGTGGGTGGCGGCAGCTTTTCGATAACTTCGATCTTAGCTCTGTCGACTTCTATGCCACGGCAGCTAATCTCATTGCCAAGGACTATCCCTTCATCCACCATGAAGTGACACTTTTCCCAATTCAATACTAGGTTTGCTTTTTCAAATCTCTCGAGTACTTTCTGTAGGTTGCCTAGGCAGCTCTCAAAATTGTCTCCAAAGACTGAAAAATCATCCATAAAGATTTCTAGGAAATCCTCCACCATATCGGAGAATATTGCCATCATGCACATTTGGAAAGTGGCTAGTGCATTACAGAGTCCAAAAGGCATTCTCCTAAAAGCATATGTTCCGTACGGGCATGTGAACGTCGTCTTTTCTTGATCTTCCGGTGTGATGGCTATTTGATTGTAACCTGAGTAACCATCAAGAAAACAATAGTAAGGTTTACCCGCGAGTCTATCAAGCATTTGATCAATAAAGGGTAAAGGGAAGTGGTCCTTCCGGGTAGCTTTGTTAAGCTTCCGGTAGTCCATACAAACCCTCCAACCGGTCACAGTCCTGGTTGGGATTAGCTCATTGTCTTCATTGGTTACCACGGTTATTCCTCCTTTCTTGGGAACGCACTGCACCGGGCTTACCCACTTGCTATCCAAGATGGCATAGATTATTCCAGCATCTAGCGACTTTATGATCTCTTTACGAACCACCTCTCGCATAGCATCATTCAGTCGTCTCTGTGCATCAATGGTCGGCTTATGATCATCCTCAAGGAGGATTTTATGCATGCATAGTGCCGGACTGATGCCTTGGATATCAACTATCTTCCATCCAATCGCCTTTTTGTGCTGCTGCAGCATCCCTATTAGCTGTTGTTCCTCTTCCTGCATCAACTTGGAAGAGATGATTACGGGCAGCGTATCATTTAAACCAAGGAAGGCATATTTTAACTGCCCTAGCAGGGGCTTAAGATCTAAAATAGGGGGCTCAACAGTTGATGGCTTTTGAATTATATGGTTATCCGAGGTATAATTTAAAGGCTCGAACAACTTACCTGGATGATTACCTATCCAGTTTACCTCCTTTTGATCTTCAGTATCAGATGTATCAGATTCTGAGGAGCTGCTGTCGTCGGTGCTGTCGTGACAGTCTTCTAAATGGCTGCCGAGGCAGTGACCAATTTTTATGTCGTGGCATCTCGTCCTGATGCAGGGTTGGTCAAAGGTAATTGCAGTGATGGCCTTACACTCTTCTCATGCATCAGCATGTTTCATTGCTTGGAGAATGTTTAGCTTGATCTCTTGATCGTTCACTCTCATAATGAGTTCTCCTCTTTCCACATCAATCAGTGATCTTCCTGTGGCTAAGAAGGGTCGCCCCAGGATGATTGGTGCGTTCTCATCTGCTTCACAATCTAAGATAAGAAAGTCAGCAGGAAAATAAACTTATCCACTCTTACCAGAATATCTTTAATTTTTCCTTCAGGGTGAACGTAAGAGCGGTCTGCCAGCTGCAGTACTACTGTTGTGGGCTGAGCTTTTCCAATACCTAATTTCTGAAAAACAGATTTGGGCATTAAATTTATACTAGCACCAAGATCACAAAGTGCCTTACCCACAAATTTGTCTCCGATTATGCACGGTATGATGAAGCTCCCAGGATCCTTCTTCTTCTGGGGTGGATACTTGTGCAGAATACTCATGCATCCATGTGTCATGTTAACCGTTTCAAATTCCCCAAGTCTGGATTTCTTCGACATGGCATCCTTAAGAAATTTGGCATAACCGGGTATTTCCCTAACGGCATCTAACAGCGGAATGTTGATATGAACCTGCTTAAAAATATCATAAATCTTCTTAAGTTGTGATTCCTGTTTCAATTTCTGTAACCGCTGGGGGAAAGGAGGTGGGGGACGATAATCAGCAATACGTCCTTCCCACTGCATATGGATCTGAGGAGGTTTGGGTTCATCATCTTTCTCCTATGTCCCTTCTGCTGTCGTGACAGGCTCATCGGCAGCAGGTTGCTTGTTACCTGTCGGGGCAGCTTCCTCGACAGTCGACTCCAGGGCTGGTTTCTTAACTGTTTCAGCTTCCTTCTCTGGCCCTGGTAATTTCTTCCCAGTCCTAGTAGTGATGGCATTACACTGCTTATGTGTGGGCTGTCTAGCATTTTCAGTATTGTTAGAAAATCTGCCAATCTGCATTGGTTTAACATGCTGGGAAATCTGACCCATCTGTGTCTCCAATGATTTCAGAGTAGCTTCATGATTGGTCATCCGCATCTCTGTTTTATCCATGAATGTTTCCGTCTTCTTGACAAAGTGATTCATGTTCTCAACGTAGGTTCCTGTTTGAGATATAAATGTAGCCAGAGTCTGTTCCAGTATACTATTTGAGGCAGCTGGTGGCTGTTGCTGCTGCTGCTGTTGCGGTTGCTGCCGAGTTAGCAATCTAGGTCCTCCCTGGTTCTGATTATTCTGTGCTTGAGGATTCAGAGAATTATTAGGATTGCTCCAAGAAAACTTGGGATCCTTTCTCCAATTGGGATTGTAGTTGTTGGAATTATAATTCTGCTTATTGTAGTTTCCAACATACTTTCCCTCTTCTACATGTATTGGAAATTCCTCCGAACTGTGATTTCCTTCACAAATTTCGCATACCTCTTCAGCAGCGTATACAGGCTGTGAATCTTCGTTCAAGAGCTTTTTCATTGCTTAGTGAGATATGCCACCTGTGATTTCATTGTGCTGTCGGCCTCATAATCCTTTACAGCTAGAACCCATTTACCCCCTCTTCTTGCTGTCGAAAACTGTTCCTCATTCTTCGCCAGATTTTTCAATACTGCCATTGCCTCATCTGGGTCTTTGTCCAGCAGTAATCCGTTTGCTGCCGAATCAATTCTGATACGAGTTTGTAAGTTAGCAGCATTATAAAATTTTGTTACATGGTTCCAAACAGGGAATCCATGCATTGGGCAGTTCCGTAGAAGAGTGGTAAATCTGTCACAGGCCTCGTGCATTGGCTCGTCTTCTTCCTGTTGAAAAGTAGCAATTTTGTTACGTAATCGCTCAGATAAGTGTGAAGGATTAAAACGAGATAAGAATTCACGAGTTAAATCTGCCCAAGTTTTAATTGAACCTGGTGTAAGTTTATTCCACACCAAGTCTTTGCCCTGTCCCTCAATGAATGAGGAAATAACCGAAGCCTCAGTATCTCCGGATTAACTCCTGGTAGTCTAAACGAACCACAGATCTCCTGGAACGTTTTTAGATGCTCCCTAGCATCCTCTGTAGCAGCACCACTGAATTGGCCAGCGTTGTTGATCATGCTAAACATAACAGGTTTCAGCTCAAAGTTGTCAACATCTACGTCTGGCAGCGTGGTTTCTAGTTTTACATGGTCATTAAGCATGTAGTCTCGGCATGACCGGCGTGCGGCAGCGGCAGGAGGGTCGACAGCTTGACCTTTCCCTACATTCCCGACAGGATTGTTATTATCATGGGGATTCCCTTGGTTGTCCCTTGTTTCTTCACGTCCTTCATTCTTCATTGCTATGAGTTGTTAATCTAGGTATTCGTTCCTTTCAACGAGGTAACGGACTCTTTTCTTGAGATTGAATGTTCGTTTGAGTTCAGGGTCTAACTGGTACTCTGATTCCTTCCCCCGTTGAGATCTGCGCATACGAAAACAAAAAGACCTTGTGAAAGGTATAGGTTGGACAATCCAAGTAAAATAGAAAAATAAAACAAATGCAGTAAAAGGTAGGGTAGTGATATGTTGCCAGTCCCCGGCAACGGCGCCAAAAACTTGTTGCGTGTAAAAGTGTCTATCGCAATGTAGTGCAAGTGTACACGACGCAAGTAGTAAAGTGATACTGAAGTATCGGATATCGTCTCCACAGGGACTGGGCTAATAGCTTCACCTTGGATTACTGCACGAAAGTAAAGAGAATAGTTTAAGATGTTTGTCATGAAAATAATAAAGAATACTGGAAAATAAGATTAAAAAAATCAAGATAGCGAGAATGGGTTGGTATTGAATTGCTCAGTAGTGCAGGTATTGCTAAGTCTAGGAAAATCTGCTCTGTCGATGTCCCCGTCGCGGCCGCAGTCTGTTGTTTGTCGCGGCAGCGATCACACAACTCTGTACGTCAAGTTTGGCAAGAATCCCTGATGTACCTTGGCCTATCCCTAGGTCCATGTCTGTCGATGAACACGTCTTTGATGATACCTCCCGGCGTGAATCGAAGGATGAACACCGATGTTGTTGAATTCTTCTTTAGCCACTTAACCTCGTCCTATCCCTAGGTCCGAGATAGTTCAACTATAAACTAGAGAACTCGCACTTATTCCTTTCATATACTTAACTCTCCCGATATTAAGTAAATAGATAACCTCACAATGCTCTCCCGATGCTCTTGCAAGATGTTAATAACCAGAATAAGAGAACTTGAAGTTTATTTCATTGAACAAAGAAAATCCTAAAACAAAAGCAACCCTTGCAACTACTTTACAATTCAACCTGTGGCCTTAAGGGGAATTTAGAACATGTTGAGAAGGGGAAAACGGCTAGGGTTTGGGAAGAAGGCTAGAGATAGGTGATGTTTTCTCCTAGGTCGAATTACATGCCTTTATATAGGCCTTGGGTTCAAGTTTTCTAATATGGAAGGAATACAACTTTAAATTAAAGTACAACTCTAATAAAGACTAAATCTTCAGAACATCAGTCTTTAATTCGTCCTTCTTTTTTTCTTGGGATATCTTCCTTGAACCTTGGGCTTGGCCTTCATTCTGATCTAGGGCTCGGAAAAATATAGGAGTACTCTACGACAGATGGGCTTAATTTTCTCTTTCTGTCGAGGCCCACTTTGCTTCTTCTCCTTAAAATTGCTATCGTCCTTTGCTGTCACGGCGGCAACCATGGCAGCATCGTCCTCCTCGACTGCTCATCCAGTTCCAGCTTTTCTGCATCTCTGCCCAGCTCATGCTTCTTCATCTGCTACGATAACAACCTGCAAAAGCAACCAATTTCAGTAGAAACTGTGCCATTTAATATATTTGTGATGTGAAACTGAAATCTAACCTAAATGCAATGAATTATGCTTCAATGCAGCAGAAATATGGGTTAAATAGGAGGTAAAATATAGAACTTTTACACACTCAACACTATGCTTTTAGTCTTATTTGGGATTATGCTTTGAACTTATTGTTGAAGATTTATGCTCTGGATATTTTAATTTTATGAATTAATATTATTGTTGCTTATTGCTTATGGCTTAATGCTTATTGCTACTAACCCTATCTCTTCTCTATGAGCCTTGTTTCTATTTTTAATCTAACAAAAAGGGGAGAAGAAATCTAAGAGCCAAAAATTTATTTTTAAATGTTTAAAGTGTTTTTAAGTTTTAAACCTTGAATTTCAAAGATAAATCTTTTTAAAACTTTAAAAATCAATCTTAAATTGAGGGGGAGTTAGAATGTATTCAAAATTTTCAAAACTCTTAAAAATTCTAACTTTGGTTTTGTTATATCAAAAAGGGGGAGATTGTGAAACCAATATTTTAATTTTGATATAACTAAAGAACCTAAGGACTAAATTGAAAATGTGAAAATGAATTTTTAAGTCCTCAAACATCCCTATATGATTTAAAGAATATGCCTAAGTTAAAAACTATGTTTTCCAAATGTTTTCTAAGTGTTCTTAAAGCCAAAATAGTGATTTTCGAGTCCCTATTTCGAAACAGCCTAAGGCGTTTCGAAACAGTTTTGAAACTGTCAACCCATGTTTCGATACGGGTATCGAAACGTTTTCAACACTACCAACATGTGTTTCGAAACAAGTTTCGAAACGGCTTAAGAACATACAGACACCGTATCGAAACGAAACTTAGTGTTTCGAAACGGTTCTTCATTTGATTTGAAAAATATGACCGTTGCAAGTTTTTAACTGATTTTTAAGAAACCGTTAAGGCGTTTCGAAACGAGTTCAAGCCGTTTCGATACGACCCTTAACAGTGGAAAAAGTGTTTCGAAACGGGTCAGACCGTTTCGATACGGGCTCTTTAATGCACCCCAACGGCTCTTTCATTTTTGGTCTGTTTTGAAACAGGGTCGGGCGTTTCGAAACGGTTAGTTGCAGACTACATTTATGGAGGTGAGATAACATCCCCAATGGCTCTATTGATGAATGAAACAACCACAACGGCTAGAAATCAATGAGAAGGTATAAAAGGGACCTCTAAAAGCTCCAGCAACAATTATTGATCCAAAAGCAAACATCCAAACATCAAATCCAAGCATTTGTGCCTAAATCCCAATATTGTCTAGAAACCCCAATTGTAATTTTCATTCTTATCATTTCAATTGGGTTGAGTGCTTGTAATTGGGCTACAATTTGTATTGAGAGATACTTTCTTAGCCAACAAAATCTTTGTTTTATTTGTGTGAGGATTGGGTTAAATTTTGGGTAGAAAATTTAACCGAAAATTGTAAGGGTTACCTCCTTAGCCTAGAAAAGGGGAAGAGCATTTAGTGGAATTGTTGCAAATCCTTAGTGAAGCTAAGGTAGTGGATGTAGAGTTCATTTGGAAATTGAACCAGTCTAAAATTCCTTGTCTATCTTTTTAATTTGCAATTTCCACCACTAAACCTTTAAGAATCCAATCCCCCCTCTTGGTTCATTTCGATCATTCGATCCACTCAACATGATGTTTGGTATCCAAGTTGGTTTGGATCCAATAGAGTTAGTCCCAAATAATTTAGTCCCCTTAGGAATCCATTTTTCAATTTCATTATTTTTCTTTGAAACAATGAGTCCTTTTGGACCCCAAATGTTTTTAACACATTTTCTATTCAAAAATCTAGGGGAACTAGATTGTCTTTGATAAAAATTTGTTTTAACAAAATTAGATTTGGAGCATTATCTAATTTCACATTTTTGAACATTTTTGTTAAACAAAAACTTTTCAAGGTCATCAATTTCTATTTAATGATCTTCTTGAACTTTTAGAAGCAAGTTTTGTAAATCTAAATTCTTTTTCTCAAAAGCCTCAAACCTTGCTTCAAGTTCGAGATTGGTTTTAGAAAGAAATTCATTTTCAACTTTCAACTTTGAAAGCAACTTTTTATTTTTAGAAAATGAAGCCTTGAATTCCAAAACCAAATCATCATATGCTTCTTGTAACTCATCAAAAGTATAGGAATTTAAATTAGATGAGTTATATGTTACCCTTGAATCTTCTTCGATGGCCTTGAGATAAAGGTGAGCTACTTCATTTTCGGTGGAGTCCTCTTCCTTACTCCATGTAGCCACATATGCCTTCTTCTTATGGCTTGATCCTTTCTTGTTGAAACGAGGGCAATCGTACTTGGTATGCCACTGCTTCTTTCTTATGGCCTTGAATCTTTCTTTTGGCATTTCATGAATCGAGCAAATTTCATGAAGAGCTTGGTCATCTCTTCTTCTTTATCATCATCTTCACTCTTCTTTTCACTAGATCCTTCTTGTTGGCTTGAGAAGGATTTGAGAGCAACAACATTCGTGTCAAGGCCTTGCTCGATTGTCTTCTTCTTCCCCTTTGACATCATTAACCCATGAGTGAGTAAAGAACCCATAAGCTCATCAAACTTGAACTCATCAAGAAACAAGCATACATGGCAAAACATTCACAGAGACATAGCAACAACATAACACATCAAACTTACCTCACTTACCTACCTGAGGTCTCAGAACCTCAGGCTCTGATACCACCAAATGTAACCCCCTCGTCCCGGTCTGGACAACTGACCGGTCCGAGTAGGCTACACGGGGAAAACCAAAGCGAAACCCGTTAAGGTCCCCACTCCGATTAGCAACCTTATTTTTTTTCTTTAATTATTATCTTGTCTAGAGGCATTCATACATCCTATGTGAAACACGACAGCGGAAACACAACGAAAGGATACGAAGCATACGAAACAAGAAATTAAAACATCCCATTTTACTCTTTTCAATAGGCTGTATCGATACACTAGAAGGGCGTATCGATACGCCTTGACTAGGTCAACAGCCCATAGTCAACACAGGGAGACCGTATCGGTACACTAGTTGACCGTACCGATACGCCCTCACTGGTCGACCTCTCACGGTCAACGATAAACAACTGTACCGATACGCCTAGGTCCCGTTTTGATACGCCAAAATCTCGTCAAAATCTCAGATTTCCATAGAGGTTTTGGCGTATCGATACACCCCCGTGTATCGGTACGCTAAGCCTAATCTGAGTCCCAAAGTGTAGGACTGTATCGATACGGCCCTTGGGCGTACCGATACGCCCTGCACTGCAAAACTCAGATTAGCAGCAAAACGCACTGAGACCCAACTCTAGATGCAATTTACGACTCGCCTAGCCACAAACAAACATCCATACAACATTTAACAACCATGGAACATCATACGAAGCACTTTAAACGAACAACGGAGCTTTAACATCAAGGCACCCACATTTAAGAGAAACTTGCATTCTAAACATACATATACTAGACCATTTCATTCCTAAGAAGCCAACACTTACATAAACACTTCATATCAAGGTTTACATGCCTTTGAACATAACACACAAGCAAACATGGAACATAGTCATAAGCCTTTAAACACAAGTAGTTAGGCAACAACGTAACATGGTTTACAAATACCTTAACACAAGCATTAACAACATAAAGCCAACACAAGGAGTCTAGATACACACTCCTAAAACACGTAGCATTTCCCATTGCTAAACTACTACATTATTTAATAAATCATACTTGAGAAAACTACCACACGCTTGGACGCCCTTTTCTTGCTCATTGCTAACTCCAAGCTAATGATATGTATTGTCGGAAAAAGGAGAGCGTAAGCATAGAGCTTAGTGAGCGGAGCTCAAAAACATAACAACGACAATGCAGGGTTCAAAGCTTTCTTTAAAAAAAAGGCCAACACATACAATCCATCCAATGACATAATCCTCTTACTAACACAAGATCAACCAAAGCCAACAATATAGACATTTATCATGGCATCACACTTCATGGTATGCATAAAGGCATAATCCTAGATTTAAAGCAAAACCATTAAGAGGGAATGATATAGTGAGACACAACAAAAACAAAACATGGTATGCACAAGCATAACCAAAACACGGTGGGACTACACATCACCGTTTCGACTAGTAGTTTTCCAATGGGACTACACATCAAAGTACTCTTTTACTAGTTACTACCGGCGGGACTACACATCACCGGAGTCTTATACTAGTTGCTACCGGCGGGACCACACATCACCGGAGCAACGACAACCATCACGTGAGGTTCGACACCAACCATGCAAGACGATATACAAATCACCATCATGTGACATGAACACACTATATCATGCACGACCAAAACAACTTGTAACAAAATCCACAATTATGCACAAACTTACTACTTACAATCTTACCAACCGCAATTGGTCTTACTTACCATTTCCGTGCACAACCTGCACCAACTTACACATATTTTACAAGGCATATCAACAACACCATTGATTCCATCATACATGATCAACGACATAATAATAAGCAACATGCTTCCTCCCAAAGTATTGAAATTTCATGCATAACAAGTTATCATTTTAAGTAATTGAAAAACAAACGATGAAAGGGGAATTTAAAGAGGCGATACACATCAACTTACTCTTGAGTTTAGATTGACCTTTCAAGCTCAATCCAAACTCTTTCAAAACCACCTTTGAACAAAAACGTTACTTAAAAATATTTCCACTCACCATTCGCACACCAATGCAAACCACAAAGTCGTTTCAAGCTTCCGAACTTGCCGGAACCGCATCCGAACCACCCAAGGCCAAATCCGCTGTTTCTAACCAATCAAAAACAATGTATTAACCTCTTAATCAACCACAAATTTACTGTTACACATCAGCTCTCAATTCCCCAATATTTTCTCAACAATTCAAAGCCGAAATCCTCCCAAATAATCCCATTTTCGTACTCCAGCAAAACCCAGCCATTACCCCTCAAATTAAACACTTAAAACACTCCAAAACATGTCCAAAACATCACCCTAAGGCTGTACAACCATCAGCCCTTCATTTCCCCACATATACACCTTAAAAACTCCCATTTTCCACTCCTAAAAAGCACCTACAGCAGTAGCTTCGGAAATCCATTCAAACGAACATTATCACCACTCAAAAATCATCAAATATCATCTAGAAACACCTACCCAATGCCACTATAACATCAGCCCAAAAATTTTTCACAAAACCCCTCCAAAAACACAATTTTTGACACTTTAAATATACCCCTAAAACCCATTTCGGGATTCAAGTTAAAACAATATAAAAATCGAGTATGTTGGACCTCTTAGGTTACTATTAACTTATCTATTAACAAATAATCAAAAGCTCAAGCAATGGATGGTAAAGTTTGCATTTTTTTCCTCCAAAACCCAAAAACACAAAACACTAAATAATGGATTTTAAAGAAAACTAAAAGTATGGGGAGAAAGAGGAAGTTGGGGACAAAAAGAATTTGTTGTTACCTTTGCAAAAGCTCCAGAAATGAAGACAATATTGGATGGAAAAGTAAAATGGGAGGAGGAGAGGAAGTCACGTTCAAATGGGAGAAATGAGAAAGAAGATGGTGAAAAGGGATTTTGTTTAGGTTTTATTTTATTTGGCTTATTTCAAAACCCCCCAATATTACAACTTTGTCATTAATGAAACCAAACCCCTTTTAATTAAAAACCAAAACCCAATTTAATTTAAAACGAGCCCACAACTCAAACCCGATTTACCCGTACAGCATCCGACCCCTAAACCTGGGGCGTTACAAGCACAATGTCCCAAAGATGGTAGTCTTTGCCTCTCATAAAGAATATTATCATATTCTTCCAATAGGCGTAGTTGGTCCCGTTGAAGAAAGGTGGTCTATCAATGGATTGCGCCATGAACTCTGGTTGATGTAGAATGGTTGAGCACCTTCAAGGATTGACTCTTAAGATGTTAATATGATGAAAGAAACCTCGCTCTGATACCAATTGTTGGGAGACTCAATCAATCAACCGAGATAGCCAAGAGGGAAGGTGAATTGTTTTTAAGGTGCTTGGTGCGGAAGCTATGGAAATTAAAAATTGACACAATAATTTATAGTGGCTGAAGCATATAACTAAACTCTACATCCACTACCTTAGCTTCCCACTAAGAATTTTTCCAAATTCACTAAGAATTTCTTTCTTTTTTCTAGGCTCAAGAGGAAACCTTTACAACACTCAAAGCTTATACCCCAAAGTTTTGAGAACAAGCCCTCTTTTTACAAGAGAAAAGAAATAAGCAAACTAGGATAAACCTCACAAGGCTAATTGTTTGCAATCTAAGCACTCACCAAAAACCTAACACTTGAGCATATATGACAATTAAGCTCACAAGTGTGTTCTACAAAGACTTTGACAAATTAAAGCTTTAAAACACTTTCTTAATCATGGAATGTTGGCTTGTTGTTTCTTGGTCTTCCATACATGCTTGAGGTGTCTTTTAAACCCTCTAACAACTTCATAGTCGTTACTAGCCGTTTGAGCCTCTATTTCCCGTAATAAATACAGTTCTGGACTTCTCCGTGTCGATACGCGGATACCCGTATCAGTACTTGTTCTTCAGAAAACTAGCCGTTGGAACACTTATTACACAGGGGTATCGGTACGCTGTTTAGGCGTATCGGTACGTACCTTCTCATATCGATATGGCTATGCCTCTATCGGTACGAGGTTTGGCTACTGAAATTTTGAAAACGACGGGGACAAAGGGGTATATCGGTACACTCAAGAGGTGTATCGATACGGGATCCTCTGAGCATCGGTACGGGCCAAACCGTAACGGTACTCATGGCCAGTTTTTGACATTTTGGCTATTTAAAATCATTTAAAGTGTTTCAAAAACCCTTTGAAAACATTTCAAACATATTTTTTAAGTTTATGGACTTTTGAAATATTTTGCAAATTAGCTTAAGTCAAAAAGTATTTTTCTTTGAGTTACATCAAAATCAAATATCTCAATATTTACCAAACAAAAGATTGTAATAACGAATTGGGGTGAATTCACTAAAATTTTAAAAGCTATGGCACTATTTGACAATTAGTAGATAGTTGATAGAATATCATATTAGCTGATTTGACTAACAAATTGCATTAGCGGACTGTCTAAAAGTGTTTGATAAAATTAATTGGTAGTTGATAACTATTTGATTATTTGAACAAACAAAGTGACATCTTTTTACATGGTTATATTCAATACTTGTTCAAATAGTTTATTAGTTATCAATATTTTTGTATTTATTATATTAATTAGATTATAAAAAATAATTTTTAATATAACATTACTAAGCATATTTGAATTATCTATATATTAATTTAGTATTTATATTATTATTATTTAATATAATTTAATTAATTATTAAATTTAAACGATATGTGAAGCATATATTAATTTGGAGACTTTTTAATTGGTAAGCGTAAAATAGTCTTTACAATTTTTATGTCAAAATCTCTAAATCCATAAAGCTCATGTTAGCAGCTTCTTTAAATGAAAAGGTTTCACCCCAATCCGCTTTTATAAACAATTATTTACCAAATATCCAAGTTAACGAATTTTACTGGTCAAACCTCTAAAAGTAGTTCAAACTTCTAATTTTGGCTCAAAAAAATTGTTTACCAAACATGACCTAAAATTTTTGGGTTAGATAATTGGATATAAAAGTTGTAAAAATTCTTGTCCTTGATAATTACAAGAGAGTTTTTCAAATAACCTAAATTTCAATAATTAATAAAATTAAAAAATAATTTCATAAATAAAAAATTAATGAATTAATAAATATACATATATAATTAATACAATTATATTAAAAAGGTAATTTGGTAAATAAAATGGCTTAGTATCAAAATAAGTGCTCAAATTATCACGTTTTTTCTTTTCAGGTGCCTAAACTTTTTTGTCCCTTTTAGGTGTTCAAGCTATCAAGTTTTTCTCTTTTAGATGCCTAAACTTTTTTTGTCACTTTTAGGTTCCTAAACTACTACTTTTTGTTCCTTTTAAGGTCAAACCGAGCACCTAATTTGACTAAAAATGATAGTTTGGGCACTTAATTTGACCAAAAATGATAGTTTGAGCTTCTAAAGGGGTAAAAGAATTAGACACCTAAAAAGGAAAAACATGATAGTTTGGAAAACTAAAAGGACTTTAGGCGCCTAAAAAGGAAAAACGGAATAGTTTAGACACTTATTTTAGTATTAAGCTAATAAAATTCTATTTAGTTAAAAAATCATTCAACAAGTACGAAATATAATCATGTCCTTGTATATCATTTTTCTTGTCCAAATAAGAAAACTACTATCAACTATTAGTTAATAAGATTTTGCTATTGACAGCCTGTCAATAAGAACTCCATAGATTCTTATAATTAATGATTGTTTTGCTTTTTAATATAATTAGTTAGTGGGATGTAATTAATTATATTCTTAAAAGGAAAATACTTTGATGCACAAGCTTGTGTAAACTTTAGTTTACACAACCCCTTTAATTTTAGGGTTTAGGGTTTAGGGGTTTAGTATGTAGGGTATATAATTTAAGGTTTATGGTTAGAATTTAGAGTTTAGGGTTTAGGGCTTAGGGTTTAGGTTTTAGGTTGCTAGGGTTTGTGATTTAAATTTTAAATTTTATAAAAGGGTTGTGTAAAAAAAAATTACACAGCTTGTGCATCAAAATAAAACCCTTCTTAAAAAGTTGTGTTTAATTAATTTAAAGTGTTTAATGTAACTAATACCCACCTAAAAGGGTTTGTGGTTGAGTGTTTAGGGTTTTAAGAGTTTAGTATTTAGGTTTAGGGTTTATGTTTTTTGATTTTAGGGTTTAGAGTTTAGTTGTTTATGTTTTGGGGCTTAGGGTTTTGAATTTTAGGTCTAGGGTTTTAATGTTTAATTATATGAAAAAGTTTAAATTAATGGAGCACAAAATTTTAAGAATATAATTAATTACATCTTATTAGATTCTATTAAAAAATCAAATAAACATTAATGATAAGAGTAATGTAGTTCTTATTGGACTGTTAATAGCATAGCCCTGATTAATATATTAGACATTTTTATATAATTAACTAATCAAATATGTAATCTACTATAATTATTAATTTGTTGCCAAACAATAACATGTTAAATTTTCTAGTTTTGTCCATGATGCACAGATAAGGATATTTAAAAGAAGTACGAGAGAGTAGCGTGGATCAATTACTCCCATTAAATGCATCTACCAACAGCCACCGGAATGAATTTAATGGTTAGATAAAAAGGTGGCGACCTTCAACCCGTCCCGTTTTTTTCTGTATTTTCAACTTTAAAATCCGACGAAAACGAAAATTTTAAGCCAAGCTAATGGGTGTAGGTGGCTCCTTTTGCATGGAATCTCATAGTCTAGCAAATTCATTCGATATTTCACGTTAGCAGCAGCAGATCATGAATTCGGCAAGCAGTGCTATGATGGAGATAGAGTCGAACAAACCTTCAGGGAACGGGATGGTGATGGGAGGTTTGAGTCCGCTGAGTGAGACGTTGTGGAGAGACAAGACTAACACCGAGTTTGTCGGAGATGTGTCGGCCAGGCTCACTTGGAAAGATCTCACCGTCATGGTCACTCTCAACAATGGAGACACACAAAAGGTGTTGGAAGGGCTCACCGGTTACGCTGAACCCGGCACTCTCACCGCTCTCATGGGGCCTTCCGGCTCCGGCAAGTCCACTCTTCTCGATGCACTCTCCAGTCGCTTGGCGGCTAACGCATTCCTCTCCGGAACCATTCTTCTCAACGGTCGTAAAACCAAGCTTTCCTTCGGGACTGCAGTGAGTACTAGTAATCTAGTATAGTACTACTTTTTATGTGTTTGTTCTAGTGATCCCTCATCAGTACATATCTTGAATCTTGTTAATTTCGTGTTATGAACCAATTAGGCCTATGTGACACAAGATGACAATTTGATCGGCACGCTGACGGTCCGGGAAACAATTTCTTACTCAGCTCAACTGCGCCTCCCTGATAGGATGCCTCGGTCCGAGAAGCTAGCACTTGTCGAAAGTACGATTATCGAGATGGGACTCCAAGACTGCGCTGATACTGTTATTGGGAATTGGCATTTGCGTGGGATCAGTGGAGGTGAAAAGAGGAGGGTCAGCATTGCTCTTGAAATCCTGATGAGACCTAGATTGCTCTTCCTTGATGAGCCCACCAGTGGACTTGATAGGTTTATCTTTTGTTTCAATTGTCTTTCAACTTTTGGGAATGATTTTCTTACAAAAACATCCTCAATATAGATCTTATTTGGTACATATCCTCAATATATATCAGAAAATGCTAGATTTATTATTGAACCTATGCTGATACTTGATAGTTTCCTACTTGATATCCAAATGGCAGTGCTTCGGCATTTTTCGTTACACAGACCTTACGCGGTCTGTCAAGAGATGGTAGAACTGTGGTAGCTTCTGTCCATCAGCCTAGTAGTGAAGTTTTTGAGCTGTTTGATCGGTTATATTTGCTCTCTGGGGGCAAAACTGTTTATTTCGGTCAGGCATCTGAAGCATACGAGGTGAGAATTCGGTCTGCGCTTCCTCTCGACATGATTTCCAGATTCAGTTACACATAATCATTGTTGAATTGTGGATAATAATGCAGTTCTTTGCTCAAGCTGGATTTCCATGCCCTGCATTGAGAAATCCATCTGATCATTTTCTTAGATGTATCAATTCTGACTTTGATAAGGTTAAGGCTACTCTCAAAGGATCCATGAAATTACGGGTACCGACCGACTTCATTACCCTTGGTTAAGTCCTTTTCTTACTACAATGGCCACTGTAACATGGAATGTCTTATCTATATATGTTGCAAATTGCTCTGTTATCAGTTTGAGGCAAGCGATGATCCACTCGAGAAGGTAACCACAGCTGAAGCAACCCGAACTCTTATCGACTTCTACCGAACATCTCAGCAATGTTATGCCACAAAGGAAAAGGTTGATGAGATATCCAAATTTGTAAGTGCTTGACCAGGCAACCCCTCTGCAATATATTATTTTGTTAAAGATGTTGACGATTAATCTTACTCTTCTCCTTGCATTGAATTCTGTTGAACGTTACCATCGAGAGTCGCTGTTGAATTACGCTTTCATATGTTGCAGAAAGGAACTGTGCTAGATTCTGGAGGCAGTCAAGCTAGTTTCTTGATGCAGTCATATACTTTAACCAAGCGTTCATTCATTAACATGTCGAGAGACTTCGGCTATTATTGGCTGAGACTGCTGATATATGTTGTAGTCACTGTCTGCATTGGAACCATTTATCTCAATATCGGAACCAGCTACAACTCGATTCTGGTACCGTCTTGTGTATTCATCTGAAATTCATTGTATCACATTTTTGGACTGCTAAGCTTATAAAATCAGCTCTATATCGTGTGCACCAGGCAAGGGGTTCATGTGCGTCTTTTGTGTTTGGTTTTGTCACATTCATGTCGATCGGCGGGTTCCCTTCCTTTGTAGAGGATATGAAGGTGAGTCGTGATCATAAACTGCAGCTTTAACAAATAAACATATCGGGGATGGCGACCGGAAGTCCGAACAATTTGACCAGCTAGCTGATTATTTTTTGTAGGTTTTCCAAAGGGAAAGGTTAAATGGGCACTATGGTGTGACTGCATTTGTTATTGGGAATACTCTGTCAGCTATGCCATTCCTCATCATGATCACCTTCATCTCTGGAACTATTTGTTACTTCATGGTTCGCCTTCACCCGGGCTTGGAACATTATTTGTTCTTCGTATTGTGCCTTTACGCGAGTGTTACGGTGGTCGAGAGCTTGATGATGGCCATAGCTAGTATCGTCCCGAATTTCCTAATGGGTATCATCATAGGAGCAGGTATTCAGGGGATATTCATGCTTGTTTCAGGCTACTTCAGGCTCCCAAATGACATCCCCAAACCCGTCTGGCGTTATCCGATGTCCTACATCAGCTTCCACTTCTGGGCTCTACAGGTGAAGTAGCAAATGAAATTGTTGTTATTGCTAAGCAAATTCTTTTATTACAAGACAATGCAAAATATGTTGATGCTTTCGGTGCAAAAGCAAGCACCTTTCGGTGCATTATTGGGTGCAATAATTTGGTTGAATTTTTGGCATGGGGAAATTGTTTTTTTAGTCCCTAAACTTTAGGCTATTTACAAGTTTAGTCCCTAAAGCTCAACTATAAATAGCCTAGCCATTTGCCATTCTTATACATCCCAAATCATTCTAACCTCCTCCCAATACTAGAGAAATTAGAGAGTTTTCATAGAGTTGTTTTCTCCTTTTTATCAAGAGAGAATTGTCATTGTTTTCTCCTTGTTAGATTGAGAGAAGTTGTAATTCCTATTTTCTCATAGTGAAATTCTTCTACCTTTGTCCGTGGTTTTTACCCTATATTATTTAGGGGTTTTCCACGTAAAATCTGTGTCTCCTTTATCTTCATTGTTATTTTCTCAAATTATCAGTTGCGTTTTTGCTCTATCCAACGATCGTATTCCGCAACAATTGGTATCAGAGCCAGATTTGGGTGCGTATATCTACTTACCGTATTCTCTGTTGGTTGCCACTGAAAAGTGGATCCTCCATCATAAGAAAGTAAGTTAGATATTACTCATTCATTGAAGGTGGTGGGCACTATTCACATCAAAAAGGTGAAATAGTGGGAGCTATCTGAAATAGAAGCTATGGCAACGAAATTTGATATTGAAAAGTTCAATGGGAGAAATTTCTCACTGTGGAAATTGAAGATAAAGGCCATCCTAAGAAAAAACGGATGTCTAGCGGCTATCAGCGAAAGGCCGACAGATTTTACGGATAACAAGAAATGGAATGAGATGGACGAGAATGCTATTGCAGACCTTCATTTAGCATTAGCAGATGAAGTACTATCAAGCATCGAGGAGAAGAAGACAGCCAAGGAGATTTGGGATCACCTCGCAAAATTATACGAGGTCAAATCGTTGCACAATAAAATTTTCCTTAAGAGGAAATTGTACACTCTTCGGATGTCAGAATCTACTTCAGTGACAGAGCACTTAAACACGTTGAATACTCTATTTTCTCAGCTTACATCCCTAAGCTATAAAATAGAGTCACAAGAACGTGCTGAACTTCTGCTTCAAAGTCTACCTGATTCGTATGATCAACTCATCATCAACTTGACAAACAACAACCTTACAAGTGATCTAGTCTTCGATGACGTTGCAGCTGCTGTTCTGGAAGAAGAAAATCGGCGCAAGAACAAGGAAGACAGACAAGGAAATCTGCAACAAGCAGAGGCCTTAACGGTGATGAGAGGAAGATCAACAGAACGTGGCCAAAGTAGCAGTCACAATCATGGTAGATCAAAGTTAAGGAGTAAGAAGAATTTAAAGTGCTACAACTGTGAAAAAAAGGGTCACATGAAGAAGGATTGTTGGAGTTTACCTAAAAACTCCAATCCTCAAGGAAATATGGCAAACACTTCAGATGATGGAGATGCTCTCTGTTGTGAAGCAGCAACAGCCATGGAAGGCAGAAAAAGATTTGCAGACATATGGCTTATTGACTCGGGAGCCACATATCACATGACCTCAAGAAGAGAATGGTTCTATAATTATGAACCTATCTCAGGAGGATCTGTGTACAGCTGCAATAATCATGCCTTGGAAATTGTTGGCGTTGGAACCATCAAATTGAAGATGTATGACGGGACAACCAAAGTTGTTCGAGATGTGCGACACGTGAAAGGCTTGAAGAAAAACTTATTATCCTACGGATTGTTGGATAATAATGCAAGCAAGATTGAAACACAGAAAGGAATCATGAAGGTGTTCCATGGAGCGCTTGTGGTGATGAAAGGTGAAAAGATAGCTGCAAATTTGTACATGCTGAAGGGAGAGACTCTGCTAGAAGCTGAAGCCTCTGTTGCCTCATGTAGTTCAGATTCTACCATGTTATGGCATCGGAAACTTGGACACATGTCAGAACAGGGAATGAAAGTCCTTGTGGAGCAAAAGCTACTTCCGGGTTTAACAAAGGTATCACTTCCTTTGTGTGAACATTGTATTACAAGTAAGCAGCATCGATTAAAATTCAACACATCAAATTCTAGAGGCAAGGCTGTTCTAGAATTGGTTCACTCTGATGTATGGCAAGCACCGGTTACATCCCTAGGCGGAGCAAAGTATTTTGTCTCCTTCATTGATGACTACTCTAGGAGATGTTGGGTGTATCCTATCAAGAGGAAGGCAGATGTGTTTTCAACCTTCAAAGTTTTCAAAGCGCGGGTGGAACTTGATTCTGGAAATAAGATCAAGTGTTTCAGATCAGATAATGGAGGTGAATATACAAGTGATGAATTTGATAACTTCTGCAGAAAAGAAGGCATCAAAAGACAGTTCACAACAGTATACACTCCTCAACAAAATGGAGTGGCAGAGCGGATGAACAGAACTCTGTTAGAAAGAACACGAGCAATGTTGAGAGCTGCAGGGCTAGAAAAAGCTTTCTGGGCAGAAGCAGTCAATACCGCCTGTTATTTGGTGAATCGGGCTCCATCAACTGCAATTGAGTTGAAGACACCGATGGAAATGTGGACTGGTAAACCAGTTGATTATTCAAACCTCCATATATTTGGAAGTATTGTGTACGTGATGTACAATGCCCAAGAAATTTCAAAGTTGGATCCAAAATCCAGAAAATGTAAATTCTTGGGGTATGCTGATGGAGTAAAGGGGTATCGCTTGTGGGATCCCACTGCCCGCAAAGTGATTATCAGCAGGGATGTTATCTTTGTAGAAGATAAGCTACAAAGAAAAGAAGAAGATGATAGCACTGATAAAGAAAAGCCAGAGACTACACAGATACATGTTGAAAATGAGTTTGAATAGAGAGATTGTTCTGAAGCAGAACCAGAGCTCCAGGAATCAGAACCAAAGAATTCTGAAGCTCCAACAACTCGTCAATCAGATCGTGTGAGAAGACGCCCCAATTGGCACTCAGATTATGTTATAGAAGGTAATGTTGCATACTGCCTTTTAACGGAGGACGGTGAGCCATCATCATTCGAGGAGGCAATGAACAACTCAGATGCTTCGCAGTGGATGGCGGCAATGCAAGAAGAAATCGAAGCCCTTCATAAAAATAATACATGGGAACTTGTGCCACTACCACAAGGAAGGAAGCCAATTGGTAACAAATGGGTCTTCAAAATCAAGAGAAATGGTGACGATCAAGTGGAGAGGTATCGTGCAAGACTGGTGGTCAAAGGATATGCTCAGAAAGAAGGTATTGATTTCAATGAAATCTTTTCTCCTGTGGTTAGACTAACAACGGTTCGAGTTGTCTTGGCAATGTGTGCTACATTGAATTTACATCTAGAGCAGCTAGATGTTAAAACAGCTTTTCTTCATGGAGATCTTGAAGAAGAGATTTACATGCTCCAGCCTGAAGGTTTTGAAGAAAAAGAAAAGAAGAACTTGGTTTGCAGGTTGAACAAATCTCTGTACGGTTTAAAGCAGGCGCCGAGGTGTTGGTACAAGAGATTTGACTCCTTCATCATGAGCCTTGGATACAACAGACTTAATGCAGACCCTTGTGCTTACTTCAAGAGGTTTGGTGAAAACGAATTTGTTATATTGCTGTTGTATGTAGATGACATGTTGGTTGCAGGCCCCAACAAAGATCATATTAAAGAATTAAAGGCACGACTGGCTAGGGAATTTGAAATGAAGGACTTGGGACCAGCAAACAAGATTCTAGGGATGCAAATTCACCGAGACAGAAGTAGTAGGAAGATTTGGCTTTCACAAAAGAATTACTTGAAAAAGATCTTGTCACGATTCAGCATGCAAGATTGTAAGCCAATTTATACCCCTCTTCCTATTAACTTTAAATTATCCTCCAGTATGAGTCCTAGCAGTGAAGAAGAGAGGATGGAGATGTCTCGAGTACCGTATGCATCAGCAGTGGGAAGTTTAATGTTCGCTATGATTTGTACAAGACCAGACATTGCACAAGCAGTGGGAGTGGTTAGTCGGTACATGGCGAATCCAGGCAGAGAGCATTGGAATGCTGTGAAAAGGATCCTGAGATACATCAAAGGGACCTTAAATGTTGCATTATGTTACGGAGGATCAGACTTTCTTATCAGCGGGTATGTCGATTCTGACTATGCAGGAGATTTGGATAAAAGCAAATCTACAACAGGGTATGTATTTACAGTTGCTGGTGGAGCTGTAAGCTGGGTTTCAAAACTGCAATCGGTTGTGGCTACGTCAACAACAGAGGCAGAATATGTAGCAGCTACACAAGCCAGTAAAGAAGCAATATGGTTGAAAATGCTATTGGAGGAGCTCGGGCACAAACAAGAGAATGTCTCTTTGTTTTGTGACAGTCAGAGCGCTTTGCATCTTGCAAGGAATCCTGCTTTTCACTCAAGAACAAAACACATTCGGGTCCAATACCACTTCATTCGTGAGAAAGTGGAAGAAGGGACGATAGATATGCAGAAGATCCATACCGATGACAACATAGCAGATTTCATGACAAAAGCAATCAACACTGATAAGTTTACTTGGTGTCGATCCTCTTGCGGCTTGTTAGAGACGTAAGCAACATGGAAAGTACGAGGTAGAAAGAATGGTGTGAAGATATGATTGTTCCAATCAAATCTTCAAGTGGGAGATTGTTGATGCTTTCGGTGCAAAAGCAAGCACCTTTCGGTGCATTATTGGGTGCAATAATTTGGTTGAATTTTTGGCATGGGGAAATTGTTTTTTTAGTCCCTAAACTTTAGGCTATTTACAAGTTTAGTCCCTAAAGCTCAACTATAAATAGCCTAGCCATTTGCCATTCTTATACATCCCAAATCATTCTAACCTCCTCCCAATACTAGAGAAATTAGAGAGTTTTCATAGAGTTGTTTTCTCCTTTTTATCAAGAGAGAATTGTCATTGTTTTCTCCTTGTTAGATTGAGAGAAGTTGTAATTCCTATTTTCTCATAGTGAAATTCTTCTACCTTTGTCCGTGGTTTTTACCCTATATTATTTAGGGGTTTTCCACGTAAAATCTGTGTCTCATTTATCTTCATTGTTATTTTCTCAAATTATCAGTTGCGTTTTTGCTCTATCCAACGATCGTATTCCGCAACAAAATAAATGTCATATTGGTTCATCAGGGACAATACCAAAACGATCTGAAGGGCTTGCTGTTCGAGAATCAATCACCGTTCCTTCCCAAGATCCCCGGTGAATACATCCTCGAAAATGTGTTCCAAATCAATGTGGCACGGTCCAAGTGGATCGATCTGAGTGTGATATTCAGCATGATCGGTGTTTACCGCATCATCTTCTTCTTGATGATCAAGATCAACGAGGACGTTACGCCTTGGATCCGAGGGTTGATAGCCAGAAGAAGGATGCAACAGAAGAATGGAACTCAAAACACGACGGTTGCGCCCGACGGTCTCACCCACTCTCCGTCGTTGAGAACTTACGTAGCAAACAGAGCAACTGCAAGGAATAAAAGGTAAGACATGGGGCTTTCCATACTTGAGATTTCGAACTTTGAGGGCAAATTGATCCATCATCACCTTCCACTCTTGAGATACAGTCCTACAATTAGACCAGTCCTTTTAATATCTCAACTGCAGGCTTTACTTGTGTTAGTCTTGGTCTGTGACATTCTCCCCTACTAAATCTAGCGTCGCATCTTAGAAATATACTCATCGATCTAATTTTTGGAATGTCTCGGCTTGTTCCTAATTACCTTTGTTGTCGGGAATCCCTTCCACTAAAAGGAAGTACTCATGCCTCAGCCTGTGACTTTTCTGTCGAGAAACTTGGTTTGCTTTGATGTCCTGGTTCAATTTCTAAGATTCCAGATTTTACTATTGATACTCTAAAATAAGTACCGATGTCGACCTTTAAAGTGTCGACACCACTCTAGGTACTGCTTACACATAATCTGATGGACTTTTGACAATAGTATAATATCGATATCAAGTGTCAAAATATTGATATGAGAAAATATCCAACCTAAAATGAACAATAATCAAGTTTGGGTACTGTTACCTAATGCCCAAAATTGGAAAAAGTTTATAATTGTTATTTTAAAACGACTTTGGTTGGTGTTTTCGTAGCTTGTTTTTTATTGTGCAAAGTATTGTATGCATTATTTTTTTATAAATGTATTTTGACAAAATAATATGTTTGACAAAGTTTAATTGTATTTTATGATTTATTAATAATATAATAAGTTAGTTGTACAAAACAATGAGATATATTTTCTTCTATAAAAGTCTGTTTTTAAATTTTCGTTTAGAATTCTGAAAATATTTGAGAATAACTATGTTACAGTTTAATTCTTCAAATTAAATATAGAAATCTTTCATCAGTCGTTCGAGTTATATGTTCTCTTTCAATGGCAAACTCAATCCGCTGGTTCCGTAGATCTACTCAAGCCGCAGCCTCCCTACTTAAGCCCACAATTGAATCATGAACTTTGCAACCAGCACCATCTGAAACTTGAAGTCCCAACTGTTCATACTAACTAAAATTGGCGGATGTATGAAGTCTTAGTGGAGCACCTGCATCTCATTTTTTTTAATATTTTTAATTTAATGTTATTTTTTTCTAAATAACAGTTTAGTACATAAAGGAAAAATAGTTCTACATACTCATTTAAAAAAATATCTCAGACACCAGCGATAGAAACGAAACGTTTTTATAAGTGTCGTAGTTTTAGAGTTTAAAGACTCGATTTAAGGTTTAGGGGTTTAAGTGTATAGGATAATATGGTTAGAGATTTAGGTTTTAACCTATAAACCCTAAAATTTAACCATAAACCCTAAATTTTAACCATACCCCCTAAATTCAAAATTCATCCACTAAACCCCCTAAACACTAGACTCTAAACGAAATCCCTAAACCCTAAAATTAAGGTACTTATAGAAACAAAATTTTCACAAGCGCTTATGCATAAAATAATTACCCTTTTAAAAAAATTGAACTGCCTTTTTTTATTTATTTCTGAATCCACCCCTCACTAACATCCTCCTTCCCATGATCAAGCTTCATTTTGGAGTACCCTAAATTTGGAATAATCACAGATTCCACTTCAACCACCTTAATCATATATAAATATGTGTATATGGTTTATAACAAAATATACAAAGAAGAGCAGAGCTAGATTCTTTGATAACAATTGTTTTCAATTTACATCTTATATGTAGCAGCAACAGAACTGGCCTCAATTCAAACCTTTGCCCCTCTCCTTTGTGGAACATCGTTGCCTCAGCAACCCTCCATGTAGAGATTTAAATTGCGGTTACAGTCACAACATTTTATCACAGTTGCGAACATACGAATGTTATTGTGGTCATTGATGACCGCTATTTTTTGCAATAACTGTTTCGGACGGTATTATTATGACGGTAGCATACCACTATTTGAATCCCTCCATATTCATGTCCAAATGATTTTTAAAACAATCAATCTCAATTTGTGAAATTCCTGTTAAAAGAGCCGAAACAATTACAAGTCATTTAAGGAAGACTGTTAGAGGGTAGAAGAGATTCTATAAATAGATTTCTATAAACCAAAAATGCTGCCACTATACAGAAAAATACTGAATTATTTTCATTTGCATAACAAAATGAAGAGAATTTGAACAGATTGGTTCAAGTAGTAAATTTAGTATTGTTTAAGCATGTTTCGGTTCGAGACTTTGTGTATGCAGAAAATCTTGCTGAAAGACTCACCCACCGAAGCCAAATGTGCGATACGAGTCGGTTCAAATTAGTCAGAACAAAGTTACGAGAAATTGAGAAAAAAAGAAATAAAAGAGTGAGGGACTGAAGGGGATGACAGAAGCAAAGAGAGCACAAAGGAGTGGGATGCAGTAATTGCTTGCAGATTCCGAATTGCATACCATCATTTGTGCTCTCTATCTTCTGTCAACAACATTCACCAGTGCCTCCTCGCTCAACCCTATACCAATGTTGTTTTAAATAAACATTTGGACAAAATAATAAAGAAAAAAGTTACTTTAAAAGGAGAGGATAACAAAAGGCATATGCGTATATATTTGAAGGAGAGAGAGTTTGAGGGTTTGGGAATGATCTATAGGAGGAGTCCCATAGGATTCTATTTATAGCAAGAGAAAAGGGACGCCTACTGTATGGAAAAATTCTATTATACGTCCGGCTCGTTATGTTAATTATGGTCCCAATTAGATTAAAGATTCACTTGATAAAAATATAACTTGGAAAAAATTAATGAAGTTGATGTTTTTATTGGTTAGGACCATGAATGACGTGGAGAGCCGGGTCTATAATATAATTTTTTCATCGTCAGTGGCGAAGCCACATGGGGGGCTGGTAGAGGCCTGACCCCCGCGGCTCACCATTCTCGGTTTATTTTTTTGTTCGTACAATTCTTATATTTTAATTTGGCCCTTGTAAAAATTTTAAATTATAGTATATTTTACTTACTTTGATGTCATAATTTTTTTTTACCTTAGTGGTAAAATATATAAGTGAAATAAACTTGTTTTACTTGAAATCAATAGATCAAATCTTAATATTGTTATTCTTTATCTTGTTTTTTTCGAATTTTTCTTATAGTAATATTTTATTACCGGCTCTGTTAACTTTTAATTTCTGGCTCCATAACTGTCCATTGTGAGAAATAATAAGTGTAGGGAACATACTGCTTTTTTTTTCTAGCGAGGGCATTAACCACATCAATCTATGTACTAATAATTTGGTACCTAATCAATATCTGTATGAAAGAAGCGGTATGGACTTCACCCTAGAGTGGTTATTGTTAAGAGGGCTTTATATGAATATCAATATCATCATGACTTGAATAGAATTACTCTATGGCCGGAAAATGGGAGAGAACACACATACTTTATATTATAGATAGGCACGGGTCGGGTCAGGTTTTTGGCCCACTTGAACTTGATCCGAAAATAATAACTTTAAAACTAAACTCGATTCGATTTTATTTATAAAAAAAAATCTGACTCGACCCAAAACTAAATACTTTAAACTCGACCCGACCCGACATATAGAAAAAAGTGAACTTTAAGGACCTAATTGTAAAAAATAATTTTAGGAGACGTAATTGAAAAAATAATAATATTTGAAGGACTAAATTGTAAGTAAAAATTTAATTTTAAGGACCTAATTATAAAAAATTTTATAAAGACGGTATTATTACAAATATCCCTAAAAAATTTAAGGAAAAATTACATTTTTAGTCCCAGATTGGGTCGGGTCAAATTTTTTTCACACTAAATCTGAACCTGACCTCACTTTTAGCAAAGACTCGACCCAAACTTGGTTTTTTTCACAAAAATACACAACCCGATCAGGTCGAATCGGGTCGGAACTCGTCGGGTCCGAGTAAAATATTCATCCCTAATTTATATTGTACCTTTGTATTCGAGTCCTCCGTAGCTACTCCTCCAACATCATTCCTTCGGACACAGGGCCATGAGGTTTGTAGAGTTTTCATGACACGATCACTGTCAAAGAGTTATGGCCCACCTATCAGTGTCACATCCCAGTTAGCCCTCCATCTAACTCTACTACCTGACAGAACAACCTTACCAACCTATCAATAGTCATCATTCTCTAGTATTGACACTAAAAGACCTACTATCAGAGCATATAGACTCTCACTAGACGTACATAAGAAGGATCAGAACCCGATCAGTCATTAATCATCTTCCTCGAAAACCTTCTTTTCACTCATTTCCTCTAAATAGAACTATTCTTTACGATTCTCTGTTCAAATCAAAAAGGACAAATTGCTTAAAACCACCACCGCCCAACCTTTTATAAAAGAAAATGCTAACCTATTTCTCTCAAACAAAGTATTAAACATTGTTTCTTTGCGTTACACTCACCCTTTTGTGTTTTCCACCTCCTAACAACCATAATTCAACTCCATTCTGTGCTTGACTTCCTTGATATGCAAAATAATTAACAGTTTGAAAGGTTTTGGAATTAATTGAAAAAATCATACATGATGTACTGTGGATTGGAATATATTACACGTTCACTAAAACAGAATTTCAGTTTGAATGATCTTGAGGCAGCTTTATTTATATATGATATGCCATGTGCAACAGGGGCAAATGTGGCCTAGGCCTACCTAGGCCATAGCCCACCCATGCCCAAATTTTTATTTTTTTTCAAGAAGTTTAAAATTAAAATTTAAAAATAAAGTATTATTTTTTATCGTTTTTTTATTATTTTCGTTCTATTGCTCTCGACGATAAACATGAAAGTTAAAATTTTTTATGTTCTTTTTTACATTTTCAATCAGGTAGGTTTTTTAATTTTGTTATATATATTTTTTCTTTTATCTCTATTTTTTTTTCAATTTTGCGGGAAAACCAACTTTTGTTATTGGGTATTAGATTTGTTTTTATTATATATTTTGAAAGATAACTCCATGACTCATGAATAAATTGAATTATAAATACTTGTAAAATTTAATTTTCACTCGAGAATACTTTTAGAATTATATATACAGTAGATAATAGAATTAAAGGAGAAACAACTATTTTAAAACAAATTTTTTTTGACAAATATTACTTTTACCTCTACTTAGAGGGAAAAGAGAATATTTTAGGGGAATGAATGCTCATGATGGGTCTTAAACCCGGGACCTAAAAAAAAGGAATGAAGCAGGTGAGCAGCTCTAACCAACTGGCCATCAACACTTGCTCTCAAAACAAGTTAAAAGGGAATATTATGTATAAAAAATAAAATTTAAGTTTCTTCTAGTTATAGTTTAAATTTAGCATATAAAAACATTAATAAATGATTAAATTTATAGTAAAAATTGAAATATGTGTTAAAATTAGAAGAAAGAAGTATGTGTTAAAACTTTATATGTAATCAAATAATAAACACAAAATTTTAAAAGAAAAAATTGAAGGAATTAAAATCGATAATGCACTTTAAGTTTGTCAGTAGTACTTTTTGAGAATCAAGTGTTTTTTCATTGTGCACCTTAATAGATATTTTTTGCTTCTTAAAACTTTTTTATTTGAATATGTCATTGTTTTCAAATCTGCTATTGTTGTTAGATGCTTTAATGTTGTGGTTGGTTTATCCTTTATGTGCATATTTTAACTCTTTTAGGCTCTTTATATTTTTTAGTAAGTTATTATATTTTCAATTTAAAAATTATATATATAAGTTATATTAGATAAAAAATTTATTCTATTTATATTGGCTCAGTCAATGATATATTTCTGGATTCGCCACTGATGTGCAATGCAGATCTTAGGAGATCATTTTACAAGTCAAGAACCGCAGGCTAATCTAGATCATTTCATGTAAGTTGTTATGATTTGTACATCTTGTTGACTTATCATCAATGACTTCTAAGACCCACCATGCAAAAATACACCTACAAAACATACATTTTATAGGCAAAAACTAAGCTTGGTGGTTGAAATGCTGGAGATAATGGGGAATATATATGGACGAATTAGTCTCTGCAGACCGAAAATTATTGATAGGGTTCACTATTATGGAAAGAAATAAAACTAGCTAGCTAGGGTTGTTTTTAGTTGTCCTCCTGGTTCTCTAAGGCTTTACCCTAATTAAGTCAGATCGACCCGTGTCGTACATCTGGTTTTGGTGGTGAGTCTCCCAACAGGAATTTTCTACCTACACAAGACCTCAAACTCGAGATTTGCTTAAGCGATATCAAAATGCTTACCACTTGGACCAACCACATTGGTAGCTAGGTTTTTTTTTTGTTATTGCAAAGATTGTTAATTTCAGAACTTGTGCAGTAGCTGATCATCCTGTTACCTATAAACTGAAGCATGGCAATGAGAAAATGGGGAATATATAAGTTGCATGTGGCTGAAGTAGTCAGCTTCCCTCTCTCTCTCTCTCTCTCCTCTCTCTCTCTCTCTCTCTCATCTCTCTCTCTCTCCTCTCTCTCTCTCTCTCTCTCTCTCTCTCTCTCTCTCTCTCTCTCTCTCTCTCTCTCTCTCTCTCTCTCTCTCTCTCTCTCTCTCTCTCTCTCTCTCTCTCTCTCTCTCTCTCTCTCTCTCTCTCTCTCTCTCTCCTCTCTCTCTCTCTCTCTCTCTCTCTCTCTCTCTCTCTCTCTCTCTCTCTCTCTCTCTCTCTCTCTCTCTCTCTCTCTCTCTCTCTCTCATCTCTCTCTCTCTCTCTCTCTCTCTCTCTCTCTCTCTCTCTCTCTCTCTCCTCTCTCTCTCCTCTCTCTCTCTCTCTCTCTCTCTCTCTCTCTCTCTCTCTCTCTCTCTCTCTCTCATTAAATATTTCGCGATTTTTTTCATCCCCATATCCTCCTCGCCCGCATCCACACGGTTTTTAGGGAATTCTCATCTAAAAAATTAAACAAAATTATTGTTTACTAACCAAAATGAATGACCATTTCAATATAAAATATAAAGTTTAGATACTTTGATTAGAAACGGTTACGAGATGATGAAGATTAAAAGGTTGTTGTGTTGGAGAAGATTCATATGAGGGTTTTAGCTTCCATCTAAAACTAAAAACTAAGATAGAAACATTTTGAGAAACTTGAGTGTGGCTAGGCTTGAGAGAAAGTTAAAGTGATAATAATATAGTTAGGTTTTTTTTATTAAGATATATATTAGGGGTACATAGATAAATAAGTGTATTTTTTTAAAAAAAAATCTTGTAAAATATTAGCATTCTTGCGGATTTTTTTGGAATCCACATGGTTATTTATACGGTTACAGTTTGATTATCTCCACGGTTCGGATATAGAAAATTTCTTCCTCGTCCCCATTTGAGCTTCAGTGATCTTTCTCGTCCTCGTGGGTAAAAATTTCAGTTATTTCCCATCTTACTAGTTCAGATCTCTATAATTTTTGAATATTCCTCACCCAATTTTCTCACTTCTCTGGGCTGTATTCAATCTTTTTGTAGACAGAAATAATGAAAATGGCCTGACTTCTTGGGAAATATGAGCAAGCCCACATTTTGCAACTTGCCAAGAAGCAGCGAAGAGAAAGCAATAAAGAGACTTGACAAGGGTAAAAGCTAAAGGCTAAAGGCCAAAGCATCCCTCAACACAAATTTCTTATCTTATGTTTTCAATTGCCTGTCACTTTGCTCACTCTTTTAAAAAAACAAAAATTCTCAATTTTTTTATCTATTTATGTTTTAACACTGAAAAAAAATTAAATTTAAAGGTAAGAAT
Source organism: Hibiscus trionum (assembly GCA_030270665.1). Taxonomy (NCBI): domain Eukaryota; kingdom Viridiplantae; phylum Streptophyta; class Magnoliopsida; order Malvales; family Malvaceae; genus Hibiscus; species Hibiscus trionum. Next base: position 11,032,393 of record BSYR01000027.1, on the reverse strand, counting down.
TAAGGTTTTAGGGTTAGAGCGTATAATTTATTTTCAGAATTTAATGTTTAGAATTTAAAATTAGAGTTTATGGTTTAGCTTTTTAGTGATGTGATATAGATAGAGATACCAAAAAGATATATGATTTTTGTTCCTTCTAAACATTGATAGAGGAACCAAATGGGAACATAAATCTTCTACCTTTTTGATGTCCTTGTATATTCATCAACACTAATAAATTAAATATTAAGTCACGATCCTAAACTTAAAATCTTAAAAATTAAATCGTAAATACTTACCCTAAATAACATATCTTTTTCAATGTTAGCACATATATATAGACATATCAAAATAACCACAGAGGATTTCTATTCCGGGGGTGATTGGTGTTAATTATTTGATGTTTTCACGTTCCTAATTAGGATAAAAATCATTTGCCCTTTTTCGGTGCTCCTATTTATACCTCAACACTATAAAATTAAATTCTATACTCTAATCCTAAATCCTAAATCCTTACACTCTATACTCTAAAAAATACACCATGCCCTAAAATTTCTAAACCCTAACCATAAACTTAATTTTGAGCATGAGGGCATAAGTATGGGCACTGAAAAGAGGCAAAGGATTTCCATCTCCAATGATAAAATAATGTTTTTAAGTTTTTTATCCACTACACCAAGCTTGGTATATAGAGGCGCTTTTCGTAGCGTTTTTGGAGCAAACGCCGCTAATATTGTACTTATTACGGTGTTTACAGCACAATTTCCACAAAATGGCAAACTTTGCGGTGTTTATAAAAAAATGCCGCTACAGAATAATATATAGTGGCGTTTGTGTACAAAACACCGCAATATGTATCATGATAGTGACGTTTGTTTTTACAAACGTCGCGATAGGTATCATTTTAGTGGTATTTTTTTACAAACGCCACTAAATGGAGCAACTGGGGGTGACGCGGAAGCCACCCGGGTGGGGCTGGTAAGATATGATATTAAGCGGCCTAATAAAATATAATGACGTTTGCGCTAAAAATGGCGGGATAGGTTTCGTTTAAAAGCGTTTTGTTTTACAAGCGCCGTGATAGGTAGATGAATATATCTCTATCTCAATCTGTTTTCACCATCCCAAATTATTCGTGATAAATCCCTAACTACTCATGCTCTTCCTGGCCATGCTCTTCGTCGTCGATCGTCCCTCAGGCCTGGTCGTCCCTCAAGCTGCTCGGTCGCACCAGCAAGCAAGCACCAAAGGTCAGTCTCTTTTTCTCTTTAATCAGTAAGTTGGTTTAATCTGGGTTGTGGAGTACTGTTAATCTAGTTTTAAACAAGGGTAAACTACACAGATGACCACTGAACTATGGGTTTGGTGTCAAAATGACCATTATATTATTTTTGCCGCAAATGCACCACACAACTATTTAAATGGTGCCATTTTAGCCACACGCCGTTAAAAAACTAACGGCTCAGCTGATGTGGTTGTTTTTTTAAATTTTTTTCCACGCAGGATATCCATATGCCCACGTCAGATTTCCAGGTAAAAAAAACACATGCTCATTTGCCTATTTAAATTAACGTGAAACCCTAAATTCATAAACATCTCATTCCTTTTTAAGATTTCAAAGAAATAAGGTGTTCTTGGAGGCTGAAGTTTGATATGGATGCAGAAATGTATCGAGTTTGCTACTGTGGAGCTCGTTCGATGATGAAAACAGGATGGACCGATGAAAATCCAGGTAGGAGCTTTTGGGGTTGTGGAAATTATGGAAAAGGGGATGCAAATTTTTTTACTGGTATGATCCACCAGTGAGCCCTAGGTCGAAAGCTATTATTGTTGGTCTTCGAAGAAGGGCTGCTGTTATGGAGAAACAAAGGAAGAAAGAAAGAATTTGGGGAATTTTGGTTCTTGGTGTGGTGTTTTTTATTGGGTTTTTTTGAAACAATGTTCTCCTAATTGTAAGGGTTTAATAGATGCTATGAGAATTTCATTTTGAATGTGGGTTTTAGGTATTATGTATGGATTTAGGGTATTTGTGATGTAATAGAATCCCTATTTTGTGTGTTTTACCAGTTTGTGTATGAAAAAATGAGATATGAAATTTAGGGTTTAATATGTAAGGGGTCAATGTAAGCAAATGGGATATGGGATTTGTGTAACTCTGTTACACACATTTTGTAATGTAATATAATGAAAAAAATCAGTTTTATAAAGTTGTGTTTGACCAATGTTTGATCAATACAAATACTAACAGATAATGTAAATATTTAGTACAATGTAAATAAGAATACATAACTTTATAATGCCATTAAGATTGGAATGTTATCCATACATTACATACTGTTTGACCAATACACATCATTTTCTGTAAAATTCTAAAATATTGACCAACTAAAGAAGGCCAATAAAAAAATATTGACCTATTACAAAAGGTCAATCAAAAATATTAAACTGTGTGATACTTGTTTTCACAACAACATAACATAGTTTGGTCAAATGTAGGTCTATGTTTTAACAAAAGAACAAAAAATAAGTTGCTTCCTTCCAACAGATTCAAAGATCAACCCTTGAAGATGATTGACTGACACAACTCTCTTGACTCATATGGATAGAAAGGGTGGGCATCCATCTTACAGTATGGACTTGTGAAGGTGGAGTTGGCCTTGGACTTAACCTTGGATTTGTTTCAGCATGGCTTGTTGTTGGGGTAGTTTCAGCATGGCTTGTAGTTGGGGCATTTCCATGTCTTCTAATCTGCACAACAAAAGAAAGTCAATTAATCAAGTGAGAAAAGAATGTAATTATACATTTATTATAAAATTTCAAAACTTACTGGCAGTTTTGAAACTCTGGGAGCTCTTGCATTTACAGAAGATGTGGATGTTTGTCTAGGTGTAGGCCTTTTGACATTGCCACTAACTTTTCCCTTACATGTCCTAATATTATGTCCACTTCCCCCACATTTTTTGCAGTAAATTTTGAAACCCTTCTTTGAAACTTTACCAGACTGAGGTATTGTTTCATCAGCCTCTCTTCTTCGTTTCTTGTGTGGTCTTCCTGGAGGCCGTCTAAATACAGGTGGTAGGATAGGCTCGGGTGTTTCTTCAACAGTCTATTGGTTTTCACCCCTCACTGGACTGATCAAATGTGAATAAATTCCCCTTTGAGTTGAGACATGATAGCAAGGGTCCACATATTTTTCTGGCCTATCTGGAAGTGATAAAATAACAGAAATAGCATGCACACAAGGGATGCCTGTATAGAAGAAAGTAAACAGTAAAAACTTATACTAAACACAGTAAAAACCTAAACTAAACACATATACACAACATAAACTAAACACATTAAACCAAACATATATACAAACCTAAACTAAACACATATACACAGCATAAACCTAAACTAAACACATTAAACCAAATATATATACAAACCTAAACTATACATATATATATACAAATTAAACATGTATCCAACAGACCTAAATTAAACACATTAAACCAAACATATATACAAACCTAAACTAAACACAGTAAACAATATGAAACCTAAACTAAACACATTAAACCAAACATATATACAAACCTAAACTATATATATATATATATATATATACAAATTAAACATGTATCCAGCAACATTATAAACCAAATAGTAAACACATTAAAAACCTAAACTAAACACAGTAAACATTATAAACCTGTCAGTTCCCATTTTCTGCAGGAGCATGTCCAAGCTTGGATATTAACTGCATGCTGATTTGAAGGACCACAAGACACTTGGTACATGTGTCCACCATCATAAATGGGCCAACAACTGCATAATAAAACAAATAAATAATTCAGCCAACTTTAACAGAAAAAAGTAACTGGTTTAATAATTAGTCATACCTATGTGCTAGTGAAGTTTTATGGTCGAGTTTCTTTTGAATTTTAGGGCATAGAAGCCCGTTCCACTTTTCAGCAAGTTCTTTTCTTTTTGCAAGCCTTTGCATCAATTTTGTCCTGACTAACTCCAACAATGTGATGATTAGCTTGTCTCTAGCTTCGAGTATTAACTGACCATATAAAAACAGTAAAAGTTAGTACAATTAGACAAACAAACAAATTAAAGGTTGGTGGTCAATTTACCTTATTGAAACATTCACAGTTATTGTTCAGAAGCATGTCTGACTTGCATTTGATGGAAAAGTGTGACTTTGACCACATCCTTGGGTCTTTAGGTGCCAACCACTTCCAAGCAGTTTCTGATAAATCCTACAAAAACTAAAAGATGGTGGTCAATTTTAAAATACAAGTTTATGAAACTAATTTTAAAATACAATACCATACCTTCAAGTTTGACATTGCAGATTCAAACTCCCTGACATATGTTGCCCTGACAGCTTTCCACAGCTGATCTTTTAGTGTTTTTCCAACAAAACCATTGGTTTTAGAATTAGAGTATAAGTGCCTCACACATGTTCTGTGTTTAGCATAAGGAAACAGTTCTGGCACAACATCCATTAGTCTCTACATCCAACAAATTAAGCACAAAATTAGAAAATTAAATTATAAATAAACAAAATAAAATTAGAAAATAAAAGCATACATACCTTCTGTCTATCAGTCATGAAGGTGAACATGTGTGAGTTGTTTATCTCTAAATCAGCAGCTAAGATTTCCAGAAACCAACACCAAGCTGATTCACACTCACTCTCCACAACTGCAAAAGCTACTGGTAAATTGAGTCATCTGCATCTATCCCAACTGTTGCTAGAAGATGACCCTGATAATACCCCTTCAAGTGACATCCATCCAAACCAATAATAGGCATACACCCTGCCTTAAACCATTCTTTCATTGCTTGCATACAAACATAAACCCTCTCAAACTTCATCTCACCTAACTTACATATTGTTGTTGTCCCTGAATTTGAGTACCTTAGTTCACCTAGGTAAGCATACAATTTTGCATACTGCTCATTCTGGTTCTCATGCATCATTTCAAGGGCTAAATTTCTGGCCCTAATACACTTACTCTTGGCTACTGTGAGACCCCAATCTTTGTGTACATCATGTTTTAGAGAAGTACTAGAGAATGTTGGATCAACATAGAAATTGTTTAAGTACTTCCTAGCAAGCCACTTTGAAGTTACATTACCATTCACAAACTCCCTAAGACAATTATGGTCACCCTTTATTGACCTAATCTGCCAAGTACCTCTAGAAGGATCCTCACCATTAATAGGAGTTGCCCATAACACCCATGGACACCCTTCCTTGCATGTCACTTGAATCCTTTTATTGTCATTTCTTTTTAACTTGACATTGTACCTATTTTTAACACTATACATCCTAATTGCCTCTTTCAATATATCCTTACTTGCAAATATTAAACCAACTTTTAGTATAGGGTTTGACATGTATGTGTTAGCATTAAACTCAGGAAATCTAGGTCTATGTTGTGGACCATCTGAATCTGACTCATCTACATTGTGTAGTGAGTCAGAATGTTCACCATCACTCTCAACCTCTACTTCTTCACTGCCTAACCCTACATTCACATTATTAATTTCATCATCTGAACTGAAAAATTCATCCTCGCTATTGGAAAACCTAGACACATCAGTGGTTGACCCAGATTGAGCACCATAATCTTCATCTTCTGAGTCAGACTCAGAATCTACCCTACCCTCAGCCTCAAAAGCAACATTATCATCACCAGAATTCAGTTCAGTTTCAGGTTCTTCAAACCCTACAATTTCTTCTAAGTAAAGGTGAACATAATGATCAGTAGGTAAATTTCTAACCATTTCAAGAACATCAGTATCATTTACCAGTAGTTTTACTTCTAAGGGATTAGATGCCACTTGCCAGAAAACCCTAACCCCATAAGTGATTTCTAACTTCTCAACTATACCAATAATTTCAAACATTGACATGGTGTCAACATCTAGATTATCAAAATAGTTAACTAATTTTCCACTATATTTCACCCTAAGTTTCCTAACAATAAAACTACCATGATGTACAACACAACTGAATTTATCTGAATTAACTCCTGTTAAAATAAAAAACATTGTTCAGTATATGTATAAACTAAACCTAAAAACAATATAAAACTCAGAAACATGTGCAAACCATATAAAAACAGTATAAAATAACCAACACATATGCATTAATAAAGACCCCACCATCAATGGAACATTCCATATAGAAACATGCAAACCATATAAAAAAGTAGGACCACAAAAATTTAACTTTATTCTATTCTATTAATCCTAAAACATGTGCACCCCATAACATCTCAGTATTATATTAATCCTAAAACACTACATTATACTATATTAATCCCAAGACAATGATAACAGTGCATTACATTGTAACAAAATTTCAAAACAATGGTTCCATGAACCTTAAACCAATGTAACGGTACTTTACATTTTATTAATCCAAAAAAAGTGATTGTATTAACCCTAAACCAACATTACCTTATATTAAGCACAAAATAAAATGCTAACCCTAATCATAATACTGTTAATCCTAATCAATCACCTCAACTACCTTAATCTCAATATTATATCTCAAGTATCAACCCAAATATAAACATTAAAACCTAACTATTATCGTTAATCGTAATCAATCACTCCAAAATAGTAACCATAATCTCAGTATAAACGATAACCCAAATCATTAACCCTAATATCATTATTAGCGTTAATCCAATTCATTAACCCTAATCTCAGTATTACTGCTAATCGAAATCATTAACCCTAATCCTAATTTCAGTATTAACGATAAACCTAATCCCAAAACAAGCAAAATACATTACGAAATTAAGATAACTAACCGTATTTTGGATTGGGTTTCCCTTTTTGCCGAAGAAATCCACTCATCTTCAATCTCTCTGAAGGTTTTTTCTACTTGAATCGTCAGTTTCGTTGAGAGAGTTTTGAGTGATTTTGAATTTTTGAGTAAAAAAGATTGAAAGTGTCGTTTGAGTTTTTTTTCTAACCTTTTAATTCTTTCTTTTTCCACGGTGGAAAATGTTTTTTATTTAATTTACACATCAGACTTTCGTTAGTCATTTAACAACCACATCAGCTGGGTCGTTCGTTTTTAACGGCGTGTGGCTAAAATGGCACCATTTAAATAGTTGTGTGGTGCATTTGCGGCAAAAAATAATATAGTGGTCATTTTGACACCAAACCCATAGTTCAGTGGTCATCTGTGTAGTTTACCCTTTAAACAATTTATGTCTTGCTCGATCCAGGACTAGGGTTTCCTTTCAAAACTCTGATTTCAGGTCGCCTTCATTCTCTCTATGGTTACCTTTGTCCAGAAATTGGAGCAGGTAGGAACTTTGCTTTCGTGTTGATCAGAGGAAAATTGCCGTTAGGGCATCGAATTGGTCCGACCAAAAATCTCCCTATGAAACTCTCGGTGTGTGTTTTAGCCCTTATGCGTTGTTAGTTCGATGAGAAAAGCGTCGTTCTTTTAAACAAGTTTATTTTGCAATGAGCAACAATGGCGATAGCAAGGACTACATGGGATACAAGGACGACGTGTAAAAGCTACAGGAATTAGGTAGATGGCAGAGGAATAGTCACGTTGTTTGTTAGCAACATACCAACAAAGCTGCACCAGAGTGGATTACGCTAGACATTTGGAAGACATGAAGACTTAGTGGATTCTTTCATCGCGAATAAATTGGAAAGAACTGGTAAAAGATTTGGATTTGTGCGTTTCTCAAATAGAATGGATGTTGATAGAGCCATAGAAAGGTTAAATGGATTCATATTATATGGTTTTCGATTGTCGGTTTCGGTGGAAAAATATAAAGGAAGGGATTCATATTGGAGAAAAGTCAGGGAAAAAAGCGAGGCTAAGGTGAAAGCAAAAGAATGAAAAGATCAGGAACCGCTCAAGCCAACGAAGGTGAAAAAGAGCTATGCGCACATTGCAAACAACATCAAAAATCAAGTAGAAGGGCAAGACGAATCCAGTAAGACAAAAGATCAATCACCCAAGTTGATACAAGGGCACGTAGAGGAAGAGACATTGTGGAAACTGAGCAAGTGTCTAATAGGATCCATGGCGACGGCCTGTTCAACAGAAAATGTTAGGGACAGATTGCAAAGATGGGGGCTTGGAGAACTCATTGTTAAAAGTTTGGGTGGACAAAAATTCCTGGTGGAAGTTCCGGATGAGGAATTACGTAACCTGCTGGAAGAACAAAAATGGTATCTTCTTGAAGAAGTGTTTGTCAAAATTGAATATTGGTCAAAATCTTTCAGAATATCTGAAAGAGTCACTTGGGTCGAGTTTTGGGGAATTCCGTTGCATTGCTGGAACCAAGAAACTTTTAGAAGGATAGCAGAATTATGGGGTTCCATAATCGCTCTAGGGAAAACGCTGCATAATGTTATGATGGCGGGAAACTATTGGTGTTAATCTCGACAAAGATGATACAGAGAATTGAAGAAGTTGTGGAGCTGGAGGTAGGAAAAGATATATTTCAGATTAACGTATCAGAAGTCACTACATTATTGTCAACGGGTAGAAGACAAGAGCAGAACCACAATGAAAAACTGAAAAAGCAGACTGGAACATTGTCAAACGGAATCTACGGCGAGCACATCTCAAAGGGAGAAGTCCAAAGGTTTGGGAGACAGGATTCTTGATGACGGGGATGGAATAAATGCAGAATTTATGAGAAGAGGACTGAATAATCAAAATCTTAATGAAGATAGAGAAGAAGGAAGTCACTCGAGAAAAAAGAAGGCTGAGGGTGACAAGTCTGAGGTTGTTGTCGACATAGAAATTCCTGCCAAAAGTAGTGCAGGGGTCAGAGAGGAAGATTTGCTGGCAAAGGTCAACTTGAATAGTCCATCAAGGAGTGGACCGAGTTGGGCCGAAATTGTCCAGAATAAAGTGGATGAGAGACAAAGTTCGAAGGATGACGTTACCACAACCCCATTCTCGAGGAAAATTATGGATGATCTGGAATTAATGGGATTCAAAAAAATGAAATTCAACAAAATGAAGAGGCTTCAGACGTTGAAATGAATGAATTTACTGGGCCAGCTAGTCAAACGGGTCAAAGGGCAGCTTGGGAAAAAGAGGTAGATAACTTAAACAACCCAATTGAAGAGGATTCAGAAAAAGAGGGGAAGACAACAATTGATTTCTCTGAGGAAGATAATGATCCGAAAGAAGGTGCACAAAAGCTTAATCTCCCCGAGTTTGAAGGGTCAAAGAAGGGTGTTGGTAGAAAAGAAAAAAGATATGGATCGCTCCAAGAATACCAATATAAAGCTTTAACTGAAACGGAAAGGAAAAAAGGGATCGAGCAAAGAAAAGATTCAAGAACAGAGGCAAGGAATATGACAAATGCGAGCTAGAAGGAAGATCGTTAACGGATTCGGATTTGCAGGCGAGATGGGAAAAATTTACAAGAGAAGCGAAAAAGACTTTAGAGGTGGGGAAAGAGTTAAGGATTGAAATCAGAGGAGAAGAAATTGAAGTAGTGCAAGAAATTGCGACACTGGAAGAAAATGATCACCAAAATAAGGGGATTTAAAGTAAGCCAAGAAGTGAAGGATGAGGGTGCTCTCATGGAACATGAGAGGCTTGGGATCAGCTGTGAAGATGCCGACAGTAAGGAAAGTAATCAGAGTCAACAAAGTAGAGATGGTGATGCTCCAAGAAATAAAGAATGGATCTTTTAGTGAAGAATAGGTGGGGTGTTTATGGTACGATGATGAATTCGATTATCTGTTCTCAGCGGCGTCAGGGCATTCGGGAGGCTTAATCACAATATGGGACAAAAAGAAATTCACAGCAGAGAAGAGCGAAACGAAAACCAGGTATATCATTGTTACTGGCAAATGGGTTGATATTAACTTAGCCTGCACATGGATTAATATTTACGCATACTGTGATTTTTTGAATCAAAAAATCTTATGGAATGAACTTGTGCTATTAAGAAAAGTCTGGTATACACCTTGGTTTATGTGTGGTGATTTCAACGCAATTAGAAGTAAGGAAGAAAGAAATGGAGGTGGTTACAGAAAAATAGCAATTGAAGAATTCAACAATTTTATTGAAAATTGTAATCTGTCTGAGGTTCCATTAGTTGGAAGGAAATTCACTTGGATTGGACCTGGAAATAGGAGAAGCAAAATAGACCGATTCTTGGTGGAAGAAGAGTGGTTGATGAAAAATGGTGACCTGTATTTGCGTGGCTTACCTCGGATGATTTCAGATCACATCCCGATTATTCTCTGCAATGAGGAGATTAATTGGGGACCAAGACCATTTAAAATGATAAATGCTTAGCTCTCGAAAGATGGATGCTTAAAGGTTATAAAAGACACGATGGGAGAGAAAGGGACAAGAGGGAAGAGTCTACCAGTAAAACTCAAGCAGGTGAAGGAAGCAATTAGGTTCTAGAGCTCAAAATGTAAAGATTACAATGATACAGTCACAAAACTGGAAAAAAGGATAAACGAGATTGAAAAGGCTGGTGATGAAGGTGAGATAAACGCTATAGAACAAGAGGAATTGATGTTAAAAAAACTGCAGCTTTGGGACTGTCTAAAAGCTCGAGAGGATTAATGGAGGCAAAAGGCAAGAATGAGATGGTTGAAACAGGGCGATAACAACACAAAATTCTTTCACATGATGGTAAAGGTAAGAGCAAAGTGAAATGTGATCCGTGGGAAAAATCTGGGATTGGCTGAAGCAGAAAACCCGAAAAAGATAAAACAAAAAGTTTTTGATCATTTTATTAGGCAGTTCAGTATAAAATCAAGACGTTGGGAAGCAGTTTTCAAACTAGACTTTAAGAGATTGTCAGCGGAGGATGCAATATTACTGGAAGTGTCGTTCTCTTTAGAGGAAATTAAGAAAGCAGTTTGGAGCTGCGATGAATCGAAAGCACCAGGGCCGGATGGATTTAACGCTTGTTTCTTTAGGAAGTGCTGGGATATAGTGAAAGAAGATCTTCTAGAGACTATGATGATATTTTGGAAAACGGGAAAATTATCGAGCAATGCCAATTCTTCATTTATTGCCTTAATCCTAAAATCTGAAAATTCTGTGAGCATTTCTGAATACAGACCGATTAGTTTAGTAAGCTCGGTGTATAAAATAGTCTCAAAAGTGCTCTCAAAGAGAATTAGTAGGGTGATAAATAAGGTGATTGGTGAAACTCAATGCGCATTCATCAAGGGGAGGCAGATTTTCGATGGAATTCTGATAGCAAACGAAGTTATACATTTGTTACAGCAAGAAGGAAGCAAAAAGGGGGAGTAATCCTGATGCTTGACTTCTCGAAGGCCTACGATTGTGTAAGATGGGATTTCTTAATTATGGTGCTAGATCAAATGGGATTTGAAGCTAAATGGTGTGGCTGGATTATGGAATGTGTCACTACGGCCAAGGTCTCTATTTTAATAAATGGTTCATCGACTAAAGAATTTAAAATGAGCAAAGGTTTAAGGCAGGGGATCCTATTCCCCCATTTTTGTTCATCACTGTCACTGAGGCTTTACATTTACTGGTTAAAAAAGCAGAGGAGAAGGGTATGATCGAAGGAATTCAGAATATTGTTCCTAATGACTCGATTACGCATCTCCAATTTGCGGATGACACCATTTTCTTCCTCAGGCCTACTGAAGCTAATATGGTTAACATGAAAAGGATCTTAAGATGTTTTTAGGTGTGTTCAGGACTGAGTATAAATTTTAAAAAATCGTGCTTAGTTGGGATAAATGTCGAGGCAGATAAACTACGATCACTGGCTGAACAGTGTAGTTGCAAAACTAGTACACTCCCTTTCAACTACTTGGGTATACCATTAGGGGCAGATCCGAGAAGAATAAGTACATGGGACCCTATAGTGGAAAGGTTTAGTAAAAAGCTATCGAGATGGAAAAGCTGATCTTTATCATTCGCGGGAAGAATCATTCTCATTAACTCAGTACTATCTGCATTGTCATTATATTATTTATCCATCTTCAAAATTCCAAAGCAAGTATTGGAGAAAATTGACAGAATCAGGAGGAACTTTCTTTGGGGAATCACTACAAGTTCAAAGAAAATGAGCAGAGTTAATTGGGGTAAGGTGTGCACACCGAAGAAGAAAGGAGGTGCATGAGTGGTGAATTTAAAAGCGAAGAATCAAGCGCTACTAGCTAAGTGGGGCTGACGGTTTTTAACAGAAAAAGAAGCTTTGTGGAGGAAGCTCATCTGTTCAAAGTATGTGAAACAAGAACAACACTAGATTGCGGATTGTAATATAAGAAGAAAAGCATCGACCATTTAGAAGGGGATTGTAAGAAATCTGCTAGATGATAAAGTGAATAGATGGATGGCACCAAAAGAGTTTAATGACAAATCTACTTTTCAAAAAGATGTGCTTTTCAACGTGAAGATGAGAGCCTTGATCTGGATTAAAGCGATGAACAACAACCTGCTGTTAAACGATGGAAATTGGTGGAACAACCCAATTTGCTGCGTGTCATCCGAGATGATCGAAGAAGCTGCACGGTGGATACCTCCACAAGAGGGAACAACAAAACTTAACGTAGATGGAGCTTATTCCATTGTAGCAGCAGGATGTGGTGGCGTGATGAGATCAAGTTCGGGAGATGTACGAGCATTATTTTCAGGACCAATAGAAGTTAAGGAGCAGCCTATGCAGAGATCGTGGCTATCAAGACGACCCTAATTGTGTTCGAAGAAGCTGGATGGGTAGGGAAGACAAATCTAATTATTGAATCGGATTCTCAAGTCGCCTTGAATTGGATAGAAAACCATCTTTTAAGGCCTTGGCGTTGGTGGAATATCTTTGAGGAAATAGATGAACTGGTAAGAAGAATTAAGAATATCAAGCTTGAGTACGTACCAAGAGCGAGAAATGAAATGGCAGACCACCTAGCAAAATGTAGAATGGCTCGAGCCAAATTATTCAAAGCTTGGTGGTAATTTCATATTTTAGTGGTTTGAAAGGATTGAATGTGTATTGCATGTGTAGATTGGATGCAGTAAAGTGGATTTGTCTTTGAGTTGCTGTGCTCTTTTGTTGTAGCCTAGTTGGGGTGTACTTTTTTCCTCCACCTAGGATTAGGGAGGTTTTTAATGAGGCTCCCAACGGCGGCAAAAATTTTATTACTAATAAAAAGCTTGCTTAGCAAAAAAAAAAACAGAGTTAGAACGAGTTGCTGATGAAGAACAAGTAAAAACTGCATACAGACGTTTGGCCGCTGTAGATCTTGACCTTTTGCGGCGTTTTTTTCCAAAAACATCGCAAACTGTTGCGATGTTGGTTTTAGCGGCACTTTTTGCGGCGCTTTTTTAAGCGCCGCGAAAGTTTTAACGGTACTAAAAGACACCGCTATAGAACTAAAAAAACACTGCTAAAAACTTATTTTGCTGTAGTAATTTTAGTTTTTTTATCAAATTAATCAAAATTGTTGAGGTGAATGTCACGTGTATTCATTGTTAAAATGGTATTATTTTATCTTATATCTCACATCATTAATTAATTATAAATTATAAAAGATTCATACTAATTTTTTTAATAAAAAATTAAAGCAAAAGTGTAAGCAACAGTCAAAATCGTTTCATTTCTTCCTATGAATTTACAATATTTCTCTTTCATTCGCAACTTGTTTACGAAGGATGGTAACGGTACTATTGTTTGTGTTAAATGAGACGGGACATATTGTGAGCTATTCGAGTTCATCTCAGTCAAAGCTCAATCAACATTCGATTACTCGATATTTATCTCGAAAAGCTCGTGAGCTACTCGAAAATATAATATACTGATTTTTTAAATTTAAAATCTAAATTCCTAAACTTAAAACCCTAAAACACAAACCCAACAACCTAAATCTCTAAACCATAAACCCTAAATTTAACAAGCTTATTTACACAGCTTGTGTATCAAAAAAAAATTCTTTTAATTTGGGCCTTTAAATGAGACGAGACAGATTGTGAGCTACTCGGTCAACACTCGACTCGATTGAACTCAACTCATGCTTGAACTCGCCTCGAATTTTTAATGAATCGAGTCGAGCTTTTTCTGGCTCGTTAAAAATTACTCAAGTTCAAACTCGACTCAAATTCTTAACGAGCTGAGTCGAGTTCAGCACTATTCGAGCTCAACTCCGATCGTTTAACACCCCTACTATTGTTTACTAAGAATGGTAGTGGCACTACTGTTTACTATGGTGCGAGAGAAATAAACCTTGTTCACTAGGGGTGGTAATGGTACTACTGTTGTTAGTTTTAGAATCAATAGTTTTATAGTAGAGTGTTCAAAAAAAATCCTTAATTGACGGTAAATTAAAGGTAAAGTTAATAGCCGTTGTATTATATAAGGGATAAGGAGATTTTAGGGATGATAAAATAACTCGGTTTCATCGGGTCACAACCCGACCTGTTAGAGGTGGAAATTTTTATTTAAAAAATTGTGTTTGGATTGGGGTGGGGCTGGTTTTGAAAAAATCGAATCAGGGCGGGATAGGTTTGGGTTTAGGAAAAAAAAATTCGACCAGACTCGACCATGTATATTATTTATATTTATTATATATTATATTTAATATTTTTATTAAACTTTTTTGGGGCATGTCGAATTTTTTTTGTTATAATTTTATAGTCGAATCATAATCAGATTATACTTATATTATGTCGGATTGGATGGAGTATGAAATAATTAAAGTCGGGTCAAACCGGTGTCAAATTACAATCTTTAAATTTCGGGTCGGGACGAGCGGTCAAAATCCTAATCCCCGTTGCCATCCTATGAGAGAAGATATGAGCCGTTGGGTGTAAATAACAGGAAAATGTTGATATATTTCTTTTAAATGTTTGCTGTTATGGCAGTAGTCAATTGTCTTCCAATATAAAATACAAACAGATAAAACAAACAAAAATAAAACTAAACCTAATACATTTATACGCAGTTTAGATCAAAAGATTCTATGTTCGCAAAGTCAAGTTTAGGGGCGAGTATAAATGCGGTAGGTTTAGAGTGCGGTTAAAAATGAAAAGTTTTAAAATTTGTTTTTGTCAATATTAAAATTTATCAAAATTTATGAAAAAAATTAACTTAAAGTATTATCTAAAAGTCTAACATTTTAAGTTCTTAGACAAATTTCAAAATTCGTTGTTTTTTAGCTGTACCATAAACTCGTCGTACCCCAAATTAGGGGTGTTCAAAAATACCTGGCCCGACGACCCGAACCTAAAAAGATGGGTAATTCCCTAAAAAAAAAATTCGGGACACGGGCCGGAAGTTTTCTCTTACGGGTACCTGACTCGACCCGACAATTTTTAATATATATTTTTTATATTTCAAATTATATTTTTATTTTAAGTTTCTTAATATTTTTACTCCAAAACTAAATTTAAATCCCTAAATTCTTTCTATGTTTGTATTATATACTTTTAAATTTAAATTTTTTAAAAATATTTTTGTGTTTAATATGTATTTTTTTAAAATTTTAAAATTAAAAAAATTAAAAAAATATACATATCGGGTATCCGGTATCCGATTACCCGGGTACCCGAGCTTTACGGGTACCCGAGAAGCGAGTACCCGAAAATAATAGGCCGACACACAGACCAAACAATGAGGTACTCGAATGAACCGAGTACCGGACAATGAACACCCCTACTCCAAACTCACTCCGAGTTTAGTGAATAATCCACTACCGATCTACCAATACAAGCATTGTTTTAACCACAATCACAATCTCTTAGTATTGCAGGCACACCCCAGCACTAAGCTAACTAGATCATTCACACATGAAGTGTATGAAGTGTTTTCAGTATTGTTCCCTAGAAATTTGAAATTTGTATATAGTTTAGAATATTTTAAAAAATATGTATTTTTCATTGAAAATTTATTTTCACTCTCTAAAATTTTATAAATTCGTCATTCCTAGACTTTTATAGGTTCGTCATCACTTAGATAAAATCATGCACATATCCCTGACTAAACACTAGTAAAGATCAATTATCTAAGCACCAAGGAACACTATAAGAAATATTTCTAAAATAACTTGAAAGAGAGTCTAAAAGTTAAGATCTCAATGTGTATAACAACCTTCAAACGATATTCCTTTTATAGCCATCCTCCAACAAATGGAAGAAAATGTAGACAAGGAAATAATCAAGTTAAAATCTTCAACAATGGTCGGATTAATAAAAAATATATTTATTTCATTAATTTTTTTTCATGTTATTTTTTATTAAGTGAATTTTCACTCATATTTATTGTAAATCAAATTTAAAAGCAGTTTTTACCATAGATTCACATGATAAAAATATGATACGAAATAAATTAATAAAATAAATAATTTTTATTAATTGAGACTATAAATGACATAACAGGCCGGGTCTATGATATAATTTCTCTATCTTTGAAGAAAATAACTCATAGAAGAGATATGTCTATTAAACCATGGTTTTTGTAATTTGATAAAAAAAACCATGGTTTTTGTAAACATGGAAACTATTACCTATTAAAGAATGAGTTGTTAGCCACTCAAATTTACAAAATAAGGGTAAAATACATATATGGTCACTAAACTCATTTTGGTCACTAAACTTTTAAAATTTGTGCTATAGTCATTAAATTTTTAGTTCGTTTTCAGTATTGTCCCTCTCGTTACCTTCTGTTAGAAGTTGTTGATGTGGCACATTAGTTTTTATTTTCCTAAATAAAATAATAGGTAAACTACACAGTTCATCACTCAACTTTTATCTCACTCCTATCTTGATCATTAAAGTTTCAGTTAACAAAACATAAAGAAAAGAAAAAATTCAAACCTCCCCTAAACAGCTTAAACACGTGCCCTATTGTGAAAATATTTAAACACATGCCTGGGGCCGGTATACCTTAGTCAAGAACAAACTTAAGCCTAAGATCGATTAAGCATTGCAGACAACTTATCTAAGCTTAAAGATTGAACAGTTTCGGACATGACAACGAGACCTGCGAGTAGTGCAATAGAGGTAAATAACGCACCTTTCAAGCATCCGTGTCCTTGAGATTTTGACTTTTAAAGATTTTTCACCGTTTTTTGATATAGGGGTTAGAGATTTAATTCAAGCTTTAGAGTTTTCTATAGTGGTTAGGGTTCTTATAAACTAATAATAATTTTACATTGTTGGGTATAAAATATAATTTAGAAAAATAAAAGAGCCGAAAGGGTTAGTCAACCCTTAATTTAAAATATGATATAATTGTCAGTTGAGCCCTTGATAATTTTAAAATCAATTTAAAACAAATTAAATATAATGATGTCTAAAGGTGGGAAAATTATATTATGGGCTCTTCTCACCACGTTATCTATGGTCCAACCAATAAAAATAATTTGTTTTTACTAATTTTTTCATGTCATATTTTTACCAAGTGAATCTTCACTCATATATACTATAAATTAAATTATAAAACAGTTTTTACCTAGTGAAGATTCACTCGATAAAAAGATTACATGAAAAAAAATGAAAATGATTATTTTAGGCATAATGCCAAAAAATTCCCGTAACGTTTGACTGAATAGTCCTTTTGGCCCCTATTCTTTTTTTGAAGCAATGTAACCCTTAATGTTTTATTTTGGTCAAAATAGCCCATCTATGGATGAAAACTCTTAGTCAATTAACGATACATGGATTGAAATAACGTGGCAAACCTACATGGCAGTGCACACCGCGATAGCAGTGTCATATAGGCAAATATGCCTACTTTACAGAATAACACATTAGTAAAAAAATAATCTTATAAAATTGTATAAAATATAAAATATTTTTTCTTCTAACGTGTCATTCTGTCAAGTCATTTCAAGTTGTTTATCGTTAGTTGACTAACAAATTTCATTCACAGAAGGGCCATTTTGACCCAAAACGAAATGTTAAGGGTTAGATTGCTTCAAAAAAAAGAGAGAATATAAGCCAAAATAACTATTTAGTCAAACATTAGAAGCATTTTTTGACATTATACCTTATTTTTATTGATTGAAACAATAGATGACGTAGTGGGAAGGGCTCATGATATGATTTCTCCAAATGATATGTAGTATTAGTGATGTTCAGAGGTGTGTGACACCCATTCTAATTTTTTTTTCCTTTTTGCATAAAACATTTCCTCACGTGAGTATGTCAAATTAATTTATATTACAGTTATTTTTTATTGAAAAAGAGGGTTGGTTATCTGGGCACCTCGTTAAAAAACCTCCCTAACCTAAATTGGAGGAAAAAGAGTGCACCCGGTAACCTACATAAAATCAAACTTCAATGACGTCCTCACTAATGTTCAAATGGAAGACATCCAACACAAAATTCGGAGGTTGACAAAAGACAACCACCCCACTCACTAAATTCAAACCATGTTTCGCTAAACTATCACCCACACCATTAACCTTACGTGACACACAATGAAACCGAACATCCCAATCATTCAACAACATCAACTTTACATGATAAACCAGCGAATAATCTCCAATGTCCCTAGCCGACATATTTAAAAGCCGAACGACTTCCTTATTATCAATTTCCACAATAACACGATGGTAACCTCTAGCCCAAGCATGTTTGAGCCCTTCCAACACTCCCCAAAGCTCAGAATCAAGAACTGAACAAATTCCAACAAACTTGGAGTAACCCAATAACCACTCGCCTCTATTACTCCGAATCACGCCTCCACACGCTCTCGACCATCCGCCTGAACCCGAGCCCCGTCCGAATTGAATTTGACCCAACCTGGGGGTGGTGCCATCCATCGTTCTAAGCCCATGCGAGCCGGAGCGATTGCTTTCCCAACCGAGAGTGCATGGTTTTCGCCTGCTCGCATTCTTGCACTACATTTCGACACCTCTCCACAATCGACAAACTCCAAGTAACCTCAGGGGTGAAGACCAAATGGTTCCTTTCCTTCCAAATAAGCCAAAGTAACGATCCAAAAAAGAGTGGCCAATTCGCTATTGTATGAGAAATCACGTCAAACAGAATGCAGATTGTAGTGAACCCAAGCTGCGAAATCCATGTTGAAAAAATTCGGCCAACATTCCGGTGAGACAACCGACTTCCAATACTCATGCACCGTCGGACAGTGACGAAACAGATGATCAACCGTTTCAGCCTCATTCCCGCATATCCCGCACTGCACAATAGTCGTGAGGTGACATCGCTCTCTTTCGACATTGGTCAGCAACCTCTCATGCATTAGCAACCACAAGAAGGATTTAATCCTTAGCAAACCCGACAACCGATCAATCACGCTTCAAATAGGGTCAGCCTGCGACTCGCCCTGCTGTATTCTTATTCTGTAAGTCGAGCGTACCAAAAATCTCTTATTGGACGAAGCATCCCATCCGAAACATTCACGCGGAATCGAAGCACAAGGGGATATAATTGCAGCAATCCGCATAACAATAGGCAGGGGCAATAAATGTTGGAAAACATCCCACTTCCATTCACCATACTCGTTTACCATCGATGATAGAGGAGTCAAACCATCCGGGAGACAAATATTAGGTAAAACCCAATCTTTAAGACAACCGATTTCCCCTACCCAACGATCTGTCCAAAAATCAATGCCATCACCATTACCTATCTTCCACGATAAATGACTACAAACCTCATCTCAAACACTACATATACCTTTCCAAAGGTGAGATTGGTTACCTCGCATTACTATATTCGGAATCGCCCCATCACACCTATATTTAGAACGCAGAACTCGTACCCAAAACCTATCTGGTTGAGCAACCAAACCAAAAGCCAATTTCATCAAAAAGGCTGCATTTTGATCTTCCAAATGCTTAAAACTCATACCACCATCAACCTTGGGTTTGCACAGTGTATTCCAATCTACCAAATGCACATGACGGCCATTAGACGAGTTACCTCAAATAAATTTCTTGATCAGCTTCTCGATCTCCATGCACACCCATTTAGGCAATAAGGTAGTTTGCATGGTATACGAAGGAATTGCCTCCAAAACCGCTTTCGCTAACAGAATACGCCCCACCAAAGATAAGGATTTAGCTGACCATCCTGACAATCTATCACTAACTTTTTGTATTAAGAACTGGTAAGTCCCATTGGTAACCCGTTGATGCAATAAAGGCACACCCAAATATTTACCTAAGTCCGAAACTTCAGTAAAACCAAAACCACAACTAACAAATCCACGAGTAGCACCATCCACATTGCGTGAAAAGAAAATATTAGTCTTCTGCACACTCACCTTATGACCCGAAGCAGCGCAAAAACCACCCAGGACACGGTTAATAACATGAAGTTGAGATACTGAGGCTTCATCGAGCAAAACTAAATCATCAGCAAAGAATAAGTGGGATATACCTGGGCCATTACGCGCAAGAGCGATAGGTTTCCAAGCCCCGGTTTGGACTTCCTTCTCAATAGCATGCGCCAACCTTTCCATGCAGAGAACAAAAATGTACGGCAATAAAGGATCACCTTGCCGTATACCCCTAGACGGAGTGAGAGAATAAGACGGCAAGCCATTCCAAAGCACTTGCATTGTCGAGGACATAATACATCGCATAATTAAACTCCGAAAACAGTCCGGTAAACCAATCTCACATAGAGTATCATCAATGAAGGACCACTCCAACATATCATACGATTTCTCCAGATCAACCTTAATGGCCATCCACCCTTTGCGACCAGATTTCTTACGCATCGAGTGAATATCCTCCTGCGCAATAACAATATTGTCTTAAATCAGATCAACCTATCATCAATGAAGGACCACTCCAACCTATCATACGCTTTCTCCAGATCAACCTTAATGGCCATCCACCCTTTGCGACCAGATTTCTTACGCATCGAGTGTATAACCTCTTGCGCAATAACAATATTGTCCGAAATCAGACGCCTAGGCACAAAACTAGTATGTGCTTCCGAAACCCAATCTGGTAAAAACGGCTTTAACCGATTAACTATAACCTTAGTAATCACCTTGTATAAGACAGAACATAAGCTTATTGGCCTAAACTGACTAATATGCTCAAGCCTAGGAACTTTCGGTAAAAGTACCAACATGGTCTGATTCAGGGAAGGATCAATAGGCAGGCCATCGAAGATACCTCGAAAAAAATTACATATACTAGGACCCACAATGTTCCAGTTCTGCTGATAGAAGAACGCATGAAAACCATCAATACATGGGGCTTTGAGCGGACCCATAGCAAAAAGAGCTATCCAAACCTCTTCATCACTGACATACCGAAGTAGAGATGAAACTTCATTAGCTGTAAGGGCCCGAAAACCCCCGCGGATAGGGTACTCATATCCATCATTACCCTCACTCGAAAACAAATTCTGAAAGAAGTTCACTGCCATAGATTTTAACTCACCATCATCAGAGACCCAACACCCATTGTCATCACGCAAAGCACAAACAGTATTCTTCCTCTGCCTAGCCTTAGCAAAACGATGATAAAACTTTGTATTGCGATCCCTTTCCAAAACCCACTGACATCTCGCCTTTTGCATCCACATATTCTCCTCCTGTAACATCACATTATTTAATTCTGTACTGAGTGATTGATGCAGATTAACGAGGAAACCGGAGTGTCTATTTTGTAACGCCTTTTCAATACCTCGCAACCTTCTTAGTAGTTCATTTTTCGCTTCCCTACATGCCCAAAGACTGATTTGTTCCAATCGGCCAACTCACCCTACAAAGAAGTTAAGTTCGAAAGTACCTCCCTACCACTATCCCAATGCGATTCGATTACCTTAGCAAACTTAGGATGATCTTGCCATGCTGCCAAGAATTTGAAGAGTCTGTCGCTATGTTCTACAACTGTTGAATCCAACTAAACAAGTAACGGGCAATGATCAGAGCCAATACGGTCAATGTGTGATATATGTGTACCCGAAAAAGCCTGAAGCCATCCATCACTTACTAAGCACCGATCCGGACGCTGGTACAGATTTCCTCTATTCAGAGTGAAACACGGCCCAGAAAATGGAATATCAATCAAGCCTGAGTCAAAAACAAAATTCTAAAATAAGCGACTAAAGCCCAAAGATGATAACGAACCACCCTGACGTTCTTCCAGACTAAGAATCGCGTTAAAATCACCCCCAGAATCCACGACTGATCCGAAGTAGAGGCAAGCTCCAATAACACCGGCCATAACCATTTCTGTTTTGCAACCGACGGACTGGCATAAACTGCGGTAAGCAGAAAACATCTACCAGATTCATGGCACAAAACCCGGTAATGGACAAACTGATTAGAAACTTTCAGAATCTCAAAGTCCTCGCACCATAATAACCAAATACCGCCACTGAAACCATGGGCTTCAACTCGAAAAGAATGCGAAAAACCAAGCCTTTTAACCACCCTATCAGCAGAAATACCACTAATGCAGGGTTCCATGAGAGCAACAACTTGTGGATGGTATCTCCTCAAGAAATCACGAAAATGACACCTAAACTCAGGGCTTGCAGCGCCCTGACAATTCCAGAAAAAGACTTTAATCATTATTAAATAAAAAATAAATAAGAACCAACTGACCTCACTGGCGAGGCTCAACATTCTCCTTGTCTAGATACATTGCAACCGAATCATCATTAACAACATGATCCACATCCATTGAAACCTAAGGAGCTACACCAACACCCTCCCCATTACTACTTGTACCCGGATCAGCAGATGCAGGTGAAAGTTTCTGTGTAGCCAATTCCTTTCCCGATGTTCCCTGCACATTCTGCACCCATTCCGATAAGATCATCGGAGGTGGGAATTGGAATGCACTATGCTTTTTCACGCTAAGGCCTTTGCGCACCGGAGGAGTTGCAGCTTTAACCACCCCTTTGTTCTTCCCATTCATCCTAGTGATCCGCCTCTCTGAAACACCATCATCCGATATAACTATTGTCGAATGCTGACCACTCTTTATATTAGGTACATGAGTCTCAACTACCGGATCATGCCTCTCACCCAAAGATACAACTTGAGGTAATACTACACCATGTTTGGTACCTTTAGTCACAACCCGTGACGACTCCACCCTTTCGCCATTCTTTCCACCCAACGGCCTTGCAGTCCCCTGCACGGTTCTATTGACAACCGGCAAGGGTTCTTGAACTACATCATCTAAATCGTGGAGCGCATCAAACCTTGATCCCATCCCTTTGCGCGTAGGTCCAGTGGTTCCAACCGCAGTCCCACTCGCTTTAGAATACCGACGCTTGCGCGGCTCCGCTAGCATCCACGGACCAAACACTTCCTTCGGTTTATTAGAATTCCACACTGGGCCAGCACTCCTCCCCCACATCATCTGGTTTAGACTCGGTAATACCACAACTCGCCGCTGAATGACCATACACTCCACATTTAAAGCAAATATCGAGAAGCCCCTCATACTCAATGGCCTGAACAAAGTTATCTATCCCAATACAAGGGAGTAAAGGTTTCGTCAGATCCACCATAACAACAAGACGAGCGAAACGTCCTCTATCCCCAGTATCCGTCTTATAGTCCACCCGAATAACCCAGCCGATATTCATAGCAATGTGCCGAAAGAAACCTTTAGAGTAATACTTGTATGGTAAGCCAGGTAAACAAACCCAAACAATCACGTGAGAAGGATTTCGTTCCTTAGAGGAAAAAACACGACTCCATGGTTGGACAGTTAGATAACTTCCATAAATTTTCCAAGGACCATCCATTAACACTTTTACAAAATCATCTTCCAAAGCAAAACGAACGATAAAATACTCATTATCAATATCCACGAGCTGAAACTCACCTTGAGGCTTCCATAGCGTCTTGATACGACTAAGCAACACTCCGTATCCAATTTTTTGCCCAAAAAGCCTAACGATAACCGACTTACTAATGCTCTGGTTGTACAACTCAGGCACCCGGTCCCAGAACTGCACGATCGAAAACTTCCCATCCCTAATGACTCTAACATCCTGATCCGGCACAACCACCTCATCTTTCGAGAGAGAGGTCACTTGAGAACATCCGCTCACTGACTTCCCCGCCACCGCAGACGCGTATGAAGGTCTAATCGGCGCTGCACCAGGCGCATCTTCGTTCGAACTAACCGGGTCGTTCGCCGCCATCGTCCTCTGATCGGAGGCGCCACTTCCATCCTCTATAGCGTCGTCCGTGGAAGCCCCACCGTTCGACGCTTGCCCATCCCCCACGAGTTTACCCCGTTTCACATCACGTAGGACATCCTCAACAAGAACATCGCCTGCCCGCTCCAGCACCGACGGGACCACGACCTGTACCATCGGTCTATTCCCTAAACTGGTCTCGGCCTCTCCGGGGGCTCCGACAAGCCTTTCAACGGTACCCTGGTTGGCGGCACCGCTGGACCGCTGCTAGGGTTCACAGAACAAGGGTTCGCGATACTAGGGTTTTTAATCATTGTCCAGGTTTAGTGTTATCATTTGATAATTTAACTAGTTATTCAATAATTTATAAATGCAAAGATTTATTTGATTGTAAGTTATTAAATAATTTAAAAACCAAGTATTTCTATATTTTTCTTAGTTTTTCTCATTCACAGTATGTCCACATTCTCAACAAAATCAAGTGTACCGAAGAGAACTCACTCCTATTTAGTGGCGGACCCAAAAATATATTTGAGGGGCATACATAAAATCTCAAATTTTAGGGTGGACACAAGTCATAAACATTACAAAAATTTTAAAATTAATTCAGAAAAATTAAAAAAATTGAAGGTAAATATATGAACTTAAAAAGGTTTAGTGCCCACCCTACACAACATATAGATCCACCATTGCTCATACATATTCCATTCTCGAAAAGAAAATAAAGGTTTTATGTTTGAGAATGATGCATATCCTCCTGTTTCTCTTTTTGTCTTAATATTTAAAAAAATAAAATTTAAGCATTAACCTTAAATTCTAAATTATATATCATAAATTTTAAACCCAAAAAAATATACATTACCTATAATCTTTAAATTCTAATCTTAAATTTTAACCTTAAACTCTAAATTTAACATTTTTTAAATATAAAATATAAATAAGAATACTAAAAAAATACATACATTTTTATTGGAATGATGCATGAAATCCAAGTTTTGAAGATGATGGAATGGCCCATAGCTTCTGTCTTGGGTTTCGTATACTTATTACAGCCTCCTCGTATTTGTTGGAAAGCAAAGTGCAAACCTAAATATACGCAAAGTGAAGTTAATTTAAGCATCATTCTTGGCTGGCTGTATCTGAATTGCAAAATTAATAAAGAATAAAGCAGCAGCTATGATAACGCACAAAAACCAATAAACCCGCACGTGATGGAGTCCGTTTCCCATCAAAATCAAGCTGCCATGACTAACACTAACTAGTTTGTTCAGGATTCCATTCCCACCAAATGTACAGCTAACAATGCCCCATGCCACATGCTATGCTACTTGGGAATAAGTGATTTGCATTTGAATATGTACAACAAAATTAAAAATATGTACCAATTGCCATACTCATACTTAAGGTTTAGCTGTTCAGACAGAATTGCTTTGACCAACAATAGATTTTGGCACCATCAGATAACACACTAAACTTTTTAAATAAAGTTAAAAAATTTGAGTTCAAATCACATTTAAATACAATACAGTTTTTATTTTTATAAGAATTTCTGTACTAAAAATAAAAGTTTCTCCAATTATAACATCTATCGTCATCATCTTCATATAGTATATGAGACAAATGTATGTATTCGATTAAGGTCGTATTTTATGGTTACGATTCTACTATATATATATATGTCCTTTTCATTTTTTTTTTCTAAAATCAATTTTACAGTATAAACACTCATGGGTGGTTCTAGACATGTGCAATAAGTGTGACCATACATGGCCTCGGAAAAAAGAAGGCCCCAAAATGAATTAAGTTAAATGTTTACCATGCAAAAATAAAAGATTAGTTATGGACTAATGGTAAAACACATAGGAAAACAAAATATTGTATTTCATAGATTTCGAGTCCATATATATTTTTTTATTAAAAAGTCAATTTAGTATGCAAACAACAAGTTAATAAATATTTATTTATTTTTTAATTGAAGACATCATTTTAGTAAATTGTACTAAACTCCTTAAATCTTTGAACCGCCCCTGTAGTTGTTTATGACATCTCTTGATGCCTTGAGGTAGTGATTCTTCCAACATTGCGATCTTTAATGTTGTTATTGGAATAATTAGATTAGAAGGATCATCTATACAATATCAGATATGAATTAATCAACTAATAATTAGATAGAAAAATAGCATTGGTTTGTATAGAGATAGAGTAAATGATGAGGCAATAAACTATAAAACCACATGTTTTTAGTTAACTCCTTCCACTAAATTGCAAACCCCTCCCAATCCCAAAAGAAGAGGCACTTCCTCCAATGGATCCTCCACCACTCCCCACCGTTGCAGCCACCTCTGTACATCTCAACTACCCTGACTCTATTGAGTCGTCTCCACGCTCCCACAATGACAACACTTACGATGATCTTCTCCCGGCTGTTCCCGGGGCCAGGCTCCGCCTAATGTGCAGCTTTGGCGGCCATATAATCCCCCGTCCGCATGACAAATCTCTTTGCTACGTCGGCGGTGAGACTCGTATCGTTGCGGTCGATCGGCATTGCTCCCTCTCAGCCCTTTGCACCCGCCTCTCCCGTGCCCTTCTCAATGGCCGCTCCTTTACCTTGAAGTACCAGCTTCCAAATGAAGACCTCGACTCGCTCGTATCGGTTGCCACCGATGAGGATCTTGAGAACATGATCGAAGAATACGATCGATTAACAGCATCATCGGTTTCTTCCCTGACCTCCTCTAGAATCCGATTGTTTCTGTTCTATAACAAGCCGGACACTGCAGCCTCCATGGGTCCACTTTTGAATGATGCCAAGTCCGAAACATGGTTCGTTGATGCTCTTAATGGCTCGGGCTTGGTTCCTAGAGGGGACTCGGATAATGCCACCATACAGACCTTGTTGATTCTTGATGCTGAATTTGAGGTGGAAGAAGGAGCAGAGGAATCAAATAAACAGATCAAAAACAGTAATGCAGTTCAGGAGGAAGTTCAGTGTTCGTTGCATGATTCACCCATGGCAGAGAAAACTTCGTCTTTCTGTTCGCCATCGTCTTCACCTTCAATGTCCAACTTGCCGCCAATTCGGGTTCGATTCGATCAGGATGGAGGGCTTAAAATGCAGGACCAGAGACTTGGCATAGAAGAGCAGTTTGCTCAGATAAGTTTTGCCACTAATATGAATATCCATAAGCAAGATGATTGCTATGGGGCAGCGGCAGTGCCTTCTCTGCCTCCGCATTCGGTGTCTGTTGCGACTAATATGGCGAATCGCGCAGGGGGGTCTAGTGACAACTTGAACCGTATTTTGTCCGATGATGAGAGATCTGATCAAGGAGTGCCGGTCGGTTACCGCATGCCTCCGTCACCGTTGCAGCCAGTACAACAGAAAGCTGGCGGCACATATAATTTGCCTTCCCCTGATTCTGTTGCAAGGTATTTTCCAATTTTCATGTCTTGCTATAAGGTTATTATCTATTTTCTTGATTTCATGTTTTGCTATAATTTACTTTCTGTTGCCTTTGATTCAACCAAACATTTAGTGATAGTAGCAGTGCCTCTCTCTCGAAGCCGATGTACTATCAAGATCAAGTTCATGTTACATCCAGAGATAGCAGAACTGCTGCTACTCTCAATACCAATGCAGATGCTTCTATTCCAAGCTCCCAAATCCAAATTCAACAGATTCAAGATTCCTACTCTTTGTCTTCACAATTGGATCAACATCAGCAGCAACCTCAACAACAGTTCATGCAAGACAACATACGTTACGTCCCTCATCAAACTGCACCCGCTACTCCGATGCCGATGACATCGTACTATCCGGTGTATGCTCCACCTTTACAGCAGCAGCAGCTTCATCATCCAGCTGATCAGCAATACCCTGCAGTGTATGTAATGCAACCACAACACTACATGTCCATGCAATCTAACACCGGTGTCATGACTATGAAATCCAACGCAGCTGATGCTAGCAATATGGCCCCGAGCCGCCCGTTGGTAACACCGAGTCCTTCAATGGCTTCTGTCTCCGCTGCTTACAAAGAGACCGTGCCTCCCATCTACCCCACCGGCACAGCAACTCTTGCTAAACCTGAAATGACAGCAACTGTGTACAGAACAGCAGTGCCACCTACTCATCAAGTGGTTCGAGTTCAGCAACCCTATGTAGGCTTCACCCAAATGCAACATCAGCCACAATCACCTGCCGTAAATCATGCTACGAATTACGTTTACGAGTATTCGAATCCTACACAAGATCAAATGTACTACGCTCAGCAACAAGCTCCTCAACTGCGTCCACAGTATCAAACCTTGACTCCAGCTGCTGCTGCTGCTGCATTGGCAGATGCTACGAAGCAGCTGCCCGGTGATAGTGGTAAATGGTAATCAGCATATCAGGATCTCACAGCCATTATAAGGCAATCCGGTGGCGAAAACAGACGATTTTGATGAATGTGGTGGTTGCACCTTGATTTTTCTGCTTGAATAATGGTTATAGGCACAATTAATGTTTATGGTAATTCACAATAACATATTCACCATCGTTCTTAATTTTAGGATGCTTTTCTCCTGTGAATTTATAGTATTGTGCAACAATAAATAAGTCCTGCTTTGCCTTATCATACTATGAGACACTGGACGAGAGGAAGGAAAATTTTGCTTATAATAAGTTTCGAACTTACAACTTAAGGAAGAGGGAAAACTATCAACGAAAAGGTTTAATTGATATATATTCTAAAATATGTCCAAGTAAATAAGATATGGGAACATAATATTAAATGCACAAATAATGACCATATGCAAGAAACGCAGCCGTTTGATCATCTCTCAACAGCTGACTGACAACTGTGGTTAACTGGCTTGCAAATCTAGCAGACTTGCATTAATTATTTATTCATTGGTAATGACAAAACGCAGGTTGATGATTATTATTTTTGTTCAAAAAAAGTTGTTGTTGTTCTTGTTATGGGTAAAGTACACGAATGATCACTAAACTATCTCTAAATATATAAAATAGTCACCAAACTTTTTAAAGTTATATAGTGATAATTAAACTTTAATTTTTGTTACAAAAATATCACTAAGCCATTAACTATCGTTAAGCGGGTGACGTTGTACTTACGAAAATTTGTATAATAACACGTTTATTCCTCCATATTTATACATTCAATCAATTTAAACATTAGTAATGAAGGTTAAATTTTTGAAAGTCGGCGGGCCTCGTTAAAAACCCCCTCTACACCTAAAAGGGGGAAAAGAGTGCCCTGTTTATTGAATGAAACTTGGCCATAATTTACAAACAACAGTCATGCCCCATAAAAATGACAGAGGCAGTAGGGTACAACCCTACAGTACACGATCAAAGCAACAAGAACACTATGAACACACTACACATGATGACCTTACAATACATAACCACTAACCGAAGTAGCAATCCAAAAACACTAGACCAAATACCTGAGGATGGTCGTGAGTTATCAACCTTTAATTATGGAAGATAGAGCCCATCACTGCTTCAATCTACTGCAAATCAGCCGGTATGCTATGCAACTTCGGGTTTCTGCAGAATTCAATTATTGAAGGAATTGCCCGAGGCCATCTACATTGACACCAATGTCCTATACGTACAAGCATCGTATCGCAAATTCTGCTTATGCATACACTTTTCTGTTGGAAAATAACCTCGTTCCTCTCAAGCCATAATGACCACGCTATTTCAAAAAAAGCTAGAAACCAAATTGGTTTCGACATTAGTCTCACCTGTGTCTGATTCCAAAGCACCAGTAGCTCCCTAAGTGTGGCTGGAAATACCAATTTTAAATCCCATAAAGCACACCAGTGCTGCCATACTTCCCACGCTATGCTGCAGTGGCATAATAAATGATCTGCAGTTTCCTCGCACATTCCACACAGAGCGCAAACCCCCTCACCGATATTGATTATTCCACGCCTTCTAAGCGCGCTTCTAGTCGGGATTCTATTCTGAATTGCTCTCCATACAAACGTTTCCACTTTGGGTGGAGCGAGGTTCGCCCAAACTGCGTTCCAGAAATTGTCAACAGTATTGCCAATCATTGCTCTCCGAACACAGAACTCCTTTGGCTTATACAAGCCGCTTATTGAATCCTTCCATAACAACTTATCTTTGCACAGAGGATTGATTACAAATTTGTTTATGCAGGATTCGAAATTTTTCCACAACTCTTCCTCCCACTGAAATAGACGCCTTCTTAGAAGAACGGACCACACCCAACTCCCGTTCAGTTATTTTCCAAATTCACTGCACATTCCTGATTTCTTTGTTGCTAACATATGAATTCTTGGGAATGCCAATCTGAGTGATGCGTGCTCAGTCCATCTATCATCCCAGAAATTAATGGAATTTCCATCGCCCAAAACAAAAAAAGATGTCTTTTATGAACTCATCTTCTGCATTTTGTAATGGCTTCTTAATGTTTCTCCATACCCAAGACTGTTTTGGCTTCACATCGGTCGAGGGTAGCAAACTGGACTCGTTATAGCCATACTTCGCATTCATTACTTTCCTCCATAGGCTATTGCCCTCCATACCGAACCTCCAAACCCACTTGTTCAGTAAAGCTTGGTTTTTCACTTTGGCATCCACTAAACCTAAACCTCCAACATTCCTCGGCTTTGCCATGTCCTGCCATTTAAACCAGTGGATCGATTTTTCGTTATTTGTTCCCCAAATGAAACGAGCACACAAACTATTGAGTTTATCAGCAACTCCAGCCGGGAGTTTAAACAGACTCATGTAGTAGACAGGCAGACTGCATAACACTGACTTCACAAGGCATATCCTACCTGCTAAGGATAGGCATTTACCCTTCCACCCTGCTAATCTTGTCGATACTTTTTCAAAGATGGGATTCCACAACTGCAGAGAATTTTTTGGTGCTCCAAGCAGCAGTCCCAAGTAGGTTGATAGCAGAAATCCGACCTTGCAGCCTAGATCTTTCGCCCACTCGGCCATTTTCGCCTGGTCCACTGCAACCCCAAAAATGTTTGTTTTCTTGATGTTGAGACTTAGTCCCGAAGCTATCTCAAACAGTCTCAACAATCTTTTAATGACTAGAACATTTTCTTTACTGCCGTTGGCGAAGACAATTAAGTCATCAGCAAATTGAATATGCGACAGTTTAAAACCTGCTGAACCAATCTGAACCCCTTCCAGATAACCTTCGTTTACTGCATTGTGAAGAAAAGCGCTGAGTGCCTCTCCGATGATATTGAAGAGCATTGGGGAGAGCGGGCACCCCTGCCTTAACCCCCTCGACATCGAAAACGGCTTTGAACATCTATTGTTAACCTTTACTGACACAAGTGCTGAAGATGTACACATCTTGATCCACCTCTCCACCTACTGCCAAACCCCATTTTATGCATGATCAAATCCAGAAACGCCCAGTCCACCGTGTCATAGGCGCGTCTGAAATCGGCCTTAAACACAATAGAACCCTTCTTCTTGTGTTTTAGCTCATCGATCACCTCATTTGCTATCAACGCGCAGTCCGTAATCTGTTTCCCGGGGATGAAAGCAAATTGATTTTCCCCTATGATCTCATGAATGTGCTGGCCAAGCCTCCTCGATAAAACTTTGGCAAGGATTTTATACATACTATTCACCAGCGAAATAGGCCTAAAATCATCAATTGAGACAGGGGCTTCAACCTTTGGAATCAAAGTTAAGAAAGAGTGATTGAAGTGCCTATCTGTTATTTTTCCCTCGTGAAAACAATTAAGGAATTTCATTACTTCCACTTTAACACACGGCCAACATCTTTTGAAGAAATCAAAGTTAAAACCGTCTGGCCCTGGTGCCTTATTACCATCAGTGGAGAATATAGCAGCTTTAACCTCTTCTTCAGTGAAGGGGGCTTCAAGGCTTTCGGCAGAAGAGGCAGGAAGACAACTAAGCTGACAATTGAAAGATTTAATTGGCAGCGTAGATGATGAGTTGAACTGAAACTTGAAAGCCTCCTCAAAATCATTAACTATCTGAGATTCTTCTGTATAAATGTTGTTTCTCCATTCCACACTATTAACAAGATTTCTGCTTCGACGTAGCGATGCTACTATATGGAAAAACTTCGAATTTCTATCCCCCTCCGCGTACCACTTAATCCGAGATTTTTGGTGCCATTCTTTCTCTTCCCTTCTATAGGCCGCCCATAATTCGTTTTTCACAGCCTTTAATCTGTAATTCGCAATCTGATCATAGCCGTTGTTCATACACTGCGCCTCCAACTTAGATAACTTTTCCTCCAGGTTGCTGATTTTTGCTTCATCATTTTCCCGGAAGTTTCTAACCCATTCTTTGATAGCAATCCTAACTTTTTTCATCAAAAAACCCAGTTGTTTCCCTCTGTGAGCCTCGCACGTTTCTTGGATTAAAGCTAGCACTTCTGGTCTGTCTAACCAATGGGAAAACAGCTTGAATGCACCACTATTTCGGCTACCCTTCACTTCACCCAAAACAACCAGTTTGTGATCCGAAAGGCCCCTATGTAGAGTTCTTTGAGTCAGATTGGGAAACCAGTTCAGAACTTCATGTGATAGTAGAAATCGATCGAGTCTACTAGCCGACATAGCCACGCCCCCTCTAAACCAAGTGTAGTCATCGCCGGCCAAAGGAAGATCCACTAAAGCATTGTTCTGTATAAAATCTGCCAAAGCTGTCCCGCAGTCTGCAACCCCCAAAGCACCCACTCTTTCACTAGCAGACTTCACTGGATTGAAATCCCCAGCAACAATCACTGGGATATTTAGACCGTTTATGTAGGCAGTAAGCTCATTGAAGAAAACGATTCTTTCCTTAGGATCGTTCGGCCCATACACATTAATGATGCAGCATGACTTCTTAATCGGCGTTATCTGACCCACAATCGCGATAAATCTCCTGTTAATCAACGATGATTCAATTAAGAAGAAGGACTCATCCCACAGGGTGATGAGACCTCCGGATGCACCCACTGATGGTGAACAGAGCACACCATTAAAAGACTTGTTTTTCAGCCGATTTTCCACACTGGGTTTCAAGGCTTCCATTTTTGATTCCTGAATAAGGCAGACCTTACATTTACTCTTCTTCGACACCTTTACTACTGCCCTAATTTTTTCCAACCTTCTCATCCCTCTTATATTCCAGCTAAGGAGTGTGTTATTCATCATATTCGCAAGAAACACACGACACAAAACACAAAGGAGCAAGATTACCTTGCAGTGTTCTTACCCCTTTCTTCAATTTCCAACAGACGCGCTTCCACTTGAGCATCAGAGGCTTCGAAAGTTATTCCCAAGTTGTGCCCTAAGACGACTGTAGCTCTAGCTTCCGCCACATCATCGAGGGTAGTCGGCGGCGTCAATTGCGGATCACTCGAATCGCACGACTGGATCTCCGACAGGGTAAGCCGCTGTCTTGATTTCTTCTTGATTTGTTTTTCAATTTTTTTGCCCCCTGTTTTCTCCCTTCTTTTTGACTGTTTGACTAAGCGGCGTGCTTTAGCAGACCCGGTAATGAGCGAGCCCAAAGCACCCTTAAAGATAGACTTCGCCCCTTTTTGAGCTGGAATAAACCCTGAGGTCATTTTTGGCTTATCTGATTCTATGTTGACGAGGCCCACCTCAATGTCCACCAAATTGGAGTCTTCTGATGTGTCCAAAAGGTTTGTGTTGGGCCCATCGTATCCACCACACTTGTCATTTAAACCAGGAATTGACTCTATGGAGTTGACTTGGACTTCAAAAAGTCCATTAGAATTTGAATCCCCCCTTGCTACCAACGGCTGTACGGCTGGAAATTCTGATAAAAGGGCCCCCATGCTGGCAACGGTACGATCCTCCATGCATGTTGGAGAGCCATGCGCCGACTCCTGTGCCTCGGGGGTTACGCCTCCAATAAATACAACATCATTGGCATCCTCGTGCCACGAAACGTCGCCCCACCTTTCCGGTTGGGGAGCACCCGGGCCACCTCCGTCGATGAAGACTACCTCCTCCTCAAACTCTACGATCGCAGTTCTTAATCTATAGCAAGCTCCGTCATGAGAAATGCAAATTCTCTCCGGAATGTCAGTCGAGGCCTGAACATTCATGAGAATTTTCGCTTTATCAAAGCGGTTACCTCATGCTGTATCCTCATCAATCTCCAGTACCTCACCCCATCGACTTCCCAGCTGCAGAAAAAAATCACTGCACCAAAGCTTCAGCGGAACCTCTGAGAGTTCAACCCAATATTTGACCCTTCTTTTTCCATCGTAACCTTTAAGTAGTTCGATTTCATCGAACCATAAGTTCAACAGCGACACTCTACTACACCATAGCTTTCTTAAATCTTCTCTGTTGTTTGTGCGCACCACCACCAGTGTACCGGACCACGGGCAGATTTTTACAGTAAAACCATCTGATCTGAGGGCATCTTCAATTAACTCAGCGTTATACATACGTTTGATCTTGCCTATGAGACACAGTTCAGTCCACTCAGTTTCGGTCTTCT
Source organism: Hibiscus trionum (assembly GCA_030270665.1). Lineage (NCBI taxonomy): Eukaryota > Viridiplantae > Streptophyta > Magnoliopsida > Malvales > Malvaceae > Hibiscus > Hibiscus trionum. The sequence goes on along the minus strand of BSYR01000027.1, from coordinate 10,997,798 downwards.
TTATAGTTATAATTCCCTTGTTAATCTCTGGAATGCTTTCCTCAGGGCTGGTCATTTGCACCCTAGACCATTCAACCATGCCTGCCCTAGCCTGAAACGCATTTGCTTCGCTTACGTTGTTCCCCGACTCCCTTGCTCCCATTTTTGGTTCAACGTTTTGGGAATTACTATCAGCTTTGGTCCCCAACAGCACTTCCTTGAAGGTCCTCCAGTCTCTTACAGTTGCTCCGCGCCTCCCACTCTTCGAAGGTCTAACGCTGCTATTACGGGTCTCATTTGTCTTTGAAGTAGCCATAACCATCCGGACTTTGAAGCCGTCGAGGATACGCCCATTCCCCTTCCTCACCGCTGTGTGCGCCTCCCCCGCATCACCGTATCGAACAAAAGCAAAGGTCGTTTGCTCGTTTCTTCTTTTCCGGTTCCAATACGCTACGTAGATGTCTGTTACTCTACCATAAGCTTGCATTGCTTCCCGCAGCGTGTTTGTTTGTATCCTTTTACTAATGTTGTCGATGAAGATAGACACACCGGACCGACGTTTTTTCCATACTTCATTACGTTCTACATTTGCTGCGCTACGTTGGCTCTCCGACTCCTTACGGGTCCTCCACTCTCTCCGTTTAAATGAGGTTTCTGGTCCACCGTTGAGAACTCTCCACCCCCTTGGATTAACCCTTGCTCCGAAATTCTCCCATCTTGGCATGTGCTGCTCCCTTGCGCCACCGTACCAACGTCTTGGTTCCCTTGCGCCACCGCTCCAAAATTCTCCCATCCCTCTTGGTATCAAGAATATAGTATAAGGTTAAATTAAAACTAAATTGATTGAATGTGTAAATATGGAGGATTAGATGTGTTAATATTCAATTTTTTGTAACTGTCACATCATCAACTTAACAATAATTAACTGCTTAGTGCCAATTTTATAACAAAAATTAAAGTTTAATGCCATTATATAACTTTTAAAAATTCCGTGACCATTTTATATTTTCAGAAATAATTTAGTGACAATTTATGTACTCTACCCTATTATTATTTGTCGTCTTACCAACATATTATGTGTTGACCTAAATACATTAGTTTGCATTATAAGGAATCTAAGAGCATTGCCTTGCATCAGCCGGAAACAAACTTTGGTGTAAGATCCTATTAAGCCGCTTATTTTAGCATATTTTATAAAACTTTCAATATATATATATATATATATATATATATATATATATATATATATATATATATATATATATACGTTTTTTATAGGTAAACTGAATATTTGAGATTAACCGTGGATCATGTGAAGATTATTACTTAAAAAAAATAAAGAGTTAATCTCACATATCCAACGATTCACAAAATGTGTAAAATTATGAATTTCACATTATGATTGTAGTCTTTGTCTTGGGTTTATATATATATATATATATATATATAGTATGAGAGTCAGGATTGGAGGGCCAACATTTTATAAAATGTTTATGTTAGTAGTTTGTAATGTAATATACGTGTTAGTTAAGTTATTTATATTTGAATTCTTTATTTGAAAGATTGATTGAATCTAAAAGACAAACAACTCCATATCATGGATAGACATTTGACATTTGAGAATTCACGATTAAGTGGTGCAATTCTTTTTTTTAATTATTGTAATTATTAACTTTACAAAACAAAAATTGTTGGAACATACATGACATTGCTTTGGAATGGATAAGTTGTTGTAATTTGAATAGTAGGAAACAACCTTAAATGCAATGAATAATCGTAACTTTTGTTGGTATGTTACAAAAACGTATCCAACGCCGAAATTAAGTGCCAAGAGACATGTTACTTTAAATGTAACCTTTCGTTGCCTATAAAAAGAATATTTTACATGCCAATTTCACTATATTGATATGTTGTTCAAGACTTATTGTATCTTTGGGATAAACTAAAGTCTTAAGGATTGTACCAACAGTGTTGGGTGCAATGGCAATGCATATTGCCCTTCTAATAAGAGAACTAGAGTTTAAATCTTAGAGATGACATTATTGAGACAGAAATCACGAATTTCGAACATAAACTATAAAATGAGCATATACTATACCAAATAAAAACTTAAGGATTGTCGATTAAGACTTTAATTTGGTCTTGCAACCTTTTTATCATGGAAACCAAACTAACTTCAAATTTATAGATTTACCAAGATATGATTTCTAATAGTAGTTATAAAAGAAAGAAGAAAATATCAAGAATTTGAACGCAATATTTGTCATCAATACTGTTAGTACATGCAAATACTCACCACTATGTGTCAAGAAGTCACATTCTGTGAACACAAACCATGGGCCAATGACGATAACTTACCCATACGAATCCTCACATAGGTGAACAAGCGAAAGTAACCCGCGATAAGAAAATAAGTTATGAACGCACCCAAAGCGAATAATGTTTAGCAATCATGTGCCAGCACACAGGGGCAAAACTAAGGGGGTTTAAGGGGGTTTGGTCCCTGCCATTTTTTCAATAAGAATAGTATACATTTTTTAGAAAAAAGGTAAAATTACCTCTAAAATTATCTCTATCAATAACGATGCGAACCTAGGACGTCAAATCATAGCCAGTCTAATTATTACGTCACGACAACCCCATTGTGACACCTATCCAGGTAATATAAAGGAACACATGCAGCAAGGGAAACACCACGATCTTCCACTTTCGTATCACAAAACACATTAGAGAAACTACACTAGAGCTCATACCAGAACAACCGCCAAGAGTGCTACCAGAACCACCGTCGAACTGTCACCTTTGACTATTATTTACTTTATTAGTCAACAATTGGTGCGGTGAGCATGGAACGTTCGTGACTTTCGTTTCTTTTTCAAAATCTTTGAGTTTTCCCTAGCCTTCCCGGGTTTTATAGATTCTCCAGAATAGGCAGAAATCCACCAGCTGACGCGAGTTGGAAGAATGTGGAAAGTCAAAACCCACTGGGTGGTGTAACGACTGTCCCCATGCAACAGTTCCAATGGTCCCCACAGAATTTCCAGCAACGGTTTCGAGGGCAACCTCCCACGTGGCTAACAATAACAAAACTAGGCACACGACAGGCCAAAGGGGCATCGTCATTGGGGGAAAATGGTCGACGACTTTTGAACATGCAAGATAAGCTAAAGGTCATGGAAGATCTTGTGGCGAATCCACAGAGGTAGTTGATACGACAGCAATAATTTATCAAAGAGTTCACCGTGAAAAGGAAACAAGATCGCATAATCGTCGAGGATATTTCAAAGGGTAGTGGAACAAACAACACAAAAGAAAGTACACGGAATCAAGAAACACTCAAAATATTCGCACAACATGCTAGGCTCAGAGTGAGGGTGACCAGGGGTGTCAATAGGTCGAACAACGATTGCAGGCGCGAGTGATTCATGGGTACCGTCAAAGCGTCCGAACGATGTCGATCGATGACAAGTCATAACTATAACCATCACTTTCATTATAACGTGATCATTTTATAGTAATGAGAGGTGTTTATTTTATGTTACGAACTGATGAGTACTGGTAGGACACTTGGATAGTCTTAAGAACAAAAAACCACAAGGTCGTTCAAGCGTCCATCACTTTTAAGAAATGCGCAATAGGAATAAGCTTATTCGCCCATCACTTTTTAGAAGCGAAAAAAAATCACATGGTCATCTAAGCGTACGTCACTTTTAAGAAGTGCGCATTAAGGAATCAACTTATTCATCTACCACTTTTCAGAAGCGAAGAAACCACGAGATCATTTAAGCATCCGCCACTTTTAAGAAGTGCGCATTAAGGAATCAACTTATTCACCCACCACTTTTTATAATAGAAGAAACCACATGCACTACAAGAAATTTATAATATTGCAACAAAATTATTTATCACTAAAAGTACTAAATTTGTCACCATATATTTATTTTGACAAATTTTATTTGTGACCATGTTTGTTAGAACAACCCCATCATGTAAAGTATATTGTGACGAATTTGTGTTTGCTACAATTTTATACTATTTATCGTGACAATAAAATTTCGTTACTATAATTAACTTACCAAGACAAAATATTTGTCACAATAAATTAACTATTTTATCACAAGAAGTGCATTTTGTCACAACTAACTTGTATTTTAACATCAAATATAAAAGATTTTTGTGACAAAAATATATATTGCAACAAAAAATAATTTCTCACTACTTCTATTTCGTCGGTAAATGTAACTTACAAGGACAAAATATTTGTTACAATAAAATATTTATTTCGTCACAAAAAATAAATTTTGACACAATTAACTTAAATTTTAACATCAAACAAAAAATTTTCTTAATAAAAATACATATTACAACAAAATTTAATTTCTCACTACCTTCACTTCATCACAAAATGTTATTTATAAGGAAAAAATATTTTTTAAAATAAAATATTTATTTCATCATAAAAAATACATTTTGTTACAATTAGTTTGGATTATAACACTAAAAAATTGTTTTTTTGACAAAAAATAACAACAAAGTTTATTTTCTCACATTATTTATAATGACAAATTAAAACTTATTTTGTGAAAATTTTATTTTCTCAACATTATTTGTGAAAATTTATTATTATTATTATTATAAAGTGCAACTACAACCGTTTTGCATTATAGATACCCAAGGCCCGGTAACAATATGATCCAAACCCTAAAACCTACAAACTTAGCTAAGTTTTTTAACCCTAGCCGTCAAAGTCTTTAACCGTTTGTTTCTGTTCAATTACTCTCGGAAATGCAGCACGAGAATCTCATGCGTCCATTCTCATCAACAATGAACCAACCATGGCACTCCACATCAACTTCATCCAACGCCTGTCACGAGAAGACCATTTGCGTCCATGCTACCTTCACGTGGGTATCTTTGCATGAATAACTGAGCGCAAAATAATAAAAATAACTACTTAGAACATTTTAGAAGTGATAAAGACATGGATTTCTAGAGAGAAAAAGCAGAGAGAAAGCATAAAAATCACAGATTCTAAGGGAATATTTCGAGCAGAGATTCGAAAGGAAGAAGAAGATGACAAAAAGAAGAGAGTCGAGAAAGAAAGCTTACCGCAGAGGAGATTTATACCACTGCTCGCAGATGTAGGGTGAAAGTGTTGTCGTTACGAGGAGAAAAACATACCTCAGAATCGACTTCATCAGATGGTCATATTTTAAACAAGGGATGTATTCTTTCTAAGTGTTGTTCCTAGATCTATGTATTTGGGATTTTTTAGTGGAAATCGAAGATAGAAATATGATATGGAAAAAAGGACTTTACTGGTGTTTTTTTGTTCGCCGGCCATCGACGATGGGACAGTGACTGGGACATCGACACGGCGGTACAGTCGGAGTCTAGGTTCTTTAGAAAGGTTAGAGGAGGCATAAGAGAACTAGAGAGAGTTGGGAAGGTGTAGTATGGAAAGGAGTGTAGAGGGTTAGAATTTAGGGACAAATGTTTTAATTTAAGGTTTAGAGTTATAATTTAGGGTTTAAATCCTCACCATATTACCCTAAAAATTAAACCCTAACCTATAAACTCTAAATTATAACCATAAACCTTAAATTAAAACAACTATCCCTAAATTTTAAACCCCTACACCTAAACACCTAAACCTTATACCCTAAACTAACTCCCTATACACTAAAACTAAGGCGCTTGTGGAAACTGAAAGTTTCCACCGCCAGTGTATAGGATATTAATCCGAAAAATGAGTAAATGATTGAAAACTAAAAGAAATTGTGGCTTAAATACTTTGGTTCTCGTGTTTTTTAAGCTAGTAATTTATTGTGTTGTTAGTCCTTTTAGTTTGTACCGGTCATTCAATTTAACCCCAATTTCAAATATATTTTTCAATTTTAGGCCTTTGTGTTTTATTTTCTATTAGTTTGGTCCTTGTTTCTTACCTTAATTAGTTTAATTGATTGTTTGGATTTAATATTTGTATGATATATTTAATAAAAAAGAATTTGTATGGTATATGTAGCTATAGTTATTGTGATTGTATATTTAAGGTAAGGAAAAAGAAAATTTTGCTCCTACTAGGTCATGAACCTACAATCTAAGGAAATAAGATGTCAACTGAAAGCTTTAACCACATGCTCTAAAGTTTGTTGACACTCATATGGTATTTTATTATATAATAGTATCTATATATGATATATTTTTAGTATGTATAATTATTTATATGGTAATATTTGTATATATGTAATGTATTAATTATATTATTTATATATATATTCTATCATATATTTATATATATGCGTACATACCATATGTATATATTTTTTACTATAATGATTTTTATTTCCCTTTTCAGTATATATATAGGCCCTGTTTGGCAATTAGCGGATAGCTGATAGCTGATAGCGGATTACATTAGCTGATAGCGGATAGCTGATTGCATTAGCTGATTTGACTAGCGGATTGTATTAGCTGATTGTATAAAAGTGTTTGGTAAAATTAACTGATAGCTGATTGATTATTTAAACAAGCAAAATGACATATAAGGACATAATTATATTTAATACTTGTTTGAATAACTTATCGGTTATTAATATTTTGTATCTACTAAATATTAATTAGATTTGTACAAATTATTTTTTAATATAAATTTCCTAAACATATTTGAAAGATTTATATATTAATTTATTATTTATATAATTATTAAATTTTTTGTATGCACGTATAAATATGTGATAATAAAAAATAGAATTAACTTACAAATGTAACCATATAAATTAGCAGTAACAACAAATAAGTCCAATATTTAATATGTTATTGTTTATATTAAAAAATATTATTATTTAATTTAGGTTATTTGGAGAATTTTGGTAATTGTTATGGGTAAAAGAGTCATTACAACTTTAATATCAAACCTCTAATCTCAAAAAGCTCATATTAGGAGCTTTTTCAAAATTAGCTTTTTCACCCCAATCCGCTCTTTCAATCCGCTATTTACCAAACATCAATATTAGCGGATTTGACTAGTCAAACCTCTAATTATATCTCAAACCTCTAATTTTTGCCCAAACCGCTATTTACCAAACAATGATGATTTTTTTACACATCATGTATGTATTAAAGTTTTTCTTTGTTTTTTTAAATATGTTATTTATTTTAATTAATTATGATTGTTTATATGCTTCTAAATGAAATTACTTTGAATTTGTTCAATTGTGCATATTGATAGGTTGTTTAATATTGTGAGCACTCAGAAGTATGTTAGAAATGTGTGGACCGTTTTGATCATCATTATAGAGGGGAATACTTGTGACAATATATTTTTTAACTATAGTCAAAATATATAACTGCAAACATAATTTATCATAAAAAATTGAGTTTTATTATTTGTTGTGACAAATTTTCTGTAGCAATAATTATAACTTATAGTTACAAAACTTATCACTATATAACTTTTTGGAACAAAAAAATGGAGGGAAACATCTGTGACAATATTTTGACACTATAATTAAAATATATAACTACAAACATAAATTGTCACAAAAAAACTTGAATCTTGTTGAGTGTGTAAAAGTTCTATATTTTACCCCCTATTTAACCCATATTTCTGCTGCATTCAAGCATAAGTCATTGCATTTAGGATAGATTTCATTTAAACATCACAATTTTATCAATTGGCACAATTTCTACTGAAATTGGTTGCTTTTACAGGTAGCTGTTGTAGCAGATAGAGGGCAGTGGAGAATCAGACGCTGGGCAGTAAAGAAGCAGAGCTGGAACTGGACTACAGACGAGAAGGAGGATGCTGCCATGGTCGCTGCCGTGGTAGCCAAGGACAAAAACAATGGTGATGAGAAGAAGTGAAGTGGGCCTCGACAGAAAGAGAAAATTAAGCCGGTCTGTCGTGGAACACCCTTATATTTTTCCAAGCCCTAGATTAGAATGAAGGCCAAGCCCAAAGTTCAAGGAAGAAAACTCCAAACAAGAAGGAAGGACGAATTAAAGATATATGCTCTAAAGATTTAGTCTTTAATAGAGTTGTACTTTAGTTTAAACTTGTATTCTTGCCGTATTAGAAAACTTGAACCCAAGGCCTATATAAAGGCATGTAATTCGACCTAGGGAAGTATACCTTACTCTCTAGCCTTCTTCCCAAAACCCTAGTCGTTTTCCCCTTCTCATCATGTTCTAAACTTCCCCTAGGGCTAAGGGTTGATTTGTAAAGTAGTTGCAAGGATTGCATTTGTTTTAGGAATTTTTCTGTTCAATAAAATAGACTTCAAGTTTGCTTATTCTGGTTTTCAACATCTTGCAAGAGTATCAGGAGAGTATTGTGAGATTACACATTTACTTAATATCGGGAGAGTTAAGTATACGAAAGGAATAAGTAAGGGTTCTCCAGTTTATGGTTGAACTATCTCAGACCTAGGGATAGGACGAGGTTAAGTGGCTAAGGAAGAATTCAACAACATCGATGTTCATCATTCGATTCACGCCGGGAGGTATCATCAAAGACGTGTTCATCGATAGACTTGGACCTAGGGATAGGCCAAGGCACAACATGGATTCTTGCCAAGCTTGAAGTACAGAGTTGTGTGATTGCTGCTGCGACAAACAACAGACCGCTGCCGCGACAGGTGCTGCCGCGACAGGCGCAACGACAGAACAGAGATTCCTAGACTTTACAACACCTACACTACTGAGCAATTCAATACCGGCCTATTCTCTCTATCCTGATTTCATTACTCTTTTATTTAAGTATTCTTTATTATCTCGTGACAACAATTCAAATATTTCTTTTCTCTCTTGTGCAGCAATCTAAGGTGAAGCTATTAGTCCAGTCCCTGTGGAGACGATATCGGATACTTACGTATCACTTTTCTACTTGCGTCGTGTACACTTGCACTACATTGCGATAGACACTTTTACACGCAACAAGTTTTTGGCGCCATTGCCGGGGACTGGCAACATATCTTTACCCTATCTTTTACTGCACTTTTATTTTTCTGTTTTATTTTTCTTGGATTGTTCAACCTGTGCTTTTCACAAGGTTTTCTGTTTATGCGCAGACCGAGATGAGGAAAGGAACCCGAGTACCAGATAGATCCTGAAATCAAACGCTCGTGCAATCTTAGGAACCGACTCCGACTCGTATTAGCCAGAAACGAATACCTCGAAGAACAGTTAGAGGTCATGAACAACCAAGGGAATCCCCAGGATGCTGAAGATCTTGCCAGGGATGGAAGGAACGGTCCACCTGCCGATCCTCCTGTCGCTGCCGTACGCCGGTCATGCCGAGACTACATGCTCAATGATCATGTGGAACTAGAAACAACCCTGCCAGACGTAGAAGTTGACAACTTTGAGCTGAAACCTGTTATGTTCAGCATGATTAACAACGCTGGCCAATTCAGTGGTGCTGCTACAGAGGATGCTAGATAGCATCTGAAAACGTTCCAAGAAATCTGTGGTTCGTTTAGACTACCAGGAGTTAATCCGGAGATACTAAGGCTTTGGTTATTTTCTCATTCATTGAGGGACAGGGCGAAAACTTGGTGGAATAAACTAACGCCGGGTTCAATACGAACTTGGGCAGATTTAACTCGTGAATTCTTGTCTCGTTTTAATTCTTCACATTTATCTGAGCGATTACGTAACGAAATTGCTACCTTTCAACAGGAAGATGACGAGCCGATGCACGAGGCCTGAGACAGATTTACCACTCTTCTGAGGAACTGCCCGATGCATGGATTCCCCGTTTGGAACCAGGTAACTAAATTTTATAATGCTGCCAACTTACAGACTCGTATGAGAATTGATTCAGCAGCGAATGGATTGCTGTTGGACAAAGATCCAGAAGACGCAATGGCGGTATTGAAAAATTTGGCGAAGAACGAGGAACAGTTTCCTACAGCAAGAAGAGAGGGTAAAAGAGTACTAGCTGTGAAGGATTATGAGGCCGACAGTTCTCTAAAAACAAAGGTGGCATATCTCACTAAGGCAATGAAAAAGCTCTTGAAAGAAGATTCACAACTTGCCTACTCTGCTGAAGAGGTATGCGAAACTTGCGATGTGAATCACAGTTCAGAAGATTGTCCGCTACAGTTAGAAGAAGGGATGTATGTTGGGAACTATAATAAACAGAACTACAATTCCAACAACTACAATCCCAACTGGAGAAAGGATCCCAAGTTCTCTTGGAGCAACCCTAATAATGCCCTGAATCCTCAAGCACAGAACACTCAGAATCAGGGGGGACCTAGGTTACTGACTCGGTAGCAACCGCAGCAGCAGCAACAACAGCCACCAGCTGCCACGCCTAGTATACTGGAGTAGACCTTGGCTACGTTTATGTCTCCAACAGGAACTTACATTGATAACATGAATCACTTTGTCAAGAAAATTGAGTCATTTATGGATAAAACGGAGATGCAGATGACTAATCATGAAGCTACTCTGAAATTATTGGAGACACAGATGGGTCAGGTTTCCCAGCATATTAAACCGAGGCAGAATGGAGGATTTCCTAGCGATACTGAAAACGCTAGACAACCCACACATGAGAAATGTAAAGCCATCATGACAAGGAGTGGGAAGAAATTACCAGGGCTAGAGAAGGAAGCTGAATCAGTTAAGGAGCCAGCCTTGGAGTCGACTGCCAAGAACGCTGCCCCGGCAGACGACAAATAGCCTGCTGCCGATGAACCTGTCACGACAGCAGAAGGGACAGAGGAGAAAGATGAAGAACCTAAGCCTCCTTAGATCCGAATGCAGTGGGAAGGACATATTGCTGACTATCGTCCTCCACCTCCTTTTCCTCAGCGGTTACAGAAATTGAAACAGGAATCTCAGCTTAAGAAGATCTATGATATTTTTAAGCAGGTCTACATCAACATTCCGCTGTGAGATGCTATAAAGGAGATGCCTGGTTATGCTAAATTTCTCAAGGATGCCATGTCAAAGAAATCCAGACTTGGGGAATTTGAAACGGTCAAAATGACAGAGGGATGCATGAGTATACTGCACAAGCATCCACCCCAGAAGAAGAAGGATCATTGGAGCTTCATCATACCGTGCATAATCGGAGATAAATTTGTGGGTAAGGCACTTTGTGATCTTGGTGCTAGTATAAACTTAATGCCCAAATCTGTTTTTCAGAAATTAGGTATTGGAAAAGCTCGGCCCACAACAGTAGTACTGCAGCTGGCAGACCGCTCTTACGTTCATCCAGAAGGGAAAATTGAAGATATTCTGGTAAGAGTGGATAAATTTATTTTTCCCGCTGACTTTGTTGTTTTAGATTATGAAGCAGATGATAATGCACCAATCATCCTGGGGCGACCCTTCTTAGCCACAGGAAGATCACTGATTGATGTGGAAAAAGAAGAACTCACTATGCAAGTGAACGATCAAGAGATCAAGCTGAATGTTCTCCATGCAATAAAACATGCTGATGCAGAAGAAGAATGTAAGGCTATCACTGAAGTTATCCTTGACCAACCCTGCATCAGGTCAGGCTGCCACGACATCAAAATTGGCCACTGCCCCAGCAGCCATTTAGAAGACTGTCACGGCAGCAATGATGACAACAGCTCCTCAGAATCTGACATATCTGATAATGAAGATCAAGAGGAGGTAAACTGGATAGGCAATCGTCCATGTAAGTTATTCGAGCCCTTAAACTATACCTCGGATGAACATATAGTCCAAAAGCCATCAACTGTAGAGCCACCTGTTCTAGATCTTAAGCCCCTGCCAGGGCAGCTTAAATATGTTTTCCTTGGATTAAATGATACGTTGCCCGTAATCATCTCTTCCAAGTTAATGCAGGAACAGGAACAATAACTGATAGGGATGCTGCAGCAGCACAAAAAGGCTATTGGATGGATGATAGCTGATATCCAAGGCATCAGTCCGGCACTATGCATGCATAAAATCCTCTTAGAGGATGATCATAAGCCGACCATTGATGCACAGAGACGTCTAAACGATGCTATGCGAGAGGTGGTGTGTAAAGAGATCATAAAATGGCTAGATGCTGGAATAATCTATGCCATCTCGGATAGCAAGTGGGTGAGCCCGGTGCAGTGCGTTCCTAAGAAAAGAGGAATAATCGTGCTAACCAACGAAGAAAATGAGTTAATCCCAACCAGGACTGTGACCGGTTGGAGGGTTTGTATGGACTACCGGAAGCTTAACAAAGCTACCCGGAAGGACCACTTTCCCCTACCATTTATTGATCAAATGCTTGATAGATTAGCGGGAAAGCCTTACTATTGTTTTCTTGATGGATACTCAGGTTATAATCAAATAGTTATCGCACCGGAGGACCAAGAGAAGACGACATTCACTTGCCCATACGGTACTTATGCTTTTCGGAGGATGCCATTTGGACTTTGCAATGCACCAACAACTTTTCAAAGGTGTATGATGGTAATATTCTTCGATATGGTGGAGGATTTCATGAAGATATTCATGGATGATTTCTCTGTCTTTGGAGACAATTTTGAAAGCTGCCTTGGCAACCTACAGAAAGTGCTCGAGAGATGCGAGAAAGAAAACTCGGTGTTGAACTGGGAGAAATGTCACTTCATGGTGGATGAAGGGATAGTCCTAGGCCATAAAATAAGCTGTCGCGACATAGAAGTCGACAGAGCTAAGATCGAGGTAATTGAAAAGCTGCTGCCACCCACCACAGTTAAGGGAATCATGAGTTTCTTAGGGCACGCTGGTTTTTATCAGAGGTTTATCGCAAACTTTTCGAAGATCACCAAACCCTTATGCCATCTTCTGGAGCAGAACCGTCCCTTCGACTTCAACGCTGAATGTACTGAGGCATTCAAGGTTCTGAAAGAAAAGCTGGTAACATCCCCAATAGTACAGCCACCAGATTGGAAACTACCATTTGAGATCATGTGTGATGCTAGTGACTATGCTGTCGAGGCAGCACTTGGGCAGAGGAAAGACAAGCTCTTTTATGTCATATACTACGCCAGCAAAACACTGAACGACGCCCAAGTAAACTACACCACAACAGAGAAGGAACTGTTAGCTGTGTTCATCAAAGACGTGTTCATCGACAGACTTGGACCTAGGGATAGGCCAAGGCACAACAGAGATTCTTGCCAAGCTTGAAGTACAGAGTTGTGTGATTGCTGCCGCGACAAACAACAGACCGCTGCCGCGACAGGTGCTGCCGCGACAGGCGCAACGACAGAACAGAGATTCCTAGACTTTGCAACACCTACACTACTGAGCAATTCAATACCGGCCCATTCTCTCTATCCATATTTCATTACTCTTTTATTTAAGTATTCTTTATTATCTCGTGACAACAATTCAAATATTTCTTTTCTCTCTTGTGCAGCAATCTAAGGTGAAGCTATTAGTCCAGTCCCTGTGGAGACGATATCGGATACTTACGTATCACTTTACTACTTGCGTCGTGTACACTTGCACTACATTGCGATAGACACTTTTACACGCAACAAATCTCATTAATTGTTGTGACAATTTGTTTTGTATCAATAATTATAACTTATAGTTACAAAACTTGTCACTATATGATTTATTTTGTGTCAAAAAATGGAAGAAAACATTTGTGATATTACATTTTGTCACTATAATTAAAATATATAACTACAAACAAAATTTGTCACAAGAAACTTGAATCTCATTATTTGTTGTGACAATTTTTTTTTCTAAAACAATAATTATAACTTATAGTTACAAAACTTGTCACTATATGACTTTTTTTGCACCAAAATATGAAGGCAAAATATTTGTGACTATGTTTTGTCACTATAATTAAATTTTTTTTGATCAATCGTATGATTTTATTGAGATAGAAATCATACAAAAAATCCAAACTCCGGCATCATTAAAAACCTCCTTACACCTAAATGGAGGAAAAGAGTACCCAAGTTGGACCCGGAAATACACTCGATAGCAAGTACACGACACCCCTCCCTCGAAAAGAAAGAAACATAAAGCACACCACCTACCCACCCTCCCGTTGGCAGCCCAGCGACCCTGCTGTACTCCCCCGCACCCCTCACGCTACATCGCACCTAACTCTCAGGCGTATTACCATACCATCGAGCCCCTGCCCAACAGCCGATCACAGGTGCCACTCTCCCCATAGTCGACTAAAATCCCACACGCAACCAATCCCGCCGATCGACCCCTCCCTTGGCTAGCGTATCCGCAATACCATTAGCTTCACGATTCGCATGTTGGAAAGTGCAATTCACTTCACGACATGCTCGATCAATCCTCCGAAACAACCAATTATATCTCCAAGGTCTACTCTCCGTATTTAATACCCAAGAAAGAGCTACTAACGAATTAGATTCCAGAACACAAGGCCATGCACGCCATTGCGATCCGTTAAACGCCTCAAGGGCATAGCAAATCGCATGAATTTCAGCTTCGTTTGAATCAATAATGCCCAACGGACCAACAAACATTGCCAACATCCTACCCCCTGCATCGCGTAACACCCCACCACATCCCGCTAGTCCCGGTTTTCCTCTAGCTGAACCATCAACATTAAACTTGACCATATTTGCCAATGGCGGCACCCACACCCTATAATTAAATTGCATATCTAAAAACATAATTTGTCACAAAAGTTGAATCTTATTATTTGTTGTGACAATTTTTTTCTATAACAATAATTATAACTTATAGTTACAAAACTTACCACTATATGGTTATTTTTTTGCGCCAAATTATGGAGGGAAATATTTATGACTATATTTTGTCACTATAATTAAAATATATAGCTAAAATATATTGTCACAAAAAAATTGAATCTCATTATATTTTATCCTAAGAATCTCATTATTTATTATGATAATTTTTTCTATAATAATTATTAAAACTTATAGTAACAAAATTTGTCATTATTTTGACTTTTTTTTTGCGCCAAAAAATGGAGGGAAACGTTTTGTGACAAAAAATGATAACAAAATATATTTTGTCACCATATGTTACACAAGCTTGCTAATTGTGACAAAATATTACGACAATTTTAGTTTTCGTCACAATTGTATATGTTTTTCTAATTTAAAGTGACACTTACTTATTTGGTCACATTAAAGCTACTAATAGTGACAAAAGTAATTTTGTTAAATTTAAATTTGTCACAACAATAGAAATTTCTTGTAGTGAGGGTCGTTTAAGCGTCCACCACTTTTAAGAAGTGCACATTAAGGAATCAGCTTATTCGTCCACCGCTTTTCAGAAGCGAAGAAACCACATGGTCGTTTAAGTGTCCGCCACTTTTAAGAAGTGAGCATTAAGGAATCAGCTTATTCGTCCACCGTTTTTCAGAAGTGAAGAAACTACCAAGTCGTTTAAGCGCCCACCATTTTTAGAAGTGCGCATTAAGGAACCAACCTATTCATCCACCACTTTTCAGAAGCGAAGAAACCATATGGTCGTTTAAGCCTCTGTCACTTTTAAGAAGTGTGCATTAAGCAATTAGCTTATTCGTCCACCACTTTTGAGAAATGAAGAAACAACAGAGTCGTTTAAGCATCCGCCACTTTTAAGAAGTGTGCATTAAGGAATCAGCCTATTCATATACTGCTTTTTAGATGCAAAGAAACCATATGATCGTTTAAGCGCCCGTCACTTTTAAGAAGTGCGCATTAAGGAATCAGCTTATTCGTCCACCACTTTTCAAAAGCGAAGAAATCTTAGGGCCGTTTAACTTTCCACTACTTTTAAGAAGTGTGCATTAAGAAATTAACTTAATGATCGCCGCTTCCGAAGTAAGAATGCAATAAAATGGCAACGTGCGAATTGAAAACAACGCGAACGCCATGCCACTCCCAAATATATTACCCATAAAAACAAAAGGGGGGTTAAAGTATTTACATACAAGAATAATGAATGCGCAAATAAGTACAACAGTGATCAGGACTATCTCACCCGGGGGCAAGAACCCCTCTAATTCACGATATGGTAAACAAAAAAGTCGCTTCCCACAAATCCTTTCTGTGAAACCGATATTTTAATTTTGATATAACTAAAGAACCTAAGGACTAAATTGAAAATGTGAAAACAAATTTTTAAGTCCTCAAACATCCCTATATGATTTAAAGAATATGCCTAAGTTAAAAACTATGTTTTCCAAATATTTTCTAAGTGTTCTTAAAGCCAAAACATTGATTTTCGAGTCCCTGTTTCGAAACGGCCTAAGGTGTTTCGAAACGGTTTTGAAACTGTCAACCCATGTTTCGAAACGGGTATCGAAACATTTTCAACACTGCCAACCCATGTTTCGAAACATGTATCGAAACGGCTTTAGAACATAGAGAACCCGTATCGAAACGACATCATGTGTTTCGAAACGGTTCTTCATTTGATTTGAAAAATATGACCGTTGCAAGTTTTTAATTGATTTTTAAGAAACCGTTAAGGCGTTTCGAAACGGTTTCAAGCTGTTTCGAAACGACCCTTGACAGTGGCAAAAGTGTTTCGAAACGGGTAAGACCGTTTCGATACGGGCTCTTAAATGCACCCCAACGGCTCTTTCTATTTTGGTCTGTTTCGAAACAGGGTCGGGCGTTTCGAAACGGGTGGTTGAACACTGCATTTATGGAGGTGAGATAACACTCCCAACGGCTCTATTGATGAATGCAACAACCACAACGGCTAGAAATCAATGAGAAGGTATAAAAGGGACCTCTAAAAGCTCCAGCAACAACTATTGATCCAAAAGCAAACATCCAAACATCAAATCCAAGCATTTATGCCTAAATCCCAATATTGTCTAGAAACCCCAATTGTATTTTTCATTCTTATCATTTCAATTGGGTTGAGTGCTTGTAATTGGGCTACAATTTGTATTGAGAGATACTTTCTTAGCCAACAAAATCTTTGTTCTATTTTTGTGAGGATTGGGTTAAATTTTGGGTAGAAAATTTAACTGAAAATTGTAAGGGTTACCTCCTTAGCCTAGAAAAGGGGAAGACCAATTAGTGGAATTGTTGCAAATTCTTAGTGAAGCTAAGGTAGTGGATGTAGAGTTCATTTAGAACTTGAACCACTCTAAAATTCCTTGTCTATCTTTTTAATTTGCAATTTCCACCACTTAAACCTTTAAAAATCCAATTCACCCCCTCTTGGTTCATTTTGATCATTCAATCCACTCAACAATTGGTATCAGAGCCTACCTCTTTGAGGATTAACAACCACAAGAGGAGTTCCTAGGAAGAGTGTGATCATCAAAAATCAAGAGATGGCTTCAACCTCCATTTCGGGCATGTATGAGTCTCAATCCACTACAAAGCCACCCTTCTTCAATGGTGACAACTATCCGTTTTGGAAGAATAGAATGCGCCTCTTCATCAAGTCCAATAACTACTTGGTTTGGGATGTAATTGGAGATGTCCCCTACATTCCATTGAAGCAAAATAGTGAATGCAAGATGATTTTGAAGAAAAAGGTGGTGATGAGTGAAGAAGAAAGGAGAAAGATCCAAATAAATGACAAGGCTCTCCACAATGCTCTTTTGTTCATTCGGTCCGGACATCTATTCCAAAGTGTCATCCATTGAGAGTGCCAAAGAAGTGTGGGACACTCTTGAGACTACCTATGAGGGAACCAATGATATCAAAGAAACTAAGATTGGAATTCTCAATCTTAGTTATGAACATTCCTTGTCTATCTTTTTAATTTGCAATTTCCACCACCTAAACCTTTAAAAATCCAATTCACCCCCTCTTGGTTCATTTCGATCATTCGATCCACTCAGCACTTTCTAAAAAAAGAGCGGAACTCCTCTATCCAAAACGTATATGCAAACATGAAATGAAGTATAATTCGTCACTTATTTATATTACAAGTTCCCAATATCGGAGGCCCATATTCACATTTCGCCATCTTAAAGATAATGAAATTTTAAAAAGAAAAAAGAAAAAATTCACACAAAATCGAAAAAGGAGGAATAATAATATCCATTCATACTAGAAAGAGAAATACATTGCAAAGTTCCTTGTATCACCATTCAAGCTGGTTTGTTGCAAATCTGATTGTTTTCCTACTTAATTTTCCTATCCTATCTCTCCTTATCTTAATTTCTATCCTAACAGATTAATTAATTATTCTATTCTCACGTTCTAAGTCCCTATGGAACTTTCTTCGCCGCTCACAGAATGTCTTTCACCAGTTAACATTAACATCCAAGCCATATCCTCCCAAGGGTTAACAATAAGAGCAAACAATAAGCATATTGCAATTGCGAGCACCAAATAAGCATATTTCATATCACCCAAAGAGAATAGTGCAATTACAAACCTCAAAAAAGCGGTCGTACCTCGAAAAGAAACCCATAATAAGTAAAATTGTTGTCGAGCTATGCTGCTTGTCAGACGTTAGCAATCATGACCACACCAAAGCAGGGCAAAACCTATTCATATTATATATATATAAGATAAAATAAAAAAAATAAAAAAATGAATATCCTGTGAAAAAAACGATAAAGGCCCCTGTTGACGCTCCAAAAGTACTATTTTTCACGCATATTTCACATGCCTTTTCTTGTCTTTTAAGTACATTTAGTTGCATTTAGGTCACAAAATCATGCATTTACATAAAGAGTTAGGAACTAGTTCTATGCTAGAGTGAAGTGATGTTTTTGCAGATTTGGCATAGTATTTGGCACAAAAATGAGTAGAACAGAGCATACCAGCGTAGGCAGAAAACGATGACAAGGAGGACGCCGAGTAGCTGTTGCCAGAGAAGGACCAAACATTTCCAAGCATCGGTTGGCATAGAAGAGAACTTGATGCCATGCCAAGTAGCTGTTGAACCCGAAAAAATAGGACTAGAGTAGGCTGCGAGAAAATAGGGATTGAATCAATCTCTGAAAAATAGCGGATAAGTAGTGCCAAGCACGGTTGGCAAAACCACACCAAGCTGTGATGCTAGACCCGCGTCGGCACGATGACGTCGGCCCTAGCTTGATCAGCTTATCACCTTATCAGCCTATCACTTCAAATCTAGATAAAGGTGATCACAAGCCTTATCTCTTGAGCGTTAAAATTTCAAATACAAAGGCTTATCCTAGCCTCCTTTACACACCTATTTAAAGACTGGTTGTGAAGAGCAAAGTGTGGAGATTTTCCGAGAGGATTGATCACAACTGGCTACACCAAGGAGAGGTGGTTCGACCAGCTTGACCGAGAGCCTGAATAGTGAAGAGCTGCATCGAGAGACCTCCTTCTCGCCATTCTCTTTGGTTTAGTTGTTTTATTTTGTTTTAATGACGATGTTCTTGCAAAACGATAAAGGTTTTATGGTTGACACCCTCACCATGAACTAATTTAATAGTTGGTGAAGGGTGTTTGCGTTTGAACACTATTTTTAATGTTTAGTTTTTAATAAATCAGAACTGTCTCAACATTGTTTTTCTATCTGACACGCTTTATTGTTTTCTAAATGTTCTGCTAAGCGAGAGCTGGCATTACCATTTTCTAAATACTTTGCCAAGCGAAAGCTAGCATGGTTGGCCTATTGCTTCTCAATATCTTAACAGACTTGGGTGACAACAATTAGTTGTTGGATACTAAGGAGAGATGCTTCAAAAGAAGATGTTCAAGTAGATGAACTTACTTCGGGAGTGAAATCTACCCCTTAGGAGTAAATATTGGTACTTAATCAAATTAGTTTATGAAAAAACATTCACTATAGACTTATAGGGGTTTTCGCATAATTAATTTAGGTCAATGCTATCGATAGAGGCATTGCCATCTTTAAATCTGCTCGGTAAACAATGCCAAGACGAGATTTGTTAAAGGCTGGCATGGAATGAATAACGTGAAAACCAGGCATCCCTTGCCAACGCTCATCATTCATTTAAACACTCTCCTTGCCAACATCTTTACTTTGTTTTATTTATTTTCTTGTTAGTCATTTTCAAAACCACTTCCAATCAAAACAATCTTTTTTCCAAGACAAATAATCAAACAAAGTAATCTAATTCCAACGCAATCTCTATGGGATCGATACTCAGCTTAACTGTTGTATTGCTTGCAGACCGTTTATACTTGCACGCAATAGATTTTCTTGGTACTGTGTTAACACTTTTGCAACATTTTTTATGCCCTATTGTTAGCAAATAATTATTTACGAGAGTCTACAAGTTTTTGGCGCCATTTTCAGGGATTGCAGTTGAGTTTTATTGTTTTGATTTTTACTTGTCTTTGTTTTAGTTTATGATTAGTTTCCTTTATTTATTTATATTTCTAACATTATTTTTATTTTCATTTGTTTTAGGTACTTCTAGGAACACATAGGATCAAGAAATGAGCATTAGAGACAGTATTATAGCTTACAACCGACAGTATAACCGGTAAAATTTTCCATGGTAAGACCAAGGAGCTGACATTTTTGCTTACGATAATGGCATTGCGGCTGCAACACATATGCCATGGCAAAACAATCTTCAACATCAGCCGAGCTACTCGTACGATGATCAAATAGATTTCTATGATGATTACAACTTTGCTGATACAACACACATGTCTTGGCAAGATAACTTACACTTCAAAGAGGATGTGAAAGCTAGGACAGATGATTGGAGAAAACATCAGAAAAATTGAAAATCACATGACACTAATTTTGAACATCTTAAACAACACACCACAACAACTAGTTCAAGGGGAATCTGAAATTCCAAACCAAGAAGACAAAGGCAAGTAGTCGATTCTTTGCTAGGAAGAGAAATCCGTTCCAGCGGGTGAATCCAAGGAAGTAGAGAAAGAAGAGGTAAATGTTGATGATGCTAGCCCACTATCTGATGTCAGACCGCTATTCGATACCAAACAGCAGTCAAATGCCAACACCACCGCGACAAAACCAGTGTAGCCACCATTTGCCAACTTTACGTCGGTAAGACAAGAAGGTATTACCGTTGACATTTCTATCGCTCTTAAATGTACAGATGAAATTGAATGCCACAGAGCTGAGCCAATGGAATCCTTAAAAACAAAGGGATAAACGTCATGAAGCGAGGTGTGCTCAAATGGCTTGTTGCTGGAAGGAAAAGTGGATGCCGAATGATTGGGAATGAAGAACTGGAGCAGGAAAATTTTGTCATCACAACAATGCCAGAGATACTATGGCCTAAAACTGAAGATTTTCTGAAGATTCTGGAACAAGATGAGGATGACTATGCTTCGAAAACAAAAGGATTCTTCGGTTTTCTAAGGTGGTTGTTCAAAGCCACCATGGTAAAATATTCCCTTTCATGGTGCAATCAAGAATTTGACATGATCAAAGGGAAGCAATTATTTGGCTTTCTATGTTGGCTATTCAAACAAAGGATTGCCACAGCCTACCACCTACCAACCAAGGGCCAACTTTTGAAGCACTATTTGGAAGGTGATCAAAACAAAGCCAAGGAGGTTATCCTCTTGGCAGAGGTACCTTAACATCATCATCAGGTTTGAATTAGGTTAGATGTTTTTTCTTTGTTTTTAGGATTCGAGATTTTCAGCATTTTTTCTTTCTTTTAATTTTCATTTTATTTCCTTTGCTGTGTTGAAAGGTTTGCTTTGAGAATGTGCAGATTTCATATGCCAGGGACAATGCCAAGGAGGGACTTGGCATGAGACGATTAGGAGATTCAGGCATGTGCAGATTTATGTGACAGACACTGTGCTAGAGCAGCGAATTGGCATGGGGAGTTGGAAAAATGAAAGGATCCAGTGTGCCAGGAGCAATGCCAGTGCAGAAGCTTGGCATAAGGCGAATTGGAATTTTGGGAGAAGAATTTACCCTAGCTAGATTAAATTCGGTCCATTGAAGAGAGATATTATTTTTCTTTGAATTTTAACCCTATTCGTTCCATATTTAAGTTGAATTTAAATTCAATTTGAATATCTTAACCCTATATCAGTTTAACTTTATCCTTTCACTTACAACCTTATCACTTCAACACTATCCTATCACTTACAACCTTATCATTTAACCCCTTATCAAATCAAATCTTTTTATTTTTCATCATTAACCCCAATTAATTCAGCAACTTTAATTAAACCCTATTAACACTTAACTCTTTACTTTTCACCTACCCTAGCCGTTCAAAGAAAGAAAAACTCTTTCACTTCTCTATCAAGCAAGAAACCAAGATCCATATTTTCTCTTCTTCTTCCTTTGACCAAACCTTCCAAAGCCTCATCTCGTTAATTCCATGTTTAAGTTATATGATGTAGAGGATGAACATATGAAGTATACCAACTCAATGATTGTTGCCAAGAGAAAGAAGTTGCCGGCAGAACTGTGCAAGCCTGGCACGACATGGACGATGTCTTCTAAGGGACATCAAACAGTCAAGAGATTGACACTAAAATATTAACCGAGGGGGTGGAACCATTAAAGGAAAATCTGATGCCAACCACCCACAATGAAACAGTGTCAGAAGAACAGCTGACATTACTGCACTCGATCATTGTTGGCCGGAAAATCAATGTTAGCAAAATCATCATTGAGAAGACTTATAAATGAGCTGGTAAGAGTAATGGTAGTCTATTCTTTTCATTATTGATTTCTAACATTTGTATGAAGCATGATGTGCCCAAGCTTGATTCGAACAAAGGCCAAGAGACCAAGGGCACCACCATCTCGCCAACTATATGGAAGAACCTAACTACCACGGAGATCAAGGACAAAGGGAAAAGAACCAGAGGCGATGCCAAATCCCAAAATGTCAAAGACAGAGCCTGACACTTCTATGCCAGCCATTTCGGTGGCATTGCTTTTTCATATCACCGCAAGGAGGTTATTCTCTTTAAAGTAGGGAAAACCGATGAGCTTAATGTCAAGCTGCGACATTACACACAGAAGTCTTTGCCAGCGACGATGTCATGCCAGCTAATCCTGCCAGTCCAGCACATACACCATCCGCTGCCATTGTCCCAATGTCTCCAGCACATGTTGAATCTTCCAGCATCCATACTCAATTTGAAGCAAAGAAAAAAAAAGCCAAGTATACCAAGAAGTCTGCTTCCACACCAGATGCACCTACATCATCCGGTGCCACTAATCCTGCTGCCTCGGAGCTAGTGTATATTATGAAGGAAGCTGGAGCTTCCATTGCCACAAAAGCCTGTCATGACAAGATCTAAACGTAAGGCCCAAGATCGTGATAGCTTATCCCAGAGAAAGACCCGAGCCAAGCTAGCAGTTGATGCCCATGTCGCCCAAGGAGGAGTCTCTTTTGAAGTGGAGTTTTCTTCTTCCTAACTCTTTGCATTTCATTTGCATTCACATGTTTATGCATTTTTATTTTTCTGTTTTTGTTGTATATATGTGTTGTTTCATGCATTAATGACAATACACATCTTGGGATTGCGGGTGCGCATTTCCTCACATTTATCCCATGCCATTCTTGTTTATTTTCTGCACTGCATTATGTTTTCATGCCATGCCATATAGGTTAGATTAGAATTAATGCCATGTGTTGTCACTAGATTTTCACCCCAATTTTGAATAATCTGGAAAAAATAAAAAAAAAATCCTTTCTCCCTTAAAATAATAAAAGGCCCACCATTCTCTAAGTTAAAAAAATACAAAAAAAACCCATCTTTAAAAACCCATTTTTGAAGCCCATTTCAAAAGAGAAAAAACAAAGCCCATTTAGAAATACAAAGCCCATCTTAAAAAAAGAAAAAAAAAGAGAAAATGTGATAAATAATTTTAATAAATAATAAAGGTGGAAATAAATGTTGAAAAAAGGAAATAAAATGAAGACCAAAAAATAAAATAAATGTAATTAAAAAAAGCAAAGAAAACAACAAAAAAACAACAAAAAAAAGAAAGAAAATAATGAAAAAAGGAAAAAAGGGGAACCAGCGCGCGTCACACGCCAGCGCGTGAGCCGCACGCGTGCGGACTGGTTCCCCAGCAAACCCTCCTGTCGAACGCCGAGCAGAGTCATCCAGCATCTACCGGCCACGGCTGTCGTCGCCGTTGGTGTCAGTCAATGCATCTCGCCATCGCCGACCCAACGACACCAACCCCGCTCGCCGCCGCCGCCCGTGCTCGCCGGAATTTGCAAAAAACCGAAACAAGAGGTCAAACCCTAGGCTCAAATCAAGGGGAAAATTCAGCTTCAAATCTGATCCAAATCGAACAGGATTTGAGGGGTTTTACCGAGAATCAAGTTCTTGGTCTGATTTTGGCTCCAATTTAGGGATTAAACGCAGATATTTGCTTGATTTGCAAGCTTAAGCATGTGTATATAAACCCCCTCTTCTCCATTTTTATACACACCAATTTAAAGTGAAAATACACTTGAAAAAAAGGCAAAAGGCTTAGGAAAAAATTCGAAAAATTCTCTAAAAGTTTTTGAAGAGTTGCTGAAAATTTTTGAGTTTAAGTTCGAGTTTCGAGGCAATTTTCCGGAGGCAATTAGGAGCGTTTTGAGAAGTTCATATTCGAGTTCTTCGTTCGTCGTTTCGGTAAAATTTCTATCTTTCCTTTTAATTTTTATTTAGTATTTTTTATGTTTGTTGGTTGAATTTTTGTGTTTGTGTTTTTATTGTTGATTTTAGGTTGTGTTCTTGAAGTCAGAAACTCGTTTAACGATTCTGGTAATGTTTTCGTTTTAAATTTCTGTTTAAAAATGTTGGAAATAATAAAGGGGCTTGATTTTTAAAAAATATAAAAAGTTTTTAAATTTTGTTTTAAATTTCGTTTTAAATTTTGGTTTGATCTTTAAAATTTGCATGCTTTTAAAAATGTTGTTAGGAATGTTATGATCTTTAGAAATGTAGAAATGAATTTTTAAAAGTGTTTAAATTAAAATGCAAGAATAAAATGAGTTAATGTGGTTTAATTGAAAAAACTTAAAGTTAGAGATTTAATTAGGAAAAACAATAATGCATGGGTGAAAATAATAAAGGGGCTTGATTTAAAAAAAATATAATTTTTTTTAATTTTAGTTTTAATAATAAATGGGTTAAGTGATTTTAAAAGAGAAAAATAATAAGGATTTTTTAAGAAAAAAAGAAATAAGTAATTATGTAACACCCGGGTTTAGGGGTCGAGAGTCGAGTGTATGAATCGGGTTCGAGTCGTTGAACTCGATTTAATTAAAATAGACTTTGGTTTTATTTTAAAAATGTTTAACTATCATTAATGGCAAAATTGTAAATTTTTAAAAGAAGAGAAAATGATGAGTAAAAGAGCCTTTTTGAAAGAAAAAAAAATGCTTATCTTCTTCATTGGCTTCATTTTCCACGACAACTAAAACCTCCCAAACCCCTGAATACTATTCCATCAAATCCCTCCACCATCTCAAGTGTTTTCATCAAGGTAAGACTATTTTTGACTTGTCCTCTTCATTCCTAGCACATTAATGGTTTTAGTTTTGGGAAAACACCATTGTTGAGAATTTCAAGTTTTCAAAGTTTTGAAGAAAAGGATGAAACTTTAATGGCTTTTTGATGTGTTTTTGATTTGTAGAGTTAAGTTATGATCTAATCTTGCCCTAAGGTACCTTATAACTTAGAATGGTGGGGTTTTATCAAAAATCCCGAAATGGGTTTTTGTGGGTATTTTAAAAGGGTCAAAACTTGAGTTTTGGAGTGGTTTTGTGAAGGAGAGTTGAGCTGGTGTTATGGTAATACTAGAGGGTTGTTTTGAAGGTGTTTAATGGTGTTTTGAGTGTTGGAATCATTGGTTTTCTGCTGGGTTGTTGGGGAGTACGAAAATGGAAATTTTTGGTGTTGACTTTGGCTTGGAAATATAGAGAAATGGCTTTGTGGTTGTAGTTTGATTCGTAACAGTGTTTTGTGGATGAGTTGGTTGAGTAATATGTTGTTTTTGATTGGTTAGAATCAAGGGAAACCGTTGGAGAAACTTCGGGCACGATTCCGGAAGGTGTGGAGGCTTGATTCAGCTTTTCTCGGTTTGCTTAAGGAAGTTTGGTGAGTGGAATCATTTAAAATGGTTTTAAATTGGTTCAAATGTATGGTTGTGGTGTTGGATTGTGCTTGGTAGGCCAATCCAAGGTAGCAGTTAAGTTGGTAGCTTAATCTCTTGCGTGCTTAATGAGTTTTGCCTAATGTGGACTTGTGAAGTATGTGTTGTTTATGTATGTTGTTATATACATTGATGTATGTGGTGTTTGATATGTTGAAATGAATGAATGATTATCATGGTGTGACTTGTTAGTATGATTGGCACTAGTTAATTACCTTGTATAAATGATCGATCATTAGGATGAGAGTGTGCACACGGTTGAGTCAAATTCGTGCGTGGCCTTGGTGACGTAAAGTCATCAAGGAGGAGTACGGTGATGTAATATTCTACCGGAAATTATATATTATTACATGATGATGAGTGGAATCCCATCCGTAGGGCATGTGATGATGAGTGTAATCCAATTCATGCAAGGATCGGTGATGAGTGTAATCCCACTGAAGGTAACATTGTCGTTGAGTACGTTGGAGGTGAAAACCCCAACGAAAGTTATCCGCATATCCGAGTAAACTAATAGTTGCCAATATACTTGTTCATGTGTGGTTGTTGTTAAGATAATTCTTATATCTTGTTGAGCATAACATGAGGTAAGATGCCATGTTAATGCATTCATGTGATGTTAGCTATGTTGTTATGTTGATGCTTATGTATGCTAGTGAGTTGTCTTAAGGATGATGTGCTTGAACCATGCATTGTCGTTGTTTTGTTTTAGAGCACCCTCACTATACTTCTAGCTTACGCTCTCATTTTCGACAATGCAGATCATTAGCGTGGAGTTAGCAAGGAACAAGGAAAGGGGCATCCAAGCTTTAGTAGTTTCTCAAGTATGGCTTAGTAAATAATGTGGTAGTTTAGCAATGGGAATGCCATGTGTTTTGTATGGGCGTTGTTGGACTCATATGTGTTGGTTTTGATGTTAATGCCCTTGTGTGGATTGTAAACCATGCTTATGTTGTAGCCTAAATGCTTTGTGTCTTGAAGGCTTATGACCTTGTTCTACGATGTTTACGTGTTTTGTTTTAAGGCATGTAAACCTTATTATGCAATGTAGGTTGATGAATGCTTGATTCCTTATGAGCTTGGCCTTTACATGTATGTTAGGTGTTTGAGCATGTTTGTAGTAGGGTGCATGCCTCTTGAGTGTGTGTATGCATGTTATATCTTGTTTCTTGATGTTTGAGGCATGTTGGAACTTTTGGAGATGCAAAAACTGGTTTTTAGAAACACACAGACTGCAGGCGTTTCGGAACGAGTAAGGTGGTTTCGGAACGAGTGTGGTTCCAGGGATACACGTATCGGAACACGTTTCGGTACGATTTGAAACTGTGAGCCCCTGTTCCGATACGCGTACCGAAACGATTTTGCTACTGTAAAGGCCTGTTCTGGAACGTGTTTCGGAACGCCTAGGTAAAATGGACCCCTGTACCGAAACAAGGTGGGCCGTATCGGTACGGCTGGTCTGGCTTTTAAAACTGTGGCCCGTGTATCGAAACGGGCTAGCCTGTTTCGAAACACAGGCCTGTAAATTGGGCTTTTGGCATCTTTAAAGGTTCTCAAGTGTTGGGCTTGGGTCCTGTTTGTTGTAAGCTGTCCTGAGAGTCTTGTTCGCATCATTTATGTTGGTTTGGACGCGTATGTAAGAAATCGGACTAACTTGACACTTGGTAAATTTACAATTAATTTACGTTCCGTCTGCATGGTCTTGACCTTGTTTTTTCGATGTCGTTCCACACTTAGGATTAAATGATTCATCTAGACAAGATAATTGAAGAAAAATTTTCTAGGGTTGTTAACCGAGGCGAGACCTTAACGGGTTTCACTTCGGTTTTCCCCGTGTAACCTGCTCGGACTGGTCAGTCATCCAGACCAAGACGAGGGGGTTACAAATAAATTTTTTTTAAAAGAAAAGAGAAAAAATAAAAAGATTTTAAAGTAAAAGTTTAGGGTTTTAGGAAGAAATAAAATTTTGAAAAAAGCTTAAAGGGAAATCTTTTCAAAAAATAAAGTTTATTTTAAAAAGTCATATTTTAAAGAAAAGTTTTTTAAAAAAATGAAAAAGTTTTTAAAGAGAAATTCTTTTTGAAATGAAAAAAGTGAAAAAGTGAAAAAAAAATAAAAATGAAAAAAGCTAAAAAATGTAAAAAAGAGAAAAGAATGGTCTTGGTTTTAAAAGTAAAAAAAAGTAAAAGAGAAGAAATAAAGGTTTTTCAAAAGAATTAATAAAAAGGAAAAAAACACAAAAGAAAGTTCGAGTTGCTTGCTTGTTTTTTTAGAAATAGATTAAAACTTAGGACTAGGTTCTAAAGCTTAGATAGAGACGTGTTTGTTGAAAAATTACTTCATAAAAAAATAATAAGACACACTTAAGCAAACTTAAACTTTTAATTGGGAATAAAAGACTTAGACATCTTTTTTAGGTTTTTAATAATCGAACCTAGAATAAATATAAAATGCTCAACACACTAAATTTCCATGTTGTTTGAAAAAGCGTAATTAATTTAATGCGGCGTCTTATCAAACGTGAATGACAGGTTAGCTCCAGAAATGTTGGCGGTAATTAAAGTTCATCTCCCGGGCGATAAGGCCGTTAAAATAGACTAATATTCATTAAACGGACAAATAAAGTCGAACCTTTGTGAACTTGCAAATTCCAGTTTTAAAAATGATTTTAAAACCAATTAGGTACCAATTTTGGGCGTCGTGGGGGTGCTAACCCTTTCCCACGTATAACCGACCTCTGAACCTGTTTTCTGATTTTCACAGACCAAAACCGTTGTTTTATTAAGATGAAACGTTTTATTGAAATAACCATGTTTTAAAGTGATCCAATCACACTTTTTCAAAAAAAAAACAAATTGGCGGCAACTCTGTGTTTTTTTAAAGTTTTCCAAAATGTTGAAGCCTCCTAAAAAAGGGTTGCGATGACTTGACAACTCCACTGGGGACGTGTTTTTGTTTTTAAAAACAAAAGAGGGTCAGGCCACAAATTGGTTTTAAATGGTTTTAAAAAAATATTTTCATAAAAAATATGGAATTTGCAAGTTCACGATAGGTTCTATTTATTTGTCCGTTTAAATGAATATAATTCTATTTTTCGCATCTAAGACTTATTCCCAAGCTCTATTCCCGAGCTTTGTCCCGTCCGTTTAAGTGGGGGGAAATACGCTTTGCTCATGTAAGAATATTGAACCTTCGTATGAGCCTAGCAAGTACCTTCGGGACTCATTCCCTTGTCTTCGTAAGGATATTGATTCTTCGAGAAGGCATCAGTGGTGAGTCCTCCTGAGTTGAACTCGATTCGTTTGAAGCCTATAATGGGTGAGAATCGAGGGCCTTGCTACCCTTAGTAGGGGATAACAAGGACATCTTGGGTACCCTTTTAGAACCAAGCCAAGTTTGAGAATCTAGAGCCTACCTCTAATAGAGCCATGCGAAAAGCCTAGGGTATTATATGTGGAGATATGTCCTGAAATGTTGGAACGCCATCCCAGAATTATCGTGCATTTAATTTGTTTTTTTCTGTTTCATTTCCCTTTTTCTTGCTTTATCAATCTCTGTTCCCTATCTTGATTGTTTTGCATGTGCATCATTTCATATTTAGAAGGGGTTGATTCTAGAAAATTGTTCAATTATGGACGTAAAGCTCTTGAAGAATGAGGAGGAAAATGAGAAAGTTCGTCACTGGTCTGAGGTCAATCAGATAAAGTATGGAGACAGTTTTGGTGCGGGTCACGAGATAAAAACTTCTGAGTATGCCCATGTTAGTGTTAAGCAAAATAACGTGCTAGAGTTACATGAGATTTGGGACTATTTTGATTATAAGACCAAACAATTGTTCCGTGAGTCTTATGGCGACATAGCATATCTTCTGTTTGTAAGGGTTGATGAGCCGTTTCTGAAGGCTTTGATTTAGTTCTAGAACCCTGGGTATTGTTGCTTTACGTTCAACGGAGAGGACATGATGCATACTTTCGAGGAGTACTTGGTCTTGTTTAATATGCCTGAGGTGAAGGAGAATTGGGTGTATACAAAGCCACCCAAGAACAAGAACTCACACTCAAAACTTGCTTCATTTGCTGGAATGAGCGATGAATGGGTTGAAGGGTTGATACGGAAGAGAGGGGGTAGTTTTAATTTTCCTTGGTCACGCATTCGAAACATCATTCCGGTTCATCCAGATATCACGAAAATGGTAGACCTCTTGCCCATTGCAATTTATGGTCTAGTAATTTTTCCAAAGGTGTTGGGAAACATTGATGTGGCCCTATTAGATTTCTTTGAGCAGTTGAAGAGGAATGTCAATCCAGTGCCTGCAGTGCTAGCTAAAACCTTCATTTCTTTGAATGCTTGTCGAAAAGTGGAAGGTGTGCGTTTTGGAGGATGTTCCCCTTTACTTCAGGTTTGGGCCCTTAGTCATTTCTGAGAGTGGCCAACTTTGGTCTTACCGAACGTATTTTCCCTGAACTTTTCCCTACTTCGGGGATTTTTGGCACAAGATTGGCCGAGTATCAAGAGAAGCAAGTGGGTAGATATCTTCAGAGATCGTCGTGACGAAGACATCAAGTGGAGGGTACCATGGATGGGACATGCAAAAGTAAGGTATAGATATGAAGATTAAAACTTTCTAATGCTATTAGGCTTATGGGGAGGAATTGGTTGTGCACCTTTGTTAGTTTCTTGCCAATATGGATCTCGACAGTTTGTTCCCTTCACTTCCAAGCTTGGTACATCGGAATTCGAGTTTCAAGGAGAGTTCAGGCGGAAGGTGCAGGAAATCAGTGACTCATGGAAGATGTGTTATTATATGAAGTTAGAGTATGACAAACATTGCATGTATACTCCTGATTATGATATTTGGAGGCATACGAGGATGAATGACAAGATTATGCTATCTACTCTTGCGCCCGCCAAGTCTATAGAAGAACATTTGAAAATGGTTCCTTCAGAGGCCAACATTCTGAGAGAAGAGCTAAGACGAGCTAAGTTAGAAATCGAAGCACTCAAGGAACAAAATATGTGAGACAAGTTTGAAGTCAGCCTTGACGTAGAAAAGCACAAGGGAGAAGCCAACCGAGTGCTGAAAATGTACGAGAATCTAGAAGAAAGGAATGAGATTCAGAGGTTTGACTTCCTTAGGCTTCAAGCTACGGTCTGATATGCAGATCTTAGAAAAAGCCTAGAACAGTGGGGACAAGAGATAGAACAAGCTGTGGGGAAGGAGAAGGAACGCGGTAAGAAGGAAGTAGAGAAGTTCCGACGAGCTTTGACCGAAGAAAGAAAGAAGAATAAACAAGTAGTGGAAAATGAGAAGGGTAAAAGGACTCGAGAGGGGTTGAAGAAAGACTCGACTGCATGGAAGAGGAAAGCTCATGAGAACAAAATACATTTGCTAAAGCTACAGTCTGTCTATGATGAAACCATTGAGAAGTTGAAGCAAAGCCAGGCCTTCATCATTGAACTAGAAGCCAAAATAGAAAACTTGAGTCGAACAGTTCACAAGATACAAAATAACCATACCTATGAAGAACTCCAAGCTAATTTGAGCAAGAATGGCTTCTTGAAAGAGCGAGTTAAGGAAATGGATAATCTCCTTCAAGAGTACAGGACAAAGATCTTAGTTCTAGAAGATATCACCGAAGGAGGAAACGAAAATTGGTTCACTCGCCTTAGAGATAATGCTCGAAGATTCTGAGAGGGAGTTGAGTTCGATAGGATGGTGATGACACATGTCCAAGATGTGGTCAAGCACGTGACAATGTTGGCGACTGAAGCTACAGCTCTTCGTCAGTACATCAAGCCTGTTGGAGAAGTTGGACCAAGACTCATGTGGCTAGTTGAAGAAATCAAGGAGCTAGGTGTTCAAACGGAAAAATATTTGTAATTCGAAAAAAGATGTAATAAAAGCTTTCGTGTTCAATAAAGGGTTTCCTTTCATGAGCATATTTTCAATGGAATTAATGGCCTTTCGACTGCATTCATGCATTTGCACTGTTTTGTTTGCTTTGTTGTTCGCTTTTGTGAATTTGTTTGTGCATACATACATTTGCTTCCATGCATTTGTTTTTTGTTTGTTTGCATTAAATAAAGTTTCAATCATTGCATTCATACATGTATAATAAAAAATTAATTTTGGAAAATTCCATTTAAGTAGTAAAGATCCCACGCAAACACGACTCGAGCTATGAACACTGAGGAAAGATTGACAACTCTGGAAGCAAATTAGAAGAACATCCATTATAAGATTTTAAAAATAGAAAATGATCTAAAGGAAGAGATTGAGTTATCATACCGGAAAATAGTCAGCCAAATCGCAGCCATGTTTGGAAGCAAGAGAAGGCACCAACACTTTCCCGGAGATGGCTTTCGCACATTCATGGATGCAAAAGGAAGTGGCTTCACCTAAAGTCAAGATCTCACCTCATTTTGTAAAATCTTCTACCCGTACTGAAGACAACACGGATGAGGTTTGCAGCCACGAGATGTCCGACTTTGATGAGAAAGCTGACAAGGCAAAGGTCGAAAAGAAATTGGAAGACCGCTACAAGAAACTGGTGGGAATGATTAAATCTTATAAAAAAGGAAGCATTTATGGTGGCATGGACGCTAGAGATTTGAGTCTAGTTTCTGACCTGGTGGCTCCTCCAAAGTTCAAGGCCCCTGACTTTGAAAAGTATGCCCATTGGCACACTTGAATATGTACTGTCGGAAAATATCACCGCACTTAGAAAACGACAAGTTGCTGATCCACTGTTTCCAAGATAGTCTATCTGGGACTGCTATCCGATGGTATGCTCAACTAAGTCGAGTCAACATACACACTTGGAGAGTTCTGTCGAAAGCCTTCCTCAAACAGTACAAGTATGTAACAGATATGGCTCCAAGAAGGATTGCGCTACAGAATATGGAACAAAAGCCCAATGAGAGCTTCCGCCAGTATGTCCAGAGATGGCGAGATGTGGCAGCCCAAGTTCGACCTCCACTGTTGAAAAATGAGGTTACTCCAATGTTTGTGGAGACTCTAAATAGACCTTTCTATGACTACATGTTAAATCACGCCACCGAAGGTTTTGCAGACATGGTCATGAATGGAAAGTTGATATTGACAACCATTAGAAGTGGAAGACTCGAGAGAGAAGAATATGACGAGCGCGTTAGAGTTTTGTCACGAATTCGTTGGAGGCAAGATTGGCCTAGATTCGCGCTTTTATTGAATAATACTTAATTTTCTCTAGACAGTTGGGATCATGCTTAGAACCAACTCTTTTGCTTTTTCCCGGGAGCAATAGGGATCTTTTGTAAGGGCTTCTATGTCAAATTTGTAACCCCCTCGTCCCGGTCTGGACGCTTGACCGATCTGAGTGAGCTACACGGGGATAACCGAGATGAAACCCGTTAAGGCTCCACTTCGGTTATCGACCCTAGGAAAAACTTTTTCATTTTATCTTATCTAAATGCATTAATTAAACCTAAGCGGAAGCCCAACAACAAATCGGGCCTAAGCCCAACCCTTGAAACCCTTTAGAGATGTCAAAAAGCCCAAAAATAGGCATGTGTTTCGAAACAGTCAAAGCCCGTTTCGAAACACAAGCCCCAGTTTGAAAAGTCAGACACCCGTTTCGAAATGTATCCACCCCGTTTCGGAATAGTGTCTCGTTTTGCCTTGCCGTTTTGATACCCGTTTCAAAACAGGCAATTCCAGTAGCCAAAGTGTTTCGAAACTAGTTTCGAAACAGGGGCTCACAGTAGCCAAAACGTATCGAAACGAGTTCTGATACGAGGGCCCTGGAACCACACCCGTTTTGAAACACCTGATGTCTGTAAATTCCCAAAATCAGTTTCAAACATCTCCAATTGATCCCAAACGTCCGAAACGACTACATGAAGCATACAAATCATACAAATATATTCTAGAGGCACGCACCCTATAACAACATACTCATAAAACACAAGGATACATGATAGAACATCCATTCAAATATTAAACATGGCCTTAAAGATAACATGTTTCAACAAGGTCAACACTTAGATAATTAGGATAGACAAATCCAACATGGTTTACAAGCAAGGCATACATCCAAAGCCAAATCAACATAACATATGAAAGGAGTCTAATCATGCTCCTAAACAAACCAACATCAACATACTTCAAAAGGCTCAAACAACATATACATGTCTCATTGCTTGACCATTACATCCTTAAATTAAAATACCCATACTTGACAGCTTAGATAGTACCACAAGGCACACACACTTGGAGGCCACTTCTTGCACAAGCAACCCACGAACTAAGGATCTGCATTGTCGAACAAAAGAGAGCGTAAGCATAAAGCTTAGTGAGGGTAAGCTCTTTATAAACAAACCTCGACAATGCAGGGTCCAAGCACGAGCCCAACAAGGTAAATGCATGTTCTTACCTTCGATCCAGAGGAGCCGAAATGTCAATGATGCATGAACAATTATCCAATAATATGCCATGCTCAACAAGCTCAATTCTACAATATAGGTAAACACATATAATCATCCAAATAGGAAATCACCTTCCATATCACATTGATACACATATCAACTCATATTGGCACCTAGCTATGACTCGAATACGCGGATAAACACGTTGGAACTCACATCCAACAACAACTTTACCTCACGGTGGGATTACACTCATCACCGTTCTCGCGGAGGGGATTCCACTCATCCTCACGCCCCGTCGATGGGATTACACTCATCATCGACTATTATATATATAAGAAGAATTTCCGGGCAAACCCGTACTCCATCTTGATGACTACCATCATCAAGACCACGCGCGCATTTGACTCACGTGTGCACACTAACATCCTAATGATCAATCATTTGTACCCAAACATACTTATGCCAACATTTAACTCAGATCTACAACATCATTTAATATCAACTTTCGTGCTTAGCACATACTCACCATGATCACAATCATGAACAATCCACTTGCATATCACAATGCATCACAACCATGCCTCATCATACATGTATAACACATTATACATAATCATCATAGCACAATTCATCATGAGGCATAAACATCATTTTAAGAGTTCAACCAATGTCTCTACCTAAAGCTTAGGATTAGGCTACCACTCTAATCCTAACTTTAGGTGGGTCTACCAAGCCCAACCTAGTCCACATGCTTGAACCAAATACTCAAAACCATTTTGAAAACATTAAACCACTCACCTTCACTTCCAAGCTCAACTATCAAGCAACCAAACCTTCAAGCTTCCGGATTCACTCCCGATGTCTCACCGATGTCAAACCTTGATTCTAATCAAATCCAAACACAAACAAAACACCAAAAATCAATTACTAGTCGTCGGAAATAACCCGGATTAACATTTCCAAGCATTTGACACCCAAATTCATGACCAAAATAGAATTCCCGAGCAGCCCTGAAAACGCACTGAAATCTTCCATTTCAATCAACCAAACGATCATCAAACACACCCAAAATGACCCTCATATATCATATTATCATAACTAAGCATTTTCCCACTCATCAAAGCCCTTAAACCAACTCTAAAACCTCTCTAAACCCCAACAAAGCCCATTTCCGAAAATTAGTTTAAATCATCCAAAATTAAGATATGTTGGCCCTTTTTGGTTTCTAAGATCATAACAAACATTAACAAATCGAAAAACTTAAATAAAAACCCATAAAGTAGCAACCTTTAATATTTTTCCATGGAAAACCAACTTTCTAAAACATGGATAAAAATGAAATCTAAAGGTACTTTTGAAGAGAGGAAGATGAGAGCAAGTCGAAAATGTAATTACCTTTCAAAATCGATGTTGGGATGTGTGGAGCTCGATTCGATCAACCAATTTAGCTCACCAAGTGGTGGAGAGGTGGATATTTGGGTGGAAGGGTTGTGGAAGCTAGAAAGATTAAAGACACAAAGATTTATAGTGGTTCGGCCTTCTAACAAGCACCTACATCCACTACCTTAGCTTCCCACTAAGGATTTCTCAATCAATCCACTAATTGATTCGTCCCCTTTTCTAGGATTAGGAGGAAACCCTTACAACCGATCAAGCTTCTACCCAAGCCTTGATCAAAAAACCTCTTTTACAAAGAGACAAAGATAGAAAACTTAAACCCTCTAATAGGTGTTTGTTTGCACAATTAAGCACTCACCCAAAACCTAAAACACTTGAGCAAATTTGACAATTTTGGCTCACTAGTGTTTGTCTATACAAGAATTGACAATTAAAGTGCTAAGACAATTTCTTGATCATTTGTTGATTGACAATTGAAGCATTAGTCTTCTCTTGATGCTTGGAGGTCCCTTTTATACTCCCAAATGAGTTTGTAGCCGTTTAGGACCGTTGGGGTTGAAATAGAGTCGTTGGAGCCTTTAATTCCCTCCATAAATGCAGTCTGCAGCTCCCCGTTTCGAAACGCTCGAAGCCGTTTCGAAACACCCTCAATATAGAAAGAGCCGTTGCAGTCTGTCAGGGTACCCGTTTCGGAACACCCCCTTGCCGTTTCGGAACGCGTTTCGGAACGCTCTAAGCCCGTATCGAAACGACCTGCATTTAAAAGTTAGTTGGGAAAGAGCCGTTGAGGTTTATGACCGTTGTGGTCAGTGCCACGTGGGCGTATCGAAACGGCCTAGCCTGTTTCGAAAAGCTGGCCCCGTTTCGATACGAGTATCGAAACGTTTTGGCCACTGGAGGCACATGTTTCGAAACGCCCTAAGGTGTTTCGAAACACTTGGTCAGTTTTGTTAAAATTGGCCTTTGAAAACATGAAAAACCTTTATGAAAAATTCCTTAAATATTATTTCAAGTTGTTTGGACTTTGGAAATGTTTTAAATACTTTTTAAATCAGTCCAAAACATTTTTCAATTATTATATCAAAACATTAGTTCTACAATCGAGCTGAAACAAAGGAGAAAGGAAATGAAATAGTAAAATGGAGGGGGAGGAGGTTCTTTGTCGTTGGAAATTTGGGAGGTAGAAGATGATGGCAACTTTTGGGTGTTTGAAATAAGAGGAAAAGAAATTTTATTTTTACAAGTCCATATATTTACCAAAACGCCATTAATGAGATGGCCACACTCATCTATTTGTAAATCCCATGGAGTTGGGCTTTAATATCAAAACATGTCCAACATAAATAGTTGTTTTTAAAACCTGAGGCCCAAAAGATTTCTTTAATTATAAGGCCGAAACTAAAAATATTATTTTATTATTTTCACCCGACCCCTAAACCCGGGTGTTACAACTCTCCCCCACTTAAGGAATTTTGTCCCCTAAATTACCTGACGGAAACAAGTACGGAAACTGCTCAAGCATATCAGCTTTCCTCTCCCACGTGGCCTCTTCCACACCTCTATGTCTCCACAACACCTTGACCAACTCTATGGTCTTGCCACGCAACACCTTGCTATCAGAAGCAAGTATCTCAACAGGCTCTTCATTATAAGATAAATCCGGATTCAACTCTATCTCCTCAACAGGCATAACATGAGAAGGATCTGATCTATATCTCCTAAGCATCGACACATGAAAGACATCATGGATCTTATCTAACTCAGAAGGCAATCTCAAACGGTAAGCTACAGGCCCAATCCGCTCAACTATCTCATACGGACCAATAAACCTCGGACTCAACTTGCCTTTCCGGCCAAAATGCATTACCTTCTTCCACGGAGATACTTTTAGAAACACTTTCTCACCCACGGAGAACTCAATCTCTTTTCTCTTCAAATCTGCATAAGACTTCTGACAATCGGAAGCTGCTTTCAAACGGTCACAAATCAACTTCACTTTGTCAGTAGTCCCCTTAAGCAAATCCGGCATAAGTAACAATTTCTGACCCGTTTCAGCCCAACAAATCGGAGTCCTACATCTTCTACCATACAAAGCCTCATAGGGATCCATTTGAATACTAGACTGATAGCTGTTGTTGTAAGCGAACTCAACTAAAGGCAAATGCTTCTCCCAAGAACCTTGGAAGTCAATCACACAACAAAGAAGCATATCCTCTAAAATCTGTATCACT
Source organism: Hibiscus trionum (assembly GCA_030270665.1). NCBI lineage: Eukaryota > Viridiplantae > Streptophyta > Magnoliopsida > Malvales > Malvaceae > Hibiscus > Hibiscus trionum. Next base: position 10,959,777 of record BSYR01000027.1, on the reverse strand, counting down.
CGCTCTGACTGCCCATCGGACTGTGGATGATAAGAAGTACTGAAATGCAAACGGCTACCTAGAGCACTATGCAAACAACCCCAGAACCTCGAAGTAAATCTCGGATCTCTATCTGAAACAATAGACTTCGGAACTCCATAAATTCTCACAATCTCACAGATGTACAAGTTCGCCAACTTGTCTAAAGAATCTGTAGTGTTCACTGCTAAGAAGTGAGCACACTTAGTGAATCTATCCATTATCACCCAAACAGAATTCTTCTTCGAAAGAGACAACGGTAACCCTGACACAAAGTACATGGTGATCCTCTCTCATTTCCATTCCGGAATCTTCAAAGGTTGTAACAAACCTGAAGGAACCTGATGTTCTGCATTCACTCTCTGACAAACCATACAACAGCTCACATACTCGGCTACATCCTTCTTCAAACCAACCCAGAAGTAATCATTCTTCAAATCACGGTACATCTTAGTACTACCCGGATGCATAGAAAATGGACTCGAATGTGCTTCACTCAGAATCAGACGTCTCAACTCAACATCTTCAGGTACTACAACTCTATCTCTGAAACACAACACATTCTCACCACTGAAACTATACTCGGTCAGTCTACCTTCGGCTATGTCCTGAACATGAGGAACTAAAGACACATCTTGCAACTGTTTCTCTCTAATTAACTGAATCAAAGAAGGCTTCACTTGCAACTCTGTGACCAAACCACCATCATCGGATACACTCAATCTAGCAAACATAGCTCTCAACTCAACTACAACTTTTCTACTCAAAGAATCGGCTACTACGTTTGCCTTACCCGGATGGTACTCTATGGTCAAATCATAATCTCTCAACAACTCAAGCCATCTTTTCTGTCTCAAGTTCAACTCTCTCTGAGTCATCAAATACTTCAAGCTCTTATGATCGGTGTAAACTATACACTTCTCACCATACAAGTAATGACGCCAATCTTCAATGCAAACACAACTGCGGCTAACTCTATATCATGAGTAGGATAGTTCTTCTCATGCACCTTCAACTGTCTCGAAGCATAGGCAACGACTCTTCTTTCTTACATTAGGACACACCCTAAACTTATGTAGGAAGCATCACTATAGATCACAAATTCCTTACCTGAAACTGGTTGCACTAACACTGGAGCATTTGTCAATGCTTCTTTCAATTTCTCAAAGGCCTTCTGTCTTGCATCCGACCATTCAAACTTAACTCCTTTTTGCAACAATTTAGTCAAAGGAGCAGCTACTCTAGAGAAACCATCAATAAATCTCTTATAGTAACCGGCTAATCCTAGGAAACTTCTAATCTGTGTCACGGACTTAGGTTGTTTCCACTCAACAATAGCCTCAATCTTCGTCGGATCAACACAGATACCTTCGACCGAAACAACATGGCCAAGAAATACAACCTCTCGAATCCAGAACTCACATTTACTAAGCTTCGTATACAACTGATTGCTCAACAATCTCTGCAAAACAAAACTCAAGTGCTCATCATGCTCTTCTTCTGTCTTCGAGTACACAAGAATATCATCTATGAAAACAACTACAAAACGGTCTAGATAGTCCCTAAAAATTCTGTTCATCATATCCATGAATGCTGCAGGTGCATTCGTGAGCCCAAACGGCATCACAAGGAACTCATAGTGACCATATCTAGTCCTAAAAGTTGTCTTCAGAACATCACACTCTTTTACTTTCAACTGATAGTACCCTGATCTCAAATCTATCTTCGAGAACACTGAAGCACCTCTCAACTGATCAAACAAATCATCTATGCGAGGCAACGGACACTTGTTCTCCACAGTCAACTGATTCAACTACCTGTAGTCAATACACATACGCATACTGCCATCTTTCTTCTTTACAAACAACACAGGAGCACCCCAAGGAGAACTACTAGGCCTAATGAAACCACAGTCTAATAACTCTTGCACCTGACTCTTCAATTCTTTCAACTCTTTCGGAGCCATACGATATGGAGCTATAGAAACTGGAGTAGACCCTGAAACAGTCTCAATCACAAACTCAACATCTCTGTCAAGAGGCAAACCTGGTAACTCTTCTGGAAACACATCCGGAATGTCACAAACTATTCTAATATCTTTCGGTCTAGCCTCACTCATATTCGGATTCATCACATAAGCTAAGTAAGCCCCACATCCAGAATCCATCAACCTATGTGCCTCTAAAGTTGACACAACATTAGACAAGAACTTAATGTTCTCGCCTACTACTACAACCTCGTAATCATCAGAAAGTTTCAAAGAAATCCTCTTCGTCTCAAAATCCACAGTAGCTCGATGTTCAACTAACCAGTCCATACCCAAAATAATATCAAAACCATAAAAAGGAAGCTCCATCATATCAACGAAAAACACATGACCCTGAATCTTCAGCGGACACCTCCTATATATACGTCTAATCACAACTGTCTCACCAAAAGAACTAGTCACATGCATACCTACATCTAAGATCTCAACAGGTATATCTAACTTCCGTGCATGCTCACTCAAAATGTAGGAATGTGTAGAACCCGAATCAACCAAAGAAAGCAAAGACATAGACTGTAACTCAAAATTACCTGCTATCACATCAGTGTCGTTCCCGGCCTCTCTCTGAGCATAGACTCTCGCTGGTCCTCCGGCTTCTGGCTGTACTGCCACAACATGAGCAAGGTTCCTCTGAGCATCTACCCTAGGTGCATCAGCCCTAGGCTAGAAGTAGCCACGACTGCGCCCACGGCCTCTCTGATAATCATTGGCCCTCGCAGGAGCCTGTGCTATGTTCAGTGCATGTGCCGCCTGATGCGAACACTCCCTCCTAAAGTGGTCCGTCGAACCATAGTTCCAACGAGCATGGAAGTTACCCCAACACTCACTAGTATGCTGTCTCCCACAACGTGCACACTCGGGCAAACGCCCTCCTTCTCTATGGCCCTGGTGGCCTCTACCATGGTGGCCACCGCCACGTCTATGGTCAAACTGCTGTCCACCGCCTCTATGCCTCTTGGCATCCCCACGGTCAAAGTTGTTGTGTCTCTTACCAAAACTAGATCCTTCAGAACGCTTGGTCAGCCCCAAGCTATACTCAATGTCCTTGGCACTAGCAACCAAGACATCAAAATTTGACTAATCTGAAGCTAAGGTATACCTCTTAACTTCCTCATGAAGCCCATATCTGAAACGGTTACATCGGTCCCTCTCAGTAGGAACTAACTCTAGAGCATACTGACTCAAACGGATAAAACAGATCTCGTAGTCAGTCAAAGAAGCCTCTCCCTGAACAAGAGCCATAAACTCTCGCTTCTTCTCATCTAGATACCTCGGCCCCAAGTACCTCTTCCGAAAAGCAGACTCAAAGAAATCCCAACCAATCTCTGCCTCTGGAACTCCGGTAGTAATGGTGACCCACCAGGTGTAGGCATCACCCTGAAGCAAGGAGATCACACAGCCCAATTTCCGAGCACCCACAAAACCCATCTGAGCTAAGATGCGAACGGTCTTCTCTAACCACAACTTAAACCTCTCTGGTGTAAATCCTCTAAACTCTTCAGCCCCTAGGCTACGGAGCATCTCCAACGGTAAACTAGCATCATCGCCCCTAGGCCGAGTTGCAGCCTGGGCTCTGGCAATTGTGGCCTGAAATGCCTATAGCTTGCACAAGAAGAGCCATATCAATTCCGACCGGACCTTGGCCACCCTGAGGTCCCTCGCCTCTAACTCCAGGCTGAGGAGGTGGTGGTGGTGGAGGAGCTCCAACTCCAGCAGCAGGCTCTCCTACGTGAGCCTCAACTCCAACCACCGGCTCATTAATAGGAGCCGCAACACGTGGTTCCTGACAAACCACCCTCGGCCTACCTCTCAGCCTCGACATCGTGCTCACAAACAAAAACTACAATCACAACAACAAAACATACAAGATTGGGTTAGCAAGGCAAGGGCTCCAAGTGGCTCAAGTATGTTCCCCCACTTTAAAAATCCTTTTCCGATGTAATAGTAGCAATGGGACTCCAAACATCATGCTTCAAACAAAACAACCAACATTCTTGATAAACAAGCAAACATATATTAAGCATACTCGAAAAGCAAGAAACCACCGTGCATAACGATACTAGAAATTAAACTTACCTCACTTACCTACCCAAGGTCTGGGAAACCTTAGGCTCTGATACCAACAAGTGTAACCCTCTCGTCCCGGTTCAGACGCTTGACCGATCCGAGTGGGTTACACGGGGATAACCGAGATGAAACCCGTTAAGGCTCCACTTCGGTTACCGACCCTAAGAAAAAAAATTTCATTTTATCTTATCTAAATGCATTAATTAAACCTAAGCGGAAGCCTAACAACAAATCCGGCCTAAGCCCAACCCTTGAAACCCTTTAGAGATGTCAAAAAGCCCAAAAACAGGCATGAGTTTCAAAATAGTCAAAGCCCGTTTCGAAACACAAGCCCCAGTTTGAAAAGTCAGACACCCGTTTCGAAACATATCCACCCCGTTTCGGAACAGGGTCTCGTTTTGCCTTGTCGTTTCGATACCCGTTTCGAAACAGGCAATTCCAGTAGCCAAAGTGTTTCGAAACTGGTTTCGAAATAGGGGCTCACAGTAGCCAAAACGTATCGGAACGAGTTCCGATACAGGGGCCCTGGAACCACACCCGTTTTGAAACAGGACAACCCGTTTCGAAACACATGCTGTCTGCAAAATTCACAAAATCATTTTCAGACATCTCCAGTTGATCCCAAACGTCCGAAACGACTACACGAAGCATACAAGTCATACAAATATATTCTAGAGGCACACACCCTATAGCAACATACTCATAAAACACAAGGATACATGATAGAACATCCATTCAAATATTAAACATGGCCTTAAAGATAGCATGCTTCAACAAGGTCAACACTTAGATAATTAGGATAGGCAAATCCAACATGGTTTACAAGCAAGGCATACATCCAAAGCCAAATCAACATAACATATGAAAGGAGTCTAATCATGCTCCTAAACAAACCAACATCAACATACTTCAAAAGGCTCAAACAACATATACATGTCCCATTGCTTGACCATTACATCCTTAAATTAAAATACCCATACTTGACAGCTTAGATAGTACCACAAGGCACACACATTTGGAGGCCCCTTCTTGCACAAGCAACCCACGAACTAAGGATCTGCATTGTCGAACAAAAGAGAGCGTAAGCATAAAGCTTAGTGAGGGTAAGCTCTTTATAAACAAACCTCGACAATGCAGAGTCCAAGCACGAGCCCAACAAGGTAAATGCATGTTCTTACCTTCGATCCACAAGAGCCGAAATGTCAATGATGCATGAACAATTATCCAATAATATGCCATGCTCAACAAGCTCATTTCCACAATATATGTAAACACATATAATCATCCAAATAGGAAATCACCTTCTATATCACATTGATACACATATCAACTCATATTGGCACCTAGCTATGACTCGAATACGCGGATAAACATGTTGGAACTCACATCCAACAACAACTTTACCTCACGGTGGGATTACACTCATCATCGTTCTCGCGGAGGGGATTCCACTCATCCTCACGCCCCGTCGATGAGATTACACTCATCATCGACTATTATATATATAAGAAGAATTTTCGGGCGAACCCGTACTCCATCTTGATGACTACCATCATCAAGACCACGCGCACATTTGACTCACGTGTGCACACTAACATCCTAATGATCAATCATTTGTACTCAATCATACTAGTGCCAACATTTAACTCAAATCGACAACATCATTTAATATCAACTTCCGTGCTTAGCACATACTCACCATGATCACAATCATGAACAATCCACTTGCATATCACAATGCATCACAACCATGCCTCATCATACATGTATAACACATTATACATAATCATCATAGCACAATTCATCATGAGGCATAAACATCAATTTAAGAGTTCAACCAATGTCTCTACCTAAAGCTTAGGATTAGGCTACCACTCTAATCCTAACTCTAGGTGGGTCTACCAAGCCCAACCTAGTCCACATGCTTGAACCAAATACTCAAAACCATTTTGAAAACATTAAACCACTCACCTTCACTTCCAAGCTCAACTATCAAGCAACCAAACCTTCAAGCTTCCGGATTCACTCCCGATGTCTCACCGATGTCAAACCTTGATTCTAATCAAATCCAAACACAACAAAACACCAAAAATCAATTACTAGTCGTCGGAAATAACCCGGATTAACATTTCCAAGCATTTGACATCCAAATTCATGCCCAAAACAGAATTCCCGAGCAGCCCTCAAAACCCACTGAAATCTTCCATTTCAATCAACCAAACGATCATCAAACACACCCAAAATGACCCTCATATATCATACTATCATAACTAAGCATTTTCCCACTCATCAAAGCCCTTAAACCAACTCTAAAACCCCAACAAAACCCATTTCCAAAAATTAGTTTAAATCGTCCAAAATTAAGATATGTTGGCCCTTTTTGGTTTCTAAGATCATAACAAACATTAACAAATCAAAAACTTAAATCAAAACCCATAAAGTAGCAACCTTTAATATTTTCCCATGGAAAACCAACTTTCTAAAACATGGATAAAAATGAAATCTAAAGGTACTTTTGAAGAGAGGAAGATGAGAGCAAGTTGAAAACGTAATTACCTTTCAAAACCGAGCTGAAACAAAGGAGCAAAGAAATGGAATAGTAAAATGGAGGGGGGAGGTTCTTTGTCGTTGGAAATTTGGGAGGTAGAAGATGATGGCAACTTTTGGGTGTTTGAAATAAGAGGAAAAAAGGGTTTTATTTTTACAAGTCCATATATTTACCAAAACGCCATTAATGAGATGACCACACTCATCTATTTGTAAATCCCATGGAGTTGGACTTTAATATTAAAACATGTCCAACATAAATATTTGTTTTTAAAACCCGAGGCCCAAAAGATTTCTTTAATTATAAGCCCGAAACTAAAAATATTATTTTATTATTTTCACCCGACCCCTAAACCCGGGTGTTACAAATTTACTTGTTTAAAGATGCATTTTTCAAGTGGCAAACATTTCTCATTTTTGTTTCATCATTTTCCCATCTTTTATTTCTTTATCCATTTCTTTTCAAGCATACATCTTTTTTGCAGAGTCAATGTTATTGATCGTATGAATGATTCTTGAATCTAATCCTGAGATAAAGGGGTAAAATATGAGTTCATGATTAATGGAGAAATCCCATATACAGATTATGAGTGTATTTTCCTCTCAGACATTGTTGTTAGGGTCCTTGAATGAAGTGATAACTCTAAAACATCTACCAACTGAAGACTTCTTATTTTCGACGATGTTTGTGTGTGAAATGACATTTGGTATTCCTTCATTTCCCTTCACGAAAAAGAAAAAAATCCATTTGTTGTCCCCCTTTGAGCCTAATATTTTTTTGTGATTTAACCCTAACCAAGGATCACTCCCCACACTAGGGGGCAAATAGGATGAAAATTGCAAGCAAAGGAACACGAAGAGTAAATGCCATAAACTGAAAATGAAAAGGACACAAAAAGAAAAAGCAAGGAAATGAAAAAGATAGAAAAAGAAAGAAAAGAAAAAGAAAAAGAAGAAGAAGAAGAAGAAAAGAGAAAAAAGGAAAAAAGAAATACGAAGGAAAATTTGAAATCCTTCAAACGAGATGTGTACCAGAAAAGGAAATGAACTCTAGGGTGAAAACCCAAAATGTGAAGTCTAGAGTAATCCAAAGAATAAAAGAAGAAGAACATAGATTTCATTAGGGAAGTTGATCCTTGGTTTAATCACCCTTTAAAATATGAATTTGAGCCTTTATATCCTTTCTTTGGCAACCCAAGCCTAGCCTACATTACAAGCCTTAAAAGACCATTTGGATCACACATGAATATTTGAGAAAAAGGAGTTCGTCTTTAGAACACATTCCGCCTAATTGAGTTAAACTTTCTTCAGGGACCTCGAGCTTCTAATGTTTGATTGAGATTAGAAAAGTGGGAAAATTTAAATTTGGGGAATGTGTGAGTAAAAGAGAGCCACCAAAAAGTGGGGCACTATTCGGTTGATGGATTCTTGAATCATTCATGCTTTGAATTTTGGGGCATCTTTGCCCTTTTCGTATGTTTGCCATGACTATTTTCTTAGAATCCCCATTTTTCGCCTTTTTCTTTCATCTTCCATGACTTTTTTTTTCTTTTAACTATCATTTCTAGCCTTTTTCTTGCATCCTACAAGTAGGCTGACATAGATTCATGTAAAGCAAAAGATTTCTTGGTACTAATCTCAACTGTAGGAGACCATGAACGAATGTTTCCATCACTTCAGAAAACAATTGAACCTCAGTTTGAATGGGGGCATCGCCTTGCATGAGAAGGTAAAAAGAAGAAGCACATGCGTTGAAGAGTTTGAAGTGGGTCGTGTTGTCAAGAAAGATCCACATATAAGATAAAAAAGCTCAGAAGCATGAAAATAGATAGAATTGCACTTGATAAGCAAATGATGCCATCAGATTGGGGCAGTCTACATGCCCTCAGTATTAGTAGGCATGAGAAGAAGAGATTGAAGCACCAACATCATTCAAAGATATTAAAGGTAGAAATAAGCTTTGCTGCAAGGATTTACACACAAGCAATTCAAGATGTCCTGCAGGGGCAAGAATTTGAGAATTCACAGGAAGCATTGAATATGCTTGATAAGGGGCATATGAAGACTTGAAGTATTCAAGACCACACAAGGAAGCCTTTCACTCAACATTGATGTATCAACTACAATGATAGTAGGTCTTGAGACATTTGCCTACGAAGATTGAATGTTTTCAATGAAGCAAAGAGATATGAAGAATGAGAATGGATAAGCAAAGACAATTGAAAGAGTCTTTCCATCCAACCAAGAATACAAGATCACTAGATTAAGTGAGCAAAGATCAAATGTTTTCCATGAGTCGAAAAAATACAGAGAAAAAGTATAACTGCTTATCTGGATTGAGCGAGCAAACGCGTGGAAAAATTAATTCTGAGAAAAAGAATTCAAAAAGCAAAAGAAATGAGACATGCATTCATGTTTTAGGCATCCCTAGGGGCATGCACATCATAATTGCATTGAATATTGCATTTTACCGGTACATGAAGGACCTTTCAGTAAAATAACCCACTTATTCATCCAAGCGTAAGGTGGATGAAACCCTTTTTGGAATCTGTTTATCTATTCGAGCATAAGGAGAATAGAACCCGCTTATTCATCCAAGCATAAAGAGGATGGAGTTTTTCAGAAGATTCGCTTATCTATTCGAGCACAAGGAGAATAGAACCCGCTTATTCATCCAAGCATATGGAGGATGAAGTTTTTCAGAAGATTCGCTTATCTATTCGAGAACAATGAGAATAGAACCCGCTTATTTATCCAAGCATAAGGAGGTTGAAGTTTTTCAGAAGACCTACTTATCTATTCTAGCACAAGGAGAATGGAACTCGCTTATTCATCCAAGCATAATGAGGATGAAATTTTTCAGAGGATTCACTTATTTGTTCAGGCGTAAGGAGAATAGAGTTCGCTTATTCATCTAAGCATAAGAAGGATGAATTTTTTTCCAGAAGGTTCGCTTATTCGTTCAGGCATAAGAAGAATGGAGTTCGCTTATTCATCCAAGCATAAGGATGATGAAGTTTTTTTTAGAAAATTCGCTTATCTGTTCAGGCGTAAGGAGAATGGAGCCCGCTTATTCATCCAAGGATAAGAAGGATGACATTTTTTCAGAAGATTTTCTTATCCGTTCAAGCGTAATGAGAATGGAGTTTGGTTATTCATCCAAGCATAAGAAGGATAATTTTTTTTCCAGAAGATTCACCTATCTGTTCGGGAAGAAAGAGAATGTTTGCTTATTCATTCAAGCATGAGAATGATGAAATCTTTTAAGAGTTTGCTTATTCATCCAAGCATAAGGAGGATGAAATCTTTTGAAGTCAGTTCGCTTATTCATCCAAGCATAAGGAAGATGAAAATTTTCAAAAGATTCACCTATCTGTTCGGGAGGAAAGAGAATGTTTGCTTATTCATCCAAGCATGAGGAGGATGAAATCTTTTCAGGTTCTGCTTATTCATCAAATCATAAGGAGGATGAAATCTTTTGAAGTCTATTTTCTTATTCATCTAAGCATAAGGGGATGAAATATTTTCAGAAGAATCCGCCTATTTGTTTGAGCATTTGGGAGAATAGAACTCAGCTCAACAATTCGGGCATTTGGGAGAATAGAATTAGCCTATCTATTTGAGCATGGAACCCAGCTCAACTATTTGGGCATTTGGGTGAATAGAACCCAGCTTAGCTATTCGAGTATAGGGAGAATAGAATCAGCCTTTCCGTTCGGGCGTTCAGAGAATGGAATCCGATCATCTATCCGGGCAAAAGGAGAATAGAACTAGCCTATCCGTTCGGGCATTTGAAGAATGAAATCCGCTCATCTATTCGGGCGTCTGGAGAATAGAACATGCCTACCCGTTTGGACAATAAGAGAATGGAGCCAATTTGAAAATTGGTGAAAATCAGTGCCTTTTGGTTTTTGCTTTATTTCTATTGCACAGAGATAAGCAAAGAGGGGCATCTGTTGTCACTAGATTTTCACCCCAATTTTAAATAATTTGGAAAAAATAAAAAAATCCTTTCTCCCTTGAAATAATAAAAGGCCCACCCTTCTCTAAGTTAAATAAAAAATACAACAAAAACCCATCTTTAAAAACCCATTTTTGAAGCCCATTTCAAAAGAGAAAAAGCAAAGCCCATTTAGAAATACAAAGCATATCTTTTGAAAAAAGAGAAAATTTGATAATAATTTTAATAAATAATAAAGATGGAAATAAATGTCGAAAAAAAGAAATAAATTGAAGACCAAAAAATAAAATAAATGTAATTAAAAATAGCAAAGAAAACAACTAAAAAAGAAAGAAAATAATGAGAAAAGGAAAAAAAAAAGAACCAGCGCGCGTTATGCGCCAGTGCGTGAGCCGCACGCGCAGGCTGGTTCCCTAGCAAACCCTCTCGTCGAACGTCGAGAGAGTCGTTCGATGTCGGCCGGCCACAGTTGCCATCGTCGTTGGTGTCGGTCGACGTGTCTTGTCGTCGCCGGCCCAATGGCACCAACCCCGTTTGCCGCTGCCGCCTGTGCTAGCCGCAATCTGCAAAAAACCGAAACAAGAGTTCAAATCCTAGGCTCGAATCAAGGAGAAAATTCAGCTTTGAATCTGAACCAAATCGGATAGGGTTTGAGGGGTTTTATCGAGAATCAAGTTCTTGGTCTAATTTTGGCTCCAATTTAGGGATTAAACGCGGATATTTGCTTGATTTGCAAGCTCAAGCATGTGTATATAAACCCCCTCTTCTCCATTGTTCAACACACCAATTTGAAGTGAAAATACACTTGAAAAAAAGCAAAAGGCTTAGGAAAAAATCCGAAAAATTCTCTAAAAGTTTTTCAAGAGTTGCTGGAAATTTTGGAGTTGAAGTTCGAGTTTGGAGGCTATTTTCCGGAGGCAATTAGGAGCGTTTCTAGAAGTTCATATTCGATTCTTCCTTCATCGTTTCGGTAAAATTTCTATCTTTCCTTTTTTTTGATCAATCGTATGATTTTATTGAGATAGAAATCATACAAAAAATCCAAACTCGGGCCTCATTAAAAACCTCCCTACACCTAAATGGAAGAAAAGAGTACCCAAGTTGGACCCGGAAATACACTCGATAGCAAGTACACGACACCCCTCCCTCGAAAAGAAAGAAACATAAAGCACACCACCTACCCACCCTCCCGTTGGCAGCCCAGCGACCCTGCTGTACTCCCCCGCACCCCTCACGCTACATCGCACCTAACTCTCAGGCGTATTACCATACCATCGAGCCCCTGCCCAACAGCCGATCACAGGTGCCGCTCTCCCCATAGTCGACTAAAATCCCACACGCAACCAATCCCGCCGATCGACCCCTCCCTTGGCTAGCGTATCCGCAATACCATTAGCTTCACGATTCGCATGTTGGAAAGTGCAATTCACTTCACGACATGCTCGATCAATCCTCCGAAACAACCAATTATATCTCCAAGGTCTACTCTCCGTATTTAATACCCAAGAAAGAGCTACTAACGAATCAGATTCCAGAACACAAGGCCATGCACGCCATTGCGATCCGTTAAACGCCTCAAGGGCATAGCAAATCGCATGAATTTTAGCTTCGTTCGAATTAATAATGCCCAACGGACCAGCAAACATTGTCAACATCCTACCCCCTGCATCGCGTAACACCCCACCACATCCCGCTAGTCCCGGTTTTCCTCTAGCTGAATCATCAACATTAAACTCGACCATATTTGCCAATGGCGGCACCCACACCACCCCTACCCGAGGCCTAATGACCCGTCCCCTAGTCTCACACCACCAAGGGCAGTCCCACCACACCGATTCCACAAGCATTGCGGTGTGGTCCAGCACATTCACCCAAGAGAAAGCACGCAACTTAATGGTAAAAAATAAATCTGACGATGAAACTCTCTTACCATTGAACAATAAGTCGTTGCGAGCGAGCCACATGGACCATAACACCGCTGCACAACTCGACATCCACCAATGTCTAACCATCCCTCGAAAAGGTCCATCGAGGATCATATGCACAAAGGCCACTACCGACGCCGGCCGAACCACCTCCACCTTCCACCAAACAAAAAACAGTGACCATACCTGCCACATCCATCGACAATGCAGCAAGATATGATTCGCCTCATCCTCCCCCTCCCCACACCATCGACAATAAAAATCTTGTACCTCTAAATGCACCCCACGGTCTCGCAACAAGCACAAAGTAGTTAACCGATCAAGGAGGACAAACCACACAAAGCACTGTACCTTCGGCGGTGTTAACAACGACCAAATACCTACATTATCCCATTCGGCTTCCCCTTCCAATCCAAAAGTCGCCATTAAGCGCGACAACTTAGCCACCGAGAAAGTACCCGTCGAAGTATGTTTCCAAATCCATTTGTCCACCACCTCCTCAACAAGTTGTAACGCGCCCACCACACTTCGCAATTCACACAATTGTGCCTCCTCAAACGCGCGCAATTGTCGTGAAAAGAAAACCCCCCACCTCGCATGTCCCAAGGAATGATCAAGTGAGTAATCATATACCAACGCCCATTTATTCACCGCAAGCCGATATAAATGCGGAAATACCTCACATAACGGAACCTCCAAGCACCATCTATCGCGCCAAAATAGAGCCTTCTTCCCGTTCCCAATCAACCATAAGAAATTTGGCAATCCCATAAAATTATTTACACTAACCTCATGTTGGGTCTCAATAATTTGTCGCCAAACAGTCGACATAGCACGCTTTTGGTCTATCGTCATCCTTCGATGTAACATATCAGTCCCATATTTCGCAGCCAAAATATCCTTCCACAACGATCCCTCATCCACCTTAAAACGCCACAACCATTTTGCCAAAAAAGCCAAATTTTTCTTGTTCAAATCGACCACTCCCAAACCGCCAAATTGTCGCGGCCTACATACCACCTTCCAGCTAACTCTGCTCATCTTACGTTTCTCCTTCGTGACCCCCATAGAAAGCTTCGACGGATACGATCCAATCGTCTAATCACGCCTTTAGGCACAACAAAAACACCCATATAATAGATAGGAAGAGCAGATAATACTGAATTTAACAATGTCAACCGAGCAGCAAACGATAAAGAATCCCTCTTCCACCCAGCTAAGCTTTTCCGAAATCTCTGTATCAAAGGCTCCCACACTTTAATACTGCGTGGATTTACACCCATCGGCAATACAAGGTATGTCATCGGTAAGCTCCCTAAACCACATCCCAAAACATCAGCCATCGCACATAACAAGTTCTCCTCCACGCCAATTCCATACAAGCATGATTTGGCGTAATTGATCTTTAGGCCTGAACTATATTCAAAGCAAGTAAAAATTCGCTTTAAATTTTGTGCCATCCATACATCCCCCTGAAAGAACAACACTGTGTCGTCCGCAAATTGCAAGTGCGACACAAAGCACCCATCCACCACACACACACCCCTTAGCAACCCCCTTCTCCGCCTCTAGCAATAAGACATGCAGCAACTCAGCCACCATCACAAATAACAACGGTGATAAAGGATCACCTTGTCGCACTCCTCGCTTCATCGGAAATTCTTTTGTCGGGAAGCCATTAAGCAAGATTGACAACCGTGCTGTGCTAAAACAAGTGCGCATCCAATTCATCCACATTTTCCCAAATCCCATCCTTTGCTGAATTTTCTCTAAACATCCCCATTTCACACAGTCATAGGCTTTGGCGAAGTCAAGTTTCAACAAAACCCCACCCTCGCCGCTTCGCTGCATCGAATGTAGTACCTCATTCGCCAACATAATCCCATCAACAATTTGCCGTCCTCTAACAAAAGCGGATTGCACATCGCTAATAACCAACGGCAGCACCTTTTGTAATCGTTTAGCTAGACATTTCGCCACAATTTTATAAATTGAGTTCAAAAGGCAAATTGGCCGAAAGTCCCCAATTTCTCTCGGATTGTCTTTCTTCGGAATCAAGGTAACAAAAGTGGAATTCACGCCCTTTGGTAGCTCTCCCGACACATGAAATTCGTGCAACACTTGCATCACATCATCCTTCAAAAAATTCCAGCTCTTCTTGAAAAAATCAAATGTGAAACCATCAGGGCCTGGTGCCTTCGACCCATCACAACTCCATACCACTGCCCTTACTTCCTCCTCACTAAATGCCATCTCTAACCCCGCTGCCATTTCCCCGGGTACCTGTTTAAACACAACTGCCATATCAACATCCCCGAAGCAACGCGTAGCAGCAAAGTGCTTCCTAAATTCATCATAAACCATGAGCCGAAGGCGATCCGGATTTGTTTCCCATATGCCATTAACAAGCAGCCCCGTAATGCCATTTTTTAATGCTCGCAATTTGGCCGAACGATAAAAGTATGCGTATTCCCATCCCCCTCTCGCAGCCATCTCACCCTTGCTTTTTGTCTCCATATCGACTCCCTCATCCGTGTTAAAGACCACAAATCCTGTTGGTAATTTCGGCGTTGTTTCAATTGAGAATCCGAAGCTGCATTTGTGCTTATTAATCTGTCAATTAGATTAATAGCATTGGTCTTGGTATCAATCCGATTGTCTATATTACCAAACACCCGCTTGTTCCAATCTCGCAAAAATATTTTCATTCCCCGTAGCTTTGAAACCACACCCCCACCCTCCAGCATGTTCGACAATCTCCCCCATTCTTCCTCCAAATCCCGTAAACAGCCCCTATTCTCCATCCAAACATTAAGAAACTTAAACGGTTTCGGTCCCCAATCCAACACATCATTCACAAGTAGTAATGGCGTGTGATCCGACAATCCCCTCGGTAAAGATGATAATCTCAAATTAGTGAATTTATCCACCCAATGCATAGACACCAAGCACCTATCAATTCTGCTACATTTGCTATCCGGACCAAACCACGTATATGACAATCCATGCAAAGGTAAATCACAAAGACCAGTATCTTGAATGAAATTCACAAATAAATCCATACCTCTATCCGTCGATACACAGCCTTGTCGCTCCGATATTGTCGTTACTGCATTAAAATCACCAATGAGGCACCACGGTATGTCACGCGATAAAATCTCCCTCTCAATTTCGGTCCACAACAGCCCTTGTTGCGTTGCATCACATGGTGCATATACACCTACCATCCCGCAATTCCAACCCTCATATGTCCAACAACCCTCAATCACCACGAATCGTTCCCTCACAAGCTTCCGATTAACTTTAAATCTAGTCGTCTCCCAACACAATAAAATTCCCCCCGATCGCCCTATTGATGGCGAAAAACAAAATCAAAAGAATCCGATACCCAAATACTCCTTAATAGCAATGTTGTGATATCTTCCAACTTCGTCTCCACAATAATCACACAATCCCCCCTATGTTGTCGTAGTAAATTCCGTACCCCTCTCCTCTTCGCTGCAGTACCCAACCCCCGCACATTCCACGACAACATCCGCATCGTTCGATTACAATTGGATTGGTTCGCGCGCCTCAATAAGGCGAGCAATGTCTTTGATGACGTTCTCTTCGTTCCCAATTGTTTCAGCCCCCAGCAATTTTCCCAACTCCCACGTTTCCTGTGCCTCCCTAAGAATACTTTGTTTCCGCTGTAGAAAATCCGAGTCCGAAAGAGACCCGTTAGCCAATTCCATCGAAGGTGGTTTTGGATTTTTTCTTGGGCGACCCCTTCCCCTCTTCTCTACTGCCAAACCTTTTTCCTCCGCGTTATCTTCCTTCCCCGACGAGTGTAGAATTTCCGAAAGGTGTCACACTCGTCGTTGTTTACCTTTATACTCTATTAGTGCGGCAATCCCAGCCCTAGAATTAGGCCCATTTTCCACTGTATCCTCATGTTGCATCGCAACCATCACCGTCTCCAAATCCTTGTTCCCACTGCCAACGGGTAATTCCCCCTCGCTACTGACTATGGCCAATACTTTATCGCCACTGCCGTCGTGTATTTTATCGCCACTGCCGTCGCGCAATTCACATTCACTAATGTCCATACTACGATATTCGACTACCTCCCTTTCGACGATACCCACCTCCTCATCCGCCATACCCGAATTTGCCCTTCCCGAATTTACTTCTTCACTCGAATTTGGTTCAATTACCCTATCGTCTCGCCTTTTGTTGTCATCCCATAATTTATTGATCATCCAACTTTTCGGGGAGGGCATGCTAAACGAGTTTGGGACCACTGTCTCCTCCTCGTCATCACAATCTGACTTAGTTGTTATTTGCACCCTTGTCTCTTCTTTTTCTTCCATATCCATCGGATGTTCTCCCCCCTCCGAATGCTCCAAACTTCCCTCGTCATCCCCATTCCGATTCAACAAACTGGGGTCAGAAATTTCATGCACTCGAATTCTATATTTTTTATCGCCAATAGCAACATCAGTTGTTTCCTCTATCGAGAAGAACCAGTCCGTTTCAATAAGGAATTGCGCTTTCTCAAACGATGCAGGAGCGTCAGTCTTCTCATCCACACAAATCAATTCACCCCACAGCGCTGCGATGTTTCGATATGTGCCCTCGGACCAGGCATGTATCGGAAATCCACACACCGACACCCATACGCGTCTATTGGGAATCACACAGTCAGGCGACCATTCGGACACATTTTCTAACCATGGCTCAAAGCATCCAGATTTAATGCAATCATCCCTTGTCTCCCCATTGGGAAACATTAGAAGTACGAGTGATCCCGCAATTCGCATTAAAGAGAACTCCCTCTTGGTTGCTCTCAATTCCGATGCCAATTCCATTATTGATCGCGGTTGTCGACAGAATCCCACCGCACAATTCTTTAGTATAGCCAGTTTGTCCTCATCAATTATACCCTCAAACCTACGATAATCTTTCATTGTCGCTCTTTTATCTCCCTTTGTGCTGCCGCTAGCCGCTGTTTTTCCTCCTTGGAAACCCTCGTCGAAACCCCCCCCAGCCCTAGAGAAACCTTTTCGTCGGTGCCAAAACGCATCTCTCGTGTCTCGTTGTGCCAATTGTACTGTTAATTTTGATCCATACAGGCGAAACACATTGAATCTCTCTATTACACGATCTGCTTCAACCTTCGTTTTCATTCGAACGAACCCAAACCTAGATCCATCCCTAGCCCTCTTCGTCGGCACAAATACATCCACCACCACCCCATGTCTATCAAAGACTTGCCAAACCCCTTTCCAGTGGAGTTGCGCCGGTAGGTTTCCGACGAATAAGGTCCAACATGGCCGTGGTGCTCTCCCGTCGGTTTGATGCATAATCGTATGTGCCAAACCGACTAAGTTTTATAACGATTATTCTATCTTTCCTTTTAATTTTTATTCAGTATTTTTTATGTTTGTTCTTGGTTGAATTTTTGTGTTTGTGTTTTTTTTGGATTTTAGGTTGTGTTCTTGAAGTCGGAAAATCGTTTCACGATTACGGCAATGTTTTCGTTTTAAATTTCCGTTTAATTTTGGTTTGATCTTTAAAAATGTTGTTAGGAATGTTTTGATCTTTAGAAATACAAAAATGAAAAATTAAAAGTGTTTAAATTAAAATGCAAGAATAAAATGAGTTAATGTGGTTTAATTGAAAAAACTTAAAGTTAGGGATTTAATTAGGAAAAAACAATAATGCATAGGTGGAAATAATAAAGGGTCTTGATTTTAAAAAATATAAAAAGTTTTTTTTTATTTTTGTTTTAATAATAAATGGGTTAAGTGATTTTAAAAGAGAAATACAATAAGGATTTTTTTAGAAAAAAAAATAAATAAGTAATAAAGTTTTTTTTAAAGAAAAGAGAAAAAAATAAAAAGATTTTAAAGTAAAAGTTTAGGGTTTTAGGAAGAAATAAAATTTTGAAAATTTTTTTAAAGGGAAATCTTTTCAAAAAATAAGGTTTATTGTAAAAAAGTCATATTTTAAAGAATTTTTTTAAAAAAAATGAAAAAGTTTTTAATGAGAAATTCTTTTAAAAAAAGTGAAAAAAACATAAAATGAAAAAAAGCTAAAAAATGTAAAAAAAAGGAAATGAAATGTCTTGGTTTTAAAAGTAAAAAAGTAAAAAAAGAAATAAAAGTTTTTCAAAAGAATTAATAAAAAGGAAAAAACACAAAATAAAGTTCGAGTTGCTTGCTTGTTTTTTTAGAAATAGATTAAAACTTAGGACTAGGTTCTAAAGCTTAGATAGAGACGTGTTTGTTGAAAAATTACTTCACAAAAAAATAATAAGACACACTTAAAAAACTTAAACTTTTAATTAGGAATAAAAGACTTAGACATATTTTTTAGGTTTTTAATAATCAAACCTGGAATAAATATAAAATGCTCAACACACTAAATTTTCATGTTCTTTGAAAAAGTGTAATTAATTTAATGCGGTGTCATATCAAACGAGAATGACGAGTTAGTGCCAAATATGTTGGCGGTGATTAAAGTTCATCTCCCGGGCGATAAGGCTGTTAAAATAGACTAATATTCATTAAACGGACAAATAAAGTCGAACCTTTGTGAACTTGCAAATTCCAGTTTTGAAAACGATTTTAAAACCAATTTAGGTACCAATTTTGGGTGTCGTGGGGTGCTAACCCTTCCCCACGCGGAACCGACCCCCGAACCTATTTTCTGATTTTTGCAGACCAAAACCGTTGTTTTATTAAGACGAAACATTTTCTTAGAATAACATTGTTTTAAAGTGCTCCAATCAAACTTTTTTCAAAAAAAAATTGGTGGCGACTCCGTGTTTTTTTTTAAGTTTTCCAAAAAGTCGAAGCCTCCTAAAAAAGGGTTTCGACACCATACATACCGAACCACTAAAAAGAGTGAAAAAGGAAATTTTGTCTCGGCCGAAATTTGAAGCATGTTAACATTTGTTAGGCAAGCTTAACTTGACCTAGGTTTTTTTCCAATGAAGAAATTTAAAATCTTTAGATGCCTATGCAAGTATAATAGTAATGCCAAGATTGCTTGTCAATTGATCTCTAATTTTGGGAATTGAATTACACTTAAAAACATAGTATGCATCTAGTTCTCTAGCAAACTTAGAATTTCTGAAACTATGCTCATAATTGAATAATTGAAAATAAAGCAAAAAAATGATGCCATGGTAAATATTGAAAATAAATAAGGAAACAATGCTCTGCCAAGGCACTGAAAAAAAAATTGAACTCTCCTCTACCTAGAGATAATAAGTTACTTGGGGCTTCGTGGTATTTTCCCTCTTAGTTCTCAAGTCCAAAACTTTAGGTATGAGTTGAAGAAAAAACCTAGTGATGTCTGGATTAAGGTGGGGATTCGTGGTGTGCTCCCTCTTATTACTCACGCTAAACAACATCAAGAGGTTAGCTTAAGTTAATTCCAGGAAAAAAACCTAGGCAAGAAAAGAGAAAAAATTTATAATTCTGAGTTTAGGTAGTTGATTTGACTAAGGGAGTTAGTGGACACTTGATGCATATTGCCTACACTTCATGCACTTTCATGCCCTAAGACTAGAGTTATTTTGATGCTCTTGAATTTTCTATCTGCTTGACATTACAGTACTAAGATAACTGAGGACAGACCTGTGCCAACTTCTGCTTGCCAGCATCTGTTGGCATGTCAACCAAAATTTTGCTGAGGTACTATTTTCACCATTTTTATTTTTGTTTTTGTTTTGCATTACTTGAGGACAAGCAATGAGCTAGGTGTGGGGGAGTGTTGACGCTCCAAAAGTAATGTTTTTCATGCCTATTTCACATGCTCTTTCTTGTCTTTTAAGTACATTTAGGTCAAAAATCATGCATTTGCATAAAGAGTTAGGAACTAGTGCAATGCCAGAGTGAAGTGATAGGCATCTTTATTATCTTAATCAACTATTTGAAATCCTATTTACATGGATTTTCATTTGTAAAAAATATATGCATGAGTCGACTAGTCTTTTCTCTCATGTAATCGTCGATGTGAGCAATGTCAGGGCCTTGTGTATACACCGATATCCGAAAGATTATGAGAATGTCCTACCCAAAGAAAAGAAACACATAGCCATGGATGATACCATGGAAGGTATATTGGAACTCAAGTCTTTCAAGGAGATTATATTTAAAAGAAAATTGTTGAGATATTTCATTTTGATATAACTTAAAGAAAAATGTTTTTGGACTTAAACTAATTTGCAAAAATATTTTTAAAGTCCATAAACTTGAAAATATGTTTGAGATGTTTTCAAAGGCCCTGAGTACCGGTACATATCGACTCGTACCGATACCCATAGTGCCCGTACTGGTACAAATTTCTGTGTACCGATATGCCCTTTTGTCCGCTTATTTTGACAAATTCCAGTAGTCATTTAGTGTACTGATACTACCTCAGCCATACTGATACACAAGGGTGTACCGATACCTATCCACGCGTACCGATAAAGATGAGCCCAAAAATAAATTTAATACTGGAAATAAAGTCCCGAACGGCTCCAAAAGCAAGCTTAACGGCTAGTAACAACTACAAACTCTTTAGAGGGTTTAAAAGACCTCTTCAAGCAGCCATACAACAAAAAGAAACAACTTGCCAACCTTCATGTATTGAGAAATCAAGTTTAGTGCTTAAATTGTCACATCTTTTGTAGAAAACACTAGTGAGCCGAATTGTCACATTTGCTCAAGTGTTTAGGATTTTGGGTGTGAGCATAAATTGTAAACACATTTGCCTTGTAAGGGTTTTCATTGTTTGCTTATTTGTTTTTCTCTTGTAAGAGAGTGTTTTCAAGACATTGGGGTATAAGTCTTGGTTGTGAGGGTTATCTCCTTGATTCCTGAAAAAGGAAAGAAAATTAGTGAATTTGTAGAAAATCCTTAGTGTGGATAGCTAAGGTAGTGGAGGTAGACTTGGTTCAGAAGTCGAACCACTATAAATCATCATGTCAATATCTTTATTACTTAGCCATTCATCCACCATAGCAAAAATCCAATTCACCCACTTGGCTATCTCAATTGATCGTTCGAGTCTCCCAACAAAAATCGAAGAGGCAAATGAAGACAAATTCATACAAACGCCATTTTTTCTTAAGAACAGATAGGTCATTTGAACTCATCCCTAATTTTGAGGAGACATAAATTTTCATCATACATGGTTTAATATAATATTTCCATCCTGATACTATTTGTGCAACTTGAGATCGAAAGAGAAGCCTTCATCATTATATTTCATGGGAAAACATAATTATAAGAAATATTTACATATATATATATATATGTATAAGAGAGAGAGAGAGCTACATCCCACAAGTGCTAGAACAAAACAAACAAAAAGAAATGTATGCCAAGTTCAAGCAGGGGTATTCCCAACCCAGTTCCCTTTCCTTCAACCGCTTCATCATCATCTCCTGAGCTATCGACCAACGACACATGAGTACTAGGCTCATGAGCAAGAGAAATCACAGTGGACCATTTTCCGCGGCGAAGGTTTCACATGAAGGATCACTAGGGTTTAGTAAATCAAACTCAACCTTCGCACTATCCTTATAATGAACCTTGAAGTTCACAAGCGAATGGTCGAACGGACTAGGAGCCACCTGAACGGCTAATACTGCGCTCTTCTCCTGATTTCATACGCATGTGGCCAGATGTCTGGAGGTAGCGGCCGTAACCTCCTTAGCATCTTTTGCAACCACTACAGCCAACGTGTGAGCATGATCAACCTTCATTTTCTCCATCTCCTCTTTCATATGCTCTATGCATTTCTCCAACTCACCAATATGAGCCAGCTGACTAACCCTCTCTTC
This sequence comes from Hibiscus trionum, assembly GCA_030270665.1. Taxonomy (NCBI): domain Eukaryota; kingdom Viridiplantae; phylum Streptophyta; class Magnoliopsida; order Malvales; family Malvaceae; genus Hibiscus; species Hibiscus trionum. Next base: position 10,937,389 of record BSYR01000027.1, on the reverse strand, counting down.
TTCTAACCATCAAAGCCAAAGAGCCCGCCTGAATCCCTAGGATCACTAGGGCTACTTTATAACCTTCCCTCACCTAAGGGGGTGAGTGTTAGTACCTACAAATACTCACCACCACATGTAAAGGAGTCACATCCTGCAAACTCAAACCATGGTCCAATGACGATAACCTACCCTTGTGAACCCTCACATAGGTGAAAAAGCGAAAGTAACTCGTGATAAGCAAACAAGTTACGAACGCAGCCAAAGCAACATTATTTAGCAATCACGTGCCAGTACACGTGATCGTTATCGATAACGATTCGAACCTAGGACTTCAAATCACAGCCAATCCAATAATTAGGCCAAGACAACCCCATTGTGACACATGTCGGGGGTAATATAAAGGAACACATGCAGAAAGTGAAACACCACGATCTTCCACTTTCTGTATCACAAAACACATTAGAAAAACTACACCAATGCTGAGACCAGAACAACCACCATGTAACCCCTACACCTGACCTAGAAGAAAATAACGAAATTAGGAAGTCACGTTTGAAAACTTTACGCTCAAGAAGAAATACACTTGAACGCCGAGGAGAGTCATTCGACGTCTACCGGCCACGGCTGCCATCGCTGTTGGTGTCGGTCGAAGCGTCCCGCCGTCGCCGACCCAACGGCACCAACCCCGCTCGCAGCTGCCGCCTGTGCTAGCCGGAATCTGCAAAAAACCTAAACAAGAGTTCAAACCCTAGGCTCAAATCAAGGGGAAAATTCAGCTTCAAATCTGAACCAAATCGGATAGGGTTTGAGGGGATTTATCGAGAATCAAGTTCTTGGTCTAATTTTGGCTCCAATTTAGGGATTAAACATGGGTATTTGCTTGATTTGCAAGCTCAAGCTTGTGTATATAAACCCCCTCTTCTCCATTGTTCAACACACCAATTTGAAGTGAAAATACACTTGAAAAAAAAGCATAGGGCTTACGAAAAAATTCGAAAAATTCTCTAAAAGTTTTTCAAGAGTTGCTGGAAATTTTGGAGTTGAAGTTCGAGTTTGGAGGCAATTTTCCGGAGGCAATTAGGAGCATTTCGAGAAGTTCATATTCGAGTTCTTCGTTCATCGTTTCGGTAAAGTTAATGTGGATTTTAGGTAATATTTTTTGTGTGTTTGTGTTTGTGTTTTTTTTTGCTCTAATGTGAATTTTTGTGTTTGTGTTTTTTGTGGATTTTAGGTTGTGTTCTTGAAGTCGGAAAATCGTTTCACGATTCCGGTAATGTTTTTGTTTTAAATTTCCGTTTAATTTTGGTTTGATCTTTAAAAAATTGCACGCTTTTAAAAATGTTGTTAGAAATGTTTTGATCTTTAGAAATGTAGAAATGAATTTTTAAAAGTGTTTAAATTAAAATGCAAGAATAAAATGAGTTAATGTGGTTTAATTGAAAAAACTTAAAGTTAGGGATTTAATTAGGAAAAAATAATAATGCATGGGTGGAAATAATAAAGGGGCTTGATTTTAAAAAAAATATTTTTTAATTTTAGTTTTAATAATAAATGGGTTAAGTGATTTTAAAAGAGAAAAATAATAAGGATTTTTTAGAAAAAAATAAGTAATAAAGTTTTTTTTAAAAGAAAAGAGAAAAAATAAAAAAGATTTTAAAGTAAAAGTTTAGGGTTTTAGGTAGAAATAAAATTTTGAAAAAAGCTTAAAGGGAAATCTTTTCAAAAAATAAGGTTTATTTTAAAAAGTTATATTTTAAAGAAAAGCTTTTAAAAAATGAAAAAGATTTTAAACAGAAAATCTTTTTGAAATGAAAAAAAGTAAAAAAGTGAAAAAACATAAAAATGGAAAAAAAAAACTAATAAAATGTAAAAAAAAAGGATAAAGAAGGGTCTTGGTTTTAAAAGTAAAAAAGTAAAAAAGAAGGAATAAATGTTTTCTAAAAGAATTAATAAAAAGGTAAAAAAGGGTAATGAGAATGGAGTTTGGTTATTCATCCAAGCATAAGGAGGATAATTTTTTTTCTCCAAAAGATTCACCTATCTGTTTGGGAGGAAAGAGAATGTTTGCTTATTCATTCAAGCATGAGGAGGATGAAATCTTTTAAGAGTTTGCTTATTCATCCAAGCATAAGGAGGCTGAAATCTTTTGAAGCCAGTTCGCTTATTCATCCAAGCATAAGGAAGATGAAAATTTTCAAAAGATTCACCTATCTGTTCGGGAGGAAAGAGAATGTTTGCTTATTCATCCAAGCATGAGGAGGATGAAATCTTTTAAGGTTCTGCTTATTCATCCAATCATAAGGAGGATGAAATCTTTTGAAGTCTATTTTCTTATTCATCCAAGCATAAGGGGATGAAATATTTTCAGAAGAATCCACCTATTTGTTTGAGCATTTGGGAGAATAGAACTCAGCTCAACAATTCGGGAATTTGGGAGAATAGAACCCAGCTCAGCTATTCGAGCGTAAGGAGAATAGAATTAGCTTATCTATTTGAGCATGGAACCCAGCTCAACTATTTGGGCATTTGGGTGAATAGAACCCAGGTTAGCTATTCAGGTATAGAGAGAATAGAATCAGCCTTTCCGTTCGGGTGTTTGGAGAATGGAATCCGATCATCTATCCGGGAAAAAGGATAATAGAACTAGCCTATCTGTTCGGGCATTTGGAGAATGGAATCCGCTCATCTATTCGGGCGTCTGGAGAATAGAACATGCCTATCCGTTTGGACAACAGGAGAATGGAGCCACTTGGAAAATTGGTGAAAATCAGTGCCTTTTGGTCTTTGCTTTATTTCTACTGCACAGAGATAAGCAAAGAGGGGCAGCTGTTGTAACTAGATTTTCACCCCAATTTTAAATAATTTGGAAAAAAAATAAAAAAATCCTTTCTCCCTTGAAATAATAAAAGGCCCACCCTTCTCTAAGTTAAATAAAAAATACAACAAAAACCCATCTTTAAAAACCCATTTTTGAAGCCCATTTCAAAAGAGAAAAAGCAAAGCCCATTTAGAAATACAAAGCCTATCTTTTTTAAAAAAAGAGAGAAAATTTGATAATAATTTTAATAAATAATAAAGGTGGAAATAAATGTTGAAAAAAAGAAATAAATTGAGGACCAAAAAATAAAATAAATGTAATTAAAAAACAACAAAGAAAACAATTAAAAAAGAAAGAAAATAATGAAAAAAGGAACCAGCGCGCGTTACGCGCCAGTGCGTGAGCCGCACACGCAGGCTGGTTCCCTAGCAAACCCTCTCGTCGAACGTCGAGGAGAGTCGTTCGGTGTCGGCCAGCCACATCTGCCATCGTCGTTGGTGTCGGTCGACGTGTCTCGCCGTCGCCGGCCCAACGGCACCAACCCCGTTTGCCGTTGCCGCCTGTTCTAGCCGGAATCTTCAAAAAATCGAAACAAGAGTTCAAACCCTAGGCTCGAATCAAGGGGAAAATTCAGCTTCGAATCTGAACCAAATCAGATAAGGTTTGAGGGGTTTTATCGAGAATCAAGTTCTTGGTCTAATTTTGGCTCCAATTTAGGGATTAAACGCGGATATTTGCTTGATTTGCAAGCTCAAGCATGTGTATATAAACCCCCTCTTGTCCATTGTTCAACACACCAATCTGAAGTGAAAATACACTTGAAAAAAAAGCAAAAGGCTTAGGAAAAAATCCGAATAATTCTCTAAAAGTTTTTCAAGAGTTGCTGGAAATTTTGGAGTTGAAGTTCGAGTTTGGAGGCAATATTCCGGAGGCAATTAGGAGCGTTTCGAGAAGTTCATATTCGATTCTTCCGTCATCGTTTCTGTAAAATTTCTATCTTTCCTTTTAATTTTTATTCAGTATTTTTTTATGTTTGTTCTTGGTTGAATTTTTGTGTTTGTGTTTTTTTTATTTTAGATTGTGTTCTTGAAGTCGGAAAATCGTTTCACCATTACAGTAATGTTTTCGTTTTAAATTTTCGTTTAGTTTTGGTTTGATCTTTAAAAATTTGCATGCTTTTAAAAATGTTGTTAGGAATGTTTTGATCTTTAGAAATATAGAAATGAAAAATTAAAAGTGTTTAAATTAAAATGCAAGAATAAAATGAGTTAATGTGGTTTAATTGAAAAAAATTAAAGTTAGGGATTTAATTAGGAAAAAACAACAATGTATGGGTGGAAATAATAAAGGGTCTTGATTTTAAAAAATATAAAAAGGTTTTTTTTTTAATTTTTGTTTTAATAATAGATGGGTTAAGTGATTTTAAAAGAGAAAAACAATAAGGATTTTTTTAGAAAAAAAGAAATAAGTAATAAAGTTTTTTTTAAAGAAAAGAGAAAAAATAAAAAAGATTTTAAAGTAAAAGTTTAGGGTTTTAGGAAGAAATAAAATTTTAAAAAAAATCTTAAAGGGAAATCTTTTCAAAAAATAAGGTTTATTGTAAAAAAGTCATATTTTAAAGAAAAAAATTTTAAAAAATGAAAAAGTTTTTAATGAGAAATTCTTTTTGAAAAGAAAAAAAGTAAAAAAAAAGGTGAAAAACATAAAAGTGAAAAAAAAAGCTAAAAAATGTAAAAAAGGAAATGAAATGTCTTGGTTTTAAAAGTAAAAAAGTAAAAAGAAGAAATAAAGGTTTTTCAAAAGAATTAATAAAAAGGAAAAAACACAAAATAAAGTTCGAGTTGCTTGCTTGTTTTTTTAGAAATAGATTAAAACTTAGGACTAGGTTCTAAAGCTTAGATAGAGACGTGTTTATTGAAAAATTACTTCACAAAAAAATAATAAAACACACTTAAGCAAACTTAAACTTTTAATTAGGAATAAAAGACTTAGACATATTTTTTAGGTTTTTAATAATCGAACCTAGAATAAATATAAAATGCTCAACACACTAAATTTTCATGTTGTTTGTAAAAGTGTAATTAATTTAATGCGGTGTCATATCAAACGAGAATGACGAGTTAGCGCCAAAAATGTTGGAGGTGATTAAAGTTCATCTCCTGGGCGATAAGGCCGTTAAAATAGACTAATATTCATTAAACGGACAAATAAAGTCGAACCTTTGTGAACTTGCAAATTCCAGCTTTGAAAAAGATTTTAAAACCAATTAGGTACCAATTTTGGGTGTCGTGGGGTGCTAACCCTTCCCCACGCGGAACCGACCCCCGAACCTATTTTCTGATTTTTGCTTACCAAAACCGTTGTTTTATTAAGACGAACCATTTTCTTAGAATAACATTGTTTTAAAGTGCTCCAATCACACTTTTTTCAAAAAAAATTTGGCGGCGACTTTGTGTTTTATTTAAGTTTTCCAAAAAGTCGAAGCCTCCTAAAAAAGGGTTTCGACACCATACATACCGAACCACTAAAAAGAGTGAAAAGGAAATTTTGTCTCGGCCGAAATTTGAAGCATGTTAATATTTGTTAAGCAAGCTTAACTTGACCTAGGTTTTCTTCCAATGAAGAAATTTAAAATCTTTAGGTGCCTATGCAAGTATAATAGTAATGCCAAGATTGCTTGTCAATTGATCTCTAGTTTTGGGAATTGAATTACACTTAAAAACGTAGTATGCATCTAGTTCTCTAGCAAACTTAGAATTTCTGAAACTATGCTCATAATTGAATAATTGAAAATAAAGCAAAAAAATGATGCCATGGTAAATATTGAAAATAAATAAGGAAACAATGCTCTGCCAAGGCACTGGAAAAAAATTGAACTCTCATCTACCTAGAGATAATAAGTTACTTGGGGCTTCGTGGTATTCTCCCTCTTAGTTCTCAAGTCCAAAACTTTAGGTATGAGTTGAAGAGAAAACCTAGTGATGTCTAGATTAAGGTGGGGATTCGTGGTGTGCTCCCTCTTATTACTCACGCTAAACAATATCAAGAGGTTAGCTTAAGTTAATTCCAGGAAAAAAAACCTAGGCAGGAAAAGAGAAAAAAAAATTATAATTCTGAGTTTAGGTAGTTGATTTGACTAAGGGAGTTAGTGGACACTTGATGCATATTGCCTACACTTCATGCACTTTCATGCCCTAAGACTAGAGTTATTTTGATGCTCTTGAATTTTCTATCTGCTTGACATTATTGTACTAAGATAACTGAGGACAGACCTGTGCCAACTTCTGCTTGCCAGCATCTGTTGGCATGCCAACCAAAATTTTGCTGAGGTAATATTTTCACCATTTTTATTTTTGTTTTTATTTTGCATTACTTGAGGACAAGCAATGAGCTAGGTGTGGGGGAGTGTTGACGCTCCAAAAGTATTGTTTTTCATGCCTATTTCACATGCTCTTTCTTGTCTTTTAAGTACATTTAGTTGCATTTAGGTCAAAAATCATGCATTTGCATAAAGAGTTAGGAACTAGTGCAATGCCAGAGTGAAGTGATGGGCATCTTTATTATCTTAATCAACTATTTGAAATCCTATTTACATGGATTTTCATTTGTAAAAAATATATGCATGAGTCGACTAATCTTTTCTCTCATGTAATCGTCGATGTGAGAAATGTTAGTGCCTTGTGTATACACCGATATCCATAAGATTATGAGAATGTCCTACCCAAAGAAAAGAAACACAGAGCCATGGATGATACCATGGAAGGTATATTGGACCTCAATTCTTTCAAGGAGATGATATTTAAATGAAAATTGTTGAGATATTTCATTTTGATATAACTTAAAAGAAAAATGTTTTTGGACTTAAACTAATTTGAAAAAATATTTTAAAAGTCCATAAACTTGAAAAATATGTTTGAAATGTTTTCAAAGGGTTTTTGACATGTTTTAATGATTTTAAATAGCCAAAGTGTAAAAAACAGGCCCTGAGTACCAGTACAGATCGACTCGTACCGATACCCAGAGTGCCCGTACTGGTACAAATTTCTGTGTACCGATATGCCCTTTTGTTCACTTATTTTGACAAATTCCAGTAGTCATTTAGTGTACTGATACTACCTCAGTCGTACTGATACACAAGGGTGTACCGATACTTATCCACGCGCATCGATAAAGGTAATAATTTTTTTTAATTTTAGTTTTAATAATAAATGGGTTAAGTGATTTTAAAAGAGAAAAATAATAAGGATTTTTTAGAAAAAAATAAGTAATAAAGTTTTTTTAAAAGAAAAGAGAAAAAATAAAAAAGATTTTAAAGTAAAAGTTTAGGGTTTTAGGAAGAAATAAAATTTTGAAAAAAGCTTAAAGGGAAATCTTTTCAAAAAGTAAGGTTTATTTAAAAAGTTATATTTTAAAGTAAAGCTTTAAAAAATGAAAAAGATTTTAAAGAGAAATTCTTTTTGAAATGAAAAAAAAGTGAAAAAGTGAAAAAACATAAAAATGAAAAAAAAACTAAAAAAATGTATAAAAAAAGGTAAAGAAGGGTCTTGGTTTTAAAAGTAAAAAAGTAAAAAAGAAGGAATACATGTTTTTCAAAAGAATTAATAAAAAGGGAAAAACACAAAAGAAAGTTCGAGTTGCTTGCTTGTTTTTTTAGAAATAGATTAAAACTTAGGACTAGGTTCTAAAGCTTAGATAGAGACGTGTTTTTTGAAAAATTACTTCACAAAAAAATAATAAGACACACTTAAGCAACCTTAATCTTCTAATTAGGAATAAAAGACTTAGACATCTTTTTTAGGTTTTTAATAATCGAACCTAGAATAAATATAAAATGCTCAACACACTAAATTTCCATGTTGTTTGAAAAAGCGTAATTAATTTAATGCGGCGTCTTATCAAACGGGAATGACGTGTTCGCGCCAGAAATGTTGGCGGTGATTAAAGTTCATCTCCCGAGCGATAAGATCGTTAAAATAGACTAATATTCATTAAAAGGACAAATAAAGTCGAACCTTTGTGAACTTGAAAATTCCAGTTTTGAAAACGATTTTAAAACCAATTAGGTACCAATTTTGGGCGTCGTGGGGGTGCTAACCCTTCCCCACGCGTAACCGACCCCCGAACCTATTTTATGATTTTTGCAAACCAAAACCGTTGTTTTATTAAGGTGAAACGTTTTATTAGAATAACCTTGTTTTAAAGTGATCCAATCACACTTTTTCAAAAAGATTGGTGGCGACTCCGTGTTTTTTTTTAGTTTTCCAAAAAGTCGAAGCCTCCTAAAAAGGGTTGTGACACCATGCATATCGAACCACTAAAAAAGTGAAAAAGGAAATTTTGTCTCGGCCGAAATTTGAAGCATGTTAACATTTGTTAAGTAAGCTTAACTTGACCTAGGTTTTTGTCCAATGAAGAAATTTAAAATCTTTAGATGCCTAGGCCAACATAATAGTAATGCCAATATAGCTTGCCAATTGAACTCTAGTTTTGGGAATTGAATTACACTTAAAAACGTAGTATGCATCTAGTTCCCTAGCAAACTTAGAATTTCTAAAATTATGTTCATAATTGAAAAATAGAAAAATAAAGCAAAAAAATGATGCCAAGGTAAAAATTGAAAATAAATAAGGCAGCATTTCTCTGCCAAGGCACTGAAAATAAATTGAACTCTCCTCTACCTAGAGATAATAAGTTACTTGGGGCTTCGTGGTATGCTCCCTCTTAGTTCTCAAGTCGAAAACTTTAGGTATGAGTTGAAGAGAAAACCTAGTGATGTCTGGATTAAGGTGAGGATTCGTGGTATACCCCCTCTTATCACTCATGCTAAACAGTATCAAGAGGTTAGCTTAAGTTAATCCCAGGAAAAACAAACCTAGGCAAGAAAAGAGAAAAAATATTATAATTATGAGTTTAGGTAGTATATTTTACTAAGGGAGTTAGTGGACACTTGATGCATATTGCCTACACTTCATGCACTTTCATGCCCTAAGACTAGAGTTATTTTGATGCTCTTAAATTTTCTATCTTTTTGGCATTACTGTACTAAGATAACTGAGGACAGACTTGTGCCAACTTCTGCTTGCCAGCATCTGTTGGCATGCCTACCAAAATTTTGCTGAGGTACTATTTCACCATTTTTGTTTTTGTTTTTATTTTGCATTACTTGATGACAACCAATGAGCTAGGTGTGGGAGAGTGTTGACGCTCCAAAAGTATTGTTTTTCATGCCTATTTCACATGTTTTTTCTTGTCTTCGAAGTACATTTAGTTGCATTTAGGTCACAAAATTATGCATTTGCATAAAGAGTTAGGAACTAGTGTTATGCCCGAGTGAAGTGATGGGCATCTTTATTATCTTAATCAACTATTTGAAATCCTATTTACATGGATTTTCATTTGTAAAAAATATATGCATGAGTCTACTAGTCTTTTCTCTCACGTAATCTTCGATGTGAGCAATGTCAGGGCCTTATGTATACACCGATATCCAAAAGATTATGAGAATGTCCTACCCAAAGAAAAGAAACACTGAGCCATAGATGATACCATGGGAGGTATATTGGAACTCAAGTCTTTCAAGAAGATGATATATAAAAGAAAATTGTTGAGATAACTTAAAGAAAAATGTTTTTGGACTTTAACTAATTTGCAAAAATATTTTAAAAGTCCATAAACTTGAAAAATATGTTTGAAATGTTTTCAAAGGGTTTTTGACATGTTTTAATGATTTTAAATAGCTAAAGTGTCAAAAACAGTCCATGAGTACTGGTACAGATCACCCGTACCGATACCCAGAATGCTCGTACTGGTACGAATTTTTGTGTACCGATATGCCCCTTTGTCCGCTTGTTTTGACAAATTCCAGTAGTCATTTAGTGTACCGATACTACCTCAGCCCTACTGATACACAAGGGTGTACCGATACCTATCAACGTGTACCAATACTGATGAGCCCAGAAATGCATTTAATGCTAGAAATAAAGTTCCGAGCGGCTCCAAACAACCTTAACAACTAGTAACGTCTACAAACTCTTTAGAGGGTTTAAAAGACCTCTTCAAGCAGCCGTGCAACAAAAAGAAACAACTTGCCAACATTCATGTATTGAGAAATCAAGTTTAGTGCTTAAATCGTCATATCCTTTGTAGAAAACACTAGTGAGCCGAATTGTCACATTTGCTCAAGTGTTTAGGATTTTATGGTGTGAGCTTAAATTGCAAACACATTTTCCTTGTAAGGGTTTTCATTGTTTGCTTATTTGTTTTTCTCTTGTAAGAGAGTGTTTTCAAGAAATTGGGCGTATAAGTCTTGGTTGTGAGGGTTATCTCCTTGATTCTTGAAAAAGGAAAGAAAATTAGTGAATTTGTAGAAAATCCTTAGTGTGGATAGCTAAGGTAGTGGAGGTAGACTTGGTTCAGAAGTCGAACCACTATAAATCATCGTGTCAATATCTTTATTACTTAGTCATTCATCCACCAAAGCAAAAATCCCATTCACCCCCTTGACTATCGCAAATGATCGTTTAAGTCTCCCAACAAAAATCGAAGAGGCAAATGAAGACAAATTCATACAAACGCCATTTTTTCTTAAGAACATATAGGTCATTTGAACTCATCCCTAATTTTGGGGAGACATAAGTTTTCATCATAAACGGTTTAATGTAATATATCCTTCCTGATACTATTTGTGCAACTTGAGATCGAAAAAGAAGCCTTCATCATTATATTTTATGGGAAAACATAATTATAAGAAATATATATATATATATATATATATATATGTATATGTATAAGAGAGAGAGAGTGAGCTACATCCCACAAGTGCTAGAACAAAACAAACAAAAAGAAATATATGCCAAGTTCAAGCAGGGGTATTCCTAACCCAGTTCCCTTTCCTTCAACCGCTTCATCATCATCTCCTAAGCTATCGACCAACGACACATGAGTACTAGGCTCATGAGCAAGAGAAATCACAGTGGACCATTTTCCGCGGCGAAGGTTTCACATGAAGGATCGCTAGGGTTTAGTAAATCAAACTCAACCTTCGCACTATCCTTATAACGAACCTTGAAGTTCACAAGCGAATGGTCGAACGGACTAGGAGCCACCTGAACGGCTAATACTGCGCTCTTCTCCTGATTTCATACGCATGTGGCCAGATGTCTGGAGGTAGCGGCCGTAACCTCCTTAGCATCTTTTGCAACCACTGCAGCCAACGTGTGAGCATGATCAGCCTTCATTTTCTCCATCTCCCCTTTCATCTGCTCTATGCATTTCTCCAACTCAACAATACGAGCTAGTTGCCTAACCCTCTCTTCTTCTAACCATCAGAGCCAAAGAGCCCGCCTGAATCCCTAGGATCACTAGGCTACTTTATAACCTTCTCTCACCTAAGGGGGTGAGTATTAGTACCTACAAATACTCACCACCACATGTAAAGGAGTCACATCCCGCGAACTCAAACCATGGGCCAATGACGATAGCCTACCCCTGTGAACCCCCACATAGGTGAAAAAGCGAAAGTAACTCGTGATAAACAAACAAGTTACGAACGCAGCCAAAGCAAATGTTGTTTAGCAATCACGTGCCAGTACATGTGATCGTTATCGATAACGATTCGAACCTAGGACCTCAAATCACAGCCAATCCAATCATTAGGCCAAGACAACCCCATTGTGACACATGTCCGGGTAATATAAAGGAACACATGCAGAAAGGGAAACACCACGATCTTCCACTTTATGTATCACAAAACACATTAGAAAAACTACACCAATGCTCAGACCAGACAACCACCATGTAACCCCTAAACCCGAGCTAGAAGAAAAGACCGAATTTAGGAAGTCACGTTTGAAAACTTTACGCTCAAGAAACTAATTTTGGAAATTATACTTTAACTTAAAATAAAATAACAATGATTTAATAAATATCTTATAGTAAATAGAAATATAAATATCATAATAAATATTAGAATGTTTATATAAAATCTCTGAAATAAAATCGTAGTAAATGAATTCTAGAAAAATAATCCCAAAACATATTTAATCTCAAAGTATGAAATTACATCAATGTCTCAAAATAATAAATAATAATCTGAATAACTAAAAATAGTTTCGTACAGAATAATAAAATAACTAGATAAAATATGAGATCCTTCAAGTACTGATTCCCCTATGTTCTAAGTATCTAAAAGAAAAAATAAGGGGGAGTAAGCTAAAGAGCTTAGTGTGTCTCTAAAGTACAAGAAAATCATAGTCGTAAAACATAGTATTATTTTCTTATAATCCTTTAAACTATAACACATAAACCTCAAGCGCAATGCACCCAACTACGTCCGCCAAATAAGAGTAAGGTTCCCTAGAACCCCTCACTACAACGTCACCAATCGATGTGTGGTAAAAACTACAACTTCCTCCATACAAATCCCAACCCATGATCAAACATACATGATGATTAAAAATCAAATTTCATAAACCCAGTTCCATAAATTCGATATTCCATAAACATACTTCATAAACCATAATCCATAAATCATAGATCCGTAAATTCAATGTTTCATAAACCAAATATTCCATAAGTAATAATTAAAACTTGTTTTGAAAATCGTATGCACGCGATGTCAACCATACTAGCCATAGTACATATAAATAATCACATAAGGGGTAGAACACCAACACATAGAAAAATAATATATAATTTATTTATAGCACTAGAAGAAAACATACCTCGCAACAATAAAGCTTTAACGACGAACAAAGGGCGGTTGCGGCTTCGATATAAGGTGATGGCAGCGTCAATCTGAGAAGAATTCATAAAATACAGGAATAACTAAGAGAGACAACACTTTAAAACTTAAGGCTTAGGTTTATTTTTGTACGTAATAACTATGACTATATATATATATACAGTTGAGCGGTGGTAATCTAAACAAATTAGGTTTATAATAATAATAATAATAATAATAATAATAATAATAATAATAATAATAATAATAATAATAATAATAATAATAATAACAAGAAGAAGAAGTTAAGTTGAAAAAGGAGAGTCAATTCAACCGTGGGAAAAAAGGAATTAGAATTCAATTTGAATTAAAAAGGTTGAAAAATAAATAAATTAAACAAATTAAAACAAAGAGACGAGTGAGAGAATTGAAATTCAATTTGAAAAAATGGTTATTTATGGAGTCAGTCCTTAAACTTTCAAGAAATTTCATATTAACTTCCAAGTTTGATAAAAAAATCTTATTTAGTCCCTCATAAAAAGTTAGGGTTTTGAATTAAAAATTCTCAATTGTTAGGGTTTTCAATTAGGGATTTCAAAATTAGGTTTCTAAATTAGGGATTTTTTGAATCAAGGGTTTACAATTTGGGCGTAATTTTTGGGGTGTTACAACTCTCCCACCCTTAAAAGAAATTTTGTCCTCAAAATTTTCAGACTAACGACATACTTCAAAAAATAGAGGTATTGATAACAATTTTAAAAAGGCATTTTAGATCAGGTTATAAATAACAACACAACATTTTCAAATAGGCTTTAATCTCAAATTTATAGGAACAAGTATGATCACGATCGGTCACTAATTTAGAGCTCCTACGAGGTGGCATTGTAACCCCCTCGACCCGGTCCGGACGCTTGACCGATCCGAGTGGGCTACACGGGGATAACCGAGGCGAAACCCGTTAAGACTCCACTTCAGTTACCGACCCAAGGAAAAACTTTTCATTTATTATCTTGTCTAGATGCGTTAATTTAACTTACGTGTGAAGTGACAGCGGAAACAAGGCTTACGAGAAGCCTAACAGCGATCAGGGCCTAAGCCCAAACCTTGAGACCCATTAGAGATGTCAACAAGCCCATTTTCAGACCTGTGTTTCGAAACAGACATAGCCCGTTTTGAAACACGGGCTCCAGTTTAAAAAGCCAGACACCCGTACTGAAACGCATCCACCCCGTTTTAGAACAGGGTCCCATTTTGCCTAGGCGTTTCGATACTCGTTCCGGAACAGGCAATTCTAGTAGCCAAAGTGTTTCGAAACTTGTTTCAAAACAGGGGCTCACAGTAGCCAAACCGTACCGAAACGCGTTCCGATACGGGGGGGCTTGGAACCACACCCGTTCCGAAACAGCACAACCCGTTTCGAAACACCTGCAGTTTGTGAATTCCCAAAATCAGTTTTAAACATCTCCAAATGATCCCAAACGCCCGAAACGACCCCAAGGAGCATACATAACGTACAAACACACTCTAGAGGCATGCACCCTATGGCAAACATACTCAAAACACATAAGGATGCAAGATAGGGACATCCAAATAAAAGATCATACATGGCAATTAAGATGACATGCTTCAACAAGACATACACTTAGACCTTTAAGGTAGGTAATTTAAACAAGGTTTACAATCCAACATAGCATCCAAAAGACAAAACAACATAGGCATTTAAGGGAGTCTAACATGCTCCTAAACAACCAACTCCAACATACTTCAAATGCATCAAAGCAACAAATACATATCTCATTGCTTGACTATTACATCCTTTAACTAAAATGTCCATACTTGATAGCTAAGATAGCACCACAAGACACACTTGGAGGCCATATCCTTGCACAAGCTACCCATGAACTACGGCTCTGCATTGTCGAACAAAAGAGAGTGTAAGCATAAAGCTTAGTGAGGGTAAGCTCATTAAAACAAACCTCGACAATGCAGGGTCCAAGCACGAGCACAACCAAGGTAGAATGCATGATCTTACCTTCGATCCTCAAGAGCCAAATATACACATGATGCATGAACATATAATCAATATTAGGCCATGCTCATCGAGTCTATAACCACATCATATGCAAGCACATATATCAATACATATAGGAAACACATTTCATATCATATTGATACACATATCAACTCTTATTGGCACCTAGCTATGACTCGAATACACGGATAACACGTTGGAATTCACATCCAACACAAACATTACCTTACGGTGGGATTACACTCATCACTGTTCTCGCGGAGGGGATTCCACTCATCCTCACGCCCCGTCGATGGGATTACACTCATCACCGACTATCATAAATATAAGAAGGTTTTCCGGGCGAACCCGTACTCCATCTTGATGACTACCATCACCAAGACCACGCGCGCATTTGACTCACGTGTGCACACTAAACATCCTAATGATCGATCATTTGTACCCAAGCATACTAGTGCCAATACTAAACACAATCCACAATATCCATTCATAACCATTTCCGTGCTTAGCACGTACTCACCATGATTAACATCATGCACAATCCACATGCATATTTCAATGCATCAATCCAAGCCTCAATATACATGTATAATACCATATACATAGTCAACACAATCACAATCAAACATGAGGCATAAACACATTCAAGATCAACCATAGTCTATAACTATAGTTTGGGATTAGGCTACCATTCTAATCCCAACTCTAGGTGGGTCTACCAAGCCCGACCTAGTCCACATGCTTGAACATAAATACTCAAAACCATTTAAAAGCATTTAACCACTCACATTCACTTCCAAGCTCAACAACCAAGCAACCAAGACCTTCAAGCTTCCAGATTCACTCCCGATGCTTCACCAACACAAACTCTTGCTTCTAATCAACTCAACACAAACAAAACAACCTCGAATCAGTCCATACATCAATGTAGCAAACCCAGAACACTACTCAAGCGTCAAACACAAGATTTCAAGCTATGAACAACCCAAAAACATCAAACTCGAGCAGCCCTCAAACTCAATCCAAAACTCTTGTTTCAAACACTTTTAACACCTCTAAAAGCTTCTAAAACAATCCCCAATCAACATACAACCATTAGCCTTCAATTCCAACATTAAACATACCCAAAACTCATCTTAAAACCCTTCAAAAACCCCAACAAAACCCAATTCCGAAAATCTTTATATAACACTCTAAAATTCATATATGTTGGACCTCTAAGGTTGAAAACAACTTATCTAACATCAATAAATCAATAGCTTTGATAAAATCCCATAAAGCTTCAACCTTTGACATTTTTCCATGGAAAACCAAATTTCTAAAACATGGATGAAAATGAAATCTAATGGTACTTTCAAAGAGAGGAAGATGAGAGCAAAATGGAAATGTAATTACCTTTCAAAACCGAGCCAAATGAAGGAGAAAGAAGAAGGAATAGTGAAATGGAGATGAGAGCTTCTCCTTGTCGTTGAAATGGGGAATGTGAAGAGAGAAGAAGATGACAAGGAAACTATTTTAATAAAAGGGGTTTTAAATTTGAAAGTATGTCTTATTACTAAAATGCCATTAATGAGGATGGAAAACTCATTAACAATTAAAATCCATGGAATTTGATTTCCAAACCAATTTGAGTCCAATATATAAGGCTTGCTATGAAAATATGAAGCCCAAATAATATATTATTATTTTAATTATAAAACCGAGACTCAAAATATTATTTTATTATTATTTCTACCCGACCCCCAAACCCGGGTGTTACATGCATATTAATCTATCTACAAAATGGACAATCCTAGAATTAGAGTTGGTACTTGGAGCTTCTATTCAAAACATATCTTTAATTCTTTAAAATAATAAATTTATCAGAAAATCTCATTTTGCCCCAAAACATTTAATATGCATGCAAAAATCATTTTTTGGCTTAAAATTTTAAGTGAGCCTCATAGTTCAAGGGTTGAACTTATCTTTGATACCACTAAATGTAACCCCTTAAACCCGACCTAGAAGAAAAGACCGAATTTAAGAAGTCACGTTTGAAAACTTTACGCTCAAGAAACCAATTTTGGAAATTTTTAACTTAAAATAAAATAACAATGATTTAATAAATATCTTATAGTAAATAGAAATATATATATCATAATAAATATTAGAATGTTTATATAAAATCTCTGAAATAAAATCGTAGCAAAAGAATTCTAGAAAAATAACCCCAAAACATATTTTTTTCTCAAAGTATGAAATTACATCAATGTATCAAAATAATAAATAATAATCTGAATAACTAAAAATAGTTCCGTACTGACTAATAAAATAACCAGATAAAATATGAGACCCTCCAAGTACTGATTCGCCTATGGTCTGAGTATCTAAAAGAAAGACTAAGGGGGAGTAAGCTAAAGAGCTTAGTGTGTCTCTAAAGTGCAAGAAAATCATAGTCATAAAACATAGTATTATTTTCTAAAAATCCTTTAAACTATAACACATAAATCACAAGCGCAATACAATGCACCCAACTACATCCGCCAAATAAGAGTAAGGTTCCCCAGAACCCCTCACTACAACATCACCAATCGACGTGTGGTAAAAACCACTACTTCCTCCCTATAAATCCCAACCCATGCTCAAACATACATGATGGTTAAAAATCAAATTTCATAAACCCAGTTCCATAAATCCGATATTCCATAAACATACTTCATAAACCATAGTCCATAAATCCATAAATCATAGATTTGTAAATCTGATATTTCATAAATCAAATATTTCATAAGTCATAATTAAAACACGTTTTGAAAATCGTATGCACGTGGTGTCAACCATACAAGCCATAGTACATATAAATAATCACATAAGGGGTAAAACACTAACACATAGAAAAATAATATATAATTTATTTATAGCACTAGAAGAAAACACACCTCGCAACAATAAAACTTTAACGACGAACAAAGGGCGGTTGCGGCTTCGATGTAAGGTGATGACAACGTCAATCCGAGAGGAATTCATAAAATATGGTAATAACTAAGAGCGGCATCACTTTAAAACTTAAGGCTTAGGTTTATTTATGTACGTAATAACTATGACTATATATATATATATAGTTGAGCGGTGGTAATCTAAACAAATTAGGTTTAGAATATAATAATAATAATAAGAAGAAGAAGAATTTAAGTTGAAAAAGGAGAGTCAATTCAACTGTGGGGAAAAAGGAATTAGAATTCAATTTGAATTAAAAAGGTTAAAAAAATTAAAAAAAAGAGACGTGTGAGAGAATTGAAATTCAATTTAATAAAATGATTATTTATTGAGTCAGTCCTTAAACTTTCAAGAAATTTCATATAACTTCCAAGTTTGATAAAAATTCTTATTTAATCCCTCATAAAAAGTTAGGGTTCTGAATTAAAAATTCTTTATTGTTAGGGTTTTCAATTAGGGATTTCAAAATTAGGTTTCTACATTAGGGATTTTTCGAATCTAGGGTTTACAAATTGGGCGTAATTTTTTTGGTGTTACGCACAAAGACAGCTACCAGAACCATCGTCGAACTGTCACCTTTCAATCTTGTTCACTTTATTAGTCAACATATATAATGATTTCTCTCACGATTTGTCTATATAAGCTCCACAGAAACATGTACACACCAAATGAGATATAGATTGCACTTAAGAAGAACTCTAAATATGAGAAGAAATGTGCATGTAAGTTCCCTAATTTAAAATGTCACATTCCAAATCTAAGGTTAGAATTCTCGTCAGACTTTAACCGGACCTCGGATTTATTAAAAAAATGAAACTTTGACTAAATTGAAAATTTTAGAAATTTGGAAAGTTTGAGGGTTAATTTATGAATTCTAGGAAAATTGGTGGACCTAATTGATTCATTTGTGACATTTGGGGGTAAATATAAATTTTCTAAAAGTTCAAGGTGAAAGTTTGAAATATTCAAAGTTTTGAGTCATTTCTAAAATCCAAGAGAAACTTCAAGGGCTAATTCTGTAATTTTGCCAATTTAACAAACCGATATCGCACTTGGTGGCGGGTCTAGAAGCTATAACCTTCTAACCCTTAATACACAATCTATCACCGAGCCAACAAAACATTTATGTGTTTTAGGTCTTGTTTCTACAATGCTTTCTAAAAAAAATTGGTTCAGAAGTGTTTTTGTGCCCAAAAGTAATATAAAACATGTAGTCAGGGATAAAGTCAAGATTGAATCATGAGAGAAGCAAGATGTTTAACTTTTGTCATGACTTCGTCCTTTTTCCCCCGCCTCCAGTCATCGATGATATCAAATCCAAACATGATGACTTCGGTGGTTTTCCTGTTGCATCACCGTAATCGCCCCTTTCCTTTTGTTCCACCGGAAATGACCATGTATTTGCAAGATTGGAGGCTGGCTTGGTGTCTTTCCCTCTCTCCCTCGTCGATCCTAGCTTATTTTGGGGCTATTATATAAATCGAATAAAATTTGAGTGCTATTATGCAAACCCTTAAATAATAGGATGGTCTATTTTGCAATTTACCCTTAAGTAGGGTATTTAAAACCTTTAGCAGCCTTAAAACTTTGTTTTCAGATTCAATTCGGCAGCCGCACATTCCCCTCTCCATCTCTCGACAAGTATAACCATCTATGCGTACCTTCTTTCAATTTGTGAAATCTAATTTAGATTATTATTGTGACTAAGGTGATCTTTACTCTTCTAATTGTGAGTCTGACAAATTGCCACCTACTTTGCCTGTTCGAATTGACCGCACACATCATACGAGGATTGCACGTGAGTGTTCTTTCAGATTAGTATTTATGATTTTAGTCGGTGATATTGTGATAGATTTTTTTATGTAGATTTTTATATCGTAGGTTACGATTTAGCTAGGAGTGGGGCTAGACCTACACGTGAGAGGCGTTCTTCTCGACGTTAGAGCTATTGCCGCTTGAGGTGTTTTTCTACTTGTGCTATATATAAATTATTTTTTTTTGTGTTAGTGTTTTACACCTTGCTTGATTGTGATTTGCACTATGGCTTGTATGTTTGTCATCACATGCCTACTTTTTCAGACTGTGTTTTTTAATTATGATTTATGAAACATCGGATTTACGGAACCATAATTTATAGATTTATGGACTATGATTTATGAAGTATGTTTATGGAATATCGAATTTATGGAACTGTGTTATGAAATTTGAGTTTTAAACACCATATATGTATGAGCATGTGTAGGGATTTGTACGGGGAAGTTTAGTGGTTTCACCCTTCGAGCTAAATTCCACTTCGGATGGCGGATGTTGCGAGGAGTTTATGGAAACCTTCTTCATCTTTGGAGGACGTAGTTGGGTGCATTGCATTACGCTTGTGATATTGTACCATTTGTTTTATGTTTTTATAGAATTTTAAGAAAATATTATTGTGTTTTACGACTATGGTTTACTTGCACTGTAGAGACACACTAAACTCTTTAGCTTACTCTCCCATAGTTTCCTCTTATAGATTATCTTTGGACTTTAGGTGACGTGGTACTTTGAGGATCTTACTTTTATCCAATTATCATATTTATCAGTATAAAACCGTTTTTAGTTATTGAGATTATTATTTATTACTTTGGGACATTGATGTAATTTCATATTTGGGGATTATTTATGTTTTTCAGATTATTTTAGCATTCTTTTACTATGGTTTTATTTTAAGGATTTTATTTGAACATTTGAATATTAATTATGACATTTATGTTTTATTTATTATAAGATATTTATTAAATTATTTTGTATATTCTTTTAAAATTAAAGTATAATTTTTAAAATTGGTTTTCTTGACGGTTATGTTTACAATCGTAATTTCCTAAATTTGGTCTTTTCTTCTAGGTCAGGTTTATGGGGTTATATTTAGTGGTATCAGAGCTAAGTTCAACCCTTGGACTGTGAGACCCACATAAAAATTTAATTCGAAAATGAGTTTTGCATGTATATTAAATATTCCGGGCAAATGTGATTTTCTGATAAATTTATTATTTTAAAGAATTAAAGATACGTTTTTAATAGAAACTCCAAGTACCAACTCTAAATCTAGGTTAATTTCCTTTTTGTAGATAGACTACCATGCCACCACGTAAGAGTTCTAGATTAGCGACCGGTCGTGGTAGTGGCTGAGGCTGTGGTCGTGGTCGAGGTCATACCACTGATGTAAAGAGAGACATTATGCCCCCTGTTGATCTGCCACAGAATCAAGATGATATTCATGATGATGATGATGTAGAGGAGCAGCCTGTGGATCAGACTGGAGCTTAGCAGACTAGAGTACACCAGACTGGTGGTAAGGATCTACCTGTTCAACAGACTCAGAAAGATGGTCCACATGATTCTAGGGATAGTGAGACTGTGGGCACATATACTATTACAGTGCATCGAGAGTTTCTTCGCTACCTTCATAAGTCTGAGGGTGTCAAGAAACCCATATCCACTGAGTTCTTGGCTGCTGGGATTACCATGTTTGATGGGAAAACGAGAGCGAATCAGACTAATGCAGAGTACTGGCTGAAGAAGCTTCAGAGTTTGTTTGTTGAGATGGATTATCCCGCCGATCGGAAGCTTAGGGTTGCCATATCATTGCTTCTGGGTGAAGCCCAAAATTGGTGGGAGGCAGAGGAAAATATTGTTATAGCTAGTCAGATCTCCAGAGATTATTTTCTCCAGTCATTCCCAAACCATTATGTTAGACTAAAGTACTTAGCACAGTGCCGACATGATTTCATGAATTTGGAGCAAAATGATATGACCGTAAATGATTATGAGATAGAGTTTATGAGGTTGCTCCAATATGTCCCGGGGTTAGTGACAACTAAGAAAGAAAATTGTGGTTGGTTTCTAAGAGGGTTGCAATCTACGATTAAGGAGGGTGTCGCTTTGCACATGGATACATAGTATAAAGAGATTACAAAATGATCTAGGACTGCTGAGTGGATTGAAGCAGAGAATAAACAATAGGAATCTCAGGGTACCGATCAAGCTAGGATGCAACCGACCGCATCTGTTCAACGCAGTCAAGGGAATCAGTCTAGGAAGAAGGTTATAGATGAGTTAGACCATTATGGTTACTCTAGAGCTAGACTAGTGATGTAACTCCCTAGACCCGCCTATGTGTTAAACGAATACTAGGAAATCACATTAGGGTCACCGGAGCGACCCACATTAAAATTTCATATAAAACAAATTGTCAAACCATTTGAAACCATAAATCAAGTTCAAAATCAAAATACAATTTCAGAAATCATACAGACGATAAGATAGAAACTATAATACAAGTTACTAATAACAAGATTCAGACTCAAATGTGAAACAAGACAAGACATACATGCCCCCTAATTACACAAGTGTCGTACTCCGCAAGCAAAGCCGAAGAAACTCTCATACCGACGTTGATAGCTATAAATGGTCGATCCTTTAACATGTGCCGATAAAAACAACGTAAGCTTCGAAAAGCTTAGTAATACAAACTACCAGGAGATGCTAAAAGCACAAGTAGATATATGGCAAGCTTAACATTGTCATGATGAAATGGGCAACGGTAAGATCAAATTACGATTTGATAATTCAGTGAAGTATTATATTAGAATGTAACAGAGTTGTTCTTAATTTGATCACTCGAACCTTAGGAGATGAGTCTAATGTCAGAGATTCAGAAGAGATTCATATTTCAGAAGTTGAATCAAAGGGTTCAGAGTGGTTCGTTAAGCGCAAATTATAAGTTTACTGAGAGTTTCATCATTGATACATTAATTCAGTAGGGTATATTTTAGAAGGGGTCAGAAAGTTTTATTAATTTACTTAACTACCCTCCAACTATATGCCATTATGCAGAATCCCAGAATAGTATCCAAAAATACTTACCCTAGGCTCGTCGGGCGTAGGAGCTTAGGTCCAGAAGGGCTTACTAGCGCTGAGCCTACAAATCTTCATTTATATCCCAGATAATATACCTGAGATAAATTTAGTTTATATTCAGAAGACAGTAATATCAAAAAACAGATATTAGGTATATTTTTATATCAGAAGACATATATATCATATTTATTTTTGTATCAAAAGGTGAATATCATATATATTTATGTATCAGAAGACAAAAGCCAAGAGTTGAGCTTTCATTACGGGTAACAAAGTCATACTTTTAATTCAGAGCAGATAGTCTTAGTTTAAAGTAGAATGTATTCACAGATATACGGTACAAACTTTATGGTTCAATATATTTCTCAGAGACACCTTATAATTAACAGAAAGGGAGCATAGAACGTCTGACAATTTTGGACTGATTTTAGAACGAGGTCCTTATGCGAGGGAGTTCGGCACTAACAACTCAAACCAACATTTAGAAGTTGACACATTGAGATCATTAAGATTTCAGATGTATCACGAGTGATCCAATCATATAAGCCTACGAGGGCATTTTGGTCATTTCGACCTTTAGGGGTAATTTAGTAATTAAACTATCAGGTAAAATCAGTGATGTACAGAGTTTAGAAGTTCTAGTTATTTATCAGGTTTCTGAGTCCCTTTGAACTAATCACAAATCATCGCACAAGGATTATTATTTAACCGGATCAGTACACCGCAAGTACTCACTTCTCAGAACTGACTACATTGTATAACAAAAGCTTGTCTTCACCAAGCAACCACTGAACATACAATGAAAAATCGAACATGTATTCAAATGGTATTTCCCAAGTAATCAAACATGTGTAATGCATATGAACTCTATCCATAGCATCGAATACACACGAAGAACATGTTGCTCTTACCATTGACCTAGGTACTTTTTCCAAATAACTTGAACATGCTTT
The DNA here is from genome assembly GCA_030270665.1 of Hibiscus trionum. Classification (NCBI taxonomy): domain Eukaryota; kingdom Viridiplantae; phylum Streptophyta; class Magnoliopsida; order Malvales; family Malvaceae; genus Hibiscus; species Hibiscus trionum. Next base: position 10,914,011 of record BSYR01000027.1, on the reverse strand, counting down.
TATATGGTATTCTTCCAACATCACAATAGTTCTTGAAATGACCAAACAACAAGGGTTGTGTATTACCACTTTTAGAGCTATTGCATTTGCTTGGCTTTATTGATATTTCTCATTCCAAGTCTTAAAGGTATTTTTAGTCACCTCGATGTCCAAAGGTGTTTCAATTATTCTGAGCCTTTTGGTTCTTCCAACTATTCATTCATTTCAGATCTTGATGGTATAACCATCATTTTAGATAGTTGACAGTTAGTACTCGAGGATATTTTGGTCTTCTAGTCATTACGTTCAGTCCGATCAATTCAGCCTTTTCAATGTTTTCAATCCTCTTTGGTCAAGCCGGTCAGTTTGATATTTTACGCCACTTTGATTAATTCATATATATGAATATACATATATTTTTGTGAGTTATTTTTAGAGATTATTCAGGGTTCAATAAAATCCAAGTACTCTACAATTCGAAGATTTAAGCTTTGATCCACAACTTTTCAAGCAAATCGAGGTTTTCAGATGAATAAGCTACTTTACCATATTTTGTGTAGATTCCCAGATTATTTTGTTGTCAAGGGTATTTTTATCCTTATTGCGCCTCAAGGGCGTTATTGCAATTTCGTAACGAAGCATTTCGGAAGTTAGATCATTAAGAAAACAATCAGATTTAGAGTATTGCAGTCCTATTAATTTTTCTTGGATATCAGAAGTTCTTACAAGTCCCATATCTTCCTAACCGAGTAAACCAGTCTTACCTAAGTACCAACCCTTTTCTAAGTTCAATGTGACTTTAACATAATTTATCATATACTTAACATGAACATGAAGTCAATTATTGGATACTAACATGTTTCATAACGCATACAAGAGGTAGTAGTGTATTACCTTAACTTCGAGCTACATCGGTCGATTCATGATACCCCATTCGATTACACTCGAACCCGAATTTGGCGTCGCTCAACATCTTGTATTCAAGAAATCGAGAATACCTTCAATCCCACAATATTCCATATAAGTCCTTATTCATAGAGCTCTTAACTACATAAATAAATACATAAACAAGTTCAGGTTCAAGGTCAGATTCAGGGGCTTTCGGGTCAGAATTTTGGGAAGCGGGCTTCAAAATTGGGACTAGGACATTGGAAAACATAAAATAGGAGTTTTCAATTTTTTTTACTTTTTGTTCAAAGTCAACGGTCAACGGGCAAGTCAACACTGACGTCAGTGGTCATGTCAACGCTGAGGTCACTGGTCAACTAGGTTGACTCGACTGAGTCAACTCGGGCGAGTTGACTCACTGAGTTGACTCAAAGGACTGACTCGGATGAGTTGACTCAATGAGCTGACTCGGTCGAGTTGACTCACTGAGTTGACTCAAAGGGATGACTTGGATGAGTTGACTCAATGAGCTGACTCGGTCGAGTCGGGTCAAACAGAAGCAAGTTAGGTTCGGCTCAGAGACAGGTCGGGTTGGGCAAGATCAGATCAACCAACTCGGCTTGAACCAGATTGGGTTTGGGCCAGTTTATTCACAAATGCCCACACCGTAATGGTCGGTCTAAGTCGGTTCAGACATTGGGCCATTGGTCGACCTACTCACCTTTCAGAGCCTCCTCGCCGACCGATCACCAGATATTGTCGCCGAAGACTCTTTTGGCACCGTTCCTGCCAGAAAATCAAGCCTGAGAATTTCACAACTCATTCAAACTAGAAAAACATCCACCCAAGCCGAAATAGTTACCAGATCTTACCCAAACCAAAACAAGGTGTCCAGAAAGCGCATTGCTTTGATGCGACCTTTTCCAGAGTCGAACATGCGATCAATTGGTTGGGCTTTTCTTGGCTCGGTGTGAGGAGTTCGGCCACCACTCCTACGTCTCAAACAGACTTTCATGGTGGCCAGAAACAGAGGAGAAACGAGGAGCGATTGTTGGGTTCTCGCCGCAACTTCCAAGCAACTCCCATGACGAACCACCATGCGGCAATGCGAGTGTACTATGGGCTGAGAACGGTATGGGACGGTGAGCAAGATGGTGGTGGCAGTGCACGACACCGGCAAACGGTGGGAAAGATCAGTCGGTGTCCAGGTTTGGGACGATGAGAGGTTGAGAGATATTAAGTTTTCGGATCTTTTGAGATCGAGCATTAATTTAGTCAGATGGGTAGTTGGGTTTTATCATATTATTATTTAATTTTAAAATATTATACCAAGAATGATTTAAAATTAATTTGGAGCATTTTAGAACTAGAAAGAACCTTAGCCTAGTTGGTTATGGCCTTTGCTCACCAAGTAGGGGTCATAAGTTCAATACACACTGGCCACACTTCTCCTTTTTATTTCATTCATTTTTCATTTTTTTCCCTCATTTAACTTTAAATATAAGCATATATTTTTAGGGGTGTTACAAGTGATTTCTACTGTTCCGGACGCTAGTGTAGGTGGTTCAACAGGTTCCCATCCTTTTCCCATATGTTCTTACTATAACAAACAACATAATGATGAGTGTCGAAAGAAGTTGGGAGCATGTTTTTTATGTGGTTCTTTAAAACATTGTCGGAGTGGTTATCCCCTCGCCCATGGTGCTAACTAGGCTCCGACACAATCTCAAAGGTCAGTACGAGCACCATCTAGAGGTAGTGGCCAGAATAGGCATGTTGCTTCGGGTAATGCTAGTGGAGCTAGACCTACACAAAGTAATAGATCAGATGCTAGATGACCAGGGCTGGTTTATGCAACTAGAGCTCATGAGAGTTATGATGATGAGTCGGAAGACATAGCAGGTACATTTTGATGTTTTTAGTTTTTACTTTTACGTTGAAGGATGAGGAATTTAGAACGAAGAATTTTAAGTTGTGTAGTTAATTTTTAGGGATCTATCGCTAAGTTTGAAATTTTGAGGACAAAATTTCTTTTATGGGTGGGAAAGTTGTAACACCAAAAAATTTCCCAATTTTAAAACCCTAGATTTTGGGAATTTATGTTAAAAACCCTAAATTAATTTTGGGAATTTGAATTGGGAATCTAATTTTTTTCTAAAGGGTTAATTCAAAATTGTGTGGCTTAATTCAAAATTTTAGGGGCCATTCTATAAATCGGGTAAATTTGGGTGCTATTCTACAAACCCTAAAATAGTTGGATACCTATTTTGCAATTTACCCTTGAGTAGGGTATTTAAACCCTATAGTAGCCCTAAAACTTTGTTTTTAGATTCAATTCGGCAGCCGCACATTCCCTTCTCCATCTCTCGACATGTATAACCATCTATGCGTACAATTCTTTCAATTTGTGAATTCTAACTTAGATTATTATTGTGATCAAGGTGATCATTACTCTTTCGATCGCGAGTCTAACGAATTGCCACTTACTTCGCCTGTTCGAACTGATCGTACACATCATACGAGGATTGCACGTGAGTGTTCTTTCAGATTAGTATTTGTGATTTTAGTCGGTGACATAGTGATAGATTTTTTATGTAGATTTTTATATCGTAGGTTCCGATTCAGCTAGGACCAATGCTAGACGTGAACATGAGAGGTGTTCTTCTCAACGTTAGAGCTATTGCTACTTTTTCAGAATGTGTTTTTTTAATTATGATTTATGAAACATCGGATTTACGAAACCATGATCTATGGATTTATGGACTATGATTTATGAAGTATGTTTATGGAATATCGGATTTATGGAATTGTTTTCTGAAATTTGAGTTTTAAACATCATATATGTATGAGCATAGGTTGGGATTTGTACAGGGAAGTTCAGTGGTTTCACCCTTCGGACTGAACTCCACTTCGGATGGTGGACGTAGCGAGGAGGTTATGGGAATCTTCTTCATCTTTTGCGGATGTAGTTGGGTCCATTGTATTACGCTTATGATATTGTACCATTGGTTTTATATTTTGAAGAATTTTAAGAAAATATTATCGTGTTTTACGAGTATGGTTTTCTTGCACTATAAAGACACACTAAGCTCTTTAGCTTACTCCCCCATAGTTTCCTCTTACAAATTATCTTTGAACTTTAGGCGACGTGGTACTTGGATGATCTCACTTTTATCTGATTATCATATTTATTAGTATGAAACCATTTTTAGCTATTCAGATTATCAATTATTATTTTGGGACTTTGATGTTATTTCATACTTGGAGACTATTTATGTTTTTTCGGATTATTTTAGCATTCTTTTACTACGGTTTTATTTTAAAGATTTTATTTAAACATTTGAATATTAATTATGACATTTATGTTTTATTTATTATAAGATATTTATCAAATTATTGTTGTATATTCTTTTTTAAATTAAAGTATAATTTTTAAAATTGGTTTTCTTGAGGGTTAAGTTTGCAATCGTAACTTCCTAAATTCGGTCTTTTTTCTAGGTCGGGTTTAGGGGGTTACATCCTCTGTATTTCATTGTTGTTTGGAATGACTGCCGGCTATTTCATGTTCAAAAAATAATAATCGAGATCTTAAAAAGTAATTAAAACATAAAAAAGCTTAAAGGATTTGAGATTTAGTTTTATTAGTTTTAGAATTAATAGGTCTTAGAAGCAATTCAACCATAAAAATTTGGGGTCATTGCTCAATTTAATTAATTTTAAAATTGGTAAGATCCTAAAATAAATTATATCAGACAATTTTGGGAGGGGTAAGGACTTAATTCAAATGGTTTCAAAACTATGAATGGCCTAAAATGTAATTAAACCATCAAAGTTGGGGGGGATTGCCCCTCCTACCCTCAACATAACTTTGTCCATGTATGTAGCTTTTCAAGCCAAAAGTATTTTTTAGTTTGATTTGAAAAGTACTTTTCAAATCCTGAAATTTATAAATTTTAACTTTTCCAAAAACACTTTTGAAAAAAATTACTCATTTATCATCGTTTATAACAATTTTTTTTTTACATTTTAGAGGGAAAACTATACTGGTGGTCACCAAACTATCACATTTCCAAAATAGCCAAGAGGGGGTGAATTGGTTTTTAAGTGATAGTTGTGGAAGCTATGGAATTTAAAATTTGGGCACAAGGATTTATACTGGTTCAAGCTTCTAACCAAGCTCTACACCCACTATCTTAGCTTCCCACTAAGGATTTTCCCAAATTCACTATGAATTTCTTCCCTTTTTCTAGGCCCAAGAGGAAAGCTTTACAACATCAAAGCTTATAACCCAAAGCTTTGAGAAAACCCTCTCTTACAAGAGAAAAATAAATAGAAAACTAGAAAACCCTCACAAGGTACAATGTTTGTACAATTAAGATCTCACCCAAAACTTAACACTTGAGCATATATGACAATTAAACTTACAAGTGTGTTCTACAAAGAAATGTGACAAAATTTAGCTCTAAAACAATTTCTCTATCATTGAATGTTGGTAGTTTGGTTTCTTATTCTCTCATAGCTACTTGAAGAGGTTTTTTAAACCCTCTAATGAGTTTATAGCAGTTACTTACCGTTGGGGTTGGTTTGGATGTAATATCTCTAAATCCCATCTTAAGAGTATGCTACATTGGAGCATTCATTAATTTGCTTTAGAATTAAAATCAATAGAAACCAATCAAGTGTGCAATGATTAAATTGAAAATATGAGGAAATTGGATAGCCTTTTTGAAAGGACCAAAACGAATGTTATGAAAAAACCTAGTGATTGCATGCTAATTAATGAGAAATTCTAAGACTAGGAGACATGTGTGCAAATGGCGAGGGGCAAGTTTTTGAAGGTCACGGTTTTGAAGGGAAAATTCTTTCATCGTCTTCTTTCCTTCTTCATTACCGAATGGGGGAGGTTAAGGGAGAGAAGGAGAGCACTTGGAAAACATCCATGGAAATGAAGGTTTAACTAACCTAATTCAAGCCTTTAGCTTCTTGCTCGTGAAATGAAGGTTGCTCATGAGCTACGATATCTAGTATGTTTTAGTTATCCCAAGAATCTGCTTGTTGGAAGTTCGATGATGTTACCATAGAGTAAAGAAACCAGTTATAAACAAACATGTTGTATGAAATGAAGGACGAAGAAATAAGTACTTATATCAATAAAGTTATTGTGTACTCTCGTTCGAATGTAAATTTTAAAATTGAGCCTAATAATCTGGCTTAAGACTGTGTAAGTCTCTAATACTATTATTAAAGTAGAAAGGTCATTCGTAAAGAACCTTGTACTTAAGTAATTTGGGAGCCTTGTCCGCTGCAATGCTTCATTTTTTTTTGCTCATCAAAATGTTGTATATTAATAAGGAAATATACAACGATACGTCACAACGGTCGCCTCGTTAAAAACCCCCCTAATACTAACGGAGGAAAAGAGTACGGCCCGTTTATGACAACAAAAGACAACAAGGAACCTTACGAACACAAGACCACCACCCACCCGATAACATTAGCATGCATAAAATAAAGAAACCCGCGATACCCCCTCCTTAGCCAACGCATCGGCTAGACCATTCGCCTCCCGGAAAATATGCGAAAAGCACACCGAAGGCAAACTAATACAAGCACTGTCTATCTCATGAAAAACCTCCCAAAAGCGCCACGGCCGCTTATCCACGTGTAGAACCCATCTAACTGCGACCATGGAATCCGACTCCACAACCAATGGAAACGATGACCAAGCCGACTGCCGAAAGAACGTCAAAGCAAAAACAATTGCCCGCAACTCAGCCTCATTAGACTCGAGACAACCAAGCGGGCCAGAAAACAAAGCCACAATCCTGCCTTGATCATCACGCAACACACCCCCGAAACCTGCTAGACCCGGCTTACCACGTGCAAACCCGTCGACCGAAAATTTCAACGTCCCTTCGACCGGTGGTTCCCAACAAATGCCTCTGCGTATTGGCTGCATAACAGAAGGTTCAGTATATAGACTTGGATAATCCCACCACAACGCCTCACCAATGAGGAGGTCATCTTGCAGAGTTCGCATCCAATAGTACGATCGCAATTTAATTAAGAAGCAAACCTCCGATGCCGACATCGACTTCTTATTAAAGACCATCTCGTTGCGCGCGAGCCAAACTGACCAAAACAAAGCTGCCACGCACGAGACCCACAAGCAGCGAAGAATGCCCGAAAAGGAGCAGTGGAAATCTGGCAAGAAGAAAGCCGACAAATTCTTCAGCATTGGCAAGCACACACCCCACCAACTCCGAAACCAGTCCCAAATGCTCTGAACAAACGGAAATGAGTATAGAAAATGATCAACATCCTCCTCACAATCCTTACACCATATACACAACGTGCTTTGGCCATCAAACACTATACCCCTTTGCCGCAAAAAATCAAACGTGGGCAATCTACGCAACCAAACAAACCATAAAAAAGCTTGTACCTTAGGCGGAACAAGAATTTTCCACGTAAAGCAAGCTCCAAAATGCAGTCGGAGACTAAACCAGCTTGTCACGATATCCAACATGTAGTCGAAAATCGCCCACCACAGCCCACAATTCTCGAAGCTGCCCCAACTCAAAAGAACGAAGGGGACGTCGGAAAAAATCAGCCCACAGGGAATGTCAAAGAGCCCCCTGCACCGAGTAATCCATAACCAATGCAAGACGATTTCGGGCATAAGAGAACAAACGCGGAAAAATATCCTTCAAAGGCTTTTCTGCACACCATGCATCAAACTAAAAAAGGACGCGACTCCCATCCCCCACTTGCCATAACAATTTATCATGCAAATGCCTCTGCACATCTATTGAACAAGTCGTTTGCACTATTTGCTTCCATACAACAGACATCACTCGTTGACGAGAGGAACTGAAACGCCACCATTGAGCAGCCTCGCCATACTTTGCCACGATAATAGCCCTCCATAAGGAAGATGTGCCAGTGGCATATCACCACGACCATTTAGCTAACAGAGCTGTATTACGAACATGTAGATCCTCCACCCCAAAACCGCCCAAGTGACGCGGTCGACACACCATTTTCCAACTCACTCGGCTCATCTTACGATGCAAATTTACACCACCCCAAAGAAAGGCACGTCTCACCTTATCAATTGCCGCAATAACGCCTTTCGGGATCCTAAACAAACCCATGTAATAAACTGGAAGTGAAGAGAGAATAGAGTTAACCAGAGTCACCCGCGCCGCGAAAGACATCGAAGTGCGCTTCCACCCAGCAAGTTTCTGTCGGACGTTAGCAAGAACAGGCTCCCATACCGCCACGCTTCGAGGATTAGTTCCTAACGGCATCCCCAGATATTTAAAAGGAAATGTACCACGTCGACAACCCAAAGCCTTAGCACACGAGTCAAAGAGACCATCCTCAACACCAATAGCGAACAACGAGGATTTACCGAAATTTATTTGTAATCCAGAACAAACTTGGAAACAACAGAGCAACCGTCGGATAGTATCGGCACATCCAGGCGAGGCTTCAAAAAATAAAATCGTGTCGCCTACGAACTGCAAATGTGAGATTAACACACCCGGAACAACGCGCACCCCCTGAATAAGGCCCGTCGCCTCAGTCTGAACCAAAAGGCTATGCAAAGCCTCAACCACGATAACAAATAACAGAGGCGATAACGGACATCCCTGCCTTAAACCAGAGCCTAACGAAAATTCTCTCGTAGTGCAACCATTAACAACACCGACATACGAACAGTGGACACACACTCCATTATCCAACGACGCCAAACCTCACTGAAACCCATACACGCGAGCATATAATCCAAGAAATCCCACCGTACGCAATCATAGGCTTTAGCAAAGTCCAATTTAAGTACAAAACCGCCCGTCATACTCTTGCGCAAGGAGTGTATTACCTCGTTGGCCAATAAAATGCCATCAAAAATTTGTCGCCCACGAACAAATGCCGACTGATGCTCACTTATCAACGAACCCAACACCGTTTGCAATCTCTTTGCTAACAGCTTCGCTAGAATTTTGTATGCTGAGTTCACAAGACTGATCAGCCTATAGTCACTGAGAGCCTTAGGTGAATCAATCTTCGTAATCAAAACTAGAAAAATGCAGTTCACTCCCAGAGCCAACTTGCCCGCAGTGTGGAACTCTCCCAAAAAAAATATCACGTCTCCTTGAAATATATTCCAGCACGACTTAAAGAAAGCCATACTATAGCCATTCGGTCCTGGCGACTTCGAGCCATCACACCCACGAATTACCTCCCAAACTTCCTCTACACCGAACGGAGCCACCAAAGCTTTATTTTCCGTTCAATCAACCTGATGAAACTCACCCACAATGCTCCAAACACATAGCCGTTCTACGGCCTCAAAGTGTGTAGAGAAAGCCTCCACAATGTAGTTACGTAACTGACGTACATCCGTTTCCCAACGGCTATTAATCAGCAGCCCCGTAATTGAGTTCCGCACAGCTCAAAGCTTTGTCGCGCGGTGGAAAAACGTTGCATTACGATCCCCTAATCCCAACCAATTAGCCCTTGATTTTTTTCTCCAAAGGGACTCCTTGCACCTTATAGCCTGCCATAACCGCTGCATCCAATCTCTTCTCCGTTCTATCAGCTCCGATTCGGACTCACACGGCTCCCCCTCAACTTCCGCATCATCTAGACCCTCCAACTGAGCCTGTATCGAATGAATTTCCAGCTCAACATCACCAAAAATAGTTCGGTTCCAACTACGCAAAAACTTCTTCAGAAGCCTAAGTTTAACCATTATATTTTCAGTTCCAACTCCCAGTACCGACAACCGACACCACTCTTCAGCCATTTCCTGAACATGTTTCTTATCATCCAACCAACAGTTGATAAAACGAAAAGGTTGAGGTCCCCAATTCTGATCATCGCATAGCAACAATAACGACGTATGATCTGAGAACCCTCTAGGCAAAGAAAGCTGATCAATATTGGAAAAGGCATCTACCCACGCTGACGATATCAAAAATCTATCTATACGACTCCGACGAAAACCCCTTCCGAACCAAGTATATTGCTTCCCTTTCAACGGCAAATCCGCAAGCCCAGCATAATCAATAAATTCAGAAAAAGCATCCATACCTGACGAAACCGAGCTACACCCCGCACGTTCCGATAACCATCTTACCGAATTAAAATCGCCCGCAAGGCACCAAGGGCCTGGGATGTTCAGAATTAAATATCCAAGACGCTGCCACAACAGATTTTGTGCCGACACATCGCATGGAGCGTAGATATTCAATATGCTGCAAGTTAAATCCTCCATGCACCATCTCCCCTATAAAATAATAAAATAATGATCCACCTCCACCGAAGCTAGACTGAAACGGGATCCTTCCCATATTGTAATCAGGCCCCCCGAGGCACCTACCGAAGGTGAAAAAATAAACTCATATCCATCGGACACCTATAGACTCGCAACCAATAACGATGACATACCCTCTAACTTTGATTCTTGAAGCATCACCATGTCTGCACGTTGTTTTTTAACTACATCACTCACCGCCCTGCGCTTCAAAGATGAACCTAACCCTCTGACGTTCCACGACACTACATGCATCCTCACTGACCTTGCTTCTCCCCGAAAAAAACTCGTGTGAGATCCTTTATAATGTCTGCTTCACTCTCCACGGTCGCTACCCCGACAATACTACTTAGTGCCACTATCTTCGCAATTTTCCTAGATAACAATTGCTGTCGATTCTAAAAATCCGAGTCGGATAGTGAGGCGTTCATAACCTACGTCGAAACTTGTTGTTGCGGAACCTGTTTACGCGGTCTGCCCCTACCAACTTTTCGCATCAGTGGCACTCCTGAAAGAAGGTTGATGGACTTTGTTTTTTGACCGTTAATCCAAAGAAGGGAGGTTTGGTTTGCAATGTCTGAATAAGATGATTTTTCTCTTGGGCAAACCTTATCTGTTGTCACAGCAACTTTTGAAAAAGCTTTATCCACCAAATCCACGGTAGTTGCAACCGGCTCAAACATCTCCACAATGTTTGCATCCAAATCCAATGTGAGACTCATAGTCGAATGCGAACAAATCACCTCAAGGTAGTTGACTAATGTAGAACTCTTCCCAGCCTCGCCCACCGCCCTATCGGAATCCTGCTCATCCATCGAACCCGCTAAGCTACCTTCCCGCATCTCTTTCAGCTCCGACGTCCCCTTCGAACCAAGTTCATCCTGGGTGTCATCAGCATGGTCCAACCGGTGATTCACTTCCCAAAGATTATTGCAGTGCCACTGCTTCGTCCGCTCCGAAGAAACTTGGACCCCGACAGGTTCTAAATTCTCTACTGCCTTCAAATGGCGATCATCACCCGAACGCGTCTTCCCCCCATCCGATCCCGATACTGAAGAATCAGTACCATCATCATTAGACAGCGCCACCGTACACTCACACTCCATCCAAGGACCAAATGTGTTAAGTTCTTTAACGAGTATAGGGAAACACACACCGTTCACCTCCAGTTTCACCTTAGCATCGATGCACGACAGAGATGATGTTTCGATCAATATCCATCCACATTCAAACGACTGAGGGGAGTCAGTAGTATCCGCTAAATGAACAAGATTCCCCCAAATATGCGCAATGCTTTCGAATGATTGTTGTGACCACGCATGAATCGAGACGCCCTTGATCGATAGCCAAACCCTCCTCGTCTCTATGCCTATCTCCGGTGACCACTGTTCTAGCCTTGAGAAACACCCTTGTAATGATTCTAAACGCATCGCCTTATCACGTGTTGATGGGTCCTTGAACATGAGCAAGATCATTGAGCCAGCGATACGCAAAATCGACAAACCCTCTACCGCCGTCAAGTGCATTCTCGCTGCAAGGTCCTTGATACTCCATGGCTTCTTGCACCATCCCACTGCACAATTGTGCAAGAATTCCAACTTATCGGCTACCACAAACCCCTGCACTGAGTAATCAAATGTGTTGCAGTGATTGACCTCCTCCTCAGATCGCTGCTTCAACGGAACTTTAGATCGCATATTCCCTGCCTGTGCCGATTGCTCTGTGCTTGTGTTAGCCTATTTCCGTCTCCAAAACGAATCGCGGTCTCCATATTTTGCTGGAAACACAGAGATACGGGAACCATAGATCCATTTACCATGCAGGCGTTCTACCACCCGCTCAGCATCCTCTCGACTGCTCATTCTCACAAAACCAAATCGAGATCCGTTCCTAGTCAGTTTCCGAGGGATGAAGACATCCACCACCACCCCGTGTCGATCAAAAACCTGCCATACCCCTTTCCAGTGAATGGTTGTCGAGAGATTTCCCACAAATACCGTCCACACCTTCTGGTGACCAAAATTCGTTGACAATCTCACTCTGCTCATGTCGTGCTTGAACATAATTTTTAAACAATTTGTTGCTGCGATGCTTCATAATCTTGATTAGTAGTTCAAGTACCCTGCTCCTTACGTGTCTTATGAGTCATTTGAAGATATACAAATAAAAAAGTTGTATTGATAGTAAGGGAATCCTATGTTTTAAGTCGGTTATAGATTGATTAATTAAATGATATTTGTGTAATATTCTAGCGGAGATAAGGAATTGAATGACAACAAAAAAAAAGTAATTTTGTTAGTCTGCCTTGATTGTTTTTAAAAGTTTTAGTTTCCGGCTACATGTTTTTTTAATTCTTTGCAGTGATATCTTCGATTCCGGTTTCTTTTTAAATCGGGTTGAGGGTGTTACATTGGAGCCGTTGAGACAAAAAATTTCAGCCATAAATACAGTTTGTGCAGGTCGGTATCGGCACTCGAGAATTCGATATCGTTACCTGCTTTAAACATAATGAACCGTTGGAGCTTTTATTATATAGGGGTATTAGTATCAGTACAAACCTATTGGTATCGGTACGATTGAAGTCGTACCGGTACATAAATTGGCTATTGGAATTTGGAAAACTTGGGGATGGAAAATTGTATCGGTACTCATAACATCGTATCGATGAGGACACTATGGGTATCAGTACGTGTCAAACCGTATCGATACTCAAGGCATGTTTTTGACACTTTGGCTATTTTAAAAGCATTTAAACATGTCAAAAAAAATTTGAAAACATTTCAAACATATTTTTCAAGTTATGGACTTTTGAAATATTTTTGCAAATTAGTTTAAGTTCAAAAACATTTTTCTTAAGTTATATCAAAATCACATATTTCAACAATCTCCCTATTTTTGATATAACGAAACTACTTGAAAAATTGTTTTTTTGAACGCCCCCTTCAAAAAATTTAGAAAAAAGAGAATATTTTTAGAAAATATTAAAGTTCCCTTTTTTAAATTGATTTTTTTAAACACATCTCTCCCTTTTTTTAAAATAAAAATAATTTCAATATTAAGTTTGAAATCACATTTAAGTTCAAAACACCAAATGTTGAAAGGTTAAAACTAATCATTAAAAAATAAGTACCAATTGATAGAAAATATCAATTGTTGGTGTAAAATGAGAAAAAAGATCAAAGAAAATTTATCATGAAAGAATTATTTTTTAAAAAAAAATAGCTTCCCTTACTCAAGCAACAAATAAATTGTTAGTTCAACAATAGAAGAGAAATAAAATTGAATTTCAAATAAGTAAACTAAATAAAACAAGAAATTCAATTTAAACATGCCATATATCAAGATATACCAAGGAGCATACTAGGCATGACAAAAAAAGACAAAATAGTCCATTTTGACTATGTGTACCGGTACGGTATAGGCCGTATCGGTACTAGTTGATGGTCGTATCGATACGGTATGGGCGGCACCAACACCAGAGGCACGAATTTGGTGAAAAACTACATCAAAAACAACTTAAAAGGCCTTATAACGTAGTTTTAAGTTCATACAAAGACTCTATTAAGTCCTTGATATACATTATGCACATTTTTCTACACATGCTTCTCAAAACACACCATTTAACACATACAAAGCATGATTTTACCAAAATCAACCAAACATTACAAGTTTAAGGCAAAAAACATAGATATGAGCAAACTACGCCAAAAACATATAACTCATGCAATTTGAGGCTTCCCTAACTATATGCAATTATGCACAACATGGAGTCATACAAACATGCTTAGATCATCATGAAAATTAGACATGGAAAACATGATCAAGCAATTGCATGAAACTAAATTTTACCACTTAAACCAAGGTAGGATGTTAAGCATTCTTTCTCCAAGTGTCATTCCTCCTTTGTGTGTCATGAGCTTCAAAGATTTGAATTTGATCATCAATGGCTCAAGAATACCTACAAAAGACAATCAAGTATACACATCGAACAAGTAATAAAGTGATGAGTGAGTATCATCTCCACAGGGATTGGAGGTAAATTAAGTCAAGTTCAAGCACAAAAACCAAAGACTAAATATTGAATGAAAGAGTTGATATGAGTAGTTGAAAGAAATGATGTAGCAAAAACAATAATGAAAACTGGAGTTGAATAATAAGACTTTGTACGTCCTCGCACGTGTGTAAAACTCTTAAGCGGGATGAAAGGCTGGTTTTATTAAGGATTCCTATGTCTAGATCTCATGAATGTCTAACACCTTTCAGCTTATACTATGCTTGACGGAGTTTACTAAGGTGCTCCTAAACTATCTCTAACAAGGAACCTGACACGCAGAATGCTACATCAATACTTCTCAGCATGAACCCTAACAAGCTACTTATCGATGAAGTTCTACTCCTTTTAGTCGTTGAAACTCTATCCTTATCTCTAAGGTGAGTTAGAGTTCTGCCTCTCATCATAAAACCTCTTTGTCCACATAGATCTATGTTTAACTCTCTCAAATACTAAGCTCTATCATTATCTCTTGAAAGCTCTTACAAACTTAAGGCAATAAAACAATGAAAAAAGCATATAAGAAACTGGAAAATGCATAAACATCCATTAAAAACTAAAACATCATTATCCAAAACAAACCCAAGCCACTTAAAGTTAGTGCATGTCCGGGAAAACATCCATAATCATTCGTTTAAAACAACTCATTCAAGATAAGAAAATGCAAGAGCAAAGAACAACTAAGAGTAAAAGAAACTCCCAAGCCGCTTTGGACTGCCGTGAACCACCCTAAGCTTGTTGCTTCTCTCAAAGGACAACAAGATCAACCCTTTGGGGCTTCAATAATGCAGGACACCAAGTTGAGGAAGAAGGAAAGTGGCCGCCTTTTCTCCTTTCTCTTAGCTCACAAGGCACCGTTTTCATCTCTCTCTTTAATGTGAGTGTCTTGTCCTTTATATAGTGGGGGCTCTTAGGGTTTTGTGCCCTTAACTCCTTGTGTTCCCTAGAGAATATTCCCTTCATATGTGTGGCATAGCTTGCTGGTGGAATCACGTGTGGGGGTTGCAAAATATCTTCATCTTATGTCTCCTTGTGCGCCAAAATGTCGTAGCATATTGCCTTTGCCCTGCACTGCTCCATAACTATCATGCACATCACCACACCAAAACCAACCTTCCTCAAGTAACACCAATTTCATACATAAATAAAATAAACCAAGCAAACACCACTATATGCAACTATATGAACTGAATGCAACTATATGCAATGAAATGAGCTTAAAACCAACAATAACCTAAGTAAAAGGGCATGAGATGTATACTTTTTACAAGGTTATCACACCCCCAAACTTAAGCTATTGCTTGTTCTCAAGAAATGAGTAGATATGAAACAAAGAAAATGCTATGACAGAGTTCAGATCAAGACAGTGCTATGGCAAAATTTTAGTCCTCAGGAAAATGTAGGCTTCAATATGCTAGACAAAGTTGAGATTTTAAGAACTTTCCCTTAAGACTAGATCCTTTGCATTGTGTGTGTGTAGTTGCATCCAATCTATGCTTAATAAAGTTAGAAAATTTCTCGTCACGATAAGGAAGAAGAAGAGGGTGTGTGTTCTTTTAAAGTGAGAACAAAGTGAGAGAGGGGAAGGGTGTTGGTGAAGAAAGAAACTGACAAGGTGTGGGGTAGGATTTAATGGGTGTGACGGTTATGCGGCGTGGGAAAAAGAAGAGATGTGTTGGGGAGTTAATGAAAAGTAAAAAGTAGGAAAGAGAATATGGAGAGGTAATGATGGGGTAGGGTTTTGAAAGTTAAATAGGAATAATCTCTCTCCCTTTTTGCCTTTTTAATGCACCCATCAAACTTAGAAAATGTTAGGGTTTTCAACTTCCTTTAATAACAACAAGACAAACCCTAACCCTAATTTAAAAGTTGTGTCTTCCCCTCGTGTGCCACCTGCATCTATGGGAATATATCTGATATGGGGTGATAAAAACAAATAAAAAATATAACATAAAATAAAAAAACTAAGAGACAAAGGGAAAAAAGATAAGCATAATTATTTATGAACACAAGAAATAGAAAAATGCTATAGCAAAATAAAAGTGATAAGGGGGTTCAAACTCTCATTGATCTTGGAAAAGTAAGGCTGGCTTGTCACGCAATATCGGAGCTCCATTTTAAACCTTCAGCCTTTGGCCATTGACCTTGAAAACCGTATCATCATCGAGTTTCTTGATGTCCACCGCACCATGAAGATAAACCTTGTGCACTAGGAAAGGGCCTGGCCATCACGATTTCAGCTTGCTTGGGAAGAGTTTGAGCCTGGAGTTGTAGAGAAGAAATTTTTGGCCTTTAGAGAAATGTCGTGGCAAAAGATATTTGTCGTGCCACTTTTTTGTCTTTTCCTTGTGCAAGCGGGCATTCTCGTAAGCGTGGGCTCTAAATTCTTCCATCTCATTCAGCTGAAATAACCTTCTTTCTCCAGCCAGTTGGGCGTCCATATTGAGCTTCTTAATGGCCCAATACGCCTTGTGTTCAAGCTCAATGAGAAGATGACATGCTTTTCCATAGACGAGCTTGAATAGGGACATTCCCCAGGGTGTCTTGAAAGTTGTGCGATAAGCCCACAAGGCTTCATCAAGTCTTGGAGACCAATATTTCTTCTTGGGGTTGACCACCTTCTCTAGTATTTGTTTTATCTCACGATTGGAGATTTTAGCTTGGCCATTGGTCTGGGGGTGATATGTTGTAGCAAATTTGTGTCTCACCTCAAACCTTTGTAATGCCTTGACAATGAGCTTGTTGTTGATGTCGGTTCCCTCATCGCTTATGATGGCTCTTGGTGCTCCAAACCTTGTGAAGATGTTCTTGTGAAGGAACTTCAAAACAGTCTTGGAGTCATTCTTTGCTGTAGCCACTACCTCGACCCATTTTGACACACAATCCACCACTAACAAGATGTAGAGTTCTCCAAATAATGAAGGAAAGGATCATAGGAGATCAATTCCCCATACATCAAAGAGCTCCACCTCCAAAATGCATTGCAGTGGCATTTCATGGCTTCACGATATGTTTCCCGTCCTTTGGCATCTATCACAAGCTTTGCAAAATTCGTGGGTGTCCTTGAAGAGTGTGGGCCAATAGAATCCTGATTGTGGGACCTTTTCAGCAGTCCTCGCTCCACCAAAATGGCCTTCACACGAAGATGAATAGAAATGGAATAAGATGTCCTTTTGCTTCTCTTCGGTAAACATCTTCGAATCATTTGGTCCATACATTACTTGAATAAATAATGCTCGTCCCAAAAGTAGAATCGCACATCATGTTGAATTTCTTTCTTCCCTGGCTATTCAAATAAGGAGGTAAAATACCACTAACAAGAAAGTTAACAATATCAACATACAACAGAATTGTCGTAGCATATAATATTTTCTCATCAGGAAATTCCTCCTTAATTTCTAGTTCATCATTACTTTGAACCTTGTTCTCTAGCATAGAAAGATGATCAGCAACTTGATTTTCATAACCCTTTTTATCCCTAACCTCCAAGTCGAATTCTTGCAAGAGAAGTATCCACCTAATAAGTCTAGGTTTAACATTCTTTTTAGTCACTAAGTACTTAATAGCAGAATGATCGGTATGTACAATGACCTTAGTGCCTATCAAGTATGCTCCAACCTTATCAAAGGCAAACTCAACATCCAACAATTCTTTCTCAGTGGTGGCATAGTTGATTTGTGCATCATTTAAAGTGCGTCTAGCATAGTAAATAACATGGAAAAGTTTACATCAGTGTTGTCCAATTGCAGCCCCTATTGCATAGTCACTTACATCACACATAAGCCCGAATGGTGAGGTCCAATCCGGGGGTACAACAATGGGTGCTGAGATAAGCTTCTCCTTGAGTTCCTTGAATGCGCTATGGCAGACATCATCAAACACGAAGGGATGATTTTGTTGTAGTAAAGTGCACAATGGCTTGGAGATGTTGGAGAAGTCCTTAAATAAACCTTCTATAGAAGCCGACATGGCCCAAGAAACTCTGAATCCTCTTCATGGTGGTTGGAGGAGGTAGCTTCTCGATCACTTCAACCTTTACCTTGTCCACCTCTATCCTTTTTTGAGATCTTGTGGCCTAAAACAGTCCCTTCGGCCACCATTAAATGACATTTCTCCCAATTGAGAACCAAGTCCGCTTCTCCACATCTCTTAAGCACCTTGGCCAAATTACCCAAGCATTTTTCGAAGTCATTTCTGGAGACTAAAAAATCATCCATGAAGATCTCCAAAAACTCTTCAATCATGTCCGAGATGATGGATGACATGCACCTTTGAAAGGTGGCTAGAGTGTTGCAAAGACAAAAGGGCATCCTCCTAAAGGTGTAAGTGTCGTAGAGGCATGTGAAAGTTGTCTTCTCTTGATCCTCTGGCACGTTTGACCCATGCGATAGATCCTAGTGTAGATAGTTTGATGCCTGTGAGCTTTCAGAGTGTCAGAGTATTTGTTTATGCTTCCTCAATGAGTCATTGGGACTTCCTCCCTGTCAAAGACGTGAGTAGATGCTAAGTTAAGACTGAGTTGGGTGGCGGTGCCCGTCACTCTTATCGAAGAACATTGACCTAATTAAGAAAATTAGGAGTTCATTTGTGAGGGTGCAACTCGAATGAGGTTTCATTTGTTCTGGTATTTTGCCGAGGGTGAACTAGACTTATGTACCAATGAGAAGTTGGTTAGTTGAGGTGATGCTTAAACTGTCGATAGCTTGTTAAGTGATAATGAAATAATGTTATCTACCCCTTAAGGTAGATGACTAGTTTAACCGATTTTGAAGTGTATTTTGAAGTTAGTTCGAGAATAAAATTCTTAAGGCTAAAGTGTTGAAGGCAAGAAATTTCGAAATGATTTTTAGAATAAGGTTTTCTTTATCTAAGACCTGTCGGGGTAACATTTGATGTTTGCGTTGTCGTACAGGATATTTCCGCAATGTTAGGGTGGGAGCAGCCAGATTGTATCATAAATAGCATTTTGACTTTTTTTTGAGACACGTGAGAATACATAAGGTTTATGAAAATAGGTACTGACTGGTCAGTACCGGTACCTATGTGTTTTATTAGTTAAGCTCTGAGTTGAGGATCGATTAGCTCTAGAAGTAATAAGAGGTAACCTCTAATTTTAATTAAATGGGTACGTTGTTATGGTTGAATTTAAGTTCAATAGTTTTTGATAGACCTCGAGATCTTCTTAAGCGTGCTTTAGAGAATGATGTATCGAGGTAGGGGATTTTTCTGATGTTGTATAGTGGTTTGTACATTGTGCTTTCTGGGAGCGACAATTTGTACTAGACTCTCGCCATGTGTTTTGGGGAGGTGAAAAGTTGTTAACACGCTCAAATCGATCACCGAAACCATCAAGGAGGGTTGTTTTTGTTTGGTGGTTGAATTGGCTAAAATCTAAATAAAGATAGACAAGTGACACAATGATTTTAGAGTGGTTCGGCCTTCTAACAAGCACCTACATCCACTACCTTAGCACACCACTAAGGATTTCTCAATTCACTCAACAATGAATTCGTTCCCTTTTTCCCGGTTTAGGAGGAAACCGTTACAACCCTATCTTTTGGACTTGGCTAAGATAGAACCAACTCTAGTTTTTCTCTCAAGGCTAAACTAGAACCTCTCCTTTTACAAGGGATTTGTTTGGTAAACTAAATACCTCTCTAGGTGGGTGTTTACACAAATTTAAGCTCACAAGAGTGTACAAAGAATTTACAATAAAGCACTCTCTAAAGACTATGTACAAGAGAATAGTAAAATAAAGATTTAGACTCTAATTCTCTTGACCATATTGCTTGGATGTTGTCTATAACCATCTTCAAGTATCCTTGAGGTGTTTATATAGTGTGGAATGAGTTTCTAGCCGTTTATGGCCGTTGGGGATGAGTCATAGCCGTTGGGGATGCAAAATAGCCGTTACCAACCTGAAAACACAGCATTTATAGCACGAAGGATCGATCCCATAAACCAGGGGATCGATCCTTTTTCATAAAAATATGACCGTTACAGTGAAAGGATCGATCCCATAAACCAGGGGATCGATCCTTTTGCACTTGGAGGCTGGAAGCAAAAATGGAACGAATCTGCCAACCAAGGGATCGATCCCTTTTATCAGGGGATCGATCCTTTTTGCCTTGGAGACTGGAAAAACAGATTTAGTGCAAAAATGAATCATACATGTTTTGAAAAAGATCGGCTAAAGTTAGAAATAATTCGAAACAAATTTTTCAAGTTTGTTTGGACTTTAAATTATTTTTGAAAGATTTAATAAATTTGATTAAGTCCAAAAACATTTTTCTTTTAATTTGTTATATCAAAATATTAGTTCAATAGGAGGTAATAACGAGATGTGTGTATGAGTTCCTTGATGAGTGTTTAACTTGTCATCGGTTGGGAGTCAACCATCGAGTACTTCAGAGTTGTTGGGATGCTTCAAGATTTCCTTGATGGAAATTAGATAGAATGGTCATGGATTTTTGTAAAGGATTTTAGAGTGCACAGCTTCGATGGGATTACGTTTGAATAATGATATATCTCTTGGTAAGTATCGTTTGCTTATTTTCAGTAAGGATGAAATCCAGGTGGAAAGTCTACTTGGAATGAATGTGGTTCATATTGTATGACAATATGATGTATACAAATCTATCTTTCGTATTAAGAATCTAAGGTTTAAGGTCAGTTCTTGAGACGAATTGAAAGGACTATCACTCTTAGAAGTCTTGTATCGGGAAAGCAAAAATATTGATATAGATTATCATCAGAGTTGAGTCTCCTTTAAGGAGTCACCTTGAAAGAAATTGATTCGGGGAAGACCATAATGGTATGTTTACCTTTGGGCCTTACCGCATAAGTTGGACTACAAAAATTACGTTTTGGGAGATGAGCTTGTTGAGATATAGTTGTGTTTTTTTCGTATTTTTCCTTCAAAAAATACACCGAGTGAGAATGGACCCCCCCCCAGACAAAGAATCAGTTGAGATTGTGTTTGTACCATTAGAAGACAAGGGTTATGACTGCTAAGTGTTGTGGGGGATCAAAGTGGCACAACGACAAATATTTAAGGACTTAGAGAAGTCATTAAAGTTTAGTATCTTCTTTTGACTAGTGGGTATAAATTTTGAAATCGAAATTTTCTTTAAGGAGAGAGGAGTTGTAACGACCCAATTTTTGTGTTGGTAAATTGGGCCTCGGATTCGAGTAATGGGTATTTAGTTTGACGACGAAATTAAAAAGAATTGAACTTGGAAGCTAATTTAAGGAAAAATAAGGAATAAAATGAATAAGGGATTAAGTTTAGAGCCTTAAGTGAATAGGCCCAAAAATGTTAAAGACCATATGTTAGTTTAACCGTTTTTGTAGGGGATATTGTTATTTGAAATAAAGTGGTTGTGGGTGCTGTGAAAAAAGATAAGATAAGACATTTTTTTAGAGAGAGAAATATGAGAGAAAGTGAGGGGATGAGTCTTTGAGTGTTGATTTACTACCAGGAGTGACACTATCAGCATCGTCCGGTCAAGCTTACCGAGATGAGTCATCGTGTTGTCAACATTGTTGTCACTCAAAGGGGTGAGGAGAAAAAAGTTTCGATCTTGCTAGAAAGGAGTGCTCCATCGTCCACCGCCAGAAATTGTCACCGCCATTGGACTCACCGGTCGAAGAAGTGTATATATGGAATTTGTCGTCGTAGTACGGCCATTAGAGGCCGCCACACGCGCTCTACGTGTCGCCACCTATGCGTGGGCGTGCATCAACTGTAGAGGGGAAGTGCACAAGGGTTCTCATGCACCGTGTCACACTGGATCAGCCTTACCCGGGTGCACCTACCCCACGCCACATTGGAAACCTGCCTGCGGGTGCACAGAACCTGCCATGCACCTGCGCCGCACCGGATCATTCAATGCCTTGACTATCGCCGTTGTTGATCGGCGTTGACTTTTTGTAAGGATTCTACTTGAGAGTTTTCGACGTTTTGAGTCTGCTGGCACAGTCTGTTTTGCCAAATTCGAACCTGATAAGCTTCTTTTACGCGTTTGACCTTGCAAATTAGTTAGTGAATGCGGAAAATTAATATATCTTGCATTCATATTTATATGAGGATTGTTTGGGATTGAATACCAGATCAAGAAGAGTGTTTGAGAAGCTTGGGTAAGGTTTTATCTATAATCACTTGAGGTTAGTACACCTCGAACTCCGAAATACTTCATGAGCATCATAAGTGTAATTGCCATGCTTAACGTATTTGCAAGATAGGTAGACGAAAATAAGCATGCTTAGAGACCTATATTATGAGACTTGGTAATTTTTAGATGCATGATGAGTTTGAGAATATTAGAGACTTGTATGGGCCTTAAGGACTATGTAGGGTCACTCGATATGCACATAGATACCAATAATTTATTGATTGATGAATTATGATGATATGATGTTTTGTGTGCTAGTTGATTAGTTTGAGATTTTAACGAAAACCATGTTAAAGGAAATAAATACCAATATTCGAATAAATGATTAAAAAGTCGAAAATTGATATTAAATTGTTAAATGTATTAATAAAAAAACCCTAAAGTCTTTCATAAGCTTTTCGGATCGAATAAAGCCTTGTAATATCGTAATTCATGAAAATGGTATGAAACCAGGGGTAAGGAATCAGTATGAGCTTTAGCTGTACCAGTACGCCTATTTGGGTTGTATCGGTACGGGTTTACTAGTACCTATACGCAAAGGTTTATAAAATTCTAGTGAGCATTTTTAGTACCAAAACACATATGAGTACCGATACTCGGGTGTATCGTACCTAGGGGTGATAATGAGCCTGACTGGCTCGCGAGCTACTCGGGCTCAGCTCGGTCAAAACTCGGTCAAAGCTCGGCTCGAGTGAGCTCGACTCGAGCTCGGGCTCGGCTCGAAACTTTAACAAGCCGAGCCGAGCCTACTCAGGCTCGGCTCGAAAAGCTCGTGAACAGGCTCGGAATCTACATATGCATTAAAATAAATTATGTGTTTGTATTTTCTTTCATTAGTTGGTTGTTTTTTGATTTTGTATGTTCTTTAATTATGTGTTTGTATTATAAGAATATTTATTGATTATTTGGATTAATCTAATTTTTGGCACTTTTTCCATTTTCCGGCCATTGAATTTCATTTTAGTGTTGGTTATAAAAGGGATTTTTAACGAATCTTTTATAAAAAGACTATAGCAAAATTTTTCATTTCGAGCCGAGCCGAGCCTAACGAGCTTTGAGCCCGAGCTGGGCCCAATAGTATTGTTTTCGAGCCGAGCTCGAGCCTAAAATTTCGAGTTCGGCGAGCCTGGCCAGGCTCGGGCTCAGCTCAGCTCGTTATCACCCCTAATCGTACCGGTACGCTCTGGGCATTTTGCCCAAAAATATCAATTTGAGGTAAAAGGGTTGGGAAATATTGTAATATGGTCTGATAGACTTCAAATAAGATAATGAGACTTATAAAACTGAGATTTCACTCTCAGATGAGAGCATAATGCGTAACAACTCGGTAAGTACAATTGGTGATTTTGATTTGATTAATAACCTGATTTATGCCTTAATAAATGAGATTAATTATGTGCTCCTCAATAACATATTAACTACTCTGTAATGTAAAAGTAATGATGTGATGATGATTAGAAATAATAGGGTGATCCTTGGGATCGTGTTACTTGTATGTCGGGTAGGCATTTGATTGGTTGAGTCGATGATTGATTGTATCCGGATACCCAGTGAGAGAGTGTTGCAACACCATGGTCAGAGATGCCGAATGTACGTTCCCGAGCCTGTGTGACACGAGGCCTCACTCATAGTGTACGTTCTTGAGGTTGTGTGACACCTGGCTTCACTTCAGGTTTGTGGTTCTATTTTATGTGCTTTTGTTCGGATGATATGGTGAGATCCGGGTATGGATGGGCCTTGTGTGCCATGTATTAAGTCTTGCATGATGAGAGCATGTGTTTAGGCGACTAGTGGTAGCGCCATATGTTTATTTATCGCTCCTTGTTGCTCGTACTAGCTTGTGTGCTTATGTTTATGATTAGCATGAAGTATTATAGAGTAGATGTGTACCAATGAGCTTTGTAGAGTATTTTTGGAATATCAAGGGTTAACTTTTTAGAATTAGGACTAAATTATAATAATGTGTAAAACTTGAGGGTACTTTAAAAGTTTGTTGTTAAGGGATTAACGAGGTTAAACGTCACAATTACCATTTTATTATAAAACACAAAATTTAATTGCTATTTTATAACATTTACAAGTTTGATTACCGTTTTAGTTTTTTTTAACAAAGTGTGGTTTACTATTTTAGTACTTTACCCTAAAAATTATGAAAAAAACATGAGAGAGTCTTTTAATCAAAGGCAGATAATATCATTTTTTAAACAACCAAAGAAAAAACATAGAAAGAGAAAAAACTAAGCAGGTAGATTTGATTATTTAACTTTTAAAAGTTGTATAATGAGCATTAAATTTTAGTTTTTGTTACAAAAGGGCCACTGAGACATTAACAAGCGTTAATTGGGTGATGTGACAGTTATGAAATTTTTTATAAGAGCACATTTATTCTTCCATATTTAGACATTCAATCAATTTAGTCTTAATTTAAAAAAACCCAATAAATTTAATCCTCATTATTTTTCACATTCTATCAATTTGACCCTATTTTGAAATATAAATAATGAGAGTTAAATTTATTAAAAAAATTTAAATTATGACTAAATTGATTGAATTCCTAAATATAAAAGACTAAATGTGCTATTATACAAATTTTTCGTGAAAAACACATCACCCACTTAACGCTCGTTAACGCCTCAGTGACCATTTTATAATAAAAAACTAAAGTTTAATACATATTATACAATTTTTAAAGTTTGGTGACCATTTAAAATTTTTTAGGATAGTTTAGTGATCATTTGTGTATTTTACCTATAAAAAAAGTTAAGAATTAAATGATTACATATATTTTATTTCAATATAATTAATATTATTATGTATATAATTTAAATTAATTTCAAGAAAGGCTTATGTTAATTTATTTGAATTAGAAAACATGAAATAGTAGATGGGAAAACCTATCACAAAGATGTGCGCCTTCCACGTAACAAAACCCCCAACTCATATTTTCGTGCAAAATAAGCAAATGACTTTCCGAGAATAAAAGCAGAAAGGCACAGCCTCCCCCTCTATGAAAAACCAAACGCTGAGCCGAAAGCCGATTTTATTGGTCAAATTCACCAACCAATACCAACGCCCCCCTCTTTAGAAACCGCGTCTGCCTTCTGTCATCTTTTGTTCTTTTCCATTTCTTCCATCATATATCTTTCTTCAACAATCCAGTCCCCCAAACTTCAGTCCAATCCATTCTTCTTGGTTAATTAGTTTAATCGTCGAGTCGAGTCGAGGCGTCGATATGCAAATGCAGGCCCGATCGCTTATCTCGGCATCCCCAAGCTCTCCCAGTTTCAGCGCTCGCTCTTCCGGCAGGCTGGCTGAAATCGCGGCAAGAGTTGTTGAGGAATTCAGACAAGAATCTGGCAGTCAAGGTGATCGCTCTTCGCTTCAAAAACAACTAGTGCAGCCAGAAGAGGAAGACGATGATTTCGAGTTTGCGTTTGTGTGTCGAGACCCGGAGATGTCTCCGGTGTCGGCGGATGAAATCTTTTACCACGGACAAATTAGACCAACCTATCCAGTTTTCAACACCAAATTGCTCAACAACATTGATCAAACTCCTAACGTTGATGTGTCCAATTCGAAACCACCGCGATCCCATCGTTTACCATTGAGAGAACTGATGAGCGAAGAACGCGAAAGGATTTCGTGTTCACCCTCGGAAGCTGATGAACTCGACACGGTAACACCAGGGACTTATTGTGTCTGGACACCAAAGGCAGCAGCAACATCGGCAAAGATCGGAAGCGGAAGCGATTCGAGCGGGCTGTCGTCGAAGAGATGGAAGCTAAAGGACCTGCTTTATACAAGTAACAACGATGGTGGAGACAAAACTTGTAACGCGGAAGCGGAAGCGGAACAACATTGTGGTTGTAACAGAGATATGAAAGCAGGGGACATGAGAAGATCTGTTTTGCCTAACAGGCAGGATTTGGCGGGAATATTTTCTAGTATCAATGGCTTGAGCAGGAGTTTGCATCCATTTTGAACATGTTAATGTTATTGTATAAGAGAGCAAACACAAGGTAATTAGTATGATTAAGATGGGTTTTCATCTGCTGCTTAAATCAATACATTGCTTGGATTGTATAAATCATCCACTCTTTTCTTTCTGGATCTCTTCATCATTTCCATCTGTTTTTAAACTATGTGAAATCTCTATGAAAACAGTCCACAAACCTTCTATATAAAAAAAAAATTGATAAAAGGGGGCAACAAAGTTGGCCATGTTCGGTAAAGAGAGGTTTGGGCAAAAATTAGAGGTTTGAGGCATAATTAGAGGTTTGACCAGTCAAATTCGTTAATATTGTTGTTTGGTAAATATCGGATTGAAAGAGCGGATTGGGTGAAACCGCTAATTTTGAAAAAGCTCATAATATGGGCTTTTTGAGATTAGAGGTTTGATATTGGAGTTGTAAAGACTCTTTTACCCTTACCAATTACTAAAAATCTCAAAATAACCTAAATTAAATATTTTCTCACTCTATTCATAAGCTAAACCTATTTATTATTTTTCTTTTTATTATCACATATTTATATGTATTTTTAAATTTATTAATTAATTAAATTATACTAAAATAATTATATAAATAATAAATTAATATATAAATCATTTGAATATGTTTAGAAAAATTTTATTAAAAATAATTTTATAGATCTAATTAATAATAATTAGATACAAAATATTGATAACTAATAAACTATTCAAACAAATATTGAATATAAACATGTTCTTATATGTCATTTTACTTGTTTAAATAATCTATAAGCTATCAGTTAATTTTACCAAACACTTTTATACAATCAGCTAATACAATCCGCTAGTCAAATAAGCTAATGCAATCAGCTATCAGCTAATGCAATCCGCTATCCGCTATCAGCTATCCGCTAATTGCCAAACAGGGCCATAGTATGATACCAACTGAAATGTTACAAAATAAAAAACCTAAAATGTTATCCACAATTTAAAATGATATAATTTTTATAATATTTTAAGTTGATGACTACTATCGAAACTTGACTTCGAAGTATCAATACTTGACACTTTTGATAACATTTTAGGTTGATGTTAAGTATTGAAGTTTGTCTCTAATTTCGATACTTGTCACCAACTTAAAATGTTATCAAATAGTGTAACATTTTAAATTATGAATTTTATAATATTTTAGTTGTGTCACACCGTAGTCGTACTGTTACCCTGTTGTACGTGACACTCCCCCTAAAAACAATCCACAAACTATTACAAGAACGTCATCATATCTAGGTCATCTTTGATTTATAAATGGTGAAGTTCACAAATAATCACTAAGCTATCTTAAAATATTTAATTTGGTCATTAATTTTCAAAAGTTAGCAACCTAACAATGTGCTGACTGAACAACAAGTAATATACTAATTATTACAAAATGATCATTGAACACTGTAAATATTACTGTCATTAAATTATTTAATTATTACATAATGATAAATTTATAATTTTTTTTAGGAAAAAGGTGACAACCATGAGCCTCGTTAAAAAGCCTCCCTAATCTTAATGGAGGAAAAAGAGTGTTCATGGCAATCGGTACATAAAAGACAAAAGAAACCAACCAACAAAGCGAAACTAACACTAACCCTTACAAACACAAACAAGATCAACTCCCCCAATTATCATGGAGTGTATCAACAATCTCTATCGGCGGTTCAAAAAATTTATAATTTAATTGTTACAAAAAAATTATCGAACTATTTAATTGTTATAAAATAATTATTAAAATATTTAATTATTAAAAAATGTTGGTTATTACATGATTCTTTGTTTCTTTAATTTTTCTTTAAGTGAAGTATACCTTAAATAAAATCTTGCCAAATATATAACAAAAAGTAAGTTTTGGCTTAGTGTTTGAGCACCAAATCTACCCGTTGTTGGTCATAGGTTTGAACCTCATCTCAACCGTTCTATTTTACAGTTTTTGTTCACCCATAATATAATGACATGTGTCATGTTATTATATGGTAAATTAATTGAAAAAAATTAAATTGATAGGAATTGTAAATATTAAAGGTTAAATTTGTTGTTGATTTTTTGAATGAATAAAATGTATAATCTTTGAGGACTAAAAGTATTATTTTACCATGTCACAACAATATTTTTGTTAAGTCAACTATCAAAATTAACGGCAAATGACTAAAATAGAAAAGAAATGTAACGTTGATGACGCTTTTGCCAAAAAAAATAGCTCGGTAACCAAAACAGAAAAAAATAGTTTACTGACCAATGATGTTGTTCACCCAACAATAAAATAGTGAAAGATGCAGAGATCCACTAATGGTCGAGTGGCCAAGAATGCATGTTGCTCCATCTTATATGGATTTAAATTCTGATATTTACCTTGAGTATGTAAATATCTCTTTTAATAAAAAAAATAGTGAAAGATATAAGTAGACATCATTATCTTTAGCATAGAAATGTGTATAACAATAATAGCATGTTTATAAACTAATTTTATCACAACTCAACTACAATCAATGTTTAGTGATTGCGAATAACTATCAATACGAGAAAACTAACATGAATATCCAAATTAAGAGTAGATTATAAAATAACTAAATAGATGTTAATTAAAAAGGTGACATCAAATTAAACTCTAGAAAAAAAAGAGAAAAACATACTACAGAAACATGAAAAAATACAATAAAAAGACATCAACTATATTCACTAAAAAATAAAATGACTTTTTAATTAAAACAACAAAAAAGTAAAGAGGAAAATGAAAAATGAAAAAAAAAAAGAACACAATAAAATATAGTATTATTTTTCCTTTTATATCATATCCGTGTTATTATTTTATGTTTTTAACGTTATAAGATCTACATTACATGATTTTGCAATCATGACATAAGTTGTTGATGGGATAAATCATATCTTATTCTCAATTTGATTTTCTTAATCTACTTTTGGTTTATTTATTTATTTATTTAAAGTGTGGTCATAAAATTATTGACTAGTTTATTTGAATATTCTTTTTTATAGAACTATTTTGAATCTATTTCTTACCAGACGTAGGTCAATCTAAGGTGTCACCCTTTATCTGTTGTGGTGTTGAAATATATTTTTAAAATAAGATAGAACCCGTGTTTAGTAAAAAAATCATATTCATAATCCATTTTTTGTAGACTGCATGTTAGCCTTATGTAGATGAAAAAGGATTATTTTTTAAAATGATCTGCATTAGAGGTGGAATTCAAAATAATTCCTTAAAAAAGGGAATATTGAGAGAAATTAACCAAAATTCTTTTTGTTCTAGGACCGGCAAAGCACATAGAAAATTCCTTTCTTTTTGTTAAAAAAAAAGCACATAGAGAATGGAAGTAGGTAAGAAAGTATGATAGCCAAAAGAATCTGTCCTGCTTTCCCAAATGAAGATAAACATGAATTAAATTGGATTAGATTAACATCCGAACACATCATTACATCGTCGGCATACTTATAACTAGAATACTCTAAGAAATACTACATTATCTTACTTTCCATCTTTCCTCGTTATTTTTTCTACAAAACCCTTGCTATAAAATCTAAAGAAACCAATAAAATTTGTCTCAATTTTTTATGTGCTCTTTTATATATCTTATTAATAATTTTATGTTATATATATTAATAATAAAATAAAAATAATTAATAAAAAATAATCATTAATATACGTAATATAAAATCATTGATGACACATATAAAGAGTAAAAACAAAAAGCTAGACGAATTTTGATCGATTTGGTGCTACTTATGATGTTACAGTTTGTCAAGTGTTAGAAATTGTGTTTATGGGCTGAATTGAGTTAAATTTAGGTCAACGTTTGAAAAGTTTTTATTTTCATAAGTTGAGGTTGAACTGAGCATATAAATTAATATTATTACAGAAAGTATTAATACACGTGTTGTGTATATTACACAAGTTTTTGTTTTAACATCTAGAGATTTAATTTATGATTTAGAGATTAGTTTATAGAATTTAAGATTCTAAGTTTATAATTAAAATTTTAAATTTAGAATTTAAATTTTAGAGATAAAGATTTAAATTTTAGTTTTAAAAAAATAAATATGCAATTTTGTATAGTTCTTCTTACAGAACACGCATATCATAAAACAACTCATAATATTAATTTTTTTGTAAATGTTAATTTAAATTGTAATAAATTTTTATTATTAACAGATTTTTAGCCTGAAGTTTGATGAAGAAAGATGTCAAGTCTTTCAGCTTGGCTGCAAATGAGATTTGAGCAAAGCAAGTGACAAGGAAACGCATCCACCTGAATGAAGTTTACCATAATGACAATAATCAGGGGCAGAATTAAAATTTTATAGAGATAAACTATAATAAAATTAAAAATTTTGAGGGAGACCAACATAAAATTTTAAAAGAATTGAAGGAATTATAAAACTGATTTTACTTTTTTTTTAAAAATGTTTTATTGCCATTGAAAAAAAAATGACAGGGCCCACGCCCCCAAAACCTTCTAACAACGCAACGAAGAGAATTTGCCATGTAATAAAATCCATGATTTCGGTTGTAGCCATAACTCCGGTTGCACCCAGGGACGGATGTAAGTGAGAGGTGGGCAAGGACAGAGCCATGATATTAGGTCGAGGCGAGTAAAATATGACTAATAATAGAAAATGGAGGGGGAAAGTCAAGCTAAACTAAAATTAAGCAGGGTAAAATTAAAATAAACTAGAATTAAGAGGTCTAACAGACAAATATTTATACATTTTTTAACAATAAAAAGTTGGGAGGGACAGTGCCCCCGGGACAAAGCATAGCTTCCACCCGGGGGGTGGGAGAGGCAGTTGGCCCCAATTTTAATAGTTTAACTACACTTTAGACTATTGGTAGTTTTAAAATTATTTTAATTAAGTCATTGTTCCTCTCGAAATTGTATGGTATAACTTATTTTTAGGACTTTATTAGTTTTAAATTTAATTAAATTAAACATGGACTCCTCAATTTTTTTAGTTTAATCATTTTTAAGACATTTTTAATTTTAAATTTAGTGAAATTAAATAATAACTTCTTTAATTTCTATGGTTTAATTACTTTTTAATAACTCGATCGTTCCAAAGTTAAACAGCTTATCCCCTCATGATTCAGTTTTGACTCTGTCCCTAATTGCATCTGCTGCCACAAAGATCAGGGTTGAATAAAATTGATCATAACTAATGCTTCTTCCTTGGTCACCCCATCATAAAATTGAAAAACTTTTTCATCTTTTTTTGTTCATATCTCTTATTTTTTATCTTCGTAAACATTATGTTTTCACTTTATAGGGGACCTTCAACTATTGGTATATCTATGACAGAGTCTTAATCGATATTGTAATACTTATTTTATGTCCAGGTTATAATCACTTATCTTTGTATGAATTATTTACGATTTTCTTATATTTATTGGTATATTTTTTTATAGAGTAAAGCATACAGACGGTCACTGAAGTTTGGTAAAAAAACAAAATAAAATGGTAACCAAACTTTTAAAAATCACAAAATGACAATTAAACTTTATGTTTTATAACAAAATGGTAACTAGACGTTAAATCCCGTTAAGTGTCTGTTATAAAATTTGGTATAATAACACATTTAGTGCTTCATATTTATACATTCAATCAATTTAGTCATAATTCGAAACAATTTACTAAATTTAGCCCTCGTTATTTATGCATTCTTTCAATTTGGTCCTTAAAGCAAAATTTCAAAGTATGGTAACATGATAAATAATTAAAATTAAATTTTTATAGGAACTCGAAAACTCAACTCGAATCGAAAAAATTTCAAATGAAATTTGAGTTGTAAAATATGACGCGTCAACTCGAATACCTCGAAATTTTTTGACTCGACTCAATTGAACGCTCATCTCTATCTTAAGATATGACGCGTCAACTCGAATAACTCGAAATATTTAAATATTTTAAATCATTTTTTCTTTTAAATCGAATATTTTTTTTAAAATAGAATATTTTATATTTTATATTTAAATCACATCGAATATTAATAACTACTTTAAATATTCAATTTAATTTAAAAATATTCGATTTAAAAGAAAAAAATTGATTTAAAATATTCAAATATTTAATAACTACTTTAAATATTTTTCTTTTAAATATTTGAATATTTAATAACTACATTAAATATTCGAATATTTTAAATCAATTTTTTCTTGTAAATAGAATATTTTTAAATTAAATCGAATATTTAAAGTAGTTATTAAATATTCAATGTGATTTAAAAGAAAAATGATTTAAAATATTTCAATATTTCGAGTTATTTGAGTTGACGCGTCATATCTTAAGATAGAGGTGGGCGTTCGATCGAGTCGAGTAAAAAAAAATTCGAGTTATTCGAGTTGACGCGTCATATTTTAGAAATCAAACTTTATTTGAAAAAATTTCGATTCGAGTCGAGTCGAGTTAGGAGTTCCTATAAAAATTTAATTAAATATCCGAATATTTTAAATCAATTTTTTCTTTTAAATGGAATATTTTTAAATTAAATCGAATATTTAAAGTAGTTATTAAATATTTGATGTGATTTAAACATGAAAATATTAAATATTCTATTTTAAAAATTATTCTATTTAAAAAAATGATTTAAAATATTCGAATATTTCGAGTTATTTAGGTTGACACGTCAAATCTTAAGATAGAGGTGAGCGTTCAATCGAGTCGAGTCAAAAAAATTTGAGTTATTCGAGTTGACGCGTCATATTTTACAACTCAAACTTCATTTGAATATTTTTCGATTTTAATCGAGTTTTTGAGTTCCTATAAAAATTTAATTAATTATTCGAATATTTTAAATCAATTTTTTCTTTAAAATTGAATATTTTTAAATTAAATCGAATATTTAAAGTTGTTATTAAATAATCAATGTGATTTAAATATGAAAGTATTAAATATTCTATTTTAAAAAATATTTGATTTAAAGGGAAAATGATTTAAAATATTCAAATATTTTGAGTTATTCGAGTTGACGCGTCATATCTTAAGATAGAGGTGAGCATTCGATCGAGTCGAGTCAAAAAATTTCGAGGTATTCAAGTTGACGCGTCATATTTTACAACTCAAACTTTATTTGAAATTTTTTCAATTCGAGTTGAGTCAAGTCGAGTCGAGTTTTCGAGTTCCTATAAAATTTTAATTTTAATTATTTATCATGTTACCATACTTTGAAATTTTGCTTTAAGGACCAAATTGAAAGAATGCATAAATAACAAGGGCTAAATTTAGTAAATTGTTTCGAATTAGGACTAAATTGATTGAATGTATAAATATGAAAGACTAAATGTGTTATTATTCTAAATTTTATAACAGACACTTAACGGGATTTAACATGTTGTTACCATTTTGTTATAAAACATAAAGTTTAATTGTCATTTTTGAAAGTTTGACTACCATTTTATTTTTTTTACTAAAGTTCAGTAACTGTATGTGTACTTTACCTTTTTTATATTTTGTATGTCATGTTTGTATATTTTAAGTTGTATGAATTATTTACATGAATAATATATATATATATATATATATATATATATATATATATATATATATATATATATATATCGTTTAATTGAATTTTAAACTAAAACCTTTTATTAGGGATTATTGTGAAAAACGTACCTCGAGCATAAGGGGTGACGCTTTTCGTTAGTCCTATTACGAAAATATCATTTTTAATTCTAAAATCATAATTTTCAAAATAGATTCCCTTCATTCGGGAATCAAACAGAAATTATGCCCCGAGCGTAAGGGCCTAAATTTCTTAGGGATTGTCTTAAAAAACGTACCTCAAGCGTAAGGGGTGCCGCTTTTCGTTAATATCTATTACAAAATATCAATTTTTCTAAATTATATTTTTTAAAATAAATTTCCTTTATTTGAGAATCTAACAGAAATTATGCCCCGAGTATAGGGGTGTAAATTTCTTCTCTCTAATACAAAATATCATTTTTTTTAAATTATAATTTTTAAAATATATTCCCTTTGTTTGAGAATCTAACAGAAATTATGTCTCGAGCGTAGGGGTGTAAATTTCTTTTCTCTAATACAAAATATCATTTTTTCTAAATTACAATTTTTAAAATAGATTCCCTTTGTTAACGGAAATTATGCCCTAAGCGTAGGGGTGTAAATTTCTTTCGTACAAAGAAATATTTTTTTAAAATATTTTAAGGGATCACAATTTTTAAATTAAATTCGAATTCATAATTTTCACCGTTAAAACAATTTGTAATCGAATGGGTACTAATTTTGGGTGTTGTGGGGTGTTCACCTTCCCCACACGTAACCGACTCTCGAACCTGTTTTCTGATTTCGCAAACTAAATCTCATTGTTTTAATAAAAACAGCAAAAATAAATTTTATTAAAATAACCGAATTTTCAGGTGATCTAATTTCACCTAAATTAAAAGATTAGCGGCTCCCATTCAAAACTATTCAAACAATTTTTGTAACCGTTATAACATATGTCTTTCAAATTATTCCGATACACTATTCGAATTCCACATTTCTTCACCTTAACACTTCGGTGACAATCATTGGACATGGTTGAAAACTGAAGTTCGTCGAATTCATAATTTGAACAATATAATGTTGATGAATTCTCGGTTTCACTTCCACCACATTTTCCTCTAAGAGAAACAGATATAATCAGTCACGCGATAAATAACAAAATAAGGGTAAACTATTACAATGGTCACTTATATTTTCGCTGAGTACAGTTTTGGTCATCAAATTTTAAATTCGACCAATAAAGTCACTTACATTTTCGATCTGTAAACTTTTGGTCACTGAGACGTTTGTTGCCGTTAAACGTTAACATCTTGCTGCTGATGTGGCAGTGGAAAAAATAAGGGTAAACTACTGCAATGGTCACTTACGTTTAGTCACCAATTTCAAAAATTGAACGGTTTGATTACGTTTTCGTTGTGTAAACTTATGGTCACTAAAATGTTTGTTTCCGTTACCCTGATGACGTGCACCTTAATTAAAAAAGGTTTATTTTTAATTTCACTCCTGAAGTCTTAAAAGTTCATTTTTTCACCCAAAAAAAAACCTAATTCCTTTCAAGCCACCATCGTCCGTCCGATTTAGGGGTGTGCGAAATCAGGTTCGGTTTATTTTTAGTGCCAATGTATTCTCAATACTAGAATAAATTCAATAAAACATAATTGTAGTATATGCAAAAACTAGGTCTAATAACATAAAAAAAACCTAATAAAAGCAATTAAAAACTATAAAATCCTTTGAAAACAGTAAACACTTAAAAAAATCAATGTACGACTCAAAGGGTAATGAAAATATTCTAAGAATAAATTACCTTTAATTATTGATTTTCCAAATCAATATTCTGCGGCAGAATACTTCTCAAATCAATATTTTGCGTTGACTTTCTACTCATAGTGTAATAAAAATATGTAAATATTTGGAGGGGAATAAATTAAAAATAACCCTAAAATTTTGTTAATATAATTATATATATATATATATATATATATATATATATATATTGTATATTTGTTGAGTGGATCAATTGAAACGAAATTGGCCAAGAGGGGGTGAATTGGCTTTTTAAAATTGAAGGGAGCAAATTGAAAATGTGGAAATTGAAAACAAGGCAATTTATAGTGGTTCAAGCTTAGAACAAGCTATACATCCACTACCTTAGCTCCCACTAAGAATTTTCAACACATTTCGCTAAAAATTCTTCCCCTTTTGTCGGATTAGGAAGAAACCTTACAAACCGGTTAATCTTTCTACCCAAAGATTAACCAAGACTCTCTTAATACAAAGAAGAAATGGCAATCTGAAAAATACCTCTAACAAGGTTGATATATTGCCCAATTACGATTAATTACTCCCCAAACATGAAAGAAAATGATGCAATGAAAATTACACAAGTGGGAGTTACAAAAATTTGACACTATAAGCTCAAGGGTTTGGATGTATGCTTGGATTATTGCAAATAAGTTCAATAGTTGTTGTTGTAGCTTTGGAGGCTTGTTTTTATACCCTTGCATTGATTTCTAGCCGTTTTGGTGGTTGAGATCATCAATTGAGCCGTTGGGCTCAATTTTCCCCGCGATAATACACTCCTGCAACCTACCGTATCGGTACACGAAGACTCGTATTGATATATGTCTCAAAACAGAAAGAGCCGTTGTGTACATTTAGGATGGGCATATCGATATGCGTATAGGTGTATCGATACGGATTTTGCTCGTTGGAATCTTGACAAAAACTTAAGCAAAAGTGTATCGATACGCTATAATGGCGTATTGATACGGTCCAACGACCATTTGAAATTTGCTGATTTCATAAATGCAAAGACTTATCGAATCAAACCAAATCGTATCGATACGGGGACAACCGTATCGGTATGTTAAAGCATAAAAATAAGCCCACATTGAATATCGTATCGATACAGGTATAACCGTATCGGTACGCTTTTTTTATTGAAATTCTAGTAACGTAAAACTGTATCGATACGACTAGAGCGTATCGATACGCCTTAGCGTAACTGTTTAGTCTTGGCTTGAAAAACACTTAGAAAATTTTGTTTGGTTTGAATATTTTGACTTAAAATCAGTTTTGGTTCAAATGTCTTGTCAATTTGTGAGACTTTGAAATACTTAAAAATTTATTTATATTTGCAAATAAGTCATTATGCAAATTTGTTATATCAAAATCAAATTAGGTTTTACAATCTCCCCATTTTCTATAACAAAACCGAAGTAAAGTTTTAAGTATTTTTGAAAAGTTTAAAAAGTTTACTCCCCCTTAATTTAAGATTGGTTTTCAAAAGTTTGTAAAAAATTATATTTTACACTTCTCTCCTTTTTTGTTAGATCGAAATCAATGCATAGAACCAAGGGATATAGACAAGATATAGAGCAATGAAGAACAAAGTAAAGAATAATTAAAGCAGCATAATATCATTAAACTTCAAATTAAAATCCAAAGCAATATAAGTTCAAATAACTTTAAACTTATATCCAAAGTGAAATCCTAAGAACAAAACATAAATCAAAGCATAGGGTTCCTAAACATAAAACATAGATGCATAATAATATAGAAATCATAAATGATATGATATGAAATGAGATGCACAACATCTACTCGTCCCCATCGTCTTCATCCTCGTCCTCTTCATCATCATCATTGTGATTGGCTTGAGAGTTCCGAGCATTAAGCCAAGCACCATAGAAAGCGGTGAGAGATACAACCATAGAAAAAGTTTGATATTGTTTGTAATGGGCTAAAGCCGAAGGGGATTGAAAAATGTGTTGGATAATAAAACCAGGGTTCGATTTAGTAATACCTTCATTTTCTGGATTGAGATTTGAAGAAATAGAAGGAAATTCTTTTCTTGGTCTCTTTTTAAGCCCCATGATAACTTGAAATCATCAAAACAATTCGAAAACAATGTATGCAATTATCATCACATTTGATCTAATAAATATTCCAATAATTCAAGGTATTATTAAAAACACTATATTTTATAGGTTAAAAATATATACAAGTATAAAAATAAATTTTGGTGAAATTTTTTTAAAACAATGTACTAAAATATACGATATATTTTTTTATTCGAATAAAAAAATTTCAGACTTCAGAGAGCTTTTACAAAAACTTTAAAACTCATACTATAGATATTGTTGAGTTGATCACACAATTGCAAATGGCCAAGAGGGGGTGAATTGGCGATAAAAATTTTGGTGGGTGAAAATTTGGAAAAATTAAAATGTGACACAAGACAATTAGAGTGGTTCAAGTTCTCCAAACGAACTCTACATCCACTACCTTAGCTCCCACTAAGGATTTTCAACCAATTCACTACTTGAATTATTCCCATTTTCTTGGATGAGGAGGAAACCTTACAATTTGATTAAGCTTTCTACCCAAAGCTTAATCCACTCACTTTTACAAAGAGAAGTATTTGGTAAACTCTAAAAGTTCCTCTCAAAGGATGATTGTTTACCCAATTACAATTTCACACTCCTCAAACTCACAATAAAAGATTACAATGAATATACAAGAGTTGGGTACAAGAATTTGACTCTAAAGGTATAAAGTTTGGATTTGAGTGCTTTGATGTTGCTTGTGGGTTCAATTCATGTTGCTTGTTCAATTGAGACTTGTTTTTATACCCTTGTATTGAATTCTAGCTATTTGGGTAGTTGGGATCATCAATAGAGCCGTTGGGATGCAATTTCTCGCAATAAATGCAGCTCAGCTACCTACCGTATCAGTACGGCTCGGGGGCGTATCGGTACATGTCTCAAAGAAGAAAGAGCCATTGTGACTGAAAATAGCTCGTATCGATACGCTTAGAGGGCGTATCGGTACAGTTTTTAAGGGGCGTATCGATACGGAAGGGCGTATCAATACATAATTTTCTCACTAGAATCCCAACTTTGGTTTTGATAAAAAGCGTATCGGTACGCATACTTAGCGTATCGGTACGGTATAATGGTCATTTAAATTTTGGGATACCAACTAACTAACAAGCCAGCAGTTGAAAATTAAATGCAAAGATAAGCAAATCGTATCGATACGATTACAATGCGTATCGATACGGTACCATTTAAAGTCTTGCCCAGATGAATATCGTATCGATACGGGGTAATATTGTATCGGTACGCTATGATCTATTAAAATTTCAGTGACTAAAAACGATATCGATACGCCTAAGGGTATCGATACGCTTGGGCGTTTTGCTGAAGTTGGGCTTGAAAATACATAGAAAAACTTAGAAAATTTTGATCATTTAAGAAAGATTTGTCTTGAGATATAGTTTGGTTCAAAAAGACTTGTCAAAAGTGAGACTTTGAAAAGTACTTAAAAATGTATTGTTTTGCAAATTAGTCCATAAGTCTAGGTGTTATATCAAAATCAATTTTAGTTTCACAATCTCCCCCTTTTTGATATAACAAAACCACATATAAATTTTTAAGTTTTTGAAACTTTTGAAAAGCTTACTCCCCCTTAATTTAAGATGGATTTTCAAAATCAATTTTAAGCTTTCAAAAATGGCTCTATAATCCTTCTCTCCTTTTTGTTAGATCAAACATAAGCACAAGGATAATAGCAACAATAATATGATGAAATTCAAAGCAAACTTCAAATTAAAAGCAACATAATAGTTCAAAGCAAGCTTCAAATTAAAAGCAACTTAATAGTCCAAACTTAGATCCTAAAACATAAATAAAAGGCATAAAGTACTAAACATAGGTGAAAAAACTAAAGAAACTAAATGACATGAGATGATATGCAAAAAGCTACTCGTCCCCGTCATCATCATCTTATTCGTCCTCTTCATCCTCATCGTCTCGAGTAGGTTGATTCCTCCTATTTTGGTTAAGCCACGCACCATGGAAGGCGGTGAGAGAGACATCCATGGAGTTTTGTTGAAGAGCGATGGCTTTCATTTTATCCTCCAACGATGTGAAGCGAGTGTCAAAGCCCTTGACATGATCTTCTAAAGATGTGAACCGAGTGTCAATGGCGGCAAACCCGGCTTCCATGTTTTTGAACTTCTCATTGAGGAATGTCATTAGATTGTCCATGGAGAAAGATGCAATCGGAGCACGTTGAGAGCTTGAAGGAGCATGTGGAGCATCAACCGGATCATCTTTTTGAGGAGCATAAGGGACACGAACCCATTCATTGTTAACATAGGAGAAATGAGCACGAGAGAGGGAACGTTCATTGATAGGTTGGCTAAGGGGTTCGGGAAAATCATGTGAACAATCAATTTCAAGGGAATGTAGTAGGTAACTCAATGCCGTAGAGTAGTAAAAGGATTTTACTTGGTCGGTGTGATGGTGTTGAACGAGATAGACAAGATCGGCAAACATAATTTGAAAAAAGGTTTGGACGTTGACCCTCCTTAAAGCACCTAAGCCAAAAATCATCGACTTGACGAATTGTGGAAAATTTCCCTCCCGATGGATGCAAAAACCAAGTAATGATAAGATGAAGGACTCGGTCCTAAGCATTTAAGACTTTTACGGAACCTAAATGACCTTGACCTAAGGACTTTTCATCATCAATTCCTACATTTTCAAAACCAAAAGCCTTGCAAAGAACATCTTGATCAATTTTAACGGTTTTTCCCATTACATATGACTCGAATGCAATAACATGTTCTCTAGCCTCATCATGAATACACATAGCATTTGAAAAGAAGATAATGACCAAGTTCCTATAGAGAATGGGAGGAAGATTTAAAAAGTTAATAAATTTCCATTACCTAATCAAAGAGAGAGATTGAAATTTAAAACGGGCAGAGTTTAAAAACGGTAGAGACACGATACGTTCTTCCCTAAGAGTGAAACCTTGAAAGAGTTTGTAACGTGACATATCCGAAGGGTTAGGAAAACTACATTGGAGAATATAAGGGAGATTTGGTTTAGGGTTACCCTCTTCATCATCCATAGGATCGAAAGGTGGCCTCTAGCTCTCTTTTTCGGTGCCATAACCCTGAAAACACATCAAAACGATTCGAATATGTATGCAATTAACATCTTTTCCAAACCAATAAATTCTAATAGTTCAAGGTAATTTTAAAAGACAATTTTATTGTTAAACAATATATATACATATAATAGAAAGGATTTGTTAAAGAATATTGTAAAAAACAGATTAAAAAAATACAATGAGAAAATATATTCGAATAAAAAAAATTAATTTTGAAAAAAATTGGTAAAAAGTTTGAAACCCATGTTATAAAAATATGTTTTGTACAAAAACTAAGTTGAAACAATTATAAAAATCAAACGAAAATAGGAAAAATAAGAGAGAGAAAGTTTATACCTTGAATTGTTAGATTGGATGAATGTGTTGATGTGAATGCACTAGATTGTTGACAAAGCTTACCTTTGATGTGGAGATCAAAATCCCTCAACGAATTTTTAAGTTTGATGGAAAAAAAGTGAAGGATTGAGGGGGTTTTTATAGAGAGGTGCGGCTAGGGTTTGTAGAGAGAAAAGGGGGGTTTTATTAATTTTTGAAGAGTTTTGTTAAAACAACCCTAATTACACTCTCCGTCGAGACCGTATCGGTACGCTTGTAGAGCGTATCGATACACGTTTGCCATAATTTATAATTCGATGTTATTACCGTATCGAT
This sequence comes from Hibiscus trionum, assembly GCA_030270665.1. Lineage (NCBI taxonomy): Eukaryota > Viridiplantae > Streptophyta > Magnoliopsida > Malvales > Malvaceae > Hibiscus > Hibiscus trionum. The sequence continues at coordinate 10,872,445 of BSYR01000027.1, read as the reverse complement.
ACGCGGGACCGTATCAGTACATTTTGACTTGTACTACTTCCCTTGACTTATCCGTATCGATACACGGGGTCGTATCGATACACGTTTAGCTTTTAAGATTTCCCTTTGATGAACCCGTATCGATACGCTTCAGACGTATCGATACGCCTTTACCAAATGAGGCATTTTTGACAGTTTTAAGTTCAAAAATCCAACTTCAAAGGTTCCTAAATGCATATATGTGACATAAGAACAAGTTTCAATGGCTATAATTAATGTATACTCCACCTAGCAACATTCATAGAAGAAAAAAGAAGCAAATCAACATAATCATGGATATCAATCAATTTCAAGCAGATTTTGACCATTTGGGACCTTAAAGGGTCAAGAACAACATCATTTTTCAGCACATGGTCTCTAATGAAATGACGTCCAATTTCTATGTGTTTGGTTCTAGAGTGTTAGATGGGATTCTTAGTGAGACAAATGGCACTAGTGTTGCCACACCTAAGGGGTATGGTTTCTACTTCAACGCCATAATATAAGAGTTGTTGCTTCATCCAAAGGACTTGGGCACAACAACTCCCTAAGGATATGTACTCCGCTTTGGTGGTAGATAAGGCTACGCTATTTTGTTTCTTAGAGAACCAAGATACGAGCATACTACCTAAGAATTGTCATGTTTCAGAGGTATTTTTCCTATCTATCTTACATCCCCCATAATTTGCATCTAAATAAGCATGAAGGCTAAATGAAGAATCCTTAGGATACCAAAGTCCTAAGTTAGGTGTGTCTCTAAGGTATCTAAAAATTCTCTTAATGGCAACTAAGTGTGATTCTCTAGGACTAGCTTGAAACCTAGCACACAAGCAAACACTAAACATGGTATCCGGTCTACTTGCGGTAAGGTAAAGCAAAGAACATATCATGGATTTATAAAGCTTAGAATCAACACACTTACCTTCTTCGTCTTTGTCAAGCTTTATGGAAGAGCTCATAGGTGTGGCTTGAGGCTTTACATTCTCCAAGCCAAACTTTTTGAGCATATCGTTCACGTACTTAGCTTGATTTATGAAGGTGTCATCATTCCTTTGTTTGATTTGGAGTCCCAAAAAGAATGAGAGCTCCCCCATCATGCTCATCTTGAACTCACCTTGCATTAGCTTAGAAAATTCTTTGCAATAACATTCATTAGTAGAACCAAAAATGATATCATCAAAATAAATTTGTACTACTAAGATGTCATTACTATATCTTTTTATGAAAAGTGTAGTGTCCACCTTACCTTTTTCAAAATCCTTTTCAATTAAAAAGTTTGAAAGTCTTTCATACCAAGCTCTAGGAGCTTGTTTTAAACCATAAAGTGCTTTAGTTAGTTTAAACACGTGATTTGGAAATTTTGAGTCCTCAAAACCCGGTGGTTGTTCAACATACACTTCTTCATTTATAAAACCGTTTAGAAAAGCATTTTTCACATCCATTTGATAAAGCTTGAAATCATGGTAACATGCAAATGCCAAAAGCATCCTAATGGCTTCCATCCTAGCTACGGGTGCATATGTTTCATCAAAATCAATTCCCTCTTCTTAAGTGTAACCTTGAGCAACAAGCCTAGCCTTGTTTCTCACTATGTTACCACTCTCATCTAGTTCATTCCTAAAGACCCATTTAGTTCCTATAGTAGATTGATTACTAGGCCTTTCAACTAATGTCTACACTTTACTTCTCTCAAATTGATTTAATTCCTCTTGCATGGCCAAAATCCAAAAATCATCTTTTAATGCTTCTTTAATATTTTTAGGCTCAATGCATGAAAGAAATGCAACATGGTTCATTAATTTGAGAGGGAATCTAGTAGTTACCCCCTTGGATGGATCACCCAAGATTTCACCACCTTTGACATAGTTGAACTCCCTTGGGTAAGATACCTTCTTTTCCTCAAGAGCCAAGTCCTTCAAGGCTTCAAGAGGTGGATCTTGTGCATCTTGTTCTTTAGTTGGAATCTCATCCACCTTTGATGTTTGTCCTCCATCAATGGCATCAAGGATCCCTACATCATCATCATCATCATCACAAGATTCCTTACTCGGAAGAAGGTTATCATCGAAAACAATATGTATAGACTCTTCTACTACCAAAGTTCTTTTATTAAATACACAGTAGGCTTTAGAGTTTAAAGAATACCCTAAGAAAATAGCTTCATCACTTTTAGCATCAAATTTACCTAAGTTGTCTTTTCCATTATTTAAAACAAAGCACTTACAACCAAATGGATGAAAATATCTAATGTTAGGCATTTTAGATTTTAAAATTTCATATGGTGTTTTCTTCAAAATTGGCCTAATCATTACTCGATTTATAATGTAGCAAGCGGTATTTGTGGCTTCCGCCCAAAATTATTTAGGTAAATTATTTTCACAAAGCATGGTTCTAGCCATTTCTTCTAAAGTTCGATTTTCCCTCTCAACTACCTCATTTTGTTGAGGAGTGTGAGGTGCGGAAAAATTATGGCTAATCCCATTTTCATTTAAAAACTCTTCAAAACCTAGATTTTGAAACTCGGTTCCATGATCACTTCTAATGTGAGAAATTTTAAGCTTAAGATCATTTTGAGTTATTTTAAAAAATGTGATGAATTTTTCTAAAGCCTCATCTTTTGTACTTAAGAATAGAACCCAAGTAAACCTAGAATAGTCATCAACAAGTACAAAGGCATATGATTTACCACCCAAGCTCATAGTCCTAATAGGCCCAACAAGATACATATGAATTAATTGTAAACATCTACTAGTAGAGACATCATTAATGGATTTAAATGAGGTTCTATGTTGTTTACCCTTAGAGCATGCATCATAAATTTTATCATTAGAGAATTCAAGTTTGAGTAAACCTCTAACTAGATCAAGGGAAATCAATTTTTCTAAAACACTCATGCTAGCGTGTCCTAATTTTCTGTGCCAAAGCCATGAGTAATGTTTATCATGTGCAACTAAACATGTATGAGATGTATGGATGTCATCTAAATGCACCATGTAAATATTACCTATTCTATGCCTTATGAGCATTAATTGATTTGTTTTAATAATGTTCACAATTTTGCAACCACATTTGTCAAATAAAACATTAAAACCCTTATCACACAATTGACTAATACTCAATAAATTGTGTTTAAGACCGTTGACAAAAAAGACATTTTCAATGAAAATAGAAGAGTGATTACCAATGGAGCCTATTCCTTCAATGCGGCCTTTGGAGTTGTCACTGAAAGTTACCACTCCACCACTCTTTGGCTTTAGTTCCAAGAATCTACTCTTGCCACCGGTCATGTGTCTTGAGCATCCACTATCAAGGTACCATGAGTTTTAGCTTGAAGCTTTGGTCTTGTAGCAATGCTCCCCCTACAAACAAAGAAATTAGGCCTTGGTTTTTGGTACCCAAATCATTTTGGGTCCATGAGTGTTAGATCTCTAAACTTTGGTTCCCTTAGGAATCCAAGAAGCAATAGCATTCATGTTATTAGAAACAATGAGTTCTTTAGGAACCCAAACACTCATAATTATTTGACTTTTATATTGCTTAGTAAAATTTCTTTGTTTATGATGAAATGGTTATCTTTTTACATATTGGGTTTTAGAAGATTTTCCTTTTTCAAAATTGTTTCTCCCAATAGTAATAGAAGTTTTAAGATTATCCACTTCCTTTGTGTGATAATCTTGAAAACTGGAAAAAAATTTCAAGATCAAGGTTTTGCTTTTTAAGGTCATTAGAAAGATTTACTAAGTACAAAACCTTCTTTTCCAATTCCAAGTTAGTTTTTGAAATAGATTCATTTTGAGTTTTTAAATCGAAGATGTTTTTCTTATTTCTCAAAATAGACTCCTTATATTTTTCTACTAACTCATCATAAACCTCTTGCAATTCATCATAAGCATCTTGAAGTTCATCATAGGTAAAATCAAAATTAGATGAGTTAAGGTTTAGGGTTTATCATCAATGGCCATGAGACAAAGGTTAGCCACTTCCTCCTCCTCCTCCTCCTCGGATGACTCCTCGTCACTCCAAGTTGCTACTTGAGCTTTGAGCTTGTTCTTCTTCCCAAAGCTCTTCCTCTTCAATTGAGGACACTCGAAACGGATGTGGTCGGATTTTTTGCACTCGTAGCATATGATTTGGTCCTTCTCCTCTTCTTTACTCTTGCTCTTGAAGTCCTCTTTCCTATTGAACTTTATTTCCTATTGAACTTTCTTCCACGGTTGGACTTCATGAAGCGAGTGAATCGTTTGGCTAATATGGCCATCTCATCATCTTCATCTTCACTAGAATCGCTTTCATGATATGAAGCTTTAAGAGCGATTCCAATCTTCTTCTTCTCAACATCCTTCTTCTCAACCTTCTTCTCCTCCATTTTCTTTTATTCTTCTCTTCCCTTCTTCATGATCTCATGGGTGAGTAGAGATCCAACAAGAGCATCTAGCTTGAGAGTCTTCAAATCTCGAGCTTCAATAAAAGTCGTTCTCTTACTATCCCATGATTCCGGAAGAGAGTACAATAATTTCCTCACTAGCTTGTCTTCGGGGATGATCTCACCGAAACCCTTTAATTCATTGACGATGACCGAGAATCGATTAAACATATTGGAAACACTCTCCTCGAGATCCATTTTGAAAATTTCATAGCTTAGATTGAGTAGCCCGATTTTAGTTCCCTTGACGTTGCTAGTTCCCTCATATGTTGTCTCGAGGGTGTCCCAAACTTCCTTGGCATTCTCGATCGAAGACACCTAGGAGTAGAAATTCGGACCAAGCGCACAAAAGATGACATGAAGAGCTTTATCATTTACTTGCACCCTTCTTCGATCATCTTTTGTCATTTCGGCTTTGACCTTTGGGACAAGTCTTCCTTCACCGTATCTCTTCATTAGTATGTATGGACCCTCTTCAACTACATCCAACACCATGTAGTCGGTAGACTTGATGAAGAGCCTCATCCTATTCTTCCAATATGGGTAGTTATCCCCATTGAAGAATGGTGGCTTGGTGGTAGATTGAGACTCGTAAAGGTTGGAAGTGGAGGTGGATGTCATTCCTTGACTAGTTGTTGATCCAACTCTCCTAGAATCGACTCAAGAGGGTTGTAATCCTTCCAATGAGTGTAGCTCTGATACCAATTGTTGAGTTGATCACACAATTGCAAATGGCCAAGAGAGGGTGAATTGGCGATAAAAATTTTGGTGGGTGAAAATTTGGAAAAATTAAAATGTGATACAAGGCAATTAGAGTGGTTCAAGTTCTCCAAACTAACTCTACATCCACTACCTTATCTCCCACTAAGAATTTTCAACCAATTCGCTACTTGAATTCTTCCCTTTTTTCTTGGATGAGGAGGAAACCTTACAATTTGATTAAGCATTCTACCCAAAGCTTAATCCACTCACTTTTACAAACAGAAGTATTTGGTAAACACTAAAAGTTCCTCTCAAAGGATGATTGTTTACCCAATTACAATTTCACACTCCCCAAACTCACAATAAAAGATTACAATGAATATACAAGAGTTGGGTACAAGAATTTGACTCTAAAGGTATAAAGTTTGGATTTGAGTGCTTTGATGTTGCTTGTGGGTTCAATTCATGTTGCTTGTTCAATTGAGACTTGTTTTTATACCCTTGTATTGAATTCTGGCCGTTTAGGTAGTTGGGATCATCAATAGAGCCGTTGGGATGCAATTTCCCGCAATAAATGCAGCTCAACTACCTACCGTATCGATACGGCTCGGGGGCGTATCGGTACCTGTCTCAAAGAAGAAAGAGCCATTGTGACTGAAAACAGCTCGTATCGATACGCTTAGAGGGCGTATCGGTACGGTTTTTAAGGGGCGTATCGATAAGGAATTTTCTCATTGGAATCCCAACTTTGGTTTTGATAAAAAGCGTATCGGTATGCATACTTAGCGTATCGATACGGTATAACGGTCATTTAAATTTTGGGAAACCAACTAACTGACAAGCCAACGGTCGAAAATTAAATGCAAATATTTTGCAAAGATAAGCAAATCGTATCGATACGGTTACAATGCGTATCGGTACGGTATCATTTAAAGTCTTGCCCAGATGAATATCTTATCGATACGAGGTAATATTGTATCGGTACGCTATGGTCTATTAAAATTCCAGTGACTAAAAGCGGTATCGATACGCCTAAGGGTATCGATACGCCTGAGTGTTTTGCTGAAGTTGGGCTTGAAAATACATAGAAAAACTTAGAAAATTTTGATCATTTAAGAAATATTTGTCTTGAGATATAGTTTGGTTCAAAAAGACTTGTCAAAAGTGAGACTTTGAAAAGTACTTAAAAAATTATTGTTTCGCAAATTAGTCCATAAGTCTAGGTGTTATATCAAAATCAATTTTGGTTTCACAGATATACTTTGTATACAAAAATTGATTGAAAATAGTAAATAAAATTAAACAAAAATTAAAAAGAAAGAAAAGAAGTTTTAATACCTTGAGTTATGAAATTGGATGAATGAATGATGAAGAATGCACCAAATTGATAGCAAAGCTTAGCATTGATGTGTAGAGTAAAAACCCTCAAGAGATTTTGAGTTCGGTGTGAGAAATCAAGGAGATTAGAGGGGGTTTATAGAGAAAATCGGCTTAGAGTTTAAGAGAAAAAGGGATTTGAGTTTTAATTAAAGTGAAACACCCTTTTAATGCCCCATTTAAAACTCCAGCGGCATACCGTATCGATACACTAATGTGGCGTATCGATCCACCATATTGGTACGGTTTTTATATCGTATCGATATAGTTAAAACCGTATCGAAGCCCATTTAGGAACTCGTATCGATACGATGTTACTCGTATCGATACCCTTTTACCAGAAATGCATTTTTGAACAGAATTAAGTTCAAAAATTGGATTTTAGTCGATCCTAAATGCATGTGTATGATGAATAAGCAAATTTTATGTACTAAAACAGATACATACTCCCCTTAGCAACAAGAATAGATGCATCAAGAAGTAAAATTACATAAACATGATCATCATTCAAATTCAAGCAAATTTTTGACACTTAAGGGCTCTAAAAGGTCAAGATAGGCTAGTTAGACCTAACTCTCTCCTAAGAGTCAAAAACGCTCATTTTCTAATGGTTTTGTAAAGATATCCACTAGTTGGTTTGAGGTATCAACATACTCTAGAACAACATCATTCTTTAAGACATGATCCCTAATGAAATGATGTCTTATCTCTATGTGCTTGGTTCTAGAATGTTGGATGGGATTCTTAGTGAGACATATGGCACTAGTATTGTCACACTTAAGGGGTATGGTACCTACATCAATTCCATAGTCTAGAAGTTGTTGCTTTATCCAAAGGACTTGAGCACAACAACTTTCGGCTGATATATATTCTGCTTTGGTGGTAGATAGAGCTACACTATTTTGTTTCTTAGAGAACCAAGATATGAGCATACTACCTAGGAATTGGCAAGTTCCGGAGGTACTTTTTCTATCTATATTACAACCCTCATAATCTGCATTGGAATAAGCATGTAGGTTAAAAAAAGAGTCTCTAGGATACCAAAGACCTAAACAAGGTGTATCTCTAAGGTACATAAAAATTCTCTTAATGGCTATAAGGTGTGATTCTCTAGGACTAACTTGGAACCTAGCACACAAGCAAACATTAAACATAATATAGGGTCTACTTGTGGTAAGGTAAAGCAAAGAACCAATCATTGAACGATAAAGCTTAGAATCAACACTCTTACCTCATTCATCCTTGTCAAGCTTGATTGATGAGCTCATTGGATTGGCTTGAGGCTTCACATTCTCCAAGCCAAATTTCTTGAGTATATCCTTGATGTACTTAGCTTGATTGATGAAGATGTCATCCTTCTTTTGCTTGATTTGGAGCCCCAAGAAGAATGAGAGCTCCCCCATCATGCTCATCTCAAACTCACCTTTCATTAGCTTAGAAAATTATTGGCAATAAAACTCATTAGTAGAACCAAAGATTATATCATCAAAATAAATTTGTATTACTAATATGTCATTGCCATTTGTTTTAATGAAAAGTGTAGTGTCCACCTTACCTTTTTCAGAACCTTTTGCAGCCAGAAAGTTTGAAAGCCTTTCATACCAAGCTCTAGGAGCTTGTTTCAAACCATATAAATCTTTAGTTAGTTTAAAAACATGGTTTGGATAAGTTGGGTCTTCAAAATCGGGTGGTTGTTCAACATACACTTCTTCATTAATAAAACCATTTAAAAATGCACTTTTAACATCCATTTGAAAAAGCTTGAATTTATGATAACATGCAAATGCAAGAAGCATCTTAATTGCTTCCATTCAAGCTACAGGTGCATAGGTTTTATCAAAATCGATTCCCTCTTCTTGAGTATAACCTTGAGCAACAAGTCTAGCCTTGTTTCTCACTATGTTACCACTCTCATCTAGTTTGTTTCTAAAACCCCATTTAGTTCCTATAGTAGACTTATTACTAGGCTTATCAACTAATGTCCACACTTTACTCATCTCAAATTGATTAAGCTCTTCTTGCATGACCAATATCCAAAAATCATCTTTTAATGATTCTTTGATATTTTTAGGCTCTATGCATGAAATGAATGCAACATTATTAAACAATTTGAGAGAGGATCTAGTGGTTACTCCCTTGGATGGATCACCTGAGATTTTACCATCTTTTACATAGTTGAGTTCCCTTGGGTTGCTCACTTCCTTTCACCAAGATTCATGTCCTTCAAGGTTTCTAAGGGAGGATCTTGTGCTTCTTCTTCTTTGGTTGGAACCTCATCCACCTCTGATGATTGTCCACCATCATTAGCTTCAATGATCCCTACATCATCATCATCACAAGAATCCTTCCTCGAAAGGAGGTTATCATTAAAAACCACATGTATAGACTCTTCTACAATTACGGTTCTTTTGTTAAAAACTCGATAGGCTTTAGAGTTTAAAGAATAACCTAAGAAAATAGCTTCATCACTTTTTGCATCAAATTTACCTAAATGATCTTTTCCATTGTTTAAAACAAAACACTTGCATCCAAAAGGATGAAAATAGCTAATGTTAGGTTTCTTTGATTTTAAAATCTCATAAGAAGTTTTCTTTAAAATTTGTCTAATTATTACTCGGTTTATAATATAGCAAGCGATGTCTGTGGCTTACGCCCAAAAAATACTTAGATAAATTGTTTTCACAAAGCATGGTTCTAGCCATTTCTTCTAAAGTACGGTTTTTCCTCTCAACTACCCCATTTTGTTGAGGAGTGCGAGGTGCGGGAAAATTGTGGCTAATACCATTAGTGTTACAAAAATCCTCAAAACCTAGATTTTGAAATTCCGTTCCATGGTCACTTCTAATATGATAAATGTTTTGACCAAGGTCATTTTAAGTAATTTTTGAAAATATGATGATTTTTTCTAAAGCCTCATCTTTTGTACTTAAAAAGAGAACCCCAAGTGTATCTAGAGAAATCATCAACTAAAACACATGCATATGATTTTCCACCCAAGATAGTTGTCCTAATAGGCCCAAAGAGATCCATATGGATCAATTGTAAAACCCTAGTAGTTGAAACATCATTAATGGATTTAAATGAAGTTCGTTTTTGTTTACCTTTAGCACAAGCATCACAAATTTTATCTAAGGAAAATTTTAGCTTAGGTAAACCTCTAACTAGATTTTAGTAAACCAATTTCTCTAAAACACTTATGCTAGTATGCCCTAGTTTCCTATGCCATAATCATGCATCATTTTCATTTTGTGCAACTAAACATGCATGGGATGTATGAATGTCATCTAAATGCACCATGTATATGTTACCTATGCGATGATCAATGAGCATTATTTTATTTGTTTTAATGTCTACAGTTTTGCAACTATTAATATAAAAAAGGACATTAAAACCTTTATCACACAATTGACTAATGCTCAACAAATTATGTTTAAGAGCATTGACGTATAACACATCTTTAATGAGAATAGAAGAAAGATTACCAATGGAGACAATACCCTTAATGTGGACTTTGGAGTTGTCACCAAATGTCTCCACTCCACCACTCTTTGGCTTTAGCTCCATAAATCTACTCTTGTCGCCGGTCATGTGTCTTGAGCATCCACTATCAAGGTACCAAGTGTTTTGACTTGAAGCTTTGGCCTTGTAGCAATGCTCCCCCTACAAACAAAGATTAGTTCTTGACTTTTGGTACCCAAATCATTTAGGGTCCATGTGAGATAGCTCCCAAATACTTGGTTCCCTTAGGAATCCAAGAAGCAATAGCATGAATATTATTAGAGGCTACTAGTTCCTTAGAAACACATACACTGCTGACTATTTTACCTTTAAGATCCCTTTGAGAGCTTCTTTGTTTGTAGTCATTAAAGTTCCTCTTTACATAGTTGGGTTTAGAAGAACTTGCTTTTTCAAAATCTTGTTTCCCAACTACATTAAGAGAAGCCTTAAGCTCATTCACCACTTTGTGGTGATCATCAGGAACTTTGGAAAGAAGATTGTTTAAATCAACATTTTCATCTTGAAAATATTTTAAGTCATCTTGTAAAACCAAAATCTTCTTTCAAGTTCCAAGTTGGTTTTAGAAAGGGAATCGTTTTGGTTTTTCAAATTGGAAATTATTTTCTTGTTTTTCAAAACCAATTCCTTATATTTTTTCACCAACCCACTGTAAATCTCTTGTAACTCTTCATATTCATCTTGACTTTCATCAAACGTGAAATCGAAAGTAGATGAGTTAGGGTTTACCTTAGGATCATCATCGATGGCTATGAGGCAAAGATTAGCCCTTTCATGCTCCTCTTCATCGGATGATGATTCTATATCGCTCCAAGTAGCAACGTGGGCTTTGTGTTTCTTCTTCTTCTCAAAGCCCTTCTTCTTGAGTTGAGGGCAATCCGATCTTATGTGTCCCAGCTTCTTGCACTCATAACAAATGAGTTGATCATTCTCCTCTTCTTTTTCTTATTCTTGAAGTCTCTTCTTCTTTGGAACATTCTTCCCTAGTTGGACTTCATGAACCGAGAGAATCTCTTGGCTATCATTGCCAATTCCTCAAACTCGTCTTCACTTGAGTTGTTTTCCTCTTTAGAAGCCTTGAGAGCAATTTGTTGCTTCTTCTTCTCTACCTCTTACTTCTCCACTCTTTTCTTTTCTCTATTGTTTTCTTTTTCCTTTCCTTGCTTCATGATCTCATGAGTAAGGAGAGATCCCACCAACTCATCGAGCTTCAAAGTCTTCAAATTCTTGGCCTCGATGATTGTGGTTCTCTTTCCATCCCATGATTCGGGAAGAGAGTGAAGAAGCTTTCGGACTAGCTTGTCTTTGGGTGTACCAAACCTAGAAAAAAAATTCTTTTAGAAAATTTATCGCGGTTTTATCATCATCATTTCGGGTAGCCTTAGCTTCTACCCATCTAGATACATAATCTACTGCAAGAATTATGTAAAAATTCCCAAACGAAGAAACAAAAAGACACATATAATCAATTCCCCAAACATCAAATATTTCGCATATATAAATTTAGTTAAGTGGCATCTCATTCCTACGACTTAAATTTCCTACACGTTGACATCTTTCACAGGATTTACAAAATAAATACGTGTCGTGAAAAAATGTTAGGCCAGAAGAAACCACATTCAATAATTTTGTGTGCAGTTCGCTTTGGTCCAAAATGACCACCACATGAATAAGAACGACAAAAGGTTAGGATTGAATTTACCTTGTCTTCGGCAATACATCGCCTAATTACATGATCTAAGCAATGCTTCCAAAGGTATGGATCATCCCAAATATATAATCGGGACTCTCGCTTTAGTTAGTTAATTTCAGCTCTCAGTAGATCTAGTGGTAACTTACCTATCGCCAAGTCATTGACCATATCCGCAAACCATGGTGTAGTTTTCTGTGCCATCATCAATCTTTCCTCGGGGAATTCATCTTTAACCGGCGGATAGGATGTGGGAAGGGGAATGTGAATCAAGTGATCTGCTACAAGTTTTTCGCATCCCTTCTTATCTTTAATCTCTAGATTAAATTCCTAAAGAAGTAAGATCCATCGGATAAGCCTTGGTTTTGCTTCCATTTTACTCATCAAATATAGCAAGGTTGCATGATCAGAAAACGCGGTAATTTTAGTTCCAAGCAAATATGACTGAAATTTTTCAAGAGCAAAAATAATAGCAAAAAATTCTTTTTCCGTTGTTGAATAATTTTTTTGGGCTGGATCTAATGTGTGAGATGCGTAAGCTATGACATGTGGCTCTTTCCCGATTTTTTGGCCAAGAACAGCTCCAACACTAGCATCCGACGCGTCACATATTAGCTCGAATGGGAATTCCCAGTTTGGTGGTTCAACAATTGGTGCTGTCACAAGTTTTTCTTTCAGTACATCAAACGATTCTTTGCATTTCTTGTTGAAATCAAAGACTTTATCCTTTTGAAGTAAACTGCATAACGGTTGTGCTATCTTCAAGAAATCCTTGATGAATCTACGATAAAATCCTGCATGACCGAGAAAAGAGCGAATATCCCTCACAGTTGTGGGGTAAGGAAGTGAGCGTATAATATCAGTTTTATCTTTATCTACAACAATTCCATCAGACGAAATAATATGTCCTAGTATTAATCCTTTATCAACCATAAAATGGCATTTTTCATAATTCAGCACAAGATTAAATTCAAGACAAAGTCTTAGAACATTTATTAGATTCAGTAGACACCCACCAAATGAATTACCGTAAACCGTGAAGTCATCCATAAATACTTCAATCCATTTCTCTATGTAATCGAAAAATATGCTTACCATACATCTTTGGAACGTAGTCGGCGTGTTACAAAGCCCAAACGACATCCAACAATAGGCAATTGTTCCGAACGGACATGTAAAAGTCATTTTTTCTTGATCTTCAGGTGCCACGGGGATTTGGAAGAAACTTGAAAAACCATCAAGACAACAATAGTGAGTTTTACCGGCTAAACATTCTATCATTTGATCTATAAATGGTAATGGAAAATGATCTTTTCGAGTTAGGGAGTTCAACTTCATGTAATCGATGCAAACTCGCCATCTATTCTAAACTCGTGTTGGAACGAACTCACCTTCCGAATTTTTTATTACCGTAACTCCAGTCTTTTTAGGTACCACATGAATTGGACTTACCCAGTCACTGTCTGAAATTAGGTAAATTACATCTGCATCAAGGAGTTTTTGTATCTCCTTCTTTACAACTTCCATCATTGGTTGGTTTAATCGGCGCTGACCTTGTCGTGACGGTTTTGCTCCTTCTTCGATCTTAATTTTGTGCATACAAGTTGAGGGACTAAGTCCTTTTATATCCAGAATGGTCCATTCGATTGCCTCTTTATGTGTGCGCAACACCGTCACCAGATCATCTTCCTCTTGTTTGGACAACTTGTTGGAAATAATTACCGGTAATGTCCCTTTTCCCCTAAAAATGCATATTTGAGGTGATCCAGTAACTGCTTAAGTTTGATTTCAGGTGCCTGCAAAATTGAAGGTAGAAGTTTAGATCGTGATGGCGCAAGACTTAACTCATTAATAATTGAAAGAATATATTTGAACTCCCTGATGTCGTCTTCAAACTCCTCGATTTCTCTGCACATATCAATAACGAAGTTAGTCTCAAAATATTCTTCAACGATAGGTTCAATAATATCGACAAAGTTTAAACTAGCAACAGTATCAGGGTATTTCATCGCTTTATAAACATCGAATTTAACAACTTCACCGTCAAATTCCATTGTAAGAATTTCGCTTCTTACATCAATTTTTGTATGGGTAGTGCTTAGAAAGGGACGACCGAGAATAATTTCTGAAGAAGTGTCGGACCAATCGTTTTCCATGTCTATTACATAGAAATCCGCCGAAAAGATGAGGCCATTTACCTTTACTAGAACATTCTCGAGAAGTCCTTTCGGGTATATTACGGATCGGTCAGCTAGCTGTATTGTCACCTTTGTATCATTCAAGGGCTCAGCAAAAAGTGAGTTATATAATGAAAGAGGCATAACGTTAATAGAAGCCACTAAATCGCACATTGCACGTTTTATATCAACATTACCAATTTTGCAGGTAATGGCAAACATACCTTGGTCCTTCAACTTTGGCGGTAGCCTTCGCTAAAAAACTGCTGAGACGTGTTCTCCAAGATTTACCTTTTCGATTCTGATAAGATGTCGTTTGTTAGTACATAAATCTTTTAAAAATTTAGCATACCTTGGTACCTTTTAGATTACCTCAAGCATTGGAATATTAATTTCTACTTTCCGAAAAACATCTATGATCTCCTTTTCTTCAGCTCGTTTGTCTCGCTTTACCAACCTCGATGGAAAAAGAGGTGGTACGGCGTAAGGAGAGGGAGTAGAGGTCGAACCTGATGTACCATGTTGGGTTGATGGTTGCGCTTTCTCCTTGTCTTTATTTTGGTCGTCCTCCTTCGTGGCTTTCGGTTCGATAATGGTGCCACTTCGAAGTGTGATAGCGTTGACGTTTTCTCTTGGGTTCGGTTCGGTTTGAGAGGGTAGTTTACCTTGAGTCTCGAGTTGCCCTACCGTCTGGGCCAATTGGCTCATTTTCTTGTCCAACTCTCGTGGATGGGCCTCGGTACGGTTCTGAAACTTCTCTTGAGATATCGCCAAACATTCAACAATGGATTCTAAGGATGATTTCAACTGTTGATAAGGTTGTCCTTGCTGGTATGCTTGATTTGGCCTTTTTTGGTGCATAATAAAAGTTCGGTTGATCTTTCCATCCCTGGTTGTATGTATTAGCCTTGGGATTGTATTGCCTCTGAGGAGGTCCGGGAAAATTGCCTATGACATTTAATTGTGCATCATCCTCCTCTTGTATCATCGGGCAGCAATCTGTTGGATGTTCTGGACTCGTGCATATCCCGCAAAGTCTAGTTGCGACCTTTTTATCTGCAACAAGGGTTTGAACAATTTCAGCCAATTTGTCAATTTTATGTTCTAATGAAATGTTACTTACCTCGTGAACTTTTCGAGTGGGTCCACTAGAAGGGTGAAATTGTTGGGAGTTGGCGGCCATCGTGGAGATTAGAGTACTTGCCGCATCTATAATCTTCATTTCCATTGGGGATAGGCCTTCCTAGAAATACTGAAGAAATGTTTGTGCCGACAACCCGTGTTGTGGACAATTTGCGCACAACTTCTTGAATCTCTCCTAGTAGTCGTATAACAACTCAATATACTTTTTTCGAATACTCAAGATGCTCCGCCTTAGTTCGCTCGCCTTGGCCGTAGGGAAAAACCTGTTAAGAAAAAGTCGTGCCATGTTAGTCCAAGTTGTAACAGAATTGGATAGTAGGTCAAATAATCAATCCTTGGCAATATCAGCTAAAGAAAAAGGAAAGGCGCGAAGTTTTATTTGGTTTTCAGATAATCCCTATGGTTTTGTACTCAAACAAACCATATGGAATTCTTTGAGGTGTTTGTGCGGATTTTCGCTCGGGAAACCATGGTAGGTTGGTAGAAGATGCATCAAACCCGTCTTGAGTGCGAATGGTGTTTCTCCATTCAGGAATGTAATGCACAGCGGTTGTTGATAGTTAAGTGCTGTGAATAGTTGGCGAATGGTTTGGTCCGCGTTCGCCATTGAAGTGTACTCGTCGTTGGTGTACTCGAAGTGTGTATCAGCTTCGGAGGATGTTTCTAGGTCTTGTTGAAATTGTTGTTGTCTCTGTCTTCGTTCTTTTTGTTGTTGTTGTTTTTCTCAAAGTGTTTGTGTGTGTAGTCTTCGGGCTAATGCTTCAATCTCCGATACAAAATTTGCTAGTTCGCTCGAATTCTTCCCGGTCATAAATTAAAACACACGATATTAGTAACTTTGCCGAAGTCCCCGACAACGACGCCATTTTGACATGCGTTGTAAATTGTCAAATAAATATCCTTTAATCTCAAATAAATATCAAAATAGCGTAGTATAGAGAGAAGAAGGTGTCGGTCCATAGGGACTAAGGAATTTCTAATATTGGTCTGAATCGATCTTTAACCAAGAAACCTGAAAGTAAAAAAAAGGTTTAGCAAAATGAGTGGAATAAATCTAGCAAACGAAAATGATAAATAAAGGAAAGTAAATAGTTGAAAGTAATTATGATCATGTATAGCCTCCAGCTTTGTGTCACCTCGACTCATTTCGATTACTAAAATAGATTTTACTTCGAGTTCTTGCCGGTTACAGTCTACAAGGCTTACTCTCTATGGTGAACTAATTTTTCAAGGTCCATCCTCAAAATTTAGCACTTGTTTGGATTAACAACGACAATCGATGCTAATGCCAAAGATGTATTCTGTACTGGAAAAGCCCGTGGTCGGATAATTTTGTCTCAACGAGAATCGTATCCGATCTTAATTCCCCGCAACGGACCGTTGCTAAGTTTGTTCTTAGAGTGTTGAATTTGCTACAAGCCTACTCTTGTCCCCAACGGTAGATCACAACGTCGATCAGACCAATGTGCGTTTTTTGGAAAGGAGTTAAGATGTTTTAAGAAAATGCCGATTGCCAATCCAATAATACTGAAAATCAAGAAAGGAGTTTGAAGATAAGAAGAGCTTTTGCAATTATCACGAAATGAATTGGGTTTCGCTTAGCTATCAGTTATTGGTAAATTTAGCTAAGCATGGCTTTGGAGGAAATCATACTTAGCATTTGTTTAAAATAGAGTAGGAAAAAGAAATGTAAGGGGAAGGAAATTTTTATAAAACTTAAAAGCGAATAACAAACCAAGAACAAGAGATGATCATAGCTTACCCCAAAAGGGGTATTTATAGTATCTTAAAAATCCTAAAAGTAACCCTAAAAGATAAAAGATAAATCTCAAAATAAAATTCAAATTTCAATCCTAAACAAAAGATAATCCTAAGTTTAAATTTTAAATATGTCCGATAAGCTATCAGAATGCAGCTGATAAGCTATCATTGCTGCTGACGTCATCCTCTAACATTGTTGATGTGGCGTCCAGTCATCCTTTCATGCCCAGATTCATGCCCACTATCACAGTCTGGACTCCAGATAAAATTTTACAGAATTCTACCTCTTTTCAGTGTGTTTTCTAGAATGTAAAGCCTGCGCGAAAATACATAATAAAGCCCATATCAGCATCATATTCGAACTATTAGAGGCATAATTAAAGACTAAATAGCTACCAAATTAGCTACTCATCATGGCTTGAAAGGGATTAAGTTTTTTTCTTTTTGGGTGAAAAAATGAACTTTTAAAAATTTAGGAGTGAAATTAAAAATAAACTTTTTTTTATTAACGTGCACGTCATTAGGGTAACGAAAACAAACGTTCGAGTGACCAGAAGTTTACAGAACGAAAACGTAAGTGACCAAAACGATCAATTTTTGAAATCGGTGAGCAAAAGTTTACACTGACTAAACATAAGTGATCATCGCAGCAGTTTACCCTTATTTTTAACACTGTCAGATCAGCAAACCGTTAACGTTTAACGGAAACAAACACCTCAGTCGCCAAAAATTTATAGATCGAAAACGCAATTAAAAATCGGTGACTAAAACTGTACTCAGCGAAAACATAAGTGACCATTGCAGTAGTTTACCCAAAAATAAATATGGTCCTTTAATATGGGGTGATTATATTCTTTAGAAAAAAATTCAGGCAACTCCTGTGACATAAACAGATCCATTAGAACCAGCGTGTTCAGAATTCCTATGACAGATAACAGCTTTTGAATGTGAGTTCCTCATCATCATTGATATAAATTACGAATATTGTTAGGCATTGATATATTGATTGAAGACTCGACTGTTTGATGCATGGACCATTTTTATCTCAATGTTTCATTGTAATTCAGATAACCAAATGATTTAATATCTATAAATGTATGGGTTACATTACATATTTATTATATCACTCATCAGCTTACAACTTTAAGACACACCAATTCTTGATATATCAGATCATGCAAATTGCATATACATAGTTTTACATTTACTCATGATTAAGGTAAACCACATTTAGAATAATCTATAAAGGAATTTAAATAGTTCATTTTGGATCTAGTATGTGTCATCATAATTTTATAGTTCAAAATTTTTTGACATTGTTTAAGGGCCTTCATCTTACTAGACCAACTAATAGTCGATAATTTATTTAAATTTTAAATAAATAAAAAGGTAAAAAAAATTAGGATAAATTACATAAATCATCACTGAACTTTACTCTTAAACATATTTTGGTCACTAAGGTTTCAAAATGAGCAATTTACCCATTGAAATTTAGACATTGGACATTTTTGTCACTCTTAAACCCAAACGGTCGTAGATGGTGGTCGTTCAGTCCTAAATTTCACCAGTCAACTCATATTGGCCCCTCTTGAGTCTAAATTCGACCTCCATTTTATCGAAAAATGCTTCAAAATTCATGAATTAGCCAAAAATTTTATGGTTTTCTCTCTTCGATCTCTCTCATCCGCCATCAGATGGATCCCTTTTCTCAATATGTTGTTTTTCTTGCGCCGATACATTTTTCACCGTTCGAATCTTGAAAAAGTTCTTTTGTTCACTAATAAATGGGCGTCGTCAAAAAGTAAATGAAAGAGTGATAAAAAACGTTTAAAGCCTAAATTTCAGTGAGTAAATTGAACATTTTAAAATTTTAATGATCAAATTAGGTTTGAGAGTAAAATTTAGTGATGATTTATGTAATTTACCCAAAAAAATATTGTAAATAAGATTTGGGCTTCCTGCCCAACCCATTAACCGGCAGTATAGCCGAATAGGGGCCTGAAATCAGTTAATGGAACACGGAAATCATAATCACGGGAGAATTGAAAACATTTCTTCTTGATTTGGATTGAATTCCGTTGCGAGTCCCCCAAATCAGCTAAGACAGAAGTAAAATGGAAGAAGAAAAGGCGGCAGCTTACTACGACGAGCTTACCAGGAAAGGTGAGGGAGCGGCCAGATTCAAGCGAGGCCTCGGTTTCTCATCCGGCGACGACGCCGTTCCTCAACGGGGATCAGCATTTGTCTCTTCGTCTTCATCCTTCCTCAGCAGCTTCGTCAGGGCTTCGAGTCCTACCACCGCCTCCAAGCTCGAGAAAGAATCTCAGCTTCAATCCATCCAAAATAAGCTAAAGAAGAAGCCGGAAAGAGAACCCAGGGTTTCCGAGAGAAACAACGTAGAGAGAGACCGAGATAAGAATCCGAGGAGGCGAAGCAGAAGCAGGAGTAGAGAGAGGAGGAGGAGGAGAAGCAGGAGTAGGTCACCACGTAGAGATCGGAGTAGGAGGAAGAGTAGGAGTAGGTCGCCTCGTCACGAAGCGAAGTCAGGGCGGAGCAGGAGGAGGAGCAAGAGTTTGTCTCCGCGGGAGTCATGGAGGTCTGAGAGGCATGGGGCGAGAGAGGGTAAATCCAAGAAGGCAAAAAATGACGCTGTTGATTATTCACGGTTGATTCAAGGTTACGATAGTATGGTATGAAGTCTTTACAGTCTCTTTTCTGTTCATGTCTTTGCTACTTCTTCTGGCTCATTACATTTACCGTTGCCAATGTTTTTTCTTTTCTTTCTAAAGAATCAATGCCCCAAACTAATTATTCTTCGCATTATCAAGTAGTATTATCTATTAAATTTAGCAATATGTTTATAATTCAGTGTATGAAAGAAAGTATTAGCAGAGTAGAACTTGAGTTGATTCTATTCTATTTGAATTATATGAACCTACTATTTTGTTCAATTTGCCCGGTATTGGAAATTTATTTTTATGAATTTGTAACCCTATTATTCTAACTCATTTATGGTAAGCAGACTGAATTCTATACCTTAATTCGTGAGTGGCTCTTTTTTGGTTCTGTATCTTGAAGAATAAAGTGTGACTTTGTCTAGTACATTTGGCATGTTTCGATCTTTCTGTACAAGGCCTTTGCTTTAAGGAGTGATGACAAAGCCATTTTTCTTTTCTGAGCAGTCAGCTGCTGAAAGAGTTAAAGCCAAGATGAAACTTCAGCTTGCTGAAACAGGTAGACTGTCCTATTTCTTATTTGGGTTTCTATTTTATAGTTGTTCTAGTGGTAAGGGCTTCCGAGAGTGCTATCTGCAGTGTTTCTTGATCTTTTGTTTTGAGACTACCAACTTAGGATTATTTTGTCTGTGAGGCGGTGCATCTTGGTTTATCTTTGTGGGAAATCAGTGTGATCTTAAGAAATCAAGTTTAGTGAACCCTAAAGTAGAAAATTCTATTAATCTCCATGCATTTTATATCGATGTGATCCATGTACTTTTCAAACTAAAGTTTCCTAGAGAAGTCTCACGGATTATTTATTGAATGCTTGCATTTTTTTGTCAACAATAATATTTATGCAATTAAAAAGCTTGAATGTTAGTGTATTGTTCTTTCATTTTTTGTTACTTAATTTCAGGAACAGATAACCTATTTGACTTTTTAAATAATGAATTTGTGCAAGCCAGCCAGCCTTATTACTAAATATTCTCTGAAGTGATCTTTATGTACCTGTACTTGGTCTTGTTTCTTCCCTGCTGTTTGCTAGGGTGATGGCACCCTGTTTTTAGTGTCACTGTGCTTACTGTTTGGGATATGGTTGTTTCGGACTTTGGCTTTGATGGTTTACGTGGTTGACTATTTTCTATTGCATTATCTTTGCCATCCCATTGTCAGGCTTATTAAAGTACTGTTAATGTCATCTGACAGTACTGTTAATTATGAAAGGCAGTGGCTGTAAGTCAATGATCTTGCTAAATTAGATGGTTTCATTCTGGTATGTGTGTGAGGAGGTTTTTCCCCATTCCCATATTAAGAATTAGATTTTACATGCAGCTGAAAAGGATCCAACAAAAGGCCCTGGCTGGGAACGGTTCGAGTTCGACAAAGATGCCCCACTTGATGATGAGGAAATTGAAGGTTAAACATCTATCCATATCATCATAACTGTGTCTGAAAAGCGATTAGAATCTATCAGGGTCACATGATACTTTAGTATGTGGAAACATAGTTCTTGCAAGTTGTTCTTTTGGTGGATTTTTGTGTTCCTCCAATTGGCTATTTAATATAAAATTTCACAGGTATCAGATGTTAAGCTTCATAATTCATAAGTAATGACGAGTATTAGTATCAGACATTTGATCAAAGTGAATCATAATTCATATATATGTGGTGTCAAGAATTAATGAAGGCTGAACATAAAATGAAGTTTACTGGTTTCCCCTCATGTTTTATAGAGGCTAAAGCTGCTTTCACCTCTTTATGACTACAATTTTAAATTGAGAAGGTCCTAACATAGTTTCATAAGCCTGTTTCTTGCTGGTCAACCACCTATAGTTTTAGGCCCTCCCAAATCGTAAATCCTAGAAGTATGTAAGGCCTCTCTGCACTTAGTTCTCTTCCCTCTACCATTCTGTATTCTTGCAACTCCCTTGCTCTTGTTTAAAGCCTTAAGGGAAGTTAAGAAATATGTAAATCAAACTATTGATCTTTTAGCCACATTGAATTGAATGTTTATTTTGGGAACAAACTAAAGCATCCTCTTTTCTTAAGTAATGCCTTGATTTTGTATAATAATGTGAAAACTGTTATTGTTAATGTTCAATTATTTAGGGGAAACTATTAGTTTATAAGTAGAGTTTTCAATTAATCACATGATTGTGGGTTAAAATGATTATCATTGGCTATGTACTTCACTTATAAAATCTATTATATATTCAAGTTCACTTTGGGACCTTTAGCTTTGTGATCCTGGAATGATCAAAGCAACTAGAACTTACTTGATGTGCCTCATTGTTGGCAGTTGCTGAAGATGATGCATCATTAGTGAAGCATATTGGTCAGAGCTTTCGGTTTTCTGCCATTGAGGTGATGCATCATTCCTTTTCATGTCCTTGTTTCAAATTCCAATCGATGTTCATGCATGCCAGTTATGCTGTATGTATGAGTTTTGTGGAGACGATTAGTTTGGTTGCTCTAGCATAACTGATATTGTGTTTATATGTAGGCAAGGAGGGAGGAGCAACTAAAAGCAGCTCATGATGAGGCCATTTTTGGCACAACAGCTTCTCTCTCTGTTACAATGGATAGTGAACCAGAAGAGGAAAATCTTGAAAAGGATAACAATGATAATGGTGTCGCTACTGGTCTCTTAAGTGAGAAGGTGAGTCGATTCGTGATTTATCTGTTGTTCAAGTTTTTATTTTGCATATTGCATGCATGAGAGGAATATATTGGTTATTCCCCATGGTTGTAGGTGCTATTAAAGCAACCAGGTTCGTGGCGAGATCGGGTTCGTAAAGCATAGAGGGAGGCAGCAAAATATCAGCGTGTTCTGATGCTAACATTGCTGCAGGCAATCAGGGAGTAAGTGATATTAAACATGTTCATTTGAACTCAAAAATATTTTGTGATGTACAAAATGTGTTTTAAACGTTAAAACAAGATGGGTTGAGTAAACTAAATTTGTTTGTTTTACTTTTACCAGTAACCCTAACATACTGGCCATAGTTTAGCATTGTTGAAAAGCTTAGTTTGTAAAGTGCTCTTAAAAAAAAGGGTGAAAATGCTCTTAGGCTTTGCTTGGTAGACAAGAAAGAAAATTGGAAGGTTGGAAAATTGAAGTGATGGAAAAATGAAAGGTTGGGAAATATATTTTTTCTTTCTATTGGCGTGCTTGGTTGAGAGGATGGAAAACTAGAAAGAAAATAAGTTTCTATTTGTTTGGTACAATGGAAAAGTGAGAGGAAAGAAATTTAAGTTTTGAAAATTATAATTTATTTTTAATTTTTATAATTTAGTATAATATTTTAAATTTGATTATTTTTATTTAATTTAGTCCCTAAAATTTTTTAATCTAAAATTGACTCATTTGTTTCTAACTTTTATTATCTAATCTAACATTTTTAATGTAGTTTTATTTTTGTTCAATTTAATCCCTAATTTTTTTCTTCAATGTATTTCTATTTTTCTATAATTGAGTCTAATATTTTTAATATGGTTTTATTTTTGTCCAATT
The DNA here is from genome assembly GCA_030270665.1 of Hibiscus trionum. Taxonomy (NCBI): domain Eukaryota; kingdom Viridiplantae; phylum Streptophyta; class Magnoliopsida; order Malvales; family Malvaceae; genus Hibiscus; species Hibiscus trionum. The sequence continues at coordinate 10,849,407 of BSYR01000027.1, read as the reverse complement.
TAGTCTATAAAATTTTTATTTAATTCAAAATTATCCTCTATTTATTTCTAATTTTTATAATTTAGTCTAATATTTTTATAATTCAATTCTGAGAGTTTGGATGTTAATGTAACACTTAATACACGGTACAAACAAATCAACTTGAATATCAAATACTACATATGTCCCATTTGTTGCCTAAAACAAATTAAAAAATAAGCATATTTGATTACATGAAAGTAAACAGCCAACATGAAAATAAACCTTAAATAAAGGAGAAACAATTAATTAAAGTCACCCGAGAAAATAAATCTTTACAAATTTTAAAAAATAAACGATTTAACAAAAAGAAATATTCAAAACTTAATAAAAGTTTAATATAAGTAGAAACATTGTATACCTCTGTTTTGCTAAAAAAAAGAAGTTCAAATCAATGTTAATTTAACCGGATAGGGGTTTAGGGACTAAAATATAAATAATTCATAAGTTGCATTTTAAGTTAAAAACTCAATTTTAGGTGTGTTTTTGATTCATTATTTCCAATTAGACTTAATGGTAATTTCGTGTTGAAATCGAATTTGAAACAAAGTGTTAATCACAAAAAATATAAGTAGTTTATGAGACATTTTGAAAACATTCATAAATACAGGGCCGATTTTTCAAAAAAAATAAAATCAAACATTCCTTTATGAAATAAATATCATCATTGACATATAGACCAAGTTTCAGGTTAATCCAAGCTAAAACAAGTCCTTAATTGCAATTACAAAATTAGTGTCTAAAATGTAAAGTTTGTTATTACAAGGTAATGGGTTGAATTATAGAATAGAGGCCAATTTCAAATTAAATAAAATTTCAGGGATTAAATTGAACAAAAATAAAATATTAGATAAAATTATAAAAATTAAAAACAAATAGCGCTCAATTTTAGATTAAATAAATATTTTAGGAATTAAAGTGAAAAAAATATTATTATATTAATAATATTGAATTTAATAATAAAATAAAAATAAATAAGGGTAAATTTCAGATTAAATAAAATTTTAGGGACTAAAATGAACAAAATAAAATCGTAATAAAAATATTAGATGAAATAAAATAAATCTTATTTTTCACTCTACGAAATAACCTTACATTCAATTTTTTTTTCAATTTTCTCTTCCTTCCTTTATTCTTTCTTCCGCTTTTTCTGTCTACCAAACAAAGTCAAAATATTTTAAATTTCGACATAAAATGTGAGACAATCCACCCCATTTACGCCATTGCTATCTCTAATGCTAAACCAACCCAATATCAAAAATACTATTTAACCTTATTTATATAACAGAATAGAAACAAATTAAAGAATTATAAATAATATTGTATCTTAAATATGATAATATTATGAAAAATAATACATATGAATGGCAGGGTAAGTAGCAACTCACACAATTAGGGACGGAGTTAAAATTTAGGTTTAGAAAGAGACAAAATATAAATGTTTCAAAGATTATATATAAAGAGAGAGAGGGAGGGGGGGACAAGTTAGCTTTCCCATCTGCTTCATACTCCTCCTATCATGAACATGGACAATCCAATTCAGTTCACAAACTCACATGACAAATGATGCATGCACTTGTTTTCCATAATCGAGACCTTCATCTTTCTCAGAAATCTGTTGATCTCGTCTTCTTTCAATCCAATGTTGACATAACTAATTTCATCACCGAGCTCCATTAATCAATGTTTTCGGTGGCGAAAATAATTGATGAAATGAAATCGAAAAATATTTTGATACACAAACTTAGGTAAACTAAAATTTACACAAACTTTTTAATTTTAGGGTTTAGAGATTTAGGTTGTGGTTTAGGGCTTTATATTGTAGGGTGTAGAACTTAAGGTTTATGGTTAGAATATACAGTTTAGAGGTTAGATTTTAAAGTTTAGGTTTTAGGGTGTTAGGGCTAGAGATTTAGATTTTAGATTTTATAGCTTAAATGTGAAGAGTTGTGTAATTTTTTTTACCCAGCTTGTGTATCAAAATATAACCCAATGAAATCATACAATTTAACAAGATAAAGACAGCATAACTTACCTCATATGATATGTTATCATTTCAATACGGCTCATTTCGGATCTGACTACATTCGATTTAGGTTCGATTCCTGGGTTGAGTCAATGTCGGCTCAATAAAAAGCGGTCGATTTTTATTCAGGTCAACATTTGAATCTTTGTGTTGAGTTGAGTATGAGTCCAATCGAAGTATATATAAAATATTGGTATATTCTTGTAAAAAAAACACATGTTTTTGTTTATCAATTATTATTTAAGTTATTTTTTGTTTAAAAATGAAGACTTCAATTCTTAAATATGAATAATACATTGCCAATGCAAAACTCGTTTGAACTTGATTTATTCGATTTTGGGGTTTTTAGATTGAGTCAGTTTTTACACCCTTATATATATTTCACTTTTTGGTGAGTTGTGCGGTTGTTCACATCAATCTTTCTTTATTTTTTTAATATTTTTTCTTCAATTCAAGTTGCTTTCAATTTGAGTGAAAATCGTTCGGATCTATTTTAGTTCAACTAAAATTCAGATCGATTTCATATCATGTTTAAATCAATATTAGGTCTCGGGTTTACCAGATCTTCCCATTATCAAGTTGTTTTGTAGCATCATCATCACAAGCAACCACCAACAGTTTAATTTGACTTCAAAAAAAACTTAGTTAAAGATCCTATTTGAACATAGTTGGAGCATTTTAGAAGCAAAGTTCCAACTAATCCAATAAGGTAAGCGACCCCATTGAAAATAATCTCCAAGATCCTTAACTATTTTACTGATGCCAAAATTTCATTTACCGCATTAGACAAGGCTTAAAACTAGGGTGAGTAAAATTTAACTTGAGAAAATTGAAATTTTCGACTCGATTCGTTCTAACTCGATTTAAAAATACATAAATTTGATTTGAATGGAAAAAATTTCAAATAAAGTTTGAGTTGTAAAATGGAAATTCGGATAACTCAAATAACTCGAAATTTTTAGTAATTAGTGGGTTGATTTTTAAGTTCGAGTCGAGTTCCTCAAATTTTCATGATATATATATATATATATATATATATGCCAATATAATAAAATGAAGAAATAGATGTCACATATGATAAAAATATACATGCATATCTTATATGATTAGAGAAAGTCGTTAAATTGGAATCAAACTATACTATAACATTGATAAATAATTACAATTAAATTTGTATAGGAACTCGACTCGAATTTCATAAACTCGAATCGAATCGAAAAAATTTCAAATAAAGCTTGAGTTGTAAAATATGACGCATCAACTCGAATAATTCAAATTTTTTTGACTCGACTCGATCGAACGCTCACCCCTACTTAAAACCTTACAACCATTCTTCCAAGGAGATATTGGCCAACCTTTTTTATTTTCATTAATTTTTATATTTGTTTTACTATGTATGTTTGAGGTTCATAGCTATTTATTTTAACAATGTCGTTTTCGAGTCTATTGAATATTAACTTGGTTGGTACCGTTACTATTACAACATCTAAAAGGTCATAATTTTCTTAAGCATAATTGCCTCTAGTTTAAGGATATGTAGTTTTTTTTTTTTGGTTCAAAGTTTAAGGATATGTAGTTCAGACATTTTAATTTGTATAAAAACAATATCATTTTAAATGTTCAAAATTTATTTCTCATCCTAATAATTAACTTTTTTTTTGTTTAACCACTGAAATTCAACTCATTGGTTGACTAATTTTTAATCGGGTACTGCAGAAGTTCATTATAGGGCGACCCTCTCAACCTAATTTACTTCATTCACAACACTGAAATTTAAACTCCTAACCTTACTTAAGGGATCTAGTGTCTCATCCACTAATTTTTTTCACAACATGCAACTATCCATTTTTAACTAAAATATGCTCAAACTAAACCAATGGACTCCAAGAATCCAGCTTGTTCCCTGCTCAAATTATATTTGTTGGTATTTGTAGTTAAAGAAAGGCTTTAGCCTTGTGGTTATGTGCATTCCTTTCGCTCACAATTTCTTTCATTCATTTTCATTCAATAAAGATGTTGACAAAAAATATTAAATTATTTTAAACAAAATAAAATTGAATTGAAAGAATGTGTCAATAATAAAGATTAAATTGATTGAATTGCAAACTTAAAGCACTGAATATGTTATTATATAATTTTTTTATTCTAATGTCCACTATGTAACTTTTAAAAATTTATTACTATTTTATATTATTTAGGATAATTAAGTATTCGTGTACTTTACACTAAAATAATTATCGACATTCAGAAGTACATATATGAAAACATTAGAATAATTATCGACATTTAGAAATACATATATCAAAACATTAGATCACACATATGTTGCCCAATCTTTACCAGGTGGACGTGTACTTTACACTAAAATAATTATTGACATTTAGAAGTATATGTATCATGGATAATTATTTGATACACTAATTGTGAAAAAGTTTCCACAAGCGCCTAGTTTAAGGCTGAAGGTTTAGGTTTAATATTTAGTGATTGTGAATAGAATTTAGGGTTTGGGTTTAGAATTCATAAGTTAAAATTTAAATCCTCAATATATTACCCTCCTAATCTTTAACCTCCAAACCCTAAATCGTTACACTTAATTCCTAAAACTAAGTGTATTGAACATAAATCTATTTGGATCCAAAAAAAATCAAACATAAATCTATATACATATATATAAAGAAACGCCAGATCACACATATGATCCCCGATCTTTACAAGGTGGTATTAGAAGAATGAGGATTGGGGGCAAACATCGACTCCACTGGGGATCGAACCCAGAATCTCTGGTTCCGTAGACCAGCACCTTATCCATTGGGCCATGGAGTCATGTGCCTTAGTTTTTATATATAATAAAATTGTTGATTAGTTTATTCTCACGCAAAAACTGATTCATTTCCCCCTCCCCCTCCCTACAAATAGCAGCAATGAGGAGATGTCAGTGGAAAGCATCCAATTCTGAGGGGCTCGGCTCCCACTCTAGCTTATCGATTTTCCTTTAATCACGCTTTCATTTCCATTTCATAGACTGGAGAACATGGCTCCATGGCCCAATGGATAAGGTGCTGGTCTACGGAACCAGAGATTCTGGGTTCGATCCCCAGTGGAGTCAATGTCCGGCCCCCAATCTTCAACCTTTCAAGTTTTAATCCCACCTGGTAAAGTACATTGTCACTGATCACTATATTATCTAAATACTATAAATGGTTAACTACACCACCGAACTAATTGGGGATTTTTATTTTGACCACCGAACTTATAAAATCAACCTATTTTGACCACCGCCGATGGGGTGACGGAAGTGCCACGTGGCAGCTTATGGAAAATTTTTAAAATTACATATTTGGTCCATGTTATTTACTTATTAAATCAATTTGATCCTAATTTTATTTTAATAAATAAAATTAATCATCAAATTAAATGATGACACGTGTCATCACCCAATTGGGTTAATTTAACAAAATTTTAATCTATTTTATTTAATATATTTTCCCTCCAATCAGATGGTGACACGTGTCACCACCTAGTGAAAGGAAAATTAATGAAGAATAAAGATCGGTGTTATGGGGGTTTAAATCTAGGACTAAGTGGAGAAAATCCTACACCTTTACCACTTAGCCTAGCTGCTCTTAGTGATATATTTCGCACACTTTCATATACACATCTTATACTTCAGTAAATGTTAGGGAAAAAGAAGCAAAAATAGTTGAAAGGGGACTCGAACTTAGATCACTTGTGATGTGTATAATCACACAAATGTTTGATTTAATTTAAATCTAAAAATATTAAATATTCGATTTTAAAAAAAAACATACATGGGTTAAAGTAAACGAATATTTTTTTCTTTTTAAATTAAATCGAATATTTCATAAAATATTAAATATTCGATTTAAAAAATATTTGATTTAAAAGAAAAAAAATTGATTTAAAAAGTATTTAAATATTTAATATTTTAAAATTAAATCGAATACTTTTTTAAATAAAATACTTTCAATCGATTCGAATATTAAATCCAATACTTTTTTAAATCGAATACTTTAAATTAATTCAATTTTTAAATACTTTAAATCGTTTCGAATATTAAATCAAATACTTTAAATCAATTTGAATATTAAATCAAATACTTTAAATCGATTCGAATATTAAATCGAATACTTTAATTCGATTCGATCGAATACTTTAAATTAATTCGATTTTTAAATATTCCAATATTAAATATTTGATTTAAATCATATACTTTTTAAAATCGAATTTCTTTTCTTATAAATCAAATATTTTTAAATCGAATATTTAATATTTTCATAAATATTTGATTTAGTTTAAAAATAAAAATATTCGAATACTTTAAATCAAATATTTAAAAATATTAGATTTAAATTAAATCGAACGTTTGTGTGATTATACACATCTCAAGTGATCTAAGTTCGAGTCCCCTTTCAACTATTTTTAGTTCTCTTTTCCCTAACATTTATTGAAGTATAAGATATGTATATGAAAGTGTGCAAAATATATCACTAAGAGCAGCTTGTCTCAGTGGTAAAGGTGTAGGATTTTCTCCACTTAGTCCTAGGTTCAAACCCCCACAACACCAATCTTTATTCTTCATTAATTTTCCTTTCACCAATCTTTAAATATTAAATAAAATAAATTAAAATTTAGTTAAATTAACCCAATTGGGTGATGACACGTGTCATCATCTAATTGGATGATTAATTTTATTTAATTAAAATAAAATTAGGATCAAATTCATTTAATAAGTAAATAACATAGACCAAATATGTAATTTTAAAAAACTTTTCGTAAGCTACCATGTGGCAGTTCCGTCACCCTACCGTTAGGTTTTTAACAGCGGTGGTCAAATTAGGTTGATTTTATAAGCTCGGTAATCTGATTGACGAGTTCGTTAATTCAGTTGTCAAAATAGGAATCTCCAATTAATTCGGTAGTCGGTGGTGTAGTTAACCATAATATAAAATAGTCATGAACTTTTAAAATTATATATGAACATTAAGTTAAAAATATATATATAATAATTGTAACAATCCGAATTCGGGTTATCGAATCGGATCTCGAAAGTATTGGACTTTCATATTGAGAGCCGAATTAAAAAAAATTAGATATGGACTTTAACCAAGTTAAAAGGAAAAAGTAAAAAGTGGGTGGTGTAAGAGAGAGGAGAGGAAAAAGAAGAAAAAAAAAGTTAAAGGAGGAGATTCAAACTCCAATCTACGAAGATCTGCCTGTCCGTTGTCAATGCCTTTATCGCTATTGTTGAAAATATAGATGAATAATCAAAACAGTACAATGGAGTTCCAATTTAAATTTAAAACATTTAAACATACGATTTGATTAATACAATTTCAAAAATAAAAATTACAAACTCCACCACATAAGGTCCTATGAATACACAACCCATTAAACACAAGTAACATACTCTAGAAAACACCACATGTTGGAAGTCCGTACTTATAATGCTCCTCGATCCAACGATCCGGCGATCAACCTACGCACGAAAACAATGATACCAAGCGCTGAGCTTACAAATCTCAGTGGTACACATCTACTCTACTATACTTCATGCTAATCATAAACATAAGCATCAAAGCTAGTACGAGAAATAATGAGAGATAAATAAACACACGACGCTACCATTATTCGCCTAAACACATGCTCTTATTATAACAATCATCATACACAGCCCACAATGCCTAACCATGCTCAGGATCTCACCAGATCATTCGAGCGAAAGCACACAAGTCATACCAAAAACCTGGAGTGACGCCCATGTCCACACAACATCTAGATCCTACACTTGTAGGGATAAGGCTCACGTCCACACAACATCGTGATCCTACATCCATGCTCAGGATCTCTTATTAAGCATCTTCGAATAAGGCCCGCGTTCACACATCATCAGGATCCTACATTTGAGAATCTTCAACTATGGTGTTGCAATACACTCATTCTCTCACTAAGTATTCAGATCCCATCAATCAAAGGCGACTCAACCAATCAAGTGTCCAAATCGCACACAACATCGATGCGATTATACAACACATAGCATAAATCGATCCACCAAGGATCTCCTATGGTTGCTATTACAAAAAGTCACCCAAATTAAGTTTACCAACTTTTTAATACATTATGAAAGCGTACATTAATATCCTAATTAATTTACTCATTAATCTATATTATCTCATTAATATCCCACGTCAATTTCCATCATTTATTATCATTATAGATTATCGTTCATCGGGTATCAGTACTTGAACACGAGTATCGATACAGTACCCCTGGGTATCAGTACTCATCGATAAATCCTTACTCGAGCTCTTCAAACGCTCCTCTTGATCCGATATTCGAGCCTGAACAAACCTCATAAATATATTAATACCACAATTACTACTTAACCCCATTCACTAACTAATCCACAAGGTCAAATGCATAAAAATAGCTTATCAGGTTCGAATTTGGCGAAACGGACTACGCCAACGGACTCAAAACGTTGAGAAACCCCTATGTAGGGTCCTTCAGAAAAAGTAAACCTTTAACGACCCAAATTTAGGGTTAACGAATCGAGCCTCGGACCCGGGTATTAGGTATAATTTAAAAATATTTAATTTGGGCCTAGTGGGAAAAGGAAGAGTTTTGAAGTGTGATTTTATTAATTTAGTTGTTATATTTTATTTGAAGAGTAGGGGGAGTTTGAAATTTAAAGGAGGGGAAGAAATAGAAAAATGAGGAAGAAATCAGAATAATAATGGTGGAGAGAGAATGTTAGAATGGGGGAAAGGATTTTTAATAGAGAAAGTGAGGGAGAAGAGATTTAAAGCCTTGTTTCGCTGCTGTTTAGACCGTCGTGACTCTCACCGCCGCCGCCATCAGGGAGAGCTCGCTGAGACATATCCGACGATGCTCACCCCGTCATCGTCGCCGCCGCCACTCGTCGGGGTAGGGAGAATAAAGATTCGGTGAAGCTTGTTCACCAGGTTCAACCGACCGTCATCGAGAGTGAGCGGCACAATTGAACTCCTCAGGCGTTTTTACACCAAACAGGAGCTTACCGCCTGATTTTGGTCACTGGACGGCGTTGCATGCGTCACCGGCTGCGCGTGGGAGTTGTCTTGCGCTGTTAAGCTGACCAAGCTGCATAAGCCACCCGTCTAAGCTGCGTTGACTAGCCAACCGATCCATTTGGCTGAGCCGTTTGACCGAGCCGCCCGTTGATCATTGACTTTTTTTTACCATAGTTGACATTTTTCGGAGGACCCCACTCGAGGTTTCTCGACGTTCTGAGTCTGTTAGAACAATCCATTTCGTCAAATTCAAACCCAATAAACTGTTTTTACGCGTTTTATCCCCTAAATTAGTATGATAGTATGAATAACTTATGTAGTCGTATTTGTTTTATCCGAGGATTTTGGTGGACTCGAATATTGGATTTAAGGAGACGTTTGGAGTAGCTTGGTCAAGGAATTATCACTTGGCTTAAGGTTAGTATACCTCAAACTTCGAAATGCTTCATGAGCATCATAAGTGTAATTGCCTTTCTTATTAATGGTCGCAAAATAGGTTGATGATAGATAAGCATGTGCTCAGACTAGTATTACGAGACTTGGTAAATATTGAGGTGTCTGATGAGTTTAAGAATACGAGACTATTATGAGCTTTAGAGACCGTGTAGGGTCGTTGAATACTCATATGGTTATCTGATTTATTGATTTACATGTTGTGTTGCTTAAGTGTTTGTAATATGAATTGGCAAGTTCGATGGAAATTATACTAAGTGGATTGATAATTGGTAATATTCGAATAAATGAACATAAAGCTGGTAATTAATATTAATTGATTAAATGTGTTTGTAAACAAACTCTAATGACTTTCATAAGCTTTAGAGATCGAATAAAGTGTTGTAAACTCGTAATTCAAAGAAATGATACAAACCCATGAATAGGGTATCACAACATGTTTTGACCGTACCGGTACTTGTGGAAATTAAGGATGTTCGGTAAGCTATATTAGTATCGGTACGCATGTGAGTACCGATACCCTGGGGTATTGTATCGATACTCATATTCGAGTACCGGTACCCACTGGACGGAATAATCTATATTGCTAGTAAAATATAGAAGTTGACGTGGACTAGTAATGAGATAATATAGAATAATGGAGATAATAAATGAGGATATGTAATATATCCTTCCATAATGTATTAACAAGTTGGTAAATTTAATTGGGTGACTTGAAGGTAATAGCAACTGTAGGGATCCTTGGTGGATCGTGTGATGTTGTGTGATATGTGGTATGAATGTCCTTGCTATGTGCTTATAGGGAATCTAGATAGTTGAGTGTTGAGTGGATCGTTTAATCGATAAATGCCAAGAGGGGTGAATTGGATTTTTAAAATGTTTGGTAGTGAAGTGGTAAACTAAAAATTGAAGACAAGGCACTTATAGTGGTTCAAGTTCTAAATGAACTCTACATCCATTACCTTAGCTCCCACTAAAGATTTTCAAACAACTCCACTAGTTGATCTTCCCCTTTTCTAGGCTTAGGAGGAAACCTTTACACAAATGGTCAATTTTCTACCCAAAATTGACCAAACCCTCTCACAAAATTACAAAGAAGATTTTGGCAATTACAAAATATCTCTCAAGACAGATATTGACCAATTACAAGCACTCAACCCAATTGAATCTGAAAATTAGGAATTACAAAGAAACACAATTGGGGTTTTACAAAGAATATTGAAATTAAGCACTTGAGCTTGGATTTGATGTTGGAATGTTTCTCTTAGGATTAATAATTGTTGCTGGTTGTTTTTGGACTCTCTTTTACACCTTCTCATTCAATTCTAGCCATTGGAGTTGTTGACATCATCAATATAGCCGTTGGGATGCAATCTTTCCACCATAAATGCACTTATGCAACTACCCGTTTCGAAACACATGTATATGTTTCGAAACAGACCAAAATAGAAATAGTTGTTGGGGTGTAATTAAGAGACCGTATCGAAATGGCTCTGATCATTTCGATACTGCTAAGAGCCAGTTCCAAAACGTGCTTGATGTTGTTTTGAAACATTTTGGCACTGTCAAAACCCGTATCGAAACATGCTTAACTCGTTTCGATACACCTTAACTGTTTTCTGAAAAATCAGTTATAAAATTGCAACGATCATATTTTTGAATCCAAGTTTAAAAATTGTTTCGAAACGTTTGAGGTCGTTTCAATACTGCTATATCGAAACGGATTTGCCCGTTCAGTTGTTCTTCATCCATTTCGAAACATAGGGTCCTGTTTCGATACCCCTATATCAAAACGGGAAGGCTTGTTTCGAAACACATGTTAACAGTTTCAAAACGTTCCGAAACGCCTAAGGGCTTTTCGAAACAGTGACTCGAAAATCACTGTTTTAACTTGGAAAACACTTAGAAAAAATTGTATAAACATTTGGTTTTGACTTGACCATTTTACTTAAAAGTTTTGGGAAGTTTTGAGGACTTAAAATTTTATTTTCTATTTTCAATTTAGTCTTTAAGTCTTTTGTTATATCAAAATCAATTCTTTAGTTTTACATTGAGTCATCTTTGACTGATGGGATCCAGATACCTAGTGAGTGTTTGTGTGTGTTGCAACACCATGGTTGAAGATACCCGAATGTAGGATCCTGATGTTGTGTGGACGCGAGCCTCATTCGAAGATGCTTGATGAGAGATCCTGAGCATGGATGTAGCAGCAGGCCTCATTCAAGAGTGTAGGATCCCGATGTTGTGTAGAAGCAGGCCTTACTCAGAGTGTAGGATCCCGATGTTGTGTGGACGCGAGCCTCATTCAAGAGTGTACGATCTCGATGCCGTGTGGACGCGTGCGTCACTCCAAGTTTTTGATATGATTTGTGTGCTTTCGCTCGGATGATCTGGTGAGATCCCGAGTATGGTTGGGCCTTGTGGTCTATGTATAATGTTTTGTTATGTTGAAAGCATGCGTTCAGGTGACTAGTGGTAGCGCCACGTGTTTACTTATCTCTCCTTATTGCTCGTACTAGCTTGTATGCTTATGTTTATGATTAGAATGAAGTATAGTAGAGTAGATGTGTACCACTGAGCTTTGTAAGCTCAACGCTCAAAATCATTGTTTTCGTACGTAGGTTGATCGTCAGATCGTGGGATTGTAGAGCACTATTAGTTTGAGACTCCAACATGTGGTGATTTCTAAAGTACGGTACTTGTGTTTAGTGGGCTATGTATTCATATGACCTTACGTGGTTGAGTCTGTATTTCTTATTTTGACATTGTATAAATCAAATCGAATTGGAGCTCCTTGGTTTCGGCAGTCATCGCGCTTCCTTACATGTTGGCGTTTTGGTTTTGGGAGGTTGTGGTTGTTGTTTACGGGACTGGCGTTGCTATTTACATGGCTTTTTTGGCTTTGGTTTATGCCTTGCCTTCTCTTCATTTTTTGGCTACTCCCTTGGATTAGGAGAAGCGCCTTTGTTTTGAGAGGTAAGTTATTTCTATCACATTGCAATATTTTCCATTGGTTAGTGATGATTGGTTCTCTTTGGATTTCATTTTTCTACTGCATTACAGATTGTACGAGGGGTGGTATTGTTAGGATTAATATGGAAGTCGTTGTTCTTTATTTTAATTTCTGTTATGGCCTTTCTTTGTTTAGAATCTATTATATTTTTTCCTTACAATTGGTTCTCGTTCTGTATGTGGTTCATCTTTGTTAAAAATCAAAGCGGTGATTACTTCCTCTTGTCTCACTTCAATTCGGTTTAAATGCGAGTTAAGGTTACATAGCTGCATCTTGATGCAGTTATCATTGTTAATTGACTCAATATCCAATCTGAATCTCTTTTACTCAATCTATGGTTCTTATTGGGGCGAACATCTTATGTTGGACTCTCCTTTCAATCGTTTAGGAGCAAACGACTTCCACTTGAAACTGAATTTGAATCACTTCAGCTCCTTCAGTTTTGGGGACGCATATTTAAAGCTAACCTCTTCCATCAAGCATTTAAAATTATATCAGATTTCCAATAACGCCATTGTTTCTGGTTGCTGAGATGGTCTTATCAAAATTGATTTATCTTTGGATCGATTAAAGTTAAAATTTGCCTTAAATTGTTGTATCTCATTCAAATGTTGGGATGGCCATTTTCGGATTCATTCAAAATTGAAACGAAACTATTTCGATCTCTCAGATCATAATCTGATTTCTAATTCCTTTATCTGTTCTAGTTGTTGGGATGATCTACTTAAATTTGAATTGTCTTTAGATTGGATAAAATCATATCTAGGTTCAAATTGTTGTATCTATTTTAGATTTTGGGTCATATCCCTTAACCTATCTTTTTCTATTTTAAATTTGAATCGGTTAAATATTTATTTTATATTTTGGGGCTTATCCCTCAACTAATCTCTTTCTATATTAGACTTGAATTCTTAATATCTTATCTTGATTTCAAATCAATTAAATATATATTTTAGATTTTGGGATTTATCTGTCCACCGATCACCCTCAAATTTGAATTCAAAACAATTTGACTCTACTTTCAACTCTTATCACCTTATCCCATGTCCTTTGGATTTAGCCTTGGCTAGAGTTAAATTTTCATTACATCTCTCTCTAGCTACAATTCAATTTGAATTTATATTCAATGGTCTTATCTCTACCCTAGCACTACAAAAAAATGTACATATACCGACACCTATTTATACCGACGAACATAAGTCGTCGGTATATATGATATATACCGACAGAAAATAACAATATCGTTAAAAGTTTTTAGTTTTACCGACCGATATAATATCCATCGGTGTAGATAACATATATACCGACGGACGACGAGAAACCGTCGGTATAAGTAAACCATATAGTGATAGTTTTTTCTGTTTGTCGGTATAACTTAAATCTATATAGACGGTTAACATATTGCCCGTCGGTATAGGTAGGCCATATACCGATGGCTTGATGTGTTTGTTGGTATAGATATTTATTTTATTTTTATTACTTTAATAAAGCTCGGCGTTTTAACTTCACCCAAATTAAACTTTGTAATCCCTAATTGCCTCTCACTCGTCTCCATCGCCTCTAGATCGTCTCAATCACCGACGATATTCTGCTGCATCCTCTCAGCAATTTGCTGGTCTCAGCGTTAGTTTGAGAAATCAAGCTTTTCCTGACATATTTCTGCGCATCGTTTGATTTAAAATGGAAGGTGCTTCACTTTCACACGAGTTTCTCTCGCTTCTCTCAATTTCGATCTCAAATCTGGTATTCTTCCTCTAGTCTCTGTTTGAAATTTGTTGTTGTAGCTTTCGTTTGATTTAAAATGAAATTTGAGTTTTGCTTCTTATTATTCATTTTCGATTAAACCTTTTTATTCAATTATAGGAACTGAATTAAGCCATCTTGCTTATGTTTTTACCTTAAATTTCTCGTTCAAATGAGAAAAGACCTGGATTGTTTTTACCTTAATAAAAATTTACATATATTTGTTCTCAGTTTCCAATCTTTTTTCTTTGAAAATTGTTACCTTCGTAATGGATGTTATCTGATCAATGTTGTGCTTGGGAATTTACATACATTTTTTGTTTCTTCATTTATCCAAATTAGAACTTCTTCCTACTTTGCTTTCAAAGGCCAGAAGCTTTGGATTGAGTGTTGATTGGATCCAAGTATGTTTATTTGTTTGGTTACTGTGTCTATTTTGTTAGCATTTTTTTTAAAAAAAGACTTGATAATACTTAAATACTACTGTTAGTAACAATGGCTTTTTTCTTTTCTTTTTCTCTTTATATCCTTTCAATTTCTTCTGTTCACATTGTATATTCTTTGTTTATATAGGCTCTAGTCAAGAAAGATCCAGTTCGTCGTCAGGTTTTATGTGTTAAAGGTTGTTTGGCAGGATCAAAAGCTAAAAATGCATTAGCACAAGGCGACATGATTTTAGCAGTAAATAAAGAGTCAGTTACTTGCTTTCGGGACATAGAAAATGATTGTCATGAATTGGACAATGGTAGGGAGCTTAACATGATCATTTTTTGGCAGGTAAGCAAATGGATACAGGTAGAATGGTGATATATTTCTCTTCCACTTTGTAATTATTATCATTATTAATTTTATACAATTAGAAAGTAGATATATTTATCTTCCCATAAGCTTTGTGTAGTATTATCAAATGAATTTTCTTTTGTACTTTTTTTTAAGGTTTGTACTTTTAAGTTTTATTTATACTATATAACATGGAAACAATTTTGCCTCAATTTCCTCTTAATTGTATTTTTTCCAAAGACAAGAAATTGATCTTTCGTGGGAACAGATGTTAGGACTTAGGACAATGGCACAACACAAGCGATTAACTAGTGTGGCTGCAATGTTCAGGTCCTTCAGGATCCTCATCATGCTGAAGAAGGACATGGCGTTTACGTGACATGGTAAGAACTTTTTTCTTTTACTAAAAAATTCTTATTTTCATTTTAGTTGTGGAAAGCAATGGTGTGAACATAGCATGTGACAGTAAAGCAGAAGATCTGTTTTCATTCTCGGTATGTTTGAAGGCACTAAAACACTACTATTACTATTACCTGAAGACACTGGGTGAAGAAAATATTATAGAGGAAAGTGATTGCTAGGATTCTAACCGGAGAGCTCTGATATCATATCAACCTGAATGAAGAAATAATCGGAAAGCTTATTCCTTATAAGGAAGGGCACAAGCACAACTATTATGTATAAGTCTCAACACTAAAGGGCCTTTATAGTAACCTAGTTCAAGTGTTATTTATGCTAAGATTGTTGAATGCTACCGAATATCACATTATGATCCACTAAGATTTTCTCTGCAGAAATTATACTTGTGATATCGAGTATTTTTCGTGACACATTGTTCTTCTCTCAGGTGGTGTCGTGGTAGTCCTGTTCATAGATATAGATTATATGATCTACAATAGATTGTTGAAATCAGCGAAAAACTGACTTCTGATCTGGATGCTTTTGTTAGTGTGACGAAGGTACAGTTAGTTGCTTCCCTGTTTATCTATTATGTTTCATTCGTAAGAAAAATTAGTATACCTTTTCAGGTACATATATTCGAAACTCATCTCATTATTCAACTGGCTGTGAGAAAACTTAAAATATTATGACTAAATAATTTTTCAAGAGAAAAATAAAATAAAGAAACAGAAAGTGAAAAAGAAAAATTATAGTTTAGTATTAAATAATTTATGCATGCTCTTTGCACTTGAACATGAACTGGAACACGGAGAGTTTGTTCGAGTAAGGACCATCCAATTGAATAGCAAGTCTAAAGTTCTAACATTGAAGCATGATTTGCACTACTAGCCTACATGGGAGCTGAGATATGATCCAGAGACCGCAATCTGGCGTCGACGGACGATCAAAGCCTTAGATTGCCATAAACTTTGAACCGGATTTCTTTTTTACGGTTTCATTTATGTTTTTTAGGATGGAGCCAAATAACAGAGTCAGATACTTTTACATATGGCCAATTGTTAATTTTCTACACAAGGTTAAGTTCGGTTGGCAGTCTGGGATCATGGACCATTGCATTGGCTTGAAACCAATGACTTGAAACCAAATTATACATTGTATGGAAAATACCATATTTGTTTTTATTTGGGTAAATGATTGGATAAAATGAAGAAACAAAAATTTGGAGTTCACTGATTCATTTGGGTTGACAGCCTTCTCATTTGGATAAAATGAAGATTAAACCGGATATTTTTCACTTAAAAAAATAAAACAATTTTTGTTATAATAGTATTAATATTTAAAATAAAAATAATATTAAATAAAAATTAAGCTTAAAATTCAACCTTAAATTGGACCTAATTAAGCTTTAAAAAAAGGGGAGGGACCTATGTTGCAATTTTACCCAAAAGAGTTTTAAAGGAAGACAACTTTAAATTAAAAGTCATCTTCTCTTTCCCCCATCCCCTTTCCAACGTCTAATACCCCAAACCCCTCTTCAAAACCCTCCCAAACTAAAAACACTATTCCATTGGCTTTCAACTTCAATCCAAGGTCTTTTTGCAAGGTAAAATCATTTTCTTACTCTCCTCTTCATCCTTTAACTATCCATGGTCTTAGATTTTAAAGTTATGAGATTTTGGAAATTGAAGGGCTGTTGGTTTAGGTATATTAGGAAGGTGATTTGGGGCCTTTTGGGTGTCATTTGGATGATTGGAAGTGGAGTTTTCAGCTAGTGTTGTAGGGAGTACGGATTTAAGATAATTGTGGATTAAATTTGGTTGGAAATTTTGGATGAAGTTGGTTTGAATTCAAAGGTTATGTGTTGGTTGAATATTAGCATTGATTGTGGTTGTTGGTTGTGTTTTTGGTTGACTAGAAGCAAGAGGGATCGTCGAAGAAGCTTTGGGACCGAATCCAGGTTCGTAGGAGGATTGTTTCGGTTGCTAAGGAAGGGCGGTGAGTGGTTTCAAACTTGTTTTAAAGTTTGGTTCGAGTGTGTGTAGTGTGTGAGTGAAATGTGCTTGGTAGGCCATTTCCATTCAATTCAAGTTGTTGATTTTAGTTATTGATTTCCATTTAATACTTGTGTATTGCCTATCTATGCTCTTGAGAAATTTAGATAAGTTGTGCATGTATGTCATGATATGTCTATATGTGATGAGCATGAGTTATGGTTGATGGAAATGTGATGTGGTAAATGATAATTGGCACTAAATAATTACCTGTTGTAAATGATCGATCATTAAGATTAGTGTGCACACAAATTGAGTCAAAACGTACGTGGCCTTGATGGCGTTAAGTCATCAAGGAGGAGTACGGTGATGTAATATTCTACCAGAAGCTTTTATATATTTCTACGGGATGATGAGTGGAATCCCATCCGTAGGGCATGTGGCGATGAGTGGAATCCCGCACATGCAAGGTCCGGTGATGAGTGTAATCCCACCGAAGTAAAGTGTTGTTGAAATGTAAATCCGCACAATCGGGGTAATTGAAAGTGGCTAATTAACTTGTGCATATGTTGTGGTATATGGTGTTGATGTATGATTGTTGATATTGATGCTTGATGCTTAGTATGATGTAAGATGCCATATTATGCCACTTGAAAGACTAGCTAGGTCTACTTGATTATAAGCCATTGTAGGTTGTATGTGAGATTAGGATTTACATGCTTGAACCCTGCATTGTTGATGCTTTTCGTTTTAGAGCACCCTCACTAAGCTTATAGCTTACGCTCTCAATGTTCAACAATGCAGATCATTAGCGTGGTGTTAGCTCGGAGCCAGGCAAGAAGGGCTTTCCAAGTTTGTGGCTCTAGTACGGTTATCAATTTTGTATTAGCTAGCAATGTGGCAAGGGTTTTTGTATGAGCTTTGTATGACTCTTCATATGTTGATGCTTGCTTGAATCGTGGTTTGTAATGCATGGATGCTATGATGATTGTTGAGTGTGATGGCATGCTTTAGATGATTGTTAGCTATGGCTCATGTATGTTTGCTTAAATGATTGTATGTGCTTAGGAGAGTCTAGAAATGCATTTAGAGTCGGGTTTGGGGTCGTTAAGTTGAAATTGGTGGTTTTGCAGAGCAGGGCGTATCGATACGCCTAAGGGTCGTATCGATACGGTCTTGCCTGTAGAGCTCGGTTTTGGTTGGGCGTATCGATACACGGGGGTGTATCGATACGGTTTTTGGTCACTGGAATTTTGAGAAATTGAGGAGTTTTTGGTGTATCGATACGGTGATGGGGTGTATCGATACGGGTTTATCTCGTTGACCACGAGTTGTTGACTGAAGAGGGCGTATCGATACGCTCAAGGGCTGTATCGATACGGTCTTCTTCGAGTTGACCGTGTGGGTTGACCAAGTCAAGGCGTATCAATAACCTCGATTGGTGTATCGATACGGATTGCACTTTAAGCTTAAAATGGACTGTTTGTGCATGGTCGTGGTTCGAATGTGTTTTCCCTTGATTGTTTTCCGCTGTCGTGATCACTTAGGACCTAACCATCCTCTAGACAAGATTAAAATTAAAAAAAATAGGGTTGCTAACCGAAGGGGAACTTTAACGGGTTTCGCTTCGGTTTTCCCCGTGTGGCCCACTCGGACCGGTCATCCGGCCAGACCGAGACGAGGGGGTTACATTTGTTAGTATCAGAGCCTGAGGTTACCGAGACCTCGGGCAGGTAAGTGAGGTAAGCTTAATGTATTAAATGATTGTGTTGTTCGATGCATGTCTTGCCATGAAATCTTGATGTTTGACTGCTTGAATGATGTTTGAAGCATGCGTTGTTGTGTCTGGTGTAGAGTGTGTGCCCATTGCTACTATTACTTAATTTAAAAAGAATTTTTGGAAAGAGGAGTACTTGAGCACTATTGGACCCTTGCTTTGGCTAACGTAATCCTTATCTGTTTCTGTTGTAGTTTATACCTTGCTAGCTGTACCATGAGACCACGTGGGAGGCCTAGGATGGTTCGACCGGAACCACGGGCAGCGGCTCCAGGAGTTGAGCCAGTAGTTAGGGTTGAGGCTCAAGTGGGAGAGCCCGTGGTTGGAGTTGGAGCTCCTCCACCACCTCCACCACCACCACCTCCTCTACCGGGAGCAGGAGGTGAGGTCGGGGCCGAAGGAGAGGAACCACAAGGAGGCCAAGGTGGCCAAGGACCGGCCGGGATTGACAGCTCCGTTGGTTCAGACGATAGCCGGGGCATTTCAGGCTGTAGTAGCTGGAGGTCAGGCAGCCCACCATCAGGGTGAGGGCACTGGATTGCCTTTAGAGAGACTTCGGGGCCTTGGGGCCGAAGAGTTCAGAGGTGCTACTCCAGAGAGGTTAGAGTTATGGTTTTAGAAGACCGTCCATATCCTCGCTCAGATGGGATGTACTGGTGAGTGCAAGTTGGGATGTGTTGAGTCCTTGCTACAGGGTGATGACTACACCTGGTGGGTCACTGTTACTTCGGGTATGGATGAGGCCGAGATTACTTGGGAGTTCTTTGAGTCAACATTCCGGAAGAAGTATATGGGTCCACGATACCTCGATGAGAGGAAGAGAGAGTTTATGGCATTGCTTCAGGGGAGTATGTCCGTGACCGATTATGAGATCCGATTTGTCAGATTGAGTCAGTATGCACCTGAGCTTGTACCTACTGAGGTGGAGCGTTGTAACCATTTCCGTTATGGGCTGAGTGAAGAAATCAAGACGTATACTCTAGCTTCAGACTACACTGATTTCGATGTCTTGGTCTCGAGGGCCAAGGACTTGGAGCACAGTTTGAGTTTGACCAGGCGGTCTGGTGGATCTAGTTCGGATAAGAGGTCCAGCAACTTTGATAGAGGTGATGCCAAGAGGCATCGGGACAACAGACATCAGTATGATCATAGACATGGTGGCGGTAACCACGGTAGAGGCCATCAAGACGTATGGGCTGAGTGAAGAAATCAAGACGTATACTCTAGCTTCAGACTACACTGATTTCGATGTCTTGGTCTCGAGGGCCAAGGACTTGGAGCACAGTTTGAGTTTGACCAGGCGGTCTGGTGGATCTAGTTCGGATAAGAGGTCCAGCAACTTTGATAGAGGTGATGCCAAGAGGCATCGGGACAACGGACATCAGTATGATCATAGACGTGGTGGCGGTAACAACGGTAGAGGCCATCAGGGCCAGAGAGCTGGTGGGAAGTTGCCCACCTGTGCCACTTGCGGGAGGAACCACACCGGTGAGTGTTGGGGAAATTTTCATTCTTGTTGGAGTTGTGGTGCTAGAGACCACATTAGGCGTGACTGTCCACATCAGGTGGGACAGGCACCAGCTCAGGCTCCTGCTAGAGCCAATGACTTTCAGAGAGGCCGCGGACGCGGTAGAGGTAATTTCCAGCCAATGAATGATGGCCAGAGAAATATAGCACATGTAGTTGCAGTTCAGCCGGAGGGCGGAGGACAGGCCAGAGTTTACGCTCAGCGCGGGGAGCAGCATGACACCGATGTGATCGCAGGTAACTTCTCGATACAGTCTTTGGGTTTACTTTCTTTGATTGACTCTGGGTCTACACATTCCTACATATTGAGTGAGCATGCACAGTCTTTGAATTTGCCTTGTGAGATGTTAGAGGTAGGAGTTAGTGTTACTAGTTCCTTTGGGGACACGGTAGTAGTTAGGAAGATGTATCGAAGGTGTCCGTTGATGGTTCAGGGACATGTGTTTCCAGTGGATATGATGGAGCTACCTTTCTACGGTTTTGATGTGATTCTGGGTATGGATTGGCTCACGGAGCATAGAGCTAGGATAGATTTTGAAACTAAGCGGATTTCTTTGAGGCTCACAAATGACTATGAGATTGTAGTGGTGGGTGAGAACGTGAAGTTCTTATCCAACGTGGTTTCAGTATTAGAGGCTAAGAGATTAGTTGAGTTGGGGTGCGAAGCATACTTAGCGTATGTGATGAACCCTAACATGAGTGAGGTTAGACCTCAGGACATCTGGACAGTATGTGACTTTCCTAATGTGTTTCCGGAAGAGTTGCCAGGGTTACCACCGAACAGAGAGGTAGAGTTCAGCATTGAGACTTATTCGGATTCGGCTCCTGTTTCGATTGCTCCGTATCGCATGGCACCGAAAGAATTGAAAGAGTTGAAGACTCAGTTGCAAGAATTTACAGATAGAGGTTTTATCCGACCTAGTTCTTCACCTTGGGGTGCACCAGTTTTGTTTGTGAAGAAGAAAGATGGAAGCATGAGAATGTGTATAGATTACAGGCAGTTAAATCAGTTGACAGTGAAGAATAAATATTTGTTGCCTAGAATTAATGACTTGTTTGACCAGTTGAGAGGAGCATCGGTCTTTTCGAAGATTGACTTGAGATCGGGTTACTACCAGCTAAAGGTAAGAGAGGTTGATGTACTGAAGACGGCCTTTAGGACTAGATATGGACATTATGAGTTTTTAGTCATGCCATTTGGGTGGACTAATGCACCAGCTGCTTTCATGGACATGATGAATAGGATTTTTCATCAGTATCTAGATCAGTTTGTAGTTGTGTTTATTGATGATATTTTGGTATACTCGCGAACTGAAGAAGACCATGACCGACACTTGAGACTAGTTTTGAAGACTTTGCTAGATCACCAGTTGTATGCGAAGCTCAGCAAGTGTGAATTCTGGATCCGAGAGGTAGTCTTCTTAGGACATGTAGTGTCAACCGAAGGCATTAGAGTTGATCCGAAGAAGATTGAAGCCATTGTTGACTGGAAGCAACCGAAGTCTGTAACTGAGGTACGTAGCTTCCTAGGCTTAGCCAGATACTATAGGAGATTTGTAGAGGGTTTCTCTAAGTTAGCCACTCCGTTGACACAGTTACTTCAGAAGAGTGTTCAGTTTGAGTGGACAGACGCAAGACAGAGAGCCTTTGAGGAGTTGAAAGAAGCTTTGACCCAAGCTCCGATCTTGATTCAGCCTGAGTCCGGGAAGGACTATGTAGTTTATAGTGATGCTTCTTATGTAGGGCTAGGATGTGTTCTTATGCAAGACAAGAGAGTAGTGGCTTACGCTTCAAGACAGTTGAAGACCCATGAGCGCAACTATCCGACTCATGACATAGAGTTAGCCGCAGTTGTGTTTGCTCTGAAGATTTGGAGGCATTACTTGTACGGTGAGAAATACACAGTTTACACTGATCACAAGAGTTTGAAATACATTATGACTCAGCAGATTTGAATCTCAGACAGCGTAGGTGGTTAGAGTTGCTAAAAGACTATGATCTTACTATTGAGTACCATCCGGGTAAGGCCAATGTAGTGGCCGATGCATTGAGTAGGAAGATGGTCGTGGACTTGAGAGCTATGTTTGCTAGATTGAGTTTGTCCGGAGATGGTGGCTTGGTAGCCGAGCTTCAGGTTAGACCTACTCTAGGTCAGCTGATTAGGGAGAAACAGCTCTTAGATAGATCTTTGGCACCTCACGTGCAAGATATAGACGAAGGTAGATCTTCAGATAACAATTTCAGTACTGATGGGGTTTTGTGTTTCAAGGATAGAATAGTTGTGCTAGAGGACAGTGACTTGAGACATACGATCTTGACTGAAGCCCACAGTAGTCCGTTCGCTATGCATCCTGGAAGTACGAAGATGTACCATGACTTGAAGAATGAGTACTTTTGGGTTGGCTTGAAGAGAGATGTAGCCGACTTTGTGAGTAAGTGCTGAGTGTGTCAGAGAGTGAAGGTGGAACATCAGGTTCCCTCAGGTTTGTTACAGCCGTTGAGAATTTCGGAATGGAAATAGGAGAACATCACTATGGATTTTGTTTCTGGTTTGCCTTTGACTCCCACGAAGAAGAACTCAGTTTGGGTGATAGTGGATCGTTTTACGAAGTGTGCTCACTTCTTGGCAGTCAACACTACTTACACTTTAGATAGATTGGCCGATTTGTATATTGGTGAGATTGTTAGACTGCATGGTGTGCCGAAGTCCATTGTGTCAGATAGAGATCCACGGTTTACTTCTAGATTTTGGGAGTGACTGCATACAGCTTTGGGTACCCGTTTGAACTTCAGCACTTCTTATCATCCTCAGTCAGATGGTCAGTCACAGAGGGTTATTCAGATCTTAGAGGACATGTTGCGTTGTTGTATCATTGACTTTCAGGGTACTTGGGAGAAGCATTTGCCTCTAGTAGAGTTTGCGTACAATAACAGCTTTCAGTCGAGCATTCAGATGGCTCCGTATGAGGCCTTGTATGGCCGAAAGTGTAGAACTCCAGTTTGTTGGGCCGAAGTGGGACAGAAGTTGTTACCTATGCCGGATTTGCTCAAGGGGACAACTGACAAGGTAAAATTGATTTGTGATCGTTTGAAAGCTGCTTCGGATAGGCATAAGTCCTATGCCGATTTGAAGAGGAAGGAAGTTGAGTTCTCAGTGGGTGAGAAGGTCTTCTTGAAGGTGTCTCCGTGGAAGAAAGTGATGAGATTTGGCCGAAAGGGAAAATTGAGTCTGAGGTACATAGGACCGTATGAGATTGTGAGGAGGGTTGGTCCGGTTGCTTATCAGTTCCGTCTACCATCCGAGCTAGAAAAGATACACGATGTGTTCCATGTTTCGATGCTTCGTAAGTATAGGTCCGATCCATCACATGTTATGCCCGTAGAAGAGATTGAGTTGAATCCGGATTTGACTTATGAGGAAGAGCCTGTTGAGATCTTAGCTTCTAACAGTAAGGTGTTGAGGGGTAGATCGATCGAGTTAGTGAAGGTGCGGTGGCAACGTCGAGGTGTGGACGAAGCCACTTGGGAGAGGAAGGAGGATATGGAAAAGCAGTTTCCGTATCTCTTTCAGTCAGGTAATTCCGGGGACGAAATTCCTTAAGTGGGAGAGAGTTGTAACACCCGTGTTTTGGGGTTAGGAGTTAGTGGGTTTGCGGGTCGAGTCGGTAAAATAAAAACTAAAATAAATTCAACCTTAAATTAGACCTAATTAAGCTTTAATAAAAAGGGGAGGGACCTATGTTGCAATTTTACCCAAAAGAGTTTTAAAGGAAGACAACTTTAAAATAAAAGTCATCTTCTCTTTCCCCCATCCCCTTTCCAACGTCTAATACCCCAAACCCCTCTTCAAAACCCTCCCAAACTAAAAACACTATTCCATTGGCTTTCAACTTCAATCCAAGGTCTTTTTGCAAGTTAAAATCATTTTCTTACTCTCCTCTTCATCCTTTAACTATCTATGGTCTTAGATTTTAAAGTTATAAGATTTTGGAAATTAGGGTTTGGTTTAAAGTTTGGGTTTTTATGGTGATTTTCGTTTTGTTTTGAAATGATGAGTTGGGTTTTTGTTTATTCATATTGAAAGGTGCAACATATATCAATTTGGTTGAGTTTTGTGGAAAACCCGAAGTAGGGTCTTAGAGCAAATTTTAAGGTGTCAAAACTTGGGTTTTTGGGAGGTTTAAGGTTGAAATTGAAGGGCTGTTGGTTTAGGTATATTAGGAAGGTGATTTGGGGCCTTTTGGGTGTCATTTGGATGATTGGAAGTGGAGTTTTCAGCTAGTGTTGTAGGGAGTACGGATTTGAGATAATTGTGGATTAAATTTGGTTGGAAATTTTGGATGAAGTTTGTTTGAATTCAAAGGTTATGTGTTGGTTGAATATTAGCATTGATTGTGGTTGTTGGCTGTGTTTTTGGTTGACTAGAAGCAAGAGGGATCGTCGAAGAAGCTTTGGGACCGAATCCGGGTTCGTAGGATGATTGTTTCGGTTGCTAAGGAAGGGCGGTGAGTGGTTTCAAACTTGTTTTAAAGTTTGGTTCGAGTGTGTGTAGTGTGTGAGTGAAATGTGCTTGGTAGGCCATTTCCATTTAATTCAAGTTGTTGATTTTAGTTATTGATTTCCATTTAATACTTGTGTATTGCCTATCTATGCTCTTGAGAAATGTGGATAAGTTGTGCATGTATGTCATGATATGTATATATGTGATGAGCATGAGTTATGGTTGATGGAAATGTGATGTGGTAAATGATAATTGGCACTAAATAATTACCGGTTGTAAATGATCGATCATTAGGATTAGTGTGCACACAAATTGAGTCAAAACATACGTGGCCTTGATGGCGTTAAGTCATCAAGGAGAAGTACGGTGATGTAATATTCCACCGGAAGCTTTTATATATTTCTACGGGATGATGAGTGGAATCCCATCCGTAGGGCATGTGGCGATGAGTGGAATCCCGCACATGCAAGGTCCGGTGATGAGTGTAATCCCACCGAGGTAAAGTGTTGTTGAAATGTAAATCCGCACAATCGGGATAATTGAAAGTGGCCAATTAACTTGTGCATATGTTGTGATATATGGTGTTGATGTATGATTGTTGATATTGATGCTTGATGCTTAGTATGATGTAAGATGTCATATTATGCCACTTGAAAGACTAGCTAGGTCTACTTGATTATATGCCATTGTAGGTTGTATGTGAGATTAGGATTTACATGCTTGAACCCTGCATTGTTGATGCTTTTCGTTTTAGAGCACCCTCACTAAGCTTATAGCTTACGCTCTCAATGTTCAACAATGTAGATCATTAGCGTGGTGTTAGCTCGGAGCCAGGCAAGAAGGGCTTTCCAAGTTTGTGGCTCAAGTACGGTTATCAATTTTGTATTAGCTAGCAATGTGGCAAGGGTTTTTGTATGAGCTTTGTATGACTCTTCATATGTTGATGCTTGCTTGAATCGTGATTTGTAATGCATGGATGCTATGATGATTGTTGAGTGTGATGGCATGCTTTAGATGTCTAGGTTGCCTTGTGTGTATGAGCAAACCTCTTATGTTGTCTTGTTCCCTTTAAGACCCTTTGAGCCTTTATGTATGCTCAATATTGCCTAAATAGCTCTTTTGATGGAATACCATGTATGGGTGACTTATCACATGTTTGATTGTTACCTATGGCTCATGTATGTTTGCTTAAATGATTGTATGTGCTTAGGAGAGTCTAGAAATGCATTTAGAGTCGGGTTTGGGGTCGTTAAGTTGAAATTGTTAGTTTTGCAGAGCAGGGCGTATCGATACGCTCAAGGGCTGTATCGATACGGTCTTTTTCGAGTTGACCGTGTGGGTTGACCAAGTCAAGGCGTATCGATACCTTCGATTGGTGTATCGATACGGATTGCCCTATAAGCTTAAAATGGACTGTTTGTGCATGGTCGTGGTTCGAATGTGTTTTCCCTTGATTGTTTTCCGCTGTCGTGATCACTTAGGACCTAACCATCCTCTAGACAAGATTAAAATTAAAAAAAAATAGGGTTGCTAACCGAGGGGGAACCTTAACGGGTTTCACTTCGGATTTCCCCGTGTGGCCCACTCGGACCGGTCATCCGGCCAGACCGGGACGAGGGGGTTACAACATAGGGGACTTTCTACGGGTTTGGATAATCTTGTATACTTCCAAACCAATACGCCGATGTGTGACGCTGGGTGGTTTTGGGACCACGTCGAAATTATGCCATCTTCAGTACGAACAGCTTCCCTTACTTTGCCATGGCTGCGGCATCATTGGTCACTCAGTTTCATCTCGCCCAACGGTTAAGGTTACTGCCTCATCTAAGTTGCAATATAGGGACTAGCTTCGTGTCGCTCTTCCGGAGTCTCAAGGGGGCCCATCCCGGCCGCGAGGTCGAATTCGTCACCATGACGTTGAGTCACCTTCAAATGTGCCAAGTAACGACATTGGTAAGGATGTTGTTTTACTCTTCTTCGTTTTTTTACTATTTTAAATACGAATAATATGGACACTCGTTTGGATGTAGAGGTGGGAGAGAATTCTCCAGCGGATAAAGTTAATGAAGACTTGGTGTATGTTGATTCGTTTAGTACCGAGTATGAGCCCGGTAGTCCAGCTGCGACAGCTTCCACTGCAACAGTTTTTGTACATGTTGCTCGCGAGCCGCTGAACACTGGAACTGAAAGTTGAGGGGATAGGCTTGGACTAGATTCTAGCGTTACAAATGAGTCGGCTAAGACCTTTACTGGTGCGCCAACAGCTGCAAGTCCAACTCGCTAGTGCTATCAAATTTCGATGCTTGGTTAGGTAAGCAACCACCTTTCGCTGCGCGTGCCAATCAGAGTAAGCCGAAGATGGAAAACCATAGCTCAAAGCGATGTTCATCACTTGTAGAAGCTGTCACGGCTATGAGGCAGCATCCTTCAGCTCCTTCTACAGTCAAAAGCTTCAAAAACTCTAAAGCCAAGATAAGCAGCGTCAAAAACTCTTCGGTGAGGTTGATGTTCAACCCCGTCGAGAAAAATGAAGCTCGTGTGTTAGACCTGCCAGGGTCTCGGCAATCCTCAGGCAGTTCAGTCCTTAGGGCGGGTTGTTACTAGGTTTCATCCTAATCTTGTCTTTCTTAGCGAAACTCGTTTAAATAAATTTAGTAGTGACATATTAAAATTTGCTCTTAATATGTCCGGTTGTATCACTGTGAATAACAGTCGTGATTATTCATTTCTTATGCTTTTGTGGAATAATAATATTACTGTTGATTTGCTTTCGTACTCTGCTCACCATATTAATGTAGTTGTTCATTTGGGTTCCGATCATTTTCATTTCTCTGGTATTTATGGCTATGCCGAAACGAACTTGAAATTTAAAATTTGAGATCATATCGATACTTTAAGCTACTCCTCACCTATTGATTGGCTAATTGGAGGATTTGAATGAAATCTAAACAAGGTGGTTGACATCGCGCTCGTTCACATATTGACAATTTTAGGCTTTATAAGCCCGCCAAGGGTTGGTTTATTTCAAAAGTAGGCTTTATACTCAGCCTTATCTTTTAAAAAGGGGTTATTAACGTTTTTAAACCCTCCAGACCTTTATAATCACACCCACAACCCTTTTGCATCCCAAAATTATGGCCGTAGTCCCTAGAGTTTCAAAGAGCTTTACAATTTCGTCCCTTTTTGAATCAAATCTGTTTTTAAAAGGTTAAATCCTCTTTTGGGTCCATAGAAGTTCAGATTTTGTTTATTTTAGTCATAATTCTAGTGCTTTCCCCCTTTAATCTTGCATATTTAAATTTTTGCCCTATATTTTATTTTCCTTTTGTAACCTTCTCGTCCCGGTCTGGTCGGATGACCGATCCGAGTGGGCCACACGGGGAAAATCGAAGCAAAACCCGTTAAGGCTTCCCCTCGGTTAACGACCCAGAAAATTTCCTTTTTATTTTATCTTGTCTATAGGCATAATTAAATCCTATGTGAAGCACGGCAGCGGAAAATACAAACAATGTAACATACTTCAATCAGCCAATACATTAAACAGCTCATTTTAGCCTTTTACAGCAGGCCGTTTCGAAACGCCCTTAGGGTGTTCCGAAACGCCTTGACTTAGTCAACAGGCCAGGGTCAACCATAGGGTGACCGTTTTGAAACAGGGGTGACCCGTATCGAAATGACCCTAACGGTCAACTTCTCGTGGTCAACGATATTTGACCGTTTCGAAACATCAAAGGCCCGTTTCGGAACGCCTTTATCTCGCCAATTTCTCAAAATTCCAGTAGCAAAAATGTTCCGAAACGACCCCCATCCGTTTCGAAACGGCAGGCCAATTGCAAAGGGACCGTATTGGAATAGGGTGACCCGTTTCGATACGCCCCTGTCTGCAGACTCTCTTTTGGCTGTTTTAAGGCATAAGGGTACCCCAAAACACCCTACAACACCATAACAATTAAACTTAAGGCAACCCAACTATATTAGCATGCTTCAACAAGATTAAGACGAGTCTAAACACTAAGGCAAGACATCACAAGTCATGCATTCATACAACAACATTCAAACATAAAGGCAACCGCTAAGGCACAAGGCTAACATTCATAATAAGCAATTTAGGCATGGGTTACAATTCAACATGGCCACACAAGCCATACAAAAGCAAGATATCAAGGAGTCTAAACAAGCTCCTAAACAACTAACAACTATCCATCAAAACAACACATGTCCCATTGCTCAAACTATTACATGTTCAACATTAAAAAAAACTCATACTTGAAGTACTTAAGGCTAACAACCACACTTGGAGGCCCTCCACTTGCTCGAGCAACCCGCGAACTAAGGATCTGCAATGTTGAACAAAGAGAGCGTAAGCAATGATGCTTAGTGAGGGTAAGCTCTAAAAACAAACCTCAACATTGCAGGGTCCGAGCACGATCTAGCCAAGGCATTACACAAATATACCAAGGATCCACAAGAGCCACAAGATAAAGATGCATGAGCAATATACAATATAAATGCCATGATCATAAGCTCAACTCCACAATACATGTAATCACATTCAAGCATCCCATCAAAGATCATAAACCTCAACACATTGATACACATATCAAACAACATTAGCACCTAGCTATGACCCGAATACGCGGATAGACATGTTGGAACTCACATCCAACAACCACATTACCTCACGGTGGGATTACACTCATCACCGGTCTCGCGGAGGGGATTCCACTCATCCTCACGCCCCGTTGATGGGATTCCACTCATCACCGACTATATTTAAATGCAATTTCCGGGCGAACCCGTACTCTTCCTTGGTGACTCAACGCCACCAAGGCCACGCGCGACTTTTGACTCATGTGTACACACTAACATCTTAATGATCGATCATTTGTATTCAAGTATACTAGTGCCAACATTTACTCATTTCACATTACTCATTCCAATCATTTCCGTGCTTAGCACGTACTCACCAACAACCATCATCATGCATGTCTCAAGCATCACAAGTCATATCTCACCTCACATGTATAATGCAATATACACAATCATTCATATCACTTTTCATACGAGACATACACAACCACATAAATGAGTTCATCCAAAGGCTCTAGATCAAGTTTAGGATTAGGATACCACCCTAATCCTATCTCTAGGTGGGTCTACCAAGCCCAACCTAGTCCATATACTCGAACCAACTATCTTAAAACCATTTAAAACAATTAACCACTCACCTAAGCTTCCAAGCTCAAAGGCCAAGCACGCAACCACCTTCAACTTCTCGGATTTACTTTCGATGCTTCACCGTTGCCCGAACTCGATTCTAATCAATCTCAAACACAAACAAAACATCCACAATCAATAACTCATCATCGGAACTAACCCGGATTAACATTTTCAAGCTTCCAACACTCAAAATCAAGTCCAAAACAGAATTCCCGAGCAACCCATAACACCCACTGAAATCTTCCATTTCAAGCATCCAAACAACCATCTAATACACCCAAAGTGACCCTCATATATCATACTAACACCAGCCCTCAAAACCCAACATTAAACCACCCTAAAAACCTCTTTAAAACCCTCCAAAAACCCCATGTATACCCAAATCCGAAAATTGCTCAAAATCATTTGAAATTCACATATGTTATACCATTTGACCTCTATACAACAATACTAAACATATTAAATCAAAACACTTCACTTAACAACATAAAGATCTCATTTTTAATCAAAATATTCAAAACTTCCATTTTCCAAAACCTTCATGAAAATGAAAATAAAAGGTACTTTCATGGAGAGGGAGGTAAGGGGAAGTCAAAAATACCATTACCTTTCAAAACGGAGTAGAAATGGATGAGGAATGAGATGGAATAGTGGAGAGGGGGAAGGGCTTCTATTTCACGTTGGAGATGAGAGGAGGAAGAGAGTGGATAGTGATATTTGTGAAAAAAGGGGGGATTTAAATTAGAAAAGGGGTAAATTACAAAAAGGCCATTAATGAATGGTTATTCCCTTGTTTTTAAAATAGCTCTTCAATATTGAAATTAAATCGATTTGGTCCCACCTCAAATGTTTGTTTTGAAAACCCTGAATTGTAAAAGAATCATTTTAATTATAAGACCGGGCCCAAATAATATTAAAATATTATTTTCACCTAACCCCTAAACCCGGGTGTTACAACTCTCCCCCACTTAAGGAATTTCGTCCCCGAAATTACCTGGTGGAAACAAATACGGAAACTGCTCAACCATATCCGCCTTTCTCTCCCACGTGGCCTCTTCCACACCTCTATGTCTCCACAACACTTTGACCAACTCTATGGTCTTGCCACGCAGCACCTTGCTATCAGAAGCAAGTATCTCAACGGGCTCTTCATTATAGGACAAATACGGATTTAACTCTATCTCCTCAACGGGCATCACATGAGAAGGATCCGATCTATATCTCCTAAGCATAGACACATGAAAGACATCATGGATCTTCTCTAACTCAGAAGGTAACCTCAAACGATAAGCTACAGGCCCAATCCGCTCAACTATCTCATACGGACCAATGAACCTCGGACTCAACTTGCCCTTTCGGCCAAATCTCATTACCTTCTTCCACGGAGACACTTTCAGAAACACCTTCTCACCCACTGAGTACTCAATCTCTTTCCTTTTCAAATCCGCATAAGACTTCTGACGACCGGAAGCTGCTTTCAAACGGTCACAAATCGACTTCACTTTGTCGGTAGTCCCCTTAAGCAAGTCTGGCATAGGTAACAATCTCTGACCCGTTTCAGCCCAACAAATCGGAGTCCTACATCGTCTACCATACAAAGCCTCATAAGGTGCCATCTGAATACTAGACTGATAACTGTTGTTGTAAGCAAACTCAACCAACGGTAAGTGCTTCTCCGAAGAACCCTGGAAGTCAATCACACAACAACGAAGCATATCCTCTAGAATCTGTATCACTCGCTCTGACTGCCCATCGGACTGAGGATGGTAAGATGTGCTGAAATGCAAACGGCTACCTAAAGCACTATGCAAGCAACCCCAGAATCTCGAAGTAAATCTAGGATCCCTATCTGAAACAATAGACTTCGGAACCCCATGAAGTCTCACAATCTCACGGATGTACAAGTTTGCCAACTTGTCTAAGGAATCCGTAGTGTTCACTGCTAAGAAGTGAGCACACTTAGTGAACCTATCAACAATCACCCAAACAGAGTTCTTCTTCGAAGGAGACAAAGGCAACCCCGACACAAAATCCATGGTGATCCTCTCCCATTTCCATTCCGGAATCTTCAAAGGCTGTAGCAAACCTGAAGGAACCTGATGTTCCGCCTTCACTCTCTGACAAACCATACAACGGCTCACATACTCGGCTACATCTCTCTTCAAACCAACCCAGAAGTAATCATTCTTCAAATCTCGGTACATTTTGGTACTACCCGGATGCATAGAAAAGGGACTCGAATGTGCTTCACTCAGAATCTGACGTCTCAGCTCAACATCTTCTGGTACAACAATTCTATCTCTAAAGCACAACAGGTTCTCACCACTGAAACTATACTCGGTTGGTCTTCCTTTGGCTATGTCCTGAACATGAGGAACTAAGCTCGCATCTTGCAACTGCTTCTCTCTAATCAACTGAATCAAAGAAGGCTTCACTTGCAACTCGGTGACCAAACCACCATCATCGGACACACTCAATCTAGCAAACATAGCTCTCAACTCAACGGCCACTTTTCTACTCAAAGCATCGGCTACTACATTTGCTTTACCCGGATGGTACTCAATGGTCAAATCATAATCTTTTAACAACTCTAGCCATCTTCTCTGTCTCAAGTTCAACTCTTTCTGTGTCATCAAGTACTTCAAGCTCTTGTGATCGGTGTAAACTATACACTTCTCACCATACAAATAATGACGCCAAATCTTCAATGCAAACACAACTGCGGCTAGCTCTATATCATGAGTAGGATAGTTCTTCTAATGAATCTTCAACTGTCTAGAAGCATAAGCAACAACTCTCCTTTCTTGCATCAAAACACATCCTAAGCCTACGTAGGAAGCATCACTGTAAATCACAAACTCCTTACCTGAAACAGGTTGCACTAACACTGGAGCATTCGTCAAGGCTTCTTTCAATTTCTCAAAGGCCTTCTGTCTTGCATCTGACCATTCAAATTTGACTCCTTTTTGCAACAATTTAGTCAAAGGAGCAGCTACTCTAGAGAAACCATCAACAAATCTCCTATAGTAACCGGTTAATCCTAGGAAACTCCTAATCTCGGTCACGGACTTAGGTTGTTTCCACTCAACAATAGCCTCAATCTTCGACGGATCAACTCGGATACCTTCGGCCGAAACAACATGGCCAAGAAATACAACCTCTCGAATCCAGAACTCATACTTACTAAGCTTCGCATATAACTGATTGCTCAACAATCTCTGTAAAACAAGTCTCAAGTGCTCATCATGCTCTTCCTCTGTCTTCGAGTACACAAGTATGTCATCAATGAAGACAACTACAAAACGGTCTAGATAGTCTCTAAAAATTCTGTTCATCATGTCCATGAATGCTGCTGGTGCATTCGTGAGCCCAAATGGCATCACAAGAAACTCATAGTGACCATATCTAGTCCTAAAAGCTGTCTTCGGAACATCACCCTCCTTTACCTTCAACTGATAATACCCGGATCTCAAATCTATCTTCGAGAACACTGAAGCACCTCTCAACTAATCAAACAAATCATCTATACGAGGCAACGGATACTTGTTCTTCACAGTCAACTGATTCAACTGTCTATAGTCAATACACATGCGCATGCTACCATCTTTCTTTTTCACAAACAATACGGGAGCACCCCACGGAGAACTACTAGGCCTAATGAAACCACGGTCTAATAATTCTTGCAACTGGCTCTTCAACTCTTTCAACTCTTTCGGAGCCATGCGATACGGAGCTATCGAAACTGGATTAGACCCTGAAACTGTCTCAATCACAAACTCAACATCTCTGTCCGGAGGCAAACCCGGCAACTCTTCAGGAAACACATCTGGAAAGTCACACAGTGTTCTGATATCTTTCGGTCTAGCTTCACTCATATCCGGATTCATAACATAAGCTAAATAAGCCCCACATCCAGAGTCCATCAACCTATGAGCCTCTAAAGCTGACACCACATTAGACAAGAACTTAATGTTCTCGCCTACTACTACTACCTCGTAGTCATCAGAAAGCTTCAAAGAAATTCTCTTTGTCTCAAAATCCACACTAGCCCGATGCTCTACCAATCAGTCCATACCCAGAATAATATCAAAACCATAGAAAGGAAGTTCCATCATATCAACTGAGAACACATGACCCTGAATCTTCAGTGGACACCTCCTATACATACGTCTAACCACAACTGTCTCACCAAAAGAACTAGTAACATGCATACCTACATCTAAGATCTCAACAGGGATATCTAACTTCTGTGCATGCTCACTCAAAATGTAGGAATGCGTAGAACCCGAATCAACCAAAGAAAGCAAAGACATAGACTGTAACTCGAAATTACCTGCTATCACATCGGTGTCGTTCCCGGCCTCTCTCTGAGCATAAACTCTCGCTGGTCCTCCCGCCTCTGGCTGCACAGCCACAACGTGAGCAAGATTCCTCTGAGCATCTACCCTAGGTGCATCAGCCCTAGGCTGGAAGTAGCCACGACCGCGCCCACGACCTCTCTGAAAATCATTCGCTCTCGCAGGAGCCTGAGCAATGTTCGGTGCCTGAGCCGCCTAATGCGGACAATCCCTCCTAAAGTGGTCCCTCGAACCACAGTTCCAGCAAGCATGGAAATACCCCAACACCCACCAGTGTGCTGTCTCCCACATCGTGTACACTCGGGCAAACGCCCTCCTCCTCTATGGCCCTGATGGCCCCTACCATGGTGGCCACCGCCACGTCTATGATCAAACTGATGTCCGCCACCTCTGTGCCTCTTGGCGTCTCTACCATCAAAGTGGTTATGCCTCTTACCAGAACTGGAACCACCAGATCGTTTGGCCGAACCCAAACTATGCTCTAAATCCTTGGCCCTCGCGACCAATACATCAAAGTCGGAGTAGTCAGAAGCCAACGTGTACCTCTTGACCTCTTCATTCAATCCGTAGCAGAATCGGTTACAGCGTTCCACTTCAGTAGGAACCAACTCTGGGGCATACTGACTCAAGCGAACAAAGCGGATCTCATAATCAGTCACAGAAGCCTCTCCCTGAGTAAGAGCCATAAACTCTCACTTCTTCTCATCCAAGTACCTCGGTCCCAAGTATCTCTTTCGGAATGCAAACTCAAAGAAGTCCCAGTCAATCTCTGCCTCTGGAACCCCGGTAGTAATGGTGACCCACCAGGTGTAGGCATCACCCTGAAGCAACGAGATCACACAACCCAACCTACGTGCGCCCGCACAACCCATCTAAGCCAAGATACGAACTGTTTTCTCCAACCACAACTCCGACCTCTCCGGAGTAGATCCTCTAAACTCCTCGGCCCCTAAGCTACGGAGCCTCTCCAAAGGTAGACTAGCATCGTCACACCTAGGCTGAGCTGCAGCCTGAGCTCCCGCAACTGCGGCCTGAAATGCTCCCGCTATTGCTTGCACTAGCGGAGTCATATCAATTCCAGCTGGACCTTGGCCACCTTGGCCACCTTGAGGTCCATCTCCTCCGGCTCCATCCTCGCTCCCAACTCCAGGTGGAGAAGGTGGTGGTGGTGGAGCGCCAACTCCCGCGGCCACCGGCCCTTCTATGTGAGCCTCCACACCAACTGCCGGCTCAATAGGAGCCGCAACTCGTGGTTCCTGGCGAACCACTTTCGGCCTACCCCTCGGTCTAGACATCGCCCTCACAGATAACAACTACAACCACAACAACAAAACATACAAGCTGGGTTAGCAAGGCAAGGCTTCCAAGTGTTCAAGTACGTTCCCTCACTTAAAAATCATTTTTCCAATGTAATAGTAGCAATGGGACTCACATACACATACTTTTGAATAAACAGTCAATCATACTTGTCAAACAATCAACCATTCTTACAAGGCAAGCAAACACCGTGCATATCAATTAAAAACTTGAACTTACCTCACTTACCTGCCCAAGGTCTCGGTAACCTTAGGCTCTGATACCAACAAGTGTAACCCCCTCGTCCCGGTCTGGTCGGATGACCGATTCGAGTGGGCCACACAGGGAAAACCGAAGCGAAACCCGTTAAGGCTTCCCCTCGGTTAACGACCCAGAAAATTTTTCTTTTTATTTTATCTTGTCTATAGGCATAATTAAATCCTATGTGAAGCACGGCAGCGGAAAATACAAACAATGTAACATACTCCAATCAGCCAATACATTAAACAGCTCATTTTAGCCCTTTACAGCAGGCCGTTTCGAAACGCCCTTAGGGTGTTCCGAAACGCCTTGACTTAGTCAACAGGCCAGGGTCAACCATAGGGTGACCGTTTCGAAACAGGGGTGACCCGTATCGAAACGACCCTAACGGTCAACTTCTCGTGGTCAACGATATTTGACCGTTTCAAAACATCAAAGGCCCATTTCGGAACGCCTTTATCTCGCCAATTTCTCAAAATTCCAGTAGCAAAAATGTTCCAAAACGACCCCCATCCGTTTCGAAACGGCAGGCCAATTGCAAAGGGACCGTATCGGAACTGGGTGACCCGTTTCGATACGCCCCTGTCTGCAGACTCCCTTTTGGCTGTTTTAAGGCACAAGGGTGCCCCAAAACACCCTACAACACCATAACAATTAAACTTAAGGCAACCCAACTATATTAGCATGCTTCAACAAGATTAAGACGAGTCTAAACACTAAGGCAAGACATCACAAGTCATGCATTCATACAACAACATTCAAACATAAAGGCAACCGCTAAGGCACAAGGCTAACATTCATAATAATCAATTTAGGCATGGGTTACAATTCAACATGGCCACACAAGCCATACAAAAGCAAGATATCAAGGAGTCTAAACAAGCTCCTAAACAACTAACAACTATCCATCAAAACAACACATGTCCCATTGCTCAAACTATTACATGTTCAACATTAAAAAAAACTCATACTTGAAGTACTTAAGGCTAACAACCACACTTGGAGGCCCTCCACTTGCTCGAGCAACCCGCGAACTAAGGATCTGCAATGTTGAACAAAGAGAGCGTAAGCAATGATGCTTAGTGAGGGTAAGCTCTAGAAACAAACCTCAACATTGCAGGGTCCGAGCACGATCTAGCCAAGGCATTACACAAATATACCAAGGATCCACAAGAGCCACAAGATAAAGATGTATGAGCAATATACAATATAAATGCCATGATCATAAGCTCAACTCCACAATACATGTAATCACATTCAAGCATCCCATCAAAGATCATAAACCTCAACACATTGATACACATATCAAACAACATTGGCACCTAGCTATGACCCGAATACGCGGATAGACATGTTGGAACTCACATCCAACAACCACATTACCTCACGGTGGGATTACACTCATCACCAGTCTCGCGGAGGGGATTCCACTCATCCTCACGCCCCGTCGATGGGATTCCACTCATCACCGACTATATTTAAATACAATTTCCGGGCGAACTCGTACTCCTCCTTGGTGACTCAACGCCACCAAGGCCACGCGCGACTTTTGACTCATGTGTACACACTAACATCCTAATGATCGATCATTTGTATTCAAGTATACTAGTGCCAACATTTACTCATTTCACATTACTCATTCCAATCATTTCCGTGCTTAGCACGTACTCACCAACAACCATCATCATGCATGTCTCAAGCATCACAAGTCATATCTCACCTCACATGTATAATGCAATATACACAATCATTCATATCACTTTTCATACGAGACATACACAACCACATAAATGAGTTCATCCAAAGGCTCTAGATCAAGTTTAGGATTAGGCTACCACCCTAATCCTATCTCTAGGTGGGTCTACCAAGCCCAACCTAGTCCATACACTCGAACCAATTATCTTAAAACAATTTAAAACAATTAACCACTCACCTAAGCTTACAAGCTTAAAGGCCAAGCACGCAACCACCTTCAACTTCCCGGATTTACTTCCGATGCTTCACCGTTGCCCGAACTCGATTCTAATCAATCTCAAACACAAACAAAACATCCACAATCAATAACTCATCATCGAAACTAACCCGGATTAACATTTTCAAGCTTCCAACACTCAAAATCAAGTCCAAAACAGAATTCCCGAGCAACCATAACACCCACTGAAATCTTCCATTTCAAGCATCCAAACAACCATCTAATACACCCAAAGTGACCCTCATATATCATACTAACACCAGCCCTCAAAATCCAACATTAAACCACCCCAAAAACCTCTTTAAAACCCTCCAAAAACCCCATGTATACCCAAATCCGAAAATTGCTCAAAATCATTTGAAATTCACATATGTTATACCATTTGACCTCTATACAACAATACTAAACATATTAAATCAAAATACTTCACTTAACAACATAAAGATCTCATTTTTAATCAAAATATTCAAAACTTCCATTTTCCAAAACCTTCATGAAAATGAAAATAAAAGGTACTTTCATGGAGAGGGAGGTAAAGGGAAGTCAAAAATACCATTACCTTTCAAACGGAGTTGAAATGGATGAGGAATGAGATGGAATAGTGGAGAGGGGGAAGGGCTTCTATTTCACGTTGGAGATGAGAGGGGGAAGAGAGTGAATAGTGATATTTGTGAAAAAAGGGGGATTTAAATTAGAAAAGGGGTAAATTACAAAAAGGCCATTAATGAATGGCTATTCCCTTGTTTTTAAAATAGCTCTTCAATATTGAAATTAAATCGATTTGGTCCCACCTCAAATGTTTATTTTGAAAACCCGGAATTGTAAAAGAATCATTTTAATTATAAGACCGAGCCCAAATAATATTAAAATATTATTTTCACCTAACCCCTAAACCCGGGTGTTACACCTTTAATTTCAATCCTTGTTTATGCTTTTTTTTGCTATGTAAATATGTGTTGACAGATGTTTAATGCTTTGGGTTGAATACATGTGGTTGCCATGTTTAATATATGATTGTATTGTTGATACATATTTGTTTTATATAGTTTATAGATAAAATATATGATTTTGTAATAGATAATATATATAGAATATGGTTTTATAAATACAATATATATAGTTTTTATAATGCATAGTTTTTTACATACCATATAGTTTATATATAATATAAGGTTTTTTTTCATATAATATAGAGTTTGTACAAAATATATGGTTATATAATATATATATATATAGTTCATATAATGTACGTTTTTATATTCTTTGCCTTTGTTTCCATGCCATATTGCCTTGCATCTGGAATATAATTTGTATGCGGTGCCCTTTTATTCAGGAATGAATGGGGCTAGTATCAGTTGTAGTGGTGGTGGTTTAGCGTTCATTCTCGAATAATGGGGCCATTAAAATATACTCGCCTATATAACTAAATTTCGGTTTAATTTGTCACTTTAATTCATAAAATCTCATATTAACAAAGCGATAATTAATTTGGTACCAATTTTGGGCATTGTGGGGTACTAACCCTTCCTCACACGTAACCGACTCTCGAACCCGTTTGAATCTCTAGTTTTATTTTCGATGTCTGGTTTACCAATTTAAATGATCAGTGGCGACTCCAAGTTTTCTTATTTTTAAAATCTAATTTTAAAAAAAAATCAAAACCCGATTCTTCCAAGTGATACTGGAGGAGTAAAGGAAATTTTTCATTCACAAAATAAATGTCGCTACAACATGTCACTTGGAAGAATGGGTTTTGATTTTTTTAAAAATTCAGATTTTTAAATAAGAAAACTTGGTTCTTCCAAGTGACACCGGAGGAGTAAAGGCAAATTTTCCATTTTAAAAATAAACGTTGCTACACACGGTAGGCCAGGATGTTATTCCATTTTAAAAATAATTTGTGTTTGGGTCTGCTGTCCAGGGATGCGGACATGGCTACGGTTAACCGTGCAGTCTTGGTTCTTATTCCAAAGGTGGCTGAGCCTACCTCTATAAGACAACTATGACCCAGTAGTCTATGCACAGTGGTTTATAAAATAGTCACTAAAATGCTTGTCAACCGTATGAAACCCATACTTTCCTCATGCATTAGCGATACACAGAAGACTTTTGTAAAGGGGAGGAATATCACGGACAATATCCTTGTCGCCCACGAGTTGGTGCACTCTCTCAATTCAAGTGGGACAGGTCTTTTTCAGGGTGTTGGGCTAAAATTAGACATGGAAAAGGCATTTGATCGTGTGGAGTGGTCCTTCTCCCAGCGTGTTATGCTAAAATGGGGTTCGATGATTCATGGGTTGATATCCTTATGCGATGCATCCCATCGGTTCCATTTACTGCTCGAGTCAATGGTTCGCTATCACTCGTGTTCTATTCCATCGAGGTTTAAGCCAGGGAGACCTCTCTCTCCCTTCTTATTTTTCATATGTACCCAGGGACTCTCAGCTACACTCATTGTTAAGCAACAGAGTGGCCGTCTCCAGTGACTTTGCGCCAGTCGCCATGGGCCTCCGGTAAATCACCTGCTTTTCATTGATGATAGTATGATTTTCATCCGAAACACTATTGCGGAAGCATCACATCTTAAAGAAATCCTTCGACTATGCCTTTTCCTTAGGTCAAGCGGTTAACTTTTTGAAATCTTGTAACCCCATCGTCCCAGCCTAGCCAACAGACCGGACCGAACGGGTTACACGAGGAAAACCGAAGCAAAACCCGCTAAGGCCTCACTCCGATTAACAACCCTATTTTTTCGTTTATTTATCTTGTCTAAATACCACATTTAATCCTAAGTGAGAAGACAACAGCGAAAAAGCTGACACAGATACGAACCGAGCATGGCATAT
This sequence comes from Hibiscus trionum, assembly GCA_030270665.1. NCBI lineage: Eukaryota > Viridiplantae > Streptophyta > Magnoliopsida > Malvales > Malvaceae > Hibiscus > Hibiscus trionum. The sequence continues at coordinate 10,808,153 of BSYR01000027.1, read as the reverse complement.
GATATCTTAAACTTTCAATAGTTCATTTGTCAATTTTCATGCTCACGGGGCAAAACATTTACAAAGGGACGCATACAACTCAAATAGAAAGCATACAAGCTATAGGGACTAAAGTACAACGTTTGAAAACCCTCGAAGATGTCGAATATCCATTTTAGCTGCCAGCGTTTTGAAACAAGCTTGCCCGTTCTGAAACGCGGGCTTCATTTCAAAAGGTAAAACTAAGTCGTTCCGAAACAGTACCACCTTGTTCCGGAACGGGAACCTCCAGTGGCAAATCGTACCGAAACGGCCCTACATGGTTCCGAAACAGGAGCCTCTAGTGGAAAATCGTACCGAAACGGCACCACCCTCGTTCCGATACAGGTACCCCTGGAGCATCGACCGTTTCAAAACCATATCAGGCGTTTCAAAACGCCTGCACACAGTTTGGCCTGAAAACAAGTTTTGGCATCCCCAAACTCGCCCCAAAACATCAAAGATCACATAGCAACATATCATACATACAATCTAGAAGCAAAACATCCTAATCACATTAACGTACATGCATTCAAGCAATAAAATGGGTTTCAAATCTAAAGCTCACAAAAACACTTGGTTTCAAAATACTAACAAGTCAAAATGCATAGCAATTCATCCAAGGCCACAACGAGCACCAACATGACATAGTACCAACATTTAGAACATGCTAGCAACAAGTAGAAGCCAAAGTATAGGAGTTTGAACACCAACTCCTTAACATACGAATCTAGTATTCCCATTGTTTAAGCATTATTACAAACACAAAACCATACTTTGAGCTAGTAAGAAACTCCAAGAACTCTTACCTTTCCCACTTGCCTCCTGAAGCTAAAAATAAAGATGACTCTTTAATCTAAAAATCTTCTTTTCAAATTCATTAATGGTCTTATTGTAATTAATGGAATTTCTTTATAAAATCAGCATTTTAATTCTAAATTTAACCCGAACTAGTCCTATATCAAAACCGATAACTCATGGGCCTCAAACCGGGGCGTTACAACTTTCCCCCACTTAAGGAATTTCATCCCCAAAATTACCTGACGGAAAAAGATACGGAAATTGTCTTTCCATATCTTCCTTTCTCTCCCAAGTAGCCTCTTCCACAATTCGGTATCTCCACAAAACCTTGACTAACTCGATAGACTTCTCACGCAACACTTTCTTGTCCGTAGCAAGAATCTCAACCGACTCTTCATCATATGACAAGTCGGGGTTCAACTCAATCTCCTACACTAGCATTACATGAGACGGATCCGATCTATACTTCTGAAGCATAGAAACGTGTAACACATCATGAATCTTCTCTAACTCTATCGTCAGTCTCAATCTATACGCAACGGGACCGATCCTCTCAACTACCTCGTAAGGTCCAATGAATCGCGGACTCAACTTACCTTTCCTACCAAACCTCATCACCTACTTCAAAGGTGAGACTTTCAAAAACACTTTTTCGCCCACGGCATACTCTATCTCATTTCTATTCAAATCAGCATACGACTTATGTCGGTCTGAAGCTGCCTTCAAGCGATCACAGATCAAATTTACCTTCTCGGTAGTGCCCTTAAGCAAGTCGGGCATAGGTACAAGCTTTTGTCCGGCCTCGGCCCAACAAATAGGTGTTCTACACCTCCTACCATACAGAGCCTCATATGGTGCCATTTGAATACTAGCCTGATAATTGTTGTTGTATGCAAACTCTACTAACGGTAGGCGTTTCTCCCAAGAACCCTGAAATTCGATGATGCAACACCTTAACATGTCCTCCAACACCTGAATAACTCTCTCCGATTGACCATCTGACTGCAGATGATACGAGGTGCTGAAGTTCAACCAAGTACCCAAGGCAATATGCAAACACTCCCAAAATCTAGCTGTAAACCTCAGATCTTGGTTCGATACAATCGATTTCGGTACCCCATGCAATCTCACTATCTTACGGATATACAGATCGGCCAACTTATCTAAGGTGTAGGTAGTATGAACATGTATGAAATGGGCACACTTAGTGAATCTGTCAACTATCACCCACACTGAATTCTTCTTCGAATGAGTCAACAGTAAACCCGACATAAAGTCCATGGTGATACGTTCCCACTTCCATTCCAAAATCTTCAACGGCTGTAACAAACCTGAAGGAAACTGATGCGCAGCTTTAACTCGCTGACACACCATACACTTACTCACAAACTCGGCCACATCTTTCTTCAACCCAACCCAGTAATACTCTTCTTTTAACCCACGGTACATCTTCGTACTACCCGAATGCATAGCAAAAGGATTGTTATGTGCTTCATTCAAGATAGTACGTCTTAACTCGGCATGTTCCGAAACTACTATCCTATCCTTGAAACATAGGATCCCGTTCTCACCAAAGCAGAAATCTATGGGTCTATCCTCGGCTATATCTTGCACGTGAGGTACCAAAGACTCGTCTTGCAACTGTTTCTCTCGAATCGACTGAGCCAACGAAGGTTTAACTTGTAACTCGGCTATCAAACTGACGTCATTTGACACACTCAACCTCGCAAACATGGCTCGCAACTCAACTGTCACTTTTCTACTCAAAGCATCAGCCACTACGTTTACTTTACCCGGATGGTATTCTATCCTAAGGTCATAATCCTTAAGAAGCTCTAACCACTTACGATGTCTAAGATTCAACTCTTTCTGATTCATCAAGTACTTCAAACTCTTGTGGTCGGTATAGACGGTGCACTTCTCACCATAAAGGTGATGTCTCCAAATCTTCAAAGCAAACACTACTGCAGCTAACTCTATATCATAAGTGGGATAGTTCCTCTCGTGAACCTTCAACTGTCTTGAAGCATAAGCTACAACCTTACCTCCTTGTATAAGCACACAACCTAAACCTACATACGATGCATCATTGTAAATCACAAACTCTTTTCCCGGTTCAGGCTGAATCAAAATAGGAGCTTCGATCAAAGCTTTCATCAACTTCTAAAACACTTGTTGTCTTGCATCTGACCACTCAAACGGAACATTCTTCTGAAGCCATTTAGTCAAAGGTGCCGTAATCTTCGAAAATCCTTCGACAAATCTTCGATAATACCCCGCCAAGCCTAGGAAACTATGGATTTCTGTCACCAACTTCGGTTGCTTCCAACTCACTATGGCTTCTATCTTCTTAAGATCCACATTAATTCCATTAGCCGAGATCACATGACCTAGGAAGACTACCTTCTTAATCCAAAACTCGCGCTTACTCAACTTGGCATACAACTGATTTTCAAGCAAAGTCTGAAGCACTAGCCGCAAATGCTCATCATGCTCTTCCTCGGTCCTAGAGTACACTAAAATATCATCTATGAACACTACCACAAACCTATACAAAAACTTGTGGAATACTCGGTTCATCATATCCATAAATGCAGCTGGAGCATTAGTCAAACCGAAAGGCATTACCAAGAACTCATAGTGCCCATAACGTGTACAGAAAGCGGTCTTCGGTATGTCCACATCCTTTACCTTCATCTGATAGTAACCGGATCTCAAATCAATTTTCAAAAACACTGAAGCACCTCTCAACTGATCAAGCAAATCATCTATCTGAGGCAAAGGGTACTTGTTCTTCACTGTTACCTTGTTCAACTGCCTATAGTCTATACACATCCACATATTGCCGTCCTTTTTCTTCACAAACAAAACTGGAGCACCCCACGGAGAAATACTAGGCCTAATGAAAACCTCTATCTGACAATTCCTGAAGTTGTGTCTTCAACTCTTTCAACTCTTTCGGTGTCATTCTATACGGAGCAATAGACACGGGTGCAGAATCGGAATACGTCTCAATAGCCTCAAGGAGACTCTCTTGGTCTCAAAGTCTACCCTAGCTCTATGCTCTACAAGCCAATCCATGCCCAAAATCATATCAAAACCATAGAACGGCAATTCCATCATGTCAACCAAAAACACATGGCCCTGAACCATCAAGGGACACCTTATATACATCTTCCTAGCTACCACGGTATCACCGAAAGAACTAGTAACATTTACACCTACTTCTAACCACTCATACGGTAGACCTAGGGACCTTGCATGTTCACCCAAAATATACGAATGTGTCGAACCTGAATCTATCAAAGAAAGAAAAGTCAAGGACTGTATCGAGAAATTATATGCGATGACATCCGTGTCATTCCTAGCCTCTCGCTATGCATACACCCTAGCCGGTCCTCCACCCTCGGGCTGAACTGCCACCACATAAGCTAAGTTCCTCTGACCATCGTTCCAAGGCTGAAAGTTACCACGACCGCGCCCACGGCCTCTTTGATGCTCAAAACCCCTAGCTAGAGCCGGTCCGCCCCTAGCCGGGTGTGGACAGTTACGCCTCAAATGATCTCGGGAACCACAGTTCCAACATACCCCAAAGGTACCCATACACTCGCTCTGATGGCGTCTCCCGCATCTAGTGCACTCTGGAGTGTGAACAACAGCTCCTTAGCCCTGATGGCCCCGTCCATGGTTACCGCCCCTATGTCTCGAATCGAGCTGATACCTCCTATCCTTATGCCTCTTGGCATGATTTCTATCCCAATATGAGTGTCTCTTCCCAGAATTAGACCCACTAGCACGAGCACTCGAGCCTAAGTTCTGCTCGATATCCTTGGCCCTAAAGACCAAAACATCAAACTCGGTGTAGTCAGAGGCAAACATATAAGTCTTCACATCTCTAGTCAAACCATAATAGAAACGCTCACACCGTTCCCTCTCATGGGAACCAACTCGGGAGCATACTAACTCAACCTCACAAACTAAACCTCATACTCGGACACCGTCCTGCTACCCTGAACCAATGCCATAAACTCTCTCTTCTTCTCATCCTGATATCGAACTCCGAGATACTTCTTCTTAAAGGCATTTCAGAAGAATTCCCAAGTGACATCCATCTGACCCGAAGTAACGGTGGTCCACCAAGTATACGTATCTCCCTGAAGCAAGGAGACAACACAACCAAACTTACGAGTGTCTGAGCACTCCATCTGACCCAAGATGCGTGTGGTACTCTCGAGCCAAGCCTCTGAACCCTCAGGAGTCAAACCACGGAACTCTACTCCACCCAAACTACAGAGCCTCTCAAGGGGTAAACCCGTTCCCGCACCCTGAGGTGGTGCTGCAGCATGCATACCGGACCCTGACCCACTTGAGCTCCATTACCCCCAACATTTGCACCAGCCTAAGGTCCATTACCATCACCTCCAGCATTTGCACCGGCCTGAGGCACATTACCTTCGCCACCCACCCCATTACCATCGGGAGCAGGAGAAACATGAGGCACATCCCCGGGTGTCTGGTCACTCGCTCTAGGCCGTCCTCTCGGTCTTACCATAACGAAGATAAAATCTAAAACAACAAACACATCACACACAAGAAAACATGAGGTTAGCAAGGGCAAGGATCCAAGTTCTCAAGCTCTTTAAACCAAAACCATTTTCCAATAACAACACCTAGCAATGGGAACACTCGACTAAACTTCAACCAACAACAAGATCATTAAAGCATGCTTTCATACATCATGCAATAGCAAACAAGCAAACAAACTAACTTACCTAACTTACCTTCTCGGAAGACCTCGTAACTGAGGCTATGATACCACCAAATGTAAACCCCTCGTCTCGGCCTAGCCAACAGACCGGACCGAACGGGTTACACGGGGAAAACCGAAGCGAAACCCGCTAAGGCCTCACTCTGATTAGCAACCCTATTTTTTCGTTTATTTATCTTGTCTAAATACCACATTTAATCCTAAGTGAGAAGACAACAAAAGAAAAGCTGACACAGATACGAACCGAGTATGGTATACGATATATTAAACTTCCAATAGTCCATTTGTCAATTTCCATGCTCACGAGGCAAAACATTTACAAAGGGACACATACAACTCAAATAGGAAGCATACAAGCTATAGGGACTAAGGAACAACGTTTGAAAACCCTCGAAGATGCCGAATATCCATTTTAGATGCCAGCGTTTTGAAACAAGCTTGCTCGTTCCGAAATGCGGGCTCCATTTCAAAAGGTAAAACCAAGCCATTCCAAAACGGTACCACCTTGTTCCGGAATGGGAGCCTACAGTGGCAAATCGTACCGAAACGGCCCTACATGGTTCCGAAACAGGAGCCTTCAGTGGCAATTCGTACCGAAATGGCACCACCCTCGTTCCGATACGGGTACCCCTGGAGCATCGACCGTTTCGAAACCATATCAGGCATTTCAAAACACATGCACACAGTGTGGCCCGAAAACAAGTTTTGGCATCCCTAAACTCGCCCCGAAACATCAAAGATCACATACAACTTATCATACATACAATCTAGAGGCAAAACATCCTAATCACATCAACATACATGCATTCAAGCAACAAAATGGGTTTCAAATCTAAAGCTCACAAAAACACTTGGTTTCAAAATACTAACAAGTCAAAATGCATAGCAATTCATCCAAGGCTACAACGAGCACCAACATGACATAGTACCAACATTTAGAACATGCTAGCAACAAGAACAAGCCAAAGTATAGGAGTTTGAACACCAACTCCTTAACATACGAATCTAGTATTCTCATTGTCTAAGCATTATTACAAACACAAAACCATACTTTGAGCTAGTAAGAAACTCAAAGAACTCCTCCCTTGCCCACTTGCCTCCTGAAGCCTCTAACGATCTGCATTGTTGGAAAAGGAGAGCGTAAGCTTAAAAGCTTAGTGAGCGGAGCTCTAAAACACAACAACAATGCAGTTTTAAACTATATTTTTAGATGTAAAGCAACCATTTAAGGAAAATATGTGATGAAACACAAACATATACAATATATGGTATACACATGCATAACCAAAACCCGGTGGGACTACACATCATCATTCACAACAACTAGTAGTTTTCTGATAGGACTACACATCACCGTAGCAACGACAACCATCACGTGAGGCTCGACACCAACAACGGCTACACAACAACATTAAATGGGGAGTAAAGGCAATCCACATTTCACACAACAACACAAATAATCGCACACACCAACACTTAACGAACAAGGTGATTTAGAAAACTTACACTTGGGTTTAGGTTAGCCCTTAAGGCTCCACCCAAACCCCCAAGAACCCACTTTGAAACCATTTTAAACTTCAAAATGTTACCACTCACCGATTGAGCCCAAACGAAAGCTGAAACGCCGATCTCAAGCCTCCGTAGTACCCGATATCGCGCCCAAAGTACCTGAGCTCGTTTCCCCTGTTTCTAACCAACCAAAATAAGGTATTACTCCCCCAATCTTCCATAAATGCATTGTCAAACATCAATTCACAATTCTATAACATTCCCTCAACAATTCAAAGCCGAAATTCATCAAAATATCATCAAATCCATTCTTGAATAAAGCCCAGCAATAACCCATCAAATTAAACATCCAAAACACACAAAAATCATCTAAAAACACCCATCCTAGGTCTGTATACCTCCAGCCCTCGTTTTACCCCCCAAACTAAGTCAAAAACATCACTTCTTCACCTTCAAAAATCACCCACTGCCCTAGTTTCGGGTTTTATGGGTTTAAGCTACTTATTAACATTATTCATCAACCAAAAATAGTTTAAAAACTTCCCATCAAGTACCCATTGAAAACCCCTACGAAAATTTCACAAATCCCTCTCCTTTCCATCAAAACTTTGGAACCCTAAGTTGAAAAATCAATATTTTGCTAGATTTTCGAAAAGGTAAGATTCAATAATTAAAAACCAATGTAAAAGTGATGTTTACCTTTGAAATTCTTCTAATAACCTTTGAGCCAAGGAGAGATGGTGGTGGAGAGCGTTTAGGAGAAAGTTAAAGCTTTTTAGGTTTTGCTCTTTTGAAAATAAAGATGACTCTTTAATCTAAAAATCCTCTTTTCAAATTCATTAATGGAGTTATTGTAATTAATGGCATTTCTTTATAAAATCAACATTTTAAATCTAAATTTAACCCGAACTAGTTCTAGATCAAAACTGATAACTACCGGGCCATAAACCGGGGCGTTACAAATCTACCATCTTTTTAGTCCTCGTACTTCTCATGCTCATAAGCAAGCTGCCCATGACATTCTTGGGGTTAGAGAGGTGGACGACCCGGGGTTCTATCTCAGCATTCCCCTCTTAATCGGGTAAAATATAACGACATCCTTGGGGTTTGCTCGAGACAATGTGAATTCACGTATATCTAATTAGGACAAAAATCTCCTCTTCTTAAGCGGGCAAGAGGTTTTTATTAAGTCCATGGTTCAGTCGTTGCCCCAATATGTGATGTCCTGCTATCTTTTACCCTCAGAATCTTATTGACAACATGACTAAGTCTGTACGACATTACTGGTGGTCGGGAAGGAATAATAAATGGGGTTGACCTCTGATTGCTTGGGACACTATTTGTTCCCTTAAGACTGCAGGGGGCGTAGACTTTCGTGATATGCATCCCTTTAATGTTGCCTTACTAGGCAAACAAATCTAGCACATAATCATTGAGTCTAACTTTGTGCTTTCTCGTGTCTACAGGGCGCAATACTTTCATTTTGGGAATATTTTAGATTTCAAGACTAATAGAAGAGCTTCTTTTGCCTGGAAAGGTATTCACCAGGCCATGCAAAAACTTCTCTTCGATTTCTTGTGGAGGCTGGGGGTTGATATCAAGGTACGAGTACACACGGATAATTAGGGTGGTGCATCTGCCATCAACTTGTATGGCGAGTACATGGATAACGATGAGCTACTTGTTCGCTACTGCAAATTTATGTTACCTAGGCAACCTAGATGGGATGAGTCTAAAGTCTGGCATTACTTTGACCCGGATGATGCAAGCGTTGTCCTTAGTGTTCTGATTATTAATGACTGACGCGACACGATTCTTTAGAGCAACCATGACTCGGCCCTCGAGTGTCTACTCGGTTCGATCAGGTTACTTGTACTTACATTGGCCGTCTGTCCCCATAAAAAGGACCTCGCGTATTTGGAAAATTATTTTTAAGTTGCCAATTTTTTCTGAAGATTCGGTTCTTTGGTTGCCGTACAGGCCATAAGCTTCAAACTGCGGCCCTCGTCCCTCGAATTTGCCCTTTTTGCTGCAGAGCCCCAGAAACAACGCTTCATGCTTTACGTGGCTGCTCGAGTGCTACTGAGGCCCTTCATTTGAATTGCATGTTGAGTTCCCTTATCTCCAGTAATACGACATCTATTTTATTTTGGCTTGAGGAAGGGGTTGCATGTTTATCCCTCCAATCCTTTGTTTTTTTGCTAAGGGTACTTTGGAACCTGTGGTATAGACGCAATGATTGGGTCTATAATCATCGGCTCCAGCCTCATTGGCTCACATTTCTCAATTCCAGGGCATTCTTCGTGACTACAGAGAGGCTACAATAACTAGCTCCAACCCGCGATCGACGGACGAACCGACCTTTGCGTGCCCGCATTGGCAACCCCCTTGAGTCAGGACTTTCAAGATCAACACGGATGGGGCCTTTGATCCTCTCACCAAGGTTGTTATCATGAGTGTTGTTGCACGTGATGCTAGCGATGTGGTTCTTGGTTGGCTTGCTCATCCCCTAGGCGAATGCACGGATGCTGCCTTGGCCAAAGCAAAAGCGGTTCTTGCTGGCATTAAGTTCGGTCGTGCTCACGGCTGGTTAGTTTAGTCATTGAAACGGATTCTGCCATTATGGCTAATAAATTAAATTGGCGATGTAATGATTTTTCTGTTCTGAGCTCTCTTATTGAGCATGCTTGTCTTCTTCTTGTCGATGCAGAGAATTTTTGTGTTCGCTTTGTTCCTAGGGCTTTTACCTCTAGGGCTCTTCGGACTTTGTCGTTTGTTTCCTTCACTTCGGACTATCCTGATTATTTTCGTTCTCTTGTAACTAATGAGATTCATTCTCATCCAAGTTAATATATTTGGGTACTCTTTTCCCCTTAGGTGCTCACCCGGGGCCCCTAGGCCACGTGTGACTTTAGAGGGGTTTTTAATGAGGCTCGCATTTTCTTCAAAAAAATACTATATTTTCAACTATAGGCTTTAAATGCTTTTGAGAAAGACCTTGTTGGGCTAAACGCATTTGAGAAAATTTATGGTTTTTGGGTTTGGGCTTGAGGACCAAATTGTGACATCCGGGTTGATGGTGTTACACAATCCGTGTCAAAAAGTCAACGATCAACGGGGACTCGGTCAAACAGCTCGGTTAAACAGCTTGGCGGGTCGACAGCTTGAAGAACGAGCTCGATCCACATGCAGGCTGGCTCGTTGGACCGCAGCTCTGCTCAGCAGGCCGGCTCAAATAGTTGGCCCAGCAGCAGGACCCAATAATGTAGCTGCCTCACCCGTGGCTGGGAGTCACCCACGCGCAGGCGACAGCGCGTGCAGCAGCTTCTGGTGGCCGGACAATCTGACTCTCTCAATGTTGATAAGCACGGTGGTGGCCTCATTTTTCGTTTTGAGCATTATAACCCCCTCAACTCAAAAATCTGAAGACGAGACGAACACAATAACGATAAAGGTGTTGACAACGGACGACCAGATCTCCGTAAATTAGAGTTTGAATCTCCTCTAACTTTTTTTCTTCTTTTTCCTCTCCTCTCTCCTACACCACCCACTTTTTACATTTTCCTTTCTCCCTCAATAATATCTTCCTCACAAATTCTATATCCAAATTTTCTTACGTCGGCTCTCAATAATATCTTCCTCACAAAGTTCATATCCAAATTTTCTTACTTCGGCTCTCAGTATAAAAGTTCAATACTTTCGAGATCCGATTTAATAATCCAAATTCGAATTGTTACAATTATTATATAAATTTTCTTAATTTAATGTTAATTATGTAATTTTGAAAGTTCATGACTATTTTATATTATTTAGATAATATAGTGACAGTGTACTTTACCAGGTGGGATTAAAACTTAAAAGGTTGAAGACTGGGGGCCAGATATTAACTCCACTGGGGATCGAACCCAGAATCTCTGGTTCCGTAGACCAGCACCTTATCCATTGGGCCATGGAGCCACATACTTAGGCGTGTATATTTAATGAAATTGTTCATTAGGTTTTTTTTTTGACATATAAAGGAGAAAAATAGTTAAACTAAAGAAACCCGTACATAATGGAAATGGCAACAAACTTGCCCCGAAATAGGGTTATGCGTTCAGTTAATTCGGTTAAACGACCAGAATCGAATTACTCAAAATTTATTAATCGAATGTTTTTAACCGTTAATTGAACTGTTTTTTTTTAATTTTAACCGAACTAAAAAATTCGATTAAATCGGTCGGCTTTCAAATTAACCTAAATTTGTTATAAAATTTTGGGTGAATTATACATTTGGTCACTAAATTATGCTAAAATGATCTATTTAGTCACTAAATTTTCATTTTATGTTAATTTAATAAACGTTTAATGACCATTTTATAATATATCAAAAAATTTAATGATCATTTTATAAATTTTAAAAGTTCAATGACCAAAAATAAATATATGTAATATATATAATATTTAATAATAATAATTTTGGTTAATTAATCAGTTTCGAACCAAATTAACCGATAACTGAATTTCCAATAAAAATAACTGTTAACCGAACTTACCTAAAATTAACCGACCGAATTAACCGGAAAAAAAAATAGTTCGGTCGGCTAATTCGATCAAAACCGAATAATGCATACCCCTACCCAGAAAAGTCAAAGCCAAACATTGGCTTGAGAACATAAAGAACACAACAAAACAAGTCATAAAATAGATCACAAACAGACAAACAAAAACACAATGGTTAAAGCCAAAGGGCAGCGTAATGATAAGTCGGATAATGTGGTCTCTGCCCATCGGAGACCAATGATCCAGCTTAAAGGTCTGAGAAAGGCATCCCCGATAATTAAACTCAAAGACCTAATCCATTTGGATATAAGAACTAAAACCGAGTGAGAACAGTGACGTCAGAGCTCGGCAATAAAGACATAGAGCTTTAAGGAGGGAATACGAGAAAATATGATAAAGATAAAAATTGGGCGATGATAACAGACCGACATTCATGAACCACAAAAACTTCATAAAAGAAGCTTCAGCGGAACAAACATTCCCCATGCTATCCTCTGAATCTAGTAACATCTCCTACGAAAGCTTCAAGATCGGAGACAAACACAATGGTTAAAGGCACCGTAAATATCGCTGCTGTTCATCAGAGATCAAATGGTTTGTTCTGTGAGAGCTCAAAGATCGGAGACATGCCTCCCATGCTGGTAACATCATGCCTTGACACAATAACCGTCGAGTTTGCAGCTTGAAAATTAGCCATTTCACATTTCTCCCCAAAACAAATCAGTAAAAAGCAAGCACAAATACCAAATACCAACCATGTGCAATTACATTATAACATATTCAAAGATTTAAGGGTCTTTGTACAATTTATTAAAATACACCTTTAATTTATATTATGGAAAAAGAATAAGTTTCTTTTTTTATAAATAAAGTTCCCTTAATACAAAAAATTGTTAGATAAAAATAACTTACAAACATCTAAAAATTTAACATTTTCACTTAAAAAGTGTTCTTCTTGTATTTTTTTCAAGCTAAATCATCTATAAAACGCTTTTAATATCATACTCTCGATTGCCATCAAAGTAAGTCCATTTAGCATTTCTTGCGACATAGTTGTTCATAAGTATGACCACACAAACTTCAATTTTGAAAAGTTCCGTTCTGTAGAAGCAACCGTGATAGGAATAATCAAGACTCTATATGCAATTATCGACTCTGAAAAGAAATTAAAACGTTAGATATCATCAGAATTACTATAAAAATAAATCATCAGACTATTTGACACTACTGATTAGATGGATCAACAAATCAACCTGTTAAAAAATAAGTATAAATTAATTAAAATAGTTTTACATTACAAAACACAAAATGCATAAATTTGAAAGAAAAAACTCATCTTGTAATGAAAAAAATTGGGGATGTTTTAAAAAATTTCTCTATCAACCGAATAATTGAGAAATATGAAATTACAAATTAATGGAATTCAACTACCCACAATTAATGTTTTGGACTAAGATATTTTTAGAAAATTATATATATATATATTAGAAAGTTTATTTTAGATTTTCTTTAAAGAATATGTACAGTCGTACTTATTAAACATGTTTAGAACTACTCTGAAGTTCAGCTTGAGTATTTTAATGAAGTTCTATACTTTCTCACCACACGTCTTACTATACATAGAACATCGAGAATAGTATTAAAAGCACGTAAATCCTGCAAACAACCGTGTTGAATTGTTGATGCATCGACAACAAGACTTTTTAAGTGTGTTATCTGGTTTTCCAATGGCGACAAACCTTTCAACAAAGATGGCGAAAGTTGTAGGGGTGGGGTACAGAGGGGGTGAAGCAAAAAAATTTAAATTACAGTGTTAAAATATGAATGTTCATTGTAAAAAAATTTAAGTCACGATGTTAAAGTTTTAAATTTTATATTCATATTTTTATTAAAAACGAGTTGAATTAAATGATGATATTTTTCTTTAAAAAGATTTCAATTATGTTTAAAATTGGTGTCAATTTCTTTCTAAAATAGTGTTTAATTATATATATATCTTAAATTTTTGGTGTCAAACGACACTCATTGCTTCATTTACTTCTGCCGGCGGAGGTGGAGAGAGTGCACGTGGTGGAGGAAGATGAAAACAATGTCGTAGTTCATATACTAGAAGTGTAAATGAGTCGAGTTTGAGTGGTGCTAAACTCGACTCGGTTCATTAAAAATTTCAGTCGAGCTCAAGTTAGCTTGAAACGAGTCAAGTCTGAGTATTGTTGAGCTCAATTCGACTCGTTAAGAACTCGAGTTGAGTTCGAGCTCAAGTCGAGTCCAATCAAGTCAAATGTTGATCGAGTTGAACTTGAGTACCTTACAATATGCCTCGTCTCATTCACAACCATAATAATAATAATAATAATAATAACAATAACAATAATACGCAACCGCTTATATTTTAGTTCACTTTAATGTTAAAAAATTAAAAAAATAGTATATCATATTTTCGAGTAGCTCGCGAACTTTTTGAGTCGAATATCAAATAGCTCAGCTCGGTTTGTTAAGAATTCGAAACGAGTTCAAGCTCGATCTTGAGTCCAATTAAATTGAATATTAACTGAATCAAACTCAATTGGCTTACGATGCGGCTCATCTCATTTATGGCCCTAGCGGAGACGGGCGGCAATGTCAATGCCGTAGTTTTGGCCCAATCATATCAGCGAGCTTCAAAGGCTCAAAAGTAAGTAGTTTTGGGCTTTGTATTAGCCCAATTGAACGAAATAATTATAAAGTAGTGTTTTTTATTTTCAAAATGGTGGGCGCGGATCGATCAAATCACTTAACCCGGCATTTTGAGTTTTGACAAACAAAATTGAGGAGATTGTTTGTTTTATAATTATGAATTGTTTGATATTCAAAGAAGGGCGCCAGCTTTGTTGTTGTTATTAGTTAGCACTTCAATCCCCAAATCGATTTTTCAAAAATGAGTTCCAAAGAAAGTTGCAGAAACGAGCTCCGCGCTGCCATTCGCCAACTCAGCGACCGTTGCCTTTACTCTGCTTCCAAATGGTAACAAAACCCTAAACCCTAATCTCTCTTTGCCTTTTCCAGATTCTTTTTTTAAGAAGAAAGATTGAATATTTGACTCTCTTTCAACGAACCCATTTCTAAATCTAGTCTTTACAAGGTGTTAGCAGATCTATAGAACACTTCGGAAGTGTTTTATTTGGCTTCTTGAAGTAGAACTGGGCTTTTCCGTTGGGAGTGCATTGGCTTAATCTGGGTTGCAAAATTTGGCTTTGTTTTCCTTCTAATGTGCCTTTTTGATGATGAAGTTATGCTTTTTATGTTCCATTTTCTCACTGAGATGCAATCTATCAACTGGATTTTTATGATGTTTGATTCCTTCCTGGTGTCTTTTAGCAATGCATCTTTGGTTGGTTTTGATGTACAGGGCGGCAGAGCAGCTGGTCGGAATCGAGCAAGACCCAGCAAAGTTCACACCTTCAAACACAAGATTTCAGCGTGGAAGCTCGAGTATACGCAGAAGGTTCCGCACCAATGAGATCACTTCAACACCTCCTACTGGTGTTGCCTATGTGTCCACTCCGGTAATGGAGGAAGATGAAGCGATACATGGTGACTTCTACCTTCTAGCAAAGTCGTACTTTGATTGCCGAGAATATAGGAGAGCTGCTCATGTGCTTCGTGATCAAACTGGAAAGAAGTCTGTGTTCTTACGGTGTTATGCTCTTTATCTGGTTTGTTCACTTCTCATTAATCATCTTTTAGTGTTTTAAATGCCTTGCTATTTTCAAGCTCCCTGGTCTTGATTGTGTCAAATTGATTGCTGATATCGTAGCTAGTTCAGATATGATTTTTATGTCCCATAAACTTTAATTGACCACCTATCTCTAGAGTAAACATTTAAAAACATTGGATTTTGTGAATGTGGGCTGCTGTATTTGTACCTCTATCACCTAATTGAAGTTCGTGGAGGATAATATCATGCGGTTGTTAATTTTTCTTCTTCAATGAAGAAGGTTAACCTTGCTTCAAATTATGAAATTGAGGTGATGCAAATAGTTTATTTGGACATTTATGCTACTCTTTTTCCCTTTTTATTGTGTTTAATGGGGAGACAGTGTGACTAGGTTGAGGAAGGAAATAACATTCATCTTGCGGAAGTATATCTTTTCCCTCCCAAATAAATTAAACTTTTTCCATAATACCATTTTGTAGTTTTTTGTTTTGTTTTATGTTTGTTTACCATTATATGTTCTTATTTTTGTTATAGTTTTGCTTCCATTCATTGATTAAGATCTTAAATACATGCATGGATGAACAGCTTAGGTGACTCCCATCTTTATTGGCATATGAAAAGTACAGTTTTGATCCATCACAAGTAATCTATATCAAAATAATGCTGTATGATTGGTTATTAGAGTTGTTCCTCATCTATTAACTTTAAACTGCTCAAGAAACTGAAAAATACCAAGTAAATTCTAATCCTGGGATTCATCAATCTTCAGATGTCAAAGTACTAGTATTCTCTTATTTTAGTTTTTGAAGTTGATCTAAGTTGGTGTTGAGTCTACTGTTGCTAGAAGGATGAAAATGGCAAGGGGCCATAGAGAATATTTTAGGAAATAGCATTTAGGCTTGTTATTGGAATCCATGGAAATTTCTTCAAGAAGAAAAAGGAAAACGTGTAAAGCCAGCATGCTATTGAGAGTCCAAGACTGTTTGTGCCTTTGTAGCTAAGGAATATTACATGCAATAGGGATTTTGTTTTATCTTTGATTTTCTTACTTTGATCTTTTATTTTGGTGTTTAATGTTGTTGCCTGACTACTTCACCTGGGATTTAATATTAATTCGCAGGAAGGAATCTCATGTCATCGATGCATAATCTAATATTGAAATACTTGTATGATATATTGTTAGCATTGAATAAACTATACATTGTATAGGACTTCTATTTTGATGCCAATGTTGTGTTTTCTTCAAGCTATCTTATGTTTCTGTGCTTTACTGCTTATCGCAAAGGCTGGAGAAAAGCGGAAAGAAGAAGAAACGATAGAACTTGAAGGTCCCTTAGGTAAGAGTGATGCTGTTAACCGCGAATTGGTTTCTGTAGAGAGGGAGCTCTCAACTCTTAGCAAGAATAACATGATAGATCCTTTTGGGTTGTACTTGTATGGTCTTGTACTTAAAGAGAAAGGCAATGAAAATCTTGCCCGCAAAGTTCTCGTGGAATCTGTAAATAGTTACCCTTGGAATTGGAGTGCCTGGTCAGAGTTGCAATCCTTATGCACTACAGTCGACATCTTGAACAGCCTAAATCTCAGTAATCACTGGATGAAGGAGTTTTTTCTTGCTAGTGTTTACCAAGAGCTCAGGATGCATAATGAGTCGTTATCAAAATATGAAAATCTACAGGGTACGTTTACATTTAGTAATTACATACAGGCTCAAATTGGAAAAGCCCAGTATAGTCTAAGGGAATTTGATCAAGTTGAAGTGATATTTGAAGACCTCTTAAGGAATGACCCGTATCGAGTAGAGGACATGGATACATATTCTAATGTGCTCTACACAAAGGAGTATTTCTCTGCCTTGAGCTACCTTGCTCACAGGGTCATTATGACTGATAAATATCGGCCGGAGTCTTGCTGCATTATTGGAAATTACTACAGTTTAAAAGGTTTGCATGAAAAGTCAGTCATGTATTTTAGGAGGGCACTCAAACTGAACAAAAAATATTTATCTGCTTGGACTCTAATGGGCCATGAGTTTGTCGAGATGAAAAACACTCCTGCTGCAGTTGATGCCTATAGACGGGCTGTGGACATAAATCCTCGTGATTATCGAGCCTGGTATGGGTTGGGACAAGCATATGAGATGATGGGCATGCCCCATTATGCGTTGCATTATTTCCAGAAATCTGTTTTCTTTCAACCAATTGATTCTCGGTTATGGATTGCCATGGCTCAATGCTATGAATCTGAACAGCTGCACATGCTTGAGGAGGCCATCAAATGTTACAAAAGGGCTGCGAACTGTAATGACACAGAAGCAATTGCCCTGCATCGATTAGCAGAGTTACATAGAGAACTTGGTCACCCTGAGGAGGCAGCATTCTATTACAAGAAGGATTTAGAAAGAATGGAAGCCGAAGAGAGAGAAGGACCGAACACAGTTGAAGCTCTGACTTTTCTTGCCACACACTACAAAACACAGAGGAGATTTGAAGAAGCGGAAGTCTATTGTACCCGGCTTCTGGATTATACTGGCCCAGTGAGTTTCATCCTTGTTCTTTCAGTTCATCATAGAAAATTATCTATATTTTTTAACCAACTTTAGTTATTTTATTATTCTCTATTTTGATTATAGGAGAGAGAAACAGCAAAGAGTTTACTTCGAGGAATGAGAATAGCACAATCCGGTTTTCCTTCCATGGATGTCGAGCATTTTCATCCATGATTTTTCTCATTCATACCTCCCTCTCCCTTTGGATTTGGGAGACCAAAGAGTCCAACGAAACCTTGGGGATGTTCCGGTTCTAGTTGGCTCATTCTTGGTCTGTAGCAGTCGAAATGGCCTGGTTACATGTTTGTATTACATGGAAAAGAATCAGATTATACTTCTTTATTTGTGTTGTGACATAACAACTTGAAACATCGAACATGTAGTTAGAAGCCTGTGTAAACTTAGTAGATGGGTTTTCTTTTTAAACTTTTACAAATGTAATCAGGAGTCAGGACTATTATTAAACTTCAGCTCGTTGGATTTTATGAACTAGTGGAGTACAAAGGCAACCGGGGAGCTTGAACACGATGCATCTAATTTGCATTCGTTCTGATCTTTGTATTTTAAGCTGACATTTTGACAACAGATTGGTAGGGTTTTCTTTTTGTTGCCAAATTTGTGTTATTTTTGTTGAGCATGGAGTAATGTGATTTTGCATCTGTTAGTTGAAAGGATAAGATTATTGTTAGAATCCTTGCACCAAATCGAGATGACAGCATTGCTGCTCTTCCATTGGATCCAATCATTTTGAAACACTATGAAAATAGTGTTTGAATCAAACGAAAGATTAGGGTAAACTATTCAAGTAACCATTTAATTATAGGGTTGGTGTTAATACGACCACCATACTTTTAATTGTGACATTATGATTACTTAATTATTTAAGTGGTATCAATCAAGCACCTACTGTTAAAACTTAACAGAGAGGGTGATGTGGTAATTAACAAAAATGTGTATAATTACATATTTGATTTCTGCTATTTACACATTCTATCAATTTGTTCAAGTACTAATCTGATACCATTTATAAATACATGAGAACATACAAGCAAACAGTAATACAAAGGGAACACAACCGGACACAAATAAAACCCAAAGGAAGCAATACACGAAACAAAACAGCAAAAAAGCAACCAAAAGAAAAAAACACAAGCACAAACAACAAAAACGAGGGGGACCCATCAAGCAACCACAACCGGCAAGAGAAGTCGAGACAAGAACCATCTAACAAATTTAAATCTTCATTGCATGGCGCTTCTAGGGTCACAGAAGAGTATGAAACAGTTGAAGAAATATAGAGAGAAAATATTTATTGTAACCACGTCAAGATTCATAGATTATCGGTGACTGGTAAGTAAGGAAGAAGAAACGGAAGAATCAAGCCAATAATCTGTCAGCAGAAATCGAGTTTTTGACCAATAAACCATCGAAAAAAAGCTGAGCGTCTCCGTCGTTTTCACAGGAGATGCCTTCATCAGAGAGAAACTTCCTATCCAACTATCAGACGACGTGTTGAAAGACAAACTTGGACCGAAAAAAAAATCTGTCATCAAGCAAATCAAGAAACAATTTTTTTTTTGAAACAAATCGAAAGGAAATAAAGGTCAATCGGTCGCGACCCACTTCAGGCTTACAAATTGAAAGCAAATGATATTGATTTTTTTAGAAAAAAAGGGTCACATTCTTTATTTTGGATTAGAATATAGATTCTAAACATTCTATTTGATTGTAAATTGTTAATAATGTATAGAATTTTGGATATTACATCCCATATTTAGTAGAAAATATCTCTAATTGGATTATAAACAAGGATGGACTTAGAGGGGATGGAAGGAACCCCTAAAAATTTAAAATTCATATATATTTTAGAGTTTTTTTTTTTAATTTTTTTATGTATTTTCTATTAAAAATTATTTTCACCCCTAAAATTTTATAAATTCGGCCCTTCGGCTCCTAACATAAAATTCAGCATCCATCTCTATTTATAAAGAGTATTTTCACTTCTTATTTGTTGAGTGTTTGAGAAATAATGGTTATGCACATGTGCATTTTTATTTTCGTGCTTGTGTAAACACGTGTTTTTAGTACGTACCGTGCGTGTATAATTATTTCAGAGAAACTTTATAAACTATGAAAATATTTTTTCCTCTCTTATATTTATAGGCATTAAGGCCTGAATATTTCAGTCAAATCGAGTAATTCACGCGCTTATGCAAATTTCGAAACATGATTTCAAGAATTATTTTATTCTGATTAATAGATTGATTGAATGGTTTATTTTACAAATTATTTTAAAATTAATTGGTTAACTAATTCATTTCATGAATTAATTTAAATTACTTGGATGATTTGAAAATTAAGTCATTTTAATTGAATAATTAGATTTTAAATAAATTGATACACAAATTCTTAAAGTATTTAAGTTCTATTTTGATTCTTTAACTATTAGAAAATTCGATAGTTTGCTTCAAAACTTTAAGAATTTCATGTTAATCTAGAATTCATTAACTACATTCAAACATGAAGACAAAATACTATTGATCAAATAAACACGATTTTTATAGGTATTGGAATGCTAATACTTTTTTACATGTAATTGTGTCATTCAAACATGAAGACAAAATATTATTGATTAAATAAACGTGATTTTTACAGGTATCGGGATGCTAATATTTTCCCACATGTAATTGTGTCCACTAACCATTGTTTATTACTCAAAAATAGAATTGAGTGGATATAATTAAAAACAATTGCAAAAAAATCCCCACACGTCGACGACTATAGTTTTGACCTAGTAGAGACAGTCAACCACCGTGGGAAAGGAAAGAACAACCATTCATCGACCTCACCCCGGCGTACAAGTGAGAGGCGGCTAAGATTCAGATAAGCGTGAAAAGTATTAATTTTTTTAAGAAAAATGTATCGCGCGGCCAAGGTGTTTGTGAAAATGTCCAAGTAGAACAATTTCAGTTCTTCGTGTGTGATAGGCTCTGTGAGTGGTGGGGGCAATCGTCCAAGGGTGTGGACTCTCTTTGTCAAGAACATCTCCGATCGATTACACTAGCAAGGTTTGTGGAAGTCTTTTAATCGTCATGGGGAGGTCTTGGATGTGTTTATTCTGTTAAAGTGAACGAGTGATGGAGCGCGCTTTGAATTTGTCCGTATGGCTAACCGTGCAGATGCGTTGCGTGCCATGGAGAGATTGCATGGTTTTTGGTTGTACGAGGCTCGAATTAGTGTGTCGATGGCTCAAAGGGATAGGAGGGAATTATTCTAGAGGTGTAAAAGATGATTGGCATCTGGGGGCGTAATGTCAACAAGTAAGGAGAATGATGTAATGGCGCAGAGCACCAATTGGATTATACAAGGGGTAAAAAATGCTGGTAAGATTGGGATTCTTTAGTGTTGTGCTATGGCGTGGTGTCGAGTCCCGCTGAAAATTGAGACTCTGGCTCGTGAATTAGATGAGGCTAAATTAGTTGGGTTTTCATTGATGCGAATTACCGGGTCAAGGATTTTATTGATGTTCACTAGCGAGGATAAGTGTCGGATTGTACTAAAAAACAAAGCTTTGGATAAATGGTTTTCTAAGATCAGGAATTGGCAGTCTGCAATTGATAGGGGAATCGTCGAATTTGGTTGTCGATTAGCGGTTTGCCAATGCATGTGTGGTCGCGTGGCAAATTTGTTAATATAACTTCAAGGTGGGGTGCGTTGATTAGATATGACGTTTCGAATTTGAAACTGAATTCCTTTGAAAGAGGATATATTCTGATTGAAACCGATCAAATGGAGCGTATTGAGGAGGTACTTCAGTTAGAATCAAAGAGATTATTGTTTCAGGTTCGTGTGGTAGAATTTGAGCCGTTAGTGGAGTATTAACTTTGCTCCAATTGTAAATTGGCTTGAGGTTTGAGGATGATGATTTGAAGTCTGAAGATATTAAAGGGGATCTAGTGGAGCGGAATTGTGATGACGATGTAGACCAGGACAAATAGAGGCTTTCGAGCAAGGAAAGGGTCGATACGGGAGCATCTTCAATGTGGCATTTGAATGCAATATGGAGTGAGTAGCAATATTTAGATAACCGAATTGTTGATGGTTCGACGAATTTAGACGATTGGATGACAAATGAAGAGGTGAGTATAGTGCCGAGAGTAGACTATGCTCAAGTCATGGACAAACGGGAAGTGTTGAATGGTTTGACGTTGGTGGACTGTCCAGTGGACTTTGAATCTATGCCATTAGAGGCCAATAAAATTGGGCCGAAAGGCGTGAGATATGTGGTGCATGCAGACCCTATAGTTGAGGTATCTCATCCTAATTCTTGCAATGATAGAAAAATATTGGATTCGGTATTACCAACAGATCGTGAGTCCAAAAAGAAATAATTCAAAATTGGTAGTAAAAAATTAAGGAAGAAACCTGTGAAAGATCAAGTGGTAAGTCTGGGTGTGTTGATCGAAAGTAGGCATTACCAAGGGAGGCCCTAACAACAGTTGAATTGAGTAAGTTATTGGGGACGTCGACAATTAGTAATGTAGAGACTATAGCCAGGGATATTGCAAGGATGCTAGGTAAAGAGGATCACGAAGAGTAGTTTAGGGATATTAAGGTGATGTAGTGGAGCATGGGGGTTTGAGATTGTTGGCAATAAACAAAACAATTTATAAATTGTTGTGAAAATATCAGAGTGAGATGACTTTTTTCAAGAAATAAATTGAAGGATATTTCGGAGGAGATTGCTCATAGTTTATAACATTTAGATGGCTTAGATTGGTTGTTTGCACTAATCGTTGGTTGATCGAAGAGTGTGTTGGTGGTTTGGCAGAAAGCTCGATTTCAAGTGAAATCTTCGAATGTGGATGTTAATGAGTGGTGATTTGGGGTAATTGGGTCGAGGCATGGCGTGGTGGTTTGGTGTGTGTATATGCTCCGTACGTGATAGTTGGGCAACTAGTGTTGCAGAGAGGTGGGGTTGGTATTATAGTTGTATGGAAAAATAATGGTTTGATGCTTAGCATGTTTTGGGTAATGCATTTAATGAGATGTTTTGGGGTTTGAGCAGGCTTAAAAGTATTTATTTTCTTTGTTTGTTGATTCGCGTAGTGGGTGTAGTTTTTATTCTTTATTCATATTATGGTATTTTCTTTATTATCGCGAGTACTTTTTTTAATTAAATTTAAGAAATTTTTAACGAGACACATTGATAGTATATTGTATGACTTCTCCATAAATATAAACATACTTACATTGCATTGATAATAAAAATTATGTCCCCTGACCTAAATCTTGTTTTTTTCTCTAGTTTTCCTTATATTTCCGATCTACTTAATCCAACGATGACATTTTTTTTTCCAATTAAATGGAAATTTTAAATAAATGCAAATTTTCAAAAACATAATAAATAAAATTTGTCGAGCTATTTAGGAATTTTATTTTGGTTATTACACTAGTAAAAGCATATAGCTGTCACCGTTAAAATTCTGGTGCAATAGTAAAGATTGAAAAATCATCCCGGAGAGGCGGAGACAGCCATTTTGGATTGATGAACCTTGGTAGTTGGTGCAGCCCACACTGAAATTTTTGAGTTTCTCCCTCCACCGTCACCCTCTCATTCAAAATCAAAGTTTCTAGGGTTTTGTCCGCCGGGATCCTTACTCTCTATGGCTTCTCACGCGCATCTCGATGATGTAAGTTGCTTCCTTCTCATTACTATATGGCGCTAATGCATTCCATTTCCTTTTTGCTTTTTCAACGATAAATGGCTGTGTTTTGGATAATAGGATGACGATTTTGGCGGTGATTTTCCAGGGAGTCATAGCACCAGGCATTCAGGTTAATTTTATTTGATTCTTTCTTTTTTCTAAAATTATTTGTTTAAATGAACAAGTATATTACTTTTTCTTTGAAATGCATATTCAGGTAATAAAAGAAGCTTTGGTGATCTCGAGGATGATGAGGATGACATTTTTGGATCAAAAAAGGTAGCAATTGTTTTTTAAGGTTATCTTCTTCTTAAACCCAATGGATGTGAAGGAAATTTTGAACATGGAACCCTAGTGCTCTAAGTCGACATCCTTATTTAGTTCCTACTCACTGACACTTTAGTTTGAGAAGCCTTTGGTGGAGAAACAATTTTATTTTAGTTGTTTCTTAACCTGAGGAATTTTCTGTTTGTATTGTAGGCCAATTCTAAAGTAGAAGAAACTGCTCCTGGTGTAGCAACGGGGATGATTTTGTCACTTCGTGAAAGGTATAATGCATAGAATGGCATATACCGATCAGATTATTACTCTGTATTATTACCTGCTTATTTGCTTGCAATTTTGTACAAGACTTCTCTTCACTTTTTCTTGTGATTTTTTTCCTTCCTCCTTTTGCAGTCTTCAGAATTGTAAGGATACCCTTGCAACGTGCCAGGTATGTACTCATTTATTATTTGATATCTTCTGATAGTTTATTGGAAATACTCTAGGTAGTGAGACATTAAGCATGGAAATTTTGCTTAACAAAATAACAAGTTTTATATGAAAGATCGTCTACAACTTAGATTTTCAAGGATATATCTTTTGGCTGCACAACTTTTATTCTTTCTTGTTGACTGGGAATGTTTAAGGATACTTTACGGTTTTCCGTTTTTAATAGGTTTGGAAAGGGAAGTTGTCTCTAGGACAGTAGCCATCATGTCCTTGTTAGCTCTTTCTGTTGCTTTAATTTTGAAATGATATTTTATATGGGTATGTGGAATTAGCTTTGTCCATAAAAAATTTCATGGCTGAAGAATTTAGTACTAACTACTTGAGCTTTCTTAGCTTTAGTCTTAAACTGTAATATTTTCTCTCTCTCTCTCTCTCTCTCTCTCTCTCTCTCTCTCTCTTTCCTCTTCTTATTCAATTCTTCTTCTTTTTTAAATGATATTTGCTGTTTTAGTCGGAGCTTGAAGCTGCAAAATCTCAGATTCAGAAATGGCATTCATCATTTCAGAATGAGCCCTTCATAACAGCTGGAATAGCTCCCGGTATGTCTTTTTATGTAGTTTTCCCAATATTTATGTTTCATATATTAAGATCTTTATCAGCGTTTCCAGTTTGAAGTTTTATTAAATATAGATAATTTTATGAGTACTAGTTTTCTGATGAAGTAATTTTTTGTTTGGTTTCTGTAGAACCTAAGTTAGTAATAAATTATCTTCAAACTCTGAAATCCTCTGAGGAGACACTGAAAGAACAAGTAAGAATTTGATGTTCCTTATTTTCTCATTGTATTTTTCTGCATTTACTGTTCTGATCTGTCAGGCTAACTTTTGGACATGTTTTCTTATTTTTCAGCTAGAAAAAGCCAAGAAAAAAGAAGCTGCGTTTATTGTAACATTTGCAAAGCGTGAGCAGGAGATTGCAGAATTGAAGGTGACATCTTTACTTGTGTTTTCCCCTCTTTTGATTACCATCAATATTGTTTAGCCTGCAATTTGCTATTTAAGTGGTGCAATATGGCAATAGGTGATAAGATAATTTTTTTCGATATTTCTTGGAAAGATAAGTAAAAGGTATATGAATATGCAGTAATGATTGCCGTAAAAAACTTGAAATTCATTTTAATTGAAGTATTGAATATTGATTGTTGTTAAAGTGGCTCATCTTTTTAGGTCAGATATTTGCACCATCGGGACTTGCTGTTAAAATATGTATCTCAAATGTCTGCTGCATAGTTTCTTCTGGGAGTTCCTCCTTTTTGTTGCATGTGGTTAAGATTGTCATGACCTTAGAATGTCTTTTCTGCTTCAGATTCTGAAATAGTTTGCAGGGGCACCTTCTCCATTTTCTTACTTTTATACAATCACCCTGACCCTTTATTTGATTATTCTTTTCTATGAAGTATTATGCCCATGTACGTAGTGCATTAATTACTTGGACATGATTGTCTAATAGCTTGACCTCTAACACCAATCTCTTTTGATTTCCAGTCAGCAGTTCGTGATTTGAAAGTTCAACTAAAGCCACCATCAATGCAGGTATCATCTGACATTCATTTTAAATAGAAGTTATTCCTATTGGTTGATATTGTAAATTTCTTAGCTTCTGTTTTTTCATTCCTGTTTTTCGAAGACAGTCGAGAAAAAAAATGAACAAAATGTGTTTCTTAAGCACCACAGTGCTTATGTACCATTTACCCTTATTTTATTCATCCCAATAATCTGTTCTTGGATTTTATCTAGCTGAATCAATAATTAGCACTCTAACTTATCTGGAAAGAAGGCACTTGAGGATACTGTGTTTGTGGTGATCGAAGACATATTTATATCTTGTATAAAGTTCTTGACTGAGCTGGTCTCTTGAGTCAAGTGACACTAAAGCCTAACTCAATTAAGGAAATTACATAAAATTTAAAAAGCCATACTAATATTATATAGATAAAATAAAAGTAGGGCTATTTAAGTCCATTTTCTAAATTACCCACTAAAAAAATACTGTCACAAAACTACTGCCCTAGTTTAAATTTTGGCGCCTTTTTTATTTTAAAACATATCTTTTTGAAACATATTTTCAACCAAAGAGGGAGTTGATAATTCTAGTGTTTGGTATTCTATTATCAAAGAAATTTTGAATCGTTTTTTATACGTGAAGGGGGCAGGGATTGTATAGGGATCAAACTTGAGACTGGTGTCAACTGAAGACTTGTTACAAATCCTTTTTTACTCCACCATGGTTTACTCGCCAAAGATAAATGTTATAGATATTGTCACAAATACCTTTCTTGCACTAATTTCTTTTTCTTCTTAAATCTGTTAGTGTTAGTAGTGATTGTTCTTGTTTTAGTTAACTGCTCCCTCTGCCCCATAAATTGTGTTTGACTTTGATTTTTTGAACTGTCTAAGAATATGTTTTAAAAGTTTATCTAGTGTTCAACTTTGCATTTCTTGACTTGATGAGAAAAAAGTTTTATAAAGTAGTGAAGGGTAATTTGGAAAATTTCATGGTATAAATTTACTCACTTTTCAAATTGGACTAATTTGATTGGAATGTTACTTTTGAGTTTTGACTATAAGTTATTTTGATTCCAAATTTCCAATCCAATCCTGCCTTCAGTACTTAAGTAAATTGTTGTTGTTACTTCCTAACATTTTATGTGATGCAAACTTTTGTTGTCTAATTTATGGGCCTGATTTCATCAAATATCTGCTTCTCTTATTCTATGTTTTTTTTGTAAGATATTTGTCAGACACATTTGTTAATGGCTTACAACTAAATGATATTTGGCACCTTGCTACCCATTTAACTTTCTTTGCGGCTTATTTGACAGGCCAGAAGGTTACTACTAGATCCTGCTATTCATGAGGAATTTACACGTCTAAAAGTTTGTTCTTAAAGCTCCTTTTTGCTTATTTTGTTATAATTATATGAACCAGAATATCTATTCTATAAATGAGGTGGGGTGAATTTGGGGAGAGATGTATATAAAGGGAGTGAAATGTTTATCTAGCTGGCACTGTATTACAGGCCATAGGACCATGTAACATTACTATTTGTAATGAATCTTGGGGCATTTGGACTCAGGGTCGTTTGGATATTTTGACTAAGTTGGTTTCATAATTGATTAGGCCTGAAGCAAATTCAGTTTCTTTTCTCCCCCCCCCCCCCCCCTCCCTCTTAACTTTATGGGTGTCCATTTATTGATATTCATTTCTGACTGGTAATCTAGAATATGTTAAAGACTTAAAAAGATGAGGCCTATAAGTATAATCTGCTGTTAGATTTCCCTGTGCTTATAGATTACCTATTCTGGGTTATTTTGATGTCATTATGCAAGAAGTGGAGATATATGCTATTAAGCAATCCATTGTGCTTATGGGACAGTTATTTTTAGTTCTTTTACTGTTATGGCAATAGAATTTGGTTGAGGAAAAGGACAAGAAAGTTAAGGAGCTGCAGGAAAATATTGCTGCTGTTAGTTTTACTCCACAAAGCAAAATGGGAAAGATGCTGATGGCAAAGTGTAGAACATTGCAAGAGGAAAATGAGGAGATTGGTACTCAAGCAGAGGAAGGAAAGGTATGTGGTTTTATATGCATT
This sequence comes from Hibiscus trionum, assembly GCA_030270665.1. Taxonomy (NCBI): domain Eukaryota; kingdom Viridiplantae; phylum Streptophyta; class Magnoliopsida; order Malvales; family Malvaceae; genus Hibiscus; species Hibiscus trionum. The sequence goes on along the minus strand of BSYR01000027.1, from coordinate 10,780,197 downwards.
ATTTTCTTGGTGCATGCCGATCTATGTGTTTAAGCATTCATCTTCCTTGAACTAAAATTAGGAGGTGGCAAATGGATCGATTTTGATAATTACAGGCTGCGTCATAAAAGCATCTTTGTAATTTGAACTGGAAAGAATCCAGATTCCTGATATAGATTAGAATGTCTTTCAAAGCCGAATATTAAAGATCTGGTCTGTTATTTATGCTTATTTTTCTGACATTTTGTTGGACTCTTTGTTCTTTGCAGATGCATGAATTGGCCATGAAACTTGCATTACAAAAATCTCAAAATGCAGAACTTAGAAGTCAATTTGAAGGTCCATGTTAAATAAGTTGTGAATTTTCTGTTTAATGAATCAGATTAGGATGCCTAACTTTAATGAGAACTTGAATATGTTCTATGCCATCTTGATCATTGTTCTGTTGCTTGCAGCACTGTACAAACAAATGGAGGGACTGACAAATGACGCAGAAAGATCAAATGAAACGGTTGTTATCTTTCCCTCGTCTTTAATCTTCACATTAAATTGAATCCTCAAATGCTATGCATTAAACGAGGAACATATGGTAATTTGGCTTTTGAGATTTAGATCCTTAGAGCTTATTTTAAGTAATATTTGCAATTGGGGTTACTTTTCTAGAATGCCCTCATAGTAGTGAAGTTGCTATAGCCTATTTTCCTTTTGACGATTGACATTTGCTTTTGGTGAAGCTAAGACAAGTTTGAATAGGATCATTCTGAGTTCTATAGCCCAAATTTCAGTAGAAGTTGATTGCAATATATTCGAGGATAAGGCTCTGTCGGGAAACTAGACAAGAAACTGAGGAAATGAAACATATTGGTAATTTGAATTCTTAGCATTCTGTACCTGAAACTGAGATTTAATTACAGAGCTCAACAATAGTAACATATCTCCATTTTCTTAGGGCTTTAGGTAAGGGAAAGTAAGAGAAGCAAAGAGAACTAAGGTCTATGATATTCTTGTCTAATCAAAGGGTTGGCCTGGGGTTAGTGGTGATGTTTGAGGAAGAAAGAGAATTAGCATCCGGGGTAGTTGTCTATCCTTAGATTTGTAAGAAAAGGGCAGAAAATGGCGTACACCACCAGGGCTCAACCCTTGATCATTGCGGCACACTTGGGTGATCTCAATCTTAGAATACCACCGGGCCATTGACTCGATGGTGGTTTGTCTATCCTAAGGTTACACACACACATGCATATTGTGCTTCACTCGAGCAAGTACTTTAATGCCTGAGGCCAAACGCCTAGGTGCACCTTGCGGCATCACGTTGGATATTTCATGGTTATATTTGCCATTTAGTTGGCAGATCATATTTTCTGCCATGACCGTCTTGATCAATTTGTAGCCTGGTATAATTGCTTAATTAAAGTTATTAATTCGGCCGAGTTGTGCTGCAGGTTTATGTCTTGCAAGAGAAACTAGGAGAGAGAGAGGATGAGATTAAAAGGCTTACGATGGAGCTGCAGCAGAAGATGCTGCCGATCGAAGATGATAATGAGACAGGTTTAGCCTCAGATACTAATAAGTTGAAAGATGAGATGACAACGGATGAAACTGGGAACAATTCCCAATTGGATTGACATGTTTTGTAGGATGTGTCTGTCCATTGTTCTCACTCCAACTTTTGTTGTTTGTACATTCTACTTTCATTAGGTTTTCTTTTTTTCTCTTTTGAAGTTTTCATTTGTTAGTAAATTTTGAAAACGCATCCCTGTTTTCGGAATTGCACTATTGAAGTGCAAGCCGATGTTGAACCCAAGCATGAGGTTAAACTTAACCGCGGCGTATTATGTTGATGCCATCTTTCGTCCTTTTATGATCATGATTATGATTTTTAGGCTTAAACGAAAAATGGGTACCTAAATTATGCATTGTTTTATTTTATTTTAGGTACCTAAACTTCCTTTTAGTAAAAATAGATACATACCATGTTTTGATACTATTTTAATCTTCCAACCCTTATCTCCCTTAAAAGTCTCTCAACCAATTACATATTGACACGCCTATTTTGTTCTAGTGATAATTTGAATTAAAATTATAAAAAAAAATCAAGTTTTAAGAAAAAATAACATAATAAATTTAAAATCCATTCTTGTTATAAACTTTTTGAAATATAAGTAGAAGAATAAAGAGACGAAAAAATATAGCTCTTTATTGTTTAACTTCTATGCTTGTACAGAATCACTATTTATAGGGATCATTATCTTAAGGAACAAGGTATGTATATGAAAAGTGAAATAAGAAAAAGAAAACTATTAAATATAGACTGTAACCTTGGGAAACAAGGTGATGTATACATAAGGTTAAATGTGAAAAGAGTAACCACATAAATATTATTTATAACTCTATCTTTTGGATGTCTTGAAATATGTCTCGTTGTCGTTGAAACCTTGTTAGGAAAAAATTTATGGGATAAAAATTCGGTGAAAAAAAAGAGAATATCATATTTTGATACACACGATACATTGTCTCATTAAAAATATATTGTCTCATGCATAACGATTATTTCTATATGACTTGAAGAGGTATCGAATTTGAAGATTTAATAATCTTGTAACACTTAGATAATACTTTTGGAACAACTAAGATCTGATACTTCCAGATACGATGCTTCTTGACCAAGAATTTATTTATATTTTCTTTCGAAGACAAAAATTATCTTTATTTACATTCAACAAATCCTTACAATTATTGGGTACTCGATAGATACATTTTATTCATGTTGAATCTATTTAATATTATTTCACTATGTGTTCATTCATAGATAAAAATTCATATTTAAGTGCTTGATTTTCAAGCTGAAACAAAATTTGATTTCAAGAATTTTTCTTTCGAACTCTAATTGAATAATCAATTGTTTTTTTTTGGAGCTCTTCGTGAATTTTCAATTTGGATCTCTACAAATGTTCTCATAATACTCAAAATATGAATATATTAGGGTTTTTAATACTTTTATGAATACATTAGGATTTTTAATACTTTTATGAATATATTAGTATTTTTCAATTTTTAAAATTTTATTGATTTTTTATTTAATTTTTTAACAATTACTACACATGACAAAATTTTATTGGACTACACAACATTTGTCTACGGAAAAACACCAATGAAAATATTATTGATTAATAAAACACCATAACGAGTTAATTGTACCACTCATCTTAAAACTACAACACTCATTTAAAATTAATCTATAAATTTCAAAATATTTCAATTTCATATATACCACACTCAAAACATATCTGTTGCAAACTTTCATATTTCAATTACTACATCAAACCATCTATTTCAATAGAGGGTAGTAATGGCTTATTAAGATTCACTAGTATTGCAAACCTGCCACGTTTTCCCAAAGTTGGTATTATAATCAATTTTGACAACTCGTCCAATGTGCTCTGCTATCTGACAAAACAAACCATTAGAATAGTATTTGGAAGTCTAGGTAATCAAATCCAGACAATGACTTGTGTCGAATGCACTGTTATATAACTACCATAGGTCGTCTATGGACATCAACTTGCTCCTTCGACGAACCCTGCTCGACCGCAACACCCGCAGTAACATCATCATTCAAGATACCAGTATCAGCATCGTCCACCATTTTGTATCCGCTGATCAACCAACGGGACAGGCGAACCAGGCCGTTCTAACACCATTAGAATGCTGACCCGAGCAACCCCCTCCAGCAGCTCCCCACCAAGGCTTTCGTAGGTAGAGGCCACTCCTCAAAATTCTCAACGTGAAAAACACCAATGGAAATATTATTGATTAATAAAACACCATAGTTTTTTTTATTAATTTTAAGAGTTAATTGCACCACTCATTCTAAATTGATTTTTAAACTTTAAAATATTTCAATTTCATCCTCAAAATATGATCTTTATTCTAAATTGGTACCCATACTTTTGAGCATTCCAATTTTATCCTCAAACTATGACCCTCATTCTAAATTGGTCCTCAAACTATTTGAACATTTTAATTTCATCCTCAAATTATCGTTTATACCACATCATATTATTACATAATACACATCAGTGTTTCATGACAATTAACAATTTTTATAACGGTTTTATTAGCATACGACATGATTAGCATATATTGATTATTTGGGGATGAAATTAGAATGCTAAAGAAGTATAAGGACTAATTTAAAATGAGAGTCATAGTTTAAGGATGAAACTCAAATACTCAAAAGTTTGGGAGCTAATTTAGAATGAAGGTTATAGTTTGAAGATGAAATTAAAATGTTTTAAAGTTTAAAAATCAATTTAGAATGATTGTTATAGACTCAATGATGCAATTAACTCTAATTTTAATTTAAAATATATATTTTATGAGTTTTATTTTGATGCACAAGCTGTGTAAAATTTTTTTACACAACCCTTTTATAAAATTTAAAATTTAAATCACAAACCCTAGCAACTTAAAACCTAAACCCTAAACCCTAAACCTTAAATTATATACCCTACATACTAAACCCCTAAACCCTAACTTAAAATCTTAAACCCTAAACCCTAAAAGTGCATCAAAGTATTTTCCATATTTTATTTTCTAAATATTACTACATGTCGCATTTTCTAGTCTGCCAAACAGGAAAAGTGTATAAATAATGCAGTTTTTGTTTGTTGAGAGTTGTGTCTATGTAATTGTTTTGTCTTGCTGTGATCGGCCGGCCGAGAATTTGTCCCATACCCTTTGCCGAATCTTCTGAAACTCATCTGCTTCAATGATTCCATTTCTGTTTTATAAACAGAATTCAATGGATTCTCTTTTCATCTTTCTTCCTCTCAACTTCCATGGATTCTCCGCTTTCCGCCATTTCTCTCCTCCTCCTCCTCCTGCTCTCTCTCTTTTCCGCCGCTCATTCCTCCACTCTCGGCGTCCAATACATTTCTAAGCTTCTCCAAATTCAAGACCGCGAGAGAGCTCCTCCTACCCTCCAGATTGCGGCGGCTCGTGCGGTTCTCCATCGCCTGCTTCCTTCCCACTCTTCCGCCTTTGAATTCCGTATCGTTTCTAAGGTTCTTTTAACTTATGTCTTTTCGTTTCCACTATGTTTGACCGTGTATATGGTGAGTTGAACTCTCTCTTTTTGTAGGAGAAATGTGGCGGTGAAGGAGCTTGTTTCATTATCAACAACCATCCTTCTTCCTATAAATACGGAGCTCCAGAGATTCTGTTAGTAAATGTTTTATTTGTTTCACTACTTCTTGTATGTAGGTCAAATTTCATGTAACATGTATGTCAAACCTGATCCTAAATTCCTAATCAGTCAACCAATGAGTGGGTACCGCTGATTAAACAAACAAAAACTATATATTTGCTGAATTGAGTTCTTCCCCTTATAACCCTTATCTGATGTTTTCATATGGAATAACTTTAACTACTAGTTGAGGATTACATTGCGTAGGTTTTTTTTCCACATCATAATGCAGTTGACCTTTCCTATTTAGTCTTTAGACCTCAACCTACTACATACAAATCCCAATATTTCTTCTTTTTTTTAACTCAGCATGTGAGCTTATCCAGGATTTTCAGAGAATTGTAAATTTAGCAGTCTGGGGTTGTGGAGTTTGTAGGCAATAAATACTTCCTCTACAATTTTTGGCCCATAACATGAAACTACTGCGTACAGGTTATGTGCAATATAGAATGATAATTACATTTTTGCTAACTGGTGCAGAATCAGTGGTGTCACTGGGGTGGAAGTTTTGGCTGGTCTACACTGGTACTTAAAGTATTGGTGTGGTTCACACATATCTTGGAAAAAAACTGGTGGCGCACAACTATTCTCAATACCTCAGTCAGGTTCTCTTCCTCGTGTTCAAGATAGCGGAATCTTGGTCAAGAGATCTGTTCCTTGGAATTACTACCAAAATGCTGTTACATCAAGCTGTGAGCTTCTGTTCTGACCATCCCTTCTATCTCCTAATGAGTTATTAATGCCTTCAGAAGTATTTCGAAATTTTGTTTGATGATAATGATATGCACTTCATTTGTTTGCTTTTGGAAGATACTTTTGCTTGGTGGGATTGGGAAAGATGGGAACAGGAAATTGATTGGATGGCTCTCCAAGGTATCAACTTGCCGCTAGCATTTACTGGGCAAGAAACCATCTGGAGAAAAGTTTTCCGGGTAATTTCCTCATATAATGTTTCTAATTCTTACTACCTTAGCAAACCTCTTTCATATTGCCTTTTTCTTTTCACATTTTCTTGCTTGCGGAGAAGAGCTAGTTACATGCACAACCCTCCCACCCAGCAACAACTCTTCTCCCCATGCTCATGCATGTCGTATTGAAAGATCTTTGGCATTGATGGGACGCCACTCAGTCAACATCCGTTTTCCAGCTATATTGATACCATTTTTTCCTTTTACATCGGACCCACAAATAGTATATGCATGCAGGAGGATGACATAGTTGAGCAGCGCTTTTGTGCTTGTCCCCTACTCTTTCTAAACTTCAAGTTGAAGCTTATTTTTTATATTTTGGGACATAACAGTAGGCTTTTAAAGTTTGTAACACATTCTATAGCTAGTGGTTAGATTCTGAAATCTAGATGTCCTGTGCATATTGATATAGTTGTTACCACAGTATTATAAAAGTTAAAACGAAGTCCTGTTATATTATATAGTCACAAATTGCTTACGTCTGTTCAATATGCATTAATACTGATTGAAAGATGCATAATCGGTGTACTAGTAGTATCTTAATACCTTTTCTATTCTTTAATTCTTTTTGTTCCTGGAACTACTTATTATAGTTTTATTCTTTTTTATTACTAATAACAAATGGAGCTATTTTACTTCTAAATTTTCATTAATAAATTGGAGTTAGCATCATTGGCTAGTTAGTTTACTCTGGGAATTTTTTTTGGATAAGCATCATTGTTTCCAAAGTCATGAATAGTGTCCTTAAGTTGGATTATTTAGATTTCAGTATTTCTTATCTACTTTTTATCTCAAGCAGAAATTCAACATAACCAATTCTGATTTGGATGACTTCTTTGGAGGCCCTGCATTTCTTGCTTGGTCACGTATGGGGAATTTGCACGGGTAAGTAATTTTTAAAAAGTTCAGAACTCTTTTGGACTATGGACTGATTAATTTGGTTTTAGCCACAACATGTTAACTCTAATGTCAAGGCCTTTTAAGAACATGCTAATGGGAAATGTCTTTACCTTCCTTTCAGAGTATGATTCTTTATTTCCCTTTGCCCTGATGATTAGAATAAATCATGTGATACGTGTAGATAACTCAAGAGAAAGATAGTGGGAGAATAGAACTTTTATTCTCTGAATTATTCTCACTGTCGAATACAACATGATTAGGCCTATATTAAATAGGCAAATATACAACAGCAGTAGTTACCTACTGTAATTACACAAGTAGAGTCCTAATTACACAAGACTCTAATCTGATTTCTACTTAGATAGGTTATAGAGTACAAGATAAATAGGAATTAAAACTCTACTTAGCCTATACTTGCATAATCTACAATATGTTAGCTGGAATGTTCTTTTAATGGCCTATTCTAATAATCCCGGATATAGACATTTTTTTCCTTCTAAAAAACCGATGTAGACAATTCAGTTAGTTATGATGGTGTTGTAATTTTGAATCTAATAAGTGGTACTTCAATGCCAGATGGGGTGGACCACTTCCAGAAAGTTGGTTTCTTGAGCAATTAACTTTGCAAAAGAAAATTCTTGCTAGAATGTATGAACTTGGAATGACTCCAGGTATCAATTGCTATAGCCATCCATTTTCAATTTTCAGGAAGGAAAAAAGGTTACTTTTCATTGCTGTTCATTTATTTTTAATGTATTAAATTGGTTTGAAACCTCAATTTGTTGCTACTCTAGAATACTTGAAAAAGTAAAACTTTCCTCTTAAGAACTGTCCCTTTTTTCCCTAAAAAATTATGATCATCTTTTCATTTTGAATGAACGAAGAAGTCTTGATTATTTTTGTGAACTGTTTCATGGAAAAGTAGCCACCCCTTGGATATTTTCTCTACTGTGGTAGGATGTGCTCCCTTCTATCAAGTAGGCATACTTGGTTTCATCTGAATGAAGTCAAGCATTAAAAAGATCCAGTGTTGTATTGTATCAAATAAAAATAACTGGTGGATACACAAAATTATAGCAAGTTCTTGGTAAAAAATAATGGGAAGCTTGGTTCTAATTGCTGATTTGGAGTTAACTTGTATGCAAGAGGTGGTACACCTTCCATGGATCTAGGAAAATTTTAAAACGTTAATCACTGTATCATTTTTTTTCTTCTTGATTTAACAGTTTTAAATTTTGTGAATACATTCTGCAGTCCTTCCAGCTTTTTCTGGCAATGTTCCTGCAGCATTAAAAGATATATTCCCTTCAGCAAAGATAACTCGGTTGGGTAATTGGTAAGTTACCTAGCATTGTGAATTGGACAAATGGATTTTTTATGTCTCTAAATTATATTTTTGAGCGGTCAACTTTTCATTAACTCATATTTTCTCAAGATGCATCTTGGCAATAATATTTGTTTTGAAGTGTTGTAGCTTTAAGCTTTCTATTTCATTTAACTGAATATAGTAGATGAAATATAGGCTTTCTTGTTCAAGGTTGAGAATTTTTGCAAAACTTAAACAAAGGATTGGGATCTCAATAATACATTTGAAATCTTCAGGTTTTCTGTTAAAAGCAACCCTAAATGGTGTTGCACTTATCTACTTGATGCAACTGATCCCTTGTTCGTAGAGATTGGGAGAACCTTCATTGAGGAACAACTTAAAGGTTTGCTCCTTCAATTCCTTGGTCCTTTATGTTCATAAGCTGCTCTCTCTCCCTCTCTCTCGTGCACTTAGAAGTTATTAGATGTTTCTTTCCTTTCTACTAACAATTTATGCAATTCTTTAGAACCTTTTTAATGTTTGTGCTTACATCTTTGGTCAGAATATGGAAGGACAAGCCACATCTACAACTGGTAAGATTTTAATTTTAGAGATCCATATTGATATAGTGGTTTGTTTTATTAGATGAGCTTTATGATGTTATATTTACACCCTTTGTTTTATTAGAAAGTTACTTCTAAAAACAAAACAGAACAAATCCTTACTATGATTATGGAAGTGCATTTAATGTTGTTGTCTTTAAATTTGTTCAAGTCAACGGGCTCTAGTAAATTGGGGTGCAAGAAGCAATTTATGATGCCATTTTAGTTCCATTTTAATCCTCTTTGATTTAACATGTGAATTTCACTAGCATGTTATGGCTTAAAAATTGTGAGTGGTCGTTATTATGCTTTTGTTAGCTCAATGGTCTGATTTTGTATCAGTCTTATTTTCACTCTTTCAATTTGTATCTTGAAGTGATCCTGTAAATCAATCTTTAATTCTTCTAATAGTCTTTGAATCCACATTCCTTCCCAAATTCTTGAAGCAAGTTCTCGAAATTCAGTCTCCGCACTACTTGAGACTATGGACTGCTTTTTGCATCTCTATGTGACTAGATTGCCCCAAAACAATAGTGCAATATTCACTTCTAGACCTCATTCCAGTTAATTCTCCAGCTCAACTTGCATCAGTGAGTACCTCTACCTCACGGTTTAGATAATAGATTAGATAAAAATCCTAATCTCCTAGATTAACTCTATTGTTGAAAATCCTAGGACTCTACTATTGTAACTCAGCTTATTTTAATAGGTTTGTTCTTTTCAATTCGAACAAAACAGAGGAAAAAAACAGTTTCCTTCCGGTATCTCTCCACCTCTCTGGACTTGGCCTGATTCTCTGCGGTAGGATTAAGATTTAAGACCACAATGACACATATTACATATATAAAAACATTCATTCTTTTTTTACATGTCGTATTGTCTGTTGAAACGGTGTTCCATTGCCACTTTAGATTTGAAATACTAATCCATTTATCAGTCTTTTTATCGCATTATTTCTACATTATTTTGATATGTTCCTAACCGTGCAGTGACACATTTGATGAGAATACCCCTCCGGTGGATGATCCAGGGTACATCTCCTCATTAGGTGCAGCAATCTTTAGTGGGATGAAGAGTGGTGATGAAAATGCCACGTGGCTAATGCAGGTCAAAAGATAAAATCCCTCACTTCACTTTAGAAACTGAGGAACCTTCTTTTATTAGGAACAGTCAAAAGAGACCCAATTTGTACATATTTTCCCTGTTAAATTCTTTATAAAGGCCAGGATGCAAATGCACTATATCATTGCATTCCTGACCTCTTTATAGAGTCAATTATCTTTTGTCCTGATTTTCTATCTGATCAAAATTTATAATGTAGGGATGGCTGTTTTCATATGATCCATTCTGGAGGCCTCCACAAATGAAGGTTATATCTATAGTTTTCTTTTGATTGTCTCTTAAGCACTGCCTTTCTAATCTCTAAATACATCAGCTCTTTGTCTTATATGTCAATTTGGTTTTAGTATTTTACTCCAATCATCTACACCTCGAATCAAATTTGATAAGTTTCATCTTTAATTGCTATAACTGAAGGTTAAAGCATGGTGAGAAGTGAAGATAAACAGAAACTGTTTTGTTTTTCGATTACCTAGTAAGGAATTTCTCATACATAGAGTTACATACATTACATACTCTTATAGCCTAGGACTTTAGGTTACATTAGGAGTCTTACTTTATATTAACTTCTAACTCTAGCCTTAGGTACATGACTTTAATTATAACTCTCCTAATACAACTTAACTAAAAAAATAACTCTACTGCGTCTAAACTTACATGTCGAAAGGCTGATCAAAAACTGATCTTTTTATTATATTTCGACTGTTAAATTGCTACTGATTTACAGACTAAATATATAGACTTATGCCTTAGCTGAGGAAACTCCTAACTAGGAAAGAAACTAATTCTAGTAAAGAAATACAATCCCTTATAAATAGGGATTCTAATAAATAACAAAATATTTACAGATCTTCTGAACTTTAGGAAACAATCTCTAACACTCCCCCTCAAGCTGGGGCATGGATGTCCTCCATCCTCAGCTTGCTTGTTAACTTCTGAAAATCCTTGCCAAGTAAACCCTTGGTGAGAATATCTGCAATCTAATTACCAGTAGTCACAGGAGTACAAATCAAACCACTGTCGAGTTTCTCTTTTATAAAATGTCTGTCCACTTCAACATGCTTTGTTCTGTCATGTTGAACTGGATTATGAGCAATATTGATTGTTGATTTGTTATCACAGTACAACATCATTGGTCCATTCCATTCTACTTTCAAATCTTCTAGAATGATCTTCAGCCATAGTTCGAAATTCAGCTTCTGCACTGGATCTAGCTACCACGTTCTGTTTTTTGCTTCTCCATGTAACCAAATTTCCTCCAAAAAAGGTGCAGTAGCCTGAAGTTGATCTTCTGTCCATTCTGGAACTTGCATAGTCTGCATCTGTGTAGGCTTCCAGAGTTAGGTTTCCTCCTCTTCTAAACATGATTCCTTTACCTGGTGTACCTTTCAAGTATTGCAAGATTCACATTACAGTTCTTAGGTGTGACTCCTTAGGATTGTGCATGAATTGGCTTACCACTCCAACAGCATATGTTATGTATGGTCTGGTATGTGATAAATAAATAAGTCTTCCCACAAGTCTCTGAAATGAACCCCTATCAACTGCCATATCATCTTCATCTGAATCTCCAAGTTTGTGGTTAACTTCTATGGGCGTTTCTGCTGGTTTGCATCCAAGCTTTCCAGTTTCCTTTAAAAGATCCAGGGTATATTTTTGCTGTGATATAAAATTCCCTGTTGTGAGTGTGCCACCTCAATACCCAGAAAATATTTTAATCTCCCATGTTCCTTCACCTCAAACTCTTTTACAATACACTTTTTCAGATTGATGATTCCTTCTGAATCATTACCTGTAACTATGATGTCGTCCACATAAACCAATAGTATGGTTACTCCCCCTAAAGATGAATGCTTCACAAATAAGGTATGGTCACCTTGACTCTGTTTGAAACCCTGCCCTAACATTACCTTAGCAAATCTTCCAAACCAAGCTCTTGGGGACTGTTTTAATCCATATAGAGCCTTTTTTAACTTGCAAACTACCTGTCCAACAGTCGAATTAAACCTTGGTGGAACATCCATGTATACCTCTTCTTTGAGATCTCCATGCAAAAATGCATTTTTAATATCAAACTGAAGTAAATTCCATCCCTGGTTAGCTGCTAAGGAGAGTAGAACCCTCATTGTGTTCATCTTTGCAACAGGTGCAAAAGTCTCCAAATAATCTATCCCATAGGTTTGCGAGTACCCCTTTGCCACCAACCTTGCTTTGTATCTTTCCAAGGAGCCATCTGATTTGTATTTTACAGTGTACACCCATCTACACCCCACTGTTTTTTTGTCTCCTGGCAGCTTTACTAAATCCCAGGTCTTATTCTTTTCCAGTGCATCCATTTCCTCCTGCATAGCCTTTTTCCAATTCTCATTATCTAATGCCTCGGCTACTATTTTAGGGATGACGATATTGTTTAAGCTGGTAAGAAAGGTTCTGTGATTCGGGGACAAATTATTATAGGTCATAAACAAAATGAAGGGTGTTTAGTGGTGCAGGTTCTTTTTCCCTTTCTAATAGCAATAGGAAATTCAAACTCAGAATTAGAATTCATATCATTATGATCAGGATCAGTTTCAAAATGTATGGGAATGGGAGCAAGAGCAGGAGCAGGAGATGATTGAGTCTGCATAGGTATCTTCCTTCTCGAATATGTCTTTAGAGGACCAGCAGTTTCTTGAACATTGGGCTGAGAAATATTTCTGTTTGGTTGAGGAGTTTGAGGAGGACTATTGGGTTCTGTTTGTAAGGACTGTGAAGGCGGCTGGATTTCTGCAGAATTAGAAGGCTGGATTTTTGCAGAATGAGAAGGAGAAGGCTGGATTTCTGCAGAATGAGAAGGCTAGATTTTTGCAGAATGAGAAGGAGGTAGATCAATGAGGGACAAAGGTTGTTGCTGAAGCAAAAACAGATCTGCATCCTTATCTTCCCTAAAAGACATCTCCCCCTGAAGATAAGGAGCAGTGAAGTAACTCTCTCTTTCAACAAAAGTAACATCAGCAGTGACATAGATCTTTCTAGTAGGTGGATGATAGCATTTGTAGCCTTTTTGAGTAGAGGAATACCCAAGAAAAATGCACTTTACTGCCCTAGGATCAAGCTTACCTCGGTTTGGAGAATTAATATGAACAAAGGCAACACACCCAAACACTCTTGGCTGAAGGTTAAGAGATAGGTTTAAATGTGGGAAAATTTTTGTAAGGGTTTGAATAGGACTTTGGGATCCAAGAACTTTAGTGGGTAGTGTGTTCATCATAAATGTAGCTGTTAAGACAGCTTCCCCCCAGTATTTTTTTGGAACATTATTCTGAAATAAAAGGGCTCTGGTTATAGCAAGAATATGTCCATTCTTCCTTTCTGAAATTCCATTCTGCTGGGGAGTGTTTACACAGGATGATTCATGTAAAATACCTTTTTTCTAAGAAAAAGGAGACAAGTTTTGATTAAAATAATCCTTGGCATTATCTGATCTAATTCTTTTAATCTCGGCTCCAAACTGGGTTTTTATCATGGTGTAAAAGTTTTGAAAGGTCGATGCAACATCAGATTTCTGTTTTAACAAATAAATCCAAGTAACCCTAGTGTGATCATCTATAAAAGATACAAATCACCTTGCCCCAGTTATGTTAGGAACAGAAGAAGGTCCCCATACATCACTATGAATAAGACTAAAAGGAATATTGGTTCTATTATTACTTGCTGGAAAAGAGGAGCGTTTGTGTTTAGCAAGTTCATACACATCACAATGTAATTCCTCAACATCTAAGGTTTTACATAGAAGGAAACATAGTCTTTAGAAGTTTAAAAGGTGGATGACCAAGGCGAAGATGCTGGAGCCAGATTTGGTCTTTATTGTTTGTAGAATTAGATAAAAAAGATGAGGGTGGAGTGTTCAAGATTCTAACTTGTCCTCTAAGATTCTCAAGATAATAGAGTCCATTGATCACCTTAGCACCCCCAATCATCTTCTTCGTTTCCTGCTCCTGGAAAAAACAGTGTGTAGAATGAAACAAAACACTGCAATTAGTATCCCTAACAAGTTTTGGTATTGAGATAAGGCTGGTAAATAATTTTGGAACATGTAGAACTTTTCTAAGCAATTTTTTTTTACTAATGGCAACATCTCCTTCACCAGCAACTGTTATCATGGTACCATCAGCAACTGTAATTTTCCTATTGCTAGGGCATGGTGTATAATTGAGAAAGTTGAGAGGGGAATTGGTCATGTGATCAGTTGCTCCTGAGTCTATTACCCAGGAGGTTTGATTAGGTATGGAGGATTCCAAGGCATTAGAGTTTTGAGAAGAGGAAGAGGATATACCTAAGAAAACCAGATTACCTGTACCAGCAATTGATGATTTTCCTAAGGACTCCAGTAGAGTCTTCAACTTCTCTACTTTCTCTTGATTGAACTCTCCAGATTGTTCAGTGGATTCCTTGGCTACTTCTCTAGTTGCATGGGCTTTGCTCTGCCCCCTCGTTGATCCTTCCCTTTCTATGAAGTTTTTGTTTATGGACTGAGACTTCCCATGTAACTTCCAACACCTCTCTCTAGTGTGTCGAGGTTTTTTGCAATACGTACACCACATGGAATCTCGATTCACTGCCCTTGTTTCTGATTTTCTTTCAAAACTTTCCAAACGTGTTGGCTTTTCAGAAACTATTTGAGTTACTAGAGCCGTGCTTTCTACTTGATTATTTCCAATCATCATTACTTCTCTAAGGGAACGAGAAATCGAACAAATACTGTCTAACAGAATAGTTAAAGCCTAAAGAAAAAAGGCTCTGATACCATGTCGAAAGGCTGATCAAAAACTGATCTTTTTATTATATTTCGACTGTTAAATTGCTACTGATTTACAGAATAAATATATAGACTTATGCCTTAGCTGAGGAAACTCCTAACTAGGAAAGAAACTAATTCTAGTAAAGAAATACAATCCCTTATAAATAGGGGTTCTAATCAATAACAAAATATTTACAGATCTTCTGAACTTTAGGAAACAATCTCTGACATTACACTCCCCCTCAAGCTGGAGAATATACATTGTATAATCCCAGCTTGAATAAAAAATTGTCGAAAAGAGTTTTTGGCAAAGCTTTGGTGAGTACATTTGCCACTTGTTCTTCAGCTGGTACATATTCTAATGAAGCAACTCCACTTGTCAACTTTTCTGCTATGAAATGTCTGTCTATTTCAACATGTTTTGTTATGTCATGTTGAATGGGGTTCTTGGCAATTTGAATAGTTGATTGATTATCACAAAAAATTTGAAAATTTTCTTCTTGATTCATTCCCAGTTCTTTAAGTAATTTTCTTCCCTGTATTTTGCTTCTGCACTGCTTCTAGAGATCACAATTTGCTTCTTGCTTTTCAAGTCATCAAATTACCCCGTAATAGTAGTACCTACTAGTTGACCTTTTATCCGTTAGTTCACTGGCCCAACTAGCATTTGTAAATATTCGAACAGTTTTATCAAAATTCTTCTTGAACATTAAACAATGTCCAGGTGTACCTTTTAAGTATCACAATATCCTTTTTGTTGCTTCCGTATGTTCTTGTCTTGGGTCTGTCATGTGTTGATTTACAATTGAACAGATTTGAGAATGAACAAGTTTAGGAAGAAGAATGATTCTTGTTATTTCTTCTAATCTGAATACAACCTTTTAAAGAAGAGAAAAGCAGAAAAAAATAAAAAAGAAATTCCTAGAATTAAGGCAGAAAATCTGCTTAATTTAAGGGATTCCAACTAAGGCAGATTTTCTGCCTTAATTTAAGGGATTCCCACTAAGGCAGAAAATCTGCTGATTTTAAGGGATTCCAACACTCCCCCTCAAGCTGGTGTGTAGATATTCATCAAACCCAGCTTGCCAATAAAATCTTCAAACATGTTCTTACTCAGACTTTTAGTTAGTAAGTCTGCAACTTGTTGCTTAGTAGGAAGATAGGTAATACAAACTTCTCCTGCATTGACCTTCTCTTTGATGAAATGACGATCTATCTCCACGTGTTTAGTACGATCGTGATGAACTGGGTTATGTGCTATACTGACAGCAGCTTGATTATCACAGTATACCTTCATAGGTTTAACATAGGAAGCTTTTAGTTCCTTCATTAATCTTTGTAACCAAATTCCCTCACATATACCATGAGATAAAGCTCGGTATTCTGCCTCTGCACTGCTACGAGCCACAACGGACTGTTTTTTACTTCTCCATGTCACAAGATTACCCCACACATAGCTACAATAACCACTTGTAGATCGTCTGTCGCTCACTGATCCTGCCCAATCTGCATCAGTGTAAAGCTCTATGTCACGACTGGTGTTTTTCTTGAAATGCAGACCTTTACCCGGTGTTCCCTTCAAATACCTTAGTATCCTGTAAACTGCCTCTAAATGTTTTTCCTTTGGAGCATGCATATACTGACTGATGACACTCACACCAAATGCAATATCAGGTCGGGTATGAGATAGATAAATAAGTTTTCCCACAAGACGCTGGTATCTCCCCCTGTCCACTTCTTCCCCATCATCTTCGGTGCCTAGCTTCAAATTGAACTCCATTGGGGTCTCGACAGGTTTACAACCCAACATGCCAGTTTCAGCCAATAAATCAAGAACATACTTTCGTTGGGAAATAGAAATACTTGTCCGAGTCCTTGCTACTTCCATGCCAAGGAAGTATTTGAGATTACCCAAATCCTTAAGCTCAAATTCTGTGCTAAGGAAGTCTTTTAAGTTCATCAACTCACTCGAATCATCCCCTGTTAGGATAATATCATCAACATAAACGATGAGAATAGAGCATTTACCATCCCCCGAGTGTTTGTAAAACAGTGTGTGATCTGCTTGCCCTTGGGTGTAATTTCTGCTGGTCATAGCCTTGGCAAACCGACTGAACCAAGCTCTTGGGGACTGTTTTAGTCCGTATAGTGACTTCTTTAACCTGCATACTCGCCCTTTTTCTTCTTCAAAACCTGGTGGAAAGTCCATATATACCTCCTCATTCAAGTCTCCGTTGAGGAATGCATTTTTTACATCAAGTTGTGTCAAGGACCAATCAAGATTAACAGCTAAGGAAAGAAGAACTCGAACGGTATTGAGCTTTGCAACGGGGGCAAATGTTTCATCATAATCGAGACCATAGGTTTGAGTAAAGCCTCTTGCCACAAGTCGGGCCTTGTGCCGATCAATACTCCCATCAGGCTTGAATTTTGTGGTAAAAATCCATTTACAGCCCACGGTTTTCTTCCCTTCTGGCAGATCCGTAACTTCCCATGTCCCATTATTTTTGAGAGCACTCATTTCTTCAAAAACAGCATGTCTCCATTCAGTTGATTTTAGAGCATCTTTCACATTCCTTGGAGTCACTACACTGTCAATATTAGTTACAAAAGTTTTGTAAGCTTTAGACAAATTTCCATAGGATACAAACCGAGATATTGGATGCTGTGTGCAGGTTCTTGTGCCTTTACGAATAGCAATGGGAAGGTTCGTATTAGACGAACCAGGAGACAAATCTGGAACAGAACAGTCCTCGGAGTTGGATGAATTTGGCACTGCTGTTGTGTCTATTTCAGAAGGGGAATGTCGCCGTGAATAAACAAGGAGTTCTGGAGGTTGTTGCTGGTGTTTTTCAGAGGGATTAGGCTGCGGAAGCTCAGTTTCAATGGGAATTTCATTGCTGGTAAGTTCATTCCTCTGCAGTGGAACACTCAAATCTGGAATTATGACTACAGAGTTATCTTGTGTGACAGTGGTGTTAGGGGTAGGCTCTGGAGGTATAATGAGAAGTGTATGAAGAGTCTCATCTTCACTAAGAGTCTCCCCCTGAAGATGAGTGGCAGAAAAATATGAATCGTTTTCAAAAAACGTGACATCACGGGAAATAAATATGCGACGCAAGGTGGGTGAGTAACATTTGTATCCTTTTTGTGTGGATGAGTAGCCAATAAAGACGCATAGGTGTGCTCGGGGATCAAGTTTGGATTGATTAGGTTGGTGATTATGTACAAAAGCTTTACAACCAAATATCTTGGCTGGTAGGATAGGAACACGAAATAGAGGGAAGGTTTTTTGTAGGACATGTAAAGGTGTTTGGAGATTAAGGACTCTAGAGGGCATGCGGTTTATTAAATAGCATGCAGTAAGGACAGCCTCCCCCCATAGGTTTTTTGGAACTTTCATGGTAAACATTAAGGCTCGAGCAACAGCTAGTAGGTGTCTATTTTTTCTTTCTGAAATCCCGTTTTGTTGAGGTGTGTCAGGACAAGAGCTTTGATGAATGATACCTTGTTCAGAGAGATAGGAGCTTAAAGCAGAATTGAAATACTCTCTTCCATTATCAGTTCGAAGCGTGTGTATGTTTGAGTCAAATTGGGTTCGAATCATGGAATGAAAATTCTGAAATACTTTTGGGGTTTCTGTTTTTTCTTTGAGAAGATAAACCCAACATACTCTAGTATGGTCATCAATAAAGGTTATGAACCATCTAGCACCTGTGATGTTTTTAACACGACTAGGCCCCCATAGGTCACTATGAATCAAGGAGAAAGGTTGGGATTGTATATAAGGCTTCAAAGGATACGGAACACGGGTATGTTTTGACAATTGACAGATTTCACACTTCAAGGAATTGATTTTTTTATTTCGAAATAACATAGGAAGCAAATGCTTCAAATATAGGAAATTTGGATGTCCTAACCTACGGTGCCACATCATGACAATGTCCTCGTTTGAAGCAGATAGAGCAAATACTCCCTTTTTATTCTTATCCTTGTAGTCATCCCATATATAAAGTCCATCATCAACTTTAGCAGTGCCAATCATCCTCCCCGATTTCTGTTCCTGTATAATACAACCATCAGCAAAAAATTCAGCACAAACAGCCTTGTCTTCAGTAAGTTTACTTATTGACAGTAAATTGCAAGATAAATTAGGAACATGAAGGACTTTCTCGAGCGAGAAGTCCTTAGTGAGTTGAACAGCTCCGATCCCAGCAACAGGTGAGTATGAACCATCAGCTATCCGAATTTGAGATTGGTTGTGGCAGGGGGCATACGTATGGAATAGTGATAAATTACCTGTCATGTGATCGGATGCTCCTGAATCTAGAATCCAGGATGGCTGATTACTAGACTCAGAAGTAATATTAAAGGCAGTACCTTGAATAGCCAAGGAACCATGGCTTATTTGAGCACCAAGTAACTTGTGAAGAGTTTCAAGTTGGGACTTTGTTAGGCGAACATCCTGGACGACTTCAGCAGGTGCAGGGGTGGCAGTGGATGAGTTGCCCAAGGACAAAAGAGCCTTATTTTCCTTCTGAATTTTTGTTGTACCAGGGTAACCGTGGAGCTTGAAACATTTCTCCTTTGTGTGACCAGTACGGTTACAGTAGCTGCACCAAACTCGATCTACTGAGCGACTTTGTCCTGAATCATTCCCTACTAGATTCTTCTGAGATTGAGGGGCCCTTGAGACCAGGGCAGATGATTCAGTAGGACGATGACCAGAACTGGTCAAAAATTTTGGTTCCTTGAAATCTCCCATCATTACTCGGCGACGATTTTCTTCTCTCCGAACCTCTGCAAATGCTTCTCCAATGGTTGGAAGAGGGGTCCTACCCAGAATACGGCCACGAACTTCATCTAAGTCTCGGTTTAGCCCTGCTAGGAACTCATAGAGCCGTTCTTTGTTGAGATGTGAAATGAACTTGGTGTGCTCCAAGCCTTCACCCCAGTCCACTTCATAGTACATATCGAGTTCCTGCCATAGGATCTTCAAGTTGTTGTAGTACTGTGTAACTTCAAGAGTTCCTTGCTGAATGTCTTTTAATTTCAGCTTGATTTCAAAGACTTGAGAAGCATTTCCTAGATCAGAATAGTTCTCCTTGACTGCATCCCACATTTCTTTTGCAGTCTTGAATAAGAGGTAGGTTCGGCTTATGTGGCTCTCCATTGAGTTGATCAGCCAAGCCATGACAATAGAATTATTGAGTTCCCACGTAGCATACGTAGGATCAGTAAGGGAAGGACGTGGAATTTCTCCATTGATGTACCCTAATTTCCCACGGCCTCGAATCACCATGAGTACCGATTGGGACCACTGTAAAAAATTCTTCCCATCTAATCGGTGATTAGTGATTATGAGGGATGAATTAACATCACCATAAGATGGTGCTTGATTGACATTCTGAGTTACTTGTGAAGTCTCAGAATCAGAAACATTTCCAGCATTGTTTGCCATGATAGGAAGGCAAGACAAGGTAGAAATCTAAAGAAATAGAATGGATCGAAAAAAATATCCCTATAGCTCTGATGCCATGAACAGATTTGAGAATGAACAAGTTTAGGAAGAAGAATGATTCTTGTTATTTCTTCTAATCTGAATACAACCTTTTAAAGAAGAGAAAAGCAGAAAAAAATAAAAAAGAAATTCCTAGAATTAAGGCAGAAAATCTGCTTAATTTAAGGGATTCCAACTAAGGCAGATTTTCTGCCTTAATTTAAGGGATTCCCACTAAGGCAGAAAATCTGCTGATTTTAAGGGATTCCAACAACAATGTTAACTGGGAAGGCTATATCTGGTCTTGTTAGCGATAGATAAATTAATTTACCTACCAGTCTCTGATATAAACCTTTATCTGCTGTAAGACTGCTATCATCTCTGCTAAATTTTAAACCAACTTCTATGTGTGTATCTGCAGGTTTGCATCCAAGTAACCTTGTTTCTGTGAGTAAATCCAGAACATACTTCCTTTGATTGATGACTAATCCTTTGCTTAACCTTGCAACCTCTATGCCTAGGAAGTATCTGAGTTTTCCTAGGTCTTTGATTTCAAATTTACTGCTCAACAGTGCCTTTAATCGACTCAGTTCTTCTTCATCATCACATGTTAGAATTATATCATCCACGTAAACGATAAGTATAACCCTTTTATTCGACAAGGTTACCTTAGAAAACAAGGTATGATCTGCCAATGATTGCTTGTAACCATTCTCCAAAATAACCCTTGTGAATCTGTCAAACCATGCTTTAAGGGACTGTTTTAGGCCATAGAGTGCCTTGTCAAGATTGCAAATTTGCTGATTTTTCTCAGAACCCTCTAGCTCTGGTGGAATCTGCATATACACTTCTTCCTCAAGATTACCATTAAGGAAAGCATTTTCAATATCAAGTTGGTGTAATTGCCAATAAAGGTAAGTCCAGGTCGTTCTATTATGTCATCAATAAAGGTTACAAATCATTTACTACCCGTAATATTCTTCACTTTAGAAGGACCCCAAACACCACTATGTATAAGGGAAAAATGATGTGAGGGTTTGTAAGTAGATGGTGAATAAGATTGTTTTGTTTGTTTTGCAAGAGGAAAAATACGACATTTAAAAGAAGAAGGTTTTTTATTAGCAAATAATTTAGGGAACAATTTTTCAAGATAGTAGAAACTTGGGTGGCCTAACCTAAAATGCAATAATATAACATCAGATTGTCCTAAGGATGTAAAACAAGATGAAGAGGATGAAGTTATAGGAGATCTGGTACTGTGAAGAACATAGAGACCATTCTGTAAGCTAGCATTGTCAATCCTCTTCTTCAAGTCTAGTGCCTGTAAAAGACATGCAGAATCAGTGAACCGGAAAACACAGTGCAAATCTTTGGATAGCTTGCTAACAGACAATAGATTACAGTCTAGATTAGGCACAAATAGCACATCTCGAAGGATTAAATCATCATTAATAAACACAGAACCACTGCCTTGTATTGTTGAGAAAGAACCATTAGCTATCTTAATTGAATTTGTAGAAGACGATTGTTTAAATTGAAAAAACAAATCCCTGTTACCAGTCATATGATCAGAAGCACCAGAGTCGACAATCCAGGCTGATGGATGCGAAGTAGAAAGAAGAGTAGTGGAGACAGAGGTGTTCGGTGTACCTTCAATTTCAACCATGGCTAGATTTCCTTCACTGTTAGTAGTGAATTTGCTGAACATTTGTAGCACCTGGGCCATCTACTGCTTAGTGCAGCCAGTAGTTGTAGAAAGAGGGGCAGTATTTGAGGAGATGCCCTTTTGTACCTTATTGGCTAGAGCTTTCCAATCGGCTGGTTTTCCATGGAGTTTCCAACAGCTTTCTTTGAGATGATCGGGCTTTTTGCAGTAATCACAATGAGCTATCCCTCGTCTAGGCTTGGGAGAAGAAGATGTTTGAGTGACTAATGCAGAATTGTCAGGGATAGGAGCTTCAGGGATCATGTACAACCTTCTGCTTTCTTCTCTTCTAATCTCTGAAAAAACTTCGCGGAGGGAAGGGAGAGGACTGAGGCCAAGAATTCGAGATTTGATTGGATCCAAGTCTCGATTAAGACCATTAAGAAATTGGAAAATTCTCTTTTGTTCAGTAATTTTCCTGTAAAGTGCAGCATCTGTAGGAGTCTCCCAATCGTGAGCTTCATAAAGATCAATCTGCTGCTACAGATTGGTGAGAGTTGTGTAATAGTGAGTAACATTCATCGCATCTTGCTTCAAGGTGGAGGTTGTACTTTCAATGCCAAACAACTCAGAGTTGTTGTTTGTACTGGAATAAGTATCTTTCACAGCATCCCAAATTTCACTAGTTGTTTCATACAGCAAAAATTGCAAACAAACTTCAGGGGACATCGTATTAATCAGCCAGGACATAACCCTGCCATTCTCTTGAGTCTAGTTCTCAAAATTTTGGTCATCGACAGGGGGCTTCTTGGTTTTACCGTTGATGTATCCAAGAGTTCCTCGTCCAGTCAAAAATATCTTAACAGATTGTGACCAAGAAATATAATTGTTGCCAACAAATCGGTGACAGAGAGTAGTCGAACTGGATGAGTCTGAAAAATCGGCCATTGTAACAACAGATGTAGAAGGGGACTGCAGCACACTCGAACTAGATTTAGTATCCATGAAAGGGAAAAGAAAATGCGATAGGATTGAATTAGACTGATACCATGAAGATAAACAGAAGTTGTTTCGTTTTTCGATTACTAAGTAAGGAATTACTCGTACATAGAGTTACGTACATTACATACTCTTATAGCCTAGGACTTTAGGTTACATTAGGAGTCCTACTTTATATTAACTTCCAACTCTAGCCTTAGGTACATGACTTTAATCATAACTCTCCTAATACAATTTAACTACAAAAATAACTCTATTGCGTCTAAACTTACAAGAAGCATTATTACTTATTAGTATGGAGAGAGACAGGTGGAAGGGGGATAACCATAAAGTGTGTGGTGCTTTATTTTATTATGTTTCAGTCATATACGTGATAAAGTGTGTGGCGCTTTATTTTATTATGTTTCAGTCATATATGTGATAAACTAGTGAATAATACAAACTTATCTCTGGCCTTAATATATGCTTAAAACCAAATACCATAGTATTTACTCACCCTTCTGAGGTTTAAAGAAACTTCACAGCTCACTATTAGGTAGGTATAGTGTGTCAGTGAAGTCTTATTTCCTACTATCACCCAAATAGAAACTAATTCTGAACTTCTTCAAAGCTCAAAACAACATTCAATATTTTCCTTTTAGGTTAAAAGGTTTAGGTAATTAGCTTTTGTTAGGAAACTAGGATAATACTTAAATAATACTTTACTACCAATGGCAGATTACATATACATCTGGTAATACCAGCCCACTAGGTACTTCGAGGGACCTTTTTCTTCCCAAAATTAATCCAGAAAACTGACCACTTAATTCCCCCATGTTTCCCCTTCTTTCTAGTATAAATAACCCACAAAAGCAACTGTTAGTAACTGCTAAGGATCCTAATAAACAACATAAATTAAAAACAATAACTGATGTTAACTACTAAAGACCACCAATGCATGATAAATAATAAACAAACATAATTTACTAAATATTGCAGCTGTAGGTCTAACAATACCCGCCCCATCGAGTTTCACCTTGTCCTCAAGGTGAAAATAGGGAAGCTGAGCAGGAATGACCTCTTCCACAATAGAAAATTCATCAGGAAACTGCAACGAAGATGAGTGATCTCGTCTATATAAAGCCATTGATGTGGAAAACGAAGGATTACCTTTAATAACCTTTGTCTGCCCTTGTACTTTGAACTGCAGTGTCAACATTTTGAAGTTGGCGTGAATATCTCCTAAAGTTTCCAGCCACTCGAATCCTAGTACAACATCAACATTGCCCAAGTTTAACAAAAAATAATCTTGTATGATTCGCAAGCCATCGATCCACAATTTCACTCCTTTACAACTGCCCGTACTTTTTATCTTCTGACCGGTCGTTACTTCCACCACAAAGGGCATAGTTGTTGTTTGTGTTAGTCCCAACGCTTCAGCTATGGTTTGAGAGATGAAATTGGTTGAAGCTCCACTATCAATCAATATAATAACTTTTTTTCAAAAAATTGTACCCCATACCTTCAAAGATTTCTTAGAGGTGAACCCAACAATAAATTGCAAGGATAACTCCAATAACTTCTCCGCCTTTAGTTTCTCCTGACCATTTCTTGGAACATCCCTTGGGTATTCATTAATGTTGTCTTCTTCCTCATTCTCGACTGCCCCAATTAGCAAATTTAATTGTTTTGAGATGCACAGGTGATCGGGGCCGTTTTTCTCATCACAACGAAAACAAAGCCCTTTTTTTAGTTTATGATGATATTCTGCATCCGATAATCTTTTGTAATGTCCTCCTTGCCTTGTAGAAGATTCAACACCAATTGCTGCAATTTCCCCTTGTTTATGCTTTTGAAATTGTCGTGGCACTGTCGTAGGGGTAGAACGTGAGGAAACGAAAGGTGTAGGGGCTGGACGCATGGTAGAACTTGTGGTGTTCTCGAATCAGCTACTCTCTACCATAGAGAAGGTTGGTGGAGGTCGTGGAAGTGCTACACGCTGATTTCTGGGCAATTGGGCTTGACTGAGTGCCCAATTCTTTTCTTCGATGCACTGACTTTGGTCCATAATTTGGGTGAGAGAGCCCAATTTACTAAGACTCAATTCTGCCTTAATTTCCTCTTGCAAGCTATGGATGAAAATCCCTATTAAAACCGCTTCATCTGTGTCTTTCAAGGGTGCAAAGAGTAATTCAAAGTCCTCTCTATACTGTGCAACGCTTCCATTTTGCTGCAACCCTAACAAAACTTCATACAAATTCCTTTGTTGCGATGGAGTAAAACGTTGAAGGATAGCCACCCGAAATACATCCCATGTGACAATTGGAGTTCTGGCTTCCCACCATTGAAACCAATTAAAGGCTTTACCGTCAAGACACACAGCAGCAATCTCTAACTTATCCTCATTGCCAATTCCATTGAAATGAAAATACCGTTCTGCTCAATTAAGCCACCCATACGGGTTGTCACCAGAAAAGACAGGCAGTTCCAATCTTCTAGGGTGAATCTCATCTCGACGTTGGACAACCTTTGAACGATCCACAAAGCCTTGGCCATCACTGTTTTCACCCATCGCTTCAGACACTATAGGGGGATATGAGAGAACCGTCGATTTCCCCTTCAACTGTCGAAGAATTTCAGTATCTATTTCCTCTTTTTTTTGCATCCATGATTATAATTGACTCAGGAAATCCTTCACTTGGACAAAGTTCCCTTGTACGTCTTCCATTGTCTTCTCCAATCCTTCAATCATGCCCTCCATTCTAGTCGAAAACATAATCTAATGTCAAATTGTTAGGAAACTAGGATAATACTTAAATAATACTTTACTGGCAGATTACATATACATCTGGTAATACCAGCCCACTAAGTACTTAGAGGGACCTTTTTCCTCCCAAAACTAACCCAGAAAATTGACCAGTTAATTCCCCCATGTTTTCTCTTCTTTCTAGTATAAATAACCCACCAAAGTAACTGTTAGTAACTGCTAAGCATTCCAATAAACAACATAAATTAAAAACAATAATTGATGGTAACTACTAAAGACCACCAATGCATGATAAATAGTAAACAAACATAATTTACTAAATCTTGCAGCTGTAGGTCGTCTAACAGCTTTCCTTGACTCTCTACCGATGTTGTGGCATTACTGTCCAGAATTGGAGTCCATATGTAAATGTTGTTTTCTAGTATGAAATTGGAAAATTCATGTACCTATTTGTGGAGTCAAATAAAATCATACTGTTCTTATATGCTCAAAAGAGCATGTTCAGATTATTATGCGTTCTGGCATTTTCTTTTGAAGATAACAAAAATGAAAAGACAGATATCTTGTTCGTTGACTGGTAGTAGCTATGCTTTTCTCAGGCACTTCTACACTCTGTTCCCTTGGGGAAGCTGGTCGTCCTTGATCTGTTTGCTGAAGCGAAACCCATCTGGATTTCTTCAGAGCAGTTTTATGGTGTTCCCTACATCTGGAAAGTTATCGTTGCATTATTTCTTTCTATGTTCTTTTTTATTTCACTTGTATAACCAAAACTAACATGTTGATTTAATCCTGTGTCTGCAAGTTTCTATCAATAATTTTGATCCTCATAGGAAATGTATCCTAACCTGGTGCCTTTGTGTTAAGTAACTCCTAGGTAATAGTATTTCTACATTATATTCTTGGAAACCAGAGCTGGAAATGAATTGTGGTCAGAAAGCTTAGATAGCTGAACTAACATAAATCCCAAGATGATTTTAGGATTATAGAATAAGAATGATTTTCTGGAGTCTGTCCATCAGTAAGGTAATAAAGATGTCACTGTTCTATCTTATAGGTTGCTAATGCTGCCTCATGTTGTCTCCATTTCAGCAGATGATGCTTTGGATGGTTTGCCTAGTTATATTGTGTTCTTTAATCATTGAATAAATCCATTTGGAGTAGTCTAAACTCTAAAATGCTTCGGGTCCTTATTCCATACCTCAGATCTCCACCCACTCTTCTTCAAACACAATATATCTATATTGAACATTGGAAAAACAGCATCCAATGAACATACAGAACTAAAATTTCAAGACTGAAAATAATGGCTTTGTTCTGTTGCCAACTTCAAGGCAAGCAAATGGAAGCATGGAACTTGCTCTCTTCTGTTTCTTATCTGGTCTGTTGGCATCCTACTTTACAGGTGCATGCTACACAACTTTGCAGGGAATATTGAGATGTATGGAATTTTGGATGCAATAGCTTCTGGCCCTATTGAAGCTCTTACAAGTGAAAACACAACACTGGTAAGTTGTAGTACAGATTTCTAGTTCCAAAATACCATCAAACAGTTGTGTATGTCATAAGATTTGGCTGTTTCACCTTTTATACCAGTAAGCAATTGCTGTGCAAAAATTGTTCTCATTTAATCATAGCCTGCAACATTTACTTTCCATGTCAACGTGCATGCCTGCATGTATGAGCATTACATGTCATGCAGATGAGATTTCCTGGGACTGGTTAATATACTTCTGGCTGTTTGAAATTTATTGGCTGTGATTTTTTATTTATTCTTTTTATAATTTAAATCTGTTTCTGACTTCATCTAATAATTTCCATCAAGGTTGGCGTTGGGATGTCAATGGAAGGTATAGAACAGAATCCAATTGTTTATGATCTCATGTCTGAAATGGCATTTCAACACAAAAAAGTTGATGTCAAGGTAATTTTAAACTCACACACATTCCTGCAAACTGGATGTGCTATCCACCATTATTATTATTATTAAAGATGCTTGTATGTTTGGTTAAAAATTCCTAGATTTAAAACCTAAGTTATGAGAAATTTTCCTTCGATAATAAGACAGATTATGAATTCTGTTCTTATTTAGGATTGTTTATTGGAAAACCTGTTCTTTCGAAAGAAGATAAAACTAATCAAGTGGTAGGACAAGATTGATTATTATTAGCCCTGAACTTCATACGGGAAAAGCAAGAGGATTTGAAAGGAAGGGTGGAAAAAAGAAGTGTGAAAACAATT
Organism: Hibiscus trionum; assembly: GCA_030270665.1. Classification (NCBI taxonomy): domain Eukaryota; kingdom Viridiplantae; phylum Streptophyta; class Magnoliopsida; order Malvales; family Malvaceae; genus Hibiscus; species Hibiscus trionum. Next base: position 10,752,167 of record BSYR01000027.1, on the reverse strand, counting down.
TTTCTAGTTGATTGGACAGAAAACTTTTGCTGGAATAATATAAAGGCGGGCATTTTCCCTTGGGCTAAACCAATTCTAAACTGACCATTTTTCTTTACTAAAATACATCTGTCAGGCATGGATTGAACTGTATATAGGAAGGCGTTATGGTCGATCAAGTCCTTTAATAAGAGATGCGTGGAGTATATTGTACCACACAATCTACAATTGCACAGATGGAGCCTATGTAAGTCCTCAAACTTAATGAAATGTATTTTTCCCCCTGCTGCATAATATCTTGTCAAGTTGTCCTGGCATGAATGCGCTTATCCCATAAGTTCCTCAAACATGCAAGGGTTTCATCTTGTCTTGTGTGTGTGTGTGTGTGTATAGCTGTATCAGGATGACATGGCTTTCATGTTCCATCAGTTCCTTGTGTATGACTGCTTGAATGCTAATTGCCTGATTGGAAGCTATAATCACAATAAAAAACAATCCCTCAACTTTATTAATTTTTCTGCCAAGTATTATATACAGAACGGTTTTCTCTGTACACAATTCCAGGCATGTATTTATTGTTGATTGATGTAGATTGCGGAAAATTAGGGAATTATATTCCCTAATATCTAGCTGCTGATATTTAGGAATTTATCAATAAATAGGTGCACAGATTTGTAGCTGATGATTTTGTGTAGTTTTCCATAGATTAGGCTCTCTTTATAACCTATAAATAGGTGTTATTTTATCAATAATCATCAGGAAATAGAGAACAACTTTCTCTACCTCAAAATCTCTATTATTCTACATTTATCATCTTAATCTTCATACAACTGATAATTTATAACTTTTGAGCAGGACAAAAATAGGGATGTTATTGTAGCTTTTCCAGATGTCAGTCCATCCTTTATTTCATTACCAGTTGAGAGGTATCAACACTATGGTAAACCAACTTCAAGAAGAGCTGTATTAAGGGAGGAAACAAATGCATATGAGCAACCTCATCTATGGTATTCAACTTCTGAAGTGATTAAGGCATTAGAACTTTTCATTGCAAGTGGGAATGATGAACTATCATCAAGCAGCACCTACAGGTAGATTATTTGGTTCTAAAACACCATGTGTTTTAGCCAATGCTTTGCCGATTGTGATGTATTGTAGAATTCTATTATGTGCATTCTCTATCGTCCTTTAAAAAAATTCATGCCACTCTATTTTCTATGCTCAGCTATGACTTAGTTGACTTGACTAGACAAGCTCTGGCTAAATATGCAAATGAGCTATTCTTAAAGATCCTAGACGCCTATAAGTTAAAATATGTCGACAGCGTCACCTCTCTCAGTCGGAAGTTTTTAGACCTTGTTGAAGATATGGACACTCTATTGGCATCCCATGATGGATTTCTTCTGGGGCCTTGGCTGGAAAGTGCTAAACAACTTGCACAAAATGAAGAAGAAGAGAAACAGGTTAGAATCCCTTCAAGGTTATTATATATAAGCTATTCAAATTGCTGAAGATTTTGGATTGATGTGATCTCAAAATACAGTTTGAGTGGAATGCAAGAACTCAAATTACCATGTGGTTCGACAACACAGAGGAGGAAGCAAGTTTACTTCGTGATTATGGTATTTCTACACATCACTGCCTAGTCTTGTTCTCATATTTCACCCCGGCTATATATCCTTAAACAGTTTCATGGTTGTTGTACTGTGTCCAACTATTGTTTTCTACACACCATATCCATGTCGGACACACCCGTATTCGATACTTATCCTGAGTCTGGATATCGTATATGGTGCATATACCTTGGACTTAAGTGCTTTATTAGACCCTCCGTATTAACTGCTCAAAAGTTGCAGCACTGTTACAAATTTCCAATTCTGTGTTTTTGATTGCATTGGTGTAGGAAACAAGTATTGGAGTGGACTTCTACGAGATTATTATGGCCCCCGAGCAGCAATATATTTCGAACTTTTGATAGAAAGCCTAGAGAAGGGGGAGGAGTTCAAGATGCAGAAATGGAGGAGGGAATGGATAAAGCTAACAAACGATTGGCAGAGCAGTCGGAAGTTGTTTCCGGTGAAAAGCAACGGGAATGCTGTTAGCACGTCAAGGTCGCTATACAATAAGTATTTGAGGTCGGAGTTTTGAAAAGCAATGGGAATGCTGTTAGCATATGAAAATGAACATTTCTAAAGAAAAATACGCCAGAATTAATGGCTTGATGTAGTTGTAAAATACCATGGCAACGTTGTTCTCCCACTGCTATAACAATCTAGTACAGTAGCATGCTATGCTACGCTTCGAAAACCTTGTTTCAAACAAGCGTGAAAGATTGGAATTCAAAGTTATCCATTAATATATAAAAATTTTCACCGTTAATGCATGAAATATATATGTTTAACAATTACATTTAAATTAAAAAAATATTTTACTGCTAAAATAATAATTAGAGTTGAACAGAACCAAACCATTCATGTTATACATCATTTCATTAAAAAAATTTGGCAAGTCCTTGAACTTTTAAAAGAAAATTAATTAAGCCCCTGAATTTTTTTGTACTCATTTAAGTCCTTTGAATCAGGAAATTTAATCAATTAAGTCCTTTAACCAAAAAATTGAATCAATTAAGCTATTTGACCAATTTTGACAATTAAATCTTGATTTTTTTTCTTTAGATATTACTTACATATGATACACTACAATTTCTGTCATGTTGCATTTACAATTTTTTTTATAAGTTTTTTAGAATTTTAAAGATTTTTTTAAAATAACATGTCGCATTGCACAAAACGTATGTAAAAATTGTCAAGATTTAATAGTCAAAAATGGTCAAAAGGCTTAATTGATTCAAGGGCTTAATTGAGTGAAAAAATAGGGACTTGATTGATTTTTTTTTTCAAAAGTTCAAGGGCTTCTTGCACCCTTACGCCTTTTTTAATCTAGACAGATTTATGTGTCGTTTTTCGTAAACTGAAAAATGTGTACTCGTAATGATTTGTATTTGTTCTTACATATTCTGAACCATTTGATAATGTACACACCTTGTAGACAAAAGCGATTGAACTCGTGTCTCTTAAGATGAATATTATTTCCTTTTTCATTGAGAACACATGTGGGTTTCTAATTTATAGGCAATTTAATTTATGTAGAGGACGGGAGCAAGAACATATCTTTATTCCCTCACATTCTCATAGGTCATGGGTTCGAGACCCACTAGGAGCATCCCATTTGTTCCCCTAGAATCCTCTTCCCCTCCTATTGAGTGAATCAATGGATTGATCAAAGCTAAGAGGGGGTGAATTGGTTTTTTAAAAATTGTTGGAGTAAAAGAATGACTAAAAATGAAGAACAAGGAATTTTAGAGTGGTTCAAGTTCCAAATGAACTCTACATCCACTACCTTAGCTACCACTAAGGGTTTCCAACAATCCATTAATTGTTCCCCCTTTTCAAGGCTTAGGAGGTAACCTTTACAATACCGGTCAAATTTTTTTACCCAAAATTTGACCAAACCCTCACAAGAGTACAAAGAAGAATTAAAGGCAAGAAAGATATTTCTCAATACAAGATTGTCCCTTTAAGTACAAACACTCAACCCAAATTTGATAACAAGATCAGAATTGAACACTACACAATTTGGGGTTTTACAAGAGATTGAAAAATAAGCACTTTGAGCTTGAATTTTTGCTAGGATGTTTATCTTTGATGCAATAGTTGTTTCTAGTCTTCAATTAGCTTCAATTTATACCTTCTCTATCAATTCTAGCCGTTTGGGTGGTTAGGGTATTGATTATAGCCGTTGAGACCCTCTCTTTCCACCATAAATGCACTTCTACAGCTTACCGTATCGGTACACGAGGACTCGTATCGATACATGTCTCAAAACAGAAAGAGCCGTTACACAATAACAAGAGGGCGTATCGATACGCGTATAAGCGTATCGGTACGGGACAAGGATCGTTTTGATACGGGGAACATCCGTATCGATGCAATTAATTCAACATAGCTCACTGGAAGTTTTCGTATCGATACGACAAGGAGCGTATCGGTACGGGACAACCACCACTTTAAATTTCGGTTACCTAACAACTGACACCAACGATCGAAATCATTAAAGGCTTTTGATTTTAAAATTCCATAAAATCCGTATCGATACGGGTAAAACCGTATCGGTACGCCATTCAAACTCCTTTAGTTATTACAGAGAGAGCGTATCGAAACGTGTTTCTCCAGTAGCCAAACTTGTAAAAAAGGTATCGATACGGCTGAAAGTGTATCGATACGCCTGGACGTTTTTCAATACTTTGGCCTTGGAACACTTAGAAAATATTTGGAGTTTGAGTTTTTCAAATCAGATTAAAGCCTTGGTGATTTATAAATCATTTGAGGGACTTAGAAATCTATTTCAAGTTTTCAATTTAATCCTTAACATACTTTGTTATATCAAAATCAAACATAGATTTTACAATCTCCCCCTTTTTGATATAACAAAACCAAAACTTGAAATTTTTGACACTTTGAAAAACTTTACAAAATAATAACTCCCCCTTAATATTAGCTAGGTAAACTTTAAGTTGAAAATCAAAATTTTTAAGTGTGAGCTTGTTCCCTCTCCCCCTTTTTGTTAAATAAAAAAATAGAGACATTGATAAACATAGGCAAAAGGCATAAATAATAACCAAGCAACATAATATTGATAATCATTAAGTTCAAAATAAAGATAACATCAACATAAAATAAAATAAAAACAGAAAATCAAAGCATAGGTTTTAGAATGCAAACTTAGTCCTAAAAACATAATTGAAAGTGCATACATATCCTAAATGACATGAATGACATGCAAAGATGAACTACTATGCATCTCCATCGCCATCTTCATCATCTTCATCGTCCTCATCATGTGCATCATCATCATTCCTCCGAGATTGAAGCCACTCGTCATGGAAAGCGGTAAGGGATATGTTCATCGAGTTGTGACTGCCTTCAACGGAAGTGAGACGTGTCTCCACGTTCTTCACACGATCTTTAAGACTTGTAAAATGTGTGTCTATAGCAGCAAATCCTAAACTCATCGATTGATCCATGGTAGCAATTCCCGTGCGCAAGCCCGTAAATTGCTCGTTGAGAAAGGCCATGAGGGAATCCATGGAAGGTGGAGGAGGAGGAGCTTGAGCGGCTTGAGCATTAGCAATTTCTTTCGGAATAGCATCACTAGGGAGTTCGAATAGACGAAGCCAATTTCCATTGAAGTACATAAACTTACCCCTTGAAAGAGATCTTTCATCGATAGGATCGGTGAGGGGAGTCGGGTAGTCATGTGAGCAATCTATCTCCTTTTATGTGAAGAAATAACTCAAGGTCGTTCCATAAGTGAAAGAAGTGACAAGAGTAGTGTGGCGATGTTGCACGAGATAGACAATCTCCGCAAACATAATTCGAGCAAGGTTTGGTTGTTGTCTTTGACGGAAGCAACGAGTCCAAAAATCATCAACTTGGCGGATAGTGGAATACTTGCCTCTCGAAGGCCTAAACCACCAAGAAACCATCAAACGTAGGATCCGATCTTGAGCATTAAGAGCTGTGACGGAACCACTTAAGACATGACCAAGAGCATTCTCATCATCAAGACCTTCATCCTCTAACTTGAACACATCACAAAAGGACTGGACATTGATGGTTACCTTTTTACCCATTATATAGGAATTAATAGCCGTAACAACACCCGAAGCATTGGTGACACACTTTGCATTAGCATAGAAAATCAATACCAAATTGCGATAGAAAAAGCCAGGAATTTGAATGAAATCCATAAATTTTCATTCTTGGAGCAAAGGTAAGTAAACAAATTTGAAGCGCTCCAAGTTGAGAAAAAGAACAGAAATTACCCTCTCCGGGCGGATTTTGTGGTTTTGAAATTGTCAAAAATATGTGAGATCTCCGGTAGTCTTGAAGCACTATTGATAGATAAGAGTGAGGTTCGGGCGAGTACCATCTCCGGCATTAGAACCTTCATCGGCTTCACTAGTACGTGCTCTCTTTTTAGGTGCCATTGACTAGAGAAAAGATCAAAAACACTGTATGCATTAACTTTCTCATTCAACCCATTGAAAATCAATAATCAAGGTTTTTTTGGTAAATTTTTTTTAGAAACAAAACAAAAGGTTTTAAAGAAGATTGTTGTTGAGAAAAACAAAACAAAAACAAAAGAGAATTTAAAACGAAAATCAAAAGAGAAAAAGAGATTTATACCTTGATATTGATAGAGAGGAATGTGAGAAGAACTTTGCACCAAATTGATGAAAAGCTTTGCTTGATGTTGAAAACCCTCAAGAGATTTTGAGTTGTGGTGTGAAAATATGAGGGATTGAGAGGCTTTTTATAGAGAGAAAAAGGATAGGGTTTTAAAATTGCAATTTTGGTAAAAGTGAAACTCTTTAAATGCCAATAAGAAGTTGTCTGCGCAATCGTGTATCGATACGCCTGAGGGTGTATCGATACGGGGGTAAAATCATAATTCCTTTGAAACGCTCGTTGAAGGTCTGTATCGAAACGGATGCAATTCGTATCGAAACGCTTTTAGCTCGTATCAAAACGGGTTTAACCGTATCGATACCCGTTTTAGGCAAAATGCAGTCTGGAAAGCTAACATAGTATTCGTATCGATACGCAGAAAGCCGTATCGACGCCCTATGCCCATAAATGCATTTTAGGCTTTAAGAACAACCAAAGGCTCAATTTTAGCACCTCCTAGATGAATGCAAATGATGAATGAGTAGTTCTAAGCATATTCTAACAGAAGCATACCCCCCTAGCTATAAGCATGGATATTTTCAAGAGCAACAACACATAAACATGCAATTTCACAAAATCAAGCAATTTTAACTTCAAAAAGAGTCCTAAGGGTCAAGGAAGGCTAGTTAGACCTAACTCTCTCCTATGGGACCAAAAACGCTCTTTATCTAAAGGCTTTGTAAATATGTCCGCTAGTTGATTTAAGGTGTCAACGTACTCTATAACAACATCTTTCTTAAGGACATGATCTCTAATAAAATGATGTCTTATCTCTATATGTTTGGTTCTAAAGTGTTGGATGGGATTTTTAGTTAAGCATATGACACTAGTGTTGTCACACTTAAGGGGTATGGTTTCAACTTTAATACCATAATCTAAGAGTTGTTGCTTCATCCAAAGGACTTGAGCACAACAACTCCCTAAGGATATGTACTCGGCTTCGGTGGTAGATAGAGTTACACTATTTTGTTTCTTAGAGAACCAAGATATGAGCATACTACCTAAGAATTGACACGTTCCCGAAGTACTCTTCCTATCGATTTTACACCCCCCATAATCCGCATTCGAATAAGCATGAAGGTTGAAGGTTGAGTCTCTAAGGTACCAAAGACCTAGACAATGAGTATCTCTAAGGTACTTAAAGATTCTCTTAACGACTATAAGGTGAGACTTTCTAGGAATAGCTTGAAACCTATCACACAAGCAAACACTAAACAAAATATCCAGTCTACTTGCGGTAAGGTAAAGCAAAGATCTAATCATAGAGTGATAAAGCTTATATTCAACACACTTACCTCCTTCATCTTTGTCAAGCTTTGTAGATGAGTTCATTGGTGTGGCTTGAGGCTTTGCATTCTCCAAGCCAAAGTTCTTGACCATATCCTTGATGTACTTTGCTTGATTGATGAATGTGCCATCCTTCCTTTGCTTGATTTGGAGTCCCAAAAAGAATGAGAGTTCCCCAATCATGCTCATCTCGAATTCAGCTTGCATTAACTTAGCGAACTCTTTGCAATGACACTCATTAGTAGATCCAAAAATAATATCATCAACATATATTTGTACTACTAAGATGTCGTTTTTATACCTTTTTATGAAAAGTGTAGTGTCCACCTTACATTTTTCAAAACCTTTTTCAATCAAAAAGTTTGAAAGTCTTTCATACCAAGCTCTAGGAGCTTGTTTTAAACCATAAAGTGCTTTAGTTAGTTTGAAAACACGATTTGGAAATTTTGAATCTTCAAAACCCGGTGGTTGTTCCACATACACTTTCTCATTTATAAAACCATTTAAAAATGTGCTTTTAACATCCATTTGAAAAAGCTTGAAGTCATGATAACATGCATATGCAAGCAACATCCTAATAGCTTCCATTCTAGCTACGGGTGCATAGGTTTCATCAAAATCAATTCCCTCTTCTTGAGTGTAACCTTGAGCAACTAATCTAGCTTTATTTCTCACAATGTTACCACTCTCATCTAGTTTGTTCCTAAATACCCATTTAGTTCCTATAGTAGATTGATTACTAGGCCTTTCAACTAATGCCCAAACATTACTTCTCTCAAATTGATTCTCTTCTTGCATAGCCATAATCCAAAAGTCATCTTTTAATGCTTCTTTAATATTCTTAGGCTCTATGCATGAGATAAAAGCAACATGATTCACGAGTTTAAGAGAAGATCTAGTAGTTACCCCCTTGGATGGATCACCCAAGATTTCACCACCTTTGACATAGTTGTACTCCCTTGGGTAGCTCACTTCCTTTTCCTCAAGAGCCAAGTCCTTCAAGGCTTCAAGAGATGGATCTTGTGTATCATCTTCTTTCTTTGGAATCTCATCCTTCTTTGAAGTTTGTCCTCCATCAAAGGCATCAAGGATTCCTACATCATCATCATCACAAGAATCCTTCCTCGGAAGGAGGTTATCATCGAATACAACATGAATAGACTCTTCTACTACTAAAGTTCTCTTATTAAATACACGATAGGCTTTAGAGTTTAAGGAATAACCTAAGAAAATAGCCTCATCACTTTTAGCATCAAATTTACCTAAGTTATCTTTTCCATTGTTTAAAACAAAAGACTTGCAACCAAATGGATGAAAATAGCTAATGTTAGGCTTTTTAGATTTTAAAATCTAATATGGTACTTTCTTTAAAAGTGGCCTAATCATTACTCGGTTTACAATGTAGCAAGCGGTGTTTGTGGCTTCCGCCTAAAAATATTTAGGTAAATTGTTTTCACAAAGCATGGTTCTAGCCATTTCTTGCAAAGTCATATTTTTCCTCTCAACTACCCCATTTTGTTGAGGAGTTCGAGGAGCCGAAAATTTGTGGCTAATACCATTTTCATTTAAAAACTCTTCAAAACCTAGATTTTGAAATTCGGTTCCATGATCACTTCTAATATGAGAAATTTTAAGTTCAAGATCATTTTGAGTTATTTTGAAAATGTGATGAATTTTTCTAAAGCCTCATCTTTAGTACTTAAGAATATAACCCAAGTAAATCTAGAATAGTCATCAACAAGTACAAATGCATACGATTTACCACCCAAGCTCATAGTTCTAATAGACCCAATTAAATCTATGTGAATAAGTTATAAACACCTACTTGTAGAAACATCATTAATGGATTTAAAAGATGATTTATGTTGTTTACCCTTAGAGCATGCATCACAAATTTTGTCATTTGAGAACTTAATTTTGGGTAAACCTCTAACTAGATCTAGGGAAACTAATTTTTCTAAAACACTAATGCTAGCATGTCCTAGTTTCCTATGCCATAGCCATGCATCATTTTCATTTTGTGCAACAAAGCATGCATGTGATGTATGAATGTCATCTAAATGCATCATGTATATATTACTTATGCGATGACCAATGAACATTATATTATTTGATTTAATGTCAACAATTTTGCACCCATTTTTATCAAATAAAACATTTTCAATGAGAATAGTAGAGTGATTACCTATGGATCCAATACCTTTAATGTGGCCTTTGGAGTTGTCACCAAATGTCACTACTCCTCCACTTTTTGGCTTTAAGTCCATGAATCGACTCTTGTCTCCGGTCATGTGCCTCGAGCATTCACTATCAAGGTACCATGAGTTTTGACTTTGTGCTTTGGCCTTGTAGCAATGCTCCCCCTACAAACAAAGATATTAAAATTTGGTTTTTGGTACCCAAATCATTTTGTGTCCACGAGTGTTAGCTCCCAAAAGCTTGGTTCCCTTAGGAATCCAAGGTGACATAGCAACAACATTATTAGACTTGACGAGTTCCTTAGGAACCCATACACTTCTAATCTTTTTAGTTCTATTATGCTTATGAAAGCTACTTTGTTTGTAGTTATATGTCTTTCTTTTAGGTTGGTTAGTTTTGGATAATTCACCTTTTTCATGTTTCATATTACCAACATTTTTGAAAGACTCTTTGAGCTTGTTAAGCTCATCTAACACCTTTTGGTGTTCACTATTGCATTGAGAAATAAGATTGTTTAAGTCTACATTTTTATCTTGAAAAAATTTAAGTTCATCTTGTAAACCTAAAATCTTTTTTCTCAAATTTTATGTTAGCTTGAGAAAGTGAGTCATTTTTAGCATTCAATTCCGAAATAATCTTTTTATTTCTTAAAACCAAATCTTTATACTTCTCAATTAACTCATCCTAAACCTCTTGCAACTCATCATAAGCATCATGCAATTCATCAAATGTAAAATCAAAAGATGATGAGTTAGAGGTTACCATGGAGGAATCGTCCTCAAGAGCTATGAGGCAAAGGTTGGCCACTTCATGTTCCTCATCCTCGGATGACTCCTCGTTACTCCAAGTAGCAAGCTTGGATTTAAGCTTTTTCTTCTTCTCAAAGCCCTTCTTCTTGAGTTGAGGGCACTCCGAACGAATGTGACCGGGTTTTTTGCACTCAAAGCAAATGATTTGACCCCTCTCTTCTTCTTTGTTTTTGGGTTTGAAGTCCATTTTTCGTTGAATCTTCCTTCCTCGGTTAGACCTTATAAACCGTGAGAACCTCTTGGCTATCATAGCCAATTCTTCTAGGTCTTCCTCCTCACTAGAAGTGCTCTCCTCTTGTAGTGAAGCTTTAAGAGCCACTCTTATCTTCTTCTTCTTTTCTACCTCTAGCTTCTCCACTCTTCTCTCTTCCTTTTTCTTTTCATCTTCCCTTCCTTGCTTCATTATCTCATGAGTTAGGAGAGAACCCACTAGCTCATCAAGCTTGAGTGTCTTCAAATTTTTGGCCTCAATGATGGCTCTTCCCATCCCAAGACTCGGGATGTGAGTAGAGTAGCTTCCAGACTAGTTTTTCTTTCGGGATTATCTCTCCAAAACCTTTTAGCCCGTTGACGATTGTTGAGAAACGATCAAATATCTTTGACACGGTTTCGTCGGGCTCCATTTTGAAATTCTCATAGCTAAGATTGAGAATTCCAATCTTTGTCTCCTTCACATCACTTGTTCCTTCATAAGTGGTCTCTAGTGTATCCCACACTTCTTTGGCACTTTCAATGGAGGAAATTTTGGAGTAGATGTCGGGACCGAAAGAGCAAAACAACATGTGAAGAGCTTTATCATTGATTTGAATCTTCTTTCTCTCTTCTTCACTCATCTCATTTTTTTTCTTTAGCACCAATCTTCCTTCGTCGTCTCTTTTCATCGGAATATAGGGATCATCTTCAATGGCATCCCAAACTAGATAATCGTTGGATTTGATGAAGAGGCGCATTCGGTTCTTCCAAAATGGGTAGTTATCACCGTTGAAGAAAGGCGGTTTGGTGGTTGATTAAGACTCGTACATGCTTGACCCGGAGGTAGATGTCATGGCTTGATTTTTGGATGATCACACTCTTCCTAGGAACTCCTCTTGTGGTTGTTAATCCTTCAAAGAGGTAGACTCTGATACCAATTGTTGAGTGGATCAATGGATTGATCAAAGCCAAGAGGGGGTGAATTGGGTTTTTAAAATTTGTTGGAGTAAAAGAATGGCTAAAAATGAAGAACAAGGAATTTTAGAGTGGTTCAAGTTCCAAATGAACTCTACATCCTCTACCTTAGCTACCACTAAGGATTTCCAACAATCCACTAATTGTTCTTCCCCTTTTTAAGGCTCAGGAGGTAACCTTTACAATACCGGTCAAATTTTCTACCCAAAATTTGACCAAACCCTCACAAGAGTATAAAGAAGAATTAAAGGCAATAAAGATATTTCTCAATACAAGATTTCCCCTTTAAGTACAAACATTCAACCCAAATTTGATAACAAGATTAGAATTGAACACTACACAATTTGGGGTTTTACAAGAGATTGGAAAATAAGCACTTTGAGCTTGGATTTTTACTAGGATGTTTATCTTTGATGCAATAGTTATAACGCCCTGATTTTAGGCCTAGATGTTTTAGAGTTTGAATCGGGCCGGTCGAGAAGGTTCGAATCTTTGAGGGAGATTTAGGGAACACCTAGTTCGGGATATTTTAAAAATATGGAAAATATCTAAAAATCCTCATTTATTATATAAATGATTATAGTGGAAATAATTTTACAAAATATGATTTGGAAATACTACATTTTGGTGTAGTGACCAAATCACAGTTTTTGCAAAAAGTTGACTAGTGTCTGTTTTGTAAATGATCGAAACTTTGAATCTTTAAGGAGCTAATTTTACCAAAATGTTTTCATCAGATTTCTCTTTAATTTTGGAGTTTTTGATAATGATTTAATTAAGGGAATAAAGGAGAATTAAAAAGGAAAATATATTTTGACTTTTCATAACTACCTTACGTTAGTTTTCTCTCATTTCTTTTTCTCTCAACTTCCACTCAACCAAACACATTTCCTTCATCAATTAACCTTTGATTTTCATTCCTTTTGCTGAGATTTCATTCTCCTAAAGGATTCCTAATCTTTACCTCATCAAAACCTCTTGTTTTTACCTTGGATTTTCAAGAAATCTTACCCAAATTGAGGAGAAATCAGCCATTAGAGGTAAGCTTCGTCCTTCTCCTCTAATGATCAGTTCTTTACTGAAATTCCCAAGTTATCAATCCTTTTTAATGATTTTTGAGTTGCTTTAATGTTAGAAACATGAAATTGTGATAAAACTCAAGATTCTTGGAGAGATCTTGATGATTTTCGTAATTCTTGGTTAGGCTCTCTTTTGAGGTTGGTTTCTAATGTATTTTAGATGGTAATTGATGTTATAAATGCAGTTTTATCAAAAAAATCCCGAATAGGTTTGGATTCCTAAGTTTTACATGCTAGATTGGTGATTTTTTGGGTGCTTTTGGTGTTCTGTTGTTGCTGGAGATATAAGGACGAGTTTATGGTGATTTTTGGTGTTGATTGAGGTTTAGAAATGATTAGAAGTGATAGATCTTGGCTGGGCTTTGTTTTGGTAGAGTTTGGAGATGATTTCGGTTGTTTTGGGTAGCCGAAATCGTGTTTTTGAGTAGAGCGGCGAGTTGGTTTAGATGGCTGGTGATTTCAATGCATGATGATGCATTAATCCTCTGCTCTTATGTGTAATAAACATGGGAGACATCTTCGGACGCTTTTGGTGTTGATCCGGAAGTGTCAGGAGCTTAGATATCGTTTCGGCAAGCAAGCGAAACGTAATCGGTGAGTGCAAATGGTTTTAGACGTCATTGAGGGACAAAGAAACAAGGTTTGGAAATTTAGGATTGGTTTGAAACACCATCCTAAGTCCGAAAGTAAGTATGGCTAGATTTGCTCTCAAATATGTGGTTGTTGCCCCAAATGCTTTTACATGCTCTTGTTTTGAGATTGACAAATTCTTACTGTTTTATGCATGATTTGTAGCATGAGATGATGCTTTGTAGAGATTTCATGAGATATCATGTTGTATTAAAGAGTTTTGAGATTTTGATTTAATGCAAAGCATGAGTTGTGGTTTTGAAATGAGATATTAAGATTTGAGAAATGTTGCATAAAAACAGTAGGTGAGATGATGTTTTTGACATAATATATTGGCATAGAAGATGAGATAGTTATCGGATATAATTGATCGATCAATAGGATGGGAGTGCACTATAAACTAAAATTCGTATGTGCTCTTTGGAGTCGGGCAATGGGGGTAGTGCCATCCCGATCCAAAGTGAGAAACCGATGATGAGAGATACCATCGGGGTAGGACTTGGTGAAATACCCAAGCTTTGTGGCGATGAGAGATACCGCCATGAGAGTCCGGTGATGAAAGATTCCACCGGGGTAGGACTTGACCTCGAGTCAAGCTAATCCGCATATCCGAGTAAAGATGTAATATGAAATGCCAATATATGAAAATGTATTTGATTCACATGTACCAAATGTTAAGATGATTTATGCTATGAGAAATGCATATGAGATTTGTTTATGAAATGCTTTAGTCTTCACAAGCATGTGTATGACTTTGCCATGAGATTTTGCATTGGTTTAAATGCATGAGATGGAATAGAGGTACATGTGTTTTCAAATGGAGAGTTGCTTTGAAATGGTTTTCAAGCATGAGATAGAAATAGCATGTTGTTGAAAATGACTTTTGAGAAAGAGTTTTGAGTGATGCATTGTTGTGTTGGTTTTCTTTAGAGCTTGCCTCACTAAGCAAATATGCTTACACTCTCTTTTACCAACAATGCAGATAATTGAGACGAGTTTGGGCAACGAGAAGGCTAAGGACATCCAAGGAAGTGAAAAGCTCATGTATGGTGATACTTTTACACACTTTAGTATTGATATTTGGCAATGGGGCTTTAAGGTTGTTTTTAGGAGATGTGTTTTGAACTCCTTATGTTTGTGGCAAGTTTGATATGGCTTTTGAAGTTTGTAAATGGCCTATATGATTTGGTTTGAGGTTTGAGGCTTTTGAATGGTTCATGTGACTAGGAAGCATGCCTATAGACTCAATGATCACTTGATTGATGCCATGCTCTAGCTTAAGCTTCATAATAATGCTCTTTGATGTTTAATGTTGTTGCTGGTGTGAGATGGTATGATTTGGGATATGTTTGAATGTGTAAAGATGTGAAAAACCAGAAAATTGTATGGTTGCAGGGCAGGGTGTTTCGAAACACCCTTATCTGTTTCGAAACAGGGGCCTAAAATGGCCATAGAGTTTCGGAACGAGTAATAGTGTTTCGGAACACTTTAGCTACTGGAGAGGCATGTTTCAATACTGGTCTCGGAACGCACCCGAGTACCGAAACGGTCAACTCTGTTTCGATACCAGGGTCAGTGTTTCGAAACAGTTGACCGTTGGTCTGTAATTTGAATCGTTTCAAGTTCTCATATCTTACATTTTAGTCCCTGTTGATTGTGGATGCAATTGGTTGAGTTTGTAATGTCCAATTAAGCTGATATTTGACAGAGATGCATGTAAGACGACTAATTACATATTGGTAAGTTTAAAATCTGCAAAGTCCTCCCAATTTGCAAAGTTTACGTTTTGGTCCCTAAAAGTGTAATCCTTATATTTGAATCCCTATTTGAATTCCGATCGCTGTGTCTTTCTCTTCTATGATTCTTGAGTAGTCACATAGGCTTAATGTGTATTTATAAAAGAAAAAAAGAAAAAAAATAGGGTCGTTAATCAAGGTTGAATTTCGGGTTGACTTTGGTTTTCCCCGTGTAATCTTCGTAGTTCAGGTCGAGCATCTAGGTCGGGTTAAGGGGTTACATTTGTAGGTATCAGAGCCAAGTTAGCGAATATTTGGGGCTTGGTAATTGGTTAATGTGTGTGATTATGAATGATTATGACTTTTCGGTGACAGTATGATGTATGATTGTTGATGTCTGGTTCTATTGAGATGAATTTGTGATGCTATGCTGTGTTTGGTGTATAGTTGGGGATCCCATTTCCATATCATTACTATTGGAAAGAATTGTTTTGAAAAATGAGCTTGAGTACTTGGATTACTTGCCTTATGTTGCCTGATTGAATTTATTGTATTTTGTCAGTTGCATTGTTTTCTTATGGGGCCACATAGAGAGCTTAGAATTAATACCCGTTCTACGGCCGAGAATGAGAATGTTGAGAATGCTGAGGATCTACCTCCTCCTCCCCCTGGTGGACCACCCGGTGGTGGTAGAGCTGGGGTTGGTGCTACGGGAGCTGATACAGGGGTTGCTGGACCCGAGGGAGTTTAGGGGCAAGCTGCTCCTGATGTGTCTGTGTTGATACAAGCTATTGCTGGAGCTTTTCAGGCAGCAGTAGCTGGAGCTCATGGGGATGTACCTTAGGATGGTGCTAATGTGAGGTTGCCGTTGGAGCGACTCCGCATTCTGGGAAGGACTGAGTTCAGAGGGTTGACTCCGGATGGTTCCGAGTCTTGGCTAGAGAGTACCAATAGGATTCTCGGACAGCTGAACTGTAATAATGTTCAGAAGTTGGGATGTATTGTGTCCCTGTTGCATGGTGATGCATATACGTGGTGGACAACCACAGTAGCGGGGATGGATGATGATGAGGTGACTTGGACATTCTTCTTGAATGCATTAAAGCGAAAGTACTTGGGAGTTCGTTACCTCGATGAGAAAAAGAGGGAATTCATGTGTAACCCCCTCGTCCCGGTCTGGATGACTGACCGGTCCGAGTAGGCTACACGAGGAAAATCGAAGTGAAACCCGCTAAGGCTCCCCTTCGGTTAGCAACCCTAGAAAATTTCTTTAATTATTATCTTGTCTAAATGAATTATTTAAATCCTATATGAGGGGACAACAACAGAAGCAACAAACGAGACGATCAAACCAAAGAGCATACCATAAACAGTCCATTTTAGCTTAAACTACGGGTCGTTTCGAAACACCCAAGGTGTGTATCGAAACGCCTTGACTTGGTCAACGGGCTCTAGTCAACACGAGGAGACCGTATCAAAACGGTGGTCAGCCATTCCGAAACACCCTCAATAGTTAACTTCTCGAGGTCAACGATATGGCCCGTTCCAAAACGCCATGGCCCGTTTTGATACCTTAATTTATCAGCAAAATCTCAGATTTCCAGTGGCAAAAATGTATCGAAACGACCCCTAGCGTACCGAAACGCCTGGCCCAAAACAAGAGGTCGTATCGAAACGGACACCTGCTGCGAAAAGTTAGATTTTAGCTGTTTTTGGTTCAAGGCAGCCCCAAATTCCAACCAAAACCTCCCACATCCAACATACATCAATTCTAGATGCAAGGCACCCTATACAAACATGCTTAGCACACATCAACCATATAAAAGCCACTCAAGTCAAGCATCACATCAAAGGATTCATACATAGCATTTAACATATCATGTCTTAGGCAACCACACTTAGCATTCATAGCAAGGGTATAGGACTTCAACCACAAGGCACATACGCATAAAGTAAAACAAGGTCTACAATCCACAATATAAAGGCATACATATGGCCAACATAAATCAACGATTAACATGCTCATCTAAACACAAAATCAACTAAGGAGTTTGACACCAACTCCTACAAGTCTACACCAAGTATAGGTGGTATGAACTAGTCTAAAATAGGCACACTTAGTAAACCTATCCACAATCACTCACACTAAATTCTTCCTCGAAGGGGTCAATGGTAGCTCTGACACAATGTCCATGGTAATACGTTCCCACTTCTATTCTGGAATCTTCAACGACTGTAACAAACCTGAGGGAAACTGATGCTCTGCCTTGACTCTCTGAAAAACCATACATCTACTTACAAACTCGGCCACGTCCTTTTTCAAACCAACCTAATAATACTCTTCTTTCAACCCTCGATACATCTTCGTGCTACCCGGATGCATAGCAAAAGGACTGTTGTGAGCTTCATTCAAGATCGTACGCCTCAACTCGGCATCCTCCGGAACCACTATCCTATCCTTGTAACATAAGATCTCGTTCTCACCAAAACAATACTCGGTGGGCCTATCTTCGGCTATGTCTTGCACGTGAGGTGCCAAAAACTCATCTCGCAACTGCTTCTCTCGAATTAACTGGACTAATGAAGGCTTAATCTGAAGCTCGGCTATTAACCTACCATCACTAAACACACTCAACTCGCAAACATAGCTCGTAACTCCACGACCACTTTTCTACTCAAGGCATCAGCCACTACGTTTGCCTTACCCGGATGGTACTCTATCGTGAGGTCATAATCCTTGAGTAGCTCTATCCACCTACGTTGCCTGAGGTTCAACTCCCTCTGAGACATCAAATACTTCAAACTCTTGTGGTCGGTGTACACGGTGCACTTCTCACCATAAAGATGGTGTCTCCAAATCTTCAATGCGAACACCACTACGGCTAGCTCGATGTCATGGGTGGGATAATTATTCTCATGAACTTTCAACTGTCGCGAAGCATATGCTACCACCTTACCCTCTTGCATAAGCACACAACCTAGCCCTACATAGGATGCATCACTATAAATCACAAATTCTCTTCCCGATTCGGGCTGAATCAAGATAAGAGCTTCGGTCAAAGCTTTCTTCAATTTCTCAAACGCTTCTTGTCTTGCATTTGACCACTCATACGGTATATTCTTCTGTAGCAACTTATTCAAAGGAGCCGCTATTCTAGAAAACCCCTCAACAAACCTTCTATAGTATCCCGCCAAATCTAGGAAACTGCGGATTTCTGTCACTGACTTCGATTGTTTCCAATTCACTATAGCTTCTATCTTCTTGGGATCCACACTAATCCCACTAGCCGAGATCACGTGACCTAGGAAGACTACCTCCCTAATCCAAAACTCACATTTGCTTAGCTTGGCATACAACTGATTCTCTAGTAGGGTCTGGAGTACTAATCGCAAGTACTCATCATGCTCCTCTTCGGTCCTAGAGTATACTAAGATGTCGTCTATGAACACTACCACAAACCTGTCCAAGAACTCATGAAACACACGGTTCATCATATCCATGAAGGCTGCTGGAGCGTTAGTCAACCCAAAAGGCATCACCAAGAACTCATAATGCCCATAACGTGTACGAAAGGCCGTCTTCGGTATGTCCACATCCTTTACCCTCAACTGGTAGTACCCGGACCTCAAGTCAATCTTTGAAAACACAGAAGCACCTCTCAACTGATCTAACAAGTCATCAATCCTAGGCAGAGGGTATTTGTTCTTCACTGTCACCTTATTCAACTGCCTATAATCTATACACATCCTCATGCTACCATCTTTTTTTTTCACAAACAAAACTGGAGCACCCCACGGAGATACACTAGGCCTAATGAAGCCTCTATCAGTCAACTCCTGAAGCTGTGTCTTCAACTCTTTCAACTCTTTCGGTGCCATTCTATACGGAGAAATCGACACTGGTGCAGAATCAGAATACGTCTCAATAGAAAACTCAACTGCCCTGTTTGGAGGCAAACCCGATAACTCTTCCGGAAAAACACTAGGAAAATCACATATTGTTCTGATGTTCTGAGGTCTCACCTCACTCATATTAGGATTCATTACATAAGCCAAGTAAGCCTGACACCCCGAACTCAACAACTTCTAAGCTTCCAAAGCCGAAACCACATTGGACAAGAACCTGGCATTCTCACCAACTACCACAACCTCTAAGTCATCGGTAAGCCTCAAGAAGACTCTCTTGGTCTCGAAGTCAACCCTAACTCTATGCTCTACAAGCCAATCCATGCCCAAAATCACATCAAAGTCGTAGAAGGGTAACTTCATCATATCGACCGGAAATACGTGGCCCTGAACCATCAGAGGACACCTCCTATACATTTTCCTAATGACCACTGTATCACCAAAAGAGCTAGTGACATTTACACCTACCTCTAACCAATCACATGGTAACCCTAATGACCTTGCGTGCTCACCCAAAATATACGAATGTGTTGACCCCGAATCTATCAAAGAAAGCAAACTCAAAGACTGTAATGAGAAATTACCTGCAATGAAATCAGTGTCATTCCCAGCCTCTCGATGAGCATACACCCTAGTCGGTCCTCCTCCCTTAGGCTGGAGTGCTACTACAAAAGCCAAGTTCCTCTGACCCTCATTCCTTGGCTGAAAGTTTCCACGACCGCGCCCACGACCTCTTTGATGCTCAAAGCCCCTAGCTGGAGCCGGTCTGCCCCTAGCTGGGTGTGGACAGTTACGCCTCATGTGGTCTCGAGATCCACAGTTCCAACACGGCTCAAAGGTACCCACACACTCGCCCTGATGGCGTCTCCCACACCTATTACACTCTCGTGTGTGCATCACAGCTTCTTGGCCCTGATGGCCCTGATGGCCCTGACTATAGTTACCACCCCTATGTCTCGAATCAGACTGGTACCACATGTCCCTATGCCTCTTGGCATGATCTCTATCCCAGTTCGCATGTCTCTTTCCGAAATCGGATCCACTAGCACGTGCACTAGAGCCCAAGTTCTGCTCAATATCCTTGGCCCTAGAGACCAAAACATCTAACTCAGTGTAGTCAGAGGAAAGCATATAGGTCTTCACATCTCTAGTCAACCCATATCGAAAACGCTCACACCGCGCCCCCTCATTTGGGACCAAATCTGGTGCATACTGGCTCAGTCTCAAAAACTGGACCTCGTACTCAGTCACGGTCATGTTCCCCTGAACCAAGGCCATAAACTCTCTCTTCTTCTCATCCAAGTACCAAACTCCAAGATACTTCCTCTTGAAAGCATTTCTGAAGAACTCCCACGTGATATCCGCTTCGGCCATCCCCGAAGTAACAGTGGTCCACCAAATATAAGTGTCCCCCTGAAGCAAGGAGACAATACAACCCAACTTACAGGCATCTGAACACTCTATCTGACCCAAGATGCGAGTAGTACTCTCAAGCCACCCCTCTGAACCCTAGGGAGTCAACCCACGAAACTCAACTGCTCCCAAGTTACGAAGCCTCTCTAGGGGTAATATTGTCCCCGCACCCTGAGGTGGTGCTGCAGCTTGTGCACCGGCCAAAGCTGTCTGAAAACCCCCAGCTATAGTCTGAATTAGATGAGTCATGTCCGCGCCCGCTGGACCCTGAGCCCCAACACCTCCTACATTAGCATCGGCCTGAGGCCCATTACCATCACCTCCGACTTGAGCACCAGCCTGAGGCACATCACCTTCACCACCCACTCCATTACCACCAGGAGCAGGAGGCTCACATCCGGGTGCCTGATCACCCGCTCTAGGTCACCCCCTTGGTCTCACCACAACAAAACAAGATCTAAAACAATAAACACACAACAAACAAGGAAAACGTTAGGTTAGCAAAAGGGCAAGGACTCTGGTTCTCAAGCTCGTTAAACCAAAACAATTTTCCTTCTTGGCAACAATACCTAACAATGGGGACATTTGACTAGCCCTTAACCCAACCAGAGAAAAGCCACTGAAACATGCTTTCAAACACCGTACTAGCAAGCAAACATTTGAGCATTCATGATAAAACACTCATCAATACAAAGCAACATCATAACACATCAATTTACCTCACTTACCTACCCGAGGTCTCGAAACCTCAGGCTCTGATACCACCAAATGTAACCCCCTCATCCCGGTCTGGATGACTGACCGGTCCGAGCAGGCTACACGAGGAAAATCGAAGTGAAACCCGCTAAGGCTCCCCTTCGGTTAGCAACCCTAGAAAATTTCTTTAATTATTATCTTGTCTAAATGAATTATTTAAATCCTATATGAGAGGACAACAACGGAAGCAACAAATGAGACGATCAAACCAAAGAGCATACCATAAACAGTCCATTTTAGCTTAAACTACAGGCCGTTTCGAAACACCCAAGGTGTGTATCGAAACGCCTTGACTTGGTCAACGGGCTCTAGTCAACACGAGGAGACCGTATCGAAACGGTGGTCAGTCATTCCGAAACGCCCTCAACGGTTAACTTCTCGAGGTCAACGATATGAAGACCGTTCCGAAATGCCATGGCCCGTTTTGATACCTTAATTTATCGGTAAAACCTCAGATTTCCAGTGGCAAAAATGTATCGAAACGACCCCTGGCGTACCGAAACGCCTGGCCTAAAATAAGAGGCCGTATCGAAACAGAACCAACCGTTTCGATACACCTGCTGCGAAAAGTTAGATTTTAGCTGGTTTTTGGTTCAAGATAGCCCCAAATTCCAACCAAAACCTCCCACATCCAACATACATCAATTCTAGATGTAAGGCACCTTATACAAACATGCTTAGCACACATCAACCATATAAAAGCCACTCAAGTCAAGCATCACATCAAAGGATTCATACATAGCATTTAACATATCATATCTTAGGCAACCACACTTAGCATTCATAGCAAGGGTATAGGACTTCAACTACAAGGCACATACGCATCAAGTAAAACAAGGTCTACAATCCACAATATAAAGGCATACATATGGCCAACATAAATCAACGATTAACATGCTCATCTAAACACAAAATCAACTAAGGAGTTTGACACCAACTCCTAAAAGTCTACACCCCCATCGTCTAGGCATTATTACAAATACGTAAATCATACTTTGAGCTAATTTGGGAACTCCAAAAGCTCCTCCCTTGCCCACTTGCCTCCCAAACTCTAACGATCTGCATGTTGGAAACAAAGAAGAGCGTAAGCTAACTAGCTTGGTGAGAGGTGCTCTACAATTCAACAAGCATGTAGGTTTCAAAACACTTTTCATAATTGACAATAAATCAATGAATGCACGAATGATTATCACAACAAGACTACACATGGTTTGCACATGCACAACCAACATACACACGGTGGGACCACACATCACCGTTCGACTAGTAGTTTTCCGATGGGACCACTCATCACCTTACTCTACTACTAGTCACTACTGGTGGGACCACTCATGGCTGTAGTTAAGACAACCATCACGTGAGGCACGACTTCAACATGACTACACAACAACAACGATGTAAACAACTCGAGATGCACATGATACCACAACATATAATCATTCATCAACACATAACAAAGATGTAGGAGTAGTAACTTACACTCGGGTTTAGGTGAACCCTCTAGGTCCCACCCAAACCCCCCAAAAGTTCCATTTCGAAAACAAATCAAAGGTTGACATTTCTACTCACCGTTGATACCCAAATGAGAGCCGAAAGCCAAGCTCAAGTCACCAAATCCTCCGGATTCGTCCTCGAAGCTTCACCAACTAAATTCCTTACTTCTAATCATCCCAACGAAATTAAAACAACCTCAAATCAGTTCACGAATCAAAGTAGCGAACCCGAAACACAATTCAAACACAAAACACAAGATTCGAGCTAAGAACAACTCCCAAAATCCTCATTCCCGAGCATCCATGAAACACATCCCAAAACCCTTGATTTCAACACTTAAATTACTCCCAAAAGCTTCCAAAACAACCCTTATACATAGCCTAACCATCAGCCAACAAATTCCAACATAAAACACTCCCAAAACTCAACATTTCAACACTCTAAAACCTCTCAAAAACCCATTTTCGGGAAACAACCTAAAACCTTGTAAAAATCAAGTATGTTGGACCCTTTAGGTTGTAAATAACTCATATTACCTCAACAAATAAAAAGCTTAAGTTATAGACATTAAAGATGACATTTTTAATCTAAAAACTCAAAACCTCCAATTTCAAAACCATGGACATTAATGAAAACTAAAGGTATGAGCTTGAAGAGAATGACTAGGACAGGTCAAAAATGATTTTACCTTTGCAAAAGCTCCAACAACAAGCAAGATATGAGATGGAATAGTAACCTTGGGGAAGAGGGGTTTTTGACGTTGAACCAAATGAAAGAGGGGAGAAGAAGATGATGAATAGTATAGTGTTTGAAATAAGAGAGTGTTTATTTGAAAAGTTCCAAATAATTACCACTTTGCCATTAATGAATGACTATCACCAAAAATCCTAAAATCCATGAGATTTTGGGTTCTAATTTAATTTCAAAATTGATCCAACATATAAAATGAATTTTTAAAACAAAAAGGGAAACCCGAAACATATTTAAATATTATTTTCACCCGACCCCGAACTCGTGTGTTACATCATGTCCCTTGTGCAAGGGAGTATGACGGTGGCGGAATATGAGGTGCAATTTGTACGCCTTAGCCAATATGCACCCGAGCTTATTCCTAGCGAGCGGGAAAGGTGCGAACAATTCTGTTATGGGCTGGTGGCTGATGTGAAAACCTATATGCTCGCAACAGACTATTCTGATTTCGATGTCTTGGTCACTAGAGCCAAGGACATTGAGCTGAATCTTGGTCTGGCAAGTCGAGCGGGAGGATCTAGCTCGGGGGAGCGAGCTACAGAACATGATCTTGGTAGAGATCGGTACAAGAGGCATAAGGATAGAAGGTCACATGTCGATGTTAGACGTGGGGGTGGTAACCCTGGGAGAGGTCAGCAAGGACCAAATGCTTTCTTGCGAACTCCTGAGTGCAACCGGTATGGTAGGAGGCACACTGGTGAGTGTTGGGGCAATCTTGGTACATGATGGAACTGTGGTAATCGTGGGCACATGAAGAAGGATTGTCCGCAGCCATTGAGAGAAGGTCAGGCTCCGGTGAGAGCAGCTGAGCTACAGAGAGGTCGTGGGCGCGGTCGTGGTAACTTTCAGCGCAAAGATGAAGGTGGAAGGAATGTAGCACATGTGGTGGCTGTTCAGCCTGAAGGAGGTGGCCAGGCTCGAGTGTATGCCCATCGAGAAGGGAGGAATGACACGGACGTGATCGCAGGTACCTTTACTTTGCAATCCTTGTCATTACTTTCTTTGATTGATTCTGGATCTACACACTCGTACATATTGCGTGAACATGCTCAAATGCTTGGTTTACATGTTGAGTCTTTGGATGTGGGTATGCGTGTGACTAGTTCCTTTGGTGAGACGGTGGTAACAAGAAGATTGTATATGAGATGCCCCTTAAAGGTGCAAGATCATGTGTTTCTTGTCGATCTTATGGAATTACCATTCTATGGATTTGACGTAATTCTGGGTATGGATTGGCTTGTTGAGCATAGAGCCGTTGTGGATTTTGAAAGCAAGCGAGTTTCACTGAAACTTGCGGGAGATTATGAGGTTGTGGTGGTGGGAGAAAATGTGAAGTTTTTATCTAATGTGGTGTCGACGCTTGAAGCAAGCCGGATGTTGTGTCAAGGATGTGAGGCTTATCTAGCCTTTTTTATGAATCCTGGTACAAAGGAGGTTCGTGTATAGGATATAAGGACCGTGTGTGAGTTCCCTGGAGTGTTTCCGGAGGAATTACCTGGTTTGCCGCCTAGTCGGGAGGTTGAATTTGGAATTGAGTTGTATGAGAGCACAACTCCGGTGTCCATTGCTCCTTATCGTATGGCACCAAAGGAGTTGAAGGAGTTGAAAACGCAACTTCAAGAGTTGCTTGACCGAGGCTTTATTCGGCCTAGTGTGTCACCTTGGGGTGCACCGGTCTTGTTTGTTAGTGTATTGATTATAGCCGTTGGGACCCTCTCTTTCCACCATAAATGCACTTATGCAGCTTACCGTATCGGTACACGAGGACCCGTATCGATACCTGTCTCAAAATAGAAAGAGTCGTTGCACAATAACAAGAGGGCGTATCGATACGCGTGTAAGCGTATAGATATGGGATAGGGACTGTTTCGATACGGGGAACATCCGTATCGATGCAATTAATTCAACATAGCTCATTGGAAGTTTCTGTATCGATACGGAAAGGAGCGTATCGGTACGGGATAACCACCACTTTAAATTTCGGTTACCTAACAACTGACACCAACGGTTGAAATCATTAAAGGCTTTCGATTTTAAAATTCCATAAAATCTGTATCGATACGGGTAAAACCGTATCGGTAGGCCATTCAAACTCCTTCAGTTTTTACAGAGAGAGCGTATCGATACAGATTCAATCTGTTTCGATACGGTTAGGGGTGTATAGAAACACATTTCTCTAGTAGCCAAACTTGTAAAAAATGTATCAATACGACTGGAAGTGTATCGATACGCCTGGTCGTTTTTCAATACTTTGGCCTTGAAACACTTAGAAAATATTTGGAGTTTGAGTTTTTCAAATCAGATTAAAGACTTGGTGATTTATAAATCAGTTGATGGACTTAGAAATCTATTTCAAGTTTTCAATTTAATCATTAACATACTTTGTTATATCAAAATCAAACATAAGTTTTACACCTCCCCTCTAAGTAAGATTATGATTAAAATTAAGATTTGTCAAAAAAAATATGTAGAAGACATTATAAAAATACTTTACGATTTGCTATTTGTTATACTTTTTCTAGATCACATTTCTTTGAAATTTATTTAACTAATCAAAAGTAATATTAGTTATATACTAATCTTGGTTATTTATGTTAAAGTTTTGATTAATATTTTTTAACATATATTTTTAATTTTTAAATTATTGCTTAAAATATTAGTAAACCACCAAAATAAAAATTTAATTACAGTTGAGGGATCAAATAAGATATTACTCATTATCTCAATTTGTCACGTCATCATCTTAACAACTAATGCCGCAGTGATCATTTTACAACAAAATCAAAAGTTCAATGATAAATTCTTAGCTGTTGAAAGTTTAATAGCAAAAACAATTCATTTTGACATGGTGTAGTGACCCGTTTATGTATTTAACCAAAAAGAATATGATTGGTAAAATTGCTATAATTAGACGTTATAACAGAAACAAAATTCCCGCTTACTCCAAATCCGTATTTCAAAAATTTAAAATCACATCCCTCCGATTCCATTTCCAAATCCCTCTCTTTCAAATATTTCCACCCCGCCATCCCAAACCCTCTTCTTTCTTTATTTACCTGTTCGCCGCCGCTCCCTCCGCTGCAAAACATGGCGGAACCCTCCTCTCGTCATTATACGTACAGTCGCAAGCAGAAATCTCTCGGCCTCCTTTGCTCCAAGTAATTCTCAATTTCAACTCTTTTTTCTTTTTCAATTCTAAGGTTTACCTTCTTTATTCTTTTCATTTTCTACGTTGCAGTTTCTTGAGCATGTATAATAAGGACGGCACTGAATTCATTGGTCTTGACGAAGCCGCTGCAAAATTAGGTCTTTTATTTTTATTTTTTAAAAAAAGTTTTACCTATGTTTTTTTATATAATTTCTTTTGTGGGGGATATTTTCAGGAGTTGAAAGACGGCGGATCTATGACATTGTTAATGTTTTGGAAAGTGTTGGGGTAATTTTCTTTTCTAATTTCTGCTCCCCTCTTTGTATTTTGATTTATGGTTTACTTTTAAATGATTTCTTTTATGCCTTAATGTGTTTAGGTTCTCACAAGAAAGGCTAAGAACAAATATACATGGAAAGGTTTTGGAGCAATTCCCATTGTTTTACAAGAACTGAAGGTAAAGTCAAAGTTCCCTTTCTCATTGTTTTTGGTTGGTTAGTCTAAAGTTGTGAAAGCTGGTTGAAAATTGAACTGTTTTTTTTTTTTTTAATTTCTTCTGCGGTTTCATTTTATGGCAGGAAGAAGGATTCAGTAGTAGTTTCAAAAAACTGGATGCTAACAACAATGCAAAGGTAAGTAAAACCGTTTTTTAACTGTTTTGTACTTTGTATTGAATGGTTTTCTTTTGATTATGAAAACCTTCTGATATGAATGGTTTCAGATCCCAGATGACGACGATGATGAAGATGATGAAGGCTTCTCCAATCCCAACACTGGGAGCCAAACTGAGACTTCAAGATCTAGCTCTGTTCTTAAGTCTTCATCCTCGAAAGTTGGTAAAATATCAATTACATCAACTTTGTTCCTTGTAATTCCCCTAAGATATTGATCATTGATTTAAATTGCGGTTGTAGTTGTGTTTTTGGTCGTGGTGTGGGTATTGTGGTTTCAGGTGTTGCTGCTACCACTATTTCCGCTATTGTAGTTGCATATCACTATTTAAATCTTTGGTCTTTGTTTTTTTTATGTCAATCTAAATGCTCTGCTCTGATATGTTGTGTAAACAATTAATGTTTAAGAGGCTGGTTTTAGTGGAATTTAACGGTGCTGCTGAAGGCATCTTATAGATTGTCATCTGATGTCTACAGATAACCGAAGGGAAAAATCCTTGGGGCTACTTACTCAGAATTTTGTCAAGCTATTTCTCTGTTCTAATGTGAGTCTTGCTCTTGCTCCCTATGAATTGCCATTGTATTACTTTGTTTCGGTTGTCGTTCTGATATTTCTAGGTAAATGCTTTTCAGGTTGAGTTGATTTCCCTTGATGAAGCAGCAAGGTTGTTGCTTGGGAATGGTCACAACACCTCAGTAATGAGAAGTATCAAACCACAACCTTTTCCACCTCATTGTGAATTTAGGAACTCAGAAATGGATAACAGATTGACTAATTTGTTGTTCATTTGATGGTTCAACAGCAAAAGTGAGGCGGTTGTACGACATTGCGAATGTGTTGTCTTCCATGAATCTTATTGAGAAGGTAAACAGAAAACTAAGAAAATCAGAAAGGGCTTAGAATCACTTAATCTTCAATCTGTTCAGCCTTGGAAGTTGGAATTGGTATAGTAACAAATTTAAGTTACAAGTGCCTTTAAGTTCTTAAATTTTAGTGAATGTTTGTGCAGACCCACACTTTAGATACACGGAAACCTGCGTTTAGGTGGTTGGGGCTGAGAGGGAAATCCGAGAAAGGATCTGCTGATGCCTTAGTTCTTAATGAGTCTAAGAGAAGGATGTTTGGAACTGATGTCACAAACATCAGTTTCAAGAAGACTAAGGTCGAATCTTCAAACGATCAGAATTCCAACCAGTGCATTAAGTTGCAAAAGCGTGAAAAAGTTGAATTTTTGGCTGATAGAAATGGTTCAGAGGATTTGAAACAAGGTTCAAAGAACTATCAATTTGGTCCTTTTGCTCCTATAAACTTGACCAAGATCAGCAACTCTGAGAATGGTGCCAAGCCGGTTCATGACTGGGAGAGTCTTGCTTCTACATACTGTCCTCAGTATCACAATCAAGGTAAGGTATAATTTAACTCTCCACTATACAGAACAGTACATTTGTTGTTTTAATCCGTCCGACGATGCATCTGTGACTGTAATTTCAACTTACAACTCTTTTAGGTGGTTGCATCATAGACTTATCTCAATTAAGTTGTTTGCATTTTCTTAGGCATTGTTACTTAGACAATGGATGCTCCTTGTCATTCAACAACAAATCTAATTTTGGTGACATGGTTTGCAGCTCTAAGAGATCTTTTCTCTCATTACATGGAAGCCTGGAAGTCATGGTGCTCGGAAGTTGCTGGGAAAAATCCGATACAACAGATGTCGTAATCCGGTTGACTGTAATTAGGAAGGCATTATTTTCCTAACCCTGAACTATCTTAGCTGTTTATTCCCTAGTTTTTACTTTTTACTCTCTTCCTGCCCTTGTCTGATGCATTCCCTTTGCACCAATTTGAGTGGCAACACACACTTGTACACAAATTTGCCCAAGCAGTCCAAGCATTGTGTCCTACACAATTATCTAAAGATCGGGCCACTTGCTATAGGGGTGTATATTTGGTTAATTCGGTCGGTGGTTGAATTGAATTAACCAAATTTTTTCTTTTCAACTGTTCATTGATCTGTATTTTTTTAAAATTATTAATTGAACCGAATAAATTTTGGTTAATTTAATTGATTTTCGAATTAATTGAAATTTGTGTAAAGTACACAAATGGTCATTGAACTATGCTAAAATGATATTTTTAGTCATTAAACTTTCAAAAGTTACAAACAATCATTAAATTTAGCGAACTATTACAAAATGATCATTATATGTTATAAATTATTGATAAATTAAAAAAAATATGATCACATTGTAATAATTTAATAAATTTAATGATCGTTTTGTACTAATTTCATAAAGTTTAATATATACTAATTTTGGTTAATTTGATTAGTTAATTGGTTTCAAATTGAATTAAATGATAATTGAAATTTTAAAAAAAATCAGCTATTAATTGATCATACCTAAAATTAACTGGCCAAGTAACCGGAAAAAATCGTTTTGGTTGGTTAATTTGGTTAAAATTGAATAATGCTCATCCCCATTTGCCTAATTTCAAAATAGTGAAGAATTTAGATAAAAACGAGGCTAAAAAAATTGGTTCGGACTTAGCCTAAATATTATAAAATTATCATCAAACTTTCAAAAGTTATATATAAAATTTTGTTAGAGGGTGATGCAATAGTTAATTTTTTTTTTGTATAATAGCATTATACCAATTTAATCTTTCATACTTATACATTCAATCAATTTATTTTTATTCAAAAAATCAATAAATTTAGCTCTTATTTATTATTATTATTTTTAATTAGGATTAAGTTGATCGAATGCGCTAATGTGGATGATTAGATGTGCTATTATATATAAAAAAATTAACTGCCATGTCATCCATTGGGGTTGGTGTCGATATGACCTTTATACTTTCAATTTTGACAAATATACCACTAAATTATTTAATTAATTCCAATTAGGCCACCGGCCGTTAAATAGAATATGTATAATTACACATTTGGTCCCGTTATTTAGATATTTTTATTTAATTTAATAAATTTATTTTCCTCCTCGAATTAGGTGATGACATGTGTCACCTAATTGGAGTACAACAAATTAAAGTATATAACATTATCAAAAACAATTTCAAGCTTTCCTCGAATGGGAGCCAACTTGCAGCTTCCTTCGACCCCACCATCTGCCCTTCAATTCCAAACTATCGTGAACAACTTGAAGGATCGTTTAAAGATGCATATAATTTCTTGGCTTTTTATTGTGAGAAGATAAAAAAGAGTAACCCAACCAGTATTGTCACCTTTAATACCAAGGATGACTGGAGCTTCCATCGACTATTTGCCTCATTTCATGCCTCGATAACTGGTTTTTTACAAGGTTGTTTGTCCTGCAAGATGGCTAACAGACAATGGCTCTTTTGACATACTGGAATAAGAAAGCATTCTATTCGTATATTTTTCATTTTTTTTGGATTATTTATTTGTTTTACTTCGTATAGGTGAATAGCACAAAATAATATCACTGGACCCATTCCAAAGGAGCTTGCGAATTGCAAGAAGCTATATATGCTGTAAGAATTGAAGGAACTCTTTGTAAGTTCTAACTTTCTTTATTTCTTTGCAGGGAAAGTAGATGACTGTGTTTACTGGTTACCCTTCAAATTAAAACAACATTTGGTCTATGAATTTGGCAGATACATTAACAATTGCGGGTCTACTAAACAACATTTGCTAACCTTATAGAACTGCCAACAATGTATGAAAGACCCTTCTCTATGCTTATTACCTTTTTGTTATACACAGCTTGAAACTATTTTTGATACTGCCATATACATTAATTTGTATTGTATGTCACAAAGTTGCTATTGGCTCAGTGGCAAAGGTATACCACTCTCTCCAAGCTTAAAACTATTTGCCAAAATTGAAAGTATATTGGTCATATCAACACCAACTTTGTAATGAGTGTATTGAAAATATGAAGAAATAATTAGGAGGAAACCTTTATAACCCTATCTTTTACCGACTAAGATAGAATCACTCTAGTTTTTTGTCTAAGGCTAAATTAGAACATCTCCTTTTACAAGGATTTGTTTGGTACACTAAGTACATCACTAGGTGGGTGTTTACATGAATTGAAGCTCACAAGAGTTACAAAGATTTATAATTTAAGCACTCTCTAAACTATGTACAAGAGAAATGAAGAAATAAGATTTAGACTTAAATTCTCTTGATCATCTTGCTTGAATATGTTCTCTAACCATCTTCAAGTTTGGTAAAGGTTTCGAAACCTTCGCTAAGGTTTCAATTCCAGGCCATTCTGCCTGAAAGGTTTCGAAACCTTTGCTAAGGTTTCAATTCCAGGCCATTTTGCCTGAAAGGTTTCGAAACCTTATAGTGTATGTTTCAAAACTTTTACTTAAAAAACCCAATTTTAGCTAATTGTTGACTTTTAAATGTATATTCGATATATGTGCAAAGTCAAAACATTTTAAACATATTTTTCAACTTTTGAGGACTTTAGAATTATTTTTGAAATCTTTAAACCTTATCTACCACCGAAGCATAATATATATCGGTCGGAAGTTGTTGTGCTCAAGTCCTTTGGATGAAACAACAACTTCTAAACTATGGAATTGATGTAGGTATCATACCCCTTAAATGTGACAACACTAGTGCCCATATGTCTCACTAAGAATCTAATCCAACATTCTAGAAAAAAAGCATATAGAGATAAGACACAATTTCATTAGGGACCATGTCCTAAAAAATGATGTTGTTTTAGAGTATGTTGATACCTCAAACCAACTAGCAGACATCTTTACAAGACCATTAGACAAAGAACGTTTTTGGACTCTTATGAGAGAATTAGGTCTAACAAGCCTGTCTTGACCTTTTAGAACCCTTAAGTGTAAAAAATTTGCTTGAATTTGAATGATGATCATGTTTATGTAATTTTGCTTCTTGATGCATCTATGCTTGTTGCTAGGGGTATGTATCTGTTTTAATCCATAAATGTTGTTCATTTATCATATACATGTATTTAGGATCGATTACAATCTAATTTTTGAAGTCAAGTCTGTTCAAAAATGTATTTTTGGCAAATGGGTACCGATATGGGTAACCGCGTGTCGGTACGTGTTCACGAGAGTTTCGATACAGGTAACATTGTACCGGTACAGGTGTTCACAAATGATTCGGTACAAGTAAAATTGTACTGGTACACTTTGTCGAGTCGATACCGATACGACTTTTAGCGTACCGGTACACGTTGACGCTGAAGTGTTTAAATGTCATTAAATAAAGGTTTCCATCTTTAATTAAAACACAACCACTTTTTCTTCAAAACCGTAGTCGAACTTGGCTATAAAAACCCACCAAAACCTTTTGATTTCTCACACAATTCTTCAAATCTTTTGAGGGTTTTTACTTTTCAAATAAAGTCTGAGCTTTGTCATCAATTTTGTGCATCATCATCTCCCCATTCATTCCAAATTCCATATTCAAGGTATAAACTCCTTTTCTTATTTTTTTCAAATTCGTTTCAATTTTTACATTGTTTTTAATTGGTTTTTGTATATACTCTGTGTATATTGTATGGGTTTTAAAGTTTTTACAAAAATTCTTTCAAAATTGAAATTTTTTTATTCGAATATAAAAATATAACATATATCTGGATAAACTATTTTTCGAATTTTTTTACCAAAAATTCTTTTTATACTTATATATGTTTTTCAACTATATTCTATATTTTTTAACAAACACCTTGAAATTTGGATTTCTTATTGGATCGAATATGGCGATTTATGCATACATTATTTTTCCTTGGTTTTGATCTCAGGTTATGTCTCTAAGAAACATATGAGAAAGGATATTGCATCCTCCTCTAACTCCGAGTCCAATGGTACTAAACCAAATTTGTCCTATATCTTGCAACATGGTACTAATGAGCTCGGTTTCACTCGAGCGATGGATCGTTTCAAAGTTTTCCAAAACTGCAAAATTCGTTGTGAGCGCAAGGTTTCTATCCCCTACTTGACTTCCCTTGAATTTAACTTTCGTTATCTTGAGTTACTTACCCAATGGAAGTTCATGCCTTTTCTAAGTATACTCGGGGTCTTTTATAAAAACCTTGTTTTGATCTTTTATTCTAATGCTCGATGTGTTGTGGACAAAGCTAAAAATGATGTTATAGCCATTAAGTCTTACCTTATGGGCAACACTTTTCGACTTGACTCTAAGGTTATAGCTAATTGTTTGGGGGGTGAGGATATTGGTATAGATGATGAACACTCTTTAGGAAACATTCAACTCGGCTCCGTCTCCACCATTGATGCTCATGATCGTTTCCTTCATTTTCTTATCACTTGGTGGTTCCGTCCATCCGATGGTAAATGGTCCACTATTCGTCAAGTTGATAGTTTTTGGATCCGATGCTTTCAGGAAAGAAAGCGCCCAAAGTTTGCTCAGATTATGTTTGCGGAGATCGTCTATCTTTTTTCAGAACCAACATTTGACCTTTGTCTCATCCTTCACCTATGGCACAACCTTGAGTTTCATCTTTCACAAGCTTGGGATTGATTGCTCGTATGATATTGAAGTGTCTCTCATCGATCCTATTGACAACAAATCCCTTCGCAAGGCTAAATTCACTTGGTATAACAATCAATGGGTTCGAAATGTGAATCTTCCTCAACATGTTCAACCCGAAGAAGAAGAGAATGCTCCTGTAATGCCTCCTCCGGTTGCTCCTCAACCGCCTTCTTTTGATGCTCTTATGACCTACCTTGATGTGAAGTTTAATTCGTTGAGCGCGAGCATGAATGTCAGTTTCTCATCCATGGACACTCGTCTCACGGCTATGGATGCTATAATCACTTCTATGGAGGCCACCCAAGCCTCAATGGATATGACTCTTATCGCCTTTCATGGAGAGTGGTGTGGGCATACCTTTGGTAATGATGCCATGGAAGATAAAGATGACGATAAAGATGATGATGGAGGCGAAGATGACGCTCTTTAGACCTTTGCATCTCATTCCATATCATCTCTTAGGATTTTCCTTTTTATGCATCTATCTATGTTATTTCCCTTTTTAGGACCTATGCTTTGCACTATGTTTTTAGGATTTGGGTTTAGACTTCTATTTGCTTTGACCTTTTATGCTTTCAGTGTTTGATAAAATTTATGTTGCTTAATGTTGCTTTGCATTGTTTATATTATTCCCTACATTGATTTTGATTTAACAAAAATGGGAGATGTATAAAGAGCTCTAAATTTTTTCAAAGATGTATCTTTTAGCCTTAAAGTAAGGGGGAAAAATTTTAAAAATTTATTTGAGTTTTGTAATATCAAAAAGGGGAGAATGTAAAATCAAAATTAATTTTGATATAATAATTTTTTCTTCAATGATTTAATTGCAAAATGAAATAAATTTTTAAATACTAAAAAACTCACAAAATGACAAGGATTCGAACTTTAAGTATTTTTAAATCAAAAGCCAACTATCTAAAATATTTTCTAAGTATTTTTGAACTTAAACTTTTGAAATTTGTCCAGGCGTACCGATACGGTCACACTCGTATAGATACGGTTTTTGGCTATTGAAAACGTCAAGAAAAGTGTACTGATACGCTCCCTGCCATATCGATATGGTTTTTAGACTCGATGTAATCCCAGATTCTAAAAACTACTTACCGTACTGATACACTCCTCTGCGTACCGATACGAGTTGGTGAATTTTGAAAAATATTGGCATTTAATTGTTGACCGTTGCCTTGTCAGATTATTAGAACCAAACACTTTGAAAGTTGGTTAACAATACCAATACGCTTAACTATTGTACCGATACACTTTTTGGTTAACTAACTCTCCAGATTCCAGTGAGAAAAATTGGTACTGATACGCATTATGTTGTACTGATCCCCTATATAAAATATGGTTTTCATACCGATACGCCTTGTAACACCCCAAAAATTACCCAATTCAAAAACCCTAAATTTTTAAAATCCCTAATTGAAAAACCTAGCATTTGGGATGTAACACCCGGATTCCGGGGTCGGGTGAAAATAATATTTAAATAATGTTTCGGGTTACCCTTTTTGTCTTAAAAATTGATTTCATATGTTGGATCAATTTTGAAATTAAATTAGAACCAAAATCTCATGGATTTTAGGATTTTTGGTGATAGCCAGTCATTAATGGCAAAGTGGTAATTATTTGGAACTTTTAAAATAAACAGTCTCTTTTGTCAAACACTCTACTATTCATCTTCTTCTTCTCTCCTCTTCCATCCTTTTCCAACATCAAAAACCCCTTCCCCTTAAGGTTACTATTCCATCCCATATCTTGCCCATTGTTGAAGGTTTTGCAAAGGTAACTTCGTTTTTGACTTGTCCTCGTTGTTCTCTTCAAGTTAATAACTTTAGTTTTCATTTTTGTCCATGATTTTGAAATTTGAAGTTTTGGGGTTTTTGATTAAAAATGCTATCTTTATTGTCTTTAACTAAAGATTTTGATTTGTTAATGATATGTGAGTTGTTTACTGGCTATGAGGTCCAACATAGTAGATTTTTACATGGTTTTATGGAGTTTCCCGAATTTGGGTTTTTGAGGGGTTTTTGGAGGGTTTTAGGTTGAGTTTTGGGGGGGTGTTAAAAGTGGAAAATTGATGGTTGATGGTTAGGCTATATGTAAGGGTTGATTTGGAGGCTTTTGGGAGTAATTTAAGTGTTGGAATCATTGGATTTAGGTTGTGCTTAGGGGCTGCTCTGGAATGTGGAAATTGAGTTTTGTTTTTAGTTGAAATCATGTGTTTTGTGCTTGGTTTGTGTTTCGGGTCGACTACATTGAATTGTGGACTGATTTGAGGTTGTTTTGATTGTGTTGGGATGATTAGAAGCAAAGAATTTAGTTGGTGAAGCTTCGGGGACGAATTCGGAGATTTTGGAGACTTGAGCGTGGTTTTCGGCTCTCATTTGGGTAGCAACGGTGAGTAGAAACGTTAACCTTTGATTTGTTTTCGAAATATAACTTTTGAGGGTTTGGGTGGGACCTTGAGGGTTCACCTAAACCCGAGTGTAAATTACTACTCCTACATCTTTGTTAAGTGTTGATGAATGGTTGAATGATGTGGTTTTGTACATCTCGAGTTGGTTACATTGTTGTTGTTGTGTAGTCGTGTAGAAGTCGAGCCTCATGTGATGGTTGTCAAAACTACGGTGATGGGTGGTCCCATCGGTAGTGACTAGTAGTAGAGTAAGGTGATGAGTGGTCACATCGGAAAACTTCAAGTCGAACGGTGATGTGTGGTCCCACCGTGTGTATGTTGGTTGTGCATGTGCAAGCCATGTATAGTCTTGTTGTGATAGTCCTTCGTGCATTCATTGATTTTTGTTAATTATGAAAAGTGTTTTGAAAACTGCATGCTTGTTGAATTGTAGAGCTTCTCTCACTAAGCTAGTTAGCTTACGCTCTCTTTTGTTTCCAACATGCAGATCATTAGAGTTCGGGAGGCAAGTGGGCAAGGGATGAGCTTTTGGAGTTCTCAAATTAGCTCAAGTATGATTTACGTATTTGTAATAATGCCTAGACGATGGGGGTGTAGACTTGTAGGAGTTGGTGTCAAACTCCTTAGATGATTTGTGTTTAGTTGAGCATGCTAAATTGTTGATGTTATGTTTGGATGTGTTATGTTTTATGTCGTGGATTGAGAACCATGCTTAATTGTTGCTTAATTGTAGGTGTTTACGAGTCTATGGACTTGACCTATGAATGCTTATGTATGGATGTTTAAAGCATGAAACTTTATAGATGCTAAGTATGCCTCATTTTGAGTAAATGCATGAATCCTTTGAATGTATGGTTCTTGTTAGTTTCGAATGCCTCATATGCTTAATCTTGGTTGATAAATGTCGTATGTATGCTTGCTTGTGCCTAGGCGAGTCTTAAATTGCATCTAGAGTTGCGGTTTGGAGTCCTTAGCTGTAATTTTGAGTATTGCAGTGCAGGGCGTATCGGTACGCCCAAGGGCCGTATCGATACGGTCTTGCACTTAGGGGCTCTGTTTAAGCCTAGCATACCGATACGCGTAGATGTATCGATATGCCAAAGCCTTACTGGAAATTTGAGATTTTGACGTATCGGTACGGGTCTAGGGTGTATCGGTACGGTCTTGTATCGTTGATCGTGAGAAGTTGACTAGTAAGGGCGTATCTGTACGGTCAGCATGTGTATCGATACGGTCTCCCTACGTTGACTATGGGTTGTTGACCTAGTCAAGGTGTATCGATACCCTCTTCAAGAGTATCGATACAGCCTGTTGAATAACTTAAAATTGACTATTTTCTTTTGTTTACTTGGTTGTTCGCATCGCTTGGTGTCCTTCCGCTGTTGTGCCATGTATAGGATGTATGAATGCCTTTAGACAAGATAAAAATAGAAAGAAATTTTCCTAGGGTTGCTAACCGAAGTGGGGCCCTAGCGGGTTTCATTTCGATTTTCCCCGTGTAGCCTACTCGGACCGGTCAGTCGTCCAGACCGGGACGAGGGGGTTACAT
The DNA here is from genome assembly GCA_030270665.1 of Hibiscus trionum. Lineage (NCBI taxonomy): Eukaryota > Viridiplantae > Streptophyta > Magnoliopsida > Malvales > Malvaceae > Hibiscus > Hibiscus trionum. The sequence goes on along the minus strand of BSYR01000027.1, from coordinate 10,714,355 downwards.
TTAGTGGTATCAAAGCCTGAGGTTTCTGAGACCTCAGGCAAGTAAGCGAGGTAAGTTAATGTGTTATGTGTTGTTGTAACTCGGTGAGTGTTTTGCCATGTATGCTTGAAATTTGTTGCTAGCACGGTGTATGAATGCATGCTGTAATGACCTTGTTGTTGTTTGAGAGTTGGTCCAATGTCCCCATTGTTAGGCGTTGTTGTAAAAATAAAAAGAAAGTGGTTTTGGTTTGACGAGCTTGAGAACCGGAGTCCTTGCCCTTTTGCTAACCTAACGTTTTCCTTGTTTGTTGTGTGTTTATTGTTTTAGATCTTATTTTGCTATGGTGTGACCGAGGGACGACCTAGAGCGGGTGACCAGACACCTAAGGATGTGCCTCCTTCTCCTTATGCTCCTGATGGTAATGGGGTAAATACTGGAGGTGATGGTAATGGGCCTCAAGTTGATGCAGATGTGGGAGGTAACGACGCTCAAGCGGGCATGGGTCAGGCAGGAGCAGATGTGGCCCATTTTATTCAGACCATAGCCGGAGCTTTTCAGACAGCTTTGGCCAGTATGCAAGCTGTAGCACCACCTCAGGGTGCGGGGACAGGATTACCCCTAGAGAGGTTTCGTAACTTGGGAGCAGTTGAGTTTCGTGGGTTAACTTCCGAGGGTTCAGAGGGGTGGCTTGAGAGCACTACTCGTATCTTGGATCAGATGGAGTGTTTAGACGCCTGTAAGTTGGGTTGCATTGTCTCCTTGCTTCAGGGGACGCTTATACTTGGTGGACTACTGTTACCTCTGGTATGGCCGAGGCAAATGTCACATGGGAGTTCTTCAGAAATGCCTTCAAGAGGAAGTATCTTGGAGTCCGGTACTTAGATGAAAGGAAGAGAGAGTTTATGGCTTTGGTTCAAGGTAATAGGACCGTGTCTGAATACGAGGTTCAGTTTGTGAGATTGAGCCAGTATGCACCTGAGTTGGTTCCTAGTGAGAAGGAACGGTGTGACCGCTTCAGGTATGGGTTGACTACAGATGTGAAGACCTACATGCTTGCCTCCGACTACAATGAGTTCGATGTCTTGGTCTCTAGGGCCAAGGATATAGAGCAGAACCTAGGCTCTAGAGCACGTGCTAGTGGGTCCGATTCCGGAAAGAGACATGCGAATTGGGATAGAGACCAGGCCAATAGGCATATGCATAGAAGGTACCACCCGGATTCGAGGCATAGGGGTGGTAACTATGGTCAGGGCCATCAGGGCCAAGGAGCTGTTATGCACACACCAGAGTGCAATAGATGTGGGAGACGCCATCAGGGCGAGTGTGCGGGAACCTTTGGGCCTTGTTGGAACTGTGGATCTCGAGACCACATGAGGCGTAACTGTCCACACCCGGTTGGGGGCGGACCGGCTCGAGCTAGGGGCTTTAAGCATCATAGAGGCCGTGGGCGCAGTCGCGGAAACTTTCAGCCAAGGAATGAGGGTTAGAGGAACTTGGCTCATGTTGTAGCAGTCCAGCCCGAGGGAGGAGGACCGACTAGGGTGTACGCTCAGCGAGAGGCTGGGAATGAAACTGATGTTATTGCAGGTAATTTCTCATTACAGTCTTTGAGTTTGCTTTCTTTGATAGATTCGGAGTCAACACATTCGTACATTTTGGGTGAGCACACAAGGTCATTAGGGTTACCATGTGATTGGTTAGAGGTAGGTGTAAACGTCACTAGCTCTTTTGGTGATACAGTGGTAGTTAGGAAAGTGTATAAGAGGTGTCCCTTGATGGTTCAAGGCCACGTATTTCTGGTCGATATGATGGAGTTACCCTTTTACGGTTTTGATGTGATATTGGGCATGGATTGGCTTGTTGAGCATAGAGCTAGGGTTGACTTTGAGACCAAGAGAGTCTCTTTGAGGCTTACCGATGACTTTGAGGTTGTGGTAGTTGGTGAGAATGTCAGGTTCTTATCCAATGTGGTTTCGGCTTTGGAAGCTTAGAGGTTGTTGAGTTCGGGGTGTCAGGCTTATTTGGCTTATGTAATGAATCTGGATATGAGTGAGGTGAGACCTCAGGACATCAGAACAGTATGTGGTTTTCCGAGTGTTTTTCCGGAAGAGTTGTCGGGTTTGCCTCCAGACAGAGCATTTGAGTTTGCTATTGAGACGTATTCTGATTCTGCACCAGTGTCGATTGCTTCGTATAGAATGGCACCGAAAGAGTTGAAAGAGTTGAAGACACAGCTTCAGAAGTTGACTGATAGAGGCTTCATTAGGCCTAGCATTTCTCCATGGGGTGCTCCGGTCTTGTTTGTGAAAAAGAAAGATGGTAGCATGAGGATGTGTATAGATTATAGGCAGTTGAATAAGGTGACAATGAAGAACAAATATCCTTTGCCTAGGATAGATGACTTGCTAGACTAGTTGAGAGGTGCTTCTGTGTTTTCGAAGATTGACTTGAGGTCCGGGTACTACCAGTTGAAGGTAAAGGATGTGGACATACCGAAGACGGCTTTTCGTACATGTTATGGGCACTACGAGTTTTTGGTGATGCCTTTTGGGTTGACTAACGCTCCAGCAGCCTTCATGGATATGATGAACCGTGTATTTCATGAGTTCTTGGACAGGTTTGTGGTAGTGTTCATAGACGGCATCCTAGTATACTCTAGGACTAAAGAGGAGCATGATGGGCATTTGCGGTTAGTACTTCAGACCCTACTAGAGAATCAGTTGTATGCCAAGCTAAGCAAATGTGAGTTTTGGATTAGGGAGGTAGTCTTCCTAGGTCACGTGATCTCGGCTAGTGAGATTAGTGCGGATCCCAAGAAGATAAAAGCTATAGTGAATTGGAAACAACCGAAGTTAGTGACAGAAATCCGCAGTTTCCTAGGTTTGGCGGGATACTATAGAAGGTTTGTTGAGGGGTTTTCTAGAATAACAGCTCCTTTGACTAAGTTGCTATAGAAGAATGTTTTGTATGAGTGATCAGATGTAAGACAAGAAGCGTTTGAGAAATTGAAGAAAGCTTTGACCGAAGCCCCTATCTTGATTCAGCCTGAACCGGGGAGAGAATTTGTGATTTATAGTGATGCATCCTACGTAGGGCTAGGTTGTGTGCTTATGCAAGAAGGTAAGGTGGTAGCATATGCTTCGCGACAGTTGAAAGTTCATGAGAAGAATTACCCCACCCATGACATAGAGCTAGCCGCAATGGTGTTCGCATTGAAGATTTGGAGACACCATCTTTATGGTGAGAAGTGCACCGTGTATACCGACCACAAGAGTTTGAAATATTTGATGTCTTAGAGGGAGTTGAACCTCAGGCAACGTAGGTGGTTAGAGCTTCTTAAGGATTATGACCTCACTATAGAGTACCATCCGGGTAAGGCAAACGTAGTGGCCGATGCCTTGAGTAGAAAAGTGGTCGTTGAGTTACGAGCTATGTTTGCGAGGTTGAGTGTGTCTAAGGATGGTGGGTTGATAGCCGAGCTTCAGGTTAAACTTTCCTTAGTTCAGTTAATTCGAGAGAAGCAGTTGCGAGATGAGTCTTTGGTACCTCACGTGCAAGACGTAGCCGAAGATAGGCCTACCGAGTATTGTTTTGGTGAGAACGAGATCTTATGTTACAAGGATAGGATAGTGGTTCCGGAGGATGCCGAGTTGAGGCGTACGATCTTGAATGAAGCTCATAATAGTCCATTTTCTATGCATCTGGGTAGCACTAAGATGTATCGAGGGTTAAAAGAAGAGTACTATTGGGTTGGTTTGAAGAAGGACATGGCCGAGTTTGTCAGTAGGTGTATGGTTTGTCAGAGGGTCAAGGTCGAGCATCAGTTCCCCTCAGGATTGTTATAGCCGTTGAAGATTCCGGAATGAAAGTGGGAACATATCACCGTGTACTTTGTGTCGGGGCTACTGTTGACTCCTTCGAAGAAGAATTCAGTGTGGCTGATTGTGGACAGGTTTACTAAGTGTGCCCACTTCATACCAGTTCACACCACCTATACTTTAGACAAGTTGGCCGATCTGTATATCTGTGAGATAGTGAGACTGCATGGGGTACCAAAATCGATTGTGTCAGACCGAGATCTGAAGTTTACGGCTAGATTTTAGGAGTGTTTGCATCGAGCCTTGGGTACTTGGTTGAACTTCAGCACTTCGTATCATCCGCAGTCAGATGGTCAGTCTGAGAGAGTGATTTAGGTGTTGGAAGATATGTTGAGATGTTGTATCATTGATTTTTAGGGGTCGTGGGAGAAACATCTACCGTTAGTGGAGTTTGCATACAACAACAGTTTTCAGTCGAGTATTCAGATGGCTCCTTATGAGGCCTTGTATGGTAGGAAGTTTAGAACTCCGGTTTGTTGGGCCGAGGCCGGACAGAAGCTTGTACCGATGCCCGATTTGCTTAAGGGCACCACCGAGAAGGTAAAGTTGATATGTGATCGTCTGAAGGCAGCTTCAGATCGACAGAAGTCTTATGCCGACATAAAGAGTAAAGAGGTAGAGTATTCCGTGTGAGATAAAGTGTTTTTGAAAGTCTCATCTTGGAAGAACGTGATGAGGTTTGGGAGGAAGGGAAAGTTAAGCCCAAGATTCATTTGACCTTATGAGGTAGTTGAGAGGATTGGTCCCATTGCATATAGATTGAGGCTCCCGACTGAACTAGAGAAGATTCATGATGTCTTTCATGTGTCGATGCTTAGGAGGTATAGATTGGATGTGTCCCAGGTAATGCCCGTAGAAGAGATTGATCTGAATTCAGACTTGTCTTGCAACGAAGAACCAGTTGAGATACTTGCTTCTGATAGCAAGGTGTTGCGTGGCAAGACCATAAAGTTGGTCAAGGTGTTATGGAGACATAGAGGTGTGGAAGAGGCCACGTGGGAAAGGAAATCTGACATACTTGAACAGTTTTCGTACTTGTTTCTGTCAGGTAATTTCGGGGACAAAATTCCTTAAATGGGGGAGAGTTGTAACACCCGGATTCGGGGGTCGAGTGAAAATAATATTTAAATAATGTTTCGGGTTACCCTTTTTGTCTTAAAAATTCATTTTATATGTTGGATCAATTTTGAAATTAAATTTGAACCCAAATCACATGGATTTTAGGATTTTTGGTGATAGCCATTCATTAATGGAAAAGTGGTAATTATTTGGAACTTTTAAAATAAACACTATATTTTGTCAAACACTATATTATTCATCTTCTTCTTCTATTCTCTTCCATCCTTTTCCAACGTCAAAAACCCCTTCCCCTTAAGGTTACTATTCCATCTCATATCTTGCCCATTGTTGAAGGTTTTGCAAAGGTAACTTCGTTTTTGACCTGTCCTCGTTGTTCTCTTCAAGTTAATACCTTTAGTTTTCATTTTTGTCCATGATTTTGAAATTTGAAGTTTTGGGGTTTTTGATTAAAAATGCTATCTTTATTGTCTTTAACTAAGAATTTTGATTCGTTAATGATATGTGAGTTGTTTACTGGCTATGAGGTCCAACATAGTAGATTTTTACATGGTTTTATAGAGTTTCCCAAATTTGGGTTTTTGAGGGGTTTTTGGAGGGTTTTAGGTTGAGTTTTGGGGGGTGTTAAAAGTGGAAAATTGATGGTTGATGGTTAGGCTATATGTAAGGGTTGATTTGGAGGCTTTTGGGAGTAATTTAAGTGTTGGAATCATTGGATTTAGGTTGTGCTTAGGGGCTGCTCGGGAATGTGGAAATTGGGTTTTGTTTTTAGTTGAAATCATGTGTTTTGTGCTTGGTTTGTGTTCCGGGTCGACTACATTGAATTGTGGACTGATTTGAGGTTGTTTTGATTGTTTTGGGATGATTAGAAGCAAAGAATTTAGTTGGTGAAGCTTTGGGGACGAATCTAGAGATTTTGGAGACTTCAACGTGGTTTTCGGCTCTCATTTGGGTAGCAACGGTGAGTAGAAACGTTAACCTTTGATTTGTTTTCGAAACGAAACTCTTGGGGGTTTGGGTGGGACCTCGAGGATTCACCTAAACCTGAGTGTAAGTTACTACTCCTACATCTTTGTTAAGTGTTGATGAATGGATGAATGATGTGGTTTTGTTCATCTCGAGTTGGTTACATTGTTGTTGTTGTGTAGTCGTGTAGAAGTCGAGCCTCACATGATGGTTGTCAAAACTACGGTGACGAGTGGTCCCACCGGTAGTGACTAGTAGTAGAGTAAGGTGATGAGTGTTCCCATCGGAAAACTACTAGTCGAACGGTGATGTGTGGTCCCACCGTGTGTATGTTGGTTGTGCATGTGCAAGCCATGTGTAGTCTTGTTGTGATAGTCCTTCGTGCATTCATTGATTTTTGTTAATTATGAAAAGTGTTTTGAAAACTGCATGCTTGTTGAATTGTAGAGCTTCTCTCACTAAGCTAGTTAGCTTACGCTCTCTTTTGTTTCCAACATGCAGATCGTTAGAGTTCGGGAGGCAACTGGGCAAGGGATGAGCTTTTGGAGTTCTCAAATTAGCTCAAGTATGATTTAAGTATTTGTAATAATGCCTAGACGATAGGGGTGTAGACTTGTAGGAGTTGGTGTCAAACTCCTTAGATGATTTGTGTTTAGTTGAGCATGCTAAATTGTTGATGTTATGTTTGGATGTGTTATGTTTTATGTCGTGGATTGAGAACCATGCTTAATTGTTGCTTAATTGTAGGTGTTTACGAGTCTATGAACTTGACCTATGAATGCTTATGTATGGATGTTTAAAGCATGAAACCTTATAGATGCTAAGTATGCCTCATTTTGAGTAAATGCATGAATCCTTTGAATGTATGGTTCTTGTTAGATTCGAATGCCTCATATGCAGAATCTTGGTCGATAAATGTCGTATGTATGCTTGCTTGTGCCTAGGCGAGTCTTAAATTGCATCTAGAGTTGTGGTTTGGAGTCCTTAGCTGCAATTTTGAGTATTGCAGTGCAGGGCGTATCGGTACGCCCAAAGGCCGTATCGATACGCCAAAACCTCACTGGAAATCTGAGATTTTGATGAGATTTTGGCATATCGGTACAGGTCTAGGGTGTATCGGTACGGTCTTGTATCGTTGACCGTGAGAAGTTGACTAGTAAGGGCGTATCGGTACGGTCAACATGTGTACCGATACGGTCTCCCTACATTGACTATGGGTTGTTGACCTGTTGAAGGTGTATCGATACCCTCTTCAAGTGTATCGATACGACCTGCTGATTAACTTAAAATGGACTCTTTTCTTTTGTTTACTTTGTTGTTCGCATCCCTTGGTGTCCTTCCGCTGTTGTGCCACGTATAGGATGTATGAATGCCTTTAGACAAGATAAAAATAGAAAGAAATTTTCCTAGGGTTGCTAACCAAAGTGGGGCCCTAGTGGGTTTCATTTCGGTTTTTCCCCGTGTAGCCTACTCGGACCGGTCAGTCGTCCAGACTGGGAAGAGGGGGTTACATTTGGGAATTTCATCTAAAAACCTAATTGGGAAATTTGAGAATTGTTTTATCCTAAAATGAATTTAATGACCAAAATGATGTAAAGGAAAAGTTTTGTGCTCAGTCCGCGAACCCTAGAAAAAAAACTAGGTTGTGCCTCGTAATTTACCCTTTTGGTATGAGTATTTAAACTCATTTTTGCAACCCTAGAACGTATCTTCAAACATCATTTTGAATTGCAGCCGCATACCCTTTCCTCGCTTTATTTTTTCCCTTCAAAATAACGCCTTTCCTCACCCCTTCTTCCGTTCATGCTCCGATCTAGCCAAGCCACCATTCGATCAAAGTTTCGAGACCAGTTTTGTGCTTCCCTTCTCCGTCCGATCAGAACCCAACCATTCGGATCTTCTCTTTTCGTTATCGTTTGCCTCTGTTCTTCTTCATCAATGTTTTATGGGTAAGCTTTCTTCTAGTGTGATTTATTTCATATTGTTTGTTGGTGGGTGTTGTTATGTTGAGTTCTGAAACCTTTGCGTTCTCTTCGTGATTGTGTTCGCGCCGCCGAGCACGTTCAAGACTGGTGTCGCAGTTGTCAATATGTAACCAAGGCCGTCGTCGTCACCACTTTGTCTCCAACAATCAGCGTCGCCACCATTGTACATCTGTACCACCACCGTGCAATGAGCCATTGTTGTCGCCACTTGTTTATGTCATCCTTGTCGGAGCAGTGACGCCGTCAATCTCTAACCCCGCCACCGACTTTGGGTTATGTAAACCCTAGAAGCTTTTGCAAGCTAGTGTGAAAGATTGAGTTAGGTTGTGTTGTGTATCAATGTGAGCTGGGTTGAGCCCAGGCCAGGAGCCCTAATGGGTATGATTTGGTGTAAAGCTTGGTCATGGAGCCCTTGTGTTATGACAAATTGTGAAAGGCCCAGATTTGTGAGCCCAAACCAAATGAACCAAGTAACCTGATTTGGACTGAACCAAACTTCTGAATTGAAACCGTGTTGGACCAGAACTAAAAATTTGAGTAAACCAGATTGAACCGGTTTTGAACCGCGTCTAACCGAACCGTCGGGTTGAACCGAATCAGATTTGTGAGCAATGAACCAAACCGGTCCGGACCCGTTAGACTTACTCGGACCGTTGACCCGAACCTGTTTGACCGTTGACCCATTTGACTAGTTTGACAGTTTACCCCTTTGACTAGTTTGACTGTTGACCCCTTTGACTAGTTTGACCGTTGACCCGTTTGACTAGATTTGACCGTTAACCCGTTTGACCAGGGTTGACCATTGACTAGTTGCCTTTGACCAGAGTTGACCAAGAGTTGACTTTTTCTAAAAAGCCTTAATTTTTACCTTTCTCGACATCCTGAGTCCGTATCTGTTGCCCGTTTTGTCTAATTCGAATCCGAAAGCTTCGTTTTGCAAATTTTAATTAATTATTACTTGAAATTTGATAAGTTATGGATTTTAGAATATGATTCGGAATATTCTCGTGTTCAGGTATTGACACTGAGGCTGACGAGTTACCTCATCCTATTCAGAGCAACCGTATATGTTCTTCGAAATCTTTCCATGAGTATACCTTCGGATTAGTCTTATGTTTTATAGTTTGTGGCTTAGTGATAGAAATATTTATTAATGTAGAGTTATCATCGTAGGTTCTTTCTTGGCTAGATCTGAGTGTGAGGTCACATTTCTCGACATTAGAGCTTTTGTTGCTTAAAGGTGTGTCTCTTCTTGTGCTATAAATTTATGTTTTTCTTTGGTGCTTTAAATAAATATCTTTATAAACTTTGTGTGCATTATTCTATTGTGATAGATGAAAGGTTTCAGACATCATGCATAACATATCGATTGAGTTTTAACTAAAAATCGGATTTATCAATTATGAGATATCAGATTTCCAAAATATGAAACTTTGGGTTTACAGATTTATGCAACTTGAATTTTTAACAATTCATGTTTCGAATGAAATTCGGATTTTAAAATCAGCCTCATATCATTGGGTGTACATGGATTGGGATTTGTTCGAGGAAGTTCAATGGTTTCGTCCTTCGGGTTGAATTCCACTTCAGATCAGTGGTTCCGCCCTTCGGGCTGACTTCCACTTCGGATGGTGACGATGAAGAGAGTAGGTTCAAGGGAACCTTACTCTTCGAGCAATGTATCAGAGATTAGGTATTGAGTTTTCATGAGCATCGAACATATCATTATGATTCAAATTTAATGTGTTTTCAAAAATATTTATCAGAAAAATAAAAATAATATTTGCTTGTGATTGCTTGCACTTTAGAGACACACTAAGCTCTTTAGCTTACACCCCATAGTTTCTTATTTCAGATATCCTCAGACTTTTTAGGCGACTTGGTACTTGGAGCTTCTCGCATTTTACTCGGATATTTTTTATAAATCAGTACGAACACTCTTTTGATTATTTCAGACTATGGTTTAGCATGTTTTGAGATATTATGTAATTCAGATATTGTGATTGTTTATAATTTGGGTTTTATTCGATACATGTATTATAAAGTTATTTTCAATTATTTAATCAAGTTATCGGAATAAAGTTATTCGACTCCGTTTTATGATTAATGAAATGTTTTTAGGTTTATCTACTTTTAATGTTTTGCATCATTAAAATATCTTAACCTAAGAATTATAACTTTAGGGGAAAGTTTTCAAACCTAACTTTCTAGATTCAGCCCATTTCTTTTGGGTTGTGTTTAGGGGTTACATTTAGTGGTATCAGAGACAAGTTCAACCATCGGACTGTGAGACTCACAAAAGTTGTTTTCAAAATATTTTTGACTTTTGCATGCATCTGAAATGTTTTGGGATAAATAGGAATTTTCTGAAAATTTTATTATGGTTTAAGTGATTTTGAATTATTTTAAATCCGAGACTCTAGTACTGAATCCGACTCTAGGTTATTACCTTTTGTGGATAGTCTACTAAGCCACCAATTATGAATTCTAGTTTTGTGAGAGGTCGAGGTCGTACCGTCGTTTCTGGTGGACATCTATCTTCCATTGAGCAAACAGAAAATCAGAATGAGATATCGAATAACGAGAATGAGCCCTTGGGAGGACATCATATTGGAAGTGATGACTCACATGATGTTGAGGACACTGAGACAGTTCAGCCGGATAGTGCCATGGTGCACCGAGAGTTGTTGTGTTATCTCCACTAGTCAAAGGGTTCCCAGCCGATGCAAAGTATTGGCTAAAGAAGTTACAACGGTTGTTTGTTGAGATGGATTTCCCAGCCACTCAGAAATTGAGGGTCACCGTATCACTGTTAGAGGGTGAAGCTCAAAATTAGTGGGAGTCTATGGTAGATACTGTTCAACCTAGTCAGGTCACATGGGAGTTTTTCCGACAAGATTTTCAGGATCGATATGTTGGATCTGAGTTCATAGCAAAGTGTCACGATGAATTTATGAATATGAAGCAGAGCAGTATGTCGGTGAATGATTATGGGATTGGGTTTCGAAGGTTGGCTAAGTATGCTCCTAGGTTAGTTGCGATTGAGAAAGACAAGTGTGATTGGTTTTTGAAGGGACTTCGTCTACCGATTCAGAGAGATGTTGCTATGCATCATGATAAAATGTTCAACGACCTGGTTTGTCGGGCTAAAACTGCTGAGAGAATTCTTGCACTAATGGTAAAGGAGGAACTTTAGAATTCTGATCAAGTTGTGAAGCAACCAGAAATATCTTCTCATCCTAGTTTTGTCAACTCGTCTTGGAAGAGGTCTAGAGATGAGTCTGTTCCTCATAGTTATCAGAATGTGAGACCAACAACATCAACAGTTCCCGTAACGTGTAGTTCAAAAGTTCGTCGGCCTATTTCTATATGTGGTGATTGCAATAAAAAGCATAACGAAGAGTGCAAGTTGAAGAACAAAGCGTGTTTTAGATGTGGATCTCATGATCATTACTTGAAGAATTATCCTCGACCACCTACCGGTTCATCCGTTCAGAGTCAGACACATGCGTCAGTTCGGGCACCTCACCGAGGTAGAGGGTTGTTTAGATCAAATGCTTTTGGTACATCTAGTAGAGGTAGACCTGCTCAGAGTGATAGGTCAGCGGGATATGAGATTAAATGACTAGGTTCAGTATATTCGACCGGAGTTCGCGTTGGATGTGATGATATGCAGAATGACATAGCAAGTACTTTATGATGTTTTTAGTTCTATTTTATTTATGATGGATTATAAATTCAGAATAAGAAAGTATAAGTATGTGTTAATAGTTTTGAAATTTGTTTCTAAGTCTGAAAATTTTGAGGATGAAATTTCTTTTAAGGGAGGGAGAGTTGTAACACCCCAAAAATTACCCCAATTCAGAAACTCTAAAATTTTAAAATCCCTAATTGAAAACCCAAGCATTTGGGAATTTCATCTGCAAACCTATTTGAGAAATTTGAGAATTGGTTTATCCTAAAATGAATTTAGTGACCAAAATGATGTAAAGGAAAAGTTTTGTGCTCAGTCCGTGAACCCTAGAAAAAAACTAGGTTGTGCCTCATAATTTACCCTTTTGGTATGGGTATTTAAACTCATTTTTGCGACGCTAGAACGTATCATCAGACATCATTTGGAATTGCAGCCGCATACCCTTTCCCTGCTTTATTTTTTCCCTTCAAAATAATGTCTTTCCTCACCCCTTCTTCCGTTCATGCTCTGATCTAGCCAAGCCACCATTCAATCAACGTCTCGAGACCAGTTTTGTGCTTCCCTTCTCTGTCCGATAAGAACCCAACCATTCGGATCTTCTCTTTTCGTCGCCGATTGCCTATGTTCTTCTTCATCGATGTTTTATGGGTAAGCTTTCTTCTAGTGTGATTTATTTCAAATTGTTTGTTGGTGGGTGTTGTTATGTTGAGTTCTGAAACCTTTGCGTTCTCTTCGTGATTATGTTCGCACCGCCGATGTAAAACTCGTGTTTTGGGGTTAGGAGTTAGACGTGTGTGTGTGTTGGTTCGAGTCATCAAAATCAGTTTTATTTGAATGAACCTTAGTTTGATTAATTTGAGATTTAAAATAAAATGGGTGGCATTTTTGTAATTAAGGTGAAAAAGTGGAAGACCACTTTTTGAATCAAAAAGAAAAAAAAGGTTGTCTTCTTCTCGTTTTTCATTTTGCACGTTGGAAGACACCCAAAACCCTCCCAAACCCCAAAGTTTACTATTCCATTCAATCCCTCCATTGATTCAAAGGCATTTTCAAAGGTAATTTCATATTTAAACTCTCCTCATCATCCTCTTCATTTACATTGTCTTGGATTTTAAAACTACCATCTTTTTGTATTTTGCAAGTTTGATAAAAGTTTGAATTTTTAAGGGGTTTTTCAATTTCTTTTGATTTGTTGAGTTGGGTTTTGGTTCAATCCCATCTAAACACACTTAATATCTTGAAATGGTTGATTTTGGGTGAAAACCCGAAGTGGGTCATTGGGCCCATTTTTGAGGTGTCTAAAATTGAATTTTTGGTGTGTTTTAGGGTTGAGTTGAAGGGCTGATGGTATAGGGTCATTAGGGAAGTGTTTTGGGACCTTTTAGAAGCCTTTTGGGTGTTAGGAATCATAGTTTCAGCTGGGTTTTTGAGGGAGCTCGAAAATTGAAATTTTGGTGGTTAGTAGAGTTGAAATTGGTGAAGTTTGGCTTGTGTTTATGGGTTGGAGTTCGTGACTTCATTTAGCATCGAATTTGTGAGTAATGGTTGTGTTTTGATTGGCTAGAAACAAGAGAAGACATCGGAGAAGCATCGGGACCGAATCCGAGAATTTAGGAGGCTTGCTTGCTTGCTTGGTTTGCTAAGGAAGGGTGGTGAGTAAAACTTTAATTATATTTTAAAGCTGGTTCATGTGTGAGTAGTGGAAGTGTTGGAATGAGCTTGGTAGGCCATTCCGGGGTGGAAGTTAAATTGGTAGTTTAACTCCTTGATTTCCAATGTTGCTTATATATATGCCATTGCCCATTTTGATCTTGCGAAATATGAATTGATTCGTATGTGTATACCTTGATATGTGTATGTGATGAATATGGACTATAATTGATGGATGTGTGATGTGGCTTAAAGGAATTGACACTAATTAACTTACCGGGTGTAAATGATCGATCATTAGGATTAGTGTGCACACAATTGAGTCAAAACGCGCGTGGCCTTGATGGCGTTGAGTCATCAAGGAGGAGTACGGTGATGTAATATTCCACTGGAAATTTATTTATATTATACGTGATGATAAGTGGAATCCCATCCGTAGGGCATGTGGTGATGAGTGGAATCCCACCCATGCGAGATCCGATGATGAGTGTAATCCCACCGAGGTAATGTTGTTGTTGAGAGTAAATCCACACATCCGAGTAAACTAATAGTGGCCAATGAAATTGTTCTTATGCTTATGATGTTGTGGCAATTGATTTGTATCGTTGAGCTTAATATGATGTAAGATGCCATATTTATGACTCTTGAAAGACTAGCTAGGTTGCCTTGTTGATGCATATGTAGGTTGTGTGTGATGTTAAGGATTGCATGCTTGGACCCTTCATTGTTGTTGTTTTTGGTTTTAGAGCATCCTCACTAAGCTTCTAGCTTACGCTCTCATTTTCAACAATGTAGATCATTAGCGTGGTGTTAGCAAGGAGTGAGGCGAAGGGGGCTTTCCAAGTTGTAGTTGCTCAAGTATGATTTTAGTAATTAATGTGGTAGTTTAGCAATGGGGCTATTATGTGTTTTGTATGAGCTTTGTATGACTCATGAAGGTTGTTGGTGTTTATGTTTTTGTTGAATTTGTAAACCATGTTAAGCCTTGATGAATGCTTGTTTGAGATGCTACTATTTGGATGAGTACATGTGTTGATGTTGCATGTCTTTCTCGAATTAATCCGCTGTCGTGATCACATAGGATTTAAATGTGCCTTTAGAGAAGATTAAATTAAAAGAAATTTTAGGGTTGCTAACTGAGGTGGAATCCTTAGCGGGTTTCGTATCGGTTTTCCCCGTTTAGCCTACTCGAATCGGTCATCCGACCAGACCGGGGCGAGGGGGTTACATTTGTTGGTATCAGAGCCAGGTTACCGAGACCTCGGGCAGGTAAGTGAGGTAAGCTTGATGTGTTAAGTAATTGTATTGTTCCGGTGTGTACCTTGCCATGAAATCTTGTTGTTTGATTGTTCATATGATGAGTTGAAGCATGAATTATTGCGTTTGGTGTGGTGTCGAGTGCCTATTGCTACTATTACTTAATTTAAAAAGGTTTTGTAAAGGAAAATACTTGAGCACGGTTGGACCCTTGCCTTTTCTAACTTAATCCTTCTATGTTTGTTGTTGTAGTTATTATCTTGCTAGCTGTATCATGAGACCACGTGAGAGGCCTAGGATGGTTCAACCGGAACCACGGGCACAAGCTCCGGGGATTGAGCAGATTGATGGGGCGCAGGCTCCTCAACCTCCTCCACCTCCTCCTCAGCAAGAGGGAGGTGAGGCGGGAGCCGAGGGTGTTGGACCTCAAGTAGGCCAAGGACCGGCCAGAATTGATTTAGCTCCCTTAGTTCAGGCAATAGCCAGGGCTTTCCAGGGTGCAGTGGCTGGGGGTCAGGCAGCGGCACAACCCTAGGGAGAGGGTACTGGTTTTCCTTTGGAGAGACTCTGCAGTTTGGGAGGAGAATAGTTTAGAGGGTCGACACCGGAGAGGTCTGAGATGTGGTTAGAGAAGACCGTCCGTATCTTGTCACAGATGGGATGTACTGGGAGACGCAAATTAGGATGTGTTGAGTCCTTGCTTCAGGGTGATGCCTACACCTGGTGGGTCACCATCACTACGGGTACGAAGGAGGCCGAGATTACTTGGGAGTTCTTTAAGTCAGCATTCCGTAAGAAGTACTTGGGTCCCTGATATCTCGATGAGAAGAAGAGGGAGTTTATGGCTCTGCTTCAGGGGAGTATGTTTGTGACCGACTATGAGATTCGATTTGTTAGACTTAGTTAGTATGCATCTGAGCTTGTTCCTACTGAAGTGGAACGTTGTAACCGTTTCCATTATGGGTTGAATGAAGAGATCAAGAGGTACACTCTAGCTTCGGACTACACTGATTTTGATTTCTTGGTCGCGAGAGCCAAGGACTTGGAGCACAGTTTGGGCTTGACCAAACGATCTGGTGGTTCTAGTTCTGGTAAGAGGTCTAGTGACTTTGATAGAGGGGATGCCAAGAGGCATCGGGACAACCGACATCACTATGACCATAGACGTGGTGAAGGTAACCACAGTAGGGGTCAACAGGGCCAGAGGGCTGGTGGGAAGTTGCCCACATGTGCTACTTGCGGGAGGAACCACACCAGTGAGTGTTGGGGGAATTTCCACTCGTGTTGGAGTTGTGGGGCTAGAGATCATATTAGGCGTGATTGTCCACATCAGGTGGGGCAGGCACCAGCTCAGGCTCCTGCTAGAGCCAATGACTTTCAGAGAGGTCGCGGGCGCGGTAGAGGAAACTTCCAGCCGAGAAATGATGGCCAGAGGAACATAGCACATGTAGTTGCAGTCCAGCCAGAGGGCGGAGGTCAGGCCAGAGTTTATGCTCAGCGTGGGGATCAGCAAGACACATATGTGATCGCAGGTAACTTCTCGATACAGTCTTTGAGTTTGCTTTCTTTGAATGACTCCGGGTCTACACATTCTTATATTCTGAGTGAGCATGCACAGTCGTTGAATTTATCTTGTGAGAGGTTAGAGGTAGGAGTTAGTGTTACTAGTTCCTTTGGGGACACGGTAGTAGTTAGAAAAATGTACAGAAGGTGTCCGTTGATGGTTCAGGGACATGTGTTTCCAGTGGATATGATGGAGCTACCTTTTTATGGCTTCGATGTAATTCTGGGTATGGACTGGCTCACTGAGCATAGAGCTAGGATATATTTTGAAACTAAGAGGATTTCTTTGAGACTCACAGATGATTATAAGATCGTAGTGGTGGGTGAGAACGTGAAGTTCTTATCCAATGTAGTTTCAGTGCTAGAGGCCAAGAGATTAGTTGAGATGGGTTGCGAAGCATACTTGGCCTATGTGATGAATCTAAATATGAATGAGGTTAGACCTCAAGACATCCGGACAGTGTGCGACTTTCCTAGTGTGTTTCCGGAAGAGTTGCCGGGTTTACCGCCTGATAGAGAGGTAGAGTTCACTATTGAGACTTATTCTAATTCAGCTCTTGTTTCGATTGCTCCATATCGTATGGCACCGAAAGAACTGAAAGAGTTGAAGACTCAGTTGCAAGAGTTGACAGATAGAGGCTTCATTCGACCTAGTTCTTCACCTTGGGGTGCACCAGTTTTGTTTGTGAAGAAGAAATATGGAAGCATGAGAATGTGTATAGACTACAGACAGTTGAATCAGTTAATAGTGAAGAATAAGTATCCCTTGCCTAGAATTGATGACTTGTTCGACCAGTTGAGAGGGGCATTAGTCTTTTCGAAGATTGACTTGAGATCAGGTTACTACCAGGTAAAGGTAAGAGAGGTTGATGTACCGAAGACGACCTTTAGAACTAGGTATGGTCACTATGAGTTTTTGGTCATGCCTTTTGGGTTGACTAACGCACCGGTTGCTTTCATGGATATGATGAATCAGATTTTTCATCAGTACCTAGATCAGTTCATAGTTGTTTTTATAGATGATATCTTGGTATTCACAAACCGAAGAAGACCATGATCGACACTTGAGGTTAGTTTTGAAGACTTTGCTAGATAATTAGTTGTATGCGAAGTTGAGCAAGTGTGAGTTTTGGATCCGAGAAGTAGTCTTCCTAGGAAATGTAGTGTCAGCCGATGGGATTAGAGTTGATCCGAAGAAAATAGAGGCCATTGTTGAATGGAAGCAACCGAAGTCTGTAACCGAGGTACGTAGCTTTCTAGGCTTAGCTGGATACTATAGAAGATTCGTAGAAGGTTTCTCGAAGTTAGCCGCTCCTTTGACACAGTAGCTTCAGAAGAGTGTTCAGTTTGAGTGGACAGATGCAAGACAGAGAGCCTTTGAGAAATTGAAAGAAGCTTTGACCCAAGCACCGATCTTGATTCAGCTAGAGTCCGGGAAAGACTATGTAGTTTACAGTGATGCTTCCTATATAGGCCTAGGTCGTGTTCTCATGCAAGACAAGAGAGTGGTAGCTTATGCCTCAAGACAGTTGAAGACCCACGAGCGCAACTATCCGACCAATGACATAGAGTTAGCTACAGTTGTGTTTGCTCTGAAGATTTAGAGACATTATTTGTACGGTGAGAGATGCACAGTGTACACAGATCACAAGAGTTTGAAGTACATCATGACTCAGCGAGATTTGAATCTCAGACAGCGTCGGTGGTTAGAGTTGCTAAAAGACTATGATCTTACGATTGAGTACCATCCGAGTAAGGCCAATGTAGTGGTTGATGCTTTGAGTAGAAAGGTAGCCATAGACTTGAGAGCCATGTTTGCTAGATTGAGCTTGTCCAGAGATGGTGGCTTGGTAGCCGAGCTTCAGGTTAGACCTACTCTAGGTCAGTTGATTAGGGAGAAGCAGCTCTTAGATAGATCTTTGGCACCTCACGTGCAAGATTTAGCCGAGGGTAGATCTTCGGACTACAGTTTCAGTACCGATGGGGTCTTGTGTTTCAGAAATAGGATAGTTGTGCCAGAAGACAGTGACTTGAGACGTACGATCTTGACTGAACCACACAGTAGTCCGTTTGCTATGCATCCTGGAAATACGAAGATGTATCGTGACTTGAAGAATGAGTACTTTTAGGTTGGTCTGAAGAGAGATGTAGCCGACTTCGTGAGTAAATGTTTGGTGTGTCAGAGAGTGAAGGCGAAACATCAAGTTCCCCCAGGTTTGTTTCAACGTTGAGAATTCCGGAATGGAAATGGGAGAACATTACCATGGATTTTGTTTCGGGTTTGCCTTTGACTCCTACGAAGAAGAACTCAGTTTGGGTTATAGTAGATCGATTCACAAAGTGTGCTCACTTCTTGGCAGTCAATACCACTTATACTTTAGATAGATTGGACAATCTGTACATTGGTGAGATTGTTAGACTACATGGTGTGCCGAAGTCTATTATGTCCGATAGAGATCTGAGGTTTACAGCTCAATTTTGGGAGTGTCTGCATACAGCTTTGGGTACCTGTTTGAACTTCAGCACGTCTTATCATCCTCAGTCAGATGGTCAGTCAAAGAGAGTTATACAGATCTTAGAGGATATGTTGCGTTGTTGCATCATTGATTTTCAGGGTACTTGGGAGAAACACTTGCCTCTAGTTGAGTTCGCTTACAATAACAGCTTCCAGTCGCGTATTCAGATGGCTTCGTATGAGGCCTTGTATGGTAGGAAGTGTAGAACTCCAGTTTGTTGGGCCGAAGTGGGACATAAGTTGTTACCTATGCCGGATTTGCTCAAGGGGACGACTGACAAGGTGAAATTGATTTGCGATCAATTGAAGGCTGCTTCGGATAGGCAGAAGTCCTATGCCGACTTGAAGAGGAAGGAAGTTGAGTTCTCGGTGGGTGAGAAGGTATTCTTGAAAGTGTCTCCGTGGAAGAAAGTAATGAGATTTGGCCGAAAGGGGAAGTTGAGTCCGAGGTACATAGGATTGTATGAGATTGTGAAGAGGGTTGGTCCGGTTGCTTATCAGTTGTGTTTGCCATCCGAGCTAGAGAAGATACACGATGTATTTCATGTTTCGATGCTCCTCAAGTATAGATCCGATCCATCGCATGTTATGCATGTGGAAGAGATTGAATTGAATCCGGATTTGACTTATGAGGAAGAACCAGTTGAGATCCTAGCTTCTGACAGTAAGGTGTTGCGGGGTAGATCGATTGAGTTAGTGAAAGTGCGGTGGCAACGTCGAGGGGTGGACGAGGCCACTTGGGGAGAGGAAGGAGGATACGGAAACCCAGTTTCTGTATCTCTTTCAATCAGGTAATTTCAGGGACGAAATTCCTTAAGCAGAAGAGAGTTGTAACACCCGTGTTTTGGGGTTAGGAGTTAGACGTATGTGTGTGTTGGTTCGAGTCATCAAAATCGGTTTTATTTGAATTAACCTTAGTTTGATTAATTTGAGATTTAAAATAAAATGGGTGGCATTTTTGTAATTAAGGTGAAAAAGTGGAAGACCACTTTTTGAATCAAAAAGAAAAAAAGGTTGTCTTCTTCCTTTTTTTCATTTTTCACGTTGGAAGACACCCAAAACCCTCCCAAACCCCAAAGTTTACTATTCCATTCAATCCCTCCATTGATTCAAAGGCATTTTCAAAGGTAATGCCATATTTAAACTCTCCTCATCATCCTTTTCATTTACATTGTCTTGGATTTTAAAACTACCATCCTTTTGTATTTTGCAAGTTTGATAAAAGTTTGAATTCTTAAGGGGTTTTTCAATTTCTTTTGATTTGTTGAGTTGGGTTTTGGTTCAATCCCATCTAAACACACTTAATATCTTGAAATGGTTGATTTTGGGTGAAAACCCGAAGTGGGTCATTGGGCCCATTTTTGAGGTGTTTAAAATTGAATTTTGGTGTGTTTTAGGGTTGGGTTGAAGGGCTGATGGTATAGGGTCATTAGAGAAGTGTTTTGGGACCTTTTAGAAGCCTTTTGGGTTTTAGAAATCATAGTTTTAGCTGAGTTTTTGAGGGAGCTCGAAAATGGAAATTTTGGTGGTTAGTTGAGTTGAAATTGGTGAAGTTTGGCTTGTGTTTATGGGTTGGAGTTCGTGACTGAATTTAGCATCGAATTTGCGGGCAATGGTTGTGTTTTGATTGGCTAGAAACAAGAGAAGACATCGGAGAAGCATCGGGACTGAATCCGGGAATTTAGGAGGCTTGCTTGCTTGCTTGGTTTGCTAAGGAAGGGTGGTGAGTAAAACTTTAATTATGTTTTAAAGTTGGTTCATGTGTGAGTAGTGGAAGTGTTGGAATGAGCTTGGTAGGCCATTCCGGGGTGGAAGTTAAATTGGTAGTTTAACTCCTTGATTTCCAATGTTGCTTATATATATGACATTGCCTATTTTGATCTTGTGAAATATGAATTGATTCGTATGTGTATACCTTGATATGTGTATGTGATGAATATGGACTATAATTGATGGATGTGTGATGTGGCTTAAAGGAATTGGCACTAATTAACTTACCGGGTGTAAATGATCGATCATTAGGATTAGTGTGCACACAATTGAGTCAAAACGCGCGTGGCCTTGAT
This sequence comes from Hibiscus trionum, assembly GCA_030270665.1. NCBI lineage: Eukaryota > Viridiplantae > Streptophyta > Magnoliopsida > Malvales > Malvaceae > Hibiscus > Hibiscus trionum. The sequence goes on along the minus strand of BSYR01000027.1, from coordinate 10,693,722 downwards.
GGCGTTGAGTCATCAAGGAGGAGTACGGTGATGTAATATTCCACCGGAAATTTATTTATATTATACGTGATGATAAGTGGAATCCCATCCGTAGGGCATGTGGTGATGAGTGGAATCCCACCCATGCGAGATCCGGTGATGAGTGTAATCCCACCGAGGTAATGTTGTTGTTGAGAGTAAATCCACACATCCGAGTAAACTAGTAGTGTCCAATGAAATTGTTCTTATGCTTATGATGTTGTGGCAATTGATTTGTATCGTTGAGCTTAATATGATGTAAGATGCCATATTTATGACTCTTGAAAGACTAGCTAGGTTGCCTTGTTGATGCCTATGTAGGTTGTGTGTGATGTTAAGGATTGCATGCTTGGACCCTGCATTGTTGTTGTTTTTGGTTTTAGAGCATCCTCACTAAGATTCTAGCTTACGCTCTCATTTTCATCAATGCAGATCATTAGTGTGGTGTTAGCAAGAAGCAAGACGAAGGGGGCTTTCCAAGTTGTAGTTGCTCAAGTATGATTTTAGTAATTAATGTGTTAGTTTAGCAATGGGGCTATTATGTGTTTTGTATGAGCTTTGTATGACTCATGGAGGTTGTTGGTGTTTATGTTTTTGTTGAATTTGTAAACCATGTTAAGCCTTGATGAATGCTTGTTTGAGATGCTACTCTTTGGATAAGTACATGTGTTGGTGTTGCATGTCTTTCTCGAATTAATCCGCTGTCGTGATCACATAGGATTTAAATGTGCCTTTAGAGAAGATTAAATTAAAAGAAATTTTAGGGTTGCTAACCGAGGTGGAATCCTTAGCGGGTTTCGCATCGGTTTTCCCCGTGTAGCCTACTCGAACCAGTCAGCTGACCAGACCGGGGCGAGGGGGTTACAGCCGAGCACATCCAAGAGTGGTGTCGCATTCGTCGATGTGTAACCATGGTCGTCGTCGTCACCACTTTGTCTCTAACAATCCGCTTCGCCACCGTTCGTACATTTTTACCGCCGCCGTGCAATGAGCCACTGTTGCTGCCACTTGCTTCTGTCATCCTTGTCGGAGCAGTGCCGCAGTCGGTCTCTAACCTCGTCGCCGCCTTTGGGTTCTGTAAATCCTAGAAGCTTTTGCAAGCTAGTGTGAAAGATTGAGTTGGGTTGTGTTGTGTATGAATGTGGGCTGGGTTGAGCCCAGGTCAGGAGCCCTAATAGGTATGATTTGGTGTAAAGCTTGGTCATTGAGCCCTTGTGCTATGACAAATTGTGAAAGGCCCAGATTTGTGAGCCCAAACAAAATGAACCAAGTAACCTGATTTGGACTGAACCAAACTTATGAATTGAAATCGTGTTGGACCGGAACTAAAAATTTGACTAAACCAGTTCGAACCAGTTTTGAACCGCGTCTGACCGAATCGTCGGGTTGAACCGAATCAGATTTGTGAGCAACGAACCATACCGATCTGAACCCGTTTGACTTACCTGGACCGTTGACCCGAACCTGTTTGACCGTTGGCCCATTTAACCAGTTTGACCGTTTACCCCTTTGACCAGTTTGACCGTTGACCCCTTTGACTAGTTTGACCGTTGACCCTTTTTACTAGAGTTGACCGTTGACCCGTTTGACCAGGGTTGACCGTTGACTAGTTGCCTTTGACCAGTTTGACTAGTTGACTTTGACCAGAGTTGATTTTTTTTCTAAAAAGCCTTCATCTTGACATTTCTCGACATCCTGAGTCCGTATCTGTTGCCTGTTTTGTCTAATTCGAATATGAAAGATTCGTTTTTCTAATTTTAATTAATCGTTACTTGAAATTTTATAAGTTATGGATTTTAGAATATGATTCGAAATATTCTCGTGTGCAGGTATCGACACTTAGGCTGACGAGTTACCTCATCCTATTCAGACCGACCGTACATGTTCTTCGAGATCTTTTCGTGAGTATACCTTTGGATTAGTCTTATGTTTTATAGTTTGTGGCTTAGTGATAGAAATATTTATTAATGTAGAGTTATCATCATATGTTCTTTCTTGGCTAGATCTGAGTGTGAGGTCACCCTTCTCGACATTAGAGCTTCTGTTGCTTAAAGATGTGTCTCTTCTTATGCTATAAATTTATGTTTTTCTTTGGTGCTTTAAATAAATGTCTTTATAAACTTTGTTTGCATTATTCTGTTGTGATTGATGAAAGGTTTCAGACACCATGCATAGCATATCGATTAGGTTTTAACTAAAAATCAGATTTATCAATTATGAGATATCAAATTTCCAAAATATGAAACTTTGGATTTACATATTTATGCAACTTGAATTTTTAACAATTCATGTTTAGAATGAAATTCGGATTTTAAAATCAGCCTCATATCATTGATTGTACATGGATTGGGATTTGTTCGGGGAAGTTCAGTGGTTTCATCCTTCGGATTGAATTCTACTTCGGATCAGTGGTTCCACCCTTCGGGCTGAGTTCCACTTTGGATGGTGAGGATGGAGAGAGTATGTTCAGGGAAACCTTACTCTTCGTGCATTGTATCAGATATTAGGTATTGAGTTTTCATGAGCATCGAACATATCATTATAATTCATTTTTAATGCGCTTTCAAAAATACTTTTCAGAAAAATAAAAATAATATTTGCTTGTGATTGCTTGCACTTTAGAGACACACTAAGCTCTATAGCTTGCACCCCCATAGTTTCTTATTTCAGATATCCTCGGACTTTTTAGGCGACTCGGTACTTGGAGCTTCTCGCATTTTCTCGGATATTTTTATAAATCAATACGAACACTCTTTTGATTATTTCAGACAATGGTTTAGCATGTTTTGAGATATTATGTAATTCAGATATTGGGATTGTTTATAATTTGGGTTTCATTCGATGCATGTATTATAAGTTTTTTTTTCCGGTTTTTTAATCAAGTTATCGGAATAAAGTTATTCGACTCCATTTTATGATTAATGAAATGTTTTTAAGTTTATCTACTTTTGATGTTTTGCATCATTAAAATATCTTTACCTAAGAATTATAAATTTAGGGGAAAGTTTCCAAACCTAACTCCCTAGATTTGGCCCATTTCTTTTGGGCTGTGTTTAGGGGGTTACACGTCTTTCTCGTATTGATACGCTATTTGTATACAATGGCTCTTTCTTCTTTTGACAGGTATCGATACGGTGATGCGAGTACCGGTACGGTAGGTTGCAGAACTGCATTTATGGTGGGAAAAAGAGAGCCCAACGACTCTATTGATGATGCCACCAACCCAAATGGTTAGAATTCAACGAGAAAGTATAAAAGCAAGCCATTAAAGCTATAACAACAAGTATTCATCAAGTCAAGCACATTCAAGCAAAAACCCAATCCAATTTGAGCAAAATATAGTCAAACCCTTGTACCCAATTGAGTGATTTTTATTGTATTCATCTTTTATCAATTTGGGTTGAGAGAACTTGTAATTTTCGGCAAATATCCTACCTTGTGAGATTTATTTTTCATTTGCCAACATTTTTTGTATTTGAGAGAGTCTTTGGTTAATCTTTGGGTAGAAAGATTAACTGGTTTTTAAGGTTTTCTCATAATCCGAGAAAAGAGGACGAATTTCTAGTGAAATTGGTTGAAAATCCTTAGTGAATGTAGAGCTTGTTCTAAGCTTGAACCACTATAAATTGTCGTGTCTTCAATTTTCATATCTTCAATTTGCTCCCTTCAATTTTAAAAAGCCAATTTACCCCCCTCTTGGCCATTTTCGATTTGATTGATCCATTTAACAATTGGTACCAAAGCCTTGTCTCCATCAAAGGACTAACATTCGGGAGTAAAATCATTTGCTCGAAGTCCATCGTTCAAGAAAATGGCAAGATTTGAAGAAGGTCGCTCTATCTTGTGTCCTCCGCTATTCGAATGAGAAACATACTTCTAATAGAGCAATGTCATGAAGTATTTCATCAAATCTCTTGATTTTGAGATTTGGGATATCATCAAATATGGTTACTTGAAAGCTCCTAAGAAGAAGAAGAATCAAATGAGTGCAAATGACACGAAGGTCAAGCTAAAGGCAAAGGCGATATACACTCTTCTTTGTGGCCACATTGAAGATGTTTCCAAGAATGTCTCCACATGCAAAAGTGCAAAAGAAATTTGGGAGAATCTTGAGAAGCTCTATGGCAACAAAAAGGGAGAAAAGAAAGATGGTGCTTCATCTTGTGCAAATCTCCTCTCAACACCTAAGGCAAATGGTGTTTTGGCTCTCGATGAGTCCAAGGTATCTTCTAACTCAAGTGAATTAAATTCATATACATTTGACGAGTTACAAGATGCTTTTGATGAATTATTTTTTGGAATTTGAGACCATGAATTCCTAATTTAAGAAAATGATTTCAAAACTTGAATTTGAAAATGATTTTCTTTTGAAAACAAAATTGAATTTTGAAAACCAAAATGAAAGTTTGAAAAATGATTTAAAGTTTTCAAAAAAAAAAACAATGAGGTTTTATAAAAAAAATATTGATTTGAAAGTTAAGCTTGAAAGCTTAACAAAAAAAGAAATTATTGTTAATAATTCATCTTGTCACATAATGGCAAAATGCTCACATTGCCATTATCATGGTCATTCCTTGCATACTTGTCCTATAAAGAAGATATAGTCTTATAGGATTAGACGAGTATGGGTTCCTAAGGGAACTAGGGACATTGAAACTAATGTTAAAGGATCCAAAGCAATTGGGATACTAAAAATCAAGTAAATGTCTATTGTAGGTGTGTTGGAGCAATGCCGAGAAAAGCAAAGATATGAAAATGCTCTAGTCACACAAGTGAAGAAGATGGGTAACCTTTAATATTAATGTATTTGATTATAAATCATTTGGTTGCCTATTTTGATGATAAATGTTCATGCATTGTTGCTTGTTTATATTTATAAGTGCATGACATTTTATGATGCTTTATGCATATGAATCATATTGTTCCATTCATATGTTTACATAAAGTTTTAATGTCTTAGATAAATTGAATTTCATGTGTTTTAAATTGATTTGATTCAATAGTGAAATTTGGATAAAAATCATCTGCCTCTTTTCGGTGCCCCTACTTATGCCTCAACACTAAAAAACACAACAAAATTAAATTCCAAGCCCTAACCCTAAATTCTAAATCCTAAACCCTACACTATATACCCTAAATTCTCTAAACCCTAACCTAAAACCCTAAACCCTAAACCTAATTTTGAGTGTGGGGACATAAGTAGGGTCACCGAAAAGGGGTAGAAGATTTTCATCCATGAAATCTAATCTCTTAAGTGTCAAAATTTGTGCTAAAATTTTTATGGAATGCTTTAGGAAGAGGGAGTTATATTTTTCAAATGTTTTGTATTTAATTTTTTTAACTTATTCTCCATTGTTATTATGTACTATAAAGATTTGAATTATTTTTTATATAACAAAAAGGGGAGAAGTAAGTGAAAAATTAATGGGGAATTTTTATCAAAAACAAATTTTCAAAGAAATTTTGTTATATCAAAATATTTTTTCAAAATGCATATTTAAAATATTTAATGTGTCCAAGTAGTAAATAACTTTGTATCGTTTAAGTAAGTCTCAAGTTTGATGAATAGTGTATGCAGAAAATTCCTGTTGAGAGACCTACCCACCAAAGTTAAGAATACGATGCGGGTCGATCCGAATTAGTTAGCGTAAAACCCTGGAGAATCGAGAGGGCAACCAAAAAAACGTTTTATGCACTTAAAGTAAAAAGGAGGTATAATTTAGGCATTTTTTATATTAAGCCTATGGTACATGAATTATCGTTTCATGTATTATTAGTTATTACAACAACCAGATTAACATTGTTAGTAATGTTGTACATGAACTATCATTGTGTATTAGTTTTTTTTTGTTCAAAATAACTTCCATTGAAATTAAACACAACCGTACACAACAAAAGACAAGAACTGTCCAATAGCCATGCAACGTCCATGCATGTTTGGAACACCCAACCACAACACACGATGGACAAACAACGCAACAAACCTAAACATACTCCAAGACCCTTGGAAACCTTCGATACAGACAAAAGGGTCTTGGACGATAAGAAACAGAACAAACATGGTACACACCAAGCACGATGAAACCAAGAGAAAGACAAAAGGCGTCCTTGGTCCGTAAAGCCAAACATGAACGGCCAGGGATAAAGCCAAACAAACCGGGAACTGCACGAGAGCTAAGGAAACACCTTCCGAAGGTTTGGGGGGTAAAATTGCAAAACTCCGATCACTTGAGAGCTCCTTTCGGAGCCAGGCTCCCTCACCGTAGGTGTAGGGTCTTGTTAAGGTGAAACCGGTGTAATGCACGTCCACGAACGAAAGGTTTGATCCTGTAAACTCAGCAGCACCTCTGAAACTCCTAAGAACGAAATTAAACCACGAGGACCTTGGATCACCCGTAACCAGATGGCACCTGGTGATCCACGAAGAAGGATGGTGCATGGTCACTACCCACCGCTCCTTCCAGACGGGGGTGTTAAAACCTGGGCCCTTCATGGTGACTGCAGATAGCTCGCACCGGAGCTATCCGCTGGTTCTGAGTAACCTCTGATGGCAGTCGTATATCCGAGAGATTTCGGAGAGTCCTTCTCATCACTAATAACCGTTTCCTCATTAAGGTTCATGCATTCATCCACTATCAAAGAAGGAGTTATCGTTATTTTTTCCCAAAAGGATCAATACTTAGTTCGATAAGCCCCACTTCATCCACCATAACTCGAGTTTGCTCCATAGCTTGCTTCTGACGTGCCGCTTGTTTGATTAGGGTTAGGCGTTTAGCTCCCTGAGAATTCCCCTTTCTTTCGCGTTCAATTTTACAAAAGGTGGTTGAAGTAGAGAGAAACGGGTTGGGGAACAGGGCAAGTTTGAGAAGTTCTTCGTCCGCCGCCATTCCTCTCTCCCCTACACACCAGTTTCCTAGACCAACTTGAGTAATCTCCTCTTGAACCTTGTTCCAGATCTCTCTTTTTTAGTCGAGTAGAAAGATTCCACTGGCTCATTTTCTCTTTTGCGTTTGTTTCGATTGGATACTGCCACTGCTTTGAGGCCCTCGACAATGAATTCCCCCCACAGATCATCGTGAAGCAAGGGTGATGGCCCAGGTCCGTTGAATAGCGTTGTAGGCTTGTCTTTGGTTGAGGGCACAATCTCGACGAGATTTTATGTGCAGCTGTCAACACAGTTGTTTTCCAAAGACGAAAAAATTTGAGAAACCTCGTACTTGCCCTTACCTTTTGAAGAAACATTATCGTTGACTTTTGGAGATCTTGAAGTGACTAAACCTCGGACCAAGGATTTTGCTATCAGTTCCGATGTGACATCCCTAGCGTCCACAGAAGCCTTCCTTGGGCGGATGGCTAATTTGTCACTTCCTTTGTCAATGCAGGCCTTATTCTTAGGTTTGGTGCTTGCCGGAGTCTTGGTCGAGCCTTGTTTGTTGTGTCTGCAGCTATTGGCCCTCAACCATGAACCGTATCGCCCAATTGTCTTGAATAAGGAAATGTCGAACCATCAATCCTTTTCGTTGTGGCCAATTCTTCCATACTTAAAACAGAACAATGGAAGTCTCTCATATTTGAAGTTGATTTCGAGTGGACTGGCCTTTCTCCGATTGAGGATGAAGCTGTGTTTCAGTAGATCCTCAACCCGTACTGCCACTCGGATGCTAACATCACCGTTCCACTGAATTTTCCTTTCTTCATTTAACGTTGAGCCGTAGAACGCATGAAAAAGATTGCCAATCTTCTTCAGATTTTCCTGTGTGATAAGAGCAACAGGCAAGTCATGAACTTGAACCCAAAATTCCTCGAGCTCAAAATCAATTTCCTCGAATGTCTTGTCCGGTAAACACTCTTTGAGGACGAGAAGTCGATCTTAGATCGACCAAGGGCGTTGTCCCAGGATTTTCAGCCTATCTTTCAGACTTGAAAAAACAAACAGAAACATGTTCTTACCCAAATCATGGCATTCAATGTCGGGGCACATCCATGCTTTTTTGACATTGGCATTAACTATGAGTGGCTTTAGAGGAGAGGCAGAGAGAATCTTACCTACCAAGGTGTGATTCTTGATGTTAAAGTTTACATCACTGTCCTCGTTGAGATCAAGCTTAACAGTGTCGTCCTTAGGTAAGTTCCCCGAAGTATAGGGATTGGGGGAAGGTATATCTAAGGCATTAAAGCTGAGCTTGCAGGAATATGAGGATGGATCCATGGGAAGTAAATGCAACAAGGGACATGTTTCCAGAAAAGAAGGAGGTAGGAAACAGTTTTGCTTGGCGAGCAACCAAAACGGGACTAGAGAGACCAGCGAGAAGGAGGAAAAAACTGTGAAGCGAAAACCAAGAGGATAGATAGCAGTGACTTAAACCAAAAACCTTGCCTATGAATCTACCTAGCTCTTGGACCAGCCAAACCCCACATCATCTCAGAAAAACAAGAGAATAGGGTTGACCTGAGATCAAGTGAGAGTAGAACCAGATAGAGAATGATGAAGTTTGCCTTGTTTCCCCGCGGATGTATTCCCAATGACTTTACTTTTTTATCATTGTGTATTAGTAGGATACATGTGTTAACACTATTAGTATATGTCAAATTAATCAATAAAAAAGTACATGTACTGAAATAGTACATAAAATGATCAAGTATCACATTTGATATTTTATTAAGGGTAAAGTACACCTAAGGTCACTGAACTTTTATGACGCTTTCATTTTGGTTATTAAACTTTTAAATTTTTTATTGGGGTCACCCAACTTTTATTTTACTTTCATTTTGGTCCATCGCATTACCTTTTGTTAGAAAATATTGACGTGACTCGTTAGTTTTCATTTTCCTCACGGGTAAACTACATAAATGGTTACCGAAATTTCAAGGCGCTTTCATTTTGGTAACCAAAATTTTAAAACTTTCATTGGGGTCACCCAACTTTTTTTGTTGCTTTAAAGCAATCTCGTTGGTTTAAGAAAAAAAACTTTCAATGTATAAAAAAACAAAAGTAAGAAGTAGATTTTACCTTATGATTATCGATGAACAATACTTTTTTTATAATAAAAAATCCGTTGTGTAGATTGATGTATTTTCTAGCATAAAATATTTTTTATATATCATGTTCTTGAATATTGTTTGTAATGTAAAACTATTATTTCGATCTATAGATCGCATTGTATGCAACCTCATTTTCAAGCTACTTCAAGGTTAATAAGTACAAAGAAGAAGAAGAAAAACAAACATTGAGGTTAATTATTGACCAATAGTATAACATTTTAGTTTACTTTTGAAAGTTGTATTCAAAAGTTGTTCTACAAATTTCCCAGAATATGCATGCATATTTGATGCACCCCATGTTTAAGTTCAAACATTAATTTACTTTGCCATTAGAGACGGAGCTAGGATCAAACATTATGAGGGGCAAGAGTCTATTAAACCTTTAAATATAAGAATCGGAAGGGACAAAAATCTTATTTGATTAGTATTTAAACAAATAAGGACATGAAATAATATTATACCTAAAATCGAGATGGGCAACTCATACATCCTTCGTCCTTGTTTGCCATCATGATCGATGTTGTTTTGATAGATGCCTTTGTGTATGGTTGCATCTTGTTCTTAGTCGTTCGTTTTTTTCTTACTCTATTTTTCATCACAACTTGTATATTTTCTCCATTCTCTTTTTTTAAGTTCCATTTTCTTTTTTAACCTTGACCGGCGTGTTTCAACATCTATGCTCGTCTATTTTTTCTATACACCAACACTAACAATGGATCCATGACGAATTCATTAAACAATGCAATTAAATAAAGGTAGCAATAAAGATAATGGAGAAAGGATGCAGTAAAACGATGGAAGGAGGGGAGTGGGAAATGTGTAACCCAATGAAAGTTTTAAAAATTCGGTGACCAAAATGAAAGCACTCTAAAAGTTCGATGACGATTTATGTAGCTTACCCTTGAGGGAAATGAAAACTAACGTGCAAGTCATCATTTTCTAATAGAAGATAACGGGAGGGACCAAAATGAAAGCGCTATAAAAATTCAGTGACCATTAGTGTACTTTACCCCTTTATTAAAGTAGATATACCACATTAAAACTTTTAAAAATTACATGTATCATATTATTTTGTCAAAGTACAGTTAAATACCTTAAAAGAAAATTACCATATTATACATTTTTTGAAAGTATAGGTACCAAATGTGTTATTATCCTAGTTTTTAGGGTAAACTACACAGGTGGTCACCCAACTATCATCATTTTCTTATTTTGGTCATCCAACTAATTTTTTTCGTTAAAATCGCCACTAACGTTTCATTTTGTTATCATTTTGGTCACCTACCGTTAAAAAATTAACGGAGATGGTGACATAATAACACTTTTAGTCCTAAAACTTATACATTCTATTGATGTAGAGGAAGAAGAAAGAAAATGAAAATTTTGAGGTTTGACCCATATATTTAATGAGTTATTTTGAATTATGACCTAATTAATAGAATGTACAAGTTTTATGACTAAAAGTGTTATTATGTCACTATCTCTGTTAACTTTTTAACGGCCGGTGACCAAAATGATAACGAAACAAAACGTTAGTGACAATTTTGATGAAAAAAATTAGTGGGTTAGCCAAAACAGGAAAAATGTGATAGTTGGGTGACCACTTGTGTAGTTTACCCTTTTTATAGAGGTAAAATATAAATTTTGTGTGATTGTTGAGTTGTGAAATGCAATTATAACAAAGGGTAAACTACATAAATGGTCCATCGACTATGCTCCAATTACTTTTTGCGTCCCTCAACTATCAGAAGTTACAAACTACTTTTTGCGTCCCCCAACTATCAGAAGTTACAAACTAGTCCCCCGACTTAAAAAAAAGTAACAAATTGGTCCAACGCCGTTAAAAATTTAATGACTGATGACGTGTCAACTAATATAAATTGATATAATTACATGATTAGCCCTCAATTTCTACACTTATTTTAATTTGAACCTAATTCTAAAAAATTAACCCCTAAATTTTAATATTCTATCAATTTAGTCCATCTTCTTTTCTATTTCTCCTCTCCTTTAATTCTTCAATTCATTTTCACCCAAAATCCATGAAAACATTTTCGTACAGCTTCAACGGATGTGAAGCATTGTATTTGTATTGGTTGATAAACTTCTGAATAAATGTCTTTTCTGAAGTCGTAAAAAAGGTTGAGAAACTCAAGTCCCTAATCAAATCTTTCGACAACAAATCCAGAGCAAGCAAACCCCTTGAAACGATTTGTTTCTCCAAGTTCCGGGCGAAAATAGTCGGGTGAAAAGTAATAGTCAAAGTCTGGAACCCCATTTCGTTCACTAATAAATCTATAATTGCAGTGATCTTCTCTTTCGAGGCTTCCGAAACTCCAGGATATTTCTGAAAAGCTTCTCAAATCTCTTCTTCGGATAAACCCTAAATTTGAGTTTTTCAGGGTTTTGAAATTGACGTACTTGGAGAGTTTCAGAGCGGATTTCGACGAGAATTCGAGTTTGTTTTTGAGATAAGAGATGGTGAAATGTAGAGATTGGTCGGAAGGGATTTTTGAGATGAGTTGAACTGTGAAGAACAATGATGGGTTGTTGGAGAAGGGGATTGTTGTGATAATGCGTAAAAGATCGAGAAAATTAGTGATGTTTTTGTTAGTACAAGGATTGAACATTTTCAAACGTGACAAAAAGAAAGCGAGAAACTTACCCAAAAAAGCTTTCAACTTTGAATCTTGAAATGGCGGCGGGACTGGTGGCTTTTCAAATTCAGAGGTTCAGTAGAGCAAACCCAAAGGCTCGAACTAAATTCAAAGAATATTAAAATTTGTGGGTTAATTTTTTAGAATTAAGATCAAATTAAAATAAGTGTAGAACTTGAGGGCTAATTATATAATTATACCAATTTAGATTAATTGCCACATCATTATCCGTTAAATTTTTAACGGTGTTGGACCAATTTGTTACTTTTTTTAAGTCGAGGGACCAGTTTATAACTTTTGATAGTCGGAAGACGCAAAAGATAATTGGAGTATAGTCAGAGGACCATTTATGTAGTTTACCCTATAACAAAAACCTGTCAAGTCTCAAGTCTAAAGTCTAAACCAGTCTTTGCTTTGTCTCCTTGTCTGGTACCAACAAACAAAAACCCTAGAAGTTACCACCCTTCACCTCCTCTCCCGGTTCAATTCATTTCGGAATTTTCACGCGCCGCTGATTTCTTTCATTTTAATGGCTTGTACATCTGCCTCGTGGGCTCCGAGCTCCCCTCAGCTCCGCTTGGCTTTGCGTCACAGGGATTGCAGGGATTCACGCGCGGTTCTCGTGGGGACGCGGTCGGGAAGGCACGACGGTCGTCGTCTTCGCCTACTCTCTGTTTCAAGCAGGAGTGAAGGGGAGGAACGGCGTCGTAATGTTGCTTCGTGGGTTGTGCCGGACTCCAAAGCTGGGTCGGATACCTTTTCCGGATGGCCCGATTCGGATAGTGTTGAAGATTCCATTGGCTCGGGAAGGAACAGATGGTTTGGAGGTATTTATTTATTATACTTAACTGGGTTTAAATTAAATTGCCAGTTTCCATGTTATGGACTAATAACAATTCATAAGTAGTTTGCTTTTAGGAATTGTGGGAGCTGGATCAGCTGGACTTGTTCTGGCAGCAGGGCTTTCCTTTGCAGCAATGTCCCAAAGTAATCGAAGTACTTCGAGTTCGATTCTATTTTACTGTGATTTTCTATTTGTTTATGTGTTGTTACATTTTCGCTTTTTCTGTCTTTTATTGGACTTCAATTTAGATGAAATGACAACCTTCCCTGGGAACTGATTTTGAATGCTTGTGCCATTTGCTGACTGCAGGACCAAAGCAGCAGTTGGAACCCTTAACGGCTCAACAGGAAGTTTTCATTAATAATGAGGGTGAAAAAGATAATGAAATTGAAACAGGAACACATAAGGATCTTTTGGCACCTTCAGAATTCAATGGCACTTCTACTGATAATAATCTTGGTAATGACAATGGGACCTACTTAGTAGACAGTTGCACATCCAATGGCAATAGTGACAGTAATACTGTTCAAGTTCAAGGAGACATGCAAAATGGTTCATCTTTGGATGGGGAGTCGGTTTTCCCAGACGCAACTCCAATATCACCTAATTTGCCTGAAACAGAAATTGTGGGTGGCTCTTTTGTTGCATCGAGCCTTAAAGAATCAGATATCAACCTTGATATTGATTCACCTGTAGCAACTTCCAAGATTGAAGACAATTTGATTAATGTACAGGAAAGTATTGATACTAACTTGTCTGACTCAATAAAACTAGACAATGGTCTTGATGAGGGATTACTTGGATCAGAAGGAAAAGAGAGTTCGAATATCTCGGATTTTTCTTGTAGTTCCAGTTCAGTCACTAATCCTTCAATTGTGAGCTTCTCAGTTATTTTAGAGTTAGGACCAAATGTAGAACATCAGATTGTACCCGAAGACAATCTGGAAACAATAGAATCGTCTCTAGCTGAAGAAAACCTCGAAAGCCAAAAAATGTCTCAGCTCTTGGTTGAAATAAATAATTCATCTCTGGAAGTGAATAAATTAAATGATAACGAGTCATCTGAAACAAATCTTGTGTCAGCGCCAGTTCATTCGTTAACAATTGAGCAAGGGAACATTGATTATAATGAAATAAAAGATAGCATACCAGTTTCTGAATCACCAACTCCAAGGAGTTCCTTCTCCCCAGCCGGTATACCTGCTCCGTCTGTAGTTTCCTCAGATCTACAGGTTCACCCAGGGAAGGTTCTAGTTCCTGCAGTTGTTGATCAGGTTCAGGGACAGGCACTTGCAGCCCTTCAAGTTTTGAAGGTGTTTCATTCTTACTGATATGCCGAATTATTAGAGTATTGAATAATATGAGAATTTGTGACATATATCTCAATATTTTCCAGGTTATTGAGGCTGATGCTCTACCTGGTGATCTCTGTACACGTCGTGAGTATGCTCGGTGGTTAGTGTCGGCTAGCAGTGTTCTTTCGAGGTATAGGTGCCTTTCTTATTTCTCCTATGTATGGCAGTATGTGTCCAATTGGAAATTAGCATGTTATACTTATAGGTACCTTCATGCTTGTAAATTTAATCCTTTTTGCTGTTTTCAGGAATATAGTATCAAAAGTTTATCCTGCAATGTATATTGAGAATGTTACTGAACTTGCATTTGATGATATCACAGCTGAAGACCCCGATTTTCCATTGATTCAAGGTTGAGAATTGGACTTCATATTCTTGATCATGTTGGTAGGGTAACTTTTTTTATATATATTTATTGTTGCTAATCGAGCTACCTATTTCAGGCTTGGCAGAGGCTGGACTTATCTCAAGCAAGCTTTCAAATCAAGATTTATTTAGTAACAATCTAGGCCCATTTTACTTCTCTCCTGAAAGGTACTGTTAACACATTAAACTTTTGCAAAACTGGTCATCTTATTTATCTTGGTTAATGTTTTCTCCGATATCAATTTCCCACTATTTTATATCCCATCTGCAGTGTTTTTTTTCCTTTTATATCTAAGAATGATTCTTGATAATTTTCCCAAAGTTGTCTTAACCCATTTTCATTACAACTTATTTGCAAAAATGTTAATGGAATATGTGTGCTTACTCTGACTGAAATCCAAAATAATGAATGAAATTGCATTCCAGTTTTTTTATATAGCCACTAATTGCTTTATTTATAGATAGAAGGGTACTTCTGTTTTGTGGTTGGCCTCTTATTTTCTCCATTTTTTTCACTCTAGCCCTCTATCACGCCAGGATCTTGTATGTTGGAAAATGGCCTTAGGGAAAAGACAACTCCCAGAAGCTGACAGAAAGGTTGCTTATGTTTGAGCATGTTTATTTTTTTATTTCATCTTCTTACATGTACTAGTGTGTATGTTTGGTATTAATTTTACCATTGTGGTTATGTAGATCCTCTACCAACTTTCTGGTTTCATAGACATTGATAAGATAAATCCAGATGCATGGCCTGCACTCATGGCAGACTTATCTACTGGAGAACAAGGAATAACAGCGCTTGCTTTCGGTAATTCATCTCAATGGTAATTACTTTCTCTAAGTTTCATCTTATTTTGGTGATTGATATGTCTTTGTTTTTTTAGGTTGTACAAGAATGTTCCAGCCAAATAAGCCTGTGACAAAAGCCCAAGCTGCCATTGCTATTGCAACTGGTGAAACTTCCGACCTAGTAAGTGAGGAGCTAGCTCGTATCGAAGCTGAATCAATGGCGGAAAATGCAGTATCTGCTCACAATGCTTTAGTAGCTGAAGTTGAGAAAGATATCAATGCTAGTTTTGAGAAAGAACTTTTGATGGAACGGGAAAAGATTGATGCTGTGGAAAAAATGGCTGAAGAGGCAAAGGATGAACTGGAAAGGTTAAGAGCTGAGAGAGAGGAAGAGAATAATGCCTTAAAGAAGGACCGTGCTGCTATTAGTGCTGAAATGGAAATTCTTTCAAGGTTAAGGCGTGAAGTGGAGGAGCAGTTGGAAAGCATGATGAGTGACAAAGTAGAGATATCATATGAGAAGGAAAGGATTAGCAAATTTCGAAAAGAAACAGAGGATGAGACCCAGGAGATTGTCAGGTTACAGCATGAGTTGGAGGTGGAAAGAAAAGCCTTATCAATGGCCAGGTAAGGAAATAAGCTTGATTATTATGTAGTTTTAAAATTGACACTTCAATAACTTAATAGGGAGGAACAACAAATGGCTATTCAGATATGTGTGTGTGTTTTAGATGCTTTACTTTACATAAATAAATCGGGTGCAACTGTGTTCAATTCTCATTTCTTTGCATTTATCAGAATTAAAAAGATTCAGGCCTATCTGCTCCATCAATTGTCACCTGTTTTACTAGGTAGAACTGGAGAAAATGCACCAGACGTGATTATCACTGTTTAATGATTCCCATTTTTTGTATAAATTGCAGAAGTATTTTTCTTCAAAATCCATGTTAAAACTGTAAAAGTTTGATCCTCAGCTAACTGCTAAAGCATTCTATTAGGTAAAGTTATAGGGTTGAGAAAGACACTTGGATTCTCTATGGTGGTCATATTAACGTTTCCGCTGCATTCCTCATCTATTTTCGTGGAAGAAAATTCATGAATAGCTTTAGCTTTTCTTCTTTCGGGGTTAACACATCTGGAGATTCACTTTTTGCCTCTTGTTTCTGTCTTTTCTGTGTCATTTGCCCATTCAATTTTTCTGAGAGATGTATTCCTGTGCTGTTCTCATTAGATTATGTAAACTAATTACTCATTTATGGTACAAAACTTTATAAAATTCAGGGCTTGGGCGGAGGATGAGGCAAAACGAGCAAGAGAACAGGCAAAAGTGCTGGAGGAAGCTAGAGAACGCTGGCAGAGGCATGGCATCAAAGTGGTCATTGACAATGACCTCCGTGAAGAGAGTGTTGCAGGAGATACGTGGATAAACGTAGAGAAGCCAGTTGCAGTTGAAGGAACTATTAGCAGGGGTGAAACATTGTTGAGAAAGCTCAATATATTGGCTAGTGAAGTAAAAGGCAAATCTAGAGAGTTCATCAATAAAATTGTCCTGGGGATCCAGCATTTGATTTTGGTGTTGCGGAAGTGTGCATCGGAGGCTGAAGAATTGAGAGACGGAGCTGTGTCGAAGGCAAGGGGAACAGTACAAGAGGTGCATCAAAGCACAGCCAGATTTAGTTTGGCCGTTAAAGAAGGTGCAAAGCGAGTGGCGGGAGATTGTTGTGAAGGAGTTGAGAAACTCAGTCAGAGATTCAGAACATAGCCTCCAAAGAGGTTAGTTATATATCCCCTATATTTTCATGGACACCAATGAATAAATTTTGCAGTTGACAGGCATGTAATTCTTCCTTTGATATCTTCTCTGGTCAGATCAAGTTATCAATGCAATATTGTTCTAATAATTGAAATCAATTCTTAAGGGTGCTCCTGGTTTTCATTGAATAAAATGAGAAACATAATATTCGATTTCGAGCAGCATTTTGATAATCTTTCAAATCCAAATTACCAGTTCAAACATGGGTTGATAAATAAATGACTTTTAACTTACGACTCAAACCCTTAATTTAATGATCTTCCCTCACAAAATATAATATCATCAACAGCTACTACAAGCTCTGCCCTCGGCAACAGCGGCAGTGCGATGCATAGACAACAAATCCGAGAAGAGAATGGTGTGGGGAGTTGAGTGGTGCCAACTGATGATGGACTTTGCGCGAAGATAAGAGTTAATTGAAAGGTTCCTAGATCACGAACAGGAAGAAGAATTCTGAGACTGGGAATTTTCTCTGTCAAATAAGGAGATCAGACCAGGGTTTACAGCCATATAACCCTATAGTCAATTAAACGACATCGTTTGTAAGACCTCCCCACACACTAAAACTCTCTGTTTCAATTAAGTAATAAAAATAAAACATAATCCTGCTTCTCTAATTAGACTCGTGCTTCAAAATGATCCTTGAGGTCAAGGATCGAAGGTGAAGAACTTTGACTGCAGTTCATGGTTAGTCAGAGGACGGTGCTTAGCTAAAAAATCCAATTCCCACAGTACCACTACCAAAACAAGTGCACCACTTAAACTGATATGATTTGTCTTAAACAGCCATGGTTTCAGCAGATCCGAAATCCAATTCCCTTTTCCCGTCATAAGAGAGGAGGCCCGAAGCCCAATAGTGAGTGTAGATTTGGAAATGGGGTAAAAGAGCTGGGCTTTTCAATTGGTGAGTCTGAGTCAGAACATCACGTTGCCACGCATATCTCCCACGTCAGATTCATAGTACGTTTCATTTTCCACCTTTATTTATTGGATAATTAAAAAAAACGGCTTAAAGACCAACTAAATACAGACCATTCACCTGATGTGCAGGAACCCCTGTTGATGCAAGCCCGACACCAGTGTAATGCATTTCTGCTGGCTACTGCACGACAGGTGGATGATATGATGCCGCAAAGACCTGCTCGAGGTGCAGCGCGATGGCGGAGGCCACCGGTTGGTTGGATTAAATTAAACGTGGATGGTGCTAGGGATAGCGTGACTGGGCTGGCATCCTGTGGAGGGTTGGGGCGTGACTCCAATGGCCGGTGGTGTTTCGGATTTTTTAAGAGAATTGATGCTTGTTCCGTTTTTGATGCAGAACTTTGGGCTGTTCTTGAAGGCCTTGCGACGTCATGGTCTCTCGGTGTTACCAAGGTGATTGTAGAGACAGATAGTAGGGATGTTTACAATAGCTTATTACCTCGTGAACCTTCGCGGATTTCTTCTAGTTTGCAGAGTCACCTTGCGGAAATTCTATCGCGGAAGTGGGAGGTCCGGTTCTCTTGGACTCAGCGGGAGGCGAATACTATTGCGGATATGATGGCGTAAAGGG
This sequence comes from Hibiscus trionum, assembly GCA_030270665.1. Taxonomy (NCBI): domain Eukaryota; kingdom Viridiplantae; phylum Streptophyta; class Magnoliopsida; order Malvales; family Malvaceae; genus Hibiscus; species Hibiscus trionum. Next base: position 10,675,286 of record BSYR01000027.1, on the reverse strand, counting down.
TGAAGGAATTACCTCTGAACTATTATCGCTTCCTTGATCCTCCGGTGGCGATTAAGGGTGTTGTCCAAGCGGAGGCTATGGCTGGTGATGAACTCGATGATACGCGGGGAGTTGGTTAGTGGTGTTGCCAGGTGCATACTGTTTGAGCTTGTCAAGGGTTTATGCATGAGTTATTTGGCAGCTTTGTTTTGTTAGCTTTGTGGGACGTTATGGCTTTGTCTTCTTTGTTAGTCTCGGGTCAACTTTGATCGGTTTTATTTTATAGCTCTATTATATGCACTCTTTTTCCTCCATTAGGTTTAGGGAGGTTTTTTAATGAGGCATGTAATAGGTGCTTTCCCTTTCTATCAAAAAAATACAAGCCATTCAATAGAGGTCATTGCATCAAGCCGGTTCACCGTGAACCATTAGATTGAAAAAAAAGAAAAAAACATATTACCCGGTGAACCGGTAAAAGAAAATGAGCGGGTGTATTTAAGAAGAACAAAAATTTTGAAGTCTTCCACAACGCAAGAACCAAGATTTTGATACTACACAAGGGAAAGTTCTTCGTCTGAACACAAAGATTGAATTTTTAGCAAAGGAGCAACGAGGCTCTTCATTTTGACGCAGAGATTTGGGTTCAAAATTTCTTTGATTATGTAGTAGTATTCAATGGTTTGGAGGAAGTAATGGTGGGTTGTGTTTGAGTTGGGATTGTTGAAGGAAGTAACAGAGGTTTGAGGTTTAAAAGGGAAAAAATTTCTAGGATTTAAAATTTGTAGGGTTGATTGTTGATATTAATGATTTAAGAATGATATTTTTAATGGGGCGAAACAAATTATGTATGATCTATGCATTTTAACATGAGGTTCTTTTGCCACTGATTGAAATCGTTATCACAAAGGGATAGAGTAATGACATATGAACGAGTTATTAGAGCATCTAATTATATTTGGATTACTATATATGATTGATTGAAAGCTATCATTGACCAAAACATCTTCTAATGTCCGGATCATTACTTGTTATGTTAAATTTTTTTTTGCTTGTTCTGTACTTTAACCATATGAAAGATAATGAAAAGTTTATCTTCAAGGAACACCTATCTAGAGTTTATTATGATTTTCAACCTTGTTTTCCCTAGAAGTATGAATGCATAAGACTTTTCAACTGCTCTAGTGCAGTGCATCGATGTTCTTAATTTAACTAAAAAAGCTACACCTTCGTGAGGATACCAAAACTTGTATAGTGTCAAGATTTGTGCAAATTTTATTTGTGCTTGTTTGTTACAAATTATTTTTGTAGCCAATATTATTATTCATGTTAATTATCTTATTATTATTATTATTATTATTATTATTATTATTATTATTATTATTATTATTATTTGTTCATCAGTTTATTTTTATTTTATTAGAAGAAGAATTTTATGGGTTATTTTTTAGTTAATATTATTATTCGTGTTAATTATCTTATTATTATTAGTTTATTAGTATTTTGTTAGGAGAAGTATTAAGAGATCTTGTTTATATTTTTCCTTAGTAGGAGACTTGTTTTTTAATTACTTAATTAATTTTTTTATTTGGCCAAATGTAACCTCTATTGAAGAGGCCAATTGGGAAGTAATAAAGTAAGTCAAAATTCAAGATCATAAAATCGTTTTACCCAAAGCACAATATTTATTTATGTTAGTGGTAGATTCTTGACGAGTATACCACATTGAACTTTTTTTTTACTAAATACCACATTGAAGAGCTTGATATGACCTTTTAAACTAATAAAAATAGAGGAACGAAAAATTGAATTATAGCAAGGAGGGTGAATACCACATTTATGTTGCCTATTTCATGTATCATCTTATAACCTTTCAGTGCGCGGGATAATTAAGGTTCTCAGTATATGGGCAGGAATCTCTGGTATTTAATTGATCCGGGATATATATGTTGAATATGTATGTTTGTATGATTGCATGTTGTGTATGTATGTTGTAGTAATTAGCATTTGTCATGAGCCATGTTAAGAATAGAAATTTTGTTTATGTAGTAATTAGCATTTGTCATGAACGGGTATTCCTTTAATCATTTTGTCCTTTATCATTTGAGATAGACGTTTACAATGGAGCAGCATAAGGAGTCCGATGTAGAATTGGTGCGCGAGACACCTAAAAATTTGACACCCTATTTACACTTCTAGTAAGTTAAAGTTGAATGTATATAGTATTGTTGATATTGTTACATGATTAGCGATATGTATTGTGTAAGCTAACCCTAGAATGTTGTTTTACGGTATAAGCGAATGTAAAAGATCGAAGGGTGGTAAAAAAGAACAATAGTGTAAGTGTTGAAAAGAAAAGAACGTTGTGTTTTGTAATTGTTTGTTAAGTGTACATATAATGTGCATTTTACTAAATGTGGGACTGATACAGGCAAGACAAGCTCTAGGTATCAGATGGGCTGAGATGAGTGATGATGAGAAGAAGCCTTATATTCAAATGTACGAGGAGAAGAAGCAGGCTCAATCCGAAAGCAAAATGAAGGAAATAGTTATTGCGGAAGGAGATGAAAAGGTAACTGCATGTGTATATTTCTTATTTGAGAAAAAATTATTGGATAAAACATGTCGTAACATAATTTTGCTTCACGTATGAGTAATGTAATTAATGTTGTATGTAATGTTGTAGGAGATATCTACAAGATGTAGCGTGAAGAAGTTGTCAGATATGTTTAAAGAAATGCATAAGCTTAAGATTGACGGTTTGATTAATGAGTTAGGGCTGAGGCCTTTATTCGGAATAAAACCGCGAAGTATTCATCGCGACCTGTGTCGCGAGTTAGTGGAAAATTTTGATGTCCACAGCTCCATGATGGAATTTGGTGGACATAAAATCCCAGTAACGATTGAAGATGTTGAAGCAGTTTTGGGGTTGAAGAACAAGGGTGTGGGTGTTGAAGGGCCCACGAGAAATTTTAATGGTAAAGAACTCGCTTTGAAGCATCGGATTAGTAGGAACACCACAATGAAAGAACTTGAGGGCGAGATAGTTAGTGTTGTTTTTAAGGGGATGAGTTGAAAGCTCACGTGCTTTTGTTCATTGTTGGTGTGTTTCTAAGTCCCAATGCAAACTTGGTGCCTTCCTCAGAACATTTGCGGTTGTTGTGCCCAGCTTGGTTGACTGGAAAACTAAATTGGTGCAAATATGCATACGAGAGGTTACTTGATGGAGTAGCCAAGTGGAAAGATCGTGGTGGTTTGGCATACATGACAAGATGCATCACGATTTTAGAGGTAATGTATTTTTAAAAGTATGTTGAGTTCCAATGTAGTAGTTGGTTAATGTAATTTTGCATTTTATTATAATGTCTTCATTAATAATAAATATAGGTGAGATTATTTGATTATTGGAGTGGAATTCCAAGCAGAGGTGTTGCTTTCGCTAATGGTCGTGGTCGCATCCATGCTTGGGGGAAAACGGAAGTAAGAAGAATTTTAAACCGCCTGAAGGAAGAATGGACTGCCAAAAAACCTAAAGTAAGTGGGGGAAAGATTTTTGTATTCTATAGGAGGTTTTTATGATATGAAATGTATTAATGTTCATGTTTGCAGGTAGTTGGGTCTGAATATGAAAACGTTGAAGGGGAAGAAGGTGGCGCAAGCCATGCTACAAAAGATGTGATTATCGGGTTGTTGCAGTCTGTTATCTCAGATGTGGGTGATATAAAAGAGAGTCTCCAAGCTCGTGTGAAGAAGGAAAAAAACTTAGAAGAGAGTTTGGAGACATCAAAGGAGGATTATAAGCAAGTTGTTGACCAAGTAGCTGGATTGAGTGCAAACATGATGTATTTGAAGAAGGCATTGCGTAGAATTGATGAAAAATTTGGAATTGGCCTAGATGAAGAGGAAGCAGTGGTGGAGAAAACAGATGTGAGCGAGTCTCATCAGAAAGATGGACTTAATATTGAGGAGCAGACGTTGGTGGACGATGTTGAGTTTGTGAAGGAAGAAAATGTTGTTAAGGGTTGGAAAAAGAAAAAAAGTATAAGAAGTATAAATTTTTTATTTTGATCAACGTTTCATGAATTTCATGTAACACATATTGTTGTTGATACACTTGTTGTTAACTTGTAGGGCAAGGACAAAGTGGAAGCTCTGTCAAAGGTTAGTGGCAAACGGATTTGAGTCAGAATGAGAACTCGGAACATGAAATAAGTCACGGTTTGAAAGAAGTGTAATGTGGACCTTGATTTGGTTTAAGTGGTGTCTTGAAATGATTCAGTTATTGTTGTAATTTGTATTGAATGATTTGTTTTGAACATCATATGGATATTGACGGATGATATGTTTGAGTATGCTTTATGAGCGTTAATCGTATGTAATTGAATATCTTCGTATGAGTTTTACATTTATAGATGTTTGCCATTATATATAAATGGGTTTAGGTGTACTAGTAATGCATGTGAGTAAATATTGCAAGTCGTTGATGTTATTCAATATGAAAGAGCAATTGTTTAAGCGTTGCATGTACTTATGTACGTTGAAATTTCAGATGGAATAGGGGCGGGAGCCAAAGGCACGTGTGATTATATATGGAATACGCCTTTGCCCGGAGGGTAAGCAATCTTAAACGATAGTACATTGCTGTTAAGGTAAATATAACATTGAAGTTTTTGTATGGATGCAGTGAACTCGTCGTAGATTTTGGACACACATATATCTTTGTAAGCGATGCTGATACTTTACGACCAAGAAGTTGGGTCAGTTCAATGATGAGTAGTCTTTAGAAACCCCGTAAGCAGTAATGTCATCTTTGAAGAAATTGTCCGATAGTTCCTAAATGTTTTATGAACTATTCAGGTTATTGATGCTGTTGGGTGGTCGGTTATTGTTGAAGACAGTAGGACGAAAGCTCAAGCAAGGAGAGGGTATCTACCGTGCGCATTGAGTGCATGTTTAATATTGAAAAATCTTTTGTATATTAAGAATAAACAAATATGGTTTGTAAGGAAACATGCTAAATATTAATTATTGTCTTGTAGAATCAGCTTCTAGAAGGGGTAATGGATGGTGGTCAGCTTGCTTATTATTGGCATGCCATTTTCAAACTGTATGGCAAAATTAACGACTGGAAAGTGGTATGACAAAGCAGAAATATTTTATAAACCTATTACAATTTATTTAATATATATATTAAAAAGGTAATCATTTTATTTTTCAGATCTTTATCCCCATTAATGACAATCAAAGTCATTGGTATATGTGTGTCGTGGATATTGGTCGTGGCGAATTGAAGCTACTGGATAATCTGCTCACAACTCGAGGCAATGCTGCAAGAGTGTATGCGGTCAAGAAGTTGGTAATACACACAAACTTAGAAGTATTCAACACCCTATTTAGATGTGACATAGTATGTAAAAAGCTACATATATTTGTGCATATAGATTAAAAGGTTAGGTGAATGTTTTGAAGAGGAAAATTTCGTACAAGTGTTTGGGTCACCATTAAGGCCATTGACCGATCTTGATAGCCCTGTGGTGGCTAAAGTAAAACATCAAGATAATGGGTATGAAGTACTTTGTGTTAGCTTGGTTGTACAATTTGCTTACGATTAGTAATAAATTGTTCTTTAAACTAATATGTCTTCAAACAGAGACGATTGTGGTATGTTTTGCATACAGTGGATGCAGCTTTGGCATAGGAAGAGTGTAGAGGTTTTGGTACGTTCAGGCTTTGTTCATTATACTTTATTTACTTTGCGAATTTATAGGAATAAACGTTCGTTACTTAATGCATGTTTTGTTTACATTTATCTTCCTAGACTGTTGGGGATTGGGATAGAATGTTTCTTTTGTATGATCTCGTCAACAATGATAAGAATATTAGGCGGCGGGAAATATCATCTGATGTGAAGGCACATGTTGTACATTTGAAGTCACGACCATTCGTAAATCGTGCCAGCATTTTTCAGCCACAATGGTGAGGGACTATGCAAGATGGTTTTGTTTCTTATATAATTGAACCGATTAAAAGGTGTAGTAATTGTTCGTAACTTGGTGAAACTTTTTGTTGGTAAACGAAAGATTGGAGTTCGAGTTGGATCAGTGGCATAGGAATTTTGTGTGTGTTTGAAGCTGGCGTTTCGCAGTTGAACCCTCATTTTGTATGGGTTGAATTCTGGTTTCTATGTACAGTATTACAATGTTGAAAACACAGTGGGTCGCACCATTTCATACGATAACGTGTATGTTCTGTAGATGTAAATCATTTTGTGGAGCAGGGAATGCCCTACAAGCATAACTACTTTAAGTAACTATAGGATGTAAATACAACAATATGCCATATATATTATATTTCAGTGGAAAATTGAGTTTCTTCTAACATTTTATCGTTATATGTTATTAACCTAAGTATCTGTGAAGGTTCTTCAATCGTAAATCTTGGGGATCTGCATCATAATAATGAATTAATTGTCTAGAGGAATGAATGAATTCATAGTGGAATTATAAGCAAAATGGGAAAGAACTTGATGGATTCTTGAGTAATACCTTCGATGTTGTGGTCGGTCGGAGATACATTGAAAACATTATCGTCTGGATTCCAAATATGTGGTCCGTACTAAGTGAAATGAAAAGGAAAACATGTGTTAACTTGTATTTAAGAACATATGTACTAGTAAAGTAAGAATAACTCACACTTTCATAATTTTTGAACATGTTGAGGTCAACTGGAAATTCGTCGTCGTCTTTGAAGAAAGTTGAGGTTGTCGCAAATGTACCAATTGGTAATTGTAGCTTCAAACGAGGGCATGTGTTCTTGTTATGCCCCTCAACATTGCAAAATGAACATTGGTAGGTTCGGGATGTTGGGACGGGCTTTTTCATTTTCTATTTCCGTTTTGCTTCCTTCTTTTGGGGGTCCCGAACATTGTGCTTGCTTTCCTTCTTAGATGAGGAGTCATTCAACTTTGTCGACTGATCAAATTCAGAAATTAATCGAAGTAACTCATCTTTTGTGTTTTGAAAAGTTTCGTCTGTTTGCGATGCAGTGTAGCACAACCGTTAAGAAAGTGATCGCAGAGACGCAAATCGAGCCATTTGTTTCATTTCTTGAGGAACGTCAAACTGCGCGAAAGATGGAGCTGAGAGCTTCGCGTTTTTGGTCCACCGCGGTAGAATTAAATATTTAGGGATCTCTTAGATGTCTTCCAACTTAAGGACGTGCAGTTGATGGGGACAAGGAAGGCCGACTGTCTCAAATTTCCTACAAGAACACGTTAGGTTCTGCGTTGTGAAATCAAGAACAACCTCATATAATTTGCTCGGATCCTTGTACTTTGTTAAACGGTAAGTCCACAATACTCCAACTTCAACAATCGGATGTAAAGCACGATACAATGTCTCATATTTAAGTTCGGTCTGGACAATTTTGAACGATGCCCGAGTAAATATGTCAGCAACATTCTCTTCAAGCTCATTCAATTTCGTCATTAGGAAAGGCTTGGAATGTGAACTTTTGAAATATTCCATCAACTCTGTAATTTGCATCTCATTAATCCCATTGTCAATGGCACGAACAACTTCGAGATATGTCTTCTTAAATTGGAGCGCGATATCGAGCGTCGCATTCATAGATTTGCACCGTTGTTTTGATCAAACATTGGCGAAGAAATGTCCTGTCAGATATGCTTGTGCCCACATACTTAGGCTCTGATCCTTCTAAACAACCCACAGATGGTGTTCGACGTTAAGCTGTTGCAGAACTGATCTCCAGTTGCAATCAAATTCCTCAATTGTCTACCAAGATGACATGCATCTTGTAAATGCGGTAGTAAACTTTGGATCACCTATGTTTGCCTGGGCATTTCGTGAAAGATGCCATGAACATATACGATGTCGAGAAAGGGGGAACACCGTCTTTATAGGCCTATGCATGGCCCTATCACCATCTGTCACGACTGATACAGGAGCCTTGTTACACATTGCTTGTAAAAACTCCGTAAGTACCCATTCAAATGTATATGCAGTCTCGTCAGCTAAAATTGCAAAATCGAATACAATGGTTTGATTGTGGTGATTAACACCCACTATAGGCATTAGAGGCCGGCCATACATGTTACCCTTGTACGTAGTGTCAAACGCAATTACATCACCAAAACATACGTAGTCAGACCTCGATGTCAAATCACACAAAAATAGATTATGCAATCCCCCTGATTCATCAGTATTGTACTGCATGTACAACCCTGCATCTTGGTCTTTCTTAAAGTCAAAGTAAGCGAGTAGAACGTTTACATCACCGTCACGAATTTCACTTGAGTCCATTTTATGAAGTGAGTTGTACAGGTCTTTGTGTATGAAACCAACATTATGAAAACCACCTAATTGTTGCATGAAATAATTCATTTTTTGTGACGTTCTTACCCCAACATTTTTCAATGCACGTGCTTCAAATACATCTGCGTCATTAACTTGTCGACTCGACCGAAGAAACGATCACATAATAGGTGGGCACAACAGGTGATTATGCTAAGTATGACATACTGCTATCTCCCACTTATCGCAATCTGTACACTTTACAATAACATTTGCCTTGCATCCAATTCGTGTTATAGCACGAGGTGCATGTTTCCGTTCCCAATCAGAAACTTTTGTTCTCCGGAAGCCTCCCCGTGTGCAACAAAATTCTTGTGTTTTCCCACCATGCCTAGTTGTACCACGACACACACTGAACCCATTATTTTTCGTATAATCCTTATAAAAGTCCACGCATCATCACGAGAGTTAAACATTAAACCAACCTTTAGGGTAGTTTCAAAACCTTCATCTACTAAACTTTAGGGTAGTTTGTCAGGGTAAATACAGTTATTTCTCATAAAATGGTAACTTTTAAAACCCCATCGCCCTTACCGTCCTTCATCTACTAAACTCCCATTAACTTTGAAATCCTATAAACACCGCAAAACCACTCCGAAAATCATTTTCTTTGAAGATTGAAGAGGTCTCGTCATCCTTTCAAACAACCCCTCTATTCCTAATCCATAGTTTTCGGTATGGTCTAAAAACCCTAATATGTGTGCATGCATTTGCATTTGTTTTTTGTTTATAATTAGGCATTTCCATCGAATGATTATGTGTTGTATGTTGTTTAATTTGCAAGAAGCGTTACAAAAGCCTTTCGAATCTTGTTTACACAAATTCCTCAATCAGTTGCCTACCACAATCTAATCTTCAAAATCCAAAATTTTTTAGTCTCTATTTTCGCGATCCAGATTGTCTAGCTCGGTTTCCTGAAATTTACGAGTCAAAAGAGATTAGAGCTGAGCGAACCATAGACTTAGGTTTCTTGATGTCCGAGGAGTATAACTTTGACTTTTGGCCACTATTTGTCGAATGGGGTTGGATGAAATATCTTGAAATTAAACCCCGTGTCTTTCACAACCTTGTCAAAGCCTTCTATATGAATGCTACTCTTCTTCATCCACCAAAAAACCCCTCCAAAGTATATGGGATTGAATCATATCTCATGGGAACCGAATTTACTCTCACTCCGCGAACTATTGTCGAGCACCTAGGCGTCGAAAATAGTGGTGCCTCATCTGAATCCCAGATAGTCCCTTTAAAGTTTGATGATGATAGTCCTACTCATCTTCATATAAATGATAGGCTTCTCCATCTTTTCATCACTTGGTTCTTTCGTCCCTCTGGTGGAAGATGCACTCGTATGCGCCGTCTCGATTATTGGTGGTTACAACAAATCCACAACGGTAACCGTCCCAATATCGCCCTTATTATCTTTAAATCTATTGTACAAATTATTACCAACCCTTCTAAGTTGTCTTTGAATTATGGATGTGTTCTAAGCCACATCTTTGAGAGTTTAAACATTGACACCTCCCTTGACCCGAAAATTTGTCTCAAGAGTAAAAGTGATGAAACAACAACTAAGAAGACGAGTTGGAGGTTCATTGATGGTGAATATGTTCATAAGCATGAAGAAGATGAAGCACGAATTGGCGGCAGACATGTTCCTGCACCGAAAGATCCACCTCCCGTGACAAATGATTCCCTACTTGTTGCGGCTATGATGACTCATATTGACAACTTTGATGCTTTTTTCCGCACTTCTCAAGCAAAGACTACAACTCTCCTTCGTAGCATACATGCTCGTGTCACATATATGGAGCATGATATTCGTCGTCATCTCCTTCCAGCTACATCGGCTCCACATTTGTCGGACCCTCCGGATGGTTAGGCTTGTATGCATTGTATTATGACTTTATGCTATTGTACATTGGACTTATGTTGATTTTGTTGTTAGCTTGATAAAAATTGTTGGATGTTTGGTTTATGCCTACCTTTACTTCATGGATTGTAAGGAAATTTAATTCTTGCCATAATGAATGTCTTATCATCATATGCAAAATGTACTTCTCGCTACAATATAATCGTCTGAAATCCCTCCGATAAATGAGGACCCTTGGATTGTGTTTGCTTTTCTCAACCCTTGGATTGTTTTCCTTTACATAACATTGAATTATTTGTATACAGAACATATCCAGTGTACTTCTATAGTAGAGGAGCAAGAAGATGTGGGGGATAACGACGAGCAAGATCATGCAGTCGAAGAATATATTCCACCTACTCCTCCACCACAAGAGCATGATGATGCATGTGGTTTGAATCAAACGAGTGAAAGTGTTTTGACTTATATAAGAAGAAAAGATCGAGGAAAGAGATATATGGAGACTTCTCATCTGGTGAAAAAACTTCATCGTGTTGGCATAACTCCAAGTAATGCAATACCCTCTAACATTAAGAGACCAAAGAATCATCCAGAAAAGTATGACGATTGGGTTACTGTTCACCCATTGACCCGCCTAAGAAAAAACTTCTTATTCTTGATTACAATGGAGTGCTTGCTAGTGTTACCAGAGATGGTACTAAATATCTTTCTCAGTTCTATTCAAAATGTTAACAAACTACTTATATCTGTTATTGTTTACATTTGTAGGTGTGCATCTGAGACCTGGTGCAGGGGAGTTTCTTTTTTTTCTTCTTATTTTAATAGCTATAAAGTTGTTATATGGTCTTCAAGGAAAAGGTAATGTGTGTTATTATACTGATCAATTTCCTTTACAGTTTCCATTTTTGGTTCTTTCGCTGTCCACGGCCAAATCTACTACCAAATGTCCTTATTGGATAATATGGCCCTTGGACACCTCTCATAATCCATTGAATGAATCGATCTTTTAAGAATATTGCTCTTTTTAGTTTTCAACTGAAATTTAAAATCATGCAGAGAAAACCTTGATTGGGCACTTTAGAAAATCAACGATCTTAAAGGAAAATTTTGCTTCATTTGGGTAACTTTTATATTATTAAGCACTAGGTGTATCTTTATTGTGTGCCTGCTTTTGTTTCTTAAAATTGTATGATATTTGAAGGATTTTATTTCAATTATGCAGGCTCAGAATATGTGCAAAAAACATCTATCGCAACGTAATTTATTTATTAAAAATCTAAGTTGCGTGTGGAATGCCTTGCCTGAATATAATTAACGAAACACAATGTTCGTTGATGATTCAGAAGCTAAAATGATTAATAATCCGATCAGTAAATTACTCAAGATATATGTTTTTACTTGCAAATATATAATCAATTAATTGTTATATAATTATTCTTTTTTCGATTATGTTCATGTTTCAGGAAAACACCTACATATGTCCTAAATCTTACAAGAGAGAAGATGAGAGAACTGATAACACATTAAGTAAGTAAAACTTCCATACTCGAGCATCTTCCATATTTCCTAAACATTTTCTGGCACTTAAAGCTTAGTGTCTAATTATTGTACTTGGAATTGATCATAGAAAAAGGTGGTTCCATTCGCGTCTATTTAGAAAACTTGGCCAAAGAAGAGAAAGTTCAAGAACATGTGAAGCATCATCCATTTTTGGATTGACGCAGAAGGTCAAATGCTCAACTGATGATACTCATAGCTTCTAAGTTTCCCTTTCCGGGGACAAGGAATTACGAGGCGATACAGATGACCCCCATTCGTTTTTGTTGTCTAACTGTATGTGTCTAATTATATAATGAGGAGAGATTTTACTTTATTATTTTGTTATTGTCTATTAGAATGGTGACATCACCTGGGATACAATGTTTAGCTTTTTCTTTGTGAAGTGTGGCTACTGTTTTCGTTTGATGTACGAAATGAAACTTGGTCCTTTGTAATATGTTTTTTTCAAAGGAATTTTTATGAAGGCATGAGCCAAAATCATATTCTCGATTCCTTTCGTTTTCAGTAATTAGTTCAAGTGTTAAGGTTTTAGGTTTTTAGATAATCAGGCTTTCACCTGCAACCATATTTGAACCAAGTATACCTACATACGTAGCAAGGCTGTTAGGGGTTTTGAAACCCTCTTTGTGGTTTCAGAACCACTTTGGCGGTGTGCCATTAATCAATATTGACCCAACAGGTATCGAAACCACCATTGTGGTTTCAGAACCACTTTCGCAGTATGCCATTAAATCCATGTCTACTCAAGAGGTTTCAAAACCAAAAATTGCGTTTTCGAAACCACCCGTACAACACTTATGGTAAATCCGGTATATTTCGTACTAAAATGTGTTCATACACATCAAACTAGGGGTTTCGAAACCCCATTTGTAGTTTCGAAACCACTTTGGTAGTATGCCATTAATTAATGTTGACCCAGTAGGTATCGAAACCACCTTTGTGGTTTCGGAACCACTTTCGCAGTATGCCATTAAATCCATGTCTACTCAAGAGGTTTCGAAACCAACAATTGCGGTTTCGAAACCACCCCTACAACACTTATGGTAAATCCGGTACATTTCGTAATAAAATGTGTACATACACGTCAAACTAGGGATTTTGAAACCCCAATTGTGGTTTCGCAACCACTTTGGCAGTGTGCAATCAATGTTTACCTAGGAGGTATCGAAACCAACAATGGCGGTTTCGAAACCTCCCATTCAGATCTTACAGTAGAAAATGTTTTAGGGTAGGAAGTTGTGTATGTATCGTTTTTGTAAGAATTTAGATACATATCGTTTTTACTACTAATATTGTAAGGTTGTTCGTGCTTTTTGTAGTAATTTCGGTATATATACAAAACCTTACACTTTGTATAGCAAATTAGGTATTCTCCTAGTAAATTGTGTGTGTACACAAATTCTTACACCGAGTTGAGCCATTTTGGCCTTTGGTGAAACTTTGTAAGGATTTCGGTACATACCGTTTTTCCTACTAATATTGTAAGGTTTTCTGTACTTTTTGTAGTAATTTCGGTATATACACAAAACCTTACACTTTGTGTAGCAAATTAGGTATTCTCGTAGGAAATTGTGTATGTACACAAATTCTTACACTGAGTTGAGCCATTTTGGCCTTTGGTGAAACTTTGTAAGGATTTCAGTACATACCGTTTTCACTACTAATATTGTAAGGTTTTCCATACTTTTTGTAGTAATTTCGGTATATACACAAAACCTTACACTTTGTGTAGCAATTAGGTATTCTCGTAGGAAATTGTGTATGTACACAAATTCTTACACTGAGTTGAGCCATGTTGGCCTTTGGTGAAACTTTGTAAGGATTTCGGTACATACCGTTTTTACTATTAATATTGTAAGATTTTTCCTACTTTTTGTAGTAATTCGGTATATACACAAAACCTTACACTTTGTGTAGCAAATTAGGCATTCTCGTAGGAAATTGTGTATGTACACAAATTCTTACACTGAGTTGAGCCATTTTGGCCTTTGGTGAAACTTTGTAAGGATTTCGGTACATACCGTTTTTACTACTAATATTGTAAGGTTTTTTGTACTTTTTGTAGTAATTTCGGTATATACACAAAACCTTACACTTTGTGTAGCAAATTAGGTTTTCTCGTAGGAAATTGTGTATGTACACAATTTCTTACACTAAATTGAAACATTCTGGCCTTTGGTGAAACTTTGTAAGGATTTCAGTACATAACGTTTTCCTACTAATATTATAAGATTTCCCATACATTTTGTAGTAATTTCGGTATATACCCAATACCTTACACTTTCCGCAGCAAATTAGGTTTTCTCATAGGAAATTGCGTATGTACACAAATTCTTAGGGTGTAACGTATTATGTATATACTCTTTCTCTTATAGTTTTCGTAATGGGTTATATATATACCCAAATCCTTAAGTTGTAATAATTTATGTTTATATCGTTTCTATTATATGTTTTGTAATAAAAGCGGTATGTTGTGAATAAAATAACAAAGAACAATAATAAGAACAAAGAACAAGAATGGAAGAACAAAAAGATGAGAGAAAGAGGGAGATTTGTATTATTCTCAAATATAGACTTGTGTACAATGCCTTCATCAAGTCATCTATTTATAGGCATAAGAAGTACATATTACATTGAACTCTAATTAAATGAGATAATATTCCTGATGATAAAGTAAATCAATCTCTTTAGATAAAGTTCTAATCATGATAGACATCCACATAGATAAATATTCATAACACTCCCCCTTGGATGTCTTTGTAGATAATGTGACTCGTTAAAACCTTACTAAGATAAAAACCCAGTGGGAAAAAAATTCTTTAGTGAAGGAAAAAGAGTACACGCATATTTGATACGCATAACATGTTGCCTCATTAAAAACCTTACCAGGAAAACCCATTGGGACAAAACCTTGGTTAAGGGAAAAAGAGTCACATATTTACTTCCCCTCATGAAAACATCACAGTAGATCTTTGAATCTTCATAATTCAATCTTGAATATTATTTTTCTAAAGATCGTGAGGGATGAAACTTTGGAGTAATATGTTTCATGATGTATCCACTTTCAAACTGAGATATACATCTTGCATTATCTTCACACAAGGTAGCTTTTATCATATCTTGTAAAAGTAAATCCACATATCTTTTGGATATGTTGGGTCAATGATCTTAGCCAAACACATTTTTGGCTTGCCTCGTGCATAACAATTATTTCTACGACATTTGAGGAGGCATCAACGAATGTTTGAAGATCTAAATGTAATGATCTTTGTATACCCATGGATATTGCTTGATCAACTAATATATGGTGCTTCAAAACCAAGAAAAGATATAATTATCTTTATTCACATTCAACAATCTTACAACTATTGGGATACTCAATACATATGCTCTATTCATATTGAATCTTCTTTAAGATTCTTTCAGCTTATGTCTATTCATAGACAAAAAGAAATATATAAAAATGCTCGATCTTCAGGTCGAGATAAACTTGATGTCAAAATTCAAGTACTTGTATTGAAAGTACTTCACGAGTTTCCAATTTGAAGCTCTTTAGGAGTTCTAAAATTATCATAATGGATCTTGATCCAAACTTCTTTATAAAATACATAAGGAAATCTTATCATTCTTATAGTATTTTCTCAATTAGTATTCACTAAGGAGATTATACCAAATGTGTCAAAATATTCATGGGACACGTCTAAATAAATTTCCTCGAAATTTTTCAAATGCTTCTAGCATTTTAAATCCTTCAAGGATAAATATGGATCCACAAATAATTAGACGCATGCAAAATTTTTCATAACTGCCAAAGTAATTGCATCCACCATGAAGTAATTAAAACTTTTCATAAATCATAGTTCAAGTCGTATTTACGACTACTTATTTGTGCCTCACTTGCATTACACCTTTAGGTGTTTGGACTGCTGCTCCAAATACTTCTATTTTAAAAGTTCAAAGCGTCTTTCAACATCGGCCAATTCAATATCTATACTTCTAGATAGATTTTATACAAGATCCTCGTTTTCTTTCTTTACTTCTATAGAAGTATTTTATGTAAAATTGTTTGTAAAATCGTTGTCGACAACTTTCCAATTTTCTGGTTCCATTCTCGTAATGACATAACTCATCGATATCTCTTCAAGATTTCAATCTTTATTTCAGGTACCTGAAACTCTTCAAGAGTTTTATTATTAGTTATTTCTTGGGTCTCTTCAGGAGCACCCGCCTCCAATATATGATCATCTCATAATACTTTTCATTTACGAGAATTTTGATCATTGGAACCATTTCAACTATCATGCTTCAAGCATGATTTACATCCACTTGCTCTAACATGTAATTTAAACTTAGAGCATTTCAGCTGGTATATGAGACTTAATTACTCTCATTGGGTCAGTAAATATGTCTGGCAGTTGACATGAAATAACATGAATTATCTTATGAACTTTTAGTTCATATTCGAGGATTTAAATAATGATAATTCATTTCATTCTTTATCCAACTGATTATTCTCCCCCCTGATGTTGAGAAAAATCATCTAATAAATGATTCTCCAATTAATGTTTAGAATTTAAACATAAAAGAAGACTCGTACTCAATATATATTCTCAACCCTTTTTACTTGCCCATTTTGTGCGTTATGGTGGAGCAATTCAACAATATATCGCACATTCTAAAATTCAAAAATGGAAAATATGACTTCTGACCAAAAGTCAAATCATAATGGGAAGTTTATTATAACTCATTGGCTTGATGCATATAAGTGTTGCTATATGAAAATACCATATAAATAATAGATGTTTTGTTCTCACAGTTTAGCTATTAAATAAGAGGCATCCAATTAAAAATTTGATAAACCATTTTTTTCATAATCAATAGGTTTTGTAACAACCGATATAGCCTAAAATATAAACCCACTATCTTTTCAAGACGAATAGTCTAATTACATAATTTGAATCTTTTTAGAGTCAATCTCACAAACTTCTGGTTGTAAGTCGATAAAACAATGTCGATGCATCTACTAAAATCATATAAAACTTTCCACATTTGTGGATATATGGGCCCATATTTCGTTCAGATATGCAAGACATACAGTCTCAACTTCAGTACAAGAACTTTAAGTTCTAATTCTTTTGATAAGTGAGATCATCTATATCCTTTGAGAACAAACAACACAAGAACTTCGGGTTCTTTTAATAAGTGGAATTTAATCAATTCCTTTAAGTAACACAAGAACTTCATGTTCTTTAATAAGTGGATTTTAATCCATTCCTTTGAGAATAAGCACCTCAAGAACTATAGGTTCTTTTAATACGTGTGTATGTAAATCTCAATAATTTCTGCACCATTATTGATCAGGATGGTCTAACCGGTCATGCCAACTATATATATGTGTATATATCTCTGAATTTGTAAACTCCTTGTTTACCATAACATGTAATTCAATCCCACTCGTACATGTCTAGTACGACCATCAAAATTGTTCCTTTAAATAGGAATATAGTTAGCTATTTCAGAGCTTTCAATTGAAATTATCTTTTGGTAGCAATATATAGCTCTTCTAGAGCTTTCAACTGACTTTTTGGCTACCAAAACGTATATCCATATTGGCTTATTTCAAATGCCAATTGATAACATATGTTATCTATAATTCCCAAAGGGATAGTTTGCGAACTCATATTGCTCTCTTAAAATTTTCACTTATAGTGGTGACGATATTATTACCATTAGTGGTAATTATTGCAATATTCACAATTCTACACTTTTCATAATGTGTTTTTTTCTCAAGAATTTATTGCTCTTCTAGAGCATCAATATTTTCAGTACTTTGAGATATAATACTCACATTATTCTCTTGCATTTAAATGAGAAAATATATCTTATGCTTATGTTGAGCATAAATCGTCACCATAGATTGTATTTGACAAGTAATCATGTTAAACAAAATAAATAAATATCATAATATATAAATATAAATATAAAACGTAAATAATTAATGTGTGTAAAATAAATAAACGTAAAGTAAAATAAATAAATAAATAAATAATTATCTTCAAAGTTATGAGAATAATTAGAAGATGATTTATTCCTTTCGAGGGTTATAAGAAAATCAACAACGTCCAAAAGAGTTGGACCAACAATGTCCAAATAAAGTTGGATCAGTATCATCTTCTTCATGTTTCACAAACAAATTTTGCTTCTATTTTCTTTCCTTTATCATTCAATGATTCTTAATTTTTCAACGTACAACACGCACGAGACCAATAGTTTATAACATCGCATTGGTAATAAGAAGAGTTTTACTTCAATAGAATGATCTTTATCACTTTTGTCATCCTTATAACCTCACTACCGGTGGCATGGGCGGAACTATAAATTTATAAAGGAGGGGACCAATATGAGACTAAAAGTTTTGAGGGGGGTTAAAATAAAATTTTATAAAAATTAAAGGATTACAACACTAATTTTACCTTTTTTTCCCTAAAGAAATTAAAAAGTTGGCGGGGGCCACACCCCATGGACCCCCGTGATGTTCCGCCCATGACCGGTGGGTAGAAGTATTCTTAAAATGACCATATTTTTCACGTCTATATTCATAGCCTCGACCACGACCACAACTTCTAATGTGGTTTTTATTCCTTCCATAATATAATCTCACATTCACTTCAGGGAATGAAGTAGAGCCAGCGGGCCTTTAAAACCTTTTTCACATATCCTTATCACAGAGAACAAAGATTTAATCCTCGTACGCGACATTGTTAAATATGTCTATAAGGTCCTTTAAAAACTTCCTTTGAGACCAGTAGCCCTTCAGAACGGGATGTCCAACCAATATACTTGGATTATATCGAGATTATGTCTCTAATTGAATAATGATTTACCATATTTGCATTCACTTCAGGGAATGAAATAGTTTCAATAATTGCATTGAATAAACATCATGCTTGCATTCACTTTAGGAAATGCCCCATCATTGATAATTGCATGGAATAAACATCATGCTTTGCATTCACTTCAGGGAATGCCTCCCATAAAACTTTTTGGATCAAGACGAATTTTCGTAACTTAAAATTGGGAGAAGTCTATGGTCGAAATTTTCGACGAAGAAGAAATATTGCTTTCGAGCAAATATAGACTTTATAATAATCTTCTTGTAAATTCAAAATCATCATGATTTATCGCACTTTAAAATAATAATATAAAGAATAAAAATAAAACAAAATTTACCGATATTGATTTTTCTCTCGTGGACAATGGAGATATAGCATAGAACCGATATAGCTTCTCAGAGTCCCTTTATATCACATCTCGCTAATTAACCCTTTTAGGAACAAGAGCAAACACACGTAATTTACACTAAACGCAACATTTTCGTCTCTGTCAATTCGTCTTTTGGTTTGTGAGAAACCACAAATTTATCTTTTTCCAATGTTCGAATAAAATCAAACATACTTCCAAACTTTTCAAAAAAAAATTTTAAGTTAAAATATTAAGAGAAAAACAATCGATAATTTAGAAGACAATTACTAGTATTTTTTTGAAACTACAACTATTGGGAGACTTAAACTGTTAAACATTTGTTAACCAAATCATTACAGTTAATCCATAAACCTCAGCTTTGGTAAGAATAAAACTATATATATTGCAGATTGCAAAAAAGCTTTATTTCGTTGAGGAGGAATCATGTTTTTTTTTTTTTGAGAATACGCGACTAGGTTTTATTAAAAATAAAAAGGATTATAAATATGATACATTCCAAAACACGAATGATCATGGAAAATAAAGTAAACATTAAATTATAAAGAGAAAGACAATCAATAGCTAAAAAAATGAGAGGAAAAAAATTTATCTTTAATTTCATTCTATAATCGAATTCATTTTTTGAGTAATTTTTTTTGGATTCGAACGATGGAGATTTCAGTTGATTAGAGTCTCGTGCTGATAACGTGTTGTGAATAAAATAACAAAGAATAATAATAAGAACAAAGAACAAGAATGGAAGAACAAAAAGATGAGAGAAAGTGAAATTTATATTATTCTCGAATATAGACTTGTGTACAATGCCTTCATCAAATCATCTATTTATAGGCATAAAAAGTACATATTACATTGAACTCTAATTAAAATTAATCTACTTAAATAAAGTTTTAATCATAATAAACATCAACATAAATAAATATTGTACAAATTAACTACTGTTCTTATAACTTCCTTCCTTCCTTTATTTATTTATTTCTCTTACAATTCGCTCCTCCGAACACTTTTTTTCCCTCTTCCGTAACCGATCACTTCCTTGCTTTTTCTCGGTGATTTTCCCTTCCACCAAACACTCCCCAATCCCCTGCTCCTCGGCTCTAAATCCTTGCGATTTAAGATTCTGTCTCTCCTCTTACCGATCTCTCTCTCTCTCTCTCTCTCCCAATCATTCACTGGTACGTTAACCGATCGTTTCACTTACCTTTCTTTTATATCATATTTTTTGTGTGTTTTTTTCCTTTTACATTCAAGCCTTTATCGCGGATCACCTGGCTCGAAGCCCTAACCACTTCTGTTGTCGTTTAATTTGTTTTAATTGTTTATTGTGTTTATATGAAGTTTAGCTGTTAGGAGCTCTAAAAATTGGAACTAGAAAGTCGAAGTTTGAATTTCACCTTATGTGAATAATGGAACTTGGCCAAAACTAAGTTCAGTAGTCATATTGCGGCTCAGTAAAGGAATGTTTTAGAAAATGCGTCCCTTTTCTGCTGATAATGGACAAATGAAGGTTTGAGAAGTTATTTGTTTGTAAATGCAGACAGTTTATTGGGTTCTGTTCTTCTGCAATCTTTTATTGTCATTTTTGAGATATTGTCTGGGAAATCTTTTCATGAAATTTAAATATTTGCTGCCTACCAATGGATTTTAATATTAATTCTTAGGTTAATTATATAGTTGTTTTGCTGCGAAACTGGTAGCGGACAACTTGGCTCCATTAATATTTTTTTGTTTGTTATGAATAGCTGTTATTTTAGCCGTATAAATTTGCTTGCTGACATTAGTTGCTTAGGCTGTGTATTGGATGGTTAGTGCTTGGTTTCAGATTTGGATAATGAGAATTCCTCAGTCAATGTTTTATTAAGCAGATGCACTCTCTGTATGTTTTCAATTCACCAGGATATTTCTGTATTTGATCTTTGAATTTGATTATCATTTCAGAATCGGTAAGCATGAGCATAAAATTGTTGCACTTGTCACTATGCTTACCACAGCAGCATGAATGACTTGTATGCATGTTGAATATTTTTGAATTAGATAATGTTTGATGGCATATCTTGATTTTTTTAATGTGAATATATTCCTTTTCCTACTCCATGACATTTGGTTGCACCATTAATTCATGATGTCCAGTAGCTGCATATGCGGATGTGGTGATATTTACACCCTTCCTTTTTTCCCTGTTGGTGGTGGCGTTGAGGGTATTGTCAATATGAATCATTGTATGGTGTTGCAGGTTCAGTAAAATGGCATAGATGCAAATGAAATCTACATTTTTTGGATAATTAGTGGTAATAACCTTCATTTTATTGAATTCACTTTACACGTTTTAAATATATTGCTTGATTAGAATCTTTTTTGAATCATTTTTTAGTAGTATGATCCAATATTGTGCAAGTCACGAATGTAAGTATATTTTTCAGGGTCTTAATTTCTTCTCTTTCCCCCTTTTAGTTGCAGTGGCATCTTTGAGTTAGTGGTTGTGCGTTGTTTGTGTGCATAAATGCCTGTTGCAAAACTCAAGGCTGCCAATTCTGCAGATGTAATGAAATCAGAGGAGCCAAATGATTCTTTGGATACTTTCATCAGACAAGCTATTGGAAAAGAGCCTCTCCTTTCATTTTCAAGGGCTGGAGACAGCTCGGTGCAATGGATTCAATTGCTGCATGCTTTGGATCAACAAGGTACTTGAAAATTAGTTGATGGCCTCAAATCATTGGCAAGAAAGTATTATATAACTGATGCTACACTACTTGATATTCTTGCCTATATCTCTGACAGAAATCCCAGGCTGGCCTTTACTCACTCCCATGAAGGTGCAGATGCAAAAGTGTGACAAGTGTTCGCGAGAATTTTTTTCACCCATTAACTATAGAAGGCATATACGTGTGCATCATAGGTTGAAAAAACTTGATAAGGTTTTCTCACTGTCTTTGAAACATGATTAGTCTATTATGTTGATCCTTCTTGGGATTTTCTCATGCAGTTTCCTTTTTCTTATGATGCTTCTTTAAGATTCTAACCTCTTGAAAATTTGAGATTTACCTTGGTTACTTTTGATGTTTTTCCTTTTTACATCTCTTAGGACTCCGCTAAACAATGTTGTTTTAACATTATAGGATTCTGCTAAAAATAGGAACCTACTAGCGACATTTTGGGACAAGGTACGTTTTTCTTCATGCTTCCCTCTTGTGCATACTCGTTTTAAGTTATCCTCTTACTCATTTCTTGTCTTTCTCATTTGTATCATTTACAGCTGTCAGAGGATGAGGCAAAGGAAGTTATATCATTCAAGGATCTGGCTTTGGAGGTAATTGTTTAATTTTTTCTCATGCTTAATCCTTGGTACATCATTTATTAATATTCGAGTGACATCCACATCTGGCTTACATATTTTATTTGTTTCTTTTACAGCATTATCTTGTAACCAAATGATTATTTCTTGCTGGGATATACATGCACATATTGCATGATTATTGATTTTGTTTGTCCTTGTCTCCTAAACAATTTCTTCCTTGCTAACTATACCATCTAGGAAATTCCAGGATCTTCAGTTATAAAATCATTGACAACACTTGTAAAGAAAACAGTGCATTCTGCTTTGCCACAAGTTTGCTTGAGTTCAGGTTCTGCACTTCTGGTAAGGAACATATTGCGTTATGGATCTGAAAGTATGCTAATGCATTCTTATCCCATGGATGTCATATGTCCTAATTCTTTGCAGGACCTTGTCCAAGCTAGACCTCCAAGGTTTTCAATATCTTCCCGAGAATTATTTAGTATCCTTGATGATGCAAGTGAAAGGACTTTCCTTTGTGGTGCAGCAGTGTCGATGCAAAAATATATTTTTGATGGGGAAGCAGGAAAGATTGGCCTTGAAACCAAGAACCTGGTTGCTTGTACCAGCTTCTTGGTAGAACAGAAATTGGTACTTTTTTATTTTTCTGTTCTTTCAAGGTTGATTCACTGAAAAGTTTTCATGCTCACACTTATGAATAATTTGGTTGGCAAGTATAATGCTATCCCTAACCATTGGGACAAGCAGTACAATAGCAGGATAAGTGTGCTCGTGAATTTGTCTATTTTTAAAAAATTTCCCTTCATTATTTCAAGATCAAATTAATCTTTGTTTTCTGTTCAGGTTAAAGCATGGCTTGCAGATAAGGATGCTGAAGCTTTGAGGTGCCAGAAGTTGCTAGTGGAAGAGGAAGAAGCTGCCCAGAAGAGGTGCATATTACTTAATTCTCCTTGTTGAACAAAGTATTTTTGTCATATGTGAAACATGTGAAAAGTTTGGACCGTTTGCAAATCTTCCCCTTCCCTGTTGTCTCAAAAAATGTTCCTCTTAGCTTCACAGAATGTGATTCTCTTTTAATCGTCTCCGAGTATTGTCTGGGAGGACAAAGATCAGAGAAGTATTTTGAGTAATTTCTTCTTTTCCATGAGCAAGTAAACCCCAACATGTGGTATAAATACTAATTTACTTCCAAAAGATGTGATGCAGACAGCCTTTCTCCCCAACTGGTATATAGAGTAACTATAATTTGAAGGTGTAGAATTGGTGTATAGAAGATTAAAATTGCTGAAACCATTTTTCTCTGTCAACAATCAATGTTCTCAGAGAACATGCATTGAAGAGACGAACTGTTAGTATTTGTCTTATCAGTTCTTGTCTACTAAAGTTCAGTATTGGGCTTTTTAGTTCATAGATAATCATGTGATAGTTTTGGCGGTGGTACCAGGTAGGTCCTAACACATAAGTTTAGTGTTCTTGATGATGACATAAATCTTCTGAAATAGTTCAACATCTTAAGAAAAGCAGAACGGACGAACCTTTGGTTAGCTGATTCTTTTCATGATTCTTTACTAGGCAAGTTGAGCTTCTTGAGAGAAAAAGAAGGAAAAAACTTAGGCAGAAGGAGCAGAAAGCAAAGGAACAAAACCCCTGGGAGATGGAAGAAGGTAAGCAGAGCATGGGCGATTCAGTGGAGGTTAATACTTGGGCTGAAACGTTCAGCTCTTCGGCTGTTTTTGATATTGATGGACAAACTGCAGTCATATCAACAGATCAAGTTCTTCCATCCCTAGAACCCATTCCTTTCCCTAACCCTGAGGAGGGTGTAGATGACAGAACTCAGATGGGGTTTACCAATGGGTATTGTGATCCAGGAACTAGTCAGAATGTCGAAAGACGAGTGGAACCAGTAGATGGATGTCAGCGTATAGTTGTTGCTCGATTGCAGACTCCATCCAAATCGCAGCGTGTGGTGCTTAATGGTTACCATGCTAATCACAATTCTCATGGATTTGAGTTTGGAGGCATGAATAAACATGGAACAAACAGGGAAAGGACTGCTGCAATGGGTAATAGTAATAAAATATGGAGCCGGAAACCTAAAGCAATAAACGATGGGGAGAGTTTGAAAATTAGAGCAGAGAAACAAGCTGCAATTCAACTAGATCAGAGTAAGAACCCAGAGCTTATAATTGGCTCAATATCTGTCCCACTAGGAAAGAATCTAGCTGAAGCCGGTGACAGGTGCCCTGTGGAGTGTCAAACACCAAAGAGGAACAATGTTCAGGAGAGGTTCAGCAAACCTGATCATGTTCAGGGTGTTACCAACCGATCAACCATTAAGTTTTGGAGGCCAGTAAGCCAACAAGAAAGAAAAAGTTCACTGCCAGTCCAAAGTGGCATTACAGAATTTGAGGTAGCAGTGGTTGCTGAAAATGCAGTCCAGATCTCGTCCAGTGAAAGCTGTCAAAGGCCATCCGCAGTATATGGTAGCGATGATGTAGTAAGAATGAATCTTTCTTCAACACTCGAGGAAAGTGTGCAACCAGGAAGGTTGCAGTTTGACAGAACGGCTGCCAAGGCCTTTCTTTCTGGGAGTAAGTTGGGATGTTCGATATATAAATGCATTAACAATATTGCTATTAGTCCATTTTTACTGATTGTCTCTGATAAACTTCTGGTTGGCCTTGTAGGATGGAAGGAGGCTATTGCAGGTGAACATGTGACATTGGTTCTCTCCTCGAACCTCGAGCCCCCAGGGTGCTCGGAGGTTGATGTTGAATCATCCGAAAAGTGTATGGTTAAGGCAGGGGCTTGCGAGGCTTCTACCATTGGGGCTGCCATAGGTAGGTACAGAACGAAGCCTGAAAAGGCTGCAAAAACAAAGTACATTCCGAAACAAAGGTCTGCCACCTAGTAGGAGGAGAGAAGGGAATGTTTATATTCAAGATATGAACAGATTAGCAGATCATCAATATATACATTTTTTGCAGAGGCTCCGAGTGTTGCCAACGATCTTCTGTCGGAAAATTGAAGAAAGGTAAAAGGTTTTGCCGGTAAATGTTTTATGATTCGATCCTGGTTTCTTAAGGTGATAAAGCAGTTTCAGTAGTCTTGGGTTTTTTTTGATTTACTAATTTTCTTCTTTGGTTTTATTGTCTAAATTTTGGCTCTAATAAATTTGGGGTTCATGCTATTGGGAAGGGGTCATTTTTGGGTTTTAAGTGGAAGTTAATGTTTTGTTGTTTTACTTTTGGTCAGTACAGGCATTTTACATTCGATTTTCCAGTCAAGCTGAGCTTTTTAACAGTTGGTCTTTGAATTTTCTTGTTTCAACTTTCGGGAAAATTGTTGGGTTGCTCGAGGCAAAACCTGTCCCGAGTTATGAATCGAGGGGTTTTTTTTCCTAAAAAAATTGGGTTTTTATACAAAAAGCAATCGGACCAACCAGCATCTTTTAGCTGTGATCAAATCTAAAAGTCTTACAATAAATTGAAAATCAAATCCTTGTTATCCGATCATTGATTCATTCGAATTTGAAATGGTAAGAATTCAAAGTGACCTAAAAATGAAAATAAGTGTTTAAATTATACATTTTTTCTCATTTAGGTGCTCAAATTATATTTTGGGTTAAATAAGCGCTTGAACTTTTATTTAATGGCCCATTTAAAATTTTTCATTAAATTTCACTGTTAAATGTCACTCATCTCTAAAAAAAATTAAAATTATATTAAAAATAAATATTATTAATTAATTTTAAAATAAATTTTAAATTTTTTAAATTTTACAAAACAACCCTTAAAATACTTAACTTGCAAAAATATAAATCTCAATTTGGATCGATTTTGCCGTTGATTGTTACGTTGTTGCTCACCACATCGGTTGCCGGGCCATCGTGATCATTTTACCTACCACCCTGTCGTTAAAAATTGACGGACGACGTACGAATTGACGAAATTGTTGAATGGTTTTTTCGAACGATTTGCGACGAACGACGACAGGAGGGGCGACGAATGTTGTTTGGGTTCGGCGAGCAGAGGACGTTTTATTCTGTCATCGACAACGCGGCCGTTGGCGGCGAAAGTGGTCGAATTTGAGGTTTAGGGATTTGTGGACTATTTTGAGAATATTTAAAAATTTTAGGATATATTTTATTTTTATTTTTTATTAATTTTATTTATTTTTAATATAATTTTAGATTTTTTTGAAGGTGACATGTGACATTTAACGGTAAAAATTAATGAATAATCTCAAAAGGACCACGAAATAAAATTTTAGACACCTGTTTAGCTCGAAAAATAATTTGGACAACTAAATAAAAAATTGATATAATTTAAGTACCTATTTGTCAATTAAGCCAAAATGAAACGATCTCAAAAGTAAAGTGATCAATTTATGCCCATACTTCGCTCGATACATGTGTTAGAATTATTTATTTCATCTCATATTTATTTTTCAAGCATTAGTTTATACACTTAAACATGATCAATTTATGATTAGAAAGTTTTACCTCATTAGGTTGTCTCTTCATTTAATACATGTTTTATACCGTTAAACCCTAATATAACACTCAAAACATAGTTCAAACACTAATTATTGTAATTTGACAGCCTACAGTACACTAATTATTGTAATGTTTTATAAATAGAGACACCATCCATTTATTCTGAAAGAAATTAGATTCAATAATTTGTCTAATCTTGTAAATTATCATTTGTAATTTATCATGTACAATTTATGGCAAAATTTTAAAGACTTTTTAGTACTCTTTCGAGACCTGAGAGTTAGGGTTGAGCAAAATTTAATTCGAAAATTAACAAAAAATTGAATATGTAAATTTGACTTGAATCATAATTTCATAAACTTGATTGACTCTAAAAATTTGAAATAAAATTTGAGTTATAAAACAAAAATTTGAATAACTTGAATTTTTACTAATTAATGGATTAGTTTTTAAGTTCGAGTCGAGTCACATAACTTTGTTATGTATACCACATATGAAAAAAATTATGAAGAATATATATATATATATATATATATATATAGTATATGTTTATAGAAAGTCGTTTAAATTGAAACTAATTACTACCATAACATTATAAATATCTACAATTAAATTTGAACATAAACTCGAACAATTCGACTCAACTTGAAAAAAAAAAGTTAAAATTGAGTTATAAAATAAGACTTGTAATTTCAACTAACTTGAAATTTTTTGACTTGACTCGATCTAATGCTCACCCTTACCAAATGAAATAAGATGCTGCTAGAAAAAGGAAAACGCTGCAGAAAAGAACCTCAAAATGAAGAAAGAGTTGCTTCTCTGTCAAAGGGCATTCCTACAAGAATCCCTTCAAATTTAAGGAAACAGTTATAGCAGTATAAAACGGATGGCTACAAAAATTGTTAAATATGGATCCTTCCCGTTTATCAGGATGTTTGTAGACACAGCTTCCAAAAGTATTGGAAGAAGCCCTTACTAGTTTTGTGGCCATGTATTTGTGAAACAAAGGGTATACGTTGAACAATCTATTTGTTTGTTGATATTTGCTATTTAATTTTTATTATTTAAGTGTGGCAACCCTTTCGAGCCCGGCATTTTGAAAACTAAAATCAATAGAATCGTCGCTAATCTTTTTTTTAAAAAAGTGTAATTGGATCACTTCAAAACGAGATTATTTTAATAAAATATTTTATTTATTAAAAATAACGTTTTTGGTCTACGAAAACTAGAAAACAGGTTCGGGGTCGGTTACGCGTGGAAAAAATTAACACCCCACAACGTCAAAAAATTGGTACCTTATTGATTTCAAAAAAGAATTTTCAAAATTGGAATTTGCAAGTTCACAAAAGTTCAATTTACTTGTCCGTTTAATGAATATAAATCTATTTTAATGACCTTACCGCTTGAAAAATGAACTCCAATCATCGCCAACACTCCTCACGCTAACCCGTCATTTTCATTTGGTAATACACCCCATTAGTTAATTTTCACCATTTTAACAAACAACAAACAATGATTAAGTGTATTAAAGTTTTTTAAATCAAAACCTAATTAGTGATTAAACTTTAAAGGAATGTCTACATTCATTTTAATTATTCAGGTTCAAATATATTAAAGTATATTTTATTCTGAAATATGAAAGAAATTTTAATTCACACACGGCTCTAATCTAAGCTTCAAAGGCCCTAATCATATGTTTTCAAGCATACACGTACTCACATTAAAAGAAACAAAGAAATAAATTGCTAAAAAATAAATAGCCTAAAGAAATTAAAGAAATCACTTTGTTATTTTTCCAAAATACTTTTTGGTTAAGGACTAAATTGAATGAATAGAAAAATTTGAAGGTTGGTTTAGAAACAATTGAAAACCAGATGCTCAATTTGAAAAAATAAGGGCTAAATTGAAAGGATTGAAAACTCGGAGGCCATAGTAATAGATCCGAGAAAGAAGGGTGCATGTTTGAAGGCCGAGTTTGGGTCGGGACACATGTCACTATAAAAGATAAAATTTAGACAAGAAAAAAATGATTTCATTTTCCTCAACCGGTAAAAAAACCCCTTCCCCCTTTTCTCGAAATGCACTTTATTTTTCTCTTCCCCGTTCACCTTAACCATGGTGGTCGTGGAGGAATTTGCCGTGCCAGCCGCCATTGATTGACGCCGTCATCGGTGTGCAATGGGTCATGAAACCGTCATCGGTGTTCAGCCTCAGATGCTTTTTCGTCAACTGAAAAACATTTTAAAGAAAGGTAAACTTCATCCCTCTTTTCTTATTTAAATTCGAACTAACAAAGAAAGAAAAATTACCATAACTTTGCTTGCTTTAATTCTCTGGAAAATTGCTTACAACTCTTGCATGCTTGCTACAATAGAATTCGAGTGCTTTCAATATTTTTGTATATTTTGTGTGTAAATTGTGAATAAAATAACGTTTTTACATGAATTTACAAGGGTTTATATTTACCAGAATGCTTGATTTTCAAGCAAGAATCCCTGATAATCATCTGAATTGCTTCTATCTCGATTCTGATTTCAAGCTGGTTGCGTTTTGCTTTTTGTCCATATATGATTGTAGCTTGATTCTTGCTGGGCTTCGAATTAGGGATTTATCCTCTTGTTGATCATGCTTTTAATTAGAGGATTTGATTCCTTATTTTCCTTTTTGCATGTTTTCGATGATCAGAGATGAGGGCGATTACACCGGTGTGAGCAAATCGGAGCGAGTGAAACGTCGGAGAAGACGGACCGCACGATGGAAGCTGAAAAGTTAGGCACGTGGCTACCACGCA
This sequence comes from Hibiscus trionum, assembly GCA_030270665.1. NCBI lineage: Eukaryota > Viridiplantae > Streptophyta > Magnoliopsida > Malvales > Malvaceae > Hibiscus > Hibiscus trionum. The sequence goes on along the minus strand of BSYR01000027.1, from coordinate 10,645,661 downwards.
CGAGTGGTGATCCGCGTGCTTTACTGCTAATCAATCTGGGTCGTTAGATCACTCATTGATCTAACAGTCAAGAATTACGACGCTTAATCTCCTCCAGCTGGGTGTGATCTGCGCCGTTGGATCAAGAGGTTGATCCAACGGTCCTCCTTTAATTGCGCATGAGACAAAAAGATTAAGACCTTTAGGGTTTAATTAAAACTGGGCCGAATAGGCCCTTATGTATTCATACATGGACTCTTTATTTGCCTTTTTATTTATACTAATGGACTCTTTATTTAATGAATTTATTTAATTCAAACAGATTTATTTATCTATATACCTTGACTTAAATGCTAACAAAACCGGCCGAGAAAGACCTTTATGGTATATACATGTATTAATACAAAAGGACTCAATTGTTTATTTCAAACTTGTTAGCTTTCGGGCCAAATAGGCCTTTATTCAATTAAATGGATCACAAATATTTTTAGGTTTTATACTAACCAACTAACTATGATACAAAACTAACACTAATTATAATACATAATACTACTATGTAACAACAATAAACTGAAAGCAATAATAGCCACAATAAGATGAAAACAATTAAAAAGGTTAGTTAAAAATCTGGTGACAACAACTGCCCCTCGTTGGTCATTCCGGGGAAACATGAATAGAGCAAAGAACAAAAGGACACTGATTTTTCACCAATTACCAAACCGTCAATTGAGACTCTTTGTCTGAACAAATCGGCGGGTTCCATTCTCCATATGCTTGAATGGAAAAGCGGGTTCTATTCTCCAAGTGCCCAAACGAATAAGCATGTTCCATTCTCCAAATACCCGAACGGATAGGCGAGTTCCATTCTCTAAATGCCCAAACGGATAGGCGGGTTCCATTCTCCAAATGCCCGAACGGATAGGCGAGTTCTATTCTCCTTATGCTTGAATAGATAAGCGGGTCCCATTCTCCAAATGCCCGAACGAATAGGCGAGTTCTATTCTCATTATGCTTGAATAGATAAGCGAGTCCTATTTTCCAAATGCCGAACGTATAGGCGGGTTCTATTCTCCTTATGCTTGAATAGATAAGCGAGTTCTATTCTTCTTATACTTGAATAGATAAGCATGTTTCTGTTGCTGAAAAAGCCTTCATATACATGTGAAAAATGCAATACACAATGCAATTATGATGAACATGCCCCTAGGGATGCCTAAAACATGAATGCAAGCCAAGTTTTATGGTTTCTTTTAAAATCCTTTTATCGGAATTAGTTTTCTGTCAGGTAGCAGACACATAAAATATGAAACTCCGGAAAACCTGAATTGTATCATCTCAAACATTCTCAACTCTGGCAAAAGACACTATATGCCTATGGACTCCTTTCAATTCCTTACACCGAGTGATGTTATTAGGACCACAACGCAAGAAACTTAGCATCATACGATCTTAAATTGTTCTGCCAATTTCTTGTTAAAATCTTTTCCATTCTTTGTACCTCTTTGCTTCATTGAAAACATTCGACCTTTGCTCACTTAATCCAGTAATCTTGTACTCCTGGTCGGAAGGATAAACTTCTTCGTCTTCATCATTCTCATTCTTTGTACCTCTTTGCTACATTGAAAACATTTGATCTTTGTATAGGAATGTCCTAAAGTTTGTTGTAGTTGATGCATCCATATTCAGAGACAAGCCTCCTTGAGTGCCTCGGGAGCGTGAATGAGAATCCTTATAACTTAGGATGCCACCTCCAATATTTGTAAAATTGTTCTCATTATCATGGAAGAAAGACTAGCGATCAGAAAGGCACCCCTATTTTGCGACATGCTGCTTTAAAGATATCAAGACACTTTTAAAGCTCCTTGAAAATTCTCAGATTCTGGCCTACATGGAATACTTTGAATTACTCTTATGAGAATCTTTGCACAAAACTTATTTCTACTTTGAATGTCTTTGATGTTGGTGTTACATGTCCCAAGTTCTAAACTTAACCATGAAATGCGTAATAGTCCATGTAGTTTTTAATTTTTTTCAAAGTAATGCTAAAAAATCTTTTGTATGTTTTAAGTGATGTCAAACCTATTAATTCTCATTTCAATGCAAGATGCTTTTGAAAAGGGAAGGGTATCAACAAAGAAGGTCAATAAAACTTTATTCATACTGTGGAAAACAAAAAAGAAATCACAAGAACAAGTATTCAAATATCAATGACAAAAACTTCTATTGGTCAAAACGCCGTAAGATGCCTTGAATGCTACCCATGCCGAGCAGACTTCGAAAATGGTGACAATGTGAGTGGATCCACCTATGTCATGTCCCTGAGAGAATCTCTTGCCATGTCAACTACCTGAGCCGCCCATTATGGGTTTTCAACTCAAGATCTCCTTTGGTTTCAAAATGCCCTTTACGAGTTTTCATTTTGAACCCCCTTTATTTTTCTTTTTCCTTTATTTTTCTTTTTTCTTTTTTTATAAACATAATACTTCTTGACCGAATCTATTGGCCTCTGAAGTTCATCTCAGCCAAAATCAATGCCCCACCTGAGAAAACATTTGTTACAATATACGGTCCCTCCCAATTAGTCATCTATTTTCCTCTAGAATCGCTCTAGATTGGTAACTTCTTCTTCAACACCAAGTCGCCTTCCTGGAGTTCTATTGGTCGAGCTTTCTTCTCATGAGCTCTTATCATCCTTCTTTGGTACATCTGACCATGGCACAAGGCTTTTAGTATTTTCTCATCGATTAGGTTCAACTGATCATATCTTGCCTGAACCCATTCTTCCTCGTCTAACTTTGCCTCTATTAATACACGAAGCGATGGTATTTCAACCTTAATTGGTACCACTTCCTCTACTCCATACACCAACGAAAATGGCGTTTCCTCGGAAGATGTTCGTATTGCAGTTCGGTATGCATATAAGGCAAACAATAGTTTCTCATGCCAGTCTTTATAAGTGTCTGTCATTTTTGCAATGATCTTCTTGATGTTCTTATTTGCATCATCTACTGCCCTATTCATCTTTGGGCGATATATGACCGAATTATGATGTTTGATGTTAAACTGCTCACAAACCCCGACAATCATCATATTGTTCAAACTGGAAGCATTATTAACAATGATACTTTCGAGCGGGCCATACCGATAAATGATTTCCTTCTTCAAGAATTTACAGACCGTAGACCTAGTAACGTTTGCGTACGAGGCTGCTTCCACCCACTTCGTGAAATAATCAACGACTACCAAAATTAAACGGTGCCCATCTGACGCCTTTAGGTGAATATGACTGATGACATCTATGCCCCACATGAAAAAAAGGCCAAGGAGCTGACATGACATGGAGAGATTGAGGGGTGTATGAACCTTATCAACATAAATTTGACACTTGTGGCATTTGCAAGAGTAATCGATGCAGTTACCTTCCATGGTTGACCAATAATATCCAAAGCGCACGATCCTTCTGGCCATGGTGAAACCACTAGGGTGAGTTCCACAAACTCCTTCGTGAATCTCTTCTAAAATCAATTGAGCGTCTTTCACGTCTACGCATCTTAGGAGCACCTGATCTCAACTTCTCTTGTATATGATTTTCCATCCAGGACGTACCCTGATGCCATTTTCCTGATCATTTTCTTTTCATTCTCTGTAGCTTGCGGTGGGTATTGTTGAATTTTTACATACTACAAGATATCATAGTACCAGGGCAAGCCATATGCTTCCTCTTCCACGTTATAACAATGGGCCGGGGAGTCCAACATTTGTAGTTTCATGGGCATCATTTTTGAATCTTCACTGGCCTTGAACATAGCTTCTAGGGTGGCTAAGGCATCATCCATCTGGTTGTCTTCCCTAGGAAGATATTTGAAGGTGATCGCATCAAATTCTTTGGTCAATTCGAGAACCAACTTGTGGTATTCTACCAACTTTACATCCTTCGTTTCCCATTCTCCTCGTATTTGGTAAATAACCAACATTGAATCCCCAAATACCTTCAAGTTACATATTTTCCTTTCAATGGCCTCCCTTGGACCCATTATACAAGCCTCATATTCTGCCATGTTATTAGTGCAGAAGAACTTCAATCAACTAGTGAATGGGTAGTAATCTCCTTCCAACGACACTAAAATATCCCCAATTCCTTGTCCTAATGCATTCGCGGCACCATCAAAGTTCATGACCCAGGATTCTGTTGGAGCCTCATCATCTTCTGAGATGCTCATCAGATCTTCATCAGGGAAATTAAAATTTAATGCCTCATAATCATCACATGCGCGTCTTGCCAAAAAGTCAGCTATGGCACTTCCTTTTACTCTTTTTGACTCACGTATTGGATGTCAAATTCAGGCAACAGCATCTGCCATCACGCTAATCTTCCAGATAAGGTCGGGGCCTTCATCATGAACTTTAGCGAATCCAACTTCGAAATTAGCCATGTAGTGTGTATAACATATATTGCCTAAGCCTTTTAGCTGCCCAGACCAGTGCACAACATAGTTGTTCAATTGAGGTGTACCTGGTTTCACAATCAGTGAACTTTTTGCCCAGGTAATATATTGGCTTTTTTTTTCTTCCAGTTTTGTCGTGTTGCCCCATCACACAACCCATAGAGTTTTCATACACCGTTAGGTATAAAATTAATGGCTTTCCAAAAATTGGCGAGACCAACACAGGAGGATTAGTTAGCCGCTCCTTAATTTTCTTCGAAGCCGTTCGACATTCTTCATTCCAGGTGCATGAGTTATTCTTCCCAAGTAGCCTGAACATCGGGTCACACTTGTCTGTCAGCTGAGAGATGAAACATGCAATGTAGTTTAATCTTCCCAAAAAACCCCAAACTTCCTTTTGTGTTTGAGGTGGTGAAAGCTCTTGTATGGCCTTGATCTTACCTGAATCAATCTATATCCCTTTCCTACTTACCACAAAGCCTAACAATTTTTCGAACGTAGCCCTAAATGTACACTTGTTTGGGTTAAGATTTATCTGGAATTTTCTCAACCTTTGAAAGAGTTTTTCTAAATTTGCTAGATGCTATTCCTCAGATCGAGACTTAGCAATCATATCATCAACATATACTTCTATTTCACTGTGCATCATATTATGGAATAGGGTAACCATGGTTCTATGGTAAGTTGCCCCGACATTCTTCAAGCTAAAAGGCATTACTTTATAGCAAAAAGTGTCTCATAATGTTATGAACGTGGTTTTTTCCATATCCTCTGGGCACATCTTTATCTGATTATACTCGAAGAACCCATCTATAAAGGAAAATGGGGAATGTCCAGTTGTGTTGTCCACCAATGTATCAATGTGTGGTAGTGGAAAGTTTTCTTTTAGGATTGCCTTATTGAGGTCCTTATAGCCCACACACATTCGTAACTCTCCATCTTTTTTAGGAAATGGGACGATGTTTGCCACCCATTCTGGATATTTGGCCACTTCTAGGAATCCTGCATCGTATTGCTTTTTCACTTCATCTCTAATTTTTGGGAGTGTCTCAACTTTCATCCTTCTAAGCTTTTGCTTTACAGGCTCGCATCCTAACTTTATTGGCAGTCGATGTACAACAATGTTAGTGTCTAGGCCAATCATATCTTGGTAAGACCAGGCAAAAATATTCTTATGCTCTTTTAGGAGCTCAATCAGGCTTTGACGGGTAATAGCCGAAATGGTGGTGCCAATCTTTACCTCGCGATTCTCTTCTTCTATGCCAAGGTTCATAATTTCCATCTCCTCCTTATGTGGTAGAATTTGTTTCTATTCTCCTTCTACCATTATGAGCAAGTCTTCGAGCAAATCATATTCTTCTTCATCATCAACATTTTCTACTTCCACTTGGAATGAAAGTAGTTCAAAGTTATCTTTGGATTTTGGCTCGGAATCGTTTAAATCACTGATATCTGAAGACCTACAAAGGAACAACAAGGAATATATATATATATATATACACGAAGGGAAAATATGAACCAATAAATGAAATGATTTGTTTTAGTTTCTTTACTTTTATTTTGAGGATTATTCACGGTTTATGGAAGAAATTGCCACACAAAACTTGTTGGAAGGAAAAAATGCATCTTTTATTGGTTTTCAAATTATTAGTTTTGACATAGGCCCTTTACATAAAATCCCATATTGTCTTCGGGCTTGGAGCAAAGGGGATGGTTTTGGAGCAAAGGGGTTTGTAACTCCCTAGTTTTGGGCCTAGATATTTTAGACATCAGACCAGACCGATCGGGGACGGTTCGAATCGTGTAAGGTGATTTAAGGAAATCAAGGATCGGGATATGATAAAAATGTTGTAAAAATTGATAAAATCTTCTAAAAATATGTTTAAGAGGTTGGTCAAATCACTTTTAGTAAAAGAGTTTCGGAGGTGGTACATTTTGAGTAGTGACCAAATTGTAAAGTTTCAAAACTGTGGCAAATGTGATTTTTAAAGGAGAAGCCAAAATCTTAGAATCTTTAGGGGGCTTTATGACAATTTAGCCTTTCCTTAATATGACATGTGTTTAAAGTGGTTTTAATTAAATAGATTTAATTAGCTTTTATTTTATTTAATTAACTAGGTGGTTAATTGGTGAGATTCCATCACGTAACTACCATTCTCTTCTCATTTTCAGCCAAACACAATTTTGATTCATTTTTCTCCAGAATTCTTTTCTCCCAAACACTCTCTCAATATTTCCTAAACAATTTTCAAGAATCCTTTCAAGTTCTTCAAGATTTTGCTAATGAAAACTTGTCATTAATTAAGGACAGATTGGAGGTAAATCTCGTTCTCAACCTCTAATCAAAGTTCTTTATTGAAATTCCCAAGATCTTTGGCTTCTAATTAACATTTTTGGTTGAGTTTTCATTATGGTTTTCATTTGAGATCAAAATCTTGTAAAAATATGGTTGAAATCTTGAGTTCCAGATTTGTTTTGTTAAGCTCTGTTTTGGATTGATTTTAATTGAGTTTTAAGTTGGTTATTATATTGAAATGAGGTTTTGATAACATAGATCCCGAAGTCCTTGAGATCCTTGAGTTTCTTGATAGTTTAAAGTGAGTTTTTGAGGTGAAATGATGGAATCATGCTTACTGGAGGTATAAGGATGGGTTTGGATTGATTTTAAATGTGTTTTGATGTTTATATTGGATTGGAAGTGATGTATGATAGCTGGGCTTAGTTTAGGAAGCAATCGATTGGGTTTTCGGGTTTTTCTGATGGGTAAATTGGTGTAGTTTGGGTGTGCAACGAGTTTATGACTAGTTTCTGGTGTTGAAATGCATTTTAATGCATTTAGATCTCTATTTTAATGATGTGAAAATAGGGGATCTTGATCCGGGAGCAAACGAGGCGTTGTTGGAGGCTCCGGAAGAGTAATTTTCATGTCGGAGAGCAAGGCTTTGCGTATCGGTGAGGGGAAATGGATTTTCCAGCTTTGTAACGCTTTGAGCGTGGTCTTGGGAGCTTAGTGTAAGTTTGAAACACTTAGCTAAGCTCAAGAGTAAGTGATTCAAAAGTCTCTCTCGGAAATGTGCTATGTTTTGATGGAAATGCACTTGAGTTAAATGTGGTTTTGATTATTGTTTTAAAGCATGTTTTAAGCATGGTTAATTTTGGATTTTAATGCCATTGTGTTAAGGGTGCACTAGGTAAGTGATCCTTGGTTTGATGTGTTAAATGCATATGGTGTTAAGCATATTTATGCTTGTGGAAATGGCAATGTACTTATGCTTGTAAAACAATGAAATATTGATGTTAAATGATTATATTGGCAAGTGATGGAAGTGGTTTTTGGTTACTTTTAATCGAATATAGTTAGCCGGTTATAGGATTGGGTGCACCGTGAATAAAGTCGCCTTGGATGTCGAGGGGTTGTGATTGTACCGTAATCTCCATCCAAGTACCCTTACAATTGAGGCTAAGATCACAACGGTGAAAGGTTTAATCCCGTGTGTGAGTTTTGTGGTATGTGTCCCGTACTCTCGTTAGTGGAATTATACAACTACCGATGAGTGATGTTGAGGGGTTGTGATTGTGCCATTAATCTCCATCATAGTGTTGAGGGGTTGTGATTGTGCCATTGATCTCTACCTTGCGCAATCCAGTAGTATGTATGAAACGTGTGGGACAACGCTTGTAATTTGCGTATCCAATTGTGTGATTGAGTTGGTTTTGATATGGTTTGAGAAATGATCACTTGAAGCCAATATAATGTTGTTGACTAATGGTTTAAGCATGAGATGCTTGTGAATTATGCTAAAATGCATGTGATGCTTGGTAAAGCATGATCAAAGATTTATTTGCCGTTTTTAAGTGATGCATATGAGCATGTGTTTTAAAAAGTGCATTGATGCCTTGAGAGGGCATGTTTTAAGTAAAGGCATGTGTTGTTAAATGGTGATTTTCCGATTATGTGAAATGCATTGATGAATGTTGTTTTAGTGATCCTCACTAAGCTTTGTGCTTACGCTCATTTGTTTCATCAATACAGAGAATTAGGCCTTTGAGGCAGCAAGAAAGCAAGGGGAATCCAAGCACTTTGTTTTAGCAAAGTATGTGGTTTAACTTTGGTGTAATAAGAGGCAATGGGCGGGATTTCTACTTTTGGACGTTTAAAGATGTTGTTAATTACTTTGTTCATGTTTGGTTTGCTGTTATGGGTTGTAATTGGCCTTTGAGGTTTGATTTGTGCTTGAATGTGACTTTTAGCTTTTGGTATGGTTTTGAAGACTAGGAAGCATGCCTATAGATCTAATGCTTGCTTGCTTGAATGATGTTATGTTTTAGCTTGTGCTTCGTAATGTTGATCTTTGGTGCTTATACATGTTGTATGTATGTTGTAGCTTGAATTGGAATGTTTTCGGAGGTGTTTATGAGTGAAAAACCAGCAAATTATGAAGTTGCAGGGCAAGGCGTATCGGAACGCTCTTACCTGTTTCGGAACGGTGGCCTGGAATGGTCATGAAGTTTCGGAACGGGTAGGAACGTTTCGAAACGATTTGCTACTGGAAAGCTGTGTTTCGATACGAGTTTCGAAACGCACCCGCGTATCGAAACGGTCAACCTGGTTTCAAAATGACCGTTTCGATACATGGTCTTATGTTTCGAAATACCCGACCGTTGGAATTGAATTTGAATTGTTTTGGGTTTCTGTTTTCTCACGTTTTGGTCCCTGTGTCTTGAATGCTTAATTAAATAAGTTTAGATGATCCGTTTAAGATGAAATTTGACATGTTGACATATTATATGTTTAATTTTGGTTTGGTAACTTTAAAACCTGACTAGTCTTTATAATTCTAAAATTTTACACATTATTCCCTAAAAGGCATTTGTATGCAATTGAACCCCTAAATGAGTTTCGTTCGCTGTGTCGCTTCTGCTAAACTGAATTGCTAATCATATAAGTTAATAATGTGCATCTAGAAAAGTTAAAAAGAAAAAAGGGTTGTTAATCAAGGTTGACTTTAATGAGTTGACTTTAGTTTTCCCCGTGTAATCTTCTTAGTTCCGGTCGGGCATCTAGGCCGGGCTAAGGAGGTTACAGGTTGGTTTTGAGAATTACTCTAAAATTGTCTTAAAGACTACACGAATTTCTTCAGCAGTTCAGTTGTCAAGTTCAAAGCAGAGGCTAATCATGGACAAGTACTTGTTCTCTCCTTCCTCGTTCATCAGGGCGTTGACGCTCAAGTTGTTAAATGCTTCACACATGCCATTCTTTCCTTTCTCCTCCTCATTAACTTAGGCGTTGGGTGTCCCGAAAGCCTCCAGATATGCAATTATGGCTCAAATGTGGGAATGTCATGGGCTCCCACTCAATTTCTTCCCCTTTTAATCTTGCCCTTCTCCTTTCATGGTGCTTTCTACTTTCTGCATTTCTTTGCCAATGGTTGGGCTTGAAGCCTAGCCCAAATCGATCAGCCTTTGCAGGGATAACCACTGGGTACAACCTCCCTTGGCACCTCTTCCCAAATCCTTTTCCAGCTTTAGCTCCTTTTCCAAGTGTTTGTTTCACTTGCATTTTCATACAACTGGATAATTCTGATTCTGGTACTTTGCTTCCATAGGTGACAAAGGTTTCATTGACTTGCTCTAATGTCCTGAAGTGACACTCGAGCGCACCTTCATCTATTTCGATAAATGGTGCATCAATGGTTACTCATGCAATGATTTCCTCCTCTGCACTTATTGTTACTAATTATCCGTCGATCTTGAATTTCAGCTTTTGATGTAAGGTAGAAGGGACTGCTCCTGCTGTGTGGATCCATGTGCTTCGAGCAAGCAACTATAATTGGGCTTAATATCCATGACCACAAACTCTACGTTGAAAGTTGACAGTCCAATATGCAAAGTCACTTCAATTCTTCCTATCACCTTTCTTTGTGTCCCATCAAATGCTCTTACCGTGTTCTGGTAAGCTCTCACATGTGAGCTATCTATTGGTAGCTTCTTTAATGTTGCTAGTGGTAGAACATTAAGGGCTGACCCGTTATCAATTAAGACACCTGGCAACATGAATCCCTTGCATCTTGTTGAAATGTGTAGAGCCTTGCACCATCCTCTCCCTCCTTCCGGTATTTCTTCATCATTGAACGAAATAAAATTATTAACAACAATATTACCGACCAGCATATCCATCTTCTTGTTAGTGATTTCTTTTGGTACAAACGTCCGGTTCAGAATCTTCAACAAAGCCTCACAGTGGCCCTCAGAACTCAATAACAGAGATAATATAGAAAATCGAGCATGGAGCCTATTGAGCTATTCCACCATACTATACTCACTTTGTTTGAGCATCTTCAGAAATTCTTGAGCCCCTGACTCCTTTACTGGCTCATGGTTGTAACCCCCTCGTTCCGGTCTAGCCGATAGACCGGTCCGAACGGATTACACGGGGAAAACTGAAGCAAAGCCTGCTAAGTCCTCACTCCGATTAGCAACCTTATTTTTTTCCTTCTATTTGTCTTGTTTATATGCTTTATTTAATCCTACGCGAGTTAGGCGGACAACGGAGAAACAACCACGGACACAACCCATGCAAACCAACACTTAAAGGTTCGTTTTAACCATTTAACTCTGGCCGTATCGATACAACAAGGAACGTATCGATACGCCTTCAACGGTCAACCTATCCCAGAGTCAACCCTGGGGACCCGTTTCGATACCCTCCAAGGCAGGTATTGAAATGCTCCCAACGGTCAAATTCCGAAGTCAACATCAGTTGACCGTATCGATACGCCTAAGCCTGTACCGATACCCTCAATTTCTCGTCAAAATCTCAGATTTCCAGTAGCAAAAATGGTATCAGTACGCCTTCCCGAGTATCGATACTCTTGGCCTGAAACAAGAAGGTCGTATCGATACGGACCTAACCGTATCGATACCCCTGACTCGATTTAACATGTTTCAGCTGGTTAAGGCACAAAAACTGCTTCAAAACGCCAATCTAGGACCCCTAAGCATGCATACACGAACTCTATAGGAATACACCCTACTACAAGCATGTTTGAACACTAAACATACATGTAAAGACCATTCATATAATAGAAGCAAGCATTCACCAAAATACATCACATAGCAAGGTTTACACGCCCTTAAACAAAACACCTAAACATTCATAGGACATGGTCATAAGCCTTCAAGACGCAAAGCATTTAGGCAACAACTTAAACATGGTTTACAATCCACAACATAGAAGGATAAACATATTCAACATTGTATCAACACTCAACATGCTAGAACATCAACAAAACAACTAAGGAGTTTGGCACCAACTTCATACAAGTCTAACACGCCCATCGTCTAGGCATTATTACAAAGACTTAAACCATACTTGAGCTACTTGAGAACTCCGAAAAGCTCCTCCCTTGCCCACTTGCCTCCCGTAACTCTAACGATCTGCATGTTGGAAAAAGGAGTGCGTAAGCTTGGAAGCTTAGTGAGCGAAGCTCTAAAACTGATCAATCATGCAGTTTTCAAAACACATTTCTTAAATGATAAGTAAACCATTTGAAAGCACGAAGGAAACACAACAACACAATTACATGGTTTGCACATGCACAACCAAAACACGGTGGGACCACACATCACCGTTCGACTAGTAGTTTTCTGATGGGACCACACATCACCTTACTCTTCTACTAGTCACTACGGTGTGACCACACATCACCGTAGTTATGAAAACCATCACGTGAGGCTCGACGCCAACAATTACTACACAACAACATCAACGAAAGTAAAGAAAATCCATAAACCACACAAAATATCTCAACAATTGTTCATGCACCAACACTTAACAAATCAAGGCATAGTTAGTGAACTTACACTTGGGTTTAGGTTAGCCCTCTAGGCTCCACCCAAACCCTCAAGAATCCCTTTTTGAAATCAATCAAGTTCAAAACATTTTCACTCACCGATGAAGCCTAGCTGGAAGCCGAAACACCAACTCAAGTCTCCAAATTCCCCAGAATAGTGCCCGAAGCTTCTCCGATGATTTCCCTTGATTCTAGTCAATCAAAAACAATGTATTACTCAACCAAATCATCACCAAACACTGTCACAGCCACAAGCTACTACCACAAGCCAAAATCTTACAATTTCAAACCAAAGCCATTACCCAAAGTTCCTATTTTCGACTCCTCAACAACCTAGCAGAAAACCTTTGATTTCAACACCCAAAACACCTTCAAACCAACCTTCTAGTATCACTATAACACCAGCCCAACTCCCTTTCACAAAACCACTTAAAAAACACAAGTTTTGACCCTTTAAAAATACCCATGAATACCCATTTCGGGATTCTTAATAAAAACCAACCAAATTGATATATATTACATCTAAGGGCAATACTAAAACATAAATTAGTTTTACAAATCAAGACTACATCAAAATCCCATTAAAGTTTCCTACTTTTACTTCAAAACTTGAAAACTTCAAAAACTTTAAAAGAGATTTCTATGAAAAACTAAAGCTATAGACATGTTGGAAATGATGAGGAGAAATCAAAAATATATTTACCTTGTAGAAAGCACTTGAATTGGTGGAGGGATTTGATGGAATAGTGATTGGGGTTTTAGGGAGGTTTTAACGTTAAAATGAATTAGCCAAGGAAGAAGATGGTGAAATGTTTCAAAAGGCTCTTTTTCTCATCTTTTCTCTTATTTTCAAAAATTACAAGTTTGCTATTAATGAAAACCAAACCTTTTTAATTTAAACCAAAGCTTAATTAAATTTTAAAACGATCCCACGACTCGAACCAGATTTACCCGAGTAACATTTGACCCCTAAACCCGAGGTGTTACAACTCTCCCCCACTTAAGGAATTTCATCCCTGAAATTACCTAACTGAAATAGATAAGGAAACTACCTTTCCATATCCTTCTTTCTCTCCCAAGTGGCCTCGTCCACCCCTCGACGTTGCCACCTCACCTTGACCAACTCAATTGATCTACCACGCAACACCTTGCTGTCTGAGGATAAGATCTCCATTGGTTCCTCATCATATGTCAAATCCGGATTCAATTCAATCTCTTCTATAGGCATTACGTGAGACAGATCCGATCTATATTTGCGGAGCATCGACACATGAAACACATCGTGAATCTTCTCTAGCTCGGTCGGGAGTCTCAATCTATATGCAACGGGACCAATCCTCTCAACTACCTCATAAGGTCCAATAAATCCCGGGCTCAACTTACCTTTCCTACCAGACCTCATCACCTTCTTCCAAGGTGAGACTTTCAAAAACACTTTTTCACCCACGTCATACTCTATCTCTTTCCTCTTTAAGTCGGCATACGACTTCTGTCGATCTGAAGCTGCCTTCAAGCGATCACAAATCAAATTTACCTTATCGGTAGTGCCTTTAAGCATATCGGGCATTGGTACAAGATTTTGTCCGACTTCGGCCAAACAAATCGGAGTCCTACACTTCCTACCATACAAAGCTTCATACGGTGCCATCTAAATACTAGCTTGATAACTGTTGTTGTATGCAGACTCTACTAACGGTAGATGTTTCTCCCAAGACCCCTGAAAATCGATGATACAACACCTCAGCATGTCCTCCAACACCTGAATCACCCTCTCTGATTGACCATCTGACTGCGGATGATACGAAGTACTGAAGTTCAACCAAGTACCCAAGGTACGATGCAAACACTCCCAAAATCTAGCTGTAAACCTCGGATCTCGGTTTGAACGAGTATGAAGTGCGCACACTTAGTGAATCTATCGACTATTACCCACACTGAATTCTTTTTCGATGGAGTCAACGGTAAACCTGACACAAAGTCTATGGTGATACGTTCCCACTTCAATTCCGGAATCTTCAACGGCTGTAACAACCCTAAAGGAAACTGATGCTTGGCCTTAACTCGCTGACAAACCATACACTTACTCACAAACTCAGCCACATCCTTCTTCAATCCAACCCAATAGTACTCTTCCTTTAACCCACGATACATCTTCGTACTACCTGGATGCATATCAAAAGGACTGTTATGAGCTTCATTCAAGATCGTACATCTTAACTCGACATCTTCCAGAACCACTATCCTATCATTGTAACATAGGATCCCATTCTCACCAAAACAAAAATCGGTAGGCCTATCCTCGGCTATATCTTGCACGTGAGGTGCCAAGGACTCGTCTCGCAGCTGCTTCTCTCGAATCAACTGGACTAACGAAGGCTTAACCTGAAGTTCGGCTATCAAACCACCATCCTTGGACACACTCAATCTCGTAAACATAGCTCGCAACTCAACTTCCACTTTTCTACTCAAAGCATTGGCCACTACATTTGCCTTACCCGGATGGTACTCTATCGTAAGGTCATAGTCCTTAAGAAGCTCTAACCACCTACGATGTCTAAGGTTCAACTCCCTCTGAGACATCAAGTACTTCAAGCTCTTGTGGTCAGTATATACGGTGCACTTCTCACCATAAAGATGGTGTCTCCAGATCTTCAAAGCAAACACTACTGCGGCTAACTCTATGTCATGGGTGGGATAGTTCTTCTCGTGAACTTTCAACTGTCTTGAAGCATAAGCTACCACCTTACCTTCTTGCATAAGCACACAACCTAAACCTACGTATGATGCATCACTATAAACCACAAATTCTCTTCCCGGTTCAGGCTAAATCAAAATAGGAGCTTCGGTCAAAGCTTTCTTCAACTTCTCAAACGCTTGTTGCCTTGCATCTGACCACTCATATGAGACATTCTTCTGAAGCAACTTAGTCAAAGGAGCCGCTATCCTAGAAAATCCCTCGACAAATCTTCTATAATATCCGGCCAAACCTAGGAAACTACAGATTTCTGTCACTGATTTCGGTTGTTTCCAACTCACTATGGCTTCTATCTTCTTGGGATCCACACTAATCCCCTTAGCCGAGATCACGTGACCTAGGAAGACTACCTCCATAATCCAAAACTCACATTTGCTTAGCTTGGCATACAACTGATTCTTGAGCAAGGTCTGAAGCCTTAACCGCAAATGCTCATCATGTTCCTCTTCGGTCCTAGAGTATACTAAGATGTCATCTATGAACACTACCACAAACCTGTCCAAAAACTCGTGAAACACATGGTTCATCATATCCATGAAAGATGTTGGAGTGTTAGTCAACCCGGAAGGCATCACCAAGAACTCATAGTGCCCATAATGTGTACGAAAAGCTGTCTTCGTTATGTCCACATGCTTTACCTTCAACTGATAGTACCCAGACCTCTGATAAATCTTTGAAAACTCTGAAACACCTCTCAACTGATCAAGCAAGTCATCTATCCTAGGCAAAGGGTACTTGTTCTTCACCGTCACCTTGTTCAACTACCTATAATCTATACACATCCTCATACTACCATCCTTCTTTTTCACAAACAAGACCGGAGCACCCACAGAGAAATACTAGGTCTAATGAAACCTCTATCGGAAAACTCCTGGAGTTGTTTCTTCAACTCTTTCGGTGCCATTCTATACAGAGCAATAGACACTGGTGCAGAATCAGAATACGCCTCAATAGCAAACTCAACTTCTCTCTTTGGAGGCAAACCCGACAACTCTTCCGGAAAAACACTCGGAAAATCACATACTGTCCTGATGTCTTGCGGTCTAACCTCACTCATATTCGGATTCATCATATAAGCCAAGTAAGCCTGACAACCCGAAATCAACAACTTCTGAGCTTCCAAAGCAGAAACAACATTGGACAAGAACCTAACGTTCTCACCAACTACCACAACCTCAAAGTCATCCGTAAGCCTCAAGGAGACTCTCTTGGTCTCAAAGTCAACCTTAGCCTATGCTCTACGAGCCAATCCATGCCCAAAATCACGTCAAAGCCATAGAACGATAACTCCATCATATCAACCAGAAACACGTGGCCCTGAACCATCAAGGGACACCTCCTATACATTTTCCTAACTACCACTATATCACCAAAAGAGCTAGTAACATTTACACCTACCTCTAACCACTCACATGGTAACCCTAATGACCTTGCGTGCTCACCCAAAATGTATGAATATGTCGACCCCGAATCTATCAAAGAAAGCAAACTCAAAGACTGTAACGAGAAATTACCTGCAATGACATCCGTGTCATTCCCAGCCTCTCACTGAGCATACACCCTAGCCGGTCTTCTTCCCTCGGGCTGAATTGCTACTACATGAGCCAAGTTCCTCTGACCCTCGTTCCTCGGCTGAAAGTTACCACGACCATGCCCACAGCCTCTCTGGTGCTCGAAACCCTTAGCTGGAGCCGGTCCCTAGCCGGGTGTGGACAGTTGCGCCTCATATGATCTCGGGAACCACAGTTCCAACATGGCCCAAAGGTACCCATACACTCGCCCTGGTGGCGTCTCCCGCATCTAGTGCACTCCGGAGTGTGTACCACAGCTCCTTGGCCCTGATGGCCCCATCCATAATTACCACCCCTATGTCTCGAATTGGGCTGAGACCTCCTATCCCTATGCCTCTTGGCATGATCTTTGTCCCAATTCGCGTGTCTCTTACCGGAATCGGACCCACTAGCACGAGCACTGGAGCCTAAGTTATGATCAATATCTTTGGCCCTAGAGACCAAAACATCAAACTCAGTGTAGTCAGAGGCAAGCATATAGGTCTTCACATCTCTAGTCAACCCATATCGGAAGCGCTCGCACCGTTCCCTCTCACTAGGACCAACTCAGGTGCATACTGGCTCAATCTCACAAACTGAACCTCGTACTCTGACACGATCCTGTTACCCTGAACCAAGGCCATAAACTCTCTCTTCTTCTCATCCAAATACCGAACTCCGAGATACTTCCTCTTAAAGGCATTTCTGAAAAACTCCCACGTGATGTCCGCTTCGGCCATACCCAAAGTAACAGTGGTCCACCAAGTATATGCGTCCCCCTGAAGCAAGGAGACAATGCAACCCAACTTACGGGCGTCTGAGCACTCCATCTGACCCAAGATGCGTGTAGTACTCTCAAGCCACGCCTCTGAACCCTCGGGAGTCAACCTACGGAACTCAACTCCGCCCAAACTACGAAGCCTCTCTAGGGGTAATCATGTCCCCGCACCATGAGGTGGTGCTGCAGCTTGTACACCGACCAAAGTTGTCTGAAAAGCTCCGACTATGGTCTGAATCAAATGGGTCATGTCCACGCCCGCTGGACCCTAACCCGCCTGAGCCCCAACACCTCCAACGTTAGCACCGGCTTGAGGCCCATTACCATCACCCCGAATTGCGCACCATCCTGAGGCACGTTACCTTCGCCACCCACTCCATTACCACCGGGACAGGAGGAACGAGAGGCTCACCCCCGGGTGCCTGGTCACCTGCTCTAGGTCACCCCCTCGGTCTCACCATATCGAGATAGAATCTAAAACAACAAACAAACAACACACAAGGAAAACATTAGGTTAGCAAAAGGGCAAGGACTCAGGTTCTCAAGCTCGTTAAACCAAAAACCATTTTTTGACAACAACACCTAACAATGGGGACTTTGGACTAACCCTTAACCAACAACAAGGCCACTAAAACATGCTTTCAAACACCGTACGAGCAAGCAAACTTCAAGCATACATGGTAAAACACTCACCAGAGACATAGCAACAACATAACACATTAACTTACCTCACTTACCTACCCGAGGTCTCGAAAACCTTAGGCTCTAATACCACCAAATGTAACCCCCTCTTCATGATCTAGCCGACAGACCGGTCCGAATGGGTTACACGGGGAAAACCGAAGCAGAGCCCGCTAAGGCTTCACTTCGATTAGCAACCCTATTTTTTACTTCTATTTATCTTGTTTATATGCTTTATTTAATCCTACGCGAGTTAGGCGGACAACGGAGAAACAACCACGGGCACAACCCACGCAAACCAACACTTAAAGGTTCATTTTAGCCATTTAACTCTGGCCGTATCGACACGACAAGGACTGTATCGATACACCTTCAACGGTCAACCTATCCCAGAGTCAACCCTGGGGACCCGTTTCGATACCCTCCAAGGCAGGTATCGAAACACTCCCAACGGTCAAATTTCGAAGTCAACATCAGTTGACCGTATCGATACGCCTAAGCCCGTACCAATACCCTCAATTTCTCGTCAAAATCTCAGATTTCCAGTGGCAAAAATGGTATCGGTACGCCTTCCCGAGCATCGATACGCTTAGCCTGAAACAAGAAGGCCGTATCGATACGGACCTAACCGTATCAATACCCCTGAGTCAATTTAACAGGTTTCAGCTGGTTAAGGCACAAAGGCTGCTTCAAAACACCAATCTAGGACCCCTAAGCATGCATACACGAACTCTAGAGGCATACACCCTACTACAAGCATGTTCGAACACTTAACATACATGTAAAGGCCATTCATATAAAAGAAGCAAGCATTCACCAAAATACATCACATAGCAAGGTTTACATGCCCTTAAACAAAACACCTAAACATTCATAGGACACAGTCATAAGCCTTCAAGACGCAAAGCATTTAGGCAACAACATAAACATGATTTACAATCCACAACATAGAAGCATAAACATATTCAACATTGTATCAACACTCAACATGCTAGAACATCAACAAAACAATTAAAGAGTTTGGCACCAACTCCATACAAGTCTAACACCCCCATTGTCTAGGAATTATAACAAAGACTTAAACCATACTTGAGCTACTTGAGAACTCTGAAAAGCTCCTCCCTTGCCCACCTGCCTCCCGTAACTCTAACGATCAACATGTTGGAAAAAGGAGTGCGTAAGCTTGGAAGCTTAGTGAGCAATGCTCTAAAACTCATCAATCATGCAATTTTCAAAACACATTTCTTAAATGATAAGTAAACCATTTGAAAGCACGAAGGAAACACAACAACACAATTACAGGGTTTGCACATGCACAACCAAAATACGGTGGGACCACACATCACCGTTCGACTAGTAGTTTTCCGATGGGACCACACATCACCTTACTATTCTACTAGTCACTACCGGTGTGACCACGCATCACCGTAGTTACAACAACAATCACATAAGGCTCAACACCAACAATGAATACATAACAACATCAATGGAAGTAAAGAAAATCCACAAACCACACACAATATCTCAACAATTGTTCACGCACCAACACTTAACAAATCAAGGCATAGTTAGTGAACTTACACTTGGGTTTAGGTTAGCCCTCTAGGCTCCACCCAAACCCCCAATAATCCCTTTCTGAAATCAAATCAAGTTCAAAACATTTGCACTCACCGATAAAGCCTAACCCGAAGCTGAAACACCAACTCAAGTCTCCAAAATTCCCGGAATAGTGCCCGAAGCTTCTCCGATGATTTCCCTTGATTCTAGTCAATAAAAACAATGTATTACTCAACCAAATCATCACCAAACACTGTCACAACCACAAGCTACTACCACAAGCCAAAATCTTACAATTTCAAACCAAAGCCAATATCCAAAGTTCCTATTTTCGTACCCCCCAACAACCCAACAGAAAACCTTTGATTCCAACACCCAAAACACCTTCAAACCAACCTTCTAGTATCACTATAACACCAGCCCAACTCCCTTTCACAAAACCACACCAAAAACACAAGTTTTGACCTTTTAAAAATACCCATGAATACCCATTTCGGGATTTTTAATAAAAACCAACCAAATTGAGATATATTACATCTAAGGGTAATACTAAAACATAAATTAGTTTTACAAATCAAGACTCCAACAAAAACCCATTAAAGTTTCCTACTTTTACTTCAAAACTTGAAAACTTCAAAAACTTTAAAAGAGATTTCTATGAAAAACTAAAGCTATAGACATGTTGGAAATGATGAGGAGAAATAAAAAATATATTTACCTTGTAGAAAGCACTTGAATTGGTGGAGGGATTTGATGGAATAGTGATTGGGGTTTTATGGAGGTTTTAACGTTAAAATGAAATAGCCAAGGAAGAAGATGGTAAAATGTTTCAAAAGGCTATTTTTCTCATCTTTTCTCTTGTTTTCAATAATTACAAGTTTGCCATTATTGAAAACCAAACCTTTTTAATTTAAACCAAATCTTAATTAAATTTTAAAACGAGCTCACGACTCGAACCTGATTTACCCGAGTAACATCCGACCCCTAAACCCAGGGCGTTATAATGGTATACTGGCGGCTTCTCTTTGAAGAAATCACCCTCGTTTTCTTTCTCAGTTTCCTCAACCGCAACCCTTCTCAGTGTTGCATCTCTTTCTTCAGCTACTGGTGGGGAATACAGTCTCCCACTCCTAGTGAAACGTCTTACTTCATTGATTAGTTTATATGTTGCTTTCTCTTCAACATGTAATTCTCTTGGGGCCGTTATTGTACACGCATAGTTCCATGGGACTTGCTTGCTATCGTTATACGGAAATGAAGTCGATGCCTTGATTATAAGTTGCGGGGTTACACCCCTCATGGATTCAATTACTTTTTCCTTAGTTTTCATAACCAGGGGCTTCATTCCAGTATAATCATTTTTAGAGGATGACTCATCTGTCGCACAGACATCCAATATATCCTCCTTGTTTTCTTTCTCAAAGAACTCACGTTCCTTTTCATCCATTTTACCTTGGACCAATTGCTTAAATTCCTAGCAACATTCGATCCCATGTCCTTCTACCTTGTGGTACTCGCAATACTATCCAACTTCAACCTTCAATTTCTATAACCCCCTTAGCTCGGTCTAGTAGCAAGACCGAACCAAGTGAGCTACACAGAGAAAACCGAAGAAAACCTCTTTAAGGTTTCCCTTAGATTAGCAACACATTAGCAACATTTTATTAACTTTTTATCTTTTCTAAAGGCTTCACATTAATCCCACATGTTCATGCAAGCGGTGATTAAAATCTCGCCTCAAGCGGACATCAATTCAAAGTCCAATTGGCTCTTACAATGATAAGGGACCAAAACGCCAAGAAACAAAACTTTAGAACAGTCTAAAACTAACAAAACAGACACCTATTTCAGAATAGACCAAGCCTGTTTCGGAACTACCAATTCCAGTAGCAAAACGTAACGAAACATGGCTCACCTGTTTCAAAACCAACATGCCTGGAACGATTCCCCTGCCTTAGATACAAAAGAGGCATATCGAAATGACCTCGTGGTTCAATACAGGCCTGAAAATGGCCTTGGGGTCTCGGAATGACCCTTATGTGTTTCAGAACATCTATGCCAAATATGCATACCGTATCGAAACGATAGCAGCTATTTCGGAACACATACCAGAAACAGACTTACAACATCAACTTTAAACACTCAAACATGATTCATACAACATGTTAACATCATAAAAAAACCTTCTATTGGCAAAAGGTCCTAGCACAACCAACCACGGTGCATTAAAACATATACTGAAAACTTTAAGCATATATGAGAGACTTTAAGCATCCAACAAGATGAAGCAATCACATAAAAGGCCAAACTTTAAACCAAACCATTAACCAACATATAAAGGTCACAAAAAGATTAAAAAGGCATCATATACATGTCTCAACATAGGGATTCTCCCAAACAAAACCTCTCAAAGCATTAAGGTCCTATCCCATTGCTAACATACTATTATTTGATGCCAAAACCATACTTGAGCAATAATGTAAACTTTTGGGCAACTCCTTGCTTCCTTGCTGCCACGAATAGTCTACGGATCTGCATTGTTAGAAAAGAGAGCATAACCAAGAATGCTTAGTGAGCGATGCTCAAATCAACAACAGCATCAATGCAATTTTTAAACTATTTTGCTTACTTTTGAAAACAAAGTCATTTCTCAAACATAAACCTTCAACATAACATGCTCCTTTTATCACATGCTTAAACTACAAACCAAGGCATAACATCCATATCCACATGGAATCATATATCTCAAGCTTAACAACAACATCAACACAATAAAGCATAAAGGGCAATTTGAGTCATACGAGTATATTGACATTTTAGCACTTTTACTCGGATATGCGGATAATGTTCGGTGGAATGCCCATCACCGTAATCAAGAAAACTAGACAACTTCCGGTGGAATGCCCATCACCATACTCACAACGTCTAGCAAATATAAGCTTGAAGTGGAATGCCCATCACCATACTCTTCCTTAGTGAAATCTAAGATCACTAAGGCCACACGCGAATTTTATCATTATAGTGCACTCTCATCCCATTGGTCGACCAATTATATCCGGAAATAAAATCTCATCAAGTGTCAATATACTCATCAAGGCCAACACTTACCCACTGTTTTGCAAGGCCATAAGCATAACCTTTCTCATCTCATTTTCATACCCATTTCCATGCATAACATGTACTCAACAACATATATTTCTTTAAAACACAATTCAAACATGAGATTTCATGATTCGACATCTTAACATCTCAACACATAAGAAAATCAGCAAAATTCATCATTAGAAATAAAACATATTTGGGCCCAAAATAATCAAGGTAAAAAGCCGAAAACAAAGGCGAAAACAACCAAACTTACACTCGAGCTTAGATTGACTTTTCAAGCTCAATCTAAACCCCCAAAATCTTGTCCTTAACCACGTTAAGGCGTTATAAAACAGTTCCACTCACCAGCACTACACAAATGCTAGTCGAACACCCAAATTAAGCTTCTGAATTGTCCGATATCGCGTCCGAAGGTCCTAAATCAATTTCCCCTGTTTCTAATCAATTCAAAAAAGAGCATTAGAGTGATTTCAAGCCTCTAAACTTGCTGCAACTAAAAAAACCCAACATCTAGCAACAATCACCCATCATTTCATATCCGAAATCAACCAAAAACATCAATAAATCAATTCTAAACGAACTCCAGCTAAAAACCAACAAGATTATCATCAAAAGAACATCTATTAACAACTAAAAACATAAACCCAAAGGCAAGAAACCATCAATCACTGATTCTTCACAAAACCAAGCCAAAAACTCAAGAACTTTAACATTAAACACTACCATCTCAACTAGTTTTGGGTTTTATATTATCAAACCACCATTTCAACATTATTTAACACTAAAACATAGTTTACAACACACATAAACCCAGCAATAACAGAACTCAACGAAAATCCCATCAATCATCTCTTTTCCAAATAAAAAGCATTAGGAACCAAGAAGAAACAATTGGGTTTTGGAAAGATTTCTTTGATAACAAGTTTGATAAAGAGGAAATCAAAGTAAAGTAGGATTACCTTTGAAGTCTTGAATGGAGAAGTTGTTTGGATGAAGGGAAAATGGATAAGAACTTAGGAGAGAAAATAAGGTGATATTTTGTTTAAAGATGATAGCTTTTTCCTCCAAAAATCCCTTTTTATTATTTAAAACCCTTTTAAAATTATAATACCAAAACAATATCCACCTAAAATAATTTGCACCCATTTTTGTCATCATTTAAACCCTTTAAAGTCATTTATTTAAAAATAATCTTGAAACTAGCCTAAACCGAACCAACTAACCCGAACCAGTCTTAAACCAAATCTGGTTACCTTCCGGACCCTAAAATCGGGGCGTTACAACTATCCCCAACTTAAGAAATTTTGTACTCAAAATTTACCTGGCGGAAAGAGATGCGGAAACTGTTTCCTCATGTCATCCTTTCGCTCCCAAGTGGCTTCCTCCACACCTCGTTGTCACCACTTAACCTTAACCAATTC
This sequence comes from Hibiscus trionum, assembly GCA_030270665.1. NCBI lineage: Eukaryota > Viridiplantae > Streptophyta > Magnoliopsida > Malvales > Malvaceae > Hibiscus > Hibiscus trionum. The sequence continues at coordinate 10,621,537 of BSYR01000027.1, read as the reverse complement.
AGTGGTTCTACCACGCAACATTTTGTTGTCCGAAGCCAAGATCTCGGATGGTTCTTCATCATAAGTCAAATCTAGGTTCAATTCATTCTCTTTGACATGCATAACATGTGACGGATCCGATCTATACCTCAGAAGCATCGAAACATGGAATACATCATGAATATTCTCTAATTCGGATGCCAATCTCAATCTATAAGCAACGAGACCAACTCGTTCAATTATCTCATAAGGACCAATGAATCTCGGACTCAACTTACCTTTCCTCCCAAATCTCATCACCTTCTTCCAAGGTGAAACTTTCAAGAACACATTGTCGCCAGTGGCATACTCTATTTCACTACGTTTCAAATCTGCATATGACTTCTGTCGATCCATAGCTACTTTCAAACGGTCACATATCAACTTCACTTTCTCGGTAGTACCTTTAAGCATGTCTGGCAACGATAATATTTTTTGTTACGCTTCGGCCCAACAAACATGTGTTCTACATTTTCTGACATACAAAGCTTCATAAGGTGCCATCTGAATACTTGCATGGTAGCTATTGTTATAGGCAAATTCTACTAACGGTAGATACTTCTCCCATGAACCCTGATAATCAATAATGCAACATCTTAACATGTCTTCTAAAACTTGTATGACTCTTTCTGACTGACCATCGGTCTGAGGATGAGGTTGGGTTTTATGGTGCTCGATTTCTTCAACCGTTCTTGCTCACCAAGTGTAGAGAAGTTGGATAATTTGGTGTTTTAGTGGGTGGTGAAAATTGGACAATAAGACACAAGGAATTATAGTGGTTCAACCTTCTAACCAAAGTCTACATCCACTACCTTAGCTCCACACTAAGGATTTCAACAAATTCACTCTAGAATTTTGTCCCCTTTTCTCGGCTTAGGAGGAAACCATTACAACGATTAAGCTAACTACCCTTAGCATAATCAAACACTCTCTTAGAAGAGAAATTTTTAAGCAAACTTGAAATCCCTCTAATAGGTATTTGTTTGCACTATAAAGCTCTCACCCAAAACCTAAACACTTGAGCAAATATAACAATGTTAAGCTCACTAGTGTTGTCTAAGCAAGGAATTTACAATTAAAGCTCTAGACATAATTTGTCATCATAGTGTTGTAACAATTGAAGCATTAGCCTTCTCTTGATGCTTGGAGGTCCATTTTATACTCCTAATTGAGTTTGTAGCCGTTACTATCTGTTAGGGTTGAATTGGAGACGTTGGAGACTTTATTTCCCACCATAAATGCAGTTCTGCAACTCCCCATTTCAAAACACTCGACCTTGTTTCAAAACATCCCTAAAATAGAAAGAGTCGTTGCAGTATGATGCAACACCCGTTTCGGAACAACCTTGACCATATCGAAACGTTGATTCCCGTATCGAAACGTCCTTCAATTTAAAAGGCCGTTCGAAAATAGACGTTGGGAATTTTGACCGTTGAGGTCTTTGCCACATAGGCGTATCGAAACGGCAAAGCCCGTATCGAAACGCTATGTAAAAATCCTCACCTAGATTAAAGCCTGTTTTGAAATAGACAGAGCTGTATTGAAACGTTTTGAAACAAGCAGAGCTGTATCAAAACATTTTGAAACTGTGAATGGTTGTTTCGAAACGCCTAAGGGTGTTTCGAAACACCTATGTGGTTTTGTAAAGTTTGGCTTTAGAAAACACTTCAAAACCTCTTAAAACAATCCTCAAACATATTTTTAAATTGTTTGGACTTAAAGGAACTTTTTAAATCTTTTCAATTTAGTCCAAAACTATTTTTCAATTATTATATCAAAACATTAATTCTTCAATCTCCCCCTTTTGATATAATAAAACTATCTTAAAAAATGTTTGGAATTCTCCCCCTTTATATTTAAAAATTTGAATAAGAGATTTCAAAAATTAAAAGAAGTTAAATCTCCCCCTTATTCTCTTGAAAATGAAATTTTCAAACCATTTATCCCCCTTTTTGTTATATAAAAAAGACTTTAAATAACTTTAAGTTCAAAATAACTTAGGAGGTAAAAATGACAAAAATAAGAATTTTGGTTTTAAAATTGGCTCCCCCTTACTCAAAGCATCATCAAAGAATGTTAGTCAAACACATGATAATCTAGTTGAATTAAAAGAGAATAAATCAAATTAAACAAATAAAACAACTAGATTTTACCACACTTGAACTCAAGGGAGGATGTGAAGCCTTCCTTCTTCAAGTGTTCTTCCTTGTGTGCATGGAGCTCCCCCTCAATATTTAACTTGTTGATCAATCTCCATCACACCTATCATAAGACAATCAAGTAATTTTTGGTATCCAAAATGCTTTGGATCCATAGACATTAGTGACACAAAATTTAGTCCCCTTAGGAATCCATTTTTCAATTTCATCCGTTTTAGTTGAAGTGGTTAGTCCTTTTGGGACCCAAACACTTCTAAAACATTTTCCATTTATAAATCTAGGGGCACTAGATTGTCTAACATAAAAATTTGATTTTCCAACATTATTTTTCTTTTCAAGCTCTTTGGAAATCAAATCTTTTTCTTCTTGAACTTTATGAAGCAAATTTTGTAAATCAAAATATTTTTGTTCAAACTCATTGAGTTTTGCTTCAAGTTCAATTTTGGTTTTAGAAATCAAGTCATTTTGAATTTTCAAATTTGAAATCACTTTCTTGTTTTTCAAAATGTGATTTATAAATTCTAAAACCAAATCGTCATAGGCATCTTGTAATTCATCAAAAGAATATGAACATGAAGTAGATGAATTAGAAGTTACCCTTGAATCTTCTTCGATGGCCATAAGGTAAAGGTTGGCTTGCTCATCGTCGGTGGAGTCTTCATCACTCCAAGTAGCCAGATATGCCTTCTTCTTATCGCTTGAAGTGCTTGCCCTCTTCTTTTTCATAGATTCTTGTTCTATTTCTTTCATTGCTTTCTTCATGAAAGGGGCACACTTATTGAAGAGATGAACTCTCTTCTTCTTCAACTTCCTCCTCACTTGTATCAACGTGGTTGCACTTGGACGACTTGAGAGCAAAGACATTCGTATGGATGCTTAGCTCCTTGACTTTCTTCTTCCCCATCTTCTTTATCTATTCCTTCCTCTTTTCCCCTTCTTTTCCTTTCTTCATGAATTGGTGAGTGAGAAGTGACCCTATGAGTTCATCAAGCTTTAAGGTCTTGAGATTCTTGGCTTCGATGATGGCAGTCCTTTTTGAGTCCCATGACTCAGGAAGGGAGTAGATGAGCTTTCGGACAAGCTTCTCTTCCAGAATGGCTTCTTCATAGCCTTGAGTCCATTAGTGATGGTGGAGAAGCGATCGAACATCTTCATGATGTCCTCATCCGGATCCATTTTGAAGTTTTCATACTCTAGGTTGAGGCCGATCTTGGTTTCCTTTACTTCGTTTGTCCCCTCGTATCTAACTTTGAGCTTGTCCCAAACTTCCTTGGCACTCTCGCAAGAATACATCTTTTCGTAGATATTGAGGCTAAGTGCACAAAAGATGAAGTGCAAAGCCTTGCAATTTAGCTTCATCTTCTTACGATCGTCGACACTCCACTCCGCTTTGCTTCCTTTTGGTATGAACGAGCCATCTTCAATGATATCCCAAAGCTTGTAGTCTTTGGATTTGACAAAGAACATCATCATTGTCTTCCAATAAGCATAATTTGTCCCGTCAAAGAAAGGAGGCTTGTCGATGGATTGCGCCATTGAGCCGGTTGATTGAGAAGTTGATCGAGCTTGCCGGATCGCCTCAATAAGATGTTAATCCTCTTCAATTGAGCCAAGCTCTGATACCAATTGTTGGGTTTTATGGTGCTTGATTCCTTCAACTGTTCTTGCTCACAAAGTGTGGAGAAGTTGGATAATTGGGCGTTTGTAGGGCGTGTAGGTGCTCCCTTTTTGTGAGAGCGCAAGTGCACACTCCTGCCAAGTTATAGTATAAAAGATGTCGAATCTCATGAGGATTGGACAACTTGTCTCGTTTCGTAGTCCCTGTACAAGGTAAAGTAAAAGCACAAGTGAATGGTTGGTTGAGATAAAAAGTAAATGAAAACACAAGTAATAACAAAGAGAAACAAGTTGATAGAGCAGACAGGGTTATGCTGCCACTTAGTGTGAAAATTGCGTTGTAAATGATTGAGTTATTTTGTGCTGCCACAATATGCTGCCTCAGCGGGTATGGCGGGCGGCAGGCTATGACCTTGTCACGCGGCCGTAGCGGGTCACTACCACTACAGGAGTGTACTGTCTCGGCAGGTAGAACGGAAAGAAGTCACGGCGGCAAGTTTGGCAGATACTCCAAGTTCGGCAGGATAGTCGATAGTGATCCCTCCTATTTCTAGGTTAGGATGCTCGAGAGCTAACGTGACATAGGCAATACCTAGCAATCTCAGTGTAAACCTAACACAGGCTAGTTAACTCGGTTGGTAATCCCTTTTAGCCGCTGAAACTTGTGGACTGGTGTAGAACCATGTTAGTCACGCCTCAGCACGTTGTGACCGTACTTAACCCTTTCGTGCCCGAAAAATGGATTCTCTCAACTGACTGGTGGAGAATAATTGAAAGAATGAAGAGCAATGGATTAAGAAAACTTGAAATATTTTATTGAAAAATAACTCAAAACCTAAAACAACCGTTTCACAACTAGTTTACAACATAACCCTAACCCAAGTAGAGTTTAGAACATGACGGTGGTAGAGAACACTAGAAAAAACTATATCAAAACCTAGGATGATTTGAACTAGGAGTATAATAGGTATTTATAGACTATTGACTAGGTTTAGTCCTCCTTAAAGTAGAAGTCCTCGGAAGTAGATTTCCATCTTTAATATGACTTTAAATTCTGACTTCTTTGCGTGGAATATGGACTTTATCCCGTTTGCCTTAGCCCACAAGTAATCTTGAGATTTTTGCTCCGGCAGCCTTGACCGCTGCTACAGACGTCGGAAAATCAAATGGATGTCAAGGATAGATTCAGGGTTTTTAGCTCTTCAGATCGCACTCCGGTTCTTCCAACTTCCATAGTCAGCTGCCGTGGGCAGCAAGCTCGGCGGCAACTCTACTCGGCAGGTAGTCAACAACAATTTTTCTTCTACTGGAACTGCTTCAGTACAGCTCCTAGGTATGCTTCCTCAGCCTTGTATTCTCAGCTCCTCGGTTCCCTCTTTCAGCTGTTAGTACCTACATATAAGAATACACTAAAACAATATCTCTTGTTCACCAAATAAATGATAATTCATAAAAGAAAGGCAGAACAATAAAATACTGTAAAATGCTATGCATGCACCTACTTATGCCTAAAATGTGCTTAAAAACAGTAATAATAAGAGTTGAAATGTGCATGAAATATATGACTTATGGACACTTTACAGTATTTTAGTGGGAGGTGAAAATTGGACAATAAGACACAAGGAATTATAATGGTTAAACCTTCTAACAAAGGTCTACATCCACTACCTTAGCTCTCCACTAAGGATTTCAACAAATTCACTCTAGAATTTGGTCCCCTTTTCTCGGCTTAGGAGGAAACCGTTACAACGATTAAGCTAACTACCCTTAGCTTAATCAAACACTCTCTTACAAGAGAAAATTCTTAAGCAAACTTGAAATCCCTTTAATAGGTATTTGTTTGCACTATAAAGCTCTCACCCAAAACCTAAACACTTGAGCAAATATAACAATGTTAAGCTCACTAGTGTTGTCTAAGTAAGGAATTTACAATTAAAGCTCTAGACATAATTTGTCATCATAGTGTTGTAACAATTGAAGCATTAGCCTTCTCTTGATGCTTGGAAGTCCCTTTTATACTCCTAATTGAGTTTGTAGTCGTTACTATCTGTTAGGGTTGAATTGGAGCCGTTGGAGACTTTATTTCCCACCATAAATGCAGTTCTGCAACTCCCCGTTTCGAAACACTTGACCTTGTTTCGAAACATCCTTGAAATAGAAAGATCAGTTGCAGTTCGATGCAACACCCGTTTCGGAACAACCTTGACCGTATCGAAATGGTCATATCAAAACGTTGATTCCCATATCGAAATGTCCTGCAATATTAAAGGCCGTTGGGAAATAGCCATTGGGGATTTTGACCGTTGAGGTGTTTGCCACATAGGCGTATCGAAACAGTGAAGCCCGTATCGAAACGCTATGTAAAAATCCTCACCGAGATTAAAGCCCGTTTCGAAATAGACGGAGCTGTATCGAAACGTTTTGAAACTATGAATGGTTGTTTCGAAACGCCTAAGGGTGTTTCGAAACACCTGGGTGGTTTTGTAAAGTTTGGCTTTAGAAAACACTTCAAAACCTCCTAAAACAATCCTCAAACATATTTTTAAGATGTTTGGACTTAAAGGCACTTTTGAAATCTTTTCAATTTATTCCAAAACTAATTTTCAATTATTATATCAAAAATTAGTTCTTCATATGATAAGAAGTGCTGAAACTCAACCGAGTACCCAAGGCACTATGCAAACTCTCCCAAAATCTAGTTGTGAACCTCAAATCTCTATCTGACACAATCTATTTAGGTACATCGTGCAGTCTCACAATCTCACTGGTGCGCAAATCAGCCAACTTATCTAAAGTATATGTGGTGTTAACAGCCAAGAAATGTGCACCTTTTGTAAGACGATCAACAATTACCCAAACAGAATTCTTCTTCGAAGGTGTCAAAGGCAAACCTGATACGAAATCCATATTAACTATCTCCCACTTCCACTTGGGAATTCTCAATAGTTGCAACAACCCCAGAAGGAAACTGATGTTCAGCCTTAACACGCTAGCAAACCATACACTTGCTCACAAATTCAGCGACATCTTTCTTCAATCCAACCCAGTAGTACTCATCCTTCAAACCGCGATACATCTTTGTACTCCCCGGATGCATGGCAAACAGACTAATATGAGTTTCGATCAGAATGGTACGCATCAAATCAACATCATTTGGTTCAAAAATCTTACCTTTGAAGCATAGAACACCATCATCACTATAACAGAAATCTGACGGTTTACCCTCCGTTATGTCTTGCACATGTGGTACCAACGTTCCATCTTGCAACTGATTTTCTCTAATCAGCTGAATCAACAGAGGTTTAATTTGCAATTCCGCCACTTGACCACCATCATGTGACAAACTTAGCCTAGCAAACATTGCTCACAACTCAACTGCCACTTTCCTACTCAAAGCATCGTCCACTACATTGGCTTTACCCGGATGGTATTCAATCGTAAGATCGTAATCTTTAAGCAATTTGACCCATCTACATTGCCTAAGATTCAACTCCTTTTGCGACATCAAATATTTCAAACTCTTATGATCCGTATAAACTGTACATTTCTCACCGTAGAGATAATGTCTCTAGACCTTCAAAGCAAACACTACTGCGGCCAACTCTATGTCATGTGCAGGATAATTGCACTCATGGACCTTCAACTGCCTAAATGCATAGGCTACTACTCTTTCTTCTTGCATTAGCACACAACCTAAGCCAACATAAGACGTGTCACTATAGATTACATACTTTTTCCCTATCACATGCTGAACCAAAACGGGAGCTTTTGTTAAAGCTTCTTTCAATTTCTCAAAAGCTTGTTGTCTCGCTTATGTCAACTCGAAACAAGCACCCTCTTGCAACAGTTTTGTCAAAGGAGCAAAAAATTTAGAGAATCCATCTACAAAACGTCGGTAATAACCTGTCAAGCCCAAGAAACTATGTATTTCTGTTACTGATTTTGGTTGCTTCCAATTCACAACTGCCTCAACCTTTTTACGATCCACTATGATTCCCCCGGGTGATACTATATGCCCCAAGAATACTACTTCCCTAATCCAAAATTCACACTTGCTTAGCTTAACATATAGTCAATTATCTAACAAGGTCTATAACACCAAACACAAATGCTTATCGTGGTCCTCTTTGGTACGGGAATAGATCAAAATATCATCAATGAACACTACTACTAATTGATCCAAATATTCATGAAATAATCTATTCATCATATCCATAAATGCAGCCGGTGCATTAGTCAAACCGAAGGGAATCACCAAGAACTCATTATGTCCATAGGGAGTGCGAAATGCTGTCTTTGGTACATCTTGATCCTTTACCTTCAACTGTTAGTAACCGGATCTCAAATATATCTGGGAAAACATGGAAGCACATTCAACTGATCGAATAGGTCGTCAATCCGTGGTAAAGGATACTTATTCTTCACTGTCAGCTTATTCAACTACCGGTAATCTATACAAATTCTCAAGCTACCGTCTTTCTTTTTCACAAACAACACTGGTGCACCCTAAGGTGAGATAGTAGGACAAAAGAATCCTCGATCTAACAGTTCCTGAATCTGTGTCTTCAACTCTTTCAATTCCTTAGGGGCCATATGATATGGAGCTATGGATACTGGAGCATAATCAATACAAGTTTCTATAGCAAACTCAACCTCTCTATCAGGCGGCAAACCAGGCAACTCTTCTGGAAATACCTCCAGAAAATCACAAACAGTTCTGATGTATTGCGGTTGTGCCTCATTCATGTTTGGATTCATAACGTAAGCTAAATATGCCTGACAACCAACATCTATCAACTTCTGAGCCTCTAAAGCTGAAACAACATTGGACAAGAACTTAATGTTCTCACCCACTACTATTACCTCATAATTATCTGTAAGCCTCATTGAAACTCGCTTTGTCTCAAAATATACCTTAGCCTTATGTTCTACAAGCCAATCCATTCCCAAAATCACATCAAAACCATAACACGTCAATTCCATCATATCTACTGGAAACACATGACCCTGAACCATCAAAGGACATCTTCTATATACTTTCCTAACCACAACAGTTTCACCAAAAAACTTGTAACATTCCTTCCCACATCTAATATCTCACACGGTATATCCAACAACTTCGCACGCTCACGCAAAATGTACAAATGTGTAGAGCCAGAATTAATCAAAGAAAGCAAAGTTAAAGACTGTAATGAGAAGTTACCTGCAATCACATCTGTATCATTCATGCCCTCGCGATGCGCATACACTCTAGCTGGTCCACCACCCTCGGGTTGTACATGAGCTACATTTATCTGACCATCATCCCTACGCTGAAAGTTACCTCGACCACACCCACGACCTCTCTCATGCTTAACAGCTCGAACTGGAGCTTGTCCATCTCTAGCCGGATGTGGACAACCACGTCTCAAATGTGCTCGAGACCCACAATTCCAACATGAGCGATAATTACCCCAACACTCACCGAAATGACATCTCCCGCATTTAGCGCACTCAAGTGTGTGAGCAACAGCTCCTTGACCCTGATGGCCACGTCTCGGGTTACCACCTCCGCGCCTATAGTCAGGTTGGTACCTCCTATCCTTGTGCCTCTTGGCACGGTCTCTATCCCATTCGACAAGCCTTTTCCTGAACTAGATCCACTGCCATGAGTAGTCAATCCCAAGCCCTGTTTGATATCCTTGGCCCTAGTGACCAAAAAATCAAAGTCCACATAGTTTGAAGCCAACATAAAGGTCTTCACCTCCTGAACCAAGCCATATCAGAAACGTTCACATCGTTCCCTCTCAGTGGGAACTAACTCAGAAGCATACTGACTCAGACGTACAAATTGTACCTCGTACTCGGATACTGTCATACTACTCTGAACCAAGGCCATAAACTCTCTCTATTCATTCACATTCTCAACATTCTCGGCTCCCTGATTACCCACTCTAGTCTCTCGCCTCAGTCTCATCCTTACAAGAGATGCAATTTAACAACAACAAACATAAACAACAGAAATGATTTGGATCAGCAAAAAGCAAGGATTACAAGACGCTCAAGTCTTTTAATCAAAACCACTTTTCACTAAGAGTATTATAGCAATGGGTGCCTTTATCTACCCTCCCAACAATTTAAAACCCAAGAAACATGCTCCCAAACACTGTGCATCACAAACAATAACCAAAACATCACAAAACTTACCTCACTTACCTTTCCAATGTTCGCAAACCTAGATCTGATACCAACAAATGAAACCCTTTAGCCCGGTCTAGTCGCAAGATCGAACCAAGTGAGCTACACGGGGAAAACCAAAGAAAAACTCGTTAAGGTTTCCCTTCAATTAGCAACCCTTTAGCAACATTTTATTAACTTTTTTATCTTTTCTAGAGACTTCACATTAATACTACATGTTCATGCAAGTAACGGTTAAAACCTTGCCTCAATTAGACATCAATTCGAAGTATAGTTGGCCCTTACAGCGATAAGGGACCAAAACGCAAAGAAACAAAACTTCAGAACAGTCTAAAACTAACAAAATACACACATGTTTCAGAATAGACCAAGCCTGTTTCGAAACTACCAATTCTAGTAGCAAAACGTACCGAAACAAGGCTCACATGTTTTGAAACCAACATGCTTGGAACGATTCCCTTGCCTCAGATACAATAAAGGCGTATCAAAACGACCGCGTGTTTCTATACAGGCCTGAAAATGGCCTTGGGGTCTCGGAACGACCCTTATGTGTTTCGGAACATCTAGGACAAATATGCATACCGTATCGAAATGATAGCAACTGTTTTGAAACACATACCAAAAATAGACTTACAACAGCAACTTTAAACACTCAAATATGATTCATACAACATGGTAACATCATAAACAAACATTCTATAGGCAAAAGGTCCTAGCACAACCAACCACGGTGCATTAAAACATATATTGAAAACTTTAAGCATATATAAGAGACTTTAAGTATCCAACAAGATGAAGCAATCACATAAATGTCCAAACTTTAAACCAAACCATTAACCAACATATAAATGTCATAAACAAGATTAAAAAGGCATCATATACATGTCTCAACACAGGGAGTCTCCAAAACAAAACCTCCCAAAGCATTAAGGTCCTATCCAATTGCTAACATACTATTATTTGATGCCAAAACCATACTTGAGCAAAAATGTAAACTCTTGGGCAACTCCTTGCTTCCTTGCTGCCATGAATGGTCTACGAATATGCATTGTTAGAAAAGAGAGCGTAACCAAGAATGCTTAGTGAGCGATGCTCAATTCAACAACAACAACAATGCAGTTTTTAAACTATTTTGCTTGCTTTTGAAAACAAAGTCATTTCACAAATCATTTTTCAAAAATAAACCTTCAACATAACATGCTCCTTGTATCACATGCTTAAACTACAAACCAAGGCATAACATCCATATCCACATGGAATCATATATCTCAAGCTTAACAACAACATCAACACAATAAAGCATAAAGGGCAATTTGAGTCATACGAGTATATTGACATTTTAGCACTTTTACTCGGATATGCGGATAATGTTCGGTGGAATGCCCATCACCGTAATCAAGACAACTAGGCAACTTCCGGTGGAATGCCCATCACCATACTCACAACGTCTAGCAAATATAAGCTTGAAGTGGAATGCCCATCACCATACTCTTCCTTAGTGAAATCTAAGATCACTAAGGCCACACGCGAATTTTATCATTATAGTGCACTCTCATCCCATTGGTCGACCAATTATATCCGGAAATAAAATCTCATCAAGTGTCAATATACTCATCAAGGCCAACACTTACCCACTGTTTTGCAAGGCCATAAGCATAACCTTTCTCATCCCATTTTCATACCCATTTCCATGCATAACATGTACTCAACAACATATATTTCTTTAAAACACAATTCAAACATGAGATTTCATGATTCGAAATCTTAACATCTCAACACATAAGAAAATCAGCAAAATTCATCATTTGAAATAAAACATATTTGGGCCCAAAATAATCAAGGTAAAAAGCCGAAAACAAAGGCGAAAACAACCAAACTTACACTCGAGCTTAGATTGACTTTTCAAGCTCAATCTAAACCCCCAAAATCTTGTCCTTAACCACGTTAAGGCTTTATAAAACAGTTCCACTCACCAGCACTACACAAATGCTAGTCGAACACCCAAATTAAGCTTCTGAATTGTCCGATATCGCATCCGAAGGTCCTAAATCAATTTCCCATGTTTCTAATCAATTCAAAATAGAGCATTAGAGTGATTTCAAGCCTCTAAACTTGCTGCAACTAAAAAACCCAACATCTAGCAACAATCACCCATCATTTCATATCCGAAATCAACCAAAAACATCAATAAATCAATTCTAAACGAACTCCAGCTAAAACCCAACAAGATTATCATCAAAAGAACATCTATTAACAACTAAAAACATAAACCCAAAGGCAAGAAACCATCAGTCACTGATTCTTCACAAAACCAAGCCAAAAACTCAAGAACTTCAACATTAAACACTACCATCTCAACTAGTTTTGGGTTTTATATTATCAAACCATCATTTCAACATTATTTAACACTAAAACATAGTTTACAACACACATAAACCCAGCAATAACAGAACTCAACGAAAATCCCATCAATCATCTTTTTTCCAAATAAAAAGCATTAGGAACCAAGAAGAAACAATTGGGTTTTGGAAAGATTTCATTGATAACAAGTTTGATAAAGAGGAAATCAAAGTAAAGTAGGATTACCTTTGAAGTCTTGAATGGAGAAGTTGTTTGGATGAAGGGAAAATGGATAAGAACTTAGGAGAGAAAATAACGTGATATTTTGTTTAAAGATGATAGCTTTTTCCTCCAAAAATCCCTTTTTATTATTTAAAACCCTTTTAAAATTATTATACCAAAACAATATCCACCTAAAATAATTTGCACCCATTTTTGTCATCATTTAAACCCTTTAAAGTCATTTATTTAAAAATAATCTTGAAACTAGCCTAAACCGAACCAACTAACCCGAACCAGTCTTAAACCAAATTTGGTTACCTTCCGGACCCTAAACTCGGGGCGTTACAACTATCCCCAACTTAAGAAATTTTGTACTCAAAATTTACCTGGCGGAAAGAGATGCGGAAACTGTTTCCTCATGTCATCCTTTCGCTCCCAAGTGGCTTCCTCCACACCTCGTTGTCGCCACTTAACCTTAACAAATTCAGTGGTTCTACCACGCAACATTTTGTTGTCCGAAGCCAAGATCTCGGATGGTTCTTCATCATAAGTCAAATCTAGGTTCAATTCATTCTCTTCGACATGCATAACATGTGACGGATCCGATCTATACCTCAGAAGCATCGAAACATGGAATACATCATGAATATTCTCTAATTCGGATGCCAATCTCAATCTATAAGCAACGAGACCAACTCGTTCAATTATCTCATAAGGACCAATGAATCTCGGACTCAACTTACCTTTCCTCCCAAATCTCATCACCTTCTTCCAAGGTGAAACTTTCAAGAACACATTGTCGCCAGTGGCATACTCTATTTCACTACGTTTCAAATATGCATATGACTTCTGTCGATCCATAGCTACTTTCAAACGGTCACATATCAACTTCACTTTCTCGGTAGTACCTTTAAGCATGTCTGGCAACGATAATAATTTTTGTTACGCTTCGGCCCAACAAACATGTGTTCTACATTTTCTGACATACAAAGCTTCATAAGGTGCCATCTGAATACTTGCTTGGTAGCTATTGTTATAGGCAAATTCTACTAACGGTAGATACTTCTCCCATGAACCCTGATAATCAATAATGCAACATCTTAACATGTCTTCTAAAACTTGTATGACTCTTTTTGACTGACCATCGGTTTGAGGATGAGGTTGGGTTTTATGGTGCTCGATTTCTTCAACCGTTCTTGCTCACCAAGTGTAGAGAAGTTGGATAATTTGGTGTTTTAGTGGGAGGTGAAAATTGGACAATAAGACACAAGGAATTATGGTGGTTCAACCTTCTAACCAAAGTCTACATCCACTACCTTAGCTCCACACTAAGGATTTCAACAAATTCACTCTAGAATTTTGTCCCCTTTTCTCGGCTTAGGAGGAAACCGTTACAACGATTAAGCTAACTACCCTTAGCATAATCAAACACTCTCTTACAAGAGAAATTCTTAAGCAAACTTGAAATCCCTCTAATAGGTATTTGTTTGCACTATAAAGCTCTCACCCAAAACCTAAACACTTGAGCAAATATAACAATGTTAAGCTCACTAGTGTTGTCTAAGCAAGGAATTTACAATTAAAGCTCTAGACATAATTTGTCATCATAGTGTTGTAACAATTGAAGCATTAGTCTTCTCTTGATGCTTGGAGGTCCATTTTACTCGGATATGCGGACAACATTCGATGTAATGCCCATCACCGTAATCAAGACAACTTCCAGTGGAATGCCCATCACCGTACTCACAACGTCTAGCAAATATAAGCTTTCGGTGGAATGCCCATCAATTTACTCCTCCTTAGTGGAATCTGTAACCCCCTTAGCCCGGCCTAGACGGTTGACTCGAACATTCGAAGATTACACGGGGAAAACCAAAGTCAACCTGAAAGTCAACCTTGATTAACGACCCTTTTTTTTCTTTTTAAGCTTGTCTAGATGCACATTAACCCTAGGTGTACTCTTGAGATAAGCATACTCAAAAATCACAGCAATTCCAAAATAATAAGGGACTCAATTGCACAACATACAAATTTAGGGACCAATTTGTAAATTCTGGAAATTAAGAGGGCTTTACCAAATCTTAAGTTACCATTATGAAATTAGTCATGTTTCATGCATCTCTGCCAAATTTCATCTCAAACGGACATCTCAAACTCAATCAATTGCACATACAAAAATCAGGACTAAAATGTAAAGCTTGCAAACCTCAAAACCATTCAAATCAGTGCCCAACGGTCAAGTGTTTCGAAACGGGGATAGCCCGTTCAGAAACGGGGCTTGGCAGTAGCCAAAGTATTTCGAAACACCTCTACCCGTTTCGAAACACCCAGGCCAAATCCAGCACCTGTTTCGAAACAGGCAAGGGTGTTTCGAAACACCCTACCCAGAAACAGCAGAAAAGCCTGTTTTAACTCGTCTAAACACCATCAAACATACTCTAAATCAATCCTCAACAAATCAACAACATACCAAGCATCATAACTACCAAATTGCATTAAAATCTAGATACAAAACAACCCCTAGGTACACCAACTCTTTCAACACATCCAACACTTAATCATGATTTTTAAAACAAGAAGCATAGCATAACGACTTATGAATAAGAAGATTCAAACGTTGCAAGCGTTAAATCACATAGTTCAAATCATAAACCAAACATGTCCAACATACACAATCTCATTACACATCAATATACAAGACTCTCCCCCCATTGCCTTTATTATCTATAGCTATTAACCGAGACATACTTCTCAAGTGGAGCTCTCCTTGAATCCCTTGCTTCTTGCTGTCCCAACTTCAATTATCTGCATTGATGGACAAAAAGGAGCGTAAGCACAAAATGCTTAGTGAGGAATGCTCAAAACCAAAACACCATCAATGCAGCGAATCATAAAACCCTTTCTAAAAGTAGATGTAAATCAATAAATCAAAGCATTGGTTGAAAAACCTCTTTTGAAACATCATGCTTTAAACCATGTCTTGCTCAACATGAAAACCAACCTTTAGCTTAGAAAAGCTAAACAATTTACCCCAAAACACATTCTTGCAAAAACCATTATTTAAACCTTTCCATGCATAAACACCACATGCAAGGTTAAACTCAAATTCCTTGGAAAACACTTCCACTTCACAAAATACTTTACATATGCTTGATGGCCATTTCAAAGCAAAACCTTTCGAAAACCATTGGTTCCTTCTAACTATCTCATGCATTCAACAAGTGCAAAACACATGAACTACCAAAAACAACATTGTACTACATGCCTTTTAAAACAAGTCCTCACAAGACTTCAATGCACTAAAGAGATTCCACGCACATATGAACCATTCTCAATATAAGATAAACACTTGTTCAAGCTTAACAAGTAATACATGCATTCTTAGAACATCACACACTTCCCATGCAACCTTGCATCATTTCAAGCATCTCATGCTTCATTACATTCAAGAACATTATATTGGCTTCCAAGTGATAATTCACAAACCATCACAACACAAGACACAATCGGATACGTGGATTACAAGCGTTGTCCCACACGCTTCATACACACAACCGAACAACAAAAGGTGGAGTTTACCGGTACAATCACAACCCCTCAACACCCATGATGGAGTTTAACGGTACAATCACAACCCCTCAACATCACTCATCGGAAGTTGTATAACACACTAGCGAGAGCCGGGACACATCACAAGGCTTACACATGGAAGCTACCACAACCATTGTAATCACCTTAACCAAGCTCACACACGGGAGCAACCCTCCACCGTTGTGACGCTTAACAAAGTCCACCCACGAGAGCCATCCTCCATCGTGGTGACATTTAACAAGGTTCACCCACGAGAGCCATCCTCCATCGTGGTGGCACTTAACCAAGCCCACCCACGAGAGTCATCCTCCATCGTGGTGGCACTTAACAAAGCCCACCCACGAGAGCCATCCTCCATCGTGGTGACACCAATTTCCTCAATCGCTAGGATTCTCGGATGGAGTTTACGGTACAATTACAACCCCTCGACATCGAAGGCGACTCAATTCACGGTGCACCCAATCCTATAGCCGGCTAACTATATCCGATTAAAGTAACCAACAACCACTTACATCACTTGCCAATACCATCAATTACCATCATCAATTCACTGTTTTAAAGCATTAAACAAAGCCATTAAACAACATGCAACACTATGCATCAATTCCACAATTCCAAAGTACAAAACCAAGGATCTCTTACCTTGAGCATCTTTCAACACATGACTTTCAAACCAGCATTAAACCATGCTAAAACATGCTTTCAAAACAGAATTTAAACATGCAAATCACATACATTGCATCCAACCATCACAAGTGCATTAAAAACCAACTCATAACGCAAACCAAGAGAGAAATTCCATTTACTTACTCTTGAGCTTAGCTAAGTTGTTTAGACTTAAACTAAGCTCCCAAAACCTTCAAACATTGGTTTTAAAGCAGAAAACCCCAACTTCACTCACCGATACACAAAACTAGGCTAGCCAACAAGCCTTCTAAGCATCCGAAACCTTCAACGCCACCTCTATTGCTCACGGATCATTCTCCCCTGTTTTAAACACATAACAACAGAGGATTAATGCATTATCATGCATTAAAAAAATCAGCAACACAACTCAACTCGTTGCTCTACATAAATCCAACATTTCGGCTACCAAACACAACCGAAAACACCTCCAAACTCTTCCAAGACTTAACCCAGCCAAGATCCATCACTTCTAACCATTATTAAACATCAATTAACATCCAAAATGATCCCAAACTCGTCCTTATACCTCCAGCATTAACAAAACACCAAGATCACCCCAGAAACCACCATTTTCACAAGTAAAAACTTAGGAAAATAAACCTATTCGGGATTGCATTGATTAAACCTCCATTTCACATCATTTAGACATCCAAAATACATCAAAAAGACATCTCAAAACAGAGCCCAATGATCTATTACGAATTTCTTCAAAATTAAATCCAAATCTTGCATTTTAAGCCAAAATCAAGATCACAACATTAAAACCTTTAATAAAACTCAATTTAAGGATTGAGAACTTGGGAATTTCATTAAAGAACTGAGTATTTAGAGGAGAAGGACGTTCATACCTCTAAATGTGGATTTCTCCTTGTTTAGAGCCAAAATCCTTGAAAATTCATTAAGCAGAGGGTGAGGATTTGATGTAGAAATGATTAGGAATCGTTTAGGAATTAAAATCTCAACTTTAGGTGTGAAAATCAAAGGAAAAGTTGTTGTGGAAATGTGTTTGGCTGAGGGAATTTTGAGAGAAAATGAAATGGGAAAATTTTGGTAAAAGTAAGTTATGAAACTAAAATATCACTTTTCCCTCTTTCCTTTTTATTAATTAAACATTAAATGAGTCTTAAAAATTTAAGAAAAATCTGGAGAAATCCTCCATTGGGTAAATTAGCTCCTTAAAGATTCAAAGTTTCTTTTAAAACAATCACGAACTTTTCAAAAATTACATTTTAGTCACTAACTTAAAATGTCATATTTCCAAACCTCATTTTGTAAAATTGATTTCACCACCCTCTTATATATATTAAAAGAGGATTTTTAGATATTTTTTCCATATTTTTAATGCATCCCGAACTAGACTTTCCTTAAAACCACCTTTTATATTCGAACCGAAAATCCGATCGGTCCGGTTCAGACCCAAAACTTCTAAGCCCGAAATTGGGGTGTTACAACTCTAAGGTCACACGTGAATTTTACCATTATAGTGCATTCTCATCCTATTGGTCAACCAATTTTATCTGGAAATAAAATCTCATCAAGTGTCAATATACTCATCAAGGCCAACATTTACCCACTGTTTTGCAAGGCCACAAGTATAACCTTTCTCATCCCATTTCCATACCCATTTCCATGCATATCATGTACTCAACAACATATATTTCTTTAAAACATAATTTAAACATGGAGTTTCATGATTTAGCATCTTAACATCTCAACACATAAGAAAATCAGCAAAATTCATCATTTGAAATAAGAAATATTTGGGCTTAACAAAATCAAGGTAAAAAGGCGAAAAACAACCAAACTTACTCTTGAGCTTAAATTGGCTTTTTAAGCTCAATCTAAACCCCCAAAATCTTGTCCTTAACCTGTAACCCCCTCGTCCCGGTCTGGCCGGATGACCAATCCGAGTGGGCCACACGGGGAACACCGAGTGAAAACCCGTTAAGGTTCCCCTCGATTAGCAACCCTATTTTTTTCTCTTTAATTTAATCTTGTCTAGAGGAACATTAAGTCCTAAATGATTCACAACAGCGGAAAGCATCCAAAGAAAGATCACATTCGAACCCCGACCATACGTACTAGTCCATTTTAAGCTTACAGGGCAAACCGTATCGGTACCCTAACCAATGGTATCGATACGCCCTGACCAGGTCAACCCAAGGAGTCAACTCCGGGAAGATCGTATCGATACAGCCCTTGAGCGTATCGATACGCCCTTCTCGGTCAAACCTCTTTGGTCAACGGAGTAGACACATATCGATACTCGGGAACCCCGTATCAGTACGCACTACTCGTTCCAACTTCTCCAAATTCCAGTAACTTTGGAGGGTATCGATACCCTTAGGGTATCGGTACGCCAGGAAAAATTCGTGGCCTTTGGGCAAGGCCGTATCGATACGGCCCTTAGGCGTATCGATACGCCCTATCTACAATTCAACCAATTTTAACTAAACGACCTCAAACACGACTCTAGATGCATGTGTGGACTTCCCTAAGCTCATACAACATACATACATCCAGGTTACAGCCAAGAATTTGCATACGAGGCATTGAATCTAACAAGGGCCATGCAAATCAAATAATTCATGCAAGAAGGCATACAAAGCATACATGAGATTCATGCCTTAGCAACCAAACACAAAACATTCATATAAGGCAATCTAGACATAATTTTTCAAGCCAAGCATGACATCCCATACCAAAGCAACACAAGCATCCAAAGGCATGGCTATAAGCCTCCCAAACAAACACTTTGGCATCAACATAAACATGGTTTACAAATCCATCAACATAAGGCATTAACACATAAAACCAACACAACAGAGTCTAGATACACGCTCCTAAAACACGTAGCATTTCCCATTGCTAAACTACTACATTATTTAATAACCATACTTGAGCGATTACCACACGCTTGGACGCCCTTTTCTTGCTCCTTGCTAACTCCAAGCTAAAAAAAATCTGCATTGTCGGAAAAAGGAGAGCGTGAGCATAAAGCTTAGTGAGCGGAGCTCAAAAACGTAACTACAACAATGCAGGGTTCAAAGCTTTCTTTAAAAATAAAGGTTAACTCATACAATTCATCCAACGACCTAATCCTTTTACTAACGTACAAGTTCATCCAAAGGTCAACAATATAGGCATTTATCATGTCATTACACTTCATGGTATGCATGAGGACATAATCCTAGGTTAAAGCAAAACAATAAGAAGACAATGATATAGTGAGATACAACATGAACATTACATGGCATGCACAAGCATAACCAAAACACACACGGTGGGACTACACATCACCGTTTCGACTAGTAGTTTTCCAATGGGACTACACATCAAAGTACTCTTCTACTAGTCACTGCCGGCGGGACTACACATCACCGGAGTCTTATACCACTCGCTACCGGCGGGACTACACATCACCGGAGCAACGACAACCATCACGTGAGGTTCGACACCAACCATGCAACACAATATACAATCACTATCATGCGACATGTACTCACTATACCATGCACAACCAAAACAAGTTGCAACAAAATCCACAATTAGGCATCACTTACTACTTACAACCTTACCAATCACAAATGGTCTTACTCACCATTTTCGTACATAACCTGCACCAACTTACACACATCTTACAAGGCATATCAACATCAACATTATTACCATCATACATGATCAACGATATAATAATATGCAATCATACTTCTTCCCAAATTATTTAAATTCCATGCTTAACAAAACATCACCACAAGTAATGAAAACAAATCGAAAAAGGGGGAAAATAAAGAGGCAATTCACATCAACTTACTCTTGAATTTAAAATCGACTTTTCAAGCCCAAACTAAACTCTTTCAAAACCAACTTTGAACCAAAACGATACTTGAAAACATTTCCACATTCACATGCTTGAACCAATTGATCAAAGCCATTTAAAATACTTTAACCACTCACCTAACTTCCTTAAGCAAGCCAAGCAAAGCCGACTCAAGCCTCCTCACTTCCGGATTCGATCCCAAAGCTTTACCAACGCAAATCATTACTTCTAATCATCCCAACACAAGTAAATTAACCTCAAATCAGTCCACAACACAACGTAGCAAACCCGGAACACAAACCAAGCTCAAAACACATGTTTTTCGAGCCAAAAACAACCTCCAAAAGCCATTCCCGAGCAGCCCCTTTGCACAGTCCAAAACCGATGATTCTCACACTTAAACTACTCCCAAAAGCTTCCAAAACAACCCCTATACATAGCCTAACCACCAGCCCACAAATTTTCACACAAAACACCCCCAAAATTCAACATTTCAACACTCTAAAACCTCCCTAAAACCCAATTTCGGGAATTCATTTAAAACACTCTAAAAATCATATATGTTGGACCATTTGATTCATAAACACCATATCTAAAAATATTAAATCCAAAATCTCAAGTTAAACACCATAAAGCTACCATTTTTATTCAAATCTCCCAAAAATCCAAATTCTAAAACATGGATGAAAATGAAAACTACTTGTACTTTTGAAAAGAGGAAGGTGAGAGCAAGTCGAAAACGTGTTTACCTTTCAAAACCGAGCCAAAATGAGGGAGAAAGGAGGTGGGATAGCCACTTGGAGAAAAACCTCTCCTTTGTCGTGAGAATGGAAATGGGGAGGGAGGAAGATGACAACATTTTGTGTTTTAAATCAAAAGTGGGGGTTTTTAATTTAGAAGTCCAAATATTTACACAAATGTCATTAATGAATGGCTATTGGGCTTGGTTTAAAAATTGAGTCCAACACCTTTGTTTTATTTGCAAACAAAATCCGAACTATTATTTAATTTATTTTAATTATAAAACTGAACCCGGATAATATTAAAACATTATTTTCACCCGACCCCTAAACCCGGGTGTTACAACTCTCCCCTACTTAAGGAAATTTCGTCCCCGAAATTTATTGGACATGAACCCACTTTCTTTCACACCACAACACACTCACCAATCTCGGTGGACTTACCACACAACAATAGATATCTGATGCTAAGATCTCAACTGATTCTTCGTTGCACGCAATTTCAAACTCAACTCAATCTCTTCGACAAACATAGCACGGCACAGATCTGACTCACATTCCCGAATCATAGGTACACAAACACATCACGGATCCCCTCCCTAACTCTGGTGGTAACTGCAACAAATAGACAACAGAACTAGCCCGATTCACAATCTCATACAACACTGCTTGAATTCTTGACCCATAACCTTCTCTAACTAACCATCTGACTTCAACAGGTAACCAAACACTATACAGACGTCTTCAAAAATCTAGTCGAAAACTCGAATCTCTATCGGCCACTATTGATCTCAAGACACTGTACAATTCACACTCTTGCTAAGGCACAACTCCGACATCTTACTCACAGTACAAGTAGCTTGAACATGTATAAAAGGACCACATACAGTGCAACTAACATTGATTACTCAACTAAGCTCTCACTGAAGAAATTGAAGGCGAATCAGACACAAGATCTCTCAAATCTATTACTCACTTCCAATACGAATCTCCCACGGATGTAACAAACTACAAGAAACTGATGCTCGGTCTTGACACACTGGCAAACTATACACTTACTCTCATACTGAACCACATCATTCATCAACTCAATCCAGAAGTACTCATCTTCAACCCAAAATACGTCTTCATACTACTCTGATGCAATACAGATGAACTGCCGTGTGCTTCGGCCAACACAATACGTCTCAAAACACTATGTCAATCGGTACAACTATTCTGTCTCTAAAAATACAAACTCTATCATCTCTGAAACTGTATTCTGACGGTCTTCCTTCCACTATGTCTTGCACGTGAGGTGCCAAGAACCTGTCTTGCAACTGTTTCTCTTTAAGTGTTCTGACTCAATGTAGGTTAAACATGTAACTCGGCCACAAGATTACTATCATTTGGTAAACTGAATCAGGAAATTACATCCCACAACTCAACTATTAATCTAACAACAAATACAACTCGAAACATTGGTTAATACGTTGATCATCTTCCGATGGTACTCAATCTCAAGATTACGGTCTTCAAGCAATTCTAACAACTCATGATGTTCAAGTTTCAACCCTTCCTAAGTCGTCTAACATTTCAAGTTCTACTGATATGTACATATACACTGTGCATTTCTTACTATATAAGCTTTGTCTCTAAGTCTTCGAAGCAAATACAACTGTAATTAACTCTATGTCTCATATCGGATACTCTTCTCTCGGTCTTTCAACTATCTCGATGAATAAGCTACAATCTTTTGTCTTGCATAAGCACACAACCTAACTCTACATGTAACGCATCACTATGGTTCACAAACTCTTTCTCTGACATGACTAGATCAAGGTCGAAGCGTTCGTCACAGTTTCTTTAAGTTTCTCAAGGGCTCATTGTCTCGCGTCTAACCACACAAACTGAACATTCTTCTGTAGCAATCTGTCAAAGGAGCAACTATCTTTAAAGGATCATTTACAAACCTTCAATAGTAACAATGCTAGACCTAGGAACTATAGATACATGTCACGGTCTTCAATTTCTTCCAACTCACATCTTCTTCTGACTACTTAAGATTTACTCTAATTCACTCAGCTGATCTACATGTCCTAGGAGGACATCTTCATTAACTTGGAGTTCACGCTTGCTCAACTTGGCATACAATTGATTCTCTAAAAGGATCTACAATACTAACTTCAAAGCTTGTCATGGTCTTTCTCGGTACATGAATATACCTATGTATCATCTAAGAGAACTACTACAAACTGGTCAAGGAGCTCAGGAAGTATTCTGCTCACATCTCTATAAAAGTAGCTAACACACTAGTCAATCAAAACGACATAACTCAAAACCCAAAGTGATCACATCTGCCCCGAAAGCTGTCTTCGGTACATCAACCTTTCTCACTTTCAACCGTTAGTAATCGGATCTCAAATTGATCTTGAAAAGACTGAAGCACCCCTCAACTAATCAGCAAACCACTGATGCTCGGAAAAAGGACACTAATTGTTCACTGTCAACTGTTTCAACTTCGTGAAATCTAAACACATTCTCGTATTGTCACCTATCATCTTCACAAGTTACACTATCACACTCTAAGATGATGTACTAAGCCAAATGTATCTAAGGTCTAACAAACTCGTAGTTGATTCTTCAACACTCTCAAGTCGGTCGAGAATCATAAGGTACAGAGCAACCAAAACACGAGCAAACTCGGAGACAGTCTCACAATCAAACTCTACTTCCCTATCAAGAGACAAACCGGGTAATTCTTGCCAACACTTTTAGAAAATCACAAACTATTCTAACATTCTGTGGTCTAATCCTCATTCAAAAATCAAATTCATCACATTTGCCCGGCAAGCCTGTCAACCAAAATCAATCAGTCTTTGACCTCTAAAGCTGGATCGACACTCGATACGAAATTCACATTCTCACCTACCATTTCAAGATCATAGCCATCCGCAAGCTTTAAGAAAACTCCCAATGTCTCAAAGTCTACCCTAACTCTATGTTCTACAAGCCAATCCATGCACAGCTTCACATCAAAACCGTAAAAAAGGTAATTCCATCGCATCTACTGGAAACATGTGCTCCTGAACCATCAACAAACATTTTTCGTACATCCTTCCGACCACAATCGTATCCTCGAAGGAGCTAGTAACACTAACACCTACCTCTAGTATCTCACAAGGTAGATTCAACAACTTCGCATGCTCACTCCAAATACACGGACACGTAGATCCAACATTTATCAGAAAAACAAGCCCAATGACTGTATCAAGAAATTACTTGCTACAACATTGACATCATTCCGAAGCCAACTCTTAGTTCATCACTTCTCTTACCATCTCATGTCAAGATCGGTCACTTTGTTCTCCCTCAACAGAAACCAACTCATGTGCCTGTTGACCCAAACAAACAAACTGCACTCCAAACTCTGGTACAGTCATACTGCCCTGAACTAAAGCGACGAACTCCCTCATCGTTCACAACCTCTAAAACCTCAGATTCACGATTACTAGCCCTAGGCCCACGCCTCGGCCTCAAACTTACCAAAGACAACAATACAATAATAAACAAAACACACAAACAAGAATATTCAGGGTTAGCAAGAGCAAGGATCCAAGGTGCTCAAGTATATTCCTTTACAAAAATCCTTTCAAATAAGTAATAGTAGCAATGGGAACTCGACACTACGCTTTAACACAAACATCATGCTAACACATGCTTTCAAACACCGTACTAACAAGCAAACATCAAGCATACATGGCAAAACATTCACCGAGACATAACAACAACATAACACTTCAAACTTACCTCACTTACCTACCCGAGGTCTCGGAAACCTCAGGCTCTGATACCAATAAATGTAACCCCCTCGACCTGGTCTGGCCGGATGACCGATCCGAGTGGGCCACACGGGGAAAACCGAGTGAAAACCCGTTAAGGTTCCCCTCGATTAGCAACCCTATTTTTTTCTCTTTAATTTAATCTTGTCTAGAGGAACATTAAGTTCTAAATGATTCACAACAGCGGAAAGCATCCAAAGAAAGATCACATTCGAACCCCGACCATATGTACTAGTCCATTTTAAGCTTACAGGGCAAATCGTATCGGTACTCTAACCAGTGGTATCGATACGCCCTGACCAGGTCAACCCAAGGAGTTAACTCCGGGAAGACCGTATCGATACAGCCCTTGAGCGTATCGATACGCCCTTCTCGGTCAAACCTCTTTGGTCAACGGAGTAGACACATATCGATAATCGAGAACCCCGTATCAGTACGCACTACTCGTTCCAACTTCTCCAAATTCCAGTAACTTTGGAAGGTATCGATACCCTTAGGGTATCGGTACGCCAGGCAAAATTCGTGGCCTTTGGGCAAGGCCATATCGATACGGCCCTCAGGCGTATCGATACGCCATGTTATGCAATTCCACCAATTTTAAATAAACGACCTCAAACACGACTCTAGATGCATGTGTGGACTTCCCTAAGCTCATACAACATACATACATCCAGGTTACAGCCAAGAATTTGCATACGAGGCATTGAATCTAACAAGGGCCATGCAAATCAAATAATTCATGCAAGAAGGCATACAAAGTATACATGAGATTCATGCCTTAGCAACCAAACACAAAACATTCATATAAGGCAATCTAGACATGATTTTTCAAGCCAAGCATGGCATCCCATACCAAAGCAACACAAGCATCCAAAGACATGGCTATAAGCCTCCCAAACAAACACTTAGGCATCAACATAAACATGGTTTACAAATCCACCAATATAAGGCATTAACACATAAAACCAACACAACAGAGTCTATATACACTCTCCTAAAACACGTAGCATTTCCCATTGCTAAACTACTACATTATTTAATAACCATACTTGAGCGATTACCACACGCTTGGACGCCCTTTTCTTGCTCCTTGCTAACTCCAAGCTAAAAAAATCTGCATTGTCGGAAAAAGGAGAGCGTAAGCATAAAGCTTAGTGAGCGGAGCTCAAAAACGTAACTACGACAATGTAGGGTTCAAAGCTTTCTTTAAAAATAAAGGTTAACTCATACAATTCATCCAACGACCTAATCCTTTTACTAACGTACAAGTTCATCCAAAGGTCAACAATATAGGCATTTATCATGTCATTACACTTTATGGTATGCATGAGGACATAATCCTAGGTTAAAGCAAAACAATAAGAAGACAATGATATAGTGAGATACAACATGAACATTACATGGCATGCACAAGCATAACCAAAACACACACGGTGGGACTACACATCACCGTTTCGACTAGTAGTTTTCCAATGGGACTACACATCAAAGTACTCTTCTACTAGTCACTACCGACGGGACTACACATCACCGGAGTCTTATACCACTCGCTACCGGCGGGACTACACATCACCGGAGCAACCACAACCATCACGTGAGGTTCGACACCAACCATGCAACACAATATACAATCACTATCATGCGACATGTACTCACTATACCATTCACAACCAAAACAAGTTGCAACAAAATCCATAATTAGGCATCACTTACTACTTACAACCTTACAAATCACAAATGGTCTTACTCACCATTTTCGTACATAACCTGCACCAACTTACACACATCTTACAAGGCATATCAACATCAACATTATTACCATCATACATGATCAACGATATAATAATATGCAATCATACTTCTTCCCAAATTATTTAAATTCCATGCTTAACAAAACATCACCACAAGTAATGAAAACAAATGGGAAAAGGGGGAAAATAAAGAGGCAATTCACATCAACTTACTCTTGAATTTAAAATCGACTTTTCAAGCCCAAACTAAACTCTTTCAAAACCAACTTTGAACCAAAACGATACTTGAAAACATTTCCACATTCACATGCTTGAACCAATTGATCAAAGCCATTTAAAATACTTTAACCACTCACCTCACTTCCTTAAACAAGCCAAGCAAAGCCGACTCAAGCCTCCTCACTTCCGGATTCGATCCCAAAGCTTTACCAACGCAAATCCTTGCTTCTAATCATCCCAACACAAGTAAATTAACCTCAAATCAGTCCACAACACAACGTAGCAAACCCGGAACACAAACCAAGCTCAAAACACATGTTTTTCGAGCCAAGAACAACCCCCAAAAGCCATTCCCGAGCAGCCCCTTTGCACAGTCCAAAACCGATGATTCCCACACTTAAACTACTCCCAAAAGCTTCCAAAACAACCCCTATACATAGCCTAACCACCAGCCCACAAATTTTCACACAAAACACCCCCAAAATTCAACATTTCAACACTCTAAAACCTCCCTAAAACCCAATTTCGGGAATTCATTTAAAACACTCTAAAAATCATATATGTTGGACCATTTGATTCATAAACACCATATCTAACAATATTAAATCCAAAATCTCAAGTTAAACACCATAAAGCTACCATTTTTATTCAAATCTCCCAAAAATCCAAATTCTAAAACATGGATGAAAATGAAAACTACTTGTACTTTTGAAAAGAGGAAGGTGAGAGCAAGTCGAAAAAGTGTTTACCTTTCAAAATCGAGCCAAAATGAGGGAGAAAGGAGGTGGGATAGCCACTTGGAGAAAAACCTCTCCTTTGTCGTGAGAATGGAAATGGGGAGGGAGGAAGATGATAACATTTTGTGTTTTAAATCAAAAGTGGGGGTTTTTTATTTAGAAGTCCAAATATTTACACAAATGTCATTAATGAATGGCTATTGGGCTTGGTTTAAAAATTGAGTCCAACACCTTTGTTTTATTTGCAAACAAAACCCGAACTATTATTTAATTTATTTAAATTATAAAACCGAACCCGGATAATATTAAAACATTATTTTCACCCGACCCCTAAACACGGGTGTTACATAACCATATTAAGGCTTTATAAAACAGTTCCACTCACCAGCACTACACAAATGCTAGCCGAACACCCAAATTAAGCTTTTGAATTGTCCGATATCGCGTCTGAAGGTCCTAAATCAGTTTCCCCTGCTTCTAATAAATTCAAAATAGAGCATTAGAGTGATTTCAAGCCTTTGAACTTGCTGCAACTAAAAAACCCAGCATCTAGAAATAATCTCCCATAAATTCATATCTGAAGTCAACCGAAAACATCAATAAATCAACTTTAAACGAACTCCAGCTAAAACCCAGCAAGATTATCATCAAAATCAAATCTATTAGCAACTAAAAACATCGACCCAAAGGCAAGAAACCATCATCCACTGATTCTTCACAAAACCAAGCCAAAAACTCAAGAAATTCAACCTTAAACGCCACCATCTCAACTAGTTTCGTGTTTTATATCAAGAAACTACCATTTCAACATTATTTAACACTAAAACATAGTTTACAACACACATAAACCCAACAATAACAGAGCCCAACGAAAATCACATCAATCACCTCTTTTTTCAAATAAAAAGCATTAGGAACCAAGAAGAAACAATTGGGTTTTGGAAAGATTTCATTGATAACAAGTTTGATTAAGAGGGAATCAAACTAAAGTAGAGATTACCTTTTAAATATTGAATGGAGAAGTTGTTTGGATGAAGGAAAAATGGATAAGAACTTAGGAGAGAAATTACGTGATATTTTGTTTAAAGATGATAGCTTTTTCCTCCAAAAATCCTTTTTTTATTATTTAAAACCCTTTTGAAATTATTTTTACCAAAACAATATTCACCTAAAATAATTTGCACCCCTTTTTGTCATCATTTAAAGCCTTTAAAGTCATTTATTTAAAAATAATCCTAAGACTAGGCTAAACCGAACCAACTAACCCGAACCAGTCTTAAACCAAATCTGGTTACCTTCCGGACCCTAAACTCGGGGCATTTCAATTTCTAGGCTCCTTCTTCCAACATCCCATCTGTCACCATTTGGGCACATACCCACTTTATGGGTGCTCTAACCTCAGTAACATATTACTTAATTATCTTGTCTCCCTCCTCAATGAGTGCTTTCACTCATATCTTCTTATTGTTTGGCAAAGGGTTACCTTTTTCTTTAGATGTGTTAAAAGATAACATGTCTAACTTCTTTAGATCTTCCACCACCCTCTTAAATGAAGTTCAATTCTCAATGGTGTGCCCCCTAATTCTTGCATGGTATTCGCACTGCGCCTTCTCATCGTACCGCGACAATTTTGGAGGTGAGAAAGAAGGGACATGTCGTGGTAGCACCATTTGGGATTTGACCAGTTTAGCAAATAACTCAGCATATATCATTGGAATATGAGGGAAATATGGCTTCAAATTCCCTTGATACCTTTGTTCTTCCTTTGGTGAATTCGTAGCAGCTAGAGCAAAAGTCGAAACATTGGGCTTGTTGAAAACTACTCCTTTCGAATAACTGGGATTGTAGATGTTTGTTGTGTTGACTTCACTCTCTCTTTTCTTATAAGGCTTTTTTGTTTCTCCACTATCCAGCTTTCCGTTCTAGATGGCTGCTAAGATTAACTCACCATTCATTAACATATCTGCGAAGCTTTTGGTTGCATGGTTTATCATGCGGTCATAAAAAGAACCATTTAATGTCTCCACAAACATTAGTATAATCTCATTGTTTAGCACTGATGGCTGAACTTGAGCACCTACATCCCTCCACCTTTGTGCATATTGGCGAAAACTCTCATGATGCTTTTTTTCCATCCCTTGCAAGACTAGTCGGGTTGGAACTATGTATGTGACATGCTTGTATTGCTCGGTAAAAGATCTCGATAAATATTTCCATGATTTGATGTTGACCTGGCTCAACTACGTGTACCAGTGTACAGTTGACCCTACCAGACTGTCCTGGAAGTAATGGATGAGTAACTTCTCGTTGTATAGGTACATTGACATCTTCATGTAGTACATGGTTAGATGTGTTGAAGGGCATGTGGTTCCATTGTATTTTTCTAAGTCTGGAACCTTAAATTTCGGAGGCACCACCAGGACTGTCACCAGGCTCAGGTCCTTGGCATCTATGCTACCGTGAATACCTCCTCCTTGGAAGGATTTGATCATTCCTTAAAGCTTTTCATATATATCTTCTCATTTCTTCTCAACTTTGGCTTTATCAGTAATTTCATCGAGGTCAGGTACCTCATAATTGTTAACCTCTCTATTTGGGGCGCGAACGAAAGACTCAGCGAAATGGAAAAGGGGTTTTGGCTTTGGAGGCGGCCTCATTTTGCATCCTAAAATTCATTCTGAGGAATCGCGGTAGCGTACCTGTCTCTCCTCCTACTGTCGTTGCATTTGGATCCTTGAACCCCAGCATGGCTACAATCTGACTAATTGTTATCCGATAGGCTAACTCTATTTCCTGCTTCAGGTCAGTTTCAATCTTTTCCAGCCTGTCTTGGGTGCTTTTATGGTGGGATTCCAAAGTCGTCAATCTATTTTCCATGTCCATTGCTCTAACTTGGGAACGAGTACCGTACTTGTGAGTTGTTTTGCTATTTTGAAGGTTATTTATGTCATTTTTTGTTTAAGTTAGTTTCTTATCATGTCATGAATGTATGTAACAAGGAAATAAAAACAAGCAACCAAACAAATAAACATGACGTTGATGTATGAATGCAAATGAAGGGCCATTAGTTTCATAAAATATTCGATCAAGAAACAACTTTCATTTAAATGCCAAAGGTCCTTTATTACAAGATGTTCTATTTTTCTATGTGTACATCTTAGCCCAAGTACCCGACTTATTGACCTCTTCTATTAACCACATGAGCCTTTGTCCTACTTGCCCTACATGCCTAATGTAACGGCGGAGGGTTGTGGCTTCGGTTGCTAACATCATTACGTGCCTAGCCACATCTTGAATTTGAGTCATCACGGACCTATTAAACTCATCTCGTTCTTGGAATCTTCTGTCGTTCTCTTTGAGAAAAGTGAACCAGTAATCATTTCCTCCATTAGCAATATCTTCAAGGACTAGGATCTTTTTTTGTATTCTTGGATGATGTTGTCCATTTCCTCCACTTGTTCTTTCAAGAAGTCGTTTTCATTCAGACTAGCCTGAAGCGCCTCATAGGTTTGATCGCTCTAAATCTTGTGAAGTGTCTGGTTCAGGTCCTCCATCTTGGCTTACAACTCAGCAACAAAAGCTCGGCTTTGTTTCAACTTATCACAGGTCTCATCATAGGCTGACTGTAACTCCAACAAACGGATCTTGTTGTTGTGGGCCTTCCTTTTCCAAGCAGATACATTTTCCTTTTCTTTTTTACGGGTTCATTTGAACCTCTCATTTTCTGCCACTTGTCTTCCTTTATCCTTCTCTTCTACGAGGGCCCGTCTATACTTCTCAATTTCTCTTCTGCCACGCTCTCTTTCTTTGGCCACAACTAGTTCAATCTCTTGTCTCCACTGCTCTAGGCTCTTCCTTAAATTAGCATTCTGAACAGTGGCTTGGAACTTGAGGAAGCCAACCCTTTGAATCTCATATTTCTCCTTCAACTCCATATACATCTTCGTTACTTGATTGGTTTCCCCTTTATATTTCTCCACGCTAAGGCTTGACTCGAACTTGTCTCGTTGATTCTGTTCTCGTATGGCTTCAATCTCCAACTTGGCCCGTCTTAGTTCTTCTCTCAGAATATCAGCCTCAGAGGGAACCACCTTCAAGTGTGCTTTCAAAGATTTGGCCTACCCATGAGTAGGTAGCATGATCTTGTCATTAACTCTTGTGTGCCTCCAAATGTCATAGTCAGGGGTAAACATGCAGTGTTTGTCAAACTCTAGCTTTATATAATAGCAGATATCCATGAATCTCTAATGGTTTGTAAGAGGATTCCTGGAGTTCTGCAAGGCATTCAAAATACACGGAGTTGTGCAATAAAGAACCAGACAGCAGGGTCGTTCAACACATGGACAAAGCTGTGCAAGGATTTTATGGATCGTTTTAGCTCGTCCAATGTCACAGACAGACTGTGAAACGAAACAACGGCCTTCCGAAAAGGGGATGATGAGCCGATGTATGAAGTATGAGAGCGGTACCAACAGATGCTGAACAACTGTCTGCTACATGGTTTTCCAGCTTGGACACATGTGTCAATGTTCTATAACGGGGTGAACTACCCAAAACGGATGATGATTGATGCCTCAGCCAACAGAATCATCCTCGACAGACCACTAGAAGAGGCACTGCGGATTTTGAACCAAGTCGCCAAGAACAATTACAAGTACCCAACAGTCCGCCGAGGCGTTGTTAGGCGGCCAGCCACTGTGAAAGAGGTAGAAGCCTCAAAATTTGTCAATACCCGCCTCGACAAGCTGACAGAGCTGGTCATGAGCATAATGAAACTCGCTGGGAAAGTCTATGAGGTCAATGAGGTGGAGTCATTTTGTGATGAGTGTGGGGACAACCATGATTCCTCTAAATGCACCGCATCTGCCAACTTTATGGGAGGATACGAGAGGAACAGCAGGCCTGCCCAGAACACATACAACCCTGGATGGAAGAACCATCCCAACTTCTCCTGGAGCAACCCAAAGACTGCTACAAACCCACAACAACAATAGGGAGGCTACCAACAAAACCTGTCCAGACAGCATGATCAGCAGCCGCAAAACAATAATTGACTAGAAGCAACTCTTCATACTTTTACGTCTAGAACTAGTGATTTTATTGTTCGCACTAATAAATTTATTGATAAAACCGAGTCTTTCATGGACAGGGCAGAGATGAAAATAAACAACCAAGAGGCTCCAATAAAGAACTTGGAGACCCAATTTGGGCAGTTCACAGAGATCTTTAGCAGCAGGACAATGGGAGCAGCATCCAACAACCAAGCCCATTTATGAGCAATGCAAATTTATATCTACCAGAAGTGGGAAGCAGTTGGATGAACCCAGGGTGGAAAAGCAACCAGAAACACAGCCAGCACAGAAAGAACTACCTGTCTGTGGCAGCATCAACATCAGCTGCCTCGGCCGCTGAACCTGATAGCGGTCCTGAAACAGATGATCCTCCATAGATAAAGTTCCCCTGCAAAAAACGTATAGAGGACATTCGTTTGCCAGCACCTTTCCGCCAGAGGCTCAAGTAATAGAAACAAGAGCACCAGTTCAGGAAATTCTTGGATATTCTGAAGCAGGTGCACATAAATATTCCTCTCATAGAAGCCATTCAGAATATGCCCAACTATGCCAAATACCTCAGGGACATGGTTTTTAAAAGGAAGAGGATTGGGGAGTTCGAAATAGTTGCTGTAACAGAGGAGTGCATGGCTATGCTGCACAACAAACTGCCGCCCAAGCAAATAGACTCGTGCATCTTTGTTATCCCATGCAGAATAGGCAGAAAGCACGAAACAAAAGCCATGTGCGACTTGGGAGCCAACAACAACTTAATACCTAAGACAGTCTTCGATAAATCAAGAATTGGGCCAGCCAAACCTACCTTCATCATGTTGAAACTTGTTGATCACTCTTTTGTGCAACCAGAGGGGAAAATCAAAGACATCCTAGTGAAGGTGGGCAACCTTATTCTTCCAGCTAATTTCCTCATCCTAGACTGTGAGGATGATGAAAAAGCCCTTATTATCCTTGGGCGACCATTCTTGGCCACATGCAGAACTTTAATAGATGTGGAAAATGGGGAGCTGACCATGAGGGTAGACAATCAGAGCATAAAGTTAAATGTGTTACAACCCTCAGAAAAAGAAAAAGAAGGATGCCCAGATGCTAAGGCTGCCAAAATTAGCACAAAGATAGGCCAAGGCAGCAACTTTCGCGACAGACCAAAGGGCAGGCTGAAGGACCCAGCAGCACATCACCTGAAGGAACAAGAGGACACCCCATGAGGGAAGGACAAGCCAAACTACCTCAAGAAATGGTTATGTCTGGGAGATGCACCCAAATGCACTCCCAACATAACTTAATTTTTATTTCTATATTTTCTTTATTTTTATTTTATGCATTAGGATTATAGTTTAATTTATTGCAATTTATTTTTTAGGATTAGATTAATTTCCACATTTTAATTTTCAGAATTTATTTTAGTATTTAATTATCTTTATTTTTATTTAAGGATTAAGAATAAAAGAGTCGGATCAAGAAGAAGGCCCAGCAAAGAGCCCACCGAGACAGCCCAGGGCAGTCCAGCGCAGAAAACACGTAACGGCTAGTTGACCGCTAATGGCTAGCTGCCAATAGCTACAGAAATAACGGGCAGAAATCACGTAACGTGCGCAAGACAACTGGACCGTTGGGCATTCAATGCCGCTATGGCGCCTCTTGGCAACCTCTATTTAAACCCTTCTCGCCCCATTCATTTACTTTACTTTCAACTCCTTGTTATCTTATTCTTGTATCCACTGCTCTCACGTTATTTTGTTTTCAAGTTTCAGTAACCTTCAACCGTCTCACACATGGCTTCAACATCGACACCCAAACTCACCTTCCAACACTTCTTCTCTCGCGAAGATGAAAAGAGATACCGAACCCAGTTCGCCAAACAAGCCATATAGGAGGAGCAAGGCTTTCACTATACAAAGCAAACATGAGATCTCGGCCTATAACCCAATTTGTTTGAAACCATCCACAACAAGGGATGGGAAATATTCGCACGGCAGCCGGAGATAGCCAACATCACCATGGTCAGAGAGTTCTATGCCCATCATCCCCACCCTGAGTTGTCGTTCGTATTCGTCCGAGGGGAACCTGTCAAGCTCAACGCTGCCGTAATCAACAGTTTCTATGGCCTGGATATGAACGAAAACCCTCACGAGGAGTGGAGGTAGTCACTGACGGCTGGCTATTATGAGAAACTCAAGGCCAAGCTGTGCAAGCCCAACACACCATGGTTGGCAGGGAAGCATGGTGGTTCTGTCCAACACTTCCACCTGCAGCCCGAGGCGATGTTATGGAACATGTTCATCAAGAGGCGTCTGCTGCCCACCTCCCACAACTCCACGGTTGGCAGGCCACATCTCGCCCTGATTCACAGCATCCTGATGAACCGGCCCATCAATGTTGGGGAGATTATATGCAAGGAGATCCACAACTACTTCCAGAACACGAATGGCATGTTATACTTTCCGTCACTCATCACTGGCCTTTGTGCCAATTTTAATGTCCCGATCGACCCCAAAGATGAGATGACGACAGCAAAGGAGAAGTGGACCAGAAAAGTCCACCTGCAGAAGATGCAGGCCCAGGAGATAGAGCCCATAACACCCAGCCAGCCCTTTTCCGCCCAGCCTACCACCCTAGCCACCCCCGGCAGTACTGAAGCTGCCCCTGCCAATAAAGTCCTAACGCTGCTGCGCACCCTTATCGAAAACAACAAGCGAATTGAGCATCAGCAGCTAATTTTCATGAAATATGTGGGGGAAGTCCAAGAAGCCTTTGTGGTTTATCTCCTACAAAAGGTCCCTGATGACGGCCCCAACCTGCCTCCCAACCCTGCAGACCTTGTCGCAGCTGCCCCAGCACAAGGAACGCCATCAGACGCCGCTGCCCGCCATGTCGCCTTCCGTTAGCAGATGCCATCTCCGACGCACTACTCGTCATACTCAGCCACCTTCGCTTCCAACACGGTGGCAGACTCCCCCGAAAGGCATCAGCAACATCATTTCCCCGCTTGCACGGCGGCAACAGTGGCAAACACTTCCTCATCAGAGGAGATTGAGCAGCAGCTGCCAGCACCAGCAACAACAGTAGTAGTAGCAGCAACAACCATCCCAATGGTGATAGACCCTTCGGCAGCACCCACGGAGGAAGGAACCATGAAGAGGAAGCGGCACATTATAGCCGTAGAGATTGAGCAACCGCTCCCCCTGTTGTAACAAAGTTTTTTTCAAGGGTCCATGCTTTTTTGAAACATTTAATTAAAAGGGGGAATTTCAAAAATCTTTTTGAAAACATTTTTAAAATCTTTTTTTCTCAGTTGGAGTCGCCACCAGCCACTGAGGTAGGCCAGACACTGTAAAAACTAAACCAGAGATTCGTTTGAAAGGGTTCGGGAGTTGGTTACGTGTGGGGAAGGGTTAGAACCCCCATCACGCCCGGAAATCAGTACTGAAACAATTGTTGCGTTTAAATTGATGGAAATTATTCAAAATTTAAAACGACTTTAATTAGGGGTTCTTAATTGAAAATTGGACTTTAATCGTACGAGCTTATCCAAATTGGTGGTCTCGAATTAATTTGACATTTAATTAGAAAGGGTGACGGTACACCGGACCAAAAACTAAACTGACATCATATAAGACTGACAGCCGTGTTAGTTTAGGGTTCGGATCCCGTACGTCACCTTTATGCATGACGCAAGCAATTAAATAATGATGTCATGGTCTTGTTCGTTTTAATTATCTACGGGTTTACCTTTAGACAAGTCAAATTAATCCGAATATTCGCGGAATATCCAATAAGCTAGGATATTTGACTCGAATACGCGAATTAATAGGTTTCTCCGTTTTGTGATTAAAAATTAATTAACATGCTTATCAAAATATTAAAAATCACATGTAATGACATTAAAAAGCATGTCACGAAAACATATTCGAATCATCATAAAAACGACAAAACATAAAAAACATGCTTAAACCGGAAAACATAAAGGCATAAATCACACATTTAATATAAACACATGCCACATTTAACGAACATATATGCACATATTAACATAATGCAACAATATGAAAAAAATAATAGATTCGGTATAAATTGAATTAAAAAGGGGCAAATTGCATACATGGCAAAATATAGTGACAGAAAATAAAATGCAAAGCAAGAGATTAATATGCAAACTGACAGGGACCAGAATAGCAATAACCCATTTACAAAAACCTAATTAAAACACGAAATAGGGACTCGATTGAAAGGACGTGAAAAGCCACAGGAACCAAAATGGTGATTTTCCCATCCGAAAGCTAATTAAAACAATAATGGTGACGAAAGTGAAAAGGTTTACAAAGTTTGAGGGACCACGGACGAAGTTTGAAAATGTGGAGGCCCTCCGTACGTAATTACAATGACACTGAGGGGTTAAAGAACGGATTAAACCAATTTAAAAAATTTAAAACAATATATAAGTTGTGTTAAAAACGTTTTGCCCCTTTTTTCATTTTATTAACCCTAACGCGCCGAGAAACCCTCATCTCTCTCTGGTTTTCTGAGAACGTCGCTCCGGTCACTGTTAATCGGCACCAGAGATCGGAAACAACCTTCTTTTTCTCTTTTTGAAACCAAAACGAAGTCTTTAAGTGTAAAACGGAAACCAAAGACTCTCTGTTTTTTCTGAAAATCGAAACCGAAATCCCAAAAAAAACACTTCCTCACCGACTCACATGCATGGTCTCGAGAGAGGCCACGGAGCTTGTCACCGGCGAGGAAGGTGGACAGACGTGGAGATGAAGAGACGTGAAGGTAAAACACTAGACCCTTCTCTCTCTCTTTTTATTCGAAATGAAAAAGATAACAATGATACCTTTGAAAATTTTTGGCTTGTATTCTCTGAAACT
Source organism: Hibiscus trionum (assembly GCA_030270665.1). Taxonomy (NCBI): domain Eukaryota; kingdom Viridiplantae; phylum Streptophyta; class Magnoliopsida; order Malvales; family Malvaceae; genus Hibiscus; species Hibiscus trionum. The sequence continues at coordinate 10,583,698 of BSYR01000027.1, read as the reverse complement.
TCGATTACAATTTTTTGCTCTCTGAAAAACCTCCCCTTTACACTACATGTCTTCGGGTTTATATAGCCCGGTATTACATCGATTTTTAGAAAAACAAAAAAAAACTAGAAATTTTCTATTGGATGCCTCTGATCTTGTTTGTATTCTTCTCTGTGGAATCCGTTGCAATTGTTTGTTAGCCTCTGAAATCTCTGCCCTTTGTTACGTTTTTGCGTTTCTGGTTTGACATCTTGGTTATTTTGGCTGCATGTGAGGCTCGTACGAAGGGACCAGAGGGCTCGGCTGTTGTCCGGACTATCCCGACCGTCGGTGATGGATCTGGACGGCTGTGGGAAAACTGATAGGGCGTGCGGTGGAATGCACGCGTGCGACTGGAGACTGGAACGTCGCGCATGGATTACACGCGCCTGGGAGACTTGATCCTGATCGTTCGATGTCCCAAGCCTGATCCGACGGTTGAGAGGCGTGCGGCGCTAGGGCTAAAGCAGATGGCCTCTAGGGTTTCTTCCTCTTGTGTGATCTGGGCCGTCAGATCTGGATCCAGATCTGACGGCTGAGGGTTTTTTTCAGGTCTGATTAGGGCTTACTGTATGGGCCAAACGGGCCTCACTTGTAAATGGACTCAGTTATTAACAATAAACTTTGGGCTTTGCTTATTTAATTTGTTTTTTCATTTATTTAATACGCGTTTATATATTTTTGCATTTTCTAGATTCGATTCAAGGATAATAATAATTTTATAATAATAATAATACAATAGATAATGATATAATACTAATAATACGGTAATAATAATATACGAAATTAATATAATAATTAATGTTGGTAATACATGATAGGTAATAGTAATGACATTAATAATTAATAATTCTAAAGTAATAAAAATAATAGATAATAGTATAGTAAATAGTAAAAATAGTAATAACATAATAATAGTAATAATAATAATAACATAATATATGATAGTAATGTTAATAAATACAATACTAGCAATAAATATAAGGGTAATAATAATATAATTAATAGATAATAATAATAAGATATGATAGTAACATATGCATATAACATTAATACATATATATACTTTTTTCTTTTCCATTTTTCTTTTTTTAGTTTTTTTCTTCAATTATTCGATATATGTGATTAATAAACGTCGCAAAGCCCATTATTAAGACGAAAAGAAATCCGGTTTAACACCCCAGACAAAATAAGTGATTATAGCTGCCCCCCTTTGCTTATACTTGTGGAACAAGAATAAAGCAAAGGCCATAAGCACCAATTTTGTCTGATTTCCCTGTTTGGATCCCGAGTCACCATGCACTTGGACTACTGGCGGTTCGGAAGTCGGTATAGGAAAATGCAACGGTCGCGGAGGTTTGAAGTTGTCCTTCTCATTTCAACATCATTCAACCCTTTGAGGTCCGATTATATAGACAATTAGCAAAAGCTCCATTCTCAAAGTGCCCGAACGAATAGGCGGGTTCCATTCTCCAAAAGCCCAAACGGATAGGCGGGTTCCATTCTCCAAAAGCCCGAACGGATAGGCGGGTTCCATTCTCCAAAAGCCCGAACGGATAGGCGGGTTCCATTCTCCAAAAGCCCGAATAGATAGGCGGGTTCCATTCTCCAAAAGCCCGAATAGATAGGCGGGTTCCATTCTCCAAAAGCCCGAATAGATAGGCAGGTTCCATTCTCCAAAAGCCCGAATAGATAGGCGGGTTCCATTCTCCAAAAGCCCGAATAGATAGGCGGGTTCCATTCTCCAAAAGCCTGAACGGATAGGCGGGTTCCACTCTCCAAGAGCCTGAACGGATAGGCGAGTTCCATTCTCCAAGAGCCTGAACGGATAGGCGAGTTCCATTCTCCAAGAGCCTGAACGGATAGGCGGGTTCTATTCTCCAAGAGCCCGAATAGATAGGCGGGTTCCTTTCTCCAAGAGCCTAAACGGATAGGCGGGTTCCATTCTCCAAGAGCCTGAACGGATAGGCGAGTTCTATTCTCCAAGAGCCTGAATAGATAGGCAGGTTCTATTCTCCAAGAGCCCGAATAGATAGGCGGGTTCCATTCTCCAAGAGCCTGAACGGATAGGCGGGTTCCATTCTCCAAGAGCCTGAACGAATAGGCGGGTTCTATTCTCCAAGAGCCTAAATAGATAGGTGGGTTCTATTCTCCAAGAGCCCGAATAGATAGGCGGGTTCCATTCTCCAAGAGCCTAAACGGATAGGCGGGTTCCATTCTCCAAGAGCCTGAACGGATAGGCGGGTTCTATTCTCCAAGAGCCTGAATACATAGGCGGGTTCTATTCTCCAAGAGCCCGAATAGATAGGAGAGTTCCATTCTCTAAGAGCTTAAACGGATAGGCGGGTTCTATTCTCTAAGAGCCTGAATGGATAGGCGGGTTCTATTCTCCAAGAGCCTGAATAGATAGGCGGGTTCTATTCTCCAAGGGCCCGAATAGATAGGCGGGTTCCATTCTCCAAGAGCTTGAGCGAATAGGTGGGTTCCATTCTCCAAGAGCCTGAACGGATAGACGGGTTCTATTCTCCAAGAGCCTAAATAGATAGGCAGGTTCTATTCTCCAAGAGCCTGAATAGATAGGCGGGTTCCATTCTCCAAGAGCCTGAACGGATAGGCGGGTTCTGAAAGATAAAAGTTTCATTCTCCTTATGACTGAACGGATAGGCGAGCTTCCTTTTACGAGAAAAGTTATAAAATACCTGTCGAAAATTGGTAAAAGTGATATGATGGTGTGGGTTAGCATGTCCCTAATCCTAGGGATGCCTAACTACAAGTGATGCATGAATTATGACATCAAAATTGCTCGGACGCTTTCAATCTTCGAGTTGGTCGATCTTGACCTTCTTCTTATTCTTCTTAATTTCCTTTGGCTTTCTCATCTTTGCCAAATCTCAATTTCTGGTCTTTTCTCGAAGACGACTGCTGACTTCCACTGGTCAGACTGGATACAACACTTCTTGTAGTGCTCGTTCTCAAAACATTGCCCCATCCTCAAACTGGGTGCTCAACTATTCTCTTCGTCTTACCTCGACACGACGACTTCTTCTCTTCTATCAACGTTAGGGGAAGCACATGCCCCCAAGCCCCTAAACTTTTCTCTTAAGTTCATCAAGGTCTCTTTCTCATCTTCTGAAGCAATCGAAGCATTTCGACAAAACTCGCTTCAAGTCTCTGAAATGTAGTTTGTAGAAATCTACTACTGTTCTTACCATGGCCACTGACAAACCGTCATTTGTATTCATGACATTACATTCTAAACTTTATCCCCGAAGCAATGGGAAATTAATTTGTGTTCACAAAAGATTTAGATTGCATCTTCTCATTTCAAAATGAGATGCATTTTTAAAACTGGACTTTCTTTTCAAATCCTGAATATATCAAGTCAAATTAAACACCCCGAATATCAAGTGCACGAACGACACTACTATGGCTTACCAAGGATTGCCTCAAGCATCATATGTCTAGGAGACCTCGAAAGCTGAGCTGATGTTTGAAAATGCGGCATACTCTTCGAATTATTTCAGCTTTTTAATCAATTAGATTTATCTTCAATAGGCTTTGCCTTTATCATTATTACTTTGTCTCAATTCTTTATGATTTGGGGAAGTCAACTTATCACATTCCTTTGGCTCGAAATAAATGATGGAGCAAACAACAAAACCCCGAGCTACTCGGCATTGTCATGATTTGAAAATATTACCATCACTCATGTAGCTAAAGTGAATGGTGCATAGCAACCTTATTGGTCTTTTGCTACAACGGAGTGCCCCAAAAATCCCACACTCGTATCCAAAAATGCCTATTACCAGGCTTCAAACATTTGAGTGCTTTTGTTATACTTTCATTATCTTCTTTCTCTCTTTTTTTCCTTTCTTTTTGTTTTTCTCTTTTTCTCTTTTCTCTTTTTTCTTCTTTTAGCACGGAAGATTTCCGGTTATTCTCCCGAAGGCCCTAATTCTATGTGTACTTACTTAGACCAAATTAACTCGGAGTGTAAACCACATATTCATCATCTTCAAGGCTTTCGATTTCCACTAAACAAAGGCGCCTCGAAGTCAACCTTTGGGGTCAAGGTCAATGTCCCTTGTGCAATTGATATACGGGGACTCAATAGAAAAATATATACACACAATGAAAAGGCAATCGAAACACAAAACACAGTGCATCCTTTCATTGAATATTTAAAAAACATGCAATCCTAGGCCCTTACAAAAAGATCTTTGCTACCTTCGGGCAAAGGGTAGCAAGGTTGATTTCACACATTACATCAAGAAAAGATTAAAATGCAACGAAATGAAGGCAAACAAACTTGGATGCACTAACACTCTTGACTACTGCTAGGCTAGCCGTCCATCCCACCCCCTAAGCTCCTTCGAGGAACTCAACTTCCTTATTGTTCATCAATTTTCTGAACCAACTCCTTGAATTCTAGACAACTCTGAATCTCATACCCCACAGTCTGGTGGTACTCACAGAAAGATTCATGGCCATCATATGCCTCATTCGAACCCTTCTAAAGTCGGTTTCTAACTTAGCAAAACTTTCCTCCATTTTCCTCCTTTAACGGCGAGTAAAGTGTGGATGCGGAATCTTCGGTAGTCACAAATGCTGTCATGACCCCGAGCAATTAATCCCATGACTTAATGATGTAATGCATGAAATATGTATGCATAACTAAAACAAAATGATTGAAGGCAACAAATTAAAACACAAAATCGAATGCAAGGAAATGTTGATTCGACGAACATCCTCATTAAACAAATTTCCATAACGGAGATCAAGCCTTGTTACAGCGAGGCAAGAAGATAAATACTTAGGGTACGATTTTCAATAAATTTTGCTCGTCACCTCTTTCTAAATTAGCGCGCTCCGGGAGCTTCGTTGCTATGGACTCTTTGCTCCCGTTGTGAAAGTTTTCAACTTTAGACTGTTCTCGAATCAACACTTCGTATGAAAATGCGATGAATATGCACAAATAAGCAAAACAAGACAAGAAACCAACTGGGTTAGTATCAACAATAATGAATACTTGAATGCAATAAGCGAAAGGAAACACATCAAAGCAAATTAACGATGCAAGACCTAATAGCATGAATTCTAATTCTACGGTTATCCGCATGGCTCTAATCGGGGTGGGCTTCTTAAATTCTCACTCATGTGGGTTCGGTTCTAACAAGGGTACCCGAACCTATCTTATCACCTACTAAGGTGACAAAAGGCCCAATTCTAGCCCATTACAAGCTTGCGAATTGGTTTCGGTTCGAGGGAAAGCATGACCTAATGACGTGGAGGGCTGCTCACATGTCAAAGGCGTGGATTCCGGAAGTGAATTACCAACCCGTGGAGGGAGACTCACGTGGGTATGGGCGTTTCACTCCCATTTAAGGGACGAAACTCGGGTATAGAGCTTAATGCGTGATACAACACATGTCGGTGATTCCTTTGAAATTAAATGAAAAATTAATTCAAAGACCACCAATTATCGAAGCTCGTGTAATTAAAGTTCTATTTTCAAGAAAGAACCATCTCGCTAAAGTCAAATTAAATTTCAAAAATTTCCATCATTAAAGGCAACAATTATTTCTTTGGCTTAACTCTCTTTTGTTTGAAAAATAAAATTGTCCCCAGTGGAGTCGCCAGACTGTAACAAGGTTTTTTTTCAAGGGTCCCCGCTTTTTTGAAAACATTTAATTAAAAGGGGGAATTTCAAAAATCTTTTTGAAAACATTTTTTAATTTTTTTTCTCGGTTGGAGTCGCCACCGGCCACTGAGGTAGGCCAGACACCGTAAAAACTAAACCAGAGATTCGTTTGAAAGGGTTCGGGAGTTGGTTACGTGTGGGGAAGGGTTAGCACCCCCATCACGCCCAGAAATCGGTACCGAAACAATTGTTGCGTTTAAATTGATGGAAATTATTCGAAATTTAAAACTACTTTAATTAGGGGTTCTTAATTGAAAATTGGACTTTAATCGTACGAGCTTATCCAAATTGGTGGTCTCGAATTAATTTGACATTTAATTAGAAAGGGTGACGGTACATCGGACCAAAAACTAAACCGACATCATATAAGACTGACTGCCGTGTTAGTTTAGGGTTCGGATCCCGTACGTCACCTTTATGCATGATGCAAGCAATTAAATAATGATGTCATGGTCTTGTCCGTTTTAATTATCTACGGGTTTACCTTTAGACGATTCGAATTAATTCGAATATTCGCAGGATATCCAATAAGCTAGGATATTTGACCCGAATACGCGAATTAATAGGTATCTCCGTTTTGTGATTAAAAATTAATTAACATGCTTATCAAATTATTAAAAATCACATGTAATGAAATTAAAATGCATGTCATGAAAACATATTCGAATCATCATAAAAACGACAAAACATAAAAAAACATACTTAAACCGAAAAACTTAAAGGCATATAATCACACATTTAATATAAACACATGCCACGTTTAACGAACATATATGCACATATTAACATAATGCAACAATATGGAAAAAATAATAGATTCGGTATAAATTGAATTAAAAAGGGCAAATTGCATACATGGCAAAATATAGTGACAGAAAATAAAATGCAAAGCAAGAGATTAACATGCAAACTGACAAGGACCAGAATAGCAATAACCCATTTACAAAAACCTAATTAAAACACGAAATATGGACTCGATTGAAAGGACGTGAAAAGCCATAGGGACCAAAATGGTGATTTTCACACCCGAAAGCTAATTAAAACCAAAATGGTGACGAAATTGAAAAGGTTTACAAAGTTCGAGGGACCACGGACGGAGTTTGAAAATGAGGTGGCTATCCGTACGTAATTACGACGACACGAAGGGGTTAAAGAACAGATTAAACCAATTTAAAAAATTTAAAACAATATATAAGCTGAGTTAAAAAATGTTTTGCCCCTTTTTTTTCATTTTATTAACCCTAACGCGCCGAGAAACCCTCCTCTTTCTCTGGTTTTCTGAGAACGCCGCTCCGGTCGCTGTTAATCGGCGCCAGAGATCGAAAACAACCTTTTTTCTCTTTTCGAAACCAAAACGAAGTCCTTAAGTGTAAAACGGAAACCAAAGACTCTCTATTATTCTGAAAATTGAAACTGAAATCCCCAAAAAAACACTTTCTCATCGACTCACATGCATGGTCTCGGGAGAGGCCACAAAGCTTATCGCCGGCGAGGAAGGCAGACAGACGTGGAGATGAAGAGACGTGAAGGTAAAACACTAGACCCTTCTCTCTTTTTTTTTGATTCGAAATGAAAAAGATAACAGTGATACCTTTGAAAAATTTTGGCGTGTATTCTCTGAAATTTCGATTACAATTTTTTACTCTCTGAAAAACCTCCCCTTTACGCTACATGTCCTCGGGTTTATATAGCCTGGTATTACATCGATTTTTAGAAAAACAAAAAAAAAACTAGAAATTTTCTATTGGATGCCTCTGATCTTGTTTGTATTCTTCTCTGTCGAATCCGTTGCAATTGTTTGTTAGCCTCTGAAATCTCTGCCCTTTGTTGCATTTTTGCGTTTCTGGTCTGACATCTTGGTTATTTTGGCTGCATATGAGGCTCGTACGAAGGGACCAGAGGGCTCGGCTATTGGTCGGACGATCCCGATCGTCGGAGATGGATTTGGACGGCTGTGGGGAAACTGATGGGGCGTGCGGTGGAACGCACGCGCGTGTCTGGAGACTGGAACGTCGCGCGTGGATCACACGCGCCTGGGAGACTTGATCCTGATCGTTCGATGTCCCAAGCCTGATCCGACGGTTGAGAGGCGTGCGGCGCTAGGTCTAAAGCAAATGGCCTCTAGGGTTTTCTTCATCTTGTGTGATCTGGACCGTCAGATCTGGATCCAGATCTGACGGCTGAGGATGGGTGCGCAAAACATTAGGAGAGCATTAGGGTTTTTTTTTCCAGATCTAATTAGGGCTTACAGTATGGGCCAAACGGGCCTCGCTTGTAAATGGACTCAGTTATTAACAATAAACTTTGGGCTTTGCTTATTTAATTGGTTTTTCCATTTATTTAATATGCGTTTTTATATTTTTGCATTTTCCAGATTCGATTCAAGGATAATAATAATTTTATAATATTAATATAATAAATAATGATATAATACTAATAATACGGTAATAATAATATACAAACTTAACATAATAATTAATATTGGTAATAGATGATAGGTAATAGTAATGACATTAATAATTAATAATTCTAAAGTAATAAAAATAATAGATAATAGTATAGTAAATAGTAATAACATAATAATAATAATAACATAATATATGACAGTAGTGTTAATAAATACAATACTAGTAATAAATATAAGGGTAATAATAATATAATTAATAAATAATAATAATAAGATATGATAGTAACATATGCATATAACATTAATACATATATATACTTTTTCTATTCCATTTTTCTTTTTTTAGTTTTTTTTTTAATTATTCGATATATGTGATTAATAAATGTGTTGAGTTGTGTGGGGCTCGATTCGATCAACCAATATTGCTCACCAAGTGGTGGAGAAGTGGATTTTTGGATGGAAGGGTTGAGGAAGCTAAAAAGAAATGTGACACAATGATTTATAGTGGTTCAACCTTCTAACCAAGGTCTACATCCACTACCTTAGCTCCCCACTAAGGATTTCACAATCAATCCACTATTGATTCGTCCCCTTTTCTAGGATTAGGAGGAAACCCTTACAACCGATCAAGCTTCTACCCAAAGCCTTGATCAAAACCCTCTTTACAAAGAGAAACAATAAGCAAACTTAAAACCCTCTAATAGGTGTTTGTTTGCACAATTTAAGCACTCACCCAAAACCTAAAACACTTGAGCAAATTTGACAATTTTGGCTCACTAGTGTTTGTCTATACAAGAAATGACAAATTAAGCACTAAGACAATTTCTTGATCATTTGATGTTTGACAATATGAGCATTAGCCTTCTCTTGATGCTTGGAGGTCCCTTTTATACTCCCAATTGAGTTTGTAGCCGTTACTAGCCGTTGGGGATGAATTGGAGCCGTTGAGGACTTTATTTCCCTTCATAAATGATGTTCTGCAGCTACCAGTATCGATACACGTGGAACGGTATCGATACGGCCTTCATAGGAACTAGTCGTTGGGCTCTTGCCAGCATAGGCGTATCGATACGCTTGAGGGCGTATCGGTACGGGTCCATATTTGAATAGCCCTTGGGAAATAGCCGTTGGGGTAGTTGAAATGGGATCAGTACGCTTACCTGGCGTATCGAAACGACCCCGATCCGTATCGATACACTAAACCCTCGTATCGATACAGGTTTTGACAGTGGCCAAACTGAGGCAAAAAGGTATTGGTATGGGTACAACCGTATCGATACTAGTAACGTGAAATCACAAGTTTGGCTATTAAAAACATGAAAAATCTTTGCCAAAAACCTTTCAAAATACCTCAAACATAAATTCAAGTTGTTTGGACTTAAAAACAAGTTTTAAATTCTTTTCAAATTAGTCCAAAACATTTTTCAATTATTATATCAAAACATTAGTTCTACAATCTCCCCCTTTTTGATATAATAAAACTAACTTGAAAAATTGTTTGGGATTCTCCCCCTTAAACTTTAAAAATGTGAATAAGAGATAATGTATGAATTCAAATAAAGCTCCCCCTTATTCATTTGAAAATTCAATTTTTCAAACCATACCATTTCTCCCCCTTTTTGTTATATCAAAAAGAATTTAAGACATTAAGTTCAAAATAACAATAGAGGTAAAAAGTTTTGACACAAATAGGAATTTGGTTTAAACATGGCTCCCCCTTACTCAAAGCATCATCAAAAAAAGTTAGTCCATCATATATGATCATCTAGTTGAAAAAAAAACTAAAAATAAGACAAAATAATTCAAAACAACTAGAAATTTTACCAACACTTGAATCCAAGGGAGGATGTGAAGCCTTCCTTCTTCAAGTGTTCTTCATTGTGTGTATTGAGCTCCCCATCAATGTTTGACTTGTTGAACATCTCCATCACACCTACAATAGACAATCAAGTTATTTTTGGTATCCAAATTGCTTTGGATCCATGAACATTAGTAGCACAAATTTTAGTCCCCTTAGGAATCCATTTTTCAATGTCATCCTTTTTAATTGAAGTGGTTAGTCCTTTTGGGACCCAAACACTTCTAAAACATTTACCTTTAATAAATCTAGGGACACTAGATTGTCTAACATAAAAATTTGATTTTCCAAAATTGTTTTTCTTTTCAAGCTCTTTGGAAATCAAATCTTTTTCTCCTTGAACTTTTTGAAGCAATTTTTGTAAATCAAGACATTTTAATTCAAACTCTTCAAGTTTGGTTTTAGAAAGCAAATCATTTTGAATTTTTAACTTTGAAATCAATTTATTGTTTTTCAAAATGTGGCTTTTAAAATCTAAAACCAAATCATCATAGGCATCTTGTAATTCATCAAAGGAATAAGAACATGAAGTAGATGAATTAGAAGATACCCTTGAATCTTCTTCGATGGCCATAAGGCAAAGGTTGGCTTGTTCATCGTCGGTGGAGTCCTCATCACTCCAAGTAGCCACATGTGCCTTCTTCTTATGGCTTGAAGTGCTTGCCCTCTCCTTTCTTTTAGGTTCTCGTTCAAGCTCTCTCAAGCTTTCTTCATGAACGGGACACACTTCTTGAAGAGATGAACTATCTCTTCATCTTCATCCTCCTCTTCACTTGAGTAGACATGATGGCAAGTGAAGGATTTGAGAGCCATGGCACTAGCATTGATGCCAAGCCCTTTGATTTTCTTCTCTCCCATAGCTCTAATTTCTTCCCTCTTCTTCTCATCCTCTTTGTTCTTTTTCATAATTTGATGAGTAAGGAGAGACCCCATGAGTTCATCAAGATTCAAGGTCTTCAAATTTTTGGCTTCGATGATGGCGGTCCTCTTTGAGTCCCAAGACTTGGGAAGTGAGTAGATGAGCTTTCGAACAAGCTTTTCTTCCGGGATGGCTTCTCTAAAACCTTTAAGACCGTTGGTGATGGTGGAGAACCTATCAAACATCTTCTCGGTGTTCTCTTCCGGATCCATTTTGAAGTTCTCATACTCCAAGGTTAGGAGCCCAATCGTGGTCTCCTTGACTTCATTAGTTCCCTCGTATGTGACTTCAAGCTTGTCCCATACCTCCTTGGCACTCTCACAAGAAGACATCTTCTCATAGATGGATGGACCAAATGCACAAAATAGAATGTGCAAGGCTTTGCAATTTAGCTCCATCTTCTTGCGATCGTCGGCACTCCACTCCGCTTTACTTCTTTGAGGCACAAACGGACCATCTTCAACTATGTCACATAGCTTGTAATCTCTTGACTTCAAGAAGAATTTCATCTTTGTCTTCCAATGGGCACAGTGGTCTCCATCAAAGAAAGGCGGTTTGTCGATTGATTGTGCCATTTGAGCCGGTTGATGAAATAGTGATCGAGCTTGCCGGATCTTCTCAATAGGATGTTAATCCTCTTCGATTGAGCCAAGCTCTGATACCAATTGTTGAGTTGTGTGGGGCTCGATTCGATCAACCAATATTGCTCACCAAGTGGTGGAGAAGTGGATTTTTGGGTGGAAGGGTTGAGGAAGCTAAAAAAAATGTGATACAATGATTTATAGTGGTTCAACCTTCTAACCAAGGTCTACATCCACTACCTTAGCTCCCCGCTAAGGATTTCACAATCAATCCACTATTGATTCGTCCCCTTTTCTAGGATTAGGAGGAAACCCTTACAACCGATCAAGCTTCTACCCAAAGCCTTGATCAAAACCCTCTTTACAAAGAGAAACAATAAGCAAACTTAAAACCCTCTAATAGGTGTTTGTTTGCACAATTTAAGCACTCACCCAAAACCTAAAACACTTGAGCAAATTTGACAATTTTGGCTCACTAGTGTTTGTCTATACAAGAAATGACAAATTAAGCACTAAGACAATTTCTTGATCATTTGATGTTTGACAATATGAGCATTAGCCTTCTATTGATGCTTGGAGGTCCCTTTTATACTCCCAATTGAGTTTGTAGCCGTTACTAGCCGTTGGGGATGAATTGGAGCCGTTGAGGACTTTATTTCCCTTCATAAATGATGTTCTGCAGCTACCAGTATCGATACACGTGGAACGGTATCGATACGGCCTTCATAGGAACTAGCCGTTGGGCTCTTGCCAGCATAGGCGTATCGATACGCTTGAGGGTGTATCGGTACGGGTCCATATTTGAATAGCCCTTGGGAAATAGCCGTTGGGGTAGTTGAAATGGGATCGGTACGCTTACCTGGCATATCGAAACGACCCCGATCCGTATCGATACACTAAACTCTCGTATCGATACAGGTTTTGACAGTGGCCAAACTGAGGCAAAAAGGTATCGGTACGGGTACAATCGTATCGATACTGGTAACGTGAAATCACAAGTTTGGCTATTAAAAACATGAAATTTTTTTGCCAAAAACCTTTCAAAATACCTCAAACATAAATTCAAGTTGTTTGGACTTAAAAACAAGTTTTAAATTCTTTTCAAATTAGTCCAAAACATTTTTCAATTATTATATCAAAACATTAGTTCTACAAAATGTCGCAAAGCCCATTATTAAGACGAAAAGAAACCAGTTTTAACACCCTAGACAAAATAGGTGATTACACATGCCGAACCTCAAGAAGAGTCTAGTCCCACAACTAAAAGAGTTCAGCTGCTGCGAACAGCAAATGCCTCCTCCTCAGCAGCAAAGACTCAAGCCTCCTCTCAACCCTCAGCTAATTTCTAGTTTTTTTTCTCTTTTTTTCTTTTCTTTTATGTTACTTTTCTGTTTTTTATAACTTGTATTTATTTATCTATTTTTTTATTATTTTCTATTTTATTTTGTTCATTGAGGGCAATGCCCATGTCGAGTTTGGGGGGGATAGCTCTCGCATCTTTTTGTCTAGGCATACTTAGTAGCATATAGGTTGCATTGTACTTGCCTTAATATTAATCGGAACAGAAAAATTTGTTATAACTTGTGCCTATGATAGTTAGCCGATTAATTATTTTCGCACCAATAAATAAATTGAACTTAATTTGGGAAAAGCATGAAAAATGACTTAGGATTTTTTTAATTGCCAAAACTGTCAATCACTTCTGTTACTTGCTGAATTTGCTAGAATATCTAATGAACACTGACTGCTCTGTTTTAGAATTCTTTGCAAAGTTCTAACAATGGTTGCAGGTAGCCGCCGAGGCAGAAAATAAAAATAGAAAAATATAGCACTACCACGGCAGCTGAGAGAAAAAACAAAGAAACATTGATGTTTTACCCTAGAGGTGTCCGAAACAGGCTCTAGGAAGAATCATGTGCGAGGACACTCCGCTGCTATCAAAGTCCGTAAATCTAAAAATTTTGAAGTGACGAACAAATTAGCATGAGTGAATGAAAGTCTTCACGAGATGACTCTACTCCATGGGTTTGGGGTTTTGTAGTTTGCTCTTATCTTAATTTCAGACCTAGAAGAGTAGTTGAGATAAGCTAAAGCCCTCATTGCCATGATTATTTAAATTGTGCTTAACTGTGATGTCTCGACAACAACCTTATATATCATAACAACATCTTTGTTTATCTAGTTATTCTGCATATTTAGCTTGTACACAGTCCTGCACACACATCACTGGCATTAGAAATTAATTATGTGTTATTTTCTTGTTATTTTTCTTTCACTGATCTAATATAGGTGCCACGGCCTTGAGGTGCGAAATCAAGTTGAAAACAGGTTTTTCTTTCTGGTTAATATAAGGGCAAGTATGTTTAGGTTGCATTGCTTGAGGACAAGCAATAGTTCGAGTTTGAGGGTGTGTAAAGTGTCCACAAGTTCTATATTTCATTCACATTCCATCTCATATTATTGATGTTTTTAGTACATTTTAGGCATAATTAGAACCATGCATTGCATTTTACAATATTCATTTACTTTGCCATGCTTTTATAGATTATCTTTTATTTGGTGAAGATAAGGTATTATTTTAGTGTACTTTTAGTTTCAGATACTAGAGGCTGATAGAGGGAGAGAGGAGCTAAGGACGTGATGCTGAGGCAGCGAACCAAGGAGTTGTACTGATGCAGTTTCAGACATAGACAGCTGCTGCCGCCACCTAACCTGCTGCCCAAGACAACATACTATGGAGTTGGAGAACCAGAGTGCGATTTGTAGAGCAGAAAATCATGATTTTATCGATGCTGGCCACTCAATTTTCTGACGACTGTAGCAGCGGGCAAAGCCGCCGAAGAAGAATCTCTAGATTTCTTGCGGAGCAAGGCAACGTGATAAAGTCCACATTCAACTCAAAGAAGTCAGAGTTTAAAGCCATGTTTAATGTAAAAGGCTACTTTGAAGACTTCTACTTCAAGAAGGACTAGACCTAGGTAATGCCTATATATACCCATTGTAATTCTACTTCAAAATAACTTAGGTTTTCCTTAGGCTTAGTTTATGTTTTCTTGCCGCCATCATGTTCTAAATTTCTTCTTGGGTTTGGGTTATGCTGTAATTAGTGTGAGAATGGTTGTTTAGGATTTTAAGTTGTTTTTGCAAATAAAATTACAAGGTTTACTTATTCCATGTTCTTCATAGTTTTCAATTAAGGCGAAAGATTAGTTGAATTCTATCCATTTTTCGGTATCGAGAGACTCGAACTCACAAAAGGAGTAAGTACGATTTCATCTATAGACGGTGCAATCAATCCGGTCTAGACATAGGTTAGGGTTTAAGGCGACTAAAAGAGGACGAATCAATACTGCTGTCTTTCCAAGATTCACGCCGCGATTGGTATTATCTGCAGTGGGCATCAACAAAATTCTGACTTAGACATAAGCATAGTCACTTTCGAAGCGTTTTGCCGAGCCTTGTAGTTCTACAGAGTTTACCGCCGAGACACAGTTCCATTCCTCTACCGAGGCAGCGAGAGGGTTTCAGCAGTCTACCTACCATCCACCACCGAGGCAGCAGAGTCTAGCAGCGCAAAGTGACTTGTGTACTTGGACTAAACAACGGCATAACCCGGCCCTCTTTATCAATATGATCACTTCCTCTTCAAATACTTGTGTTTTTATTTTGCTTTTCTTCTTAAACATCCAATTTAATTGTGCATTTACTTTTCTTGTGCAGGACTTACAATTCGAATCAAGTCGTCTCATCCCTGTGGGAGACGATATCTTTTATACTATAACTTGACAGAAGTGTGCACTTGCGCTCATAAATAGAGAACACCCAAATGCTCTACAGTCCCTCTTTTGTTTTTATTTTAAAAAAAACAAGTCCCCAGCGGAGTCGCCAAGCTGTAGCAACCCTTTCGAGCACGGCAGTTTGAAAACTAAAATCATCGGAGTCACCACCAATCTTTTTTTAAAGTGTGATTGGATCACTATAAACGGGGTTATTTTAATAAAACATTTTATTTATTAAAATAATGATTTAGGTCTACGAAAACCAAAAAGCAGGTCCGGGGTCGTTACGCGTGGGGAAGGATTAGCACCCCCACAACTCTAAAAATTGGTACCTTATTGATATCAAAAAAGAATTTTCAAAATTCGAAATTTGCAAGTTCACAAAGGTTAAATTTACTTGTCCGTTCAATGAATATAAATCTATTTTAATGGCCTTACCGCCTGGAAAATGAACTCCAATAACCGCCAACACTCCTGGCGCTAACCCGACATTTACATTTGGTAAGGACTATATGACCTAATAGCTTAAAAGGAATTTGACTTTGATGTGTTCGTACTTGAAAATAAAAGATGCAACAAGACCTTGGTTGCTAGTTGGTCGTAGGCAGAACGACATGCCTTAGATTCTAGAGCTCGTCTTGTTAGGTACTTTGTGTACCATCTTGTTGGGTGGTTAGTCACCTTCTTGTTAGATACTTTGGGTATCATCTTGCTAGGTACTTTGCGTACCATCTTGTGTGGTGTAGTGGACACCTTCTTGTTAGATACTTTGTGTATCATATTGTAGGTACTTTGTGTACTTTCTTGTGACTCGATTACCTAGTCCTACTATCTACCAAGGCAAAATGAATGTTTAAACTTGTAATAAGACATGATACATGGTTAATGAATGATCAAATTGATACATGCTATTGAGCTACTTGTGAAATGAAATTATATGAACAAAATGAGGTAAATGCTAACTTGATTGGCTCATTGTTTGAAAGATAAGCTATATTGGAAATGACCCTATTCGAATAGAGGATTTGTGACTATTGTGTTCATTGTAAAGTTCTTGATATGATCCTTCTTGTTTGATTGCTTGAGTTTGAGTTTGGCAAATTGTATGATGTATTTGAACGATACCTTCAAATGTAAACATGATCTTGTTATGCTCAGATAATGCTTGCTAGCCTTGTTTGTTAATGAACAATTAGGTGTTTTGAGCCTAAAACACTATTCGAATGACATAGACTTGGTATTCTTGTGTAATTGATTGATAGGATACATGCATGAATGAATACAATGTGAATACTTGTAATGTTTCTTGTCTAGCAAGTAAACTATTTGAATGTCTCTTGCATGAATGGGTAAATTAAATATACAAGACTAGGAATCTAATGAAATGGAGTCTTGCCTTATTATATGTAAATTTGTTTTTTAAAAGGATTTCTTGTCTAGGTAGTAAATCCTTCGAAATGCTTTAAGTTCTTAATGAGATAGTTTAAATCAACTTGAAATAAGATTGGTCTTATAATTATGATGGTGTTTGAATGGCCTAGAGTAAATTAGGTTGACTACTTAACTTGATTGATAACTTGGATAAGTAGTAATTAAATGAACTTAACATGATACGAGTCTAATGATAACTTGATACCTAAGGCACTCATAGATTAGTGATGAGTTTTATAAGATGGCCTAGTTCAACCTAAAATGAATTTGAAGCCTTGAATTAACATAAGGGATTATTTGTGCTAGTTAATGGATTAAAATGAATCATAACTACATGTAATTGAATTGGCTAAGATTGGATGATGGACTATTCAAATAATGAACTAAAGGAATATTAATGCTTAAATGGATTAATTTGAATATAGTACTATAATGTCTTGTCTTAATCACATTAATAAGTAAATTAAACTGACCTAGACTAGTAGAAAGATGGGTATATGCTGAATAATAGTGTTAGAAGTATGCTAGATGAATAATGAAGTTAAAACCTAGCCTGATGAAATCTGCCCAAAAAATTCTATTCTGGGCAGTAACTTTGAAAAATCATCATAAATTGTGTAGGTCGAATTAAGAGCTGAAATTTATATAGAATGAACCTTAATATGTCTATTTTTATTAGGAGAAAACAGAATTGAATTCTGTTTTGTGAGTTGAAATCTAGTGATGAAAACCTCTGACAGCGCAAACTGCCCAGAAATGTAATTGTCCTGATTTTGAACTAAAAATTGTATTAATTGGAAAGATATTAATATGAAAGGTTTAAATGGTTTTAAAAAGGATTAGGTAGGCTTTTAAAAGGTGTAAATTTATTGAAATTTCGACGTACGAAATGAAAATTTTGTATGTTTAAGTAAACAGTGCACAAACTGCCAGGTTATAACAGTCTAGGTGAGTTGGATAATTTTTTAAACTGTTTTGTAAACAATATGGACAATTTAGTTACCGCCCTAAATGAATCCTTGACCTTCAATAGTGAACCGCCTTAGATAATCATACTTAAAACCAAGATAAGAGCTAATAAACATGAAATACTAAGTATAACCGGATAGTATAATAAGTTTACATGCTAAATGAAGTAAGGAAACAAATCGTATAATGTATAATGACATAATGTCAACTAGGACACTTGATAAATGGAATGTCAAGACTTCTTGTTACTTGAAGAGATAAATTAAAACAAAAATGAATCTAAATTAAATAGGAAGATTTGATTGTCTAGTTTGGTGACCCTTATCGAATGAAATGAAGGAATACTTTATTGGTGTCTAGTTCTTGATCATGAGTTACTTGTTGAATGAGAAGTGTAAACCCTTGAGTTGAATTCCTTGAACATTGTATGATTGTATACTCAATTGATGATTGAACTCTAAGTTATGCTTCAATCTAACTTAGTTAAAACTTGTTTAAGTGGTAATTGTATTAAAGACCCTAAAATTTCAATAGATATTAATTCTAGGTGCCACCTCGCTAAGTACAATCTTGTACTTATCACTCTAGTTGTATTCTTTCCAAACCTCAGGTAAAAGTTATCCCGGTCAATGCTCGACTTTGAAGCTATCTTTCTTGGACCCGAAGCAAGATAAACGAGACTCAAAGTATGATTGTGTATTTAATTGTATACTCCTAGTTTGGTAGCACATAGCTTGTCATGCATTTTCATTTGGCTAAATTATGTGTAAATATAAACTTGATCATGTTGTATTGACCTTAATGGTACTTGATGTGTATAAGTATGATTAGGTTATGATCCTGTAATCACTAATTTTGTCCGTGGTGTTAACCTGTTTTTATATTTTTTTCAATCTTTGCAATAACATGCCATGGTTGCTTTATCTATTTATTTAGGAATGTATGATTAAAACTAAAAACATTACTAGTGCTACTTGTTAAGTATTAATAGACTTATACTATGCTAGTGACACATATACATGTTTATTATTATGTTATTACCGAATTGAAAACCCCAAAATATTGTTAGATTATAGTCTTTATGTTACTAAATAATATAACTATTATTATTATTAGCTACTATTACTATTAATATTATTATTATTATTATTATTATTATTATTATTAACACATATAAATAAACAAGCTCAATTATTTTAAATAAAGCAACCCAAGTCTATTAATATATATGTATATACAATAGTCCACATACACCTAAAGTCTAAAAAAAGTACATGTACGGCCCGTTTGGGCCCATATCTAAATAAACAAAAACTCTAATTCAGTCTCCTTATGCGCAGCCCATCATGGACCGTTAAATCTAGGAGGTTAATCTAACGGTCCAGATTGCCCCTGATCAGAGAAACCCTAGGTCACCCTCTTGTGTCCGAAGCACCGCACCAATCTCGACCATCAAATCTATGGAGCTCACCAATGGCTCAGATCAATGCAAAGAAGGTTCCAGATCGTCACGCTCCCCGCGCGCAATCACATCTGGATTATCAGATCTGGCCCTTGATCTCAACAATCCAGATCACGTCTAGGAAAAAACCTAGAGGCCTCATCCTTCACTTCGCGCCGCCTCAACCATCACTTTCGGATCGCGGAACATCCAACGGCCAAGATTCACGCAGATCTCCACGCGCGACTGTTCGGTCGTCCGACGTGTGCCTGTGTACAACATGACTGACCTTTTGCTTCCGACACGCCCAATGCGCCTACCATCTCCACGCCGTCTGTCGCGACCAGTATGTTGCCTCCCCCATTCGAGCAAGCCCGTGCCACACAATCAAAACCCCAAAAGTCGGACAATTCAAAAATAGCAAAAAACAAAAAAAAAGCAACGACAAAGAGAAAATTAGAAATATCAGACGAAATACAAACAAAATCCGACAAAGGCAATCAATAGTTTTTTTTTATTTTCATGTATTTTATTTCGAATTTCACGTGTAATACTCCGGATATATAAAGAACCTAAAACAAATTATAAAGAGGCGGGATTTTCAAACCCTAATGGAATGAAGGAAGGGGAAGGGGTCGAGAGGCTCAGATTCAGAAACCAAAAATGCCAAAAGGGGCAATTTTTAGCCAAAAAAGGGATTTATACTGTTTCGCTATATTTTTAAACGGTTTATTCCCGCTTATACCCTTTTGCACTTGCAATACTTCTCCCACGGCTTCCGTTTTTTGCAAATACATACCTGGTCTCTGAAATTCTTTCATGCCTTTCGATTTCACCCCTTTAAGGCCGAAATGGGCCCTAAATGGTTTTATTTGCTTATGATCCTTGCGTATTTTCAAGCAAGTTTTCAACCCCTTTTTAGGAAAAATTGCGCCCCATCCCTAAAATTCTAGCTTGTGTTTTAGTTTGGTCCTGTTTCAGCGGTGAAAGTCCCTCTTTACTCTTTTATCATGCATGCTTAATTTAGTTCTTACCTTTTAATTGTTGGATTAATTTATGATATTTGTCGATGTATATATATATATGATTGACGTATCTTTTTTGTGTAATGTGATGTGTGGTTTATGTGTAGCATAATAATGTATGTTCTTTTGAAAAAGTAATACAATATATGTGTACATACTATTACGGTTTTAGGTGGTATATTAAGAATATGTTTATGTTTTTGTAGGCACCATGGTATGTTTCAATGCGGACAATGTCTCTTTACTTTATTTGTTTTATGTCATCTATAGTTTACATCCCTATTTGCCCATACATTTTATTATTATATCAATTTATTGCGTTTTTTTTGTCTAGTGCTTGGGGTCTCGACATTCTCGTGGGAGTGTCATCCCGAGCATTCGGGTGTCGTGTCTAGGGGTGTAAATGAACAGAGCGTTCGTCGAACTGTTCATGAACTGTTCGTATAACGTTCGTTTATGTTCGTTTATTAAGCTAAATAAACGAGTATGAACAAAAATTTTATGTTCGTTTAATAAACGAACGAACACGAACATAGGTGTGTTCGGCTCGTTTATGTTCACGAACAAACTCGTTTATGTTCGTTTAAAAGCTCGTTTATATGCTCGTTTAGAAGCTCGTTTATATGCTCGTTTATGTTCATTTAGAAGCTCGTTTATGTTCGTTTAGAAGCTCGTTTATGTTCGTTTATAACCCTAAGTTCAAGGTATATATTATAACCCCTACCCCCTTTTCCCTAATTTCTAATATTTGTAGCCGCACCCCTCTCCCAAATCCCTCTGAAAATAAACACTCCTCACATTTTCTTCCGGTTAACCTCCGACCACCGACCTTTCGATTCTCCCTTGCGCCACCGTTTGCCGCCACCCTCTTCGTATCAGATCTACTTTTCACCGCAACAATGGCAATGACTTTGTGGCTTCTTTTTTCTCCCTTTCTTTTCCTCTCCGTTTCTGCCAATACTCAAAGTAAGTCTCTTCTCCTCCTTTCTCTTATCCAATTCTTGAAAAGATCTTTTTTTATATATATTTTGTGTGGTGAATGAATGACTTCGTACATCGTTCCGGTCTTAAGAAGTGAACTAATCTGCTTCATAGCTATAAAAACTACTCACCCAGTACTGGGTTATTAGGTATGCTTTCACCCAACACTGGGTTAATGTTTTGGCATTAAAAGAAGTGAAATGAGAGTGATTTTGGAATATTGTTGTTGATAGGGAAATGGCCAGCACTGGGTTATTAGGTATGCTTTCACCCAGCATTGGGAATTTGAGTCATCTAAGGACAATGTGAGTCTACTGTCTTTATCTTGTTCTTTTCTGTAGTTCCACAACTTATTCTTTCTATGGAACTTATTCATTGTTGCACGGCCAATAATCTTTTGTGTAAATTTGATGTTCAAAGTAATGAGTAGGCTTGCCCAAGACATTTTTTATGAGGTATACTAAACTTAGTTGGACTCAGGTGCTAGCGGTCGGATATGGGTGTGAAACTGATGTTTTAGTAGTGATTAGGATTTCCCAAGACATTACTTTTATGTGGTATTCTAAACTTGGTTACTTGGCCTCGGGTGTGAGTGTCCGAAACAGGTATGTATGATGTATCCGGTACGGGTATGGTTAGACTTTTCTTAGTTTTTCATGTGTTTAGAGGATCCTTAGAGGCCATAAACCTATATACATGTGTCCAATTTGAGTGTTGGACAAGGATATTTCAAGGAAAATGAGGACTATGAGAAACAGATTCTAAATGTTGGTAGCAATGTGCTCGCGACACTATTATCTACTCTAAACTCCAAGGATACTGTTTCTGAATATACATCTGATGGTGACATGCAATCTATGAGAAAGTAGGTTCTTTTAAGATAATGTAATTTTAGTCCTTTTAGAAATTGATTTGCTTATGCACAATTTGCATTGCAGTGCACTTGGGCACATGTTCTTGTTGGAAGAGATGCTAGAATTGGTGCTCGGAATTAGTTTTAGTCTTATTCTCTTTAATTCATTTTGAATTTACGAGGTTATTTGTGATGCTTCGTATTTCTGCTTTTGTAGGCTGTTGCAAAACAATCAGTTGTCAGGTCCCATCCCGGATGAGATAGGTAAGCTCTCAGAGCTTCAAACTCTCGATCTTTCTGGTAACCAATTTGTTGGAGCAATTCCAAGTTCTTTAGGCTCCCTAACCCATCTAAGCTACATGTGAGTTCAGTCTGACATTTCTTTGTTGCATTTTTATATCGTTCACTGTTATTTGTCCGTGCATGTGTTTTCTTAATGTTTTCCCTTCTAAAATCTTAGCCCTGGCTTTTTCAGGCGGCTTAACAAGAACAACTTATCCGAACATATTCCTAGAGATGTTGCAAATCTAACTGATTTTTCATTCTTGTAAATTCCCGACATGTCGCTGTATTTCTAGTTTAGACTAGTCTGAAATGATGACCAATTAACTTCAATGATATTGTGCAGGGACTTGTCATTTAATAATCTCAGTGGTCCAACTCCAAAAATACTAGCAAATGGTTATAGGTGAGCTTCATTGCGGAAACGAGATTTTATTCTACATCAATAAGCCTAAACTTTGAATTCTCTTTAATGTTCATAACAATCTTGTCTGTCACTTTTGCTCACTTCAATCTCCATGTTTTTCTTTGTTGTTGTGTAGTATTACAGGAAACAACTTTCTTTGCACTTCATCTCCAAGTCAAAAACTTTGAGAAAAAAGAAATCAAAAGCTTTTTCCTTTGTAATTTTAGTTTCCCTTTTTGTTTCTTTTATCTTTCAATGGATCAGCACGTAATGTGGGTGTTTTTGTTCCTTCTACGTGGGGTACATTGGGTCCATTCTGTTGCAGATGGTGACAGTCACCTATCTCCAAAAGGAGTTAACTTTGAAGGTGGGTTTTGGTTTCTTAATTTCCAATCTTAACAATTAGTGGAAAAGGGATTTACAAGTTACAACTATTGAAATTTTAAAGTTTTGATTTTTATTTGGGTGGTATTGAAAATAACAGTGGCTGCTTTGATGTCGGTGAAGAGAGGGATGATAGATGATATGCATGTTTTGGACGGCTGGGATATTAACTCTATTGATCCTTGTACATGGAACATGGTGGCTTGTTCTGCTGAAGGTTTTGTTATCTCACTGTAAGGAATCATGCTCCTTTTTTCTACAGTTTGAGCTTTGAATTGTTAATGTTTTGGTATTAAAAGAAGTGAAATGAGAGTGATTTTGGAATATTGTTGTTGATAGGGAAATGGCCAGCACTGGGTTATCAGGTATGCTTTCACCCCTAAGGAAAACGGAGGAGCAGAAGCCTAAGGAACAAAGACCCAAGCAAATGAAAAGAAGTATGATAGAGTAACAAGTATTCTAGGATGAAAATGCTCATGGATGTTTTAGGATGAAAATATTAGTGAATGTTACTAAATGATCATGTCCTAATTTGAATTTTTTAAACTTTTATTTTGTTGTTGTGGTAGGTTATATAAGTTAATGATGTAAAGTTTATGTTGGTTTTATTTTATATAATTTTTGTTTGTTCGTTTAGTTAAATTTTAGAAATTATAAACGAACATGTTCGCGAACGTTAAACGGACATGTTCGCGAACGCTAAACGGACATGTTCGCGAACGCTAAACGGACATGTTCGCGAACATATATAAACAAACATGTTCGCGAACATATATAAACGAATATGTTCGTGAACGCTAAACGAACATGTTCACGAACACTACACGAACACGTTCACGAACGTTAAACGAACCGAGCCCGAACGCACCAAAATATAAACGAACCGAGCTCGAACATGCTATTAAAAACTTAAACGAACACGAACCGAGTTCGAACACCTTTAAAAATAAATAAACGATTACGGACATACCCTTGTTCGTTCAAGCTCGGTTCGTTTACACCCCTAGTCGTGTCCTTTGGCGTCGTAGGCCATAAGTTAGATTGCAAACTTCGTATGATCATGCATTCATGCATTTTAGGGGTTCTAAATTGAATTAGGTCGAAATTGTATTTTTTTTTATTAAATGCGATTCAAACTTTTAGGTACCAAGTTTTGGGCACGACGAGGGTGCTAATCCTTCCTCGCGTGTAACTGACTCCCGAAGCCATTTTTTAGAAAGAATCTCTGGTTTTGTTTTTCGTGGTGTCCGGTCTACCTCTTTTTAAATGATCGGTGGCGACTCCATTTTTGTTTCTAAAAATAATAATAATAAGGGGTTTTTTTTTAAAAAAAAATGTTTTAAACAAACAAATAAACTTTTTCAAAATAAATAAAAATGGGAGTATTTTTCTTTTAAAAAAAATTCATATACACACCGCCTTCTACTTATTTATTTTAAATTAGTCGCTACAACATGGCGACTCCGCTAGGCGTATTTTTGTTTTCAAAAATAAAAAAGAGAGCCAAGCCTTAGTTTTGGGTTCGTGTCACATTTCTAAGAAAATAAATAAATTCAACTTAATTTAATTTTCAGCCCCTAAACCTTGTTCGTTTACTGCTTTATTTTGCACGGTGTTTGATATAAATTGTCATCATACATTAGTTTTAGCACCGTTAAGTGGGAGTGGTCACTTTCTTTCGTGGGGTGCTCACCTCCGTATGAGATTTTGATATACTTTCGGGATTCGACCCTTATATATCGTGGGGCCTATGCCCTCATATGGTATAAGGACTTGGATCCTCCCGAATCGATATCTTATTATCTTAGTAGGTAATAGCGACAGTTCAGGTACCCTTAGTACTCTACAACCAAATCGCATATAGTGGCCTATAGGAGCCAACCCATTAGATCCATGTCGTAATGTTGTCCGTTTAGCGATAACCCTTTTAAGTCTTGTTTGATCTGTTTATGTCTTTGTTTGCTTCATGTATGTCATCTGTGTGCCGTTAGTTGTGTTGTTTTATTGCTTTACTTATCATTCAATGTCTAGTTTATTTATTTGACTATATCAGTGTACTAATTGGTTTTGCTGATGTTTGTTCGTTTTTCTTTCATTTTTTTCACATTCATTTGTGCATAGCGCATCATAACATATTGTTGATTCAAGAGCGGTCCAATTTAGAGGGCATTTGAGATAGAAGGGAAGTCTGTGATGCCAAGAGCGATAATGCTACAATATCGAGTTAGGCCGACGAAGATCAATAGAGGAGAGAAAGAAAATTGCCAAGGAGGCACGTGTTGGAGACATAGATGGCACATCTTGGATATAAGGGTGGACCCTCATTGAGGATAACATTTGAAAATCTCACACTTAACCCCTCTAAAATTTTGGAAATATAAATTTGGCCCCCCAATTTTTTGAAGAAAAAGAAAAAAAAATTAGTCTTGTATCTCAAAGTTTTAAAATGATTTCAATTGAACCCTTCTTTTAAGGGGGCTTGACAAGTTTCGCTTCCTCCTTTTCTTTTCAAGGTTTTTAGGTGAACACCTACGCTTTATGACAATTTTAAGTTTAATCCTTCAAAATCGTCGAGAATTTTAATTTGAGCCTTCAAATTTCTCAAAGAGGACACTATCGAACTAAATTGCCGATATTCGCCTTTAAAAGATATTTTCGTCTTCACGGGCTAACGATCTTCCCAAAAGCTCTCAAACGCGTAGGTTGCACTGTCGTGAGCCTCTCGAGCGTTAGTAGAAGAAGAAGAATGATGATGTCGTCCCCCATTCCAAAAATGACGAAGCCAAGATGTCAAGATAAGAAACCAACGATTATCTGTAATTCATTATTTCAGCTTCTTACAATCAGACATTTTCCTCGGTGAACGAATGTCTTTCTAAGGATTGTTTGTGAATCAACACCTTTATTTGTACTCACCATTATATTGTGACATTATTAATGTTTGTGCATTTCATAACATAATTATTCACAACATTAAAATTGTTTAAAATTTTAATCATACATTTTTTATATCATGCCCATTGCTAATTGGGCATTAAAAATTTGTTTAAATCCATAATACATTCATTACATCATGCTCATTCCTTATTAAGAATGAGCTTCTAACTCCGGTTCAGTCCAAACCAAAGGATCCTCCCTATCCCGAAGGCTATGATGGCAGTGTCGTATGTGACTACCATGTGGGAAGCATGGGCCACACCACGGAGAATTGTGGGGCACTAAAAAACAAGGTGTAGGCTCTGATCGGGAACAATCTTTTGACGTTCTAAAAAATGAGAATGTGAACATGACTTTTGGGATGTGCTAATACCCGATCTTCTTTAGGAGTTTGTGTGTTTAAGTTTCTTGCATGTTGCATTTTCTCTCGAAGTAATACATAGAACAAGCATTGCTATCATTTGCCCAAAGATAGCAATGATCTTTTTAAGGGCACTTGTTATGATTGCGGATCTTCTTTCTAATGAAAATGCATTTTGCTTAACATACAATGACCTTAAAATCATATATATGTATATCTCTCCTTACCTCCGTAGGTCCTCGGGTATCACATGCATGATGTGGCATTGATTCTAGTGAAAAAGATCAATCGAATGTTGTAATAACGATGAAGTGTGATATCCCGCTTCGTCCGCTATGGTCGGTAAAATGAGAGAAGCAAGATTATTGTTCCTTCGATGATGTTCGATGATAAGGAAATCTCCTAGGAAAGCCCAAATAGAGTTGCTTGAATGTGCCTAAAGAAAAGAGAAAAAATAGACTGTGTCAAAATAAAACAAAATGATTTTAACTTCAGAGTCTGGTAAGAAGCATTAACCAAAAAGCACTCCAATGTTTGAAACCTGGTAATAGGCATTGTCGGATACGAGTGTGGAATTCTTAGGGCACTTCGCTGAAGCCTGAGACACTTTGTTTCATGAGTGATGATAATATTTTCAAAATCGTGACTATGCCGAGTAACTCAGGGTATTGTTGTATGCTCTATCATTATCCTCAAGACAAAGGACTGTGACGAGTTGAATTCCCCTAGAAAAAAGAAATGAATGAACAAATTGGATAAGTCTCGGAGATGAATCCTTGAGGACACTAACACAATATTAATTGTAATCAGAAGCACACTCTTACATTTAAAGTTCTTAGAGTGGCATTTTCCATTCCACGGGCTAAACAAAGTTCGGAAAGCTTGAACATACATATGGAGAAACATGATGAGAACTAGAAGGAATAGTAATCGAGCCAATCAAGAAAATACCATAATCATGAGGATGAACCGAGCGATTTGGAAAGAGTTTCACAACTTCACATATCGCCACAACATTCTAAGTCTCCGTAGACTTAAGCTGATCATCGAAAAGTTGAATCTAAGACGCTCTTGCATTTGATATCTGGGGCATCCTATTCTATTTTTCTTTCAATTAGAATTTTAATTTCAAGGTTCTGTATGTCAATCTAAAAGGGCATTCTTCATTAGAATGACGACTCACAAATTGTTACTTTTTTAAACCAAGAAATTTCTCTGTATTACTTCGAAGATAAATTCATCAGCAAGGCCCAAAGGTTGAGGGGCACTATGTGAGGTGGAATGATGAAGAGTCCTTGAGGTTAAATTGCCATGATGTGGCACCATTGTCGGTAGAGGAACTAAGGTTTTCACATAAAAAAGTTCGAACTAAAATAGATGAAAGATAGCACAAGGCTAGAAAGAGTTTAGATAAAGATTCTGATTACGACTGAGGTCACTAGACTCGGAGAACGGGCAACACAAGTTTGAGGGCCGGTTTTGTCAAGACACGAGATTGATGAGTGGTTGTAGTCCCAAGATAACGACCACCGACCCTAGAAAATGAAGACAAGCTAAATTCATGCATCTTTGCGTTCTCATGATCATACGTATCTTTGCATCATGAAAATATGCTCATGCATCATCGATGGCTAGATATCCCCATGCTAGGAGTATATTAACTCATATCATCATTGCATTTTGTTTTCTTTAAACAGACATTTGAAGATTGGTAAAAGAATGGATTTACAGCTTCACGAGAGGAGAAACAGATCTCACAAGAATCAAGAGTCCTTCGACTTGCATAATTAGGATTTTCAAAGGCCTTCAAACCCCCAGTTGTAATCTTCCTTAAAGATGATTTTCTTTAAACTCAAATTTCTCAATTTTATCCTTCCAAAAGGATGTTTTTCTCAAAACTCAATTTTATCCCTTCCAAAAGGATATTTTTCTTAAAAATCAAAATTTCTCAATTTTATCCTTTCCAAAATGATGTTTTTCTTAAAAATCAAAATTTCTCAATTTTATCCCGAGCATTCAGGTGTCGTCTCATTTGGTGTCGTGGGTCATAAGTTAGGTTGCAAACTTCATATGGTCATGCATTCATGCATTTTAGGGGTTCTAAATTGAATTAGGTCAAAATTATATTTTTTTCTTGTTAAATGCGATTCGAACTTTTAGGTACCAAGTTTTGGGCACGACGATGGTGTTAATCCTTCCTCGCGTGTAACCGACTCCCGGACCCATTTTTTTAGAAAGAATCTCTGATTTTGTTTTTCATGGTGTCCAGTCTACCTCTTTTAAAATGATCGGTGGGGACTCTATTTTTGTTTCTGAAAAAAAAATAATAAAAAAGGTTTTTAAAAAATATAAATTTTGTTTTAAACAAACAAATAAACGTTTTCAAAATAAATAAAAATGGGAGTATTTTTCATTTAAAAAAAAGAATTCATATACACATCGCCTTCTACTTATTTATTTTAAATTAGTCGCTACATATCCTTGTCTAAATAGTGTGGTTATGTTTAATGAATGAATGGTTTTGAACTTGTCCTAACTAATGCATTCGAATGAAGTAGGTGGTTTAATGAAGGGAACTTGATAAAATAAACCTAGAAATGCCTAGTGTATAATGCCCTAATCGAATGGAATTTGAATGTTTAAGTTGGTTCTTGATTCATTATATGTCTTGAAGTCTAGACTAAGCTAATGGATAGATGATGTTAGTACAATAAATCTAAATGGTATGAATACTGCGCATATAGGTAAGGTTATATTGAAAACTTGGTTCTTGATAATGAATGAAATAGAATGCTAATAGGTAAAGAATGTAGCTAGCTAAATGGATGAATTAATTAATGGGTAGTGTTCGAATATTGGCTTGTTCCTTAAATAATTGGGTGAATTTGATTCTAGTGGTTGAATGAACTAAATTGCTTATAGGTTTTGAATGAAGATAAGTTAAGTGGATGACTAATCTTATTGTCTAGCTTAATTTAATGATGTCTTGATCATTAAGTTAATGAAAGTACATGGTAACTTGATAGCTTGCTAGATAAGTAATTCATTTGTTAGAAGATGAGTTCTAAATGAAAAAAGAAAAATTTTAATTAACCCGTATTTTTTCTTATTCATTTGTTCTGTTTTCTCGACGTAACGTTCCTCGCTCCTAACCCGGGTGAGGGGTGTTACAGTTACAAGAATGCTTGATTTTCAAGCATGAATCTCTTATAATCATCTGAATTGCTTTTATCTCGGTTCTAATTTCAAGTTGGTTGCCTTTTGCTTTCTATCCATATTCGATTGTAGCTTGATTCTTGTTAGGCTTCGAATTAAAGATTTATCCTCTTGTTAATCATGCTTTTAATTAGAGGATTTGACTTCTTGTTTTCCTTTTTGTATGTTTTCGATGATCGGAGACGAGGAAAGTAACACCGATGTGAGAAAATCGGAGCGAGTGAAACGTTAGAGAAGACGTACCACACGATGGAAGCTGAAAAGTTGGATGTGTGGCTGCCACGTGGGAGTGGTGATCCACGTGCTTTGCTGCTAATCAATCTGGGCCGTTAGATCACTCCTTGATCTAACGGTCGAGAAATACGACGCTTAATCTCTTCCAGCTGGGCGTGATCTGTGTCGTTGGATCAGCCTCTTGATCCAACAGTCTTCTTTTAGCTGCGCATGAGACAAAAATATTAGGACCTTTAGGGTTTAATTAAAATTGGCTGAATAGGCCCTTTTGTATTCAGACATGGACTTTTTATTTGCCTCTTTATTTATACTAATAGACTCTTTATTTAATCGATTTATATATATACCTTGACTTAAATGCTAGCAAAACGGGCCGAAAAAGGCCTTTATGGTATATACATATATTAATACAAAAGGATTTAATTGTTTATTTCAAACTTGGTAGCTTTCGTGCCAAAGAAGCCTTTTTTCAATTAAATGGATCACAAATATTTTGAGTTTTATACTGACCAACTAACTATGATACAAAACTAACACTAATTATAATACGTAATACTAATATGTAACAACAATAAACCGAAAACAATAATAACCACAATAAAATGAAAACAAGTAAAAAGGTTAGGTGAAAATTAAGTGACAACACTACATATACGACTTCAGACATAGAAATGTATTTTAGATTTTAACTGAATTAATATTTTTTGAGTCGAGTTAAAATTATAAAATTATTACTTAAATTAAGTCGAGGCAAGTTTTCTCCCAATTTATAACAGTTGAGTATATGTATGTAAATGAGACGAGACAGATTGCGAGTTATTCGAGTTCGACTCGATCAAAGCTTGGTCAACACTCGATTGGACTCGACTCGAGCTCGTACTAGGCTCGAGTTCTTAACGAGCTGAGCTACTTGATACCCGACTCGAAAAGCTCGCGAGCTACTCGAAAATATAATAAATTATTTTTTAATTTTTAAAATTAAAGTGAACTAAAATGTAGGTTGGATGTTTTTGTTGTTGTTATGTTATGTTAGTTTAATTTTTAGTTTAGCTTTCTTTATATTTTTCATGTGTACTTTTTTCCCTCTTACTAAGATTATAGGGTTTTAATGAGTCACATGCAAATATTTCTTTTGTATGATTCTATCTACATCAAAATCATGCAATTTGATCGATGATAATAATAATAATATTATTATTATTATTATTATTATTATTAACATGATTGTAAATGAAATGAGATAGATTGCGAGTTATTCGAGTCCGACTCGATCAAAGCTCGATTAATATTAAACTCGATTGGACTCGACTCAAATTCGGCTCAAGTTTTTAATGAGCCGAGTCGAGCTCAATATACTCAAGCTCAAGTCTTGCTCAAATTTGACTCGAGTTCTTAACGAGTCGAGTCAAGCTCAGCACTACTCGAGCTCGACTCGGCTCGTTTACGTCCCTAATTGAGCCACGTACAAAGGGTTCAACAAGCCCATTGTTCTAAATGCAGCGGGCCTTTGTCCTATAAACCCTTTCATTTTCGCCCTTATACAAAACCCCTAGTCTTGGTATTATATAACGCATAAACCCTAGCCTTCAGTACCTTACCCGTGTGGTGTCATTTCATTTGCTTCGCCTCTCACTTCCTGTCTTTGCTGTCAAACTCTAGCAAGGATGAGACCCCCAAGAGGTATAAAATGTTTTCCTTGTTTTTTTTTTCTCTGGTTAAACCAATTGGGTCTGGTAGTTTGGAGCTAAGAAGCAACTTAGTCCCATGGTTTATTTTTTTTAAAAATGATTTTAGTGTCTGTTAATGCTTTCTTATGGTTTGATTCTCTGCAGGACGTGGTGGAGGTGGTGGGTTTAGGGGGAGAGGTGATGGGGGTAGAGGGAGAGGAAGAGGTGGTGGAAGAGGCGGCGATAGGGGAGGCAGTGCCATGAAGTCCCGTGGAGGTGGCCGTGGTGGGGGAAGAGGACGTGGTGGAGGAAGAGGGGGTGGAATGAGAGGTGGGAGCAAGGTTGTAGTTGAGCCCCATAGGCACGAGGGAGTTTTTGTTGCCAAGGGTGAAGAAGACGCTCTTGTTACTAAAAACATGGTCCCGGGTGAGGCTTGTCTACAATGAAAAGAGGATTTCTGTTCAGGTAATTTCATATTTCTAACCATACACTCTGTTATTTAACTACAAGATTTTATGTCAGGGTTTGAATGGTTAGAGAGTTATATTAGAAATGTAGGAGTGAGAAATTACTAAATTTTAGGATTGTGAACTTAGATCATCCATAGAAAGTACATGAGAATTTGAAATTTCTAGGGGTGCGACTGCCCCCTAGAATCCCTCGGTCCATCCCTGGCCACCTGGGTGTTTTGTTGTTCATGATTTTTCTCTTGAACAGAATGAAGACGGAACCAAAGTTGAGTACGGGGTCTGGAATCCTTTCCAATCCAAGTTGGCAGCTTAAATTCTTGGTGGTGTTGATAATATATGGATTGTAAGCTTTTCTTTTGTCTTTTCGTGTTTGTTAATATAATGTATATGCAATGCATGTCTGACCATTATTGTCATTTTTGTTTAATCAAGAAACCCGGTGCTAAGGTTCTCTACCTTGGAGCAGCTTCTGGTACGACTGTTTCTCATGTATCTGATGTTGTTGGTCCTGTAAGTGCAGTATTGAACCCAAATTTCTGAATGTCTTTGTATGTTTGTTTCTGGAAGAGTTGCTTATTGTTTGTTCATTTATATTTTTTTCAGAATGGAGTAGTTTATGCTGTTGAATTTTCGCACAGAAGTGATAGAGACTTGGTCAACATGGCAAAAAAGCGAACGATTGTTATACCAATTATTGAAGATGCCAGGCATCCGGCTAAATACAGGATGCTAGTTGGCATGGTGGATGTGATATTTTCTGATGTTGCCCAGCCTGATCAGGTTTGCTTTTTGAGTATTTGTGATTTAGAAAATTGTGAATAACGACAATAAGGATCAGGTTCACTTGCTAGATTAACCAAAACCTTTTTTGTTTAGGCCCTTTGTTTGTGTTATCACATCCATGCATCTCTATTGTTTATAATCTTTTTGAATTTCTCTTTCCAGGCTTTTGTTTTCATATAGTAATCCTGGTCTTCAGCACACCGAAAACAGATTGATATATTAAAATGCAAATGATGAACTCTACTCGGATTCCCCTTCAAGACTTCATGGGTGATGCAAACACGAGTTTCTGATGCAATATTAACTCATCGGCCTTGAATAATTTGCAAATTTGTTTTGTAAAAGAAGGTTTTCTTTGTTTTTTTTCCTCTTTTAAGAAATGTGTTTTTGAGTTTCTTCACTATACTGATTGCTTGCAAGGAGTTGAACTTATAGATACTATCCTTTTTTATCATTATGTGTTTGAAACTCGTGCTCCCGGCATATGTGTGTATGTGCATGTATTTATATTTCACCGGATTATTTTTGTTTTTAAGTTTATTGCTATGCAAATGATGTAGTCATCCCTTCCTTGGTCCATTGATGGTCCTCCAGCCTACTTGACTTTTCCCTCTTGTACGGGTGAAGATGAGAGACAAAGCTTCCCATGCTTCTATTTAGTTTCCGGCATATGTTACATTAACTCAATATTATTTTTTTATCATAAAACTCAATATTAATGTTTAAACGTTTAGGTCTCAATGTCATGAATTTGTTCAATACATCTCCACAAGGGCCAGATTTTGCCATTGAGAGGATGTTAATAGGAGTGTTGTGTGTTACACATCAGAAGCATCCTGGCCGCCCTCGGTGCAGTTCCGTAGTGAAGTCTCTGTTCTGATGCAGCATTAGGTAAAGAATGTGACAACTCCAAACTTTTGGAAGATGAAGTTTGTTCTTACATCATTGAGCAACATATTACGCTGCTTGAGCATATGAATCACTTCTCTCAGCATTGGCCTATGGTCTATATCCGGATTGACCCAATGAAGTGTGATCAACATCATCCGTTTGAGTTCTCTCTTGCATGTTAGGATCAACATCTGTAATCTTCTTGTTTGCAACCATAGACTTTAAAAAGAGGTTTCTGT
Organism: Hibiscus trionum; assembly: GCA_030270665.1. Taxonomy (NCBI): domain Eukaryota; kingdom Viridiplantae; phylum Streptophyta; class Magnoliopsida; order Malvales; family Malvaceae; genus Hibiscus; species Hibiscus trionum. Next base: position 10,549,865 of record BSYR01000027.1, on the reverse strand, counting down.
TTTGGTAAAATATAATGCTCAAACATTTTGAGATTGAGAATTGGTAGTTGGGACTTGGGGTTGATAACGATCAACAGGTGTCCTCCCTGATACAATCAATCTGTATTCCAAAGCTATACACATCACTCTTGTTATCCCATTGGCTGGTTGAAGCATGTTCGTGAGGCTGAGCAGCGTAACTTACGCCATGTTTCTCAAATTCGATTCAAGCTCGACCAATGAACGCATGTGGTCCAGACCCAGCAGCCTAGAACGTCTACATAGGAGATTATAGGATTCCATAGATGATCAAGCCATATATTGCTTGCTTCTAAGTTTTGATGGACATGTGGTTCAATATCCTCGTGCAGGTAAAATTACCACCTCTATGTAAAAAAGCACTCTACCTTCTCTCTAAAAGTAGATCTAGGGTTTCTTTTTCCATTTTGATTTGAGGCCAGTCGTCCCTTCGACCAACGACGGTTGGCATGCCCCTCTTTCGTTAATTTTTTTCCTTTTTTTGGTTTATATCCCTTTTCCTTCGGCTTATGCTCGTTCTAGTTCTCCACTGATCGGTCTTGTTGTAACCCTCTTGTTGCCGATGACTTGTTTTCAGACCGAGCTCGTTCCTGTGAGGAGAAAGCCAAATCTTCCTTGGTGTTGGGAGTCGTGGTTGGCTCAGACGGAGCGTGTCTTTGACACAATTAACATCCGGTTTGAAGAACACGGGGAAATTTTTCCGATAATAATTGTTAAAGCTTCTAGTAATATGTCTCCATGATTTAAGGTAATTCTCATCGTATTTGGTAACTAATCTTAGAGCTGATGCACAAATATAACTCATATAAGCTTCAAACCAATCATCCATCTCGGTCTTTCGATATTCGAGCTAGTACCAGCAAAGTATAAAGTTCTACTAACCAAATTGTCAAATGTAGTGTGCTTACCGAGATTTAGATGAACATCTTGTTTAAAACACAAGGCGGATGGATTAATGGCGAATCTAACTTGTAGCTCTGAAATGGATCAAGAACCGTTCACACCTACGCTTCACAGTGACATTTTGTCGAACATGAAACATGCTAACCATCTCATTATTGTCAACAACAAAAAAAAACTCAATCGAATATACCAGCAATAATTGATCTACACAGAAATTCAACCACAATGCTACAACAACACTCATTTCCCAATTTCCAGTCAAACCGAATTATAAGTAGATTTGTAGAAGAGCCGAGCATTCAAAAGAAGGAAATGAAGAACACAAGGACATAGGTTGATCCAAAATTGAGCATTCAAATAGAAAGATCTCACCAGCCACACTGAGTGATGACAAATAGGAAATTTGAAAGCTGTTGTCGATGTGGATAAAACCAGAGTCATATCTGCTAATAACGCATTTATGATAACCAGAAACTGTTAACATCGGAAACCAGCAAAATCGGAGAACAAGATCCACCTGTCGAAACCAGAAACTGGAGAACAAGACCGCCGGAGCAAAATCGGAGAAGACAAGCACAATCGGAGAATGAGAAACGAGAAACCAGCGTCAGATTGGAAAACGAACAACACCAGAATCTGAACTAGATCAGCAGCGGATTCACAACAGACTCAAGATCGACGGCTCTGATACCATGTGAGAAGGGGCTCATGGCGGTTGCCGGAGTAGATGATGGATGATGAAGATAAAAGGAGGTGACGGTGGTTGAGACTTTAGGAGTAAAATATACAGAGAATAGTAATCTAAAAATGTTATTGAAAATATTAAACTGATTGTATTTTAACCCATTACAATACTTGGATATTTATAACCCAACTACTAACAGCCCAAACCATCTAACAAACTCTAAACAAACTATTAACTAATTATATTCTAACATGTTTTAATTTGTGATTGCAATTACAACTAATTATAATTGTCTAACACTATGTTTCTGGCTCATGCCTCTATTTTGGTTCTTGCATGCATGTTTTGGTTCGATTGGATCAATTTGGTCGTGCGGCTCTTCAAAGCGATGGTAGAATCTCTTTTTCTCTTGTCGATAATTGACTGTTCGCTTGGGTCGTCGATTTTTGTTTCCTTCTCGGTCTTCCATCGGTTACCTCTTCCCAGATCTGTACGGTGACAAAACGATGGTTTCTCACTGCATCTCTCCTCACGAGCCATATTTCGGTTGCCCCCAATTTGCCATGCAGTCGAAGAAGGGTTTTACTGGCTTCTCTAGTTGGGGTTGAAGTTCTCCCAAGCCTCTACATGGTTTCTTTGCTTTTGGTTTTCTGGGTTCGGCCATTGTTGTCTTCTCCCCTTGTTTGCTTGTCTTTGTTCTCTAGCATTTTTTTTTGACCCATTTACGTTAAAAAAAGTCCTCATGCAGGTATGCCGGTCTGCAAATCACGGTTTTCATAAAGTATATCAACACAACCTGTAGTAATAATTAGTAATTAAGAACTTGAGGGGGGTAATTTGTGTTGGTAAAACTGTCAAGAGAGCAATGCTCTAAGATAGTAAATGACAGAACTTAAAAATTTTCTTTATTATTTTAATGAGAAAAACACTGAGTAATATATAACTTAAATAAAGTTGTGATAACTGAAAATACTAAAAATTAAAAACAGAAACTCATGATCAAATTTGATGCTAGGTATAATTGACTACTAAACAACTAAGTCGCAAATAGGACTTTCTTAAGACCCACTAACTGATAAAGATAAAAACATGCTAAAAATAATAATAACGGTAAACAACAATTTGAATCATTTTTTCAACACTTTCCCCTTGATTCAAAATCACATGATCTGAAAAAAATGATGCTTGGCCTGAGTAAAAGACTTTGTAAATACGTCAGCCATCTGCTCATTTGTGCTGTAAAATTTTAATATTATCTTTTTATCTGCTGCAAGTTTCCGAATAAAGTGATGATATACATCAATGTACTTAGTCCTTCCATGAAAAACGTGATTTTTTGTTATTGTAATTGTGGATCAATTGTCACAAAAAATTTCAGTTTCTTTTTTTTGTTCAAGACTGAAATCACTGAGGAGTTTTCTCATCCACAAAGCTTGTCGTGTCGCTGTTGTTGCTGCTGTATATTCAGCTTCAGATGATGATAAAGTTATTGTTTCTTGCTTTTTTGAACTCCATGTTACTGCTCCAGACCCAAAGCTAAAAACATTGTCAGAAGTGCTTTTTTATCATTTAAACAACTTGCCCAATCACAGTCAGTGAAACCAATTAATCTGAAATTTGATACTTTGCAGTACCAAATACCAAAATTTCACAGTTCCTACAATATCGAAGGATCATTTTTGCTGCTCCAAAGTGTTGCTTTGTAGGATTCTGCATAAATCTAGACACAACACTAACACAAAAAGCAATGTCAGTCCTAACTCCTAATGTGTGTAAGATAATTCAAATCACTCGTTAAACTTCTGAACAATGTTGAATAAACTTTGTCAGTCCCATCTTCATGCTGCAACTTCTCATTAACGTTCATTGGTGTGGCTTCCACTTCACAATCTGTCATGTCAAACTTCTTTAAAAGATCTGCAGTATACTTCTTTTGACACAAAAATTTCATCATCACCTTGAATAACTTGAAGTCCTAAAAAAATATTATAACATACCCAAATTTGTCATCTCAAATTTTTTCAACATGCATAACTTAAAACCATCAATTAACAATTTTGAGGAACCCAAATAGATCATATCATCTACATAAAGACAAACCACCAAAAATTCTCCATTACCTCTCTTCTTCAAATAAAGAGTTGGCTCATTTTCACTTCTAGCAAACCCATTGTTCTGGAAGAATGAATCAATCTTGCTGTACCAGGCACGTGGAGCTTGCTTCAGCCCGTAAAGAGCTTTTCGTAATATGTAAACATTAATTTCATTGCCACAAACTACAAAACCTGGTGGTTGTGACACATAGACCTCCTCTATAAGATCACCATTTAAAAAAGCGAATTTTACACCAAATTGATACATAGATCATTGCAATTGAGCAGCCAATGCCAAAACGACTCTTACAGTTTCAAATCGAGCAACAAGAGAATATGTTTCTTCGAAATCAATACCTTGTTGTTGTGAGTTTCCCTTTGTCACAAGACGAGCTTTATGTTTCTGGATGCTTCCATCTGCATTGTATTTTGTTCGGAATACCCTCTTCAGTCCTACAAAATTCTTGCCTTATGGAACATCAACCATTTCCCACGTTGAATTTCTTTTAAGGCTAAAGGGTCAAATTTGCCCTTATAGTAATTCGAAATCAGAAATGTTGCCCCTATTTTTTTCTTCGTAATTTTGCCCTCAAAGTCAGTCAATTGTAACAATGTTGCCCTTTGACCGACGTTGACCGTTAAAGTGCTGACGTGGCAGTTAACAGTGAAGTCAGTCATGCAATTTTGCCCTCAAAGTCATACAATTGCAGTAATTTTGCCCTCGGTTTATTTAGTTTTTCGAGTTAAACTTTTACAAACAGAATATATAAAAAATCGATTAAAAAATTGGTGTAAATATCCTTTGGGTCCCTGCTAATTTTAAAAATAAACAAAGTGAGAACTCTCACAAAATATTCTTCAATTTTTAAAAAATATATAAACTTAATAAAAATAAACAAGATATTCAAAAATATTAAAAATAAAAACCAATATAAAAAATAAAATGTATTAGAAATTATAAAATAATAAAAATATAAATACAAATTTTTTAAAAGTATTTATAAAGTATTAAAAATAACAATTTCATCAAATGATAAAATATAAGCATAAAGTTATAAATAAAAAAATCAAAATTGACGTAGAAAAACGGAAAAAATTGGTAAAATTCTTCAATTTTTTAATACTAAATACTTTTTAATTTTTTATATTTATATTTTATTATTTTATAATTTCTAATATATTTTAATTTTTATATTAGTTTTTGTTTTCAATATTTTTTTGAATATTTTATTTATTTTTATTAAGTTTATGGATTTTTTAAAAAAAATTGAAGAATGTTTTGATTTTTTGTGAGAGTTCTCACTTTGCTTATTTTTAAAATTACCGGGGACCCAAATGATATTTACTCCAATTTGTTAATCGATTTTTCATATATTCTATTTGTAAAAGTTCAACTCAAAAAACTAAATTCTTTATGCAATTTTATTCAAAAACTAAATAAATCGAGGGTAAAATTGCTGCAATTGTATGACTTTGAGGGCAAAATTGCATGACTGACTTCACCGTTAATGGCCACGTCAGCACTTTAACAGTCAGCGTCGGTCAAAGGATAAAATTGTTACAATTGACTGACTTTGAGGGCAAAATTACGAAGAAAAAAAGTAGGGGCAACATTGCTGATTTCGGATTACTACAAGGATCAATTTAACCCTTTAGCCTTCTTTTAATGACATGCATCTCTTCATTCATAGCAATCTGCCATTCAGGTTGTTTGGAAGCTTCTTCAAAAGAAGTTGGATTTGTGACCAACAAGACAAAGTCACACGAAGCTGTAATTTCTCTAAGTGACCTGAATTTTTTTGGAGGTGTTTCGCTTTCGCTACTGTTGTTGGAGGCATGAGTTGCTATAGAATCAGAATTAGAACTTGTAGTAGCCCTAGGAGAAAAGGGGGCTGAATTTGTGGGCGATGAAGGAGCTGAATTTACAGGTTGTTCAACTTCAAAATTTGTTGGAACTTCATTCATCATGCCTCCCTTGTCACAAATTAGACTTACATCCATCTCTTCATTGAACACAACATCCCTGTTAATTATCACTTTTTCACTTATAAGATTGTATAAACAATATGCTTTAGATTGAGAACTATAGCCAATGAAAATGCTTTTTTGGGATTTTTCATCAAGTTTAGTTCGAGAAGTAACTAAAGCATACGCTATACAACCGAAAACTTTTAAGTGGCTCACCCGAGGTTTCTTACCCATCCAAGCTTCAAAAGGTGTCTGATTAAGAACAACCCTTGTTGGTAAGATGTTTAAAAGGTATATTGTTATTGCAACTGATTCTCCTCAAAATCGGTTTGGAAGTTTTTTTTTGCTTTGAACAAGCTTCTGGCCATTTCTATAATAGTACGATTTTTACGTTCCGCAACTCCATTCTGTTCGGGTGTGAATGGTGCTATAAGTTTCTTGCGAATCCCATTCACGTCACAAAAAGCATTGAAATCATTAGATAAAAATTCACCACCACGACCACTTCGAAGTGCTTTTATGCTTCTCTCACTTTGCTTTTCCACGAGCGCCTTGAATTTCTCAAAATTCTCAAAAGTTTCAGACTTGAATTTTAAAAAATAAACCCAACTCATGCGGCTGTAGTCATCTGTAAACAACAAAAATAACGATTTCCACCAAGTGACTCTGTTTAATTGGGTCCACATAAGTCAACATGCACAAGTTCAACACAATTAGATGCCCTCCAAGATTTTCCAATGGGAAAGGACTTCCTATTCTGCTTCCCATAAACACACCCTTCACAAAAATCAAGTGCACCAATGTTTGGTGAGCCAAAAACCATTTCTTTTTTGCTTACAAGTTTCAAGCCATTCAGATGCAAATGTCCATAACGTAAATGCCATAAATTAGCCTCATTATCTCTCCTAGAAATTAAGGTCTTATTCACTACATTTGAGACATTAAGAAGAAACATTCTATTTTGAGGTATATGAACAGTCTCTATGATTTGATCAGATTTTTTTATTACGAATAGCACATGAATCACCATCAAACATAAAAGAATATCCGCTGGTCATTAACTGTCCAATGCTTGATAAGTTATGAGCTAAACTAGGCACAAATTGCACATTAAAAATCAGTTTGACATCACCTTGCACAAATTTAATGGCAATTGTACCTTTTTCTTCAACTTTTATTTGCTGGTTGTCTCCAAGTCGAACTTCACTTTTTTTATTCATCAAGCTCTTTGAATAATGATTTGTTTCCGGACATGTGGTTAGGGCAACACTGTCTAAAAACCATACATCTTTGCTACTTTAGTCACACTGAATTGGCGAACGGACTATGAACAACGAGTCTTCCTCCTCTACATTCTGGATGAAATGAGCTTGTTTATGTTCTTCTCTCTTTTTGGCCCAACGACCAGCTTCTTTGTGACCCATTTTTCTACAGTATCTACACTAAATTGAACTTTTGTAAGATTTACCATACGAGCCTCTACCTTTGCCACCTCCACGACCGCGTCTATGAAAGTCGGTCCTGTCTTTGAAGAATTCTTCTTTCACTTGGAAAGTTTTTTCTTCAGAATTTTCATGAGACCTGTTAGTTCTAGCTTCATGGGATATCAAAGAACTCATCAATTCATCAAAAGTATAAGTGGACAAGTCTTTCGTTTCTTCAATTGCAGCAACAACATGATCAAACTTCGATGTTAAACTTCTTAAGACTTTGCTCACAACAATTTCATTACTCAAAATTTCACCATAAGATCTCATCGGATTAACAATTCTAGAGACTCTAGACAAGAATTCTTGCACTGATTCTTTGTTACTCTTTATTAAAGTCTCAAAATCACGACGAATAGTTTATAATTTTACTGTAATTACCTTCTTGTCGCTCAAATATTCCTGCTTTAAAATCTCTCATGCTTGTTTGTGAAGAACTTAAATCAAAATAACCAGGATAACTATTTTACTCTTTTATATCTTTTCTGCTCATTCCACATCTCAAATGAAATCAACAAGGCCTTTATATAGACACTAGGCACTTGTTATGTTAAAAAAACTTAAACACAATAAATTCTATTAAATAAAGACCACTAACTCCTATATCACCCTTTGGCCTTTCATCTACTAAGACTCTTGACCTTTTATTTTCCACATAACTTCTAAATTTAAGACTCACTAAAAGCAACATTTAAAGTTTATTCAACAAAACTCCCCCATAAACATAAAGGCTTCTACCATCCATCATGCCAATCATCTTCTTGCATTTGTCAAGAAGTACTTTCGGTAGCGGTTTTGTGAAGATATCCGCAACTTGATCCTGACTCGCCACACGCACCAATTCCACATTTCCTTCCTTCACATGATCTCGGATAAAGTGAAAACGAACGTCGATGTGTTTGCTTCTTTCACGGTTCACCGGGTTCTTTGCCAACTCAATTGCTGATTTGTTGTCAACTTGAATCACGGTTGCACCTAGTTGCTTTAGCTCCATCTTGCTCAACAAATTTCTAAGCCATATCGCATGACATACACACCAAGATGCTGCCACATATTTAGCTTCACATGTTGAGAGCGTCACGATCGGTTGCTTCTTTGAAAGCCATGTAAATGCAGTATCTCTCATAAAGAACACATATCCCGATGTGCTTTTTCGATCGTCTATGTCTCCGCACCAATCGCTGTCGGAGTACCCAACCAATTTGTAATCTTCTACTTTCGAGTAGAACAACCCGAGTGTCATCGTTCCTTGGATGTACCGTAGGATTCGCTTCATCGCCTTCTAATGTGAATGAACCGGCTCCTCCATGAACTGACTTACAATGCCAACACTTAATGAAAGATCCGGCCTTGTGCATGTGAGATAGCGAAGGCTTCCAACCAAACTCCGGTATCTACTCGCATCGAAACGTTCTCCTCCATCGAACTTCGAGAGTTTTTCACCTGGTTCCATTGGTGTTGATACCAGGTTGCAATTTGTCATCTTGTACTTCTTCAAAATTTCTTTTGCATATGTCTCCTGTGATAAAAAAATACCTGTCTCTACTTGTCTAACCTCAAAACCAAGAAAGAACTTCATCAAACCCAAATCTGTCATTTCAAATTCCTGTGTCATTGTGCCTTTAAACTCTTCTATCATCTCATCATTGTTACCCATAAAAATGAGGTCATCGACATAAAGAGCAACAAATAACATGTTACCTCCATTCTTCTTTACGTAAAGGGCATGCTCGTAGGGACATTGCTTGAACCCGTTCTCCTTGAAATATGTATCGATACATGTATTCTATGCCCGCGGTGCTTGCTTCAACCCGTAAAGCGCCTTCTTCAATTTTAACACATTCTTCTCTTCTCCGACTTTCATGTACCCGGGTGGTTGTTCGATGTAGACATCTTCTTCAAGCACACCATTCAAGAATGCCGACTTGACATCCATTTGAAATATCGGCCATTTGAATTGAGCAGCTTGTGAAATGAGTAATCGGATTGTCTCCATTCTTGCAACGGGAGCAAACACCTCGTCGTAGTCGATACCTGCCTTTTGCTTGTATCCCTTCGCAACAAGTCGCGCCTTGTACCGTTCTATCTCGCCTTGAGCATTCATCTTTTTCTTGAACACCCACTTCACACCAATAGGTTGACTTCCTTTCGGCAATTCTGTTAGCTCCCATGTGTTGTTGCGGTCAATCGCCTTAATCTCCTCATTCATGGCAGTTTGCCACTTCTTGTCTCGCAAAGCCTCTTCAAAGCTGATATTTTCGTCATCTGCCAAAAGACATACAAGGTGTACCTCATTTGTCGAATCATACATTTCTTGCAAACTTCGCATTTTGGGTTGTCGTGGTTCATCTTCATCATCGGTAGTTTCAGAGTTTGTTGGTATGCTTGTTGGTGCAGCGACTGATGATTCTCCAACTTCGGTCATAACCTATGTCGAATTGTTCCAGTCCCACTCGCTTGCTTCGTTTACTCGCACATCACGACTCACTGTCACCTTCTTGCTTATTGGATCGAGTAGCTTGTACCCTTTTGTCTTCTCATCATACCCAATAAAAATATACCTTTTGCTTTTGTCTTCGAGCTTCGTTCTTCGTTGATCCGGTACGTGTGCATAAGCCACACCACCGAACACTTTGAGATGGGAAACTGTCGGCTTTTGTCCGCTCCATGCCTCTTGTGGTGTTTGATCATCTAACTTCACATGTGGACATCGATTTTGCACATAGACTGCACATTGCACAACTTCTACCCAGAATTGCTTCAGCATTTTCTTGCTTTTGAGCATTGATCGAACCATGTCTAGAATGGTCCGGTTCTTCCTCTCGGTCACACCGTTTTGTTGAGGAGAGTACGGTGCGGTTAGAAATCTCCTTATGCCTTGCGTCTCACAATACTCCATGAAAGCCGTCGAAGTATACTCGCCACCTCTATCGGATCGAACGTCTTTGATGTGTCTATATGTTGCCTTCTCCACCATCACTTTGAACTTTTTGAACACCTCAAATGCCTTAGATTTTTCTTTCAGAAAATAAACCCAAGTTTTTCGTGAGAAATCATCGATAAAGGAAATGAAATACCTTTTACCGCTGAAAGATTCGGGGGTGATTGGTCCACATATGTCGGTATGAATCAACTCGAGAGGATGTTTAGTTCGATATTCTGCCTTCTTTTGAAACGAGATTCTCGTTTGCTTGCCAAGCACACATGCTTCACAAAATTTTCCCTCATAATCCATGTCCGACAGCCCGTGCACCATGTTCTTCTTTGCTAACTCTTTTAGACCACCATGATATAGGTGACCAAAGCGGAGATGCCAAAGCGATGCCTTGTCTTCTACGTCGACTCGCAAACATTTTTCTCGCAAGCTTCTCAAATTCAGTTTGTACCTCCGATTTCTACCCATCTCGACTCAAGCAACTAGACGCCCTTGCTTGTTCTTCAAGTGTAGTACCCGGTCTTTCAAAAGTACCGAGTAACCTTTCTCCGTGAGTTGCCCCATACTTAAAATATTGGTCTTGAGATCTGGTACATAATAAACATCTTGGATTGACCATATCAAGCCATCCTTTTGTAAGTAACAAATTGTACCTCGGCCTTTGACCTCCACTTTTGATGCATCCCCAAACGACACATGGCCACCTTCAATCTTTTGCATCTCTTTGAATAGGTGCTCGTGACCGCACATATGGTTGCTTGCGCCTGAGTCGAGGTACCACAGAGTGTCATTGTTGTCGTTGACTTCATTTTGAGCCATCAAGAGAAAGCCTTCATTCGCTTCATTTTCCAAGGCTAGGTTGGTTGTTTCTTCTACCTTTTTATCAACTCGACAATCTTTTGCAAAATGCCCCACTTTACCACAATTATAACATTTGTCGGAGTTGCAATCCTTCGCATAGTGACCATACCTGTAACACTTGTAGCACTCGATGTTGGAATAGTTTGATCGGCCACCTCTTCCTCGACCACGTCCTCTTCCACGCCAATTTGGTTGGCTCGACTGTCCCTTCTCATTATAGAACCCTTCATGACTAACGCCTTGACCACCGCGACCATTTCCACGACCTCCACGACCACGCCCTCTACCTCGAAAATTTTGAAAATAGAGTACCTTTTCGTCTTTGATTGATGCCTTGGTTTGAAGTGCTTGCTCGAGTGTCTCCTCTTTCTTTTTCTTCTTACGTTGTTCGTGTGCCTCGAGAGAACCGGCGAGCTCGTCGACTATGAGCGTCGCAAGGTCCTTTGACTCTTCTATTGCGCACACAACATTCTCAAAATTGTCGGTTAATGATCTCAAAATCTTCTACACAACTCGCGCATCGGTTAATGTTTCACCATTACGAATGAGTTGGTTCACCACGGCTTGTACACGCGTGATGTAGTCGGATACACTTTCCGACTCTTTCATCTTCATGCCCTCCAACTCGCAACGAAGAGTTTGGAGACGCACTTGCTTGACTCGATCGACTCCTTTGAACACTTTTTCTAAAATTTCCCACGGTTCTTTTGAAGTAGTTGCACCAGAAATCTTCTCAAAGCCCGACTCATCAACGGCTCGGAACAACATGTATAGTGCCGCATTATCCTTCGATCGCGCCTCTTTCAACGCCTTGGTTAGAGCCGCTGTATATCTCGAGAAGAGCTTTCATTTGAATGCTCCAATTTCCGTAGTTCGCCTTCGTTAGTCGTGGTAGCGGCATTTGACCCGTTACATTCGCCATTGGCTATGATACCAATTTGAAGAACTTAAATCAAAATAACCAGGATAACTATTTTACTCTTTTATATCTTTTTTGCTCATTCCACATCTCAAATGAAATCAACAAGGCCTTTATATAGACACTAGGCACTTGTTATGTTAAAAAAGCTTAAACATAATAAATTCTATTAAAAACCATAAAGACCACTAACTCCTATATCACCCTTTGGCCTTTCATCTACTAAGACTCTTGACCTTTTATTTTCCACATAACTTCTAAATTTAAGACTCACTAAAAACAACATTTAAAGTTTATTCAACAGTTTGGAGGTATCCGCTGTTGAAATTCAATAAAATATGTCATCCTCAAGAGCTGATTGAATTAGCATCAACACTTTTGCATCCCTCTTGCAGTTTTCTCTTAATCGCTGGCCAGGTTCAGCTGGTGCTGGATTAGGCTCTTCATACCCATTTTCCACCAAGTCCCATAATTCTTGAGACTTGAACATCGTCTACATCTTAAGACTCTAAAGATGATATTTTTCACCATTGAAAATTGGGATTAAGGGTTGTGCTGCTGGGTTGGTTCCACTATTTTCCATGAATTTCTCAATTGAGATCGAAACCCGATTTACTGATACCACAAATGTTGGTAAAACTGTCCAGAGAGCAATGCTCAAAGATAGTAAATGATAGAACTTAAAGATTCTCTTTATTTTATTGATGAGAAAAACATTGAGTACATAACTTAAATAAAGTTGTGATAACTGAAAATACTAAAAATTAGGAACACAAACCCATGATCAGATTTGGTGCCAAATATAACTGACCACTAAACAACAAGTCGCAAATAGGATTTTCCTAAGACTCACTAACTGATAAAGGTAAAAACATGCTAAAAATAATAATAATAATAATCAACAATTTGAATAAGTACGATTATGTGTTCGATAATCCCCAAGAGCGATGGGGTTTTCTACGTCGATAACAGATCACATAACAAGAGATCAAGGAGAAAAATAAAAGAATGAGTAAACATGTTGTCTAAGCATGATGCGTAACAGAGAAAGACGTGAAGTTGAACTTAACTACAAGTTTGTCTAAGCATATATATTAAAAAATATTGGCGTGCCAGCTAAATAACTAGAGCAGCGGAATATATCCAAGTTTTATTAAAATTAGGGTAAACTACATAAATAATCATCGTATTTTTCGGGTGTTTACATTTTGGTCAAACAAATTTTTAAAATTTCTAATGCAATCACTAAAATTGTAAATCGCTTCCATTGCGGTCACTGATGTCAATTGTCGTTAAAAAACTGATATAGAAAGTTAAAATCTATTTCAACATGTCTCATATGACAAGAGTCACCTGCTCTACTATTGTTGGACGTAGTATTGTTGATCGTGGGAAACGTGTTTAATATATTGATTATCGATTATTGACTATATTTGAGAGTTGCTCTCCGGAGCTTTTGAGGGACTTATATATGGACAATGATTATAGAAAGCATTGGTAATATGGTCAGTCAAATTAAAAAAAATATGGGCTAAATTGGTAGATTATTGAAATGTTGGGGTTGAATTTTTTAAATTAAAATAGTGTAAAATTTTAGGGTAAAAATTGTTATTCTGTTAAATTTATTAAGTGTGTAATTAATGAGGGCAAATTTAATGATTTTTTTGAATTAGGAATAAATTGATTAAATGCATAAATATGAAGGATCAAATTTGTTATTTTAAAAAAAATTAACAACCACATTACCGTTTTAAAGGGAGAAGACAACAAAAATCAAGTAATGTTCACACAACTCATAACCGGTCCAACATGATGACGAATGTAATCTGATCAAAAAGTTTGAAGAACGTTACCAAGGAACCAGTTTGTTTATTCCTCCCAATTAAGTCAGGAGGGGGATATTTGTTGGGTACATCCCTCTTTAATTGGAAATTAGGGAGATATATCACATGTTTGGTGGATGTATGAACCCACATTCATGTATGACATTAGTCCAAGTTTATATTTTCTAGGTACACTCATTTATGATAGATTTGTCTAGATGTCATGTATGATAACAATTAGGGTAACTATTGTTTTACTATGAATAAGTGACTTTCGAAAAATTTTGTTAAGAGAGAAAAAGAGAACACCAATAATTTTGAGAGAAATATTTTTCGAGTAAGGATATTGAAAAAGAGAAAGTTATATCTATTGTGAGAACCGTAAACCATTATAATTGGATGAGATTTCATTTGTAATCTTACTTTACAGTGAAAGGCAAGATTGTACTGGACTAATATCTCGCGGTTTTTCACATTCGAGTTTTATGCATCACCAAAATTTTGTGTGTTATTCTTATTGTTTATTTCCTTCACTTTACCACTGTCTTTTCTGTGCACTTTGCCATTAACTTTGCCTTTCATTATTAGTGCCTATTTTATCTACACAAAGAAAAAAAAGAACAAGATGCTTGATAGCTCTTTAAAAAGTATGTATTTCTTCTAGATTTATATCCCCACATCAATGTTTATGGCATCCATTTCTGTATTTTTATGTTTATTTTTTGCATTTTGTTTAACTTGCTCTTATTTCACACATTTCTGCCTTTTTACTCTGTTGTCGTTGTATTTCTAATGTTATTGCAGAGGAAGTTTCACCACTGCAGCCAGCTCGACACTGTAGCGGTCAGCTGTCCAGCCTGCTAAAAGATAAGGACGACCTTGCCAGTTGTATTACTTGTTATAACAAAATTGGTACGGCTTGGAGTCACTCAAAACACCTGAAGGACATGTGTCCTTTCTTTGGCAGCTTATAAAAAGATGAATTCGGAAAGAGAGAGACAATTACGCTATATTCATTTTTATTATCTTCTTCAACCTTCCAAGCTTTTCCTTCCATGGCGGCTTAAACTCCATTTTTAGAGATCCGAGGCGAAGCAAGGTAGAAATATCCAAGGAGATGAGGATTCAAGTGCTTGATCAAGGAGAAATATATGTTATCTTCTTTAAACTTTTTTAGAGATAGATGTTTATTATATTTTGTGTGTTAATAACGTTGGTTCAACCTTTTTAAGTTTTGTATGAACTTGTTTAACTTTATTTTTCAATTCAATATATTTGTACTAGCTCTTTTCATATTTCGATTGTTGGATCTGATCTTTGTTTGCATGAGAGTGTTAAACATTGTCATTGACATTGAGAGATGTGTCGACAAGTCAAGTTAACAAGCCATTACAACGAAAGTTGATCCGCTTGTTCAATGAGTTGTGGTTTTGACGAACAATGAGACTTGTGGTTAATCTATATCTTTGTGTCATCAGTTGAGATTTGATTGGAAGTTAATAAGCAAGTTTAATCCTTTTAATGTTAAATGAGCCAACGTATTGTATTTCCTTGTTGTACTTGACATTCTGCCAAGCTAAACCGAGGGTATCAAGATCTTTGCTTAATATTTCTTTTACCTTATTATATTTGTTGTTCTTGCCATCACTATTGTTGCTACACACATTATTTTATTTCTCTGTTGCAATTACTATTACGCCCACAATATTTTCATTTATAGAAGTGCATTTATGGCTGGAAAAGAAGTCCCCAACGGCTCCAAACAACCTCCAACGGCTAGTAACGACCATAAAGTTGTTAGAGGGTTTAAAAGACACCTCCAAGCATCCATGGATGTAACCCCCTTAACCCGGCCTAGACGGTTGACCCGGATTAAGAAAGTCACACGGGGAAAACCAAAGTCAACCCGAAAGTCAACCTTGATTAACGACCCTTTTTTTTCTTTTTAATCTTGTCTAGATGCACAATAGACCTAGTTGTGATCTCACAAACATCACACTCAAAGATCACAAACATCAGAGATCAAACAGGGACCCAATTGAACAAATTACAACTTTAGGGACCAAATTACCAAATGTAACCCCCTTAACCCGGCCTAGACGGTTGACCCGAATTAAGAAAGTCACACGGGGAAAACCAAAGTCAACCCGAAAGTCAACCTTGATTAACGACCCTTTTTTTTCTTTTTAATCTTGTCTAGATGCACATTAGACCTACTTGTGATCACACAAACATCATACCAAAAGATCACGAACATCAGAGATCAAACAGGGACCCAATTGAACAAATTACAACTTTAGGGACCAAAATGTAATTTCTGATAAATATGAGGACTTAACCCAAATTAAAGTTACCATCTTGAAATTAATCATGTTTCAAGCTTCTCTATGAAATTTCAGCTCAAAAGGACTTCCCAAACTCATACAATTGCACAAGCAAGATTCAGGACCAAAACGCAAACATTTCGAAACATAAAACTGCCAATGTCAGCCCCCAACGGTCACCCGTTCCGAAACGGGAGACAGCCCATTTCGAAACGCGGGACCGTTCCGAAACAGACATGGCACGTTTCGAAACGAGGGTCTGGCAGAGGCCTTTCCGTTTCGGAACGGCCCTCCCCGTTCCGATCGCCTGGGCACAAATAAGGCACCCGTTCCGAAACGGTAGGTGCTGTTCCGAAACACCCTGCCCAGATTGCTCCAAAACTCAACTTTAAACATGCAATTACACAACCAATCATGCTCCGAATGTCAGCAAACTTTACCAGCATGCAATTCAACATATATATAACATATTAACATCATCAATTCCACCAAACATCATCATATGCAAAAAGCCCCAATTCTATAGGCATGCTTCCTACACAAGCTAGCTATTCAAAACCAAACTTCCAAAACAAGCATATATGGTTCCAATTCAAAAGCCAGCAAACACATCAACATTCAACATACTTAGGGAGTCTCCAACACCTCCCAAAACATACACATTGGTCCCCCATTGCCAAATCACACAAAAGCTAAAATGTACTTATAAAACCTTCATACATTGAGCTTCACTTGAACTTGATTGCTTGCCCTTTCTTGCTGCCCTCAAGGTACTCTAATGCTCTGCATTATTGAATTAAGAAAACGTAGGGAGCGTAAGCAAAAGCTTAGTGAGGCATGCTCATTAAAAGCAATTCAATAATGCAATTAAAACCATTTAAAAATCATGCTTAGAGTCAATCTTTGCACATGCTCAAATCATACTTTAAAACAAGCAAACTCATGCTTCATATCATATATCAAAACAAGCATCTCATGCTTCTTACATTCTTAACATGTCATATTGGCTCAAGTGATACATTCCATTTCTTAAAACAAGTTCAACAACCTCCCAAGGACTTTTAAACACCTTGGCCATGGACTTTTAAACACCATGAAGAATCTCATCAAGGACTTTTAAACACCTTGATCCCAAGGACTTTTAAACACCTTGGCCTATGGACTTTTAAACACCATAGAAAAGGATCACCTAAGGACTTTTAACCACCTTAGTGTCCACAACATGAACCATCCAAGGACTTTTAACCACCTTGATGTTCATAAGTAACAAGGCTCACTCAAGGACTTTTAACCACCTTAGTGACCTTAACATTTTAAAAACATCACTTGCCAATATACATCATTTTCATCACTTACATCACTGTTTTTAAGCATAAAACCAAGCCATATTCATCATGCATTTCAAAGCATTAAACCACATCATTTCAATGTACAAAAGCAAGGAACTCCTACCTAGAGTTACCTTCAACATATGGCTTACATCAACAGCAAAAACCATGCTAAAACATGCTTCCAAAACAGTATGTAAAACATGCAAATCATCATCTTGCATCACATCAAAATCATGGCCACCACTAGAGAGAAAATCCGAAAACTTACACTCGAGCTTAGCAAAGTTGTTTAGACTTAAACTAAGCTCCCAAGACATTGGTTTCAAAGCCGAAAACCCAGTTTCACTCACCGATTCCACTTCGCCACTTGCCGAAGCACGAATTCAAGCTCCCGGATCAACAACTCTTGGATCCAAAGATGCCTCCCCTGATTAAACACATTAAAGCAGAGGTTTAATGCATCATCAAGCATCAAAAGCTTCAATGAAAGCACTCAAACTCGCTGCTCTCATTCATACACCAATTTCGGCCACCAAACACAACCGAAATTGCATCAAAACCACTTCTCAACAAAGCCCAGCCATAAACCAGCAAAGCCTAACATCCATCATCACCATTTAACATCTAAAAACAACCTATAGACATCCTTATACCTCCAGCAACATCAGATCCACAAGATCACCACAAAAACATCCAAGAAACATAAGCTAAACTTAGGAAACACTACCTATCCGGGATTGCATTAATCAAAACTCATTTCCTTATCAATTTAGAGTTCATTTAACACCAAAAACACATCTCAAATCACAGATTAATCAGATCTAACGAAAATCATGAAAAATCATCAAATCTTGCATTATAAGCCAAGATCCAATTCCAAACTCAAAAGCCTTTAATTAAACATCAATTAAGAGTTGAAAACTTGGGAATTTCAGTAAAGAACTGGTAGTTTAGAGGAGAAGGACGTTCTTACCTCCAAACTTGTGTTTCTCCACTTTTCGGAATGAAAATCCTTGAAGAATCAAGAAGCAATTGAAGAGGTTTTGAAGATGTGTTGATTAGGAATCAAATGAGAGTTAAAAGGAGAGATTTAAGTGAGAAAAAACAGAATCAAATCTCTGGAAATGGTGTGTTTGGTTTGAGAGAAAAAAAAGAAGAAAATTGGAAGTTAGTTGAGAAAATTGTCAAATGAACTTTTCCCTCCTTTTGATTCACTTTAAAATCAGAATTAAAACTCTAAATATCTTAGAAAAATCTGGAGAAATCACCTTTGGATTATTAGCCCCTTAAAGATTCAAAGTTTCAACTCTTTATAAAACAGCCACCAAACTTTCAAAATTTACATTTTGGTCACTAGCCAAAATGTCATACTTCCAAAACCCATTTTTCAAAATTGATTTCACAGTTCACTTAATTATATTAAAAGATGATTTTAGAACATTTTTCCATAATTTTAATGCAACCCGAACTAGGTTTTCCTAAATTCACCTCTTAAGATTCGAACAACACTTTGACCAAACCGGTCAACGCCCAAAACTTCTAAGCCCAAAACCGGGGCGTTACAACTCTCCCCCCCTTAAGAAATTTCGTCCTCGAAATTTACCTGAAGGAAAGAGATAAGGAAACTGCTTCAGCATGTCCTCCTTTCGCTCCCACGTGGCTTCCTCAACACCGCGATGCTTCCACAGCACCTTCACCAACTCAATGTGTCTTGCCACGAAGAACCTTGCTATCCGAATCCAGAACCTTCACCGGTTCCTCATCATAGGTCAAATCCGGATTCAAAACCACATCCTCAACAGGCATCACATGCGAAGAATCAGATCTATACTTCCGGAGCATAGAAACATGAAACACATCATGAATCTTCTCCAACTCCTGAGGTAACCTCAACCCCGGATTCAAAACCACATCCTCAACAGGCATCACATGCGAAGAATCAGATCTATACTTCCGGAGCATAGAAACATGAAACACATCATGAATCTTCTCCAACTCTTGAGGTAACCTCAACCGATACGCAACAGGACCCACACGCTCAACCACCTCATATGGTCCAATGTATCTAGGGCTCAACTTGCCCTTCCGACCAAACCGCATCACCTTCTTCCAAGGCGAAACCTTCAAGAACACACGGTCACCCACCGTATATTCTATCTCCTTACGCTTCAAATCCGCGTAAGACTTCTGCCGATCAGAGGCCGCCTTCAACCGTTCACAAATGAGCTTCACCTTCTCAGTGGTCCCTTTCAACAAAGCCGGCATCGAAACCAACTTTTGACCAGTTTCAGCCCAACAAAGAGGAGTCCTACACTTCCTCCCGTATAAAGCCTCATAAGGTGCCATCTGTATACTCGCCTGATAACTATTGTTATAGGCAAACTCAACCAAAGGCAGATGCTTCTCCCAAGAACCTTGGAACTCAATCACGCAGCATCTCAACATATCCTCCAAAATCTGGATAACTCGCTCAGACTGACCATCCGACTGAGGATGATAGGATGTACTGAAATGCAATCTTGTACCCAGAGCTTGATGCAAACACTGCCAAAACCGCGATGTGAACCTCGGATCCCTATCCGACACAATCGACTTAGGCACACCATGCAACCTCACAACCTCAGCAATGTACAGCTCTGCCAGCTTATCCAAAGAGAACGTAGTATGCACAGGCAAGAAATGCGCACACTTCGTCAGGCGATCCACAATCACCCAGACCGAATTCTTCTTCGATGGAGACAAAGGTAAACCAGATACAAAATCCATGGTAACCCTCTCCCACTTCCACTCAGGGATTTTCAACGGTTGCAACAAACCATAAGGAAACTGATGCTCAGCCTTAACTCGCTGACACACCAAACACTTGCTCACAAACTCAGCAACATCCTTTTTCAAACCAACCCAATAGTACTCATCACGAAGATCACGATACATCTTAGTACTACCAGGGTGCATAGCAAAAGGACTACTATGACCTTCAGTCAGAATAGCACGCCTCAACTCAGCATCATTGGGCACTACTATTCGACTCCCAAAACACAGCACACCATCATCATTAAAACAGAAATCCGAAGGTCTACCCTCCGCAATATCCTGAACATGAGACACCAAGGAATCATCCAACAACTGCTTATCCTTGATCAACTGAACCATAGATGGCTTCACTTGTAACTCAGCCACAAGACCACCATCACGCGATATGCTCAAGCTAGCAAACATCGCCCTCAGCTCAACAGCTACCTTCCTACTCAAGGCATCCGCAACAACATTAGCTTTTCCAGGATGATACTCAATCGTCAGATCATAATCCTTGAGCAACTCCAACCAACGCCGCTGCCTAAGATTCCACTCCTTCTGAGACATCAGATACCTCAAACTCTTGTGATCTGTGTACACAGTACACTTCTCACCATACAGATAATGCCTCCAGATCTTCAGAGCAAAAACCACTGCAGCCAGCTCAATATCATGCGTAGGGTAATTGCGCTCATGCACTTTCAACTGCCGTGACGCATAAGCCACCACCTTACCCTCTTGCATCAGCACACATCCCAAACCAACATAGGACGCATCACTGTAGACCACAAACTCTTTCCCTGATTCAGGCTGAATCAAGATAGGAGCTTGCGTCAAAGCCGCCTTTAGCTTCTCAAAAGCCTGCTGTCTCGCTTCTGTCCACTCATACTTAACATCCTTCTGCAACAGCTTTGTCAAAGGAGCAGCAATCTTGGAAAACCCATCCACAAACCTTCGGTAGTATCCCGCCAAACCAAGGAAACTACGGACCTCATGAACAGACTTAGGAACCTTCCAGCTCATCACCGCCTCAATCTTCTGAGGATCAACACGAATCCCCTCAGCCGAAACAACATGCCCAAGAAACACCACCTCCCTTAACCAGAACTCACACTTACTCAGCTTAGCATAAAGCTAATTCTCCAACAAGGCTTGCAGCACCACCCTCAAATGCTCTTCGTGCTCCGCCTCAGTACGAGAGTACACGAGGATATCATCAATGAACACCACGACAAACTTGTCCAGGTATTCATGAAACACACGATTCATCATGTCCATGAAAGCAGCAGGAGCATTTGTCAACCCAAACGGCATCACAAGGAACTCATAATGCCCATACCTTGTCCTGAAAGCCGTCTTAGGCACATCCACATCCTTCACCTTCAACTGATAAAACCCTGACCTCAAGTCAATCTTAGAGAACACAGCAGCTCCCCGAAATTGATCAAAGAGATCATCGATCCTCGGCAAAGGATACCGATTCTTGATAGTCAACTTGTTCAGCTGACGGTAATCAATGCACATCCTCATAGTGCCATCCTTCTTCTTCACAAACAAGACCGGTGCTCCCCAAGGTGACACACTCGGCCGGATGAAACCACGATCAAGCAACTCTTGCAACTGCGTCTTCAGCTCCTTCAGCTCCTTAGGTGCCATTCTATAGGGAGTAATGGACACATGAGTTGTATTCTCATACAGCTCAATTCCAAACTCCACCTCGCGGTTAGGAGGTAAACCAGGCAACTCCTCAGGAAAAACACCAGGAAACTCCTTCACAACACGGATATCTTGCACCCTCAACTCCTTAGAGCTAGGATTCATCACTAAAGCTAGATAGGCCTCGCAACCTTGCCTCAACATCCTGCTCGCCTCCAAAGAAGATACCACATTGGCAAGAAACTTTACATTCTCACCAACCACTACTACTTCATAATCATCCGCAAGCTTAAGCGAAACACGCTTATTCTCACAATCCACAACAGCACGATGCTCAGCAAGCCAATCCATACCAAGGATCACATCAAAACCATAGAAGGGCAACTCCATAAGATCAACATGAAAGACATGCTCTTGAACAACCAAAGGGCACCTTCTATACAACTTTCGAGTCACAACAGTCTCACCAAAAGAACTAGTGACCCGAACACCAACATCCAAAGACTCAACAGGCAAACCAAGCAATTCAGCATGCTCACGAAGAATATAAGAATGCGTAGATCCAGAATCAATCAAAGAAAGCAATGACAAGGACTGCAAAGTAAAGGTACCTGCAATCACATCTGCATCATTCCTGCCCTCTCTCTGAGCATACACCCTCGCTTGGCCTCCACCTTCAGGCTGAATAGCTACAACATGAGCTACCCCTCGGCCACCTTCCTCTCTCCTCTGGAAATTACCACGGCCGCGCCCACGACCTCTCTGTGGTGCAGCAACAACAGGAGCACGCACCTGCTCACCAGCCATCCTCGGACAATCTCGCCTCAAATGGTCCGTAGAACCACAATTCCAGCACCCATTACCAGCTGCCGCAACAGGAGCTTGTGCCACTCTCTCAGCACGAGGACAGTCACGCTTCATGTGACCACGGGAACCACAGATCCAACAAGCACTAGGATCAACCCTAGCACCGCCACCCCTAGCAGGTGCACCACCACCTCTCTTGGCTGAGGACTGATACTTCTGATCGCGTCCCCTCTTGTTCCGTCCACCACCGGAACTATACTCAGCTGATCTCTTCCCAGCACTTGCTCCAGCACCTCTAGCAGACAAACCCAAGTTCATCTCTATGTCTTTGGCTCGGCCCACCAAAACATCAAAATCATCATATTCAGTGGCCAGCACATACATCTTAACATCCATCACAAGACCGTAACGAAACCTCTCGCACCTAGCCCTCTCGTCAGGTACCAGCTCCGGTGCATACTGACTGAGTCGCACAAACTGTACCTCGTACTCAGCCACACTCATGCTCCCTTGGGTAAGAGACATGAATTCCCGCTTTTTCTCATCCAGGTATCTCACTCCCAGATATCTTCTTTTAAACACATTCTGAAAGAATGTCCAGGTAACATCAGCTTCAGCCATTCCAGAAATGGTAGTCGTCCACCATGTATAAGCATCGTCCTGCAGCAAGGACACAACACAGCCCAGCTTTTGCACATCCGTGCAACTCATCTGACCCAAGATACGCTTGGTACTTTCCAGCCAAGCCTCAGAACTCTCAGCTGACAAACCTCTAAACTCAGTCCCTCCAAGACTGCGCAGACGCTCCAAAGGCAATCTAACTCCAGCATCTCCCTGATGCCCAGCTCCCTGAGCTCCAGCTACTGCTGCTCGAAAAGCACCCGCAATAGCTTGTACTAAAACAGACATATCAGGCATAGCTTGCCCCTGACCAGCCCCAGGTCCAGCAGCTCCAGCACCAGCTGCAGCTTCAGCTCTCGCACCTCCCTCAGCACCGCCACCACCAGGTGGAGGAGGGGGTAACACAGCACTATCAGTGTGCTCTTCACTCTCATTCTCGTTAGGAGCCGTAGCTCTCGCATTACCTCTTAACTCTCTACGTGGTGCCATACTTTTACCATGCAATAACAATGCAAATAAAACAAGTCAGGCCCAGCAAGATAAGCAATCCAAGTATTCAAGCTCAATTTCATTCAAAATCAATTTCATTTCATTAGCTTTTGTTTGGCAATGGGTACCCTCAGCATGCAACATCACAACATACAACTCAATTGCATCAACATTTCAATCCACTGAACATGCTTTCAAACAACAAGCATTCATAGCATACATACATCAATCATGCATACAAACATTCCCAATTACTCGAGAACTTAGCTCTGATACCACCAAATGTAACCCCCTTAACCCGGCCTAGACGGTTGACCCGGATTAAGAAAGTCACACGGGGAAAACCAAAGTCAACCCGAAAGTCAACCTTGATTAACGACCCTTTTTTTTCTTTTTAATCTTGTCTAGATGCACATTAGACCTACTTGTGATCACACAAACATCATACCAAAAGATCACGAACATCAGAGATCAAACAGGGACCCAATTGAACAAATTACAACTTTAGGGACCAAAATGTAATTTCTGATAAATATGAGAACTTAACCCAAATTAAAGTTACCATCTTGAAATTAATCATGTTTCAAGCTTCTCTGTGAAATTTTAGCTCAAAAGGACTTCCCAAACTCATACAATTGCACAAGCAAGATTCAGGACCAAAACGCAAACATTTCGAAACATAAAACTGCCAATGTCAGCCCCCAACGGTCACCCGTTCCGAAACGGGAGACAGCCCGTTTCGAAACGCGAGACCGTTCCGAAACAGACATGGCACGTTTCGAAACGAGGGTCTGGCAGAGGCCTTTCCGTTTCGGAACGGCCCTCCCCGTTCCGATCGCCTGGGCACAAATAAGGCACCCGTTCCGAAACGGTAGGTGCTGTTCCGAAACACCCTGCCCAGATTGCTCCAAAACTCAACTTTAAACATGCAATTACACAACCAATCATGCTCCGAATGTCAGCAAACTTTACCAGCATGCAATTCAACATATATATAACATATTAACATCATCAATTCCACCAAACATCATCATATGCAAAAAGCCCCAATTCTATAGGCATGCTTCCTACACAAGCTAGCTATTCAAAACCAAACTTCCAAAACAAGCATATATGGTTCCAATTCAAAAGCCAGCAAACACATCAACATTCAACATACTTAGGGAGTCTCCAACACCTCCCAAAACATACACATTGGTCCCCCATTGCCAAATCACACAAAAGCTAAAATGTACTTATAAAACCTTCATACATTGAGCTTCACTTGAACTTGATTGCTTGCCCTTTCTTGCTGCCCTCAAGGTACTCTAATGCTCTGCATTATTGAATTAAGAAAACGTAAGGAGCCTAAGCAAAAGCTTAGTGAGGCATGCTCATTAAAAGCAATTCAATAATGCAATTAAAACCATTTAAAAATCATGCTTAGAGTCAATCTTTGCACATGCTCAAATCATACTTTAAAACAAGCAAACTCATGCTTCATATCATATATCAAAACAAGCATCTCATGCTTCTTACATTCTTAACATGTCATATTGGCTCAAGTGATACATTCCATTTCTTAAAACAAGTTCAACAACCTCCCAAGGACTTTTAAACACCTTGGCCATGGACTTTTAAACACCATGAAGAATCTCATCAAGGACTTTTAAACACCTTGATCCCAAGGACTTTTAAACACCTTGGCCTATGGACTTTTAAACACCATAGAAAAGGATCACCTAAGGACTTTTAACCACCTTAGTGTCCACAACATGAACCATCCAAGGACTTTTAACCACCTTGATGTTCATAAGTAACAAGGCTCACTCAAGGACTTTTAACCACCTTAGTGACCTTAACATTTTAAAAACATCACTTGCCAATATACATCATTTTCATCACTTACATCACTGTTTTTAAGCATAAAACCAAGCCATATTCATCATGCATTTCAAAGCATTAAACCACATCATTTCAATGTACAAAAGCAAGGAACTCCTACCTAGAGTTACCTTCAACATATGGCTTACATCAACAGCAAAAACCATGCTTCCAAAACAGTATGTAAAACATGCAAATCATCATCTTGCATCACATCAAAATCATGGCCACCACTAGAGAGAAAATCCGAAAACTTACACTCGAGCTTAGCAAAGTTGTTTAGACTTAAACTAAGCTCCCAAGACATTGGTTTCAAAGCCGAAAACCCAGTTTCACTCACCGATTCCACTTCGCCACTTGCCGAAGCACGAATTCAAGCTCCCGGATCAACAACTCTTGGATCCAAAGATGCCTCCCCTGATTAAACACATTAAAGCAGAGGTTTAATGCATCATCAAGCATCAAAAGCTTCAATGAAAGCACTCAAACTCGCTGCTCTCATTCATACACCAATTTCGGCCACCAAACACAACCGAAATTGCATCAAAACCACTTCTCAACAAAGCCCAGCCATAAACCAGCAAAGCCTAACATCCATCATCACCATTTAACATCTAAAAACAACCTATAGACATCCTTATACCTCCAGCAACATCAGATCCACAAGATCACCACAAAAACATCCAAGAAACATAAGCTAAACTTAGGAAACACTACCTATCCGGGATTGCATTAATCAAAACTCATTTCCTTATCAATTTAGAGTTCATTTAACACCAAAAACACATCTCAAATCACAGATTAATCAGATCTAACGAAAATCATGAAAAATCATCAAATCTTACATTATAAGCCAAGATCCAATTCCAAACTCAAAAGCCTTTAATTAAACATCAATTAAGAGTTGAAAACTTGGGAATTTCAGTAAAGAACTGGTAGTTTAGAGGAGAAGGACGTTCTTACCTCCAAACTTGTGTTTCTCCACTTTTCGGAATGAAAATCCTTGAAGAATCAAGAAGCAATTGAAGAGGTTTTGAAGATGTGTTGATTAGGAATCAAATGAGAGTTAAAAGGAGAGATTTAAGTGAGAAAAAACAGAATCAAATCTCTGGAAATGGTGTGTTTGGTTTGAGAGAAAAAAGAAGAAGAAAATTGGAAGTTAGTTGAGAAAATTGTCAAATGAACTTTTCCCTCCTTTTGATTCACTTTAAAATCAGAATTAAAACTCTAAATATCTTAGAAAAATCTGGAGAAATCACCTTTGGATTATTAGCCCCTTAAAGATTCAAAGTTTCAACTCTTTATAAAACAGCCACCAAACTTTCAAAATTTACATTTTGGTCACTAGCCAAAATGTCATACTTCCAAAACCCATTTTTCAAAATTGATTTCATAGTTCACTTAATTATATTAAAAGATGATTTTAGAACATTTTTCCATATTTTTAATGCAACCCGAACTAGGTTTTCCTAAATTCACCTCTTAAGATTCGAACAGCACTTTGACCAAACCGGTCAACGCCCAAAACTTCTAAGCCCAAAACCGGGGCGTTACAATGGAAGTAAAAAGAATCAACAAGCCAACATACTTATGATTGAAAAAGAGTCTTAGTGCTTAATTTTTCACATTCTTGTATACACAAACACTTGTGAGCTAAATTGTCAATGTATGCTCAAGTGTATTAGGATTGGGTGAGAGCTTTAGAGTGCAAACATATACCTTGTGAGAGGGATTTCAGTTTGCTTCAATTTCTCTTGTAAAGAGGGGTTTCCAAGGCTTTGGGTAGAAGTTTTGGATGCTAGGATTTGTGGTATAAGTATAGGTTGTAAGGGTTGCCTTCTAAGCCTTGCAAAGGGGAAGAAGTTATAGTGAATTATGAAATCCTTGGTAGAGAAGCTAAGGTAGTGGATGTAGGTTTTGGTTAGAAAGTTAAGCCACTCTAAATTCTTGTGTTTATTTTTCTATTTTTTCTTCCACCATCATCACCCAAGAAACCACTTCTCTGCCACTTAACAAGCATTTCGGTTGAGGAATTCGAGCCTAACAATTGGTATCAGAGAGATGCTTAATTATGAAGGATTAACATTCTATTGAGGTGATCCCGAAAAGCTCGATCAACAATCTATCAATCGGTGTTCATGACGCAATTAATAGACAAGCCATAATTCTTCAACAATGAACATTATGTCTATTGGAAGAATAGAATTATGTACTTCATCAAGACCAAAGACTACCAACTTTGGGATCTTGTTAAAGATGGACCGTTCGCACCTCAAAGAAGCAAGCCGGAAGGGAATGCAAATGACAAGAAGATGATGAAGCTAAACTCGAAGGCTTTGCACATTCTATTTTGTGCATTGGGACCGGAGAAGTATGCCAAAGTCTCTTCTCGCGAAAGTGCCAAGGAGGTTTGGGACAAGCATGGAGTGATCCATGAAGGTACAAATAAGGTAAAGGAGAAAAAGATTGGTCTAATCAGCTTCAACTACAAAAACTTCAAGATGAACCCGAATGAAGACATCAAGAGTATGTTCGACCTTTCTACACGATCGTCAACAAGCTAAAAGGATTTGGAGAGGAGATTTCAGAAGAAAAACTCGTTTGGAAGTTGATTTATTCACTTCCCGAATCATAGGAGTCAAACAAGACATCAATCATTGAAGCTAAAAACTTGAGGGAGCTTAAGCTTGATGAACTCATCGGGTCTTTACTTACCCATGAATTGGTGTCTCAACCTTTAAGAATGAAGAAGGAAAAAAAGATCAAATAGCAAGGATGAATCGAAGAAGAAGAAGATGAAGGATCCCCACAAGCCATCACGAAGATTCAAGTGAGGAGGAAAGTGAAAATAATGAGATGACCTATATCTTCAAGAAGTTTGCCCGATTCATGAAGAGCCAAATAGAAGAATCCAAGGATGAATCGAAGAAGAAGAAGATGAAGGATCCCCACAAGAGCTTTGAATACAAGAAGCACAGACACGCCAAATACTATTACCCTCGCTTCAAAAAAAATGATCTTCAAAGAAAGCATATGCGGAAACATGGAGTGATGAAGAAGATTGCACTGACGTTGAGGTAGCCTACTTATGCTTAATGACCCTCCAAAACGGAGAGGTAACTTTTAACTCATCTAATTTAAATTCTTATACTTTTGATGAGTTACAAGAAGACTATGATGAGTTGGTTTTCGAATTTAAGGCTTCATTTTCTAAAAACAAAATGTTGCTTTCAAAATTTAAAATAGAAAATGATTTGATTTCTAAAACCAATCTCGAACTTGAAGCAATGTTTAAAGATTTTGAACAAAAGAACCTTGATTTAAAAAACTTGCTTCTAAAAGGTCTAGAGGATCATCAAAGGGAAATTGATGACCTCAAAAAGAATTTGTTTAACAAAAATGTTCAAAAATATGAAGTTGGAGGTAGCTCTAAATCAAATTTTGTTAAAACAATTTTTTATCAAAGACAATCTAGTGCCCCTAGATTTTTGAATGGTAAATGTTTTAGAAGTATTGGGTCCCAAAAGGACTAATTACTTCAAATAAAAAGGATGAAATTGTAAATGGATTCTAAATGGCACTAAAATTTGTACTACTAATGCTATTGTGTTAAGTGGATCAATCGAATCGAAAATGGCCAAGAGGAGGGTGGATTGGCTTTTTTAAAATTGAAGGGAGCAAATTGAAAGGTTGAAAATTCAAGACAAGGAAATTTATAGTGGTTCAAGCTTGGAACAAGATCTACATCTACTACCTTAGCTCCCACTAAGGATTTTCAACCAATTTCACTAGAAATTCGTCCCCTATTATCGGATTAGGAGGAAACCTTACAAACCGATTAATCTTTCTACCCCAAAGATTAACCAAGACTCTCTCAAATACAAAGATTGTTGGCAAATGAAAAATAAATCTTACAAGGTAGGATATTTGCCCCAAATTACAAGTTCTCTCAACCCAAATTGATAAAAGATGAATACAATAAAAATCACTCAATTGGGTACAAGGGTTTGACTATATTGTGCTCAAATTGGATTGGATTTTTGCTTGAATGTGCTTGACTTGATGAATAGTTGTTGTTGTAACTTTAATGGCCTGCTTTTATACATCTTCATTGAATTCTAATCATTTGGGTTGTTGGCATCATCAATAGAGTCGCTGGACTCTCTTTTTCCACCATAAATGCAGTTCTGCAACCTATCGTGCCGGTACTCGCATCACCGTATCGGTACATGTTAAAAAAGAAAGAGCCATTGTATACAAATAACATATCGATACGCGAAGAGGCGTATCGATACGGAAACCATATTTTATATAGGGGATCGGTGCAACATCGTGCGTACTGGTACCGATTTTACTCACTGGAATCTAGAGAATTGGTTAACCAAAAAGTGTATCGGTATAGTGGTTAGGCGTATCGATACTGTTAACTAACTTTTAAAATGTTTGGTTCCAATAATCTGACAAGGAAACGGACAACAATTAAATGCCAAGATTTTTTAAATCTTACCAACTTGTATCAGTACGAAAAGGAACATATCGATACGATAAGTAGTTTTTAGTTTCCAGGTTTACATAGAGTCTAAAAACCGTATCGGTACGGCAAGGTGCGCATCGATACACTTTTCTTGATTTGTTTCCAGTAGCCAAAAACCATATCAATACAAGTGTAACCGTATCGGTACACCTTGACTGAATTTTAAAAATTAAGTTCGAAAATACTTAGAAAATATTTTGGATACTTGGATTTTGATTTAGGAATATTTAAAGTTCGAATCCTTGTCATTTTGTGAGTCTTTTGAGTATTTAAAAATTTATTTCATTTTGCAATTAAGTTTTTGAAAAATGTTGTTATATCAAAATCAATTTGGGTTTTACAATCTCCCCCTTTTTGATATAACAAAACCCAAATAAATTTTTAAAATTTCTCCCCCTTACTTTAAGACTAAAAGATGTATCTTTGAAAAAAAATTATGGCTCTATACTTCTCATCCTTTTTGTTAGATCAAAATCATTGCAGTGAATAATATAAGCAATGCAAAGCAATATAAACTTTATTAAGCACTCAAAGCATAAAAGTTCAAAGCAAATAGAAGTCCAAACTTAGATCCTAAAAACATAATTCAAAGCATAGGTCCTAAAAGGGAAATAACATAGATAGGTGCATAAAAAGGGAAAACCTAAAAGAGATGATATGCAGTGAGATGTAAAGGTCTAAGGAGCGTCATCTTCACCTTCATCATCGTCTTCATCGTCATCTTCATCTTCCATGGAATCATTACCAAAGGTTTGCCCACGCCACTCGCCATGAAAAGTTGTAAGAGTCATAGCTATTGAGGCTTGGCTAGCCTCCATAGAGGTGATTCTAGCATCCATAGTCGTGAGACGAGTGTCTATGGAGGAGAAACCGACATTCATGCTCGTGCTCAACGAAGAAAACTTCCCATCAAGGTAGGTCATAAGAGCATCAAAGGAAGGAGGTTGAGGAGCAACCGAAGGTGGCGCTACGGGAGCATTCTCTTCTTCTTCGGGATAAACATGTTGAGGTAGATCCACATTCTGAACCCATTGGTTGTTATACCAAGTGAATTTAGCCTTGTGAAGGGATTTGTCTTCAATAAGACCGATGAGAGACACTTCAAGATCATACGAGCAATCAATCCCAATATTGTGAAAGATGTAACTCAAGGCGGTGCCATAGGTGAAGGATTATACAAAGGTCAAATGGCGGTTCTAAGCAAGGTAGACGATCTCTGCAAACGTTATCTGAGAAAAGTTTGGACGCTTGCCTTCTCGAAAGCATTGGATCCAAAAACTATCAACTTGACGAATTGTGGACCATTTACCACCAGATGGACGGAACCACCAAGTGATAAGGAAGTGAAGGAAGTAGTCATGAGCATCAAGGGTGGAGACGGAGCTGAGTTGAATGTTGCCTAAAGAGTGTTCATCATCTATCCCAATATCCTCAACCCCAAACAATTAGCTATAACCTTAGAATCAAGTTGAAAAGTTTGGCCCATAAGGTATGACTCTATGGCTATAACTTCATTTTTGGCCTTTTCCATAATACATTGAGCATTAGAATAAAACATCAAAACAAGGTTTTTATAAAAAGACCTCGGGTATACTTAGAAAAGGCATGAACTTCCATTGGGTAAGTAACTCAAGATAACGAAAGTTAAATTTAGGGGAAGTCAAGTAAGGGATAGAAACCTTACGCTCATGACGAATTTTGAAGTTTTGAAAAACTTTGAAACGATCCATCGCTCGAGTGAAACTGGGCACATTAGTACTATGTTGCAAGATGTAGGACAAATTTGGTTTAGTACCATTGGACTCGGAGTTAGAGAAGGATGCAATATCCTTTCTCATACGTTTCTTAGGAGCCATAACCTAAGATCAAAATCAAGTAAAAACAATGTATGCATAAATCACCATATTCAATCCAATAAGTAATCCAAAATTCAAGGTGTTTGTTAAAAAAATATATAATATAGTTTAAAAACATATACAAGTATAAAAAGAATTTTTGGTAAGAAAAATTTCGGAAAAAAAAGGTTATCCAAATATACGATATATTTTTATATTTGAATAAAAAAAATCAGTTTTGAAAGAATTTTTGTAATTAAAACCCATACAATATGCATAGTGTATATACAAAAACCAATTTAAAAAAGTGTAAAAAATTAAATGAATTTGAAAAAGATACGGAAAAGAGTTTATACCTTGAATATGAAATTTGGGATGAATGAGGAGATGATGATGCACAAAATTGATGACAAAGCTCAGGCTTGATTTGAAAGGCAAAAACCCTCAAAATATTTGAAGAATTGTGTGAGAAATCAAAGGGTTTTGGTGTGTTTTTATAGCCAAGTTCAACTAGGGTTTTGAAAAAAATGTGGTTGTGTTTTAATTAAAGTTGGAAACCCTTATTTAATGACATTTAAACACTCCAGCGTCAATGCGTACTGGTACGCTAAGAGTCGTATCGGTACTGAATCGACAAACTGTACCGCTACAGTTTTACCTATACCGATTCCTTCATGAACACCCGTACTGGTACAATGTTACCTGTATCGAAACTCTCATGAACACGTACCAATACGCGGTTACCCGTTTCGGTACCACATTGCTAGAAATGATATTTTTGGCAGCAAAGAGCTAAAAAATACGATTTTAATTGAATCGATATGCATGTATGTGATATATGAACAACATATATAGGTTACAACATGTGCATACTCCCCCTAACAACAAGCATAGATGCATCAAAAAGCAAAATTACATAAACATGAACATTATTCAAATTCAAGCAAATGTTTAACACTTAAGGGCTCTAAAAGGTCAAGATAGGCTAGTTAGACCTAACTCCCTCCTAAGAGACCAAAAACTCTCTTTGTCTAATTGTTTTGTAAAGATAGTCGCTAGTTGGTTTGAGGTATCAACATACTCCAGAACAACATCATTCTTTAAGACATGATCTCTAATGAAATGGTGTCTTATCTCTATGTTCTTGGTTCTAGAATGTTGGATGAGATTCTTAGTGAGACATATGGCACTAGTGTTATCACACTTAAGGGGTATGGTACCTACATAAATTTCATAGTTTAGAAGTTGTTGCTTCATCCAAAAGACTTAACCATAATAACTCACGGCCGATATATATTCCACTTTGGTGGTAGATAAGGCTACACTATTTTGTTTCTTAGAGAACCAAGATATTAGCATACTACCAAGGATTGGCAAGTACCGGAGGTACCTTTTCTATATATCTTACAACCCCCATAATCCGCATCGAAATAAGCATGTAGGTTAAAGGAAGAGTCTCTAGGATACCAAAGGCCTAAACAAGGTGTGTTTATAAGGTATCTAAAGATTCTCTTAATGGTTATAAGGTGTGATTCTCTAGGACTAGCTTGGAACCTAGCACACAAGCAAACACTAAACATGATATCGGGTCTACTTGCGGCAAGGTAAAGCAAAACGCCAATCATAAATGATAAAGCTTAGAATCAACACATTTACCTCCTTCATCATTGTCAAGCTTAATTTATGAGCTCATTGGAGTGGCTTGAGGCTTCACATTCTCCAAGACAAACTTCTTGAGCATATCCTTGATGTACTTAGCTTGATGAAGATTCCATCCTTCTTTCGCTTGATTTGGAGCCCCAAGAAGAATGGGAGCTCTCTCATCATGATCATCTTAAACTCACCTTGCATTAACTTAAAAAATTCTTGGCAATAAAACTCATTAGTAGAACCAAGATTATATCATCAGCATAAATTTGTACTACTAATATGTCATTGCCATTTCGTTTAATGAAAAGTTTAGTGTCCACCTTGCCTTTTTTAGAACCTTTTTCAACCAAAAAGTTTGAAAGCCTTTCATACCAAGCTCTAGGAGCTTGTTTCAAACCATATAAAGCTTTAGTTAATTTAAAAACATGGTTTGGATAAATTGGATCTTCAAACCCAGGTGGTTGTTCAACATATACTTCTTTATTAGTAAAACCATTTAAAAATTCAATTTTAAAATCCATTTGAAAAAACTTGAATTCATGATAACATGCAAATACAAGAAGTATCATAATTGCTTCCATTCTAGCTACGAGTGCACAGGTTTCATCAAAATCGACCCTTTTCTTGAGTATAACCTTGAGCAACAAGTCTAGCCTTTTTCCTCACTATGTTACCACTCTCATCTAGTTTGTTTCTAAAAATCCATTTAGTTCCTATAGTAGACTTATTACTAGGCCTATCAACTAATATACAAACCTTACTGCTCTCAAATTGATTGAGTTCTTCTTGCATGGCCAATATCCAAAAATCATCTTTTAATGCTTCTTTGATATTTTTAGGCTCAATGCATGAAATGAATGCAACATTATTAAGCAATCTAAGAGAGGATATAGTGGTTACCCTCTTGGATGGATCACCCAAGATTTCACCATCTTTTTCATAGTTGAGTTCCCTTGGGTAGCTCGCTTCCTTTTCACCAAGATTCATGTCCTTCAAAGATTCTATGGGAGGATCTTGTGCTTCTTCTTCTTTGGTTGGAACCTCATCCACCTTTGATGATTGTCCACCATCATTGGCTTCAATGATCCCTACATCATCACCATCACAAGAATCATTCCTCGAAAGGAGGTTATCATCGAAAACCACATGTATAGACTCTTCTACAACGAAGGTTCTTTTGTTAAACACTCGATAGGCTTTAGAATTTAAAGAATAACCTAAGAAAATAGCTTCATCACTTTTTGCATCAAATTTACCTAAATGATCTTCACCATTATTTAAAACAAAACACTTGCATCCAAAAGAATGAAAATAGCTAATGTTAGGCTTCTTTGATTTTAAAATTTCATAAGGAGTTTTCTTTAAAATTGGCCTAATCATTACTCGATTTATGATATAACAAACGGTATTTTTGGTTTCCGCCCAAAAATACTTAGGTAAATTGTTTCACAAAACATGGTTCTAGCCATTTCTTCTAAAGTACGGTTTTTCCTCTCAACTACCCCATTTTGTTGAGGAGTACGAGGTGCAAAAAAATTGTGTCTAATACCATTAGTGTTAAAAAAATCCTCAAAACCTAGATTTTGAAATTCCGTTCTATGGTCACTTCTAATATGTTTAATGTTTTGACCAAGGTCATTTTAAGTAATTTTTGAAAATGTGATGAATTTTTATAAAGCCCCATCTTTTGTACTTAAAAAGAGAACTCAAGTGCATCTAGAAAAATCATCAACTAAAACATAGGCATATGATTTTCCACACAAGCTAGTTGTCCTAATAGTGTGAAACAAATATTTTAATTTTGATATAACTAAAAACCTAAGGACTAAATTGAAAAAGTCAAAATGAATTTTAAGTCCTCAAAATATCCCCATATAAATTTAAGATTATGCCCAAGTTAAAAATAAAGTTTTTCAAATATTTTTCTAAGTGTTTCAAGTCAAAACAGTGATTTTCAAAGTCCTGTTTCGAAACGGCCCTAAGGCATTTCGAAACGTTTTCATCACTGTCAACCCCTGTTCCGAAACGTGTATCGAAACACTTGACCCTGTTTCGAAACGGTCTCTCACATTTCGAAACTGTTCTTCATATTTGTTTTAAAAAGGCACAACGGTTGAAAAATTTGCTGAATATTTAAAGATAAAAAGGGTGTTTCGAAACGGGCTAAGGCCGTTCCGAAACAACCCTTGACAGTAACAAAACCGTTTCGAAACGAAGCCAAAGCGTTTCGAAACAGGTCTTAAGTTTGAATATATAATATGACCGTTGAAGTTGTTTTCAACTGACTTTCTGAAAACCGTTAAGGTGTTTCGAAACGGGATAAGACCGTTTCGAAACGACCCTTGACAGTGGCAAAAGTGTTTCGAAACGGCCCTAAGGCGTTTCGAAACGGGCTTCTTAAATGCACCCCAACGGCTCTTTCTATTTTAGTCCGTTCCGAAACAGGTACCCCGCGTTTCAAAACGGGTTGTTGCAGACTTAGGTAGTATGCTCATATCTTGGTTCTCTAAGAAACAAAATAGTGTAGCCTTATCTACCACCGAAGCCGAGTACATATCCTTAGGGAGTTGTTGTGCTCAAGTCCTTTGGATGAAGCAACAACTCTTAGATTATGGAATTAAAGTTGAAACCATACCCCTAAAATGTGACAACACTAGTGCAATATGTTTAACAAAAAATCCCATCCAACACTCTAGAAAAAAACACATTGAAATTAGGCATCATTTCATTAGAGATCATGTCCTTAAGGAAGATGTTGTTATAGAGTACGTAGACACCTTGAATCAATTAGCGGACATATTTACAAAACCCTTAGAGAAAGAGCATTTTTGGTCCCGTAGGAGAGAGTTAGGTCTAGATAGCCTATCTTGACCTTTTAGGACCTCTTTTGTGCTTAAATATGCTTGATTTTGTGAAATGCCATGTTTATGTGTTTAATCTCCTAATTTCATCCATGCCTATAGTTAGGGGGAGTATGTTTATGCTTGAATATGTTTTGCCTGCTCACTCATAACATTTATGCATGTTAGGCCTCTTATAACTTCATTTTTCTGCACTTTTAGAGCCTCACCTGCACTTCCAGGCCCAGGTGTATCGAAACGGGTGAACCTGTTTCGATACGGATACCTTAAATCCAGTTCTGAGAGAAGGGCGTTTCGAAACGCCTCCAATGCGTTCCGAAACGTTTTTGCTACTGCCAAGGGGTGTATCGAAACGTGTTTCAATACGGGTCAACAGGGCTTCGATACGGTCAACATCGTATCGAAACGGTCAGCCCATGGTCTACAAACGGTCAAACCCTAGTCTCCTCGTTTCGAAACGGTCTCGACCGTTCCGAAACGGCATCGCGGAAGGGCTTTTAATGATAAAGTTCACTTTTTATCAAACCCTTAAAACCCTAAACCGCCTCCCTCTCTATAAATACCCTCTCAAACTCATTGATTTTCACAAAATTGTGAGGGGTTTTACTCTAAAACTCAAGTCTAAGCAAGTTTCATCAAAATTGTGCAAGGATTTTCATCAAATCATCCAAAATCCCAAACTAAGGTAATTTTTCTTCTTTTCTTTTTCTTTCAATTTATGTTCGAATCTTAGGTTAGAAAATTTTATTTTTGTATACATTATAGTTTTTCCTTTGTGGGTTTTCCATATCTTGTAAAAAAATTTCAAAATCCCAAATTTTTTTATTCCAATATAAAATTTTTCAGTTGTCTCTTTCTTACTGTTTTTTTTTTAATTTTTTTTATTTTAATTTTGGTTTCAAAAACCTAAGTGGGATTTATTATTGGATTGATTTCAACTATCCATGCATACACTTAATTTAAATATACTTGCTTAATGTTTTTAGATGGCGGATCAAGCTAACAAAAAACGCAAGGCCGT
The DNA here is from genome assembly GCA_030270665.1 of Hibiscus trionum. Taxonomy (NCBI): domain Eukaryota; kingdom Viridiplantae; phylum Streptophyta; class Magnoliopsida; order Malvales; family Malvaceae; genus Hibiscus; species Hibiscus trionum. The sequence continues at coordinate 10,512,385 of BSYR01000027.1, read as the reverse complement.
TCAATCCGGTGATTCGAGCATTCGTCCAAATCTTACTATGCTTTTTCAGAAATCCCTTAAAACTCCGGAGGCCCGTGCTCGCTTCTCTTTTGTCAAGGATTTCGCAGTTCGTAAAGAACGTGTCATTGATCTTGACTTCCTCAATTCCGAGCGATTCCTATTTCGTTATCTCGACCGTTTGAGTGAGTGGAATCTTATCTTGTTCTTGAGCATTCCGGATATTCGCTACAAACACATGGTACTCCTTTTTTACTCTAATGCTCGTTTTCTTTATGATGAGACCAAAACCGAGATTATAGGAATTGAATCTTCCTTATTGGGCAAAAAGTTTGTTGTTAATGTTGCTCTTTTGGAGTCTATTTTTAAACTTAAGGATGAGGGTCTTGAGGATGAACGTCACTTTGGCAATTTCACCGGTAAAGCACTTAATTTGGATGTGCATGATCGCGTTCTTCACTTGATGGTTTCTTGGTTCATTCGACCCTCTGGAGGTAAATACTCTCATATCCGTCAAACTGATCATTTTTAGCTTGAGTGTTTCCGTAGAGGTGAGCGCCCTAATGTGCCTAAAATAATTTTTGCCGAGATAGTCAATAATATTAGCTTATTGACACAAAGGAGTTGAAGTCGTTTACCTATGGTACTCTCTTGAGCTACATCTTTCATGATCTTGGTATTGATTGTACCTACGACTCTCCGGAACCTCGCAAGACCAAGATTGGTGAGTCATCCCTTCGCAAGTCCGGGTTCACATATGTGAATGATGTTTGGGAAAGAGTTGATAGAGAAGCGGTTCCTCCTCCCGTTGCTCCTCTACCGCAAGTTCCGGTTGCAAACAATGAAGCCCTCACGGCTCTCATTACCGAGCGGTTCAATGCTTTGGATACTAGCATTGCTTCGGGTTTTACTTCTATGGACAATCGCTTGAAGAATGTCGAGGATCGTCTTCATACTCTTGAGACTTCTCATGCAAACTTGGACCTATCCTTCTCTACGCTCTATGGGCAATGGACGAAGTTTCACCGTTCTCAAGTCAAGAGCGATGATGATACTTCGGATGATGATGACGAGGCCTAGGATCTTCATATCATATCATATAATATTATCTATGCACTTTAGGATTAAGATTGCATCTTTATGTTTTATTATGTTTTAGGAACCTATGCTTTTGGCTTTTTATTTGGGATTTTATTATGAACTTAATGTTGGTTTATGTTTTGGATATTTTGATGTTATGAATTAATATTATGGTTGCTTATTAATGCTTATTGGTACTAATCCTTTGTCTTCTCTATGAGCTTTCATTATTCTTTTTGATCTAACAAAAAGGGGGAGAAGAAATTTATGAGCCACAAATTAAAATTCGTTTTAAATTTTAAAAGGTTTTTTAAAGCTTTACAACTTGGATTTCAAGTCAAACATTTTTTTAACTTTAAAAACCTATCTTAAATTAAGGGGGAGTTAGAATATTTTCAAAACCTTTAAAATTCTTAAAAACTCTAACTTTGGTTTTCTTATATCAAAAAGGGGGAGATTGTGAAACAAATATTTTAATTTTGATATAACTAAAAACCTAAGGACTAAATTGAAAAAGTCAAAACGAATTTTAAGTCCTCAAAATATCCCCATATAAATTTAAGATTATGCCCAAGTTAAAAATAAAGTTTTTCAAATATTTTTCTAAGTGTTTCAAGTCAAAACAGTGATTTTCAAAGTCCTGTTTCGAAACGGCCCTAAGGCGTTTCGAAACGTTTTCATCACTGTCAACCCCTGTTCCGAAACGTGTATCGAAACACTTGACCCTGTTTCGAAACGGTCTCTCACGTTTCGAAACTGTTCTTCATATTTGTTTTAAAAAGGCACAACGGTTGAAAAATTTGCTGAATATTTAAAGATAAAAAGGGTGTTTCGAAACGGGCTAAGGCCGTTCCGAAACAACCCTTGACAGTAACAAAACCGTTTCGAAACGAAGCCAAAGCGTTTCGAAACATGTCTTAAGTTTGAATATATAATATGACCGTTGAAGTTGTTTTTAACTGACTTTCTGAAAACCGTTAAGGTGTTTCGAAACGGGATAAGACCGTTTCGAAACGACCCTTGACAGTGGCAAAAGTGTTTCGAAACGGCCCTAAGGCGTTTCGAAACGGGCTTCTTAAATGCACCCCAACGACTCTTTCTATTTTAGTCCGTTCTGAAACAGGTACCCCGCGTTTCGAAACGGGTTGTTGCAGACTGTATTTATGGTGGTGAGATAACATCCCAACGGCTCTATTGATGAGTGCAACAACCACAACGGCTAGAAATCAATGAGAAGGTATAAAAGAGACCTCTAAAAGCACCAACAACAACTATTGATCCAAAAGCAAACATCCAAACATCAAATCCAAGCAATTGTGCACAAATCCCATTTTGTCTAAAACCCCAATTGTAATTTTCATTCATATCTTGTTCAATTGGGTTGAGTGCTTGTAATTGGGCTATTATTTGTATTGAGAGATATCCAATTAGCCATTAAATTTCTTTGTTCACTTGTGTGAGGATTGGGTTGATTTTTGGGTAGAAAAATCAACCGAAATTGTAAAGGGTTGCCTCCTTGTCCTAGAAAAGGGGAAGAGCAATTTAGTGGAATTGTTGCAAATCCTTAGTGAAGCTAAGGTAGTGGATGTAGAGTTCATTTGGAACTTGAACCACTCTAAATCCCTTGTCCATCATTTTTAATTTGCCAATTTCCACCACAAAACTTTAAATTTCCAATTCACCCCCCTCTTGGTCAATATCGATCTTGCGATCCACTCAACAAATAGGCTCAAAGAGATCCGTATGGATCAATTGTAAAACCCTACTAGTTGAAACATCATTAATGGATTTAAATGAAGTTCGTTTTTGTTTACCCTTACCACAAGCATAACAAATTTTATCTAAGGAAAATTTTAGCTTAGGTAAACCTCTAACTAGATTTTGGGAAACCAATTTCTCTAAAACACTTATGCTAGCATGTCCTAGTTTCCTATTCCATAACCATGCATCATTTTCATTTTGAGCAACCAAACATGCATGAGATGTATGAATGTCATCTAAATGCACCATGTATATGTTACCCATGCGATGACCAATGAAAATTATCTTATTTGTTTTAATGTCCACAATTTTGCAACCATTAACATCAAAAAGAACATTAAAAATCTTATCACATAATTGATTAATGCTCAAAAAGTTATGATTAAGACCATTGACATTTAATACCCGTATTTTGTCCATGTGTGCATATATTTAATATTCGAATACCAAATAAATAAATAAATAATCCAAAATATACAATATATAGTCCATTTTACATATCCAATACCCATTTTCATTATACAAAGCTTAAATATAAGTATCAGCCCATCTGTGCTTTTATTTCCCGCCCAAAACCGAGACCTAAGGGACACATGTTGCGCTTTCATTCGCTCGTCCCGTGTTCACGCGGATTGAGCCCCAGCTGGAGCCAGCTGGCTTCTCCAGCGTCACTGTGACGTCATTTCCCACTACCTGGTATAGATAGAGAGAGAGAGTAAGGAAATAGGTTTGGCCGGAATTGCTCACCGTGAAGGTCGCCAGAGTACGTTGAACATACTAGAAGGTATATTTCGCTCTCCTTTTTCATATTCCTACACTTAAAACACAAAAACAAGTCAAGCCTAAGCTAAAACTAGAAAAACCTAAACCTAAACCCTAGATCTAAGTTTCCAAATACCTAAAAATAGTGTCTAACACCTAAGTAAATCATAAATCCGAAATCAAAATTGAATCTGAAAACAAGAAGAGGCACTTATTAAGTTCTGGACACTGTCCACATTGCCAGAATGAGAGAGTGAGAAAATAGGTCTGGCCGGAGTCGAAAATGATAAAGAGATGAGGGTTTTTGGTTTAGGTAGTTAGTTTAAGAGAGAAAGTTGGGTGTTTCTGTTGAAATGAGTTTTAGATTAGGGTTTAGGATGGAAAATGGAGTGTTTTAGGAGTTTTTAGGATTTTGGTGCGATGGAAGACGGTGGCCAGAAATCGGTTCGACAGAGGAGCAAGGCAGTCGGAGTTGCAGACTCGGTCAGAGAAGACGACCGAAAAAACCAGACGACGGTCGAAAAAGTTTGGTTGGTCAAAGAAGATGATCGGAGAAGTTCCGATCATTGGAGAGAGGTTAGGGATGACCGGCGTCACCTTCGGTGATCGAAAAATAGATTGGGTTAGGGTTTCGTGATGGCTGAAGATCAAAGTGGAAATTTGGGAAAGTTTATGCCATGTTCTTAAGTTTTTCAGGGTTTTGATCTTCAAGAACAAGAGAGAAGGGGGAATTAAGTGTTTGTGAGGATTGAACGTGGAAAAAAGATGAACTGAAGATGATATTATGAAGAAATGGTGGTTTTGATCTGATAGAAACATGAAGGGGAAGTCATTTGGTGTTTAAAATGGATTGAAATGAGGAAATGAGAAGAACAAGTGATGAATTTGAAGTTTTGATCGAAGTAAGGTGAGGTTTTCTGGGTTCGGTGTGTTTGAGTCGAGAGAGTTTAGAGAGATAGGCAGTGAGGAGAGAGAGAGAGTGATTCAGAAGAAATGGTCGAGTAAGCTCGGTTGTTCCCCTCTTATATGCGAGTCAACAAGACACCGTTTTGGTGTCGGGTCGTGTGAGGATCCACGCGTTTCTAAGCGGGTTCGGATACGGGTCTGTGATCTGACTCGTGTTTTATGGATATTGGGCTGGTTACTTTGGGCTTGGGCTTAGTTTATATGGGCTTGGGTCAGACTTATAAAAGAATTTGCTTTGGGCTCTTTAAATTTTCCTTCCTCACAATTTAGTCACCGATCCTTTGTAATTTGACCCTTAAGTCTGCAATTTAACTCATTTGAGTAACTTTTCTTAAATTGTTTAGTTCAATTTAATTATTGTGTGCTTGGATGTTTTTTTCTTCAAAAAATGCATGTAGAATGCTTGTTTAGGAGAACTTAATACATTTAGCAAAAATAGGACTAGAGCCTTTTAAGACTAGATTCTCTAATTAAATGCAATTAATTCAATAGGAGAGAAAATTGTAGACAAGTAAATGGATGTTGAATAAGGCTCAAATATTCTAAGTTAATTAGTATCACATTTTAATGTGGTTTTAATTAAGAGAATACTTGAGTAATAAATTCAATGTTTCATTTAAACATGGAAAATAAAAATCACATGTAATTAAATAAAATTAAAAATAGGATTAAACAATTTGTATCACTAAAGTTAAGAATATTTTTACTTTTGAGCCTAATATGAGTAGTGTCCAATTATTTTGGTGTTACCAAAAAATCCCAAAAATTAATAATTTTTATAGAATCTTAATTAATTAAATTAATGGAGCCTTAATTAGGGTTTATTTAAAAATGACAAGACAATAATTGGACATGCATTAAACCTTTTGTGTTGAGGTACATTTTGAATATAAATTGGAGTGTCCTAATGTATTTGGACGTTTCAAAACTTATATTCGTCCAAAGTTTATTTTCTTGCAAAAGGATATTCTCATTCGAAATGGAATCCATTTAAGGTTTAAAAGATTTAATTAAATTCCGATTAATGATCGAAATGCCAAAATACCACGTGGAATTAATAACGTACTGATAATGGGCGTTTAGGTGTTGCGTGTAAATAAGACTATCGCAAATAGTGCAAGTGTACACGACGCAAGTAGTAAAGTGATACTAGAGTATCTGATATCGTCTCCACATGGACTGGAAATAACTCTATCCTTAAATTGCAGCACAAGAAAAAGAAATAGTTTAAATGATTGTTTGGAGAAATCTTGAGTAATAACTAAAGTAAAAGATAAGGTAACCAGATTGAGAGAATAGGCCGGTATTGATTTGCTCAGTAGTGCATGGGTTGCACTGTTCAGAGGAACTTCTGTTGTTATGTCGTCGTGCCTGCCGCGACAGCACCTGTCGCGGCAAAGGTCCGTTGATGTCGCGGCATCGATCAACAACTCCGTACTCCAAGTTTTGCAAGAATCCCTGTTATGACTTGCCCTATCCCTAGGCCCAAGTTCTGTTGATGAACACGTCTTGGATGATACCTCCCGGCGTGAATCAAAGGGTGAACACCAATGTTTGTGAATTCTTCTTTAGCCACTTAACCTTGTACTTATCCCTAAGCCAAGATGGTTTAACCATAAACTGGAAAACACGTATTTACTCCTTTCAAATGCTTAACTCTCCCAATATCAAGCAAATGGATAACCTCACAATGCTCTCCTGATGCTCTTATGAGAAGTTGAAAACCAAAGTAAATAAACTTGAAGTTTTATTACTTGAACAGAAAAATCCTAAGAACAATACAATCCTTACAACTACTTTACAAGATCAACCCTTAGCCCTTGGGGAAGTTTAGAACATGATGGAGAGAGAGAAACGACTAGGGTTTTGGGGGAAGACGGCTAGGAGCTAGATATCCTTCCCTAGGTCGAATTACATGCCTTTATATAGGTTTTGGGTCCAAGTTTTCTAATATGGCAAGAGTACAAGTTTAAATTAAAGTACAACTCTATTAAAGACTAAATCTTCTGAGTATATGTCTTTAATTCGTCCTCTTTTCTTGCTTTGACTTTTTTCCTTGAACTTTGGGCCTGGCCTTTCTTCTGCTTCAGGGCTAAGAAAAATATGGGAGTGATCCACGACAGACCGACTCGAAATCCTCCATCTGTCGAGCTCCACTTTACTTTTCCACCTCAGTGTCCTACTGTCATTATTGCTGCCACGGTAGATTTCACGACAGACGGTGCTCTCTGTCCTTTAACTCCAACTCCGCAACTCGCCTCTGTTCCTTTGCTGCCCTGGATGATGCCGCAGCAGATACCTGCAAAAGTGACCAAATTTAGCAGCATCTGTGCAATTTTTATCTAATTGTGATGTGTATGAAAAAATCTATCCTAAATACTAATCATGCTTGAGTGCAGCAAAATATGGGTAAATGAGGGGTAAAATATAGAACTTTTATGCACTCAACACACCCCTAAACTCAAGTTGATGCTTGTCCTCAAGCAGATGCAACCTAACTAAGAATGAAAAACTTTTTGGCTTGGCTTAATTCAGTGAACTATCATTACCTACAGCCCTTCACTATCAAGAGCAGTACCTTTTTGGTTGTTTATGGGTTTATCCAGAACCATGCTATAATTCTTGTGTAAGTGTGTGAAGGTTTTGTGAACAAATATGTGCCTAGACTCTTTTAGCAACTAGAATAGTTATGCTACTCACTTGATTTTTATGCCAAATTAATTATTTTCTTGGAGGCAATTCTTAGGCTCCTTTAGTTTTTTCGAATTTAGACTCAAGTTTTTCTTATTTTGTTTTTACTAGAGCATGTTTTGGGCACCTCTAGCTATCTTCCTAGAGCCGGTGTTAGGCACCTCTAGGGGTACTGAGTCTAAGTTTTTCTTTTCTTTTATTCTTTTTCCGAGAGCCAGTGTTAGGCACCTCTAGGGGCAACTCAAGTGGTTAAGCTTTTCTACTCTAGTTCACTAACAGTAGTCTAGACAACATATAAGTCACAAAAGTTTTTTTGAAGGTTAGAACTATAGCAAGGCTCTAAATAATTCCTAAAACATCCTAAAGGCACTGTCACGACAGGTAAGTGCAGTTCAGAGACTTAAGCCAAAAAAAATTATTTTTGTTTTTTATATTTTTTTTATTTTTTTATTTATTTTTTTGACACAAAAAATAACTAAGATAAGACACGAATTAAAAAGTTCATTTAAATAGCAGAGGGCTACCTACCCCCAACCTCAAAAGTTGCATTGCCCTCAATGCATGACAACAAAATAAAATGAAAAACAAGAAAAAGAAAACATCACAAATAGGTAAAATAAACAACAAAAACAGTAAGCATAAAAGAAAAACACTTAAGTTGATGAGCTGTCGTCGCTGCTACTGCTGATGTGGAGCTGTCGGCGGGCGGTTACCTTGATGGTAGAGGTTGGCTTGGGGCTGGGAGATGGTGAGGCTACCTTCTTTTTGGCCTCTCGAGGTGGCTGGACTCGGGTAGGTGAGATCTTTGGGGCCTTGTCCAGGACCTTGAGTTCGTCATCACTGCTACTGCCGTCCGATCTGTCGTGGCAGGGTCCCTCAACAGTTTCATTCAGCCTCTTCTTCTTCATTGGAGGGAAGTCTTTGGCTAGTTCCCGGACGACAGATGGCTCCATGTCAGAGTCATCCTGCCAGACTGAGGATAAGGAGAAACCTTCAAAGTACTTTGGGTCGATCTCCGATAGTGGTTCATTTCGTTTTTCTCCTCGGGGAGTGGCAGATCGCCTGTCGCCATCTCCGGTCGTGGCAGGTGGTGTGGTGGAGGCAGCAGTGGGCGTTCTGGGGCTGGCAGTAGGTGTAAGGGTGGCAAGAAGATCTTTTGGGAAAGAGGGAAACTGCACGTTGGGATGATTTAAATCAATTTTAATGAAATTTGTCGTGGCAGTAGTGAAATCCCTCATAAACCCCATGAAGCCCAGTTGTCGTTCCTCCATCTTCTTCAGCATGTGCAGGATTTGGTTGGAGGTGTCTGTCGGATGTGCGGCCTCGGTCTGCTCCGGCTATGCCGTGACAGGCTCTGTGGAGTCAGGCTCTACTGTTGGTTCTGTCGTGGCAGATGGATCCACATAGGCCAAGGGGGTTGCTGGCTTCAGCTCTATAAGGTTGTATATGTTCTGTTGCGTTCATCCCTTGCCTTGGACTTTGACATCTTCATCGATTTCTAGCACTATATTGGCCCGACAGAGAGAGGTGATGAGGTAGGGGGAGAAAAGGGGGCCCATTGGTCTGAGTGCGCACTCAAAAATGCCTTCAAGGATATATCTGCCAACGTTGATCTGCCTCTCGTTGATGATTGAGTGCACGAGGGCGAGTCTCTACTGGTCCACTGTGGTGTTGTGCGATATTGGCATAAGGCGTTTCTTCACAAAATGGTTCCAAAGTTTTGTTGTCGGTGTGAGCTGGGTCCTTCGCACAGTCTATCTATGCTTGGGATCATCGTTCCATTGGGTGCCTACTTCCGTCAAGTCTGCCATGATAGCATCGTAGTCTGCTAGCGACAGACTGTTGACAAACCTCATATGTGCATCTTCCTTTCTGCCCACATAAATACCATACAATGTGTTGATGTAGGCTAGTTCAAGGGAGATTTCCTCACCCCTGACAGTCACTGTCGTGGCATCTTTGGAGGGGATGGCAGCATAGAATTCTCGGACCATAGTGACGTTCATCTCCTCTAGTTGGACGACGAACATATGCCATTTGAGGGCAATAATTTTCTTGGAGATGAAACATTCGAACCCTAGGTCTCCCGTCTCTGTGATGTATGTGAAACCTCTCTCTTCCCACATCTCTCGTTTCTGGAACGAGCCATAATATCTCTTCTTTGAGTCTGCCAATGCGAACCGTCTGGGGATTCTGCTGTGGCTGGGTGTAGATACTGCCATGGTAGAAGTGGAGGCAGCACTCCTTCGGGTTGATCGAGTAGTCATTATAAGGAAACTGTGAAAGATGAAAGAAAATTTTTGAGAGCTAATATTCTTGAGAGCAAAGTAAGAAAATGAGAATAAGGTGAAAATGAAATGGAAGTAGAGGTTTATATATAACGGGATTTTCTACCCGTTGGAACTGTAACGAGTGTCGCGAATAACAGAGCCAGCTGTCACGCGGTTTCCTGACGCGTCTGTCACGTGTTTTCGTGTCTGCTGCGCGTATGTTACGTGTTTCCGTGTCTGTCGCGACAGCTCCATGACAGGTTGTATTTTCCGCGTCTGCTGCGACAGTTGGTAACAGGCTGTCACGACAGGTTTGTTCCATTGGGCTTTATGGGCTGTTATGAATGTGGTGGGTTGGTTCATTCCTCCTCTTTACTTTGCTTTCTTTATTTACCTGAAAACTAAAATAAACAATAAATTAAAATCTTATTTCCTAAAAATAAATAAACTAAATAAAATAAATAAAATAAAATAAAACTAAGTTAAATTAGGGGTGCCTTTAGGGGCATCTCCTAAAGTAACTACTTCCTGCATCCTTGGGGTTTCAGTCCCCTGATAGTACTTTAGCCTTTGTCCATTAACTTTGAATTGGTGCCCATCCTTGATTGATCTGATTGTAATAGCACCATGAGGAAAAACTTGGACTACTTGGAAAGGGCCAGACCACCTAGATTTAAGCTTCCCTGGAAAGAGCTTCAACCTAGAGTTGAACAACAACACCTTCTGCCCTGGGCAGAATTGTCGTGGCAGCAGTTTTCTGTCGTGCCACTTCTTTGTTTTGTCCTTGTAGATCTTGGCGTTGTCGTAGGCCATGGCTCGAATTTCTTCAATTTCATTCAAGTCCAATAGCCTTTTCTGCCCTGCCTTTTCCCAGTCCATGTTAACTCTCTTGATAGCCCAATATGCTTTGTGTTCTATCTCGACAGGTAAATGGCAAGTTTTCCCGTAGATGAGGCGGTAGGGTGACATTCCCAATGCCGTTTTGAATGCAGTCTTATAGGCCCAGAGTGCATCATTTAGGTGAAGAGACCAGTCCTTTCGAGTTGGTTTTACCATCTTCTCTAGGATGTTCTTCACTTTTCTATTTGAGATTTCGGCTTGCCTATTGGTTTGAGGGTGATATGTTGTTGCAATTCGATGCTTTACTCCGTATTTCTTTAGTGCACTAGCAATTACCCTGTTGTCAAAGTGCCTACCCTTATCACTAATGATCGCTTTTGGGATGCCAAACCTTGAGAAGATATGCTTGTGAAGAAATCTTGGCATCGTTCTTTTGAGTGGCGATAGCTTCTACCCACTTAGACACATAGTCTACTGCCAGCAGGATGTATAGATTCCCACGGGAGGTTGGGAAAGGCCCCATGAAGTCAATTCCCCAGACATCAAAGATTTCGACCTCAAGAATGTTCTGCAGTGGCATTTCATGCCTTCTAGATATGTTTCCAGTCCTTTGGCATTTATCACAGCTCTTGTAAAAATATTGTGCATCCTTGAACAGTGTAGGCCAATAGAAACCATATTGCAGAACCTTGGCAGCAATTTTATTTCCTCCCAAGTGTCCTCCATAAAGGGCAGCATGTCAGTGGTGAAGCACTTCTTTCTGTTCCTCTTGTGGTATGCATCTCATGATGATCTGATCTGCATAATGCTTAAAGAGAAGAGGTTCGTCCCAATAATAATGTTTTGCATAATTTTGGAACCTCTTCCTAGCTTGATAATTAAGCTCAGGAGGTAATAACCCACTTACAATATAATTGACAGTGTGAGCATACCAAGGAGTTTCAGGAAGCTTACCTGCCACCATGGTTGTCGCGGCAGTGCTGGTGGCAGTAAATAACTACTCGTCTGGGAAAGTTTCCAGTATGTTGGTCTTGTCTTTCTCTTGATTCTTTCCCATCTCCAGTCTTGACAAGTGATCTGCTACTTGGTTTTCTGTCCCCTTTTTTTCCTTGATGTCAATGTCAAATTCTTGCAGCAGCAGAATCCAACGTATCAATCTTGGCTTGGCATCCTTCTTGGTGAACAGATATTTGAGTACTGAGTGATATGTATTAACCACCACTTTTGTTCCAAGTATATATGGTCGGAACTTGTCAATTGCAAACACCACTGTGAGTAACTCCTTTTCTATTGTGGTGTAGTTTACCTGGGCATCATTTAGAGTTTTGCTAGCATAGTAGATCACATGGAAGAGTTTCTCCTTCCTCTGCCCTAGTGCTGCCCCGACAGCATAATTACTGGCGTCACACATTATCTCGAATGGTAGGCTCCAGTCTGGTGGCTACACTATTGAGGATGTTACCAGCTTTTCCTTCAGTATCCTGAATGCTTCAGTACATTCACTATTAAAGTCAAAAGTATGATTCTGTTCCAACAAGAGACACAGGGGTTTAGTAATTTTCGAGAAATTGGCAATGAATCTTCGATAAAACTCTGCATGCCCTAAAAAACTTCGTATTCCCTTGACTGTGGTGGGTGGCGGCAGTTTTTCAATAACTTCGATTTTAGCTTTGTCTACCTCTATGCCACGGCAGCTAACCTTGTGTCCTAACACTATGCCCTCGTCCACCATAAAGTGGCATTTTCCCAGTTTAAAACAAGGTTTTCCTATTTACATCTTTCAAGAACCTTCTGTAAATTGCCTAGGCAACCGTTGAATCTGTCTCCAAAGACGGAAAAGTCATCCATGAAGATCTCTAGGAAATACTCCACCATGTCAGAGAATATTGCCATCATGCACCGTTGAAAGGTTGTTGGTGCATTGCAAAGTCCAAATGGCATTCTTCGAAAGGCGTATGTTCCGTATGGGTATGTGAAGGTTGTTTTCTCTTGGTCCTCTGGTGCTATTGCGATTTGGTTATAACCTGGGTAACCATTAAGAAAACAATAGTAAGGCTTCCCCGTTAATCTATCTAACATTTGATCGATAAAGAGTAAGGGGAAGTGGTCCTTCAGGGTAGCTTTATTAAGCTTTCGGTAGTCCATACAAACCCTCTAACCGGTCACAGTCCAGGTTGGGATTAGTTCATTGTCCTTGCTTGTTACCACGGTTATGCCTCCCTTTTTGGGTACACATTGCACCGGGCTCACCCACTTGCTATTCGAGATGGCGTATATTATTCCAGCATCAAGCCACTTGATGATTTCTTTTCGTACCACCTCTCGCATAGATTCATTCAGTCGTCTTTGAGCATCAATTGTCAGCTTATGGTCATCCTTCAAGAGGATCTTATGCATGCACAATGCCGGACTGATGCCTTGGATATCAGCAATGGTCCATCCAATCGCCTTCTTATGCTGCTGTAGCATTTTGATCAGTTGCTGCTCTTGTTCTTGTATCAACTTAGAAGAGATGATTATGGGCAACGTATCATTTAAACCAAGAAAAACATATTTAAGTTGCCCTGGCATGGGTTTAAGGTCTAAAACATGTGGCTGTTCAATGGAGGGCTTTTGGATTACATGTTCATTCGAGGTATAATTCAAAGGCTCGAAGAACTTACCTGGACGTGTGCCTATCCAATTTACCTCATCAGGACCTTCAATATCGTCGATTCATTGCTTGGAGTCACTGTCGTCGATGCTGTCGTGACAGTCTTCAAAGTGACTGCGGTGGCAGTAACCAAATTTCTTGTCGTGACAGTTCGATCTGATGCAGGGTTGGTCTAGGACTACTTCTGAAATTGCTTTGCATTCTTCCTCTACATTAGCTTGTTTCATTGCTTGGAGAACATTGAGCTTTATTTGTTGGTCATTGACTCTCATAGTCAGTTCTCCTTTTTCTACGTCGATCATTGTTCTGCCTGTGGCTAGGAAAGGTCGCCCCAGGATGATCGGTGCATTTTCATCTGCTTCACAATTTAAAACAAGAAAGTCAGCAGGAAAAATAAATTTTTCCACTCTTACCAAGATATCTTCAATATTTCCTTCCGGTTGTACGTAAGAGCGGTCTTCCAATTGCAGCATGACTGTCGTGGGTCTTGCTTGTCCAATACCTAGTTTCTAAAATACAGATTTGGGCATTAGATTAATGCTAGCACCAAGATCACAAAGTGCCTTACCCACAAACTTGTCACCAATTATGCAAGGTATGATGAAGCTTCCAGGATCCTTCTTCATTGGGGGTGGACGCTTATGCAGGATTGCCATGCATCCTTCTTTCATCATCACTATTTCAAATTCCCCAAGTCTGGACCTCCTGGACATTGCATCCTTAAGAAACTTTGCATAACCAAGCATCTGCTTAATGGCTTCCAATAGCGGAATGTTGATGTGTACTTGCTTAAAAACATCATAGATTTTCTTAAGCTGGTACTCTTGTTTCTGTTTCTTTAACCATTGCGGAAAAGAGGTGGAGGATGATAATCTTCAAGGCGTCCTTCACATGGAATTTGGATCTGAGAAGGCTCAAGATCTTCAGTTTCTTCTTTCTGCTCCTCTGTTTCTTCTACTATAGTGGCAGGTGTGACGACAGCAGACTGTTTCTCTTCTGTCAGGGCAGTGTTCACGGCAGGTGTCTGTAGGGTCGGTTCCTTACTTGGTGTTTCTTTTATTACTGGCCCTTGTAGTTGTTTCCCACTCCTCGTTGTAATAGCCTTGCACTGCTCATGTGTGGGTTTTCTAGTGACCTCAGTATCACTAGGGAATCCTCCATTTTGCCTTGGGTTTATGAACTGTGAAACCTGGCCCATCTGTGTCTCTAAGGATTTTAGGGTAGCCTCATGGTTTGTCATTCTCATCTCTATCTTGTCCATGAAGGATTCAGTTTTCTTGACAAAGTGATCCGTGTTTGCCATATATGCTCCTGTTTGAAACATGAACGTGGCCAGGGTCTGTTCCAGTATGCTCGTTGTGGCTGCTGTCATGACAGAATCCTAGGACCTCATTGGTTCTGGTTGTTCTGGACTGGAGGGTTCAGTGCATTGTTGGGGTTACTCCAAAAAAATTTGGGGTCCTTCCTCCAGTTTGGATTGTAGTTGTTGGAGTCATAGGTTTTATTCATGTTAGAGTTTCCAACATACATCCCTTCTTCCAGCTGTAAAGGACACTCCTCTGTACTGTGGTTTCCGCTACAGGTTTCACATACCTCTTCGGCGGAAAATACAGCTTTAGAATCCTTCCACTGCAGATTTTCAACTATCTTAGTGAGGTATGCAATCTGAGTTTTGACCGAGTTGTTAGCTTCGTATTCCTTTACAGATATTCCTCGTTTACCTCCTCTTCGAGCTGTAGGAAACTGCTCATCGTTCTTTGCTAACTTTTTCAACACCAACATTGCATTGTCTGGTTCTTTATCCAGTAATAACCCATTTGCTGCTGAATCAATCCTCATTCGAGTGTGTGCATTGGCAGCATTGTAGAATTTGACAACCTGATTCCATACAGGGAATCCTTGCATTGGGCAGTTTCGTAAGAGAGTTGTAAATCTATCCCACGCCTCATACATTAGTTTGTCATCTTCATGTTTAAAAGTAGCAATCTCGTTACGCAATCTTTCAGATAATTGAGAAGGGTTAAAACGAGAAAGAAATTTACAACAAAGATCCGCCCAAGTTCTTATTGAACCCGGCGTTAACTTATTCCACCAGGTTTTTGCTCTATCCCTCAATGAATGAGGAAATAGCCGGAGCCTCAGTACTTCCAAGCTTATTCTTGGCTGTCTGAACGATCCACAAATCTCCTGGAAAGTTTTCAGATGTTCACGTGCGTCCTCTGTAGCAGAACCACCAAATTGGTCAGCGGAATTTATCATGCTGAACATTACTGGTTTCAGTTCGAAGTGTTCAGCTTCCACATCTGGTAGCGTAGTTTCCAGTTCAACATGGTCGTTATCCATGTACTCTCGACAAGTTTGTCGTGTTGTTGGGGCAGCAGGCAGCGACAGATCATCTCGGGCATCATTAGGAGGATCTACATTACCCCTGGGGTTGTTGTTGTTGTTTTCATCTTCCGTATTGCCTTGTCTTCCATTCACCATTGCTTCCAGTCTCTCCTCAAGATAGTTGTATCTTTCTATCAAGAGTCGGGCTTGGTTCTTGAGTTGATATGTGCGTTCGATTTCTTGGTCTAATTCGTACTCAGGTTCCTTACCACGTCTCAATATGCACATAAGCAATAAGAGAACCTTGTGAAAGGCACGAAGAAAATAAAACAACGGAAAAAAACAGAAAATAAAATCAACAACTACGTACTTTAAGTTTGGCAAGAATCCCTGTTATGACTTGCCCTATCCCTAGGCCCAAGTTTTGTTGATGAACACATCTTGGATGATACCTCCCGGCGTGAATCAAATGGTGAACACCAATGTTTGTGAATTCTTCTTTAGCCACTTAACCTTGTACTTATCCCTAAGCCAAGATGGTTTAACCACAAACTAAAAACACGTATTTACTCCTTTCGAATGCTTAACTCTCCCGATATCAAGCAAATGGATAACCTCACAATGCTCTCCCGGTGCTCTTAAGAGATATTGAAAACCAGAGTAAATAAACTTGAAGTTTTATTACTTGAACAGAAAAATCCTAAGAACAATACAATCCTTACAACTACTTTACAAGATCAACCCTTAGCCCTTGGGGAAGTTAAGAACATGATGGAGAGAGAGAAACGACTAGGGTTTTGGGGGAAGATGGCTAGGAGCTAGATATCCTTCCCTAGGTCGAATTACATGCCTTTATATAGGCCTTGGGTCCAAGTTTTCTAATATGGCAAGAATACAAGTTTAAATTAAAGTACAACTCTATTAAAGACTAAATCTTCTGAGTAGATGTCTTTAATTCGTCCTATTTTCTTGCTTTGACTTTCTTCCTTGAACTTTGGGCCTGGCCTTTCTTCTGCTTCAGGGCTCAGAAAAATATGGGAGTGATCCACGACAGACCGGCTCGAAATCCTCCATCTGTCGAGCTCCACTTTACTTTTCCACCTCAGTGTCCTACTATCGTTATTGCTGCCACGGCAGATGTCACGACAGACAGTGCTCTCTGTCCTTTATATCCAGCTCCGCAACTCGCCTCTGTTCCTTTGTTGCCCTGGATGCTGCCGCAACAGATACCTGCAAAAGTGACCAAATTTAGCAGCATCTGTGTAGTTTTTATCTACTTGTGATGTGTATGCAAAAATCTATCCTAAATGCAATAAATCATGCTTGAGTGCAGCAAAAATATGGGTAAATGAAGGGTAAAATATAGAACTTTTATGCACTCAACAGTAGAGGTGCTAACCATTCCCTACACGTAACCGACTCCCAAACCCAAATTTTAAGAATTTTTGGTTCAGTTTTATGGTGTCCGGTCTACCAAAGTGGCTGGTGGCGACTCCAAAATGATTCTTAAGCAAATAAAAGAAATTTGATTAAAATTGGAAAAAAAAACCTACTTTCAAGATCAAATTAAAGGAAAAACCCCGATTTCCAAAACCCTAATCGTCAGGCTGTTTTTCCAAAAACGAGTTTTAAAAGTGGTCGCGGCAGCTTGGCAACTCTGCTGGGGACAAAATTAAGAGTCGGGCCTATTAATTAATTCCACATGGCCTTTTGGCATTTCGAACATTAATCTGAATTTAATTTTTTTCTAAAGAATTGTTAGTTGGATTTCCATGAAGAATGTGGGTTAGTTTCTGTGTATGTTATATATGTCATTCATGCATAAATCCCCGACCCGGGTTTTTCACCCTTAAGTGGGAGAAAGACAATATCCGATGTGATGCTCTCTAGCTCCGAGTTTGGATTTTTGTCTTCTTCCGATATATTAACATTATGCATCATGGGGCCCACACTTCTGTCATAAGGGACCTATACTACCAAATTGATGTCTTACTGTCGTTGTAGATGGTAGCGACAGTTAGACGGTAACGGCAGTTCGGGAACCTAGAGTCTAGAACAAAGCCTACATTTTGTTTTTAGAAACCTACCCGCTAGAGCCAAACAGGGACCTAGGATAGGTGTTGTCAGTTTAAATATATTTCTCTAATTATTTTCTTTGCTACATATAACGTATTTCTCTAGATTAATAATTTGTTTACTTGATTTTCATATTAATTCACAAGTACTAACACGAGTTTTTTTGTTTTTTTGTTGTGTTTAGTTTTGTTTGTTTTCAATAAATCCTGTCATAATTGCATTTGTTTTGGCATTGAATCGAGAGTCAGTCAATTTGGAAGTATTCGATATGTCCTGAGAGTTTAAGATAAGAGAAGATAATATAGCATTATGGACTTGGTCCGAGCAAACTCAGCACGAGAAGGGGGACAGCCTCGGTAAGAGTGAAGTGACCAAGATGAAGGGTTATGTAAAGATAAACACTAATCAGAATACATGTTTACCGGATGTAAAAGAGATGTGGGATCAGTGGGATAATAAAATGAAGGAGCAATTTAAAAAGGAATTTGGAAACATAGCCTTGATATTAAGTGTAAAGGTCGATCAAGAATTTCTTAGAACCATGGCACAGTTTTGGAACCCAACGTACAATTGTTTCACTTTCGGACAAGTAGACATGACACCAACACTAGAGGAATATGAGATACTGGTCAACTGTCCAGGAATTAAAAGTGATAAGATTTATACCAGACTCGTCAATAATTCAAGCTTCATCAAGAAATTAATATCATTAACAGGAAAAACAAAAGAGTGGTTGGACAGGAAAATGGCGAATAACGACAGCACAAATCAAAATGAAGATGGACAACGAATCAACTAAAGGAGCCTTAAAGAACTGATGTTGGCAAGTAATGATTAGCCGGTCAGAATGAGAAGCCTTTTCGCCTTGTGTATTTACGGGTTGGTATTATTTCCAAGGACTCCGGGGCATATTGACCCATCAACTGTGGGATTATTTGAGCGACTAGAGAAAGGAGTCAACCCATTGCCTGCTATCCTGACATAAACTTACAGATCGTTGACTGCTTGCAAGAAATCATGAGAAGGAAGTTTTGGGGTGCGCACAACTACTTGAAATTTAGTTTAGATGTCATAGGTGGAACACATCTTACAAAGGAGTCGGGTATCTTGGCACATATTCACCGATTGAAGAACACATAGCTAGTTGTCTTTTAGAGAAAAAAAGTGAAAAACACTGCGAAGTGTTGAGTTGTGAGGAGCTCGATTCGATCAACCGATGTTGCTCACCAAGTGGTGGAGAGGTGGATTTTTGCGTGGAGGTGGTGTGGAAGCTTAAATGTAAATGACACAATGATTTTAGAGTGGTTCAACCTTCTAACCAAGGTCTACATCCACTACCTTAGCTTCCCACTAAGGATTTCCAATCAATCCACTATTGATTCGTCCCCTTTTCTAGGCTTAGGAGGAAACCCTTATACATTGATCAAGCTTTCTACCCAAAGACTTGATCAAACCCTCTTTTACAAAGAGATAAGAAAAGCAAACACAAATCCCTCTAATAGGTGTTTTTTTTTGCACAATTAAAGCACTCACCCAAAACCTAAAACACTTGAGCAAATTTGACAATTTTGGCTCACTAGTGTTTGTCTATACAAGAATTGACAATTTAAGCACTAAGACAATATTTGATCATTTGTTGATTGACAATATGAGCATTAATCATATCTTGATGCTTGAAGGTCCCATTTATACTCCTTGATGAGTTTATAGCCGTTACTAGCCGTTGGGGTTGATTTGGAGCCGTTGGAGACTTAATTTCCCACCATAAATGCAGTTCTGCAGCTCACCATTTTGAAATACTCGTGACCGTTTCGAAACACCCTTTAAGTAGAAAGAGCCGTTGCAGTCTGATGCAGCACCCGTATCGAAACGCCCTTAGCCGTTTCAAAACACCCGTATCGAAACGCCTACCTCCGTATCGAAACGATCTGCATTTAAAAGTTAGTTGGGAAATAGTCGTTGGGGTTTATGACCGTTGTGGTCGATGCCACGTAGGCGTATTGAAACGGCGTAGCCCGTTTCGAAACGCTGGGCAAAAATCACATCCAGGGAAGGCCCGTTTCGATACCCGTATTGAAACGTTTTTTCTACTGGAATCCCCCGTATCGAAATGCCCTAAGGTGTTTCAAAACGCCTGGAAGATTTTGTAAAGTTTGGCTTTGAAAAACATGTTAAACCCTTTAAAAAACATCCCTAAACATAGTTTCAAGTTATTTGGACTTTGGAAATAGTTTTGAATTCTTTTTTAAATTAGTCCAAAACATTTTTCAATTATTATATCAAAACATTAGTTCTACAATCTTCCCCTTTTTGATATAATAAAACTATCTTGAAAAATTGTTTGGGATTCTCCCCCTTTAACTTTAAAAATGTGAATAAGAGATTAAAGATATGAAATCAAATAAAGGTCCCCCTTATTCATTTGAAAATTCAATTTTTCAAACCATTTCTCCCCCTTTTTGTTATATCAAAAAGAATTTAAAACATTAAGCTCAAAATAACTATAGAGGAAAAATTTGACAAAAATAAGAATTTGGTTTTAAAATGGCTCCCCTTACTCAAAGCATCATTAAAAATGTTAGTCCAACATATATGATCATCTAGTTGATATAAATGAAAATAAATCAAATAAAAGCAAAAGCAACTAGATTTTACCACACTTGAACTCAAGGGAGAATGTGAAGTCTTCCTTCTTCAAGTGTTCTTCCTTAGTGTGCATGGAGCTCCCCCTCATTAATTGGACTTGTTGATCACTCTCCATCACACCTAGCAAAAGACAATCAAGTGACTTTTGGTATCCAAATTGCTTTGGATCCATAAACGTTAGTAGCACAAAACTTAGTCCCCTTTGGAATCCATTTTTCAATGTCATCCTTTTTATTTGAAGTGGTTAGTCCTTTTGGGATCCAAACACTTCTAAAACATTTACGTTTACAAATCTAGGGGCACTTGATTGTCTTACATAAAAATTTGATTTTCCAAAATTGTTTTTCTTTTCAAGCTCTTTGGAAATCAAATCTTTTTCTTCTTGAACTTTTTGAAGCAAATTTTGTAAATCAAAACATTTTAATTCAAACTCTTCGAGTTTTGCTTCAAGTTCAAGTTTGGTTTTAGAAATCAAATCATTTTGAATTTTTAACTTTGAAATCAATTTATTGTTTTTCAAAATGTGATTTTTAAACTCTAAAACCAAATCATCGTAGGCATCCTGTAATTCATCAAAAGAGTAAGAACATGAAGTAGATGAATTAGAAGTTACCCTTGAATCTTCTTCGATGGCCATAAGGAAAAGGTTGGCTTGTTCATCGTCGGTGGAGTCCTCATCACTCCAAGTAGCCACATATGCCTTCTTCTTATGGCTTGAAGTGCTTGCACTCTCCTTTTTCTTGGATTCTCGTTCAAGCTCTCTCAAAGCTTTCTTCATGAACGGGGCACACTTCTTGAAGAGATGAACTATCTCTTCTTCTTCATCCTCCTCTTCACTTGAATAAACATGATGGCAAGTGGAGGACTTGAGAGCCATGGTATTGGTGTTGATGCCAAGCCCCTTGAGCTTCTTCTCTCCCATTGCTCTAATTTCTTCTCTCTTCTTCTCATCTTCCTTGTTCTTCTTCATGATTTGATGAGTAAGGAGTGACCCTATGAGTTCATCAAGCTTCAAGGTCTTCAATTTTTTGGCTTCGATGATGGCGGTCCTCTTTGAGTCCCAAGACTCGGGAAGTGAGTAAATGAGCTTTCGGGCAAGTTTCTCCTCTAGAATGGCTTCTCCATAGCCCTTGAGACCATTTGTGATGGTGGAGAACCTATCAAAAATCTTCTCGATGTTTTTTTCCAGATCCATCTTGAAGTTCTCATACTCTAAAGTGATGAGCCCAATCTTGGTCTCCTTGACTTCATCGGTTCCCTCGTATGTGACTTCAAGCTTGTCCCATACCTCCTTGGCACTCTCACAAGAAGACATCTTCTCATAGATGGACAGGCCAAATGCACAAAAGAGGATGTGCAAGGCTTTGCAATTTAGCTCCATCTTCTTGTGATCGTCGGCACTCCACTTCGATTTGCTTCGTTGAGGCACGAACGGACCATCTTCAACTACATCCCATAGATTGTAGTCTCTAGACTTGATGAAGAACTTCATCTTTATCTTCCAATGGGAATAGTAGGTTCCGTCGAAGAAAGGCGGTTTGTTTATGGATTGCGCCATTTGAGCAAGTTGGTGAAATGATGATCGAGCTTGCCGGATCTTCTCAATAGGATGTGAATCCTCTTCGATTGAGCCAAGCTCTGATACCAATTGTTGAGTTGTGAGGAGCTCGATTCGATCAACCGATGTTGCTCACCAAGTGGTGGAGAGGTGGATTTTTGGGTGGAGGTGGTGTGAAAGCTTAAATGTAAATGACACAATGATTTTAGAGTGGTTCAACCTTCTAACCAAGGTCTACATCCACTACCTTAGCTTCCCACTAAGGATTTCCAATCAATCCACTATTGATTCGTCCCCTTTTCTAGGCTTAGGAGGAAACCCTTATGCACCGATCAAGCTTTCTACCCAAAGCCTTGATCAAACCCTCTTTTACAAAGAGATAAGAAAAGAAAACACAAATCCCTCTAATAGGTGTTTGTTTGCACAATTAAAGCACTCACCCAAAACCTAAAACACTTGAGCAAATTTGACAATTTTGGCTCACTAGTGTTTGTCTATACAAGAATTGACAATTTAAGCACTAAGACAATATTTGATCATTTGTTGATTGATAATATGAGCATTAATCATATCTTGATGCTTGAAGGTCCCTTTTATACTCCTTGATGAGTTTATAGTCGTTACTAGCCGTTGGGGTTGATTTGGAGCCGTTGGAGACTTAATTTCCCACCATAAATGCAGTTCTGCAGCTCACCGTTTCGAAACACTCGTGGCCGTTTCGAAACACCCTTTAAGTAGAAAGAGTCGTTGCAGTCTGATGCAGCACCCATATCGAAACTCCCTTGGCTGTTTCGAAACACCCGTATCAAAACGCCTACCTCCGTATCGAAACAATCTGTATTTAAAAGTTAGTTGGGAAATAGCCATTGGGGTTTATGACCGTTGTGGTCGATGCCACGTAGGCGTATCGAAACGGCATAGCTTGTTTCGAAACGCTAGGCAAAAATCACATCCAGTGAAGGCCCATTACGATACCTGTATCGAAACGTTTTTGCTACTGGAATCCCCCGTATCAAAACGCCCTAAGGTGTTTCGAAACGCCTGGAAGGTTTTGTAAAGTTTGGCTTTGAAAAACATGTTAAACCCTTTTAAAAACATCCCTAAACATAGTTTCATGTTATTTGGACTTTGGAAATAGTTTTGAATTCTTTTTTAAATTAGTCCAAAACATTTTTCAATTATTATATCAAAACATTAGTTCTACAGGAAGAATACTTCAAGGACTTGAAAGATACTGATGTGGTATGGAAGGCTCCATGGTTAAATAAGGGAACAACTTTTTTATATCAGTGTGGAGACAAAGACTGGGTCCCACTGCCAGGAATTTGGGGAGGAACAACTTATTGCCCTTTCCTAGTATCTAGACAATTTGGTTCAAGATAGTTTATACCGGCTACTACAGGCATGGCAAAGTTCGAGTACACACACAAGACGAATAGCTACAAGGGGATAGTACTTCAGACTGAAAGAGCATGGGGAAAGCCGAGAAGGGTCCAACGATATCAAGACTCAAGAGTGACGGCGAGATACGATGAATGGAGAACACAAAGGGTCAATGACAACACATTTCAAGAAAGGCCGGTAAATGCTAGTTCCTCTATCCAGACTGCTAAGGAAGCACCCTCGGCTTTAGAGAAGCTCAAGCATAACCGTGAGTTGGATTTGAAGAAGCATGAAAAGGGAATCAGTGATCTCACCGAAGAACTAACTATAGAAAAGCTGCAGGTAAGCATGCATGAGGGAAAGGAAAAAGAGTTGGTGAAATAGAATGAAAAGATTAGTCGCGGTCTGAAGGAGCTGCAAGAATTGCACAACGATTACAAGGTAAAGCAAAAGGAAGGAACGGGAAAAGTAGTGAAGATCCCGTCGAAGAAACTGGATGCATTGACCAAGGACAGAGACAATTATAAAAAGATGCATGAAAAGAAGTCTAGGTCAAGAAAAGAATCAAACAGTAAAGCGAAAAAGAAGTTGGAAGAGGAACAAGCTAGGAAATTCGATCTAACAAGTCAAGTAACACAGCTAGAGCAACTAATCACAAAGTACCACAATGAGGAAAAAGTTCAGTTGGAAATGGAGAAGGAAGAGCTATGGAAAAAGGTAACAGAGCTAGAGAGCGTTGTACAGGATCTGAAGAAGAAGCTTGCAGGTTATAAGGGAGCGCTGAATGTGGAAAGTGGAGCATGGAAAGACAAGTACGAAGCGGCACGACGTACCGTTCAAAGCCAGAATGATGAATTGGTGAGTTTCAAGAAACAGGTCAGAAGTGTTACCTCGTACGTCCAGATATTGTCAAGGCAAGTTACGAGTTTGTTGGAGCAACCCAACATTGAGCAAGAGCATGGAGAAGTTATCACTCACTTGCTACATGAGCTGATCAACTTAGGAATTAGTGCTAGCATTTTCTTGTAGGAAATTTGTCTTTTCCTTGTATGAGAACTTTCAGACAAATGGATGTTTCCAAAAAGACTAGTTCCTAAAATTCGATGCCTTTTTTCCCTGTATTCATGCATACATTCATGCATTCACGCATTTAACTTCGTAATATACATTGCAAAATAAGGAATTTAATCAAGAATGATTTAATGGCAGATTGCTTTTAAGTCGTAATCATACCGCATTCATACGGAACTCGCCTACGCTCTAAAACCATGGATGTTGAAGATAGAATTGCTAGTCTGGAGAATGATCGGGTGGAGACACAGAATCGATTTGATAGAATGGAGTAATCTATCAAAGACCATTTTGCCCAGACACAAGCAGAGATTATCGGTTAACTGACTGCGCTGTTAGGACCGAAGGAGTCTGGAAAAGCTAAAGTGCTTAAAGGTGCTTTAAACGACGTGAATGATCAAGCTGAAACTACATCTCACATCAGAATGCAGCATGAAGAACCTCCTCCTGCAAAGAAGGTCCACATCAACTTGACAGGAGTGACACCTAGTCATCCAGTGCATGTTGGGGCAAATTTTGGGAGTGGTGAAGAAGTCCCTGATCCAAATACCTTGAATGAGATAGAAAAGATTCATGCTAAAATTGAAAGGAAGTACGAGAAGCGTTGCAAAGCCTTGGAAGATTGCTTGTTGGAGTTACAGAAAGTAAATGAGTTGGGCCAAGCACTGCTGAAATGAGTTTAGTGACTGATTTGATACTGCCTCCGAAATTTAAGGCCCCAAATTTTGAAATGTTTGATGGGACTACTTGTCCAAAGGCTCGCCTCACAATGTACTGCCAGAAAATGGTTGCCCACTTGAAAGATGAGAAGATGCTGATACACTTCTTCCAAGATAGCTTAATTGGTTCAGCGGCCCGATGGTACACGCAGTTGAGCCGTGTGAGCATTCGGTCGTGGAAGGATCTTTCGAGGGCCTTTTTAGAGCATTACAAACATGTGACATAAATGGTCCCTAGTCGAGTTATGCTGCAAAGCATGGAGCAACAAAATGATGAAACGCTCCGGCAATATGCTCAAAGATGGAGAGATGTCGCAGCTCAAGTGCAACCTCTACTGATGGAAAATGAGGTTGCCCACATGTTTGTTCAAACTCTGAGAGGGCCACTTTTCAAGAGGTTGATCAGTAATGCTACTTAGAATTTTTCTGATATAGTGATGACTGGAGAATTGATAGAAGCTATGATCAAAAGTGGTCGAAATGAGAGTGGAGAGAGCTCCCGGATGAATTATAAGAGGAATGATAGTGAAGTGAACAATACAAGTACATATAAGGCTCCGAAGAATGTGACCATTACCTCACCTAGAACTGTAGCGGGAAATCCACAGAATTCAAAGAAGAAAGACTCTCATGGGCCGAGAAATGACAGGATGAATTTTACATCCATTCCGATGACATATGTTGAATTGTATCCCCAGTTGCATGAAGCAGATATGGTGAGGCCATATCATTTGACGCCCCTGCAGCCTCCTTACCCTCCATGGTACAAATTTGATGCCCATTATGAATTTCATGTTGGGATACCTGGGCCTTCGATTGAGGCATGCACGACATTCAAAAAAGTGGTACAGAATCTGATAAATATTGGGATCTTAAAGTTTGACGATCTGAGCATTGCAACGAACCCTTTACCGAGCCATGGTGAGCGAGGGGTGAATGCTATTGAAGAAAATGATGAACTAAAATGGTTGAAGACCGATGTCTCAGAAATAAGATCTCCGCTGAAATGGGTGTTTGAACAGTTGTACAATGCCAGGATAATTGAAATGGGCATGAAAGTGGAAATGGAGATACAATCTGAGGTGTATTGTGAGTATCATCAAGAATGTGGTCACGAGATTCAATATTGTCAAGATTTCATGGACTTGATTCAGAAAATGATGGATAACAAAGAGATTGAATTCTATGAGAAAGCAAGAATGAGGAAAGAAGTTGAGGTGTGTACCTCTAAGTGTTCCGGAGTTAAATACGGGGTCCATAAGCCCTTGGTTGTCTCTGTTAAACTGAAAGCTGCAAGTGTGAAACTGACAGTAACCCTAAAGGTTGTGATCTCGACTCTTGCACCATTTGCTTTCAAAAGTACCAATGCAGTTCCTTGGAATTATACAGCCAATGTGACCATACAAGGAAAAGAGAAGCCACAAGAAGAAATAAAGTCAAAAGATGGATGAGTTAGAGGAAAAGAAGGATAAGCAGCCTGATACAGGGGCAGTAAATGAAGTAGGACACTTTACCCGAAGTGGTAGATGTTATTCTTCTCCGGAGGTACTTAAAGAAGCAAAGAAGGTTAAAGGGAAGGTTGCGGTAAAACTAGAAAAGATTTTTAGAGAGGATCATGCTCCAAAGGTAAATGAGCCTGTAACAGAAGAACGTGAACAAGAATTTTTGAGGTTTCTGAAACACAGTGAATACAACATAGTTGAACAGCTAAAGAGACAACAAGCAAGGATTTCTGTCTTGGAGTTACTGTTGAGCTCCGAAGGGCATCGCAATGCTTTGATGAGGGTGCTAAACCAGACATTTGTACCAAATGATATATCTGTGGACAAATTAGACAGAATTGTGAATCATATCACTGCTGACAACTACATCACATTCACTGATAATGAAATTATCGAAGGTGGAATGGGGTCGGTAAATGCTTTGAACATTACCACACATTGCAAAGGGTATGTGTTACCAGGAGTCCTAATTGATAACGAATCGGCGCTCAATGTTATGTCAATGACAACTCTGCAAAGGTTGCCCATTGATGACTCTCACATGAAAACATACCATAATATTGTAAGGGCCTTTGATGGAACAACGCGAGATGTATTGGGGAGGATTGAAGTACCACTGTTGATCGGTCTGACGGTTTATAACATAGATTTTGTGGTAATGGACATTAAGCCTACATACAACTATTTGTTTGGAAGACCCTAGATTCACTCAGCCGGAGCAGTCCCGTCGTCCTTACACTAGAAGCTCAAATTTGTTATAGAAGGGAAGTTGTTTAATGTCGGTGTAGAGGAAGACATTATTGCCTCAGTAACCACTAACGTCCTGTACATCCAACCAGATGAAAACACCCTTGACTGTTCTTTCCGGGCTTTAGAGTTTGTAAATTCTACCTTTGTTGCTGAGGGCAATCCGTTCCCGCGACCAAGGTTATCAAATTGCACTAAAATGATTGTGCAGTAAACAATAGGAAGGGGCACGAATACAGGAAAAGGACTTGGGAAACACTTGCAAGGATGCTTACGAAAGAGGTCTAATATCATAAAGAAGAACCATTTTGGGCTAAGGTTCAGTCCAAACATACAAGACTGGTTGAGGGAATTGAAGAAAAGAAATGAACAAAGGAAGGCTCATTTACTGGGGACTGAAACTTCTTCTAGACTGGTAACTTCTTTTGACATGATGAAGATTTTCAAGTCCCGGGGGTTTGCAAATGTTGAGAGACAGCTGTAAGAAGTAAATCGAGAGACCGCAAAGCTACACGAAGAGGAAATTTTCGGCAATAATTTGGATGGGCTCGTTATTGGTGGAATTTTTAAGGGAGTTCGACATGGAGAATTCTTGGAACAAATCCGCCCATGCTTCCCAGGCGAGATGTTAAACAACTGGAGCACCGAAGACCTCCTTCTTATAGCTAATAATAAAACAAAGTAAATGTCAGGAACCACCTTATACTTTTTCCCGTGAGTATAAAGGATTGTCTGTAAAGGGCTGTTATACCTATTCATTTTAATAAAGATGCTTTTCATGCTGATTCACAAATGGCAAACATGTTTCTTTAATTTTTCGCATCCTTTCCAAATTATATTATTATTTCCTTTGCAGGTCTCCAATTATCGACTGCATGAATGATCCTAAACCTAATCCTGGAGTAGGTTCTGAATCGCCAATGTGTTTAGTGGAAGTCAATGAAGTCGAGGATGAAACATAATGTTAAATCCCTGAAGAATTACTAAGGTTGGTGGAAAAAGAAGACAAGCAGATTTTACCTCATAAAGAAGAGTTAGAAGTTCTCAACTTGGGGACAAATGAAATCAGAAGAGAGGTAAAAATAGGAACATCATTCTCATTAAAAGAGAAGCAAAAGTTTATTGATCTGCTACGAGAGTTCAAAGATGTCTTCGCTTGGTCTTATCAAGACATGCCAGGATTGAATACTGACATAGTGGTACACAAATTACCTATAAGGCTATAATGTAAACCGGTTCAGCAAAAGCTTAGAAGATTGAGACCGAAAATGATATTGAAAATAAAGGAAGAGGTACAGAAGTAGATTGATGTTGGTTTTCTCGCAGTATCGCAATATCCAGAATGGGTGGCCAATATAGTCCTTGTGCCGAAGAAAGATGGAAAGGTGCGCATGTATGTGGACTACACAGATCTAAATAGAGCCAGTCCAAAGGATAATTTTCCTCTACCACACATAGATATTCTGGTCGACAATACATCGGGACATTCATGGTTTTCCTTCATGGATGGTTTCTCGGAATACAATCAGATAAATATGAATCCGGAGGACATGGTCAAAACAATATTCACAACTTTATGGGGCACATAACGTTACAAAGTGATGCCTTTGGGATTGAAGAATGGCGGGGCAACTTATCAACGAGCAATGGTTACCTTGTTCCACGACATGATGCACAAAGAAGTTGAGGTGTACGTGGATAATATGATTGTTAAATCCCATACCGAAGAAGACCATATTTAAATTTTGAAGAAGTTGTCCTTGAGATTGAGGAAATACAAGTTAAAACTCAATCCCAACAAGTGTACTTTTGGAGTAACATCCAGAAAACTCCTGGGGTAATCGAAATAGATCCAGATAAGGTGAAGGCTATTCAGAATTTGCCACCACCCAGCTCATAAAAAGAAGTTCGTGGATTCCTTGGCAGGCTAAATTATGTTTCTCGGTTCATCTCACAACTGACCAATAAATGTGATCCAATCTTCAAGTTGCTTAAATAGAATAACCCTAGAGAGTGGAATGAAGAATGCCAAGAGACATTTGATAAAATAAAGAAATATTTGTTGAATGCTCCGATATTAGTCGCGCCAGTCCTCAGGATATTGTGATCCTTTACTTGACGGTCTATGAGAACTCAATGGGATGTATGTTGGGGCAACATGATGATACATGAAAGAAGGAAATGGCTATCTATTATCTGAGCAAAAAGTTTACCGAATGTGAAGTATGAAACCCACCAATCCAAAAGTTATGTTGTGCTTTGGTCTGGGTAACTCGTAGGCTCAGACAATATATGTTGTACCACACTACATGGCTAATTTCCCACCTTGATCCATTGAAACTTATGATGGAGGTGTCGGAATTGACTGGAAGGTTGGCATGATGGCAAATGTTGTTACCAGAATTTGATATTGTGTATGTGAGCCAAAAGGCAATAAGAGGAAGTGTCATAGCAAATTTCTTAGCCAGTCGTGCATCAGAAGATTATGAGCCTCTAAACTTTGATTTCCCAGATGAGGATGTGATGAATGTCTCCACAACGGAAACTGGAATCCTAGATAATGAAACTTAGAAATTATATTTTTATGGAGCAGCTAATGCCCTTGGACGTGGAATTGGAGCGGTATTAATCTCTCCAAACAATGTACACTACTCGTTCACAAGCAAGTTAGAATTTCTTTGTACCAACAATATGGCAGAGTACGAAGTTTTTGCCAAAGGAAAATAGAAATCTTGAAAGTATATGGGGATTCAGCGTTGGTGATCTACCAACTTCGTGGAGAATGGGAAACGAATGATATAAAGTTGATTGAGTACCAAAAATTGATCCTAGAGCTAATGAAAGAATTTGAAGAAATTACCTTTACATATATCCCCAGAGAAGACAACCAAATGGTGAATGCCTTAGCTACACCGGCTTCGGTATTCCTAGCAAACAAACCAGGAGACATGATGTCGATTCGAATGCAAAGTTATGAAACATATGCCCAATATTGCAGCATAGAAGAGGAAGTCGATAAGCATCCCTGGTATTATGACATTCTGCAATATCTAAAGTATCAAACTTATCCTTTGAGGGAAAATGACAATGACTAAAGGACAATTAGAAGGATGGCTTCAGGATACGTGCTCAATAGAGAGATTCTTTATAAAAAGGGGAAAAGATCAGATCATGTTAAGATGTGTCAGTGCCAATGAAGCAAAGAGCATCATGGCAGAAGTGCATGATGAAATATGTGGAACACATGCCAATGGATTCTCGATAGCCAGGAAAATCATGAGATACATCTATTATCGGACAACCATGGAAGGAGATTGCATTGAATATGCCAATAAGTGTCATAAGTGTCAGATATATGCTGACAAGATTAATTCTCCACCAGTACCTCTTCATACAATGAATTCGACATAGCCTTTTGTTGTCTGGGGCATGGATGTTATTGGGCAAATTTACCCTAAAGCTTCTAATGGACATTGTTTCATCCTTGTGGCCATAGATTACTTCACCAAATGGGTAGAAGAAGCTTCTTATGCCAATATTACAAGAACGAAAATTTGCAAGTTCTTGAAGAAAGAGATACTTTGTCGATACGGTTTGCCCGAAAGAATCGTCACTAATAATGCCACCAACTTCAACAATAAAGTAATAACAGAAGCATGTGAGCAATTCAAAATCATTCATCACAATTATGTGACTTATCACCCTAAGATGAATGGGGCAGTGGAGGCAGCAAATAAGAACATCAAGAAGATTATATCGAAGACAACAAAAACTTACAAAGATTGGCATGAGAAACTACCATTTGCATTGTTTGCATATCGAACTTCAATACGAACCTCAACTGGGGCAACACCTTATTCTCTGGCCTCATGACAGAAGCTGTACTTCCCATTGAGGTTGAAATTTCATCTCTTCGTGTTTTGTCCAAAGTGAAGTTAGATGATGCAGAATGGTTACGGGTTCGATTTGACCAGTTGAATCTTATTGAGGAAAAGAGGTTGAAGGCAACCTGTCACGGTCAAATGTACCATAAAAGAATGATGCGGGCATATGATAAAAAAGTGCACCCAAGAGAATTCTGATAGGGAGATCTTGTGTTGAAAAAGGTCTTGCAAATACATCGAGATGACCATGGAAATGGATGCCTAACTGGGAAGGACCTTATGTTGTCAAAAAGGCCTTCTCTGGGGGAGCATTGATCTTGGCTGAAATGGACGGCAAGGAGTTGCATAAGCCAGTGAACTCTTATTTAGTAAATAAGTATTATGCTTGAAGAATTCAAAAAGAGAATGAAAAAAGAAAAAAAAAAGTGGAGTGAAAACCCGAAAGCGCACTTCCGCAAAATGAAAATATCTATGGTGAAAACCCAGAAAGAGCACCTTAGATATGTCAAAAAAATCATAAAAATAAAATGGGGATTCAAGGTGAAAATCCGTAAATGGCGTCTTGAAACCAATAGAGGATTTGAGTTGAAAACCCGTAAAGGGCGGCTCAGAAGAATGAGGTTAGGCATCCGACAGGCAAAATCTCTCGGAGACCTGGTATTTTGGAAGGGATTTCACATTTGTAAGAATCCCGACAACGTTTGAAGACTGTTGGACATGAGTGCAAGTTCATCTCTATATCTGGTCGATGGGGTGGTTGTATCCTTCATGCCTTGGATGCTTGGAGATCGAACCTTGTTTCTTGATTTTGTTGTTTCAGTTTGCAATGACTATTTCAAATCCTATTGTATTTCGATTTATAAGCTTCAATAAAATTCATGGATTCACTTCTGAGCTTTTTTATTCCAAAGCATCATAAAATGGTTGATATAATATATAAACTCAGATAATTTCCTGGTATTACTATGTTTTAAAAGTGCGGGTAAACCTTATCACTCTAGGATATTGAAGAAGAGTATACATGACAAGATGGAGTGAACTTGGAAACAGACTATAAAGATGTCAACAGAGTGTGTCACCCGAAGAACAATGATTTTATCTTTGTGTTCATGATGAGATGATCAGAACCACAAGACCAACACATTATCATGTTCTTTTTGAATCAACATCTCGGTTGAGACAGTTTATGAAGTGTGAGAATGAAGAAGAATGTCCACAACCCCATGATCTACTGTTGAGAACCACCATTTTGTAAAGACTCTTGGATTTGACAAAACTTTAACATTGAAGGATTGGATATTTGCAATGTTGCTAAAACAAGGTGACATATGATTGGTCAGGAAAAGATTTCGTTAGCTATAATACCTCTCATTTATTCTCTATAAAAGAAGATAAAGAAAAAAAATAAGGAAAAAATAAAATAAAATAAAAAGGAAAAAAAGAAAAGAGAAAATCGAGGTGAAAACCTGAGAAGGCGTCTTTGAGAAAAAAACAAAGTGAAAACCCGGAAGATCGCTTTGAGAAAAGCAACCTAAAGTGAAAACCCGAAAGGGCGCTTTAGAGCAAAGAGCCAGAAATGCAGAAAGAAGATTGTGACGGCCGATTCTGAATGTGATATGGGAATTCGAAAAGAAGCATAAAAAAGGATCCTAAAATGGCAGAAGCCAATTGATGAATCTCAGCAAGTCATGGTTCATGCATCATGTAGGAAATTAGGGTCATGCTAACCCTCATATTTTAGTTTTTTTGACATGAAGTAGATGGAAAATAGAGCTCCTAATGAGAAGAGTTCGCCCAGAAATTAAGGATTCCTAATGAGAAGAGTCCGTCCCAGCAAAGATAGAGCTCCTAATGAGAAGAGTTCGCTCAGAAAAGAAGGATTCCTAATGAGAAGAGTCCGCCCCAGCAAAGATAGAGCTCCTAATGAGAAGAGTCCGCCCCAACAAAGATAGAGCTCCTAATGAGAAGAGTTCACCCGTAAAGAAGGATTCCTAATGAGAAGGGTCCGCTTTGACAAAGACAGAATTCCTAATGAGAAGAATTTGTCCAGCAAATAAGAAGAGTTCGATCAACGAAGGAAGAATTCCAAATGAGAAGAGTTCATCCTCAGCTAAAAAGGAGATAAAGAAAGATTGAAGAACTTCATAATGAGAAGAACAACTTCAAAATTCCATGAATGGATGGTTGGGAAAAAATTCGTGTCTTTTCAGTCTTTGTCATATTCCTGTTTCACAACAATGAGCAAAGAGGGGCAGTTGTAATACCCATATTTTGTCCGGGTGTTGATATATATATTATTTGAATACCAAATAAATAAATAAATAATCCAAAATATACAATATAGAGTCCATTTTACATATCCAATACCCATTTCCATTATACAAAGCCCAAATATAAGTATTAGGCCCGAAACGCATATTTTGCCAACCCATTTACACCTCAAATTCATCTGTCAGCCCAACAAACACACATAAACCGGGAAAAGAAACACAAAGCCTATCTATGCTTTTATTTCCCGCCTAAAACTGAGACTCAAGGGACACATGTCGCGCTTTCATTCGCTCGTCCCGTGTTTACGCGGATTGAGCCCCAGCTGGCTTTGCCAGCGTCACTTTGACGTCATTTCCCACTACCTGGTATAAATAGAGAGAGAGAAATAGTTAATGATAATAATTGGGCAATCATAACCGGCCATTAATTGAGGAGAGAGGGAAGAAGTTGAAGAGGCTTACCAGAGGTGAATGGCCGCAAGAATTGCTCGCCATGAAGGTCGCCGGAATACATCGAACATACCATAAGGTATATTTCACTCTCCTCTTTCATATTCCTGCACTTAAAACATGAAAACAAGTCAAGCCTAAGCTAAAACTAGAAAAATCGAAACCTAAACCCTAGATCTAAGTTTCCAAATACCTAAAAATAGTGTCTAACACCTAAGTAAATCATAAATTCAAAATCAAAATTGAATCTGAAAACAAGAAGAGGCACTTATCTTGAGTTCTTGCCACTGTGCGCATCGCCAGAGTGAGAGAGTGAGGAAATAGGTCTGGCCGGAGTCAAAAATGATAGAGAGATGAGGGTTTTTGGTACGGGTAGTTAGTTTAAGAGGGGAAGTTGGGTGTTTCTATCGAAACAGGTTTTAGATTAGGGTTTATGATGGAAAGGGGAGCATTTTTGGAGTTTTTAGGGTTTCATTGCGGCGGCGGAGCACGGCGGCCGGATGTGCGGGATCAGTCGGAGAAGGCGACTGAAAAAACCAGACGATGGTCAGAAAAGATAGGTTGGTTAAAAAAGATGATCAGAGAAGTTTCGATCATCAGAGAAAGGTTAGGGATGACCGGCGTCGCCTTTGGTGACAGGAAAATAGATTGGATTAGGGTTTTGTGATGGCTGAAGATTAAAGTGGAATTTGGGAAAGTTCATGCCATGTTCTTAAGTTTTCAGGGTTTTGATCTTCAAGAACAAAAGAGAAGGGGGAATTAAGTGTTTGTGAGGATTGAATGTGGAAAAAATGAACTGAATATGATATTATGAAGAAATGGTGGGTTTGATCTGATAGAAACATGAAGGGGAAGTGTTTTGGTGTTTAAAACGGATTGAAATGAGGAAATGAGAAGAACAAATGAAGAACAAGTGATGAATTTGGAGTTTTGATCGAAGTAAGGTGAGGTTTTCTGGGTTCGATGTGTTTGGGTCGGGAGAGTTTAGAGAGAGAGGGAGTGAGGAGAGAGAGATTGATTCAGAAGAAATGGTTGAGTTGGCCCGATAGTTCCCTCTTATACGCGAGTCAACACGGCACCGCTTTGGTGTCGGGTCATGAGAGGATCCACACGTCTCTAAGCGGGTTCGGATACGGGTCCGTGATCCGACTCGTGTTTTATGGATATTGGGCTGGTTAATTTGGGCTTAGGATGAGTTTATATGGGATTGGGTCAGACTTATAAAAGAATTTGGTTTGGGCTCTTTAACTTTTCCTTCCTCACAATTTAGTCACTAGTCCTTTGTAATTTGACCCTTAAGTCCGCAATTTAATTCAATTGAGTACCTTTTCTTAAATTGTTTAGTCAAATTTAATTATTTAATTGTTGTATGCTTGCATGCTTTTTTTTCAAAAAATGCATATAGAATGCTTGTTTAGGAGAACTTAATACATTTAGCAAAAATAGGACTAGAGCATTTTAAGACTAGATTCTCTAATTAAATGCAATTAATTCAATAGGAGAGAAAATTGTAAACAAGTAAATGGATGTTGAATAAGGCTCAAATATTTTAAGTTAATTAGTATCACATTGTAATGTGGTGTTAATTAAAGGAATACTTGAGTAATAAATTCAACGTTTCATTTAAACATAGAAAATGGAAATCACATTTAATTAAATAAAATTAAAAATATGACTAAACAATTTGTATCACTAAAGTTAGGAATATTGTTACTTTTGAGTAGTGTCCAATTATTTGGGTGTAACCATAAAAGTCCAAAAATTAATAATATTCATAGAATCTTAATTAATTAAATTAATAGAGCCTAAATTAGGGTTTACTCAAAAATGATAAGACAATAATTGGACATGCATTAAACCTTTTGTGTTGAGGTACATTTTGAATATAAATTGGAGTGTCCTAGTGTATTTAGACGTTTCAAAACTTATATTCGTTCAAAGTATTTTCTTGCAAAAGGATATTCCCATTCGAAATGAAATCCATTTAACGAATAAAAGATTTAATTAAATTCATATTAATGTTCGAAATGCCAAAATACCATGTGGAATTAAAAAGGTACCGATAACGGGTGTTGTAGGTGTGCAAACCCTACCCTACACTTAACCAAATCTCGAACTCGAATTTTAAGAATCTCTGGTCCATTTTTATGGTGTTCGGTCTACCAAAGTGGTTGGTGGCGACTCCAAAATGATTTTTAAGCAAATAAAGGAAATTTGATTAAAATTGAAAAAAAAAACCCTACTTTCAAGATTAAATTAAATGGAAAACCCCGATTTCCAAAACCCTAATCGTCAGGCTATTTTTCCACAAACGGGTTTTAAAAATGATCGCGAAAGACATATAACACATCTTCAATAAGAATAGAAGAGAGATTACCAATGGAACCAATGCCCTCGATATGGCCTTTGGAGTTGTCACTAAATGTCACCACTCCACCACTTTTTAGCTTTAGCTCCATGAATCTACTCTTGTCGTCGGTCATGTGTCTTGAGCATCCACTATCAAGGTACCAAGTGTTTTGACTTGAAGCTTTGGCCTTGTAGCAATGCTCCTCCTACAATCAAAGATTAGTTCTTGATTTTTGGTACCCAAATCATTTTGGGTCCATGTGAGTCAGCTCTCAAATACTTAGTTCCCTTAGGAATCCAAGAAGAAATAGCATTAATATTATTAGAAACCACTAGTTCCTTAGGAACCCATACATTTCTAACCATTTTACCTTTAGGATACCTTTGAGAGCCTCTTGGTTTGTAGTTCACAAAGTTTCTTTTCACATAGTTGGTTTTAGAAGATTGACCTTTTTCAAAAGTAGAAGTACCAACTTTGTTCAAAGAAGCTTTGAGTTCATTCACCACTTTGTGGTGATCATCATGAACTTTGGAAAGAGGATTGTTTAAATCGACATTTTCATCTTGAAAATATTTTAAGTCATCTTGTAAAACCACAATCTTCTTTTCAAGTTCCGAGTTGATTTTGGAAAGGGAATCGTTTTGATTTTTCAAATCAGAAATTATTTTCTTGTTTTTCAAAACCGATTCATTGTATTTTTTTACCAACTCATCATATGTATCTTGAAGTTCATCAAATGTGAAATCGAAAGTAGATGAGTTGGGGTTTACCTTATGATCATCATCAATGGCCATGAGGCAAAGATTAGCCACTCCGTGCTCCTTTTCATCGGATGATGATTCTTCATCGCTCCAGGTAACAACATGGGCTTTGTGCTTTTTCTTCTTATCGAACCCCTTCTTCTTGAGTTGAGGGTATTCTGATCTTATGTGCCCCGGCTTTTTACACTCATAACAAATAAGTTGATCATTCTCATTTTCTTTGTTCTTGTTCTTAAAGTCTTTTCTTCTTTGGAACTTTCTTCCTCGGTTGGACTTCATGAACCGAAAGAATCTCTTGGCTGTCATAGCCAATTTCTCAAACTCATCCTCACTAGAATTGATTTCCTCTTGAGATGCCTTGAGAGCAATTCCTTGCTTCTTCTTCTCCTTCTCTTGTTTCTCCATTTCTTTCTCTTCTCTCTTCTTTTCTTCTTCCCTTCCTTGCTTCATGATCTCATGAGTAAGGAAAGATCCCACCAACTTATCGAGCTTCAAAGTCTTCAAATTATTGGCCTTGATGATTGCAGTTCTCTTTCCATCCTATAATTCGGGAAGAGAGTAAAGAAGCTTCTGGACTAGCTTGTCTTCGGGAATAATCTCACTGAAGCCCTTGAGACCATTTACAATAATTGAGATCCTATCAAACATTTTAGAGACGCTCTCATCTGGTTCCATCTTGAAGTTCTCGTAACTCAAATTAAGGATCCCAATCTTGGTCTCTTTTACATCGTTGGTGCCCTCGTAGGTGGTCTCTAGCTTGTCCCACACTTTCTTTGCACTTGTGCAAGATGACATCTTTGCATACATATCGGGTCCAAGTGCACAAAAGATGATGTGAAGAGCCTTGTCATTCACTTGAAGCCTTCTTCGATCTTCATCGGTCATTTTTGCTCTTTTTTCGGAACTAGCCTTTCTTCTTCATCTCTTTTCATCAGAATAGTTAGTCCATCTTCCACTACATCCCAAAGGATATAGTCATTTGACTTGATGAAGAGCTTCATTCTATTTTTCCAATAAGGATAGTTATCCCCATTGAAAAAATGGCAGCTTGGTGATCGATTGTGACTCAAGAAAGTTTTGGCCGGAGGTAGATGCCATGACTTGATTCGAAGGTTGATTGATCTTCTTTTGGAATCTTCTCTTGTGGATGTGAGTCCCTTAAAGAGTTAGGCTCTGATACCAATTGTTAAGTGGATCAATCGAATCGAAAATGGCCAAGAGGGGGTGAATTGACTTTTTAAAATTGAAGGGAGCAAATTGAAAGATTGGAAATTGAAGACAAGGCAACTTATAGTGTTTCAAGCTTGGAACAAGCTCTACATCCACTACCTTAGCTCACACTAAAGATTTTCAACCAATTTCACTAGAAATCCGTCCTCTTTTCTCGGATTAGTAGGAAACCTTACAAACCGGTTAATCTTTCTACCCAAAGATTAACCAAGACTCTCTCAAATACAAAGATTGTTGGAAAATGAAAAATAAACCTCACAAGGTAGGATATTTTCTCCAAATTACAAGTTCTCTCAACCCAAATTGATAAAAGATGAATACAATAAAAATCACTCAATTGGGTACAAGGGTTTGACTCTATTTTGCTCAAACTGGATTAGATTTTTGCTTGAATGTGATTGACTTGACGAATAGTTGTTGTAACTTTAATGGCTTGCTTTCATACCTCTTCATTGAATTCTAACCGTTTGGGTTGTTGGCAGCATCAATAGAGTCGTTGGGCTCTCTTTTTCCCACCATAAATGCAGTTCTGCAACCTACTGTATTGGTACTAGCATCACCATATTGGTACCTATCAAAAGAAGAAAGAGTTGTTGTATACAAATAGCATATCGATACACGAAGAGGTGTATCGATACGAAAACCATATTTTATATAAGGGATCGGTACATCATAGTGCGTACCGGCATCGATTTTGCTCACTAGAATCTGGAGAATTGGTTAACCAAAAAGTGTATCAGTACGGTGGTTAGGCGTATCAGTATTGTTAACCAACTTTCAAAATGTTTGGTTCCAATAATCTGACAAGAAAACGGTCAAAAATTAAATGCCAAGATTTTTCAATCTTACCAACTTGTATCGATACAGAAAGGAGCATATCGATACGGTAAGTAGTTTTTAGTTTCTAGGTTTATATCGAGTCTAAAAACCGTATCAATATGACAAGGTGCGTATCGATACACTTTTCGTGACTTGTTTCTAGTAGCCAAAAACTGTATCGATACGGATGTAACCGTATCGGTACGCTTGGACTAAATTTTAAAAATTAAGTTTGAAAATACTTAGAAAATATTTTGGATACTTGACTTTTGATTTAGAAATACTTAAAGTTCGAATCCTTGTCATTTTGTGAGTCTTTTGAGTATTTAAAAATTTATTTCATTTTTCAATTAAGTCCTTGAAAAATATTGTTATATCAAAATCAATTTTGGTTTTACACATTGAATCCAAAGCAATTTGGATACAAAATATTACTTGATTGTCTTTTATAGGTGTGGTGGACCATTGATCAACAAAGTGATGAACCATGGAAGCTCTATGCACACAAGGAAAAGCACTTAAAGAAGGAGGCTTAACATCATACCTTTGGTTCAAGCGGCAAAAATTAGTTGAATTTATTTGATTATCTTGATTTATTTCTTTTAATTCAGCTAGTTAATCATGAATTGTTGGACTAACATCTTGTTTGATGCTTGAGTAAGGGGGGCCAATTTTGTTTAAATTACAAAATCATTTCAAAACCTCCATTGTTATTGAACTTCTTGTTACAAAATTCTTTTTCAAAAATTATTTTACTAAGGGGGAGAACCACAAAAACAATTTTTCAAGTTGGTTTTATATATCAAAAAGGGGGAGATTGTTAGGATATTTATTTTGATAAAATAATTTGAAAAATATTTTTTGGACTTGTTTGAATATTTTGCAAACTTGTATTAAAGTCCAAACAAATTGAAAATATGTTTGAAAATGTTTCTAAGGCTTTTGGCATGATTTAAAATGAGTTTACACAGCCAAACTAGACATTTTCATAGCCCCGTACCGATACGGTACATATTGTATCGATATATTTTAGGGTTTCAGCTATAGTAATTTTCCAGTAGCAAAAACTCGTACTAGTACAGGTTTAACCATACCGATACGAAGGGGATCATAACGATACGCCTCAAAGTGTATCGATACCCTTTGGTTTAAATGCCCAACTGCTTTTTCTTTTTTGGGTAGCGTACCGATACCAGCACACGTGTACCGATACGCCCTACTGCAGAAGTGCATTTATGGCTAGAAAAGAAGTCCCCAACGGCTCCAAACAACCCCCGTCGGCTAGTAACGACCATGAAGTTGTGGATGTAGGCTTTGGTTGGAAAGCCTTGAAAAGGGGAAGAAATTCTAGTGAATTTGGAAATCTTTGGTGGGGAAGTTAAGGTAGTGGATGTAGGCTTTGGTTAGAAAGCCAAACTACTCTAAATTCTTGTGTTTATTTTTCTATCTTTTTGCTTCCACCACCATCACCCAAGAAACCACTTCTCCACCACTTGGCAAGGCATTTCGGTTTAGTAATTCGAGCCTAACAGTGACGATTAATCATCGGTCAATGCTCATCTTGCACCATCTTGTATGTGTTCGAATCCCGATATCGGAATGTGATGAGATTTGAGGTGCTCGATTCGATCAACCGTTCTTGCTCACCAAGTGTGGAGAAGTTGGATAATTGGGTGTTTTAGTGGGAGGTGAAAATTTGGCAATTTGACACAAGGATTTATAGTGGTTCAACCTTCTAACCAAGGTCTACATCCACTACCTTAGCTCCCCACTAAGGATTTCCAACAAATTCACTAAGAATTTCGTCCCCTTTTCTAGGATTAGGAGGAAACTGTTACAACCCTCAAAGCTTTCTACCCAAAGCTTGAAGGAACACTCTCTTTACAAAGAAAGACTTAGCAAACTAGAAATCCCTCTAAAAGGTGTTTGTTTGCAATTCTAAGCACTCACCCAAAACCTAAACACTTGAGCAAATTTAAAAATGTAAGCTCACAAGTGTTGTCTAAGCAAGAAATGTACAATTAAAGCTCTAGACAAATTTTGACATCATAATGTTGTAACAATTGAAGCATTAACGATTACAAGATGCTTGGAGGTCCCTTTTATACTCCCAATTGAGTTTGTAGCCGTTACTAGCCGTTGGGGATGATTTGGAGCCGTTGAGGACTTTATTTCCCTTCATAAATGTTGTTCTGCAGCTATCCGTATCGATACGCGTGGAACCGTATCGGTACAGCCTTCATAGGAACTAGCCGTTGAGCTCTTGCCAGCCTAGGCGTATCGATACGCTTGAGGGCGTATCGGTACGGGTTCACATTTAAATGGCCGTTGGGAAATAGCTGTTGGGGTTGGTTGAAAGGGGATCGGTACGCTTACTAGGCGTATCGAAACGATCCCGATCCGTATCGAAACGGCAAAGGCTTGTATCGATACGGGTTTTGACAGTGGCCAAACTGGGGCAAAAAGGTATCGGTACGGGTACATCCGTATCGATACGGGTACTTTGAAAACACAAGTTTGGCTATTAAAAACATGAAAAATCTTTGCCAAAAACCTTTTAAAACCCTCAAAACATAAATTCAAGTTGTTTGGACTTAAGATAAAGTTTTAAATTCTTTTCAAATTAGTCCAAAACATTTTTCAATTATTATATCAAAACATTAGTTCTACAATCTCCCCCTTTTTGATATAATAAAACTAACTTGAAAAATTGTTTGGGATTCTCCCCCTTTAACTTTAAAATTGTGAATAAGAGATTAAGGTATGAAATCAAATAAATCTCCCCCTTATTCATTTGAAAATTCAATTTGAAAATTCAATTTTTCAAACCCCATTTCTCCCCCTTTTTGTTATATCAAAAAGAATTTAAAATGACATTTAAGTTCAAGATAACATAGGAGGCAAAAAAAATTGACACACTTAAAATTTTGGTTTTAAAAAATTGGCTCCCCCTTACTCAAAGCATCATGAGAATGTTAGTTCAACATATATGAATATCTAGTTAACATAAAAGAAAATAAATCAAATAAACACTAAAGCAACTAGATTTTACCACACTTGAACTCAAGGTAGGATGTGAAGCCTTCCTTCTTCAAGTGTTCTTCCTTTGTGTGCATGGAGCTCCCCCTCAATTTTTGAC
This sequence comes from Hibiscus trionum, assembly GCA_030270665.1. NCBI lineage: Eukaryota > Viridiplantae > Streptophyta > Magnoliopsida > Malvales > Malvaceae > Hibiscus > Hibiscus trionum. The sequence goes on along the minus strand of BSYR01000027.1, from coordinate 10,470,432 downwards.
TCGTTGATCACTCTCCATCACACCTAGCAAAAGACAATCAAGTAATTTTTGGTATCCAAATTGCTTTGGATCCATAGACATTAGTAGCACAAAATTTAGTCCCCTTAGGAATCCATTTTTCAATTTCATCCTTTTTAGTTGAAGTGGTTAGTCCTTTTGGGACCCAAACACTTCTAAAACATTTTCCATTCACAAATCTAGGGGCACTAGATTGTCTTACATAAAAGTTTGATTTTCCAAAACTATTTTTCTTTTCAAGTTCATTGGAAATCAAATCTTTTTCTTTTTGAACTTTGAGAAGCAAATTTTGTAAATCAAAACATTTTTGTTCAAAATCTTTTAATCTTGCTTCAAGTTCAAGATTTGTTTTGGAAAGCAAATCATTTTCAATTTTTATTTTTGAAATCAACTTTTTGTTTTTAGAAAATGATGCCTTGAATTCCAAAAGCAAATCATCATAGGCATCTTGTAACTCATCAAATGTATAAGAATTTGAAATAGATGAGTTAGAAGTTACCTCCCCCTCATTGAGGGCCATCAAGCATAGGTGGGCTACTTCATCATCGGTGGAGTCTTCATCACTCCATGTGGCCACATATGCTTGTTTTGAAGATGATCCTTTCTTTTTGGATTTGTGGGAGTCCTTCATCTTCTTCATCGATTCATGCTTGGATTTTTCCATTTTGCTCTTCATGAACCGGGCAAATTTGTTGAAGAGATAGGCCATCTCTTCATCTTCACTTTCCTCCTCACTTGAATCTACATGATGACATGTGGAGGATTTGAGAGCTATGGCACTAGCATTTATGCCTAGCTCCATGATCTTCTTCTTCCCCATCGCTCTAATCTCTTCCTTCTTCTTCTCCTCTTCTTTGTTTTTCTTCATTATTTGATGAGTGAGGAGTTCATCAAGCTTCAAGGTTTTGAGATTCTTGGCTTCGATGATGGTGGTCCTCTTTGAGTCTCATGACTCGGGAAGGGAGTAGATGAGCTTTCGGACAAGCTTCTCCTCCGGGATGGCTTCTTCATAGCCTTTGAGACCATTGGTGATGGTGGAGAACCTATCAAACATCTTCTCGATGTTCTCTTCCGGATCCATTTTGAAGTTCTCATACTCTAAGGTTAGGAGCCCAATCTTGGTCTCCTTGACTTCATCGGTTCCCTCGTATATGACTTCAAGCTTGTCTCATACCTCCTTGGCACTCTCACAAGAAGACATCTTCTCATAGATGGTTGGGCCAAATGCACAAAAGAGCATGTACAAGGCTTTGCAATTAAGCTCCATCTTCTTGCGATCGTCGGCACTCCATTCCGCTTTGCTTCCTTGAGGCACGAACGGACCATCTTCAATTATGTCCCATAGCTTGTAATCTCTTGACTTCAAGAAGAATTTCATCTTTATCTTCCAATGGGCATAGTGATTTCCGTCGAAGAAAGGCGGTTTGTCGATTGATTGTGCCATTGAGCCGGTTGGTGAAATGTTGATCGAGCTTGCCGGATCTTCTCAATAGGATGTGAATCCCCTTTGATTGAGCCAAGCTCTGATACCAATTGTTGAGATTTGAGGTGCTCGATTCGATCAACCGTTCTTGCTCGCCAAGTGTGGAGAAGTTGGATAATTGGATGTTTTAGTGGGAGGTGAAAATTTGGCAATTTGACACAAGGATTTATAGTGGTTCAACCTTCTAACCAAGGTCTACATCCTCTACCTTAGCTCCCCACTAAGGATTTCCAACAAATTCACTAAGAATTTCGTCCCCTTTTCTAGGATTAGGAGGAAATCGTTACAACCCTCAAAGCTTTCTACCCAAAGCTTGAAGGAACACTCTCTTTACAAAGAAAGACTTAGCAAACTAGAAATCCCTCTAAAAGGTGTTTGTTTGCAATTCTAAGCACTCACCCAAAACCTAAACACTTGAGCAAATTTAACAATGTAAGCTCACAAGTGTTGTCTAAGCAAGAAATGTAAAATTAAAGCTCTAGACAAATTTTGACATCATAATGTTGTAACAATTGAAGCATTAACGATTACAAGATGCTTGGAGGTCCCTTTTATACTCTCAATTGAGTTTGTAGCCGTTACTAGCCGTTGGGGATGATTTGGAGCCGTTGAGGACTTTATTTCCCTTCATAAATGTTGTTCTGCAGCTATCCGTATCGATACGCATGGAACCGTGTCGGTACGGCCTTCATAGGAACTAGCCGTTGAGCTCTTGCCAGCCTAGGTGTATCGATACGCTTGAGGGCGTATCGGTACGAGTTCACATTTAAATGGCCGTTGGGGTTGGTTGAAAGGGGATCGGTACGCTTACTAGGCGTATCGAAACGATCTCGATCCGTATTGAAACGGCAAAGGCCTGTATCGATACGGGTTTTGACAGTGGCCAAACTGGGGCAAAAAGGTATCGGTACGGGTACATCCGTATCGATACGGGTACTTTGAAAACACAAGTTTGGCTATTAAAAACATGAAAAATCTTTGCCAAAAACCTTTTAAAACCCCCAAAACATAAATTCAAGTTGTTTGGACTTAAGATAAAGTTTTAAATTCTTTTCAAATTAGTCCAAAACATTTTTCAATTATTATATCAAAACATTAGTTCTACAGAATGTAATGCGCCTCTATTTAATAAAAAAAGAAGGGTAAAGTACACAAATGGTCACTAAACTATCCCTAAATATACAAAATGGTCACTAAACTTTCAAAAAATAAATAATGGTCATTAAACTTTAGTTTTTATTACAAAATGGTCACTAGGCCATTAACTGTCCTTAACTGGGAGATGTGGCAGTTACGAAATTTTGTATAATAACATATTTATTCTTTAATATTTACACATTCAATCAATTTAGACATCAATAATGAGTTTTAAATTAGGAATAAATTGATCAAATGTGTCCATATGGATGATTAAATGTTATATTATTCAAATTTCTGTAACTATCACGTCACCCAATTAACAATAGTTAACGGCTCAGTGACCATTATGTAACAAAAACTAAAGTTTAATGATCATTTTATATTTTTAAAAATAGTTTAGTGATCATTTGTGTACTTTACCCAAAAAAATATTTACGCTCCAGTTATGTTATTTTTCCACCAAAAAGATAACATATTTGTCAATTAATGTCAACTATTTTATCTTCTTGTTAGTGTTGACATTAGTTATTTTTTCTTTTGTTTAAAAATAAATAAGTTTTAAAAAAACATTTAAAAATAATCAAAGTATTTAAGAAATGTAAAAAATAAAAATGCAAAATAGTATATAAAAATATGAAGATTTGTAAAAATTATAAAATGTTGAAAATGTGAAAAGATGTTAAAAAGTATAAAAATCGTTAAAAATCCATATTTTATTCAATTTGATAAATAAAAACAAAATTTTGAGAATTAAAAGACACTGAGATGTTTAAGAATTAAAATGTTTTTTGAAAAAAATAGACCACAAAAAACATTATGCGAAAAGAATAAAGCAATGTCTCCACTTGAATTTAAAAAAAAACAATGGCTGATGTCTCCACTGATTTGATTTGGAGATTGACATAAACCTTTTAGAATTGAATCCAATCCAGCCATTTAACTGATTGTAAAAGCATTCAAATTTGATGTATCTTTTGAATTGAATGAGTAGTTTCAATGAAAAAAATCTATGTTCGTTTTAGGTGATTCATGTCCGAACTTTTGTGTGTAAAGTGTGTATTATTAAATGGTTAAAAAATATAAACAAATATTATCATGAAAGTTTATTTAAAATATATATTATCATAAAATCACGCCAGCACAAAAAATTGAATGTATAGTTTTTTTAAGTAAATCTTTAGCATTATAGATTTTTCATATTCTGGACTGCATCTAAAGAGAAATAGGAAACTCCAATGGAGTTAATATGTCAGCTATTTCATTTGTTAATTATTGTTGAAGAAAATCTACAAATTAACACGAATTTGATATTTAAAAAGGAAAAGCTTTTTGTATTTCTATGTTTTGCATTTATCATTTTTCTTTGAATTTGATGAAGTATTTGTACTACATGCACAAGTGGTAGTAGATCTAGCATTTCCCCACTTGGGCTTCAAAACAAAATCCATCCATTTATTTCTTCCGCTGACCAAAACTTTGTCAAAAACCCTAAACAACAATAGAATAAAAAATTCAAACCACTTTTCGAAACTTTTTTATGTTACTCATTAAAAATCGGTTTAAAGTTAATGTTTAAGATTAGAATTTAGGGTTATGATTTAAGGAATTATAAGTATAATTTATTTTATAGAGATTAGGGTTTAAGACTTGGAACTTAAATTTTTAGTATTGGGCATAGAAAGGGACAAAAGATGTAAGGTGGTAATTGTTCACCTCATCCCTTAATTATAAAGCCAAAGATTTGAGAAGAAGAAGAAGAAGAAGAAGAAGAAGAAGAAGAAGAAGAATCTGGATTTAATAGGTCAACTTTTCTTGTTCTTTTTTTTTTTCATTGCAGTAATTTCCTGACTTTTTTCGTATATATACACACCAACTCCTTAGAAATGATAAACAAAAATCACATCTTTTTTGGATTCTACAAAGCAGAGATTTGAGAATAATCACCAAAGACTTCATGGATCCCAGAAGCAGCCCAAAGCCTCTCATTAAACGTCTCCAGCTTATCATCTGGAACAAAACATGTTCTACAAAGAGGACATGTTTTCTGATCATAACCCATCCAACGGTCCAAACAGCTCCGGTGGAAAACATGCCGACAGTTGGTCAGCCGCCTGATCTCATCCTCCCCTTCGAAGTCGTACAAACAGACCGCGCAGCTCTCCGGCGGGTCGACGAGGTCGGAGAACTTGACGACCGGTAGAAGTTCCCGGATGATGAGAGCTGAGACGGGGGTGCGTGGAGGATAAGAAGAGAAGGAGGAGGAGGAGGTGGAACCGTCGTGGGTTTCGGCGGCGTAGTCGGGCCAGGGAATGTCGGGTTCGAGGAAATCGGGGAGGCCGATATAGAGGAAGAGAGTGGAAATGAGTTTGCGAATGTAGGAAAGAAGAGAAAGTGTATGGAGAAGCAACCTTGGAAGAAGAAGGTCTGAGTAAGCAATGGGGAAACCCATGTTTTTTTGTTGAAAAGGGGAAGTGAGAGTGAGAGAGACGATAAGCTTTGGTTTCTTATGGTTTGGGTTTTTCAGCTTTTTTGTGATTTGTTGTGTTAGGGTGAAAGAAATAGCTAGTGATATTGAGGAGTGTGTATATATAGAGATTTGTAACTCAAAAAACCTTCTCCACTATGATTCTGTTTCTAGTGTTCGTATAGGCAAGGTGTGTATGTCTTGTCAAAAAATTAATAAATGTCTGAATAAATATTACCATCTAATCGAACAAGAAACTTTTATCTTTTTCGGTATTTCTATCTAGGTCCTAATATAAAAAAATTAAACCCTACCCCATAATGAAGAATTTACCCAAATATCACCACTAAAAAAATTATTTCCCATTCTAACACCCATATAATTCCCTGTATAGCACCCGTATAGTGAACTCCCTAGGTTGGTCTGCGAGTTCTATTTTTATTAATTTTTTTAATAAGAGTAATGGAACCTTTAAGCGTCAAAAAAAAAAAAATAATAGAATTTATCATGCTGGCATGACAAGTTCTATTAAAAATTTAACAAAAATGGATAAATAATAAAGGCTGCTAGATTAGGAAATAATTTTGTATGAGTGTTAAAAAGAGAAATAATAAAAATAAGGGTGATATTTGGATAAATTCGCTCATTCTAATCTTAATTTCTAAATCTTAAATAATAAACCCTAAATCGTATAAACTAAACCTTACACTTTAAGTCCTAAACTCTAAATCATAACCCTAAACCCTATTTTTTAGTGTTGAGCATATATAAAGATACTAAAAAGAGGTGGATGATTTATATTTCAAGAAATCATACCATTATATTAAAAAAAATGTATAGTATAAATAGGATTATTAATTATATTGGAGTTAAAACTTTGATTTGTTTTACATTTATATTTTAAAAAATAAATTATATAAATTATAACAAAAATAACAGAGAATGAAATTTGAGACGGTTGAAAAGTATGGGTGCTTATCCAGCTAGTCGATCGCGAGTTGAGTAGTGCTAGATTTGTGCTTGTTAAAAAAAATTGTTGCTCGTTAAGCTCGATAATTTTTTGCTCAACTCGTGCTCGTTAAAAAATCTCGTTGTTCGTTAAGCTCGCCAAAATTTTTACCTTATTTTTTTAAAATATAGGTAAAATCTAGTGATACTATTAAAGCTAAATATAAACATAGAATTCAGAAGAAAAAAGAAACACAAGGTTTGAGGAGATAAATAAATGAACTTGCCATGACTGAGTTAGAGATGAAGTTGATAGTCGAGTGTGATATTCTTTTTAACTATCAACTGTATTTTTTATATGGAAAGTGGAAACTGAAGATTTTTCTCTTTTCTATTTTTATACATATAATAATAATAATAATAATAATAATAAAAGAAAAAATGAAAAACTTTAATAAAAAAGGAAAGACTCATTATTATAATTTAATTTTATATTAATACAAATTAACTTTTTTAATTCTCATCAAATACAAAACGTTTTGAAAATTTGATGAGTAAATTATCTAACAATTCACTGAACTTTTTTAGAGTTTTTAACTAGTATTTAAACTTCTTGGAACATAATTTTTTAAGGTAGCCACCAAAAAATTATAAAATAATTTATAAAAAAATAACGAGTTGCTCACGAACTTATCAAGTCGAGTTGGACCTTGCTCGACTCACTAAAATCTCGAGTCGAGTCAACTCGAGTTGAACGTTAACCGAGTCGAGCTCAAATTGTTTGCGAACTGCTCAACTCAATAAGCACCCTTATTAAAAAGCAAACCCAATTTTTTAAAAAATATATATATTTTAAGTGAATGAGTTAATTAGAATAAATATCAAATTTGACAATTTATTGTTTCCTTTTTGACAATGTCATGAAATAGGGTCCATTAAAATTAATAAATGGAAGATATATGCCATCAAAGCGTTCATAATGATAGCTATTATGATTAGTGTTTGAAAAAAAAGGGGTTGGTAATGGAATTTTTTCTCTCCTTGTTTAAAACACCAAAATTTGTATACCTAACCCTATTAATGGCGTGGAAATCTTCTTCTCAAACATTAGTTAAAAACATATATTATTATTTCATACACAGTCAATAAAAAACACTTTATTAATAATTTTTTAATAACTTTTAATTCTAATCATAATCCTATTTAGAAGGGAGGAGAAAGAAGATGATATTTCTAGCGAGACTAGAACTCAAGACCTAAGAGAATATAAGAGAACAAAGATAAGTAACTTGATCATCGGGCCAAATGTACTTTCTTTTTATTAATGAAATTGTAATGTCAATATATATATGGGTTAGGATCAAGTTACACTATGTAAAACTCAACTAGTTTTACACTAATTTATGGCCATTAGATTGGTTAAATGAATGGATGAGATTAACTCCTTACTTTTTTTCCCAAGTGATAATCTTTCCATATCCTACTTTTAATCTCATCCATTCATTTCACTCATCCAATGGCTATGGATTAGTGTAAAACTAAATGAGTTTTACATAGTGTAACTTGATCCCATCCCTATATATATATGGGTTAGGATCAACTTACATTGTGTAAAACTCTTAAGTTTTACACGTTTTTTGGATCGTTGGATGGGAAAAATGGATGGTTGAGATTAACTCCGTGTTTTTAATTCCCAAGTGATAATCTTCACATATTTTACTGTTAATCTCATCCATCCGTTTCACTCATCCAACGATCCAAAAAAACGTGTAAAACTTAGAGAGTTTTACACAGTGAAATTTGATCCTATCCCTATATATATATTGTTTAACTATCAGTATCCAACTCATTTGTTGACTAATCCAAATCGAGTACTGCAAAGGCTAATTATGAGGGTGGCTCTCCCGATCCAATTGATCCAGTCATAACATCAGAATTCGAACACTTGACCTTGCTTAGGGGATCTAGTGTCTCTTCCAACTAGACCAACTGATTGTTGGTTCAATATATATATTTAAATATATTTTAAAAATAAAAAAATTTATTGTCTTTTAGTAGTTTGCTCTCTTTTTGTGGTTCTTTTGTCGATGCAATCAGATATGTTCTTATCTATCTTTTATTCGAGTCTTTTGATTAATTTTTAACATTTTTCTTGTATGGCCCTCGTATGATCTCAAGTGGCTAGTTTCTTGTGTCAGTAGTTTAAAAAAATATCATATTATATGTTTAATTTACGTTTATTATAAACCTTAACCCTTATAATTTTAAATATTTTTTAATAATACTAGCCGCTTCTATAAAAAAAAGGCACAAAAGATTGTTTTGCTACATTTTTCTGCGCACGCAATTATTGATTTTAATTTTAACCCAATTATATGGTTTTGGAAAATAGAAATAATATGTATAATACAATTTTAACCTAAAGTTATTATTATCATTGGGAAAAAACTAAAGTTATTATTAACTTTTCATAAAAAGATCCAAAGTTGAACCGTTGTCTCCTTTACCCCCTTCACATGTCATGTTCTAAACTTGTATGTGTAAATAACTCCATCAATCATCATATAGCAACGAAAACTACGGATTCTCAATTATCAAGAAATGGGTCATAATGAAAAAGAAAAAAAGAGCCATGGTACTGAAATGCCCTATTCATAAAGTGGGAGGGGGGTTCCACCAATTATCCCTTTTTGATGCCGCTCCATATTCATATAATGATAGTAACATGTTAAAAAAATATATAAATTACTTAGCTCCAATAATTGACCGGGTGACAAAAATACTTATATTATCTTATTTTGTGTGAATTTAAATTTTGACATTTGTATTTAGAATGTAAAAGTTCACTATTTATTGAAAGATATAAGTTATTGTGCAATGTTGTGGAGATATGTACGATGGGTGAGCAAAACTGAACTCAAAAAACCGAATTATTCGCTCGAGATGAAAAAATTCGACTCAAAAAAATTTACAAATAAAATTTGAGTTATAAAATGGAAATTTGAACAACTCAAAATCTTTTTGTAATTATATGACTAGTTTTTTAAGTTTGAAAAGTCTCTCAATTCTGCCTGATATATTATGTATATCACATGTGAAAATATGAAAAATCATAGTTATATCGTATATTGATATAGAAAGCCGTTTAAATTGAATTCAATTTGTATTATAACATTATAAATAATTACAATTAAATGTGTACAGAAACTCAAGAACTTGACTCATTCGGAAAAAAAAAATTCAAGTAAAATTTGAATCGTAAAATAAGACTCATAAACTTTAATAATTTAAAAAAATTGACTCGACCCAACTCGATCGACGCTCAGCCCTAATGTGTGGTGATGCCACGTGGGATTGACATTTGGGGTGTTTTGACATATCATGTGGTGTGTCATATGTCCCACTAACCCATGAAGTGGCTTTTTTCTCGGATGATTTATGACAAAGTTTTCAGGTCCATTCTCTCCTTATAATTTTTCTTCATTCACTTTTTTTTGTCTCTCTTTAATTAATTAATTAGTTAAATAATGGATAAATGTAAGTTGAGATAATTGTGTTAATCAGTTAGAGCCGTGACTAATCATCATCCAAAATCCAACTCACATGATTCATATTATTTGGCATAGCCTATTGTATACGAATATTTATCGAAATCTATTTGTTAATGCATGAAAAGGATTACAACAAGATTTTCTTAACATCATTATCAAATGCCGGTGCCAATGTAATCTAATCGATTCTTATAATTTTATTTTGAAAAAACATAAGTTATAAGGAAGAGTTAGTTCATACGGTTTAGAGTATAGTGTTCCGGATTTTAAGGTTAGAGATTTAGGTTTAAGATTTTATAGTTTAAATAAAATTAGTTGTGTAATTTATTACACAATCTGTGTATTAAAATAAGAAAATTCTATAGCGCTCGACAATTCTGATGAGCACCACTAACGACGAGCATCAATGAGCACCAATAATTTAATTTATAAAGATTTAAAATCTAAAGTACTCACCGCATAATTATAATATTTTTAAAAATTAAAACCGTAATTTAATTAAAATACATTTTGTTATTTTTAATTTTATATTAAACATTCTTTAAGAAAAAAATCTATCCCCAAATCAAACAACCCTAAGTACTTTTCTTTGAAATTAACCCCTTTATCGCCGCCGCCGCCACTGTTAGCCACCGCCTCCGCCGTTAGCCGCCGTCGTCAGCAATATTCGTCCAGCCTCGTCGCCTGCCGTCCGCCGCCGTCGTTGATATCTATCGGCGTTCCCCTTTTGCAAGTAGGTAATTTATCCTCAATTCCCCATTCAAAATTTAATTTAAACTTTATTCGATTTTGGTGTTTTTCCTTCAATTGTTGCTGTCACCGGCCACTCCTCGACACCCTCTTTCCATTCGGCCACCCAATTTCGGGATCCCCTAAACCTATATCCCCCAAAAATGCATCTCGTAATCCTCTAATTTTCAAACCCTAACCATAATACAAACCCTATTTTTGAAAAATTAAATACCTAATTCCAAAATTGAGTATCCTAACGCCCATATTATGACCCCAATTACATTTTTAATACCCCAATTTGTCTGTTAGAATCCTAAATTTCATGGCGAATACGAAATCCCCCAATCGCAGCCCGTCACGCGTACCGGTACGCGGGTTTAACCGTACCGGTATTGTATGCGTACCAGTACAAATTTAGCTCACTGGAATTTTTTAAGAAACACTTGTACTGGTACGCTTGCACGACTGTACCGGTACAGTTGCTCTTTTTTTGCACTTTGTTGCTTTAAGTTCGATCTGATTGCTTAAAATTTAACTCTTTAATATAGATGATGGATCTAACTTTAACGCCTTCAAAACAAGATACAATGATGAAGAGTAAGCGTCATATCGACATGTGCTCGGGGAAGACAAACAACGAGGTACATTCATTATAATTACATGAACTTTCAATATTAGTGTTAAATTTTTTTGTTAAAATTATTATTTTATATACATAAAGAAAAAAGCTGAAGTTGTACATGAGGAAAACATAAGAACTCCTTATCAGAGTGTTCACGAGTTCGAGGCACTCATTCATGCGGTGCAAAATATTGAAAAGGAATTTGTTAAAATGAATGGTCAATTTAAAAAATTTAATGGTCAATTTGAGAAATTAAATGGCCAATTTGAAAAATTAGTGGCCATATTAGCATCGGGTAACGTTAAAAGTTAAATACAAGATGGTGATTCAGTGAAAGGATAAGGTATACATAATACATCATTAAAAGGAGATGATTTAAAGAATAGACCAGAAGAGATTATTTTATATAGCGGTCTATTGAATGATGGAGGTTTAGAAAATAAATCTCACAAGGAAGAAGAATTAACTGTCGCATCATTGAATGAAGAAATCGAGAGTGGTATTAAAATACCGATTATGTATCCATTTATTAATTGTGATACATATTATTATTCTCCTTCATTAGAACTTATTAGTAAAAGAAAACTTGAAGTTATTTCAAAAGAAAAAAATCAAGACTGATAGAGATGATTTCCCAGAAATTCCTAGCAATTTTTTTAACTTTGAATTTACTCCCCATCGATTTTCTAGTCAACTAGTTACGTTGAAGGAAACTCCAATATGTAAAAGAATGTGGCCTAAAATGTCTAACGATCCCAAGCCATTGTCAAAGAGTAAAGAATCTCAACAGAAAAAGAGTGTGAGATGTTCGACTGCACGTTCTGATTTGACTGATGATCTAAAGTGGAAAGATATGGCATCAAAAAAAGAGATCGAACTTCTGGAGTGAATACAAAGGTATGCATAAATCATTCTTTATTGGTTTTCTTTCATATTTTGCTTAAAAATAATATTTGTCGTATGATATGTGGATACATGAAAACAACACTACTTGCAATGATACTGGAAAAACATCCAAGGTTGAAAGTTCTGAAAAAATGAGGTAGTAGCGTGATCAAAAATATAATTTTCTTTGTGTGGTGAAAATTTAAAAGAAATTATGTACAACTATTTCATTTGAATTAAATATATGATCAATTACTCTTCGATTGTACAAGTTGCGAACAAGAACAAGATTTGTAATATTGAGATTGAAAAAGGATTGAAAGATTTGTTCTTAGAAGCTCAAATCAAATTTAAAGCAAGAAAGATGTAAATTATACACACATTTTTTTAAATATCGACATTTAGTTTTCAAGTTATTATCATTTGTAAGTGTTAAATGTATTTCATGCAGTATAAATATGAGCTAGGTGATCTCTTATTAGAATAATGCAAGGAAACTGGTAGAATAAGTGATGTGTACAAGCAATATTTGAAGTATTTAACGCCTGAAGAAAGCAGAGTTTGCACGAATGTTGCTACTTAGAATGATAGATACAACACCTTTTACATGGAAAATAATAAGCATATGGACGTTGGCAATGTTTGCACTGTTTTTCTAGAAAATGGTTATCTGATTGGTTATTATAGATATCTAACAAGTTATAGTAAATATTTATTTTGTTTGTTATTAATATAAGTGTTTTTTTGTTTTTAATATTTAATAGTTTATCGATATCTATGTGTACGATTTGCATTTGAGACAAGAGCCTATGCCAAAGAAGTTATATTTGCCTCTGTCTTTTCAAGTAAGAAATAATTTATGGAGTAGAGATCACATTATTTTCAGTTGATAATTTCATGACATTTTTAAATTTAATGTTTGTCGCAGAGTTTGCTAGAAGATTTTACACATGATAAGAAGTCGGGAATGAAGCTAAGCCTTTTCAACTTTCATAACCGATGGATAAAGAACTTTATGCCTATTGATAGTAGTAATGTTGAACATGTATATTTATACTTTGTTGTTTGCTTGTATGTAGTTACCAGTGATTTTGAACTCACATGATTTAGCAGGTATATGTGCCTGGGGTGATAACGAGCCGAGCAGAGCCCGAGCCTGGCCAGGCTCGGCTCGCCGAGCTCAAAATTTTAGGCTCGAGCTCGGCTCGAAAACAATTCTATTGGGCTCGGCTCGGGCTCGAAGCTCGTCAGGCTCGGCTCGGCTCGAAATGAAAAAATTTGCTATAGTTTTTTTTATATAAAATATTTTTTAAAAATCCCTTTCATAACCAACACTAAAACGAAATTCAATGAACCGGAAAGGGGAAAAAGTGCCAACAATTCGATTAATCCAATTAATCAATAAATATTCTTATAATACAAACACATAATTAAAGAAAATACAAAATCAAACAATAATCAACTAATGAAAGAAAATACAAACACATAATTTATTTTAGTGCATATGTAGATTCCGAGCCTGTTCACGAGCTTTTCAAGCTGAGCCTGGGTAGGCTCGGCTCGGCTTGTTAAGGTTTCGAGCCTAGCTCACTCGAGTCGAATTTTGACCGAGCCGAGCCGAGCTCACTCGAGCCGAGCTTTGACCGAGTCGAGCCCGAGTAGCTCGCGAGCCAGTCAGGCTCATTATCACCCATATATGTGCCTTTACATGATGCAAGAGGCAAGCATTAGTTTCTATTAGTTGTTGATGTTGTTGAGAGACATAATTACGTTTTAGATTTTCTTGGAGCTAATAGAGTGCGTAAAAAGATTGCACAAAATATAGTAAGTTCTTTACTCATTTATGAGAACTAATAGATTTCGTATAGTTTTTAATTATTAATTTCTTAATTTTGTTTTGACTTATTATAACATTTGAATAAAGTTCTACTTTAGTTTGAGGGTCATGCTCATTTGAGTAGATTATTTGAAGATGTTACAAAATTTTCACTCCATTGTGAACAAGTACTGAAGCAGACAAATTTATATGTAATTTAAGTTTAAAATAAATTTTTTAAGATATCTCTGTGATTTTTTTCTTACTAGATTAATTTATTTTATAATTGATTCAAGGATGATTGTGGCATGTACACATTGAAGTATATAGAAGCCGATAACAAAAGTGATTGGTCGAAGATTTCTTTCACGGTAAAGTATACCATGTAGTTCCGTTTAGCTATCGTGTGATATTGAATAACATGATATATCTATTGTGTAGACGCAACAAATGAGATTCGAACGATTGAGAATTTTGACAAAATTTGTTTCCAGCAACCCCAATGAAGTTGATCTTTTCAATTGTCGTAAACTGTCAACAAAAGACCAAGTAGTTGAGGATTAAAAAATTTTGAATGCTATTTAAACATTTTTTGGTGATTCTCAACCTTCTCTTTATTTTTACTTTTTATTTATTCTTTTCATTTTTTTGTGATGACTTGACATTTTCAGAGCTTGGCATATATATGAGTAGTTATTATATATATATATATATATATATATATTATTTAACAAGGTAAATACTTGTTGATTCCAAGGATTAACTACAAAAAAATATATTAAAAATTAAAAAATAATAAAATTAGAAAATTTGAAACTTTGATTATCTTTTTTACAAAGAGGAGTAAATTTTACTCATGCAAAAACTAAGCTTCAGTAACTAATACACCACATACATGTCAATTGGCTCTCTTACTCCTACAAATGTATGTATAACTTGTTCAACGTTGAATTGAAGTAAATAATACGGCTAAATCTGTTTTTATAGCTAAACACAAAAATTTGTTCCCTTTCCTCACACTAATAATCTTTGAGTAGTTTGATTTTGTTTTTTGTTACATGTCAATATTTTAAAATTTTATTTTAACACTTAGTGCTTTGTCAAACTTTGCGTTTCTGAATCATGTCAGTATTTTAAAATTCCCACTTAAACAATTGTCTCTTTTTACCGTTACCTTAACACATAACAAGATAGACAATGGGAAATAATCCATAGTAATAGAATAGCTAAGATAATATAGAAGCAATCCGTAATCCAAAATCCATAATAATCAACATATATAATTCATAATCCATAATTATCCAAAAATAAAATAATGAAGAAACAATCCATAGAGGCATAGCCACAACAAAATAAGTCTAGAAAAACAAACATAATACATAATATAAAAGCATAAAACTAAGCCTCTGGTGCATCGTCGCCGCCATCAACATCATCCTCGTCATCATCCTGAAAAAGCTGAACCGAATACTCCAATATCTCAAGACGTTCATCAACTACATCAAAACGACGCATAATGCGACCCTCCATCTGAGTGATCAACTCCGAAAGTGATGCCAAAGAAATATCTCCTTCGGGTGCTGGAGCAACTGCCTGACGAGCCGGTCGAGGTGGTGGAACAGGTCGTGGACCGCAAGGAATCCACTCGCTGTTGATGAGTTCAAAATGTGCCCTTCGAAAAGATGAAACAACAATCTTATGTCCTGGAGGGAAGGGAATATCTATTGAACAATCCATTCTCTCTTTCTGAAAGATATGGCTAAGGACGCAACTGTAATAAAAAAGAGTTCACACGATTGGTGCGACAATTGTTGATGATGTAAACTAGGTCGAAAAAAATTATCTCAGCAAGATTGATGTGTCGGCCAGTGTGGAAGCACTAAATCCACCAAGCATCGACAGTCCTAATGGTAGAATACTTACCTCTGGATGGTCGAAACCATCAAGTGATAATCAAATAAAGAAAGCGGTCATGGGCATCTAGGGAAGTAATAGAGCCGGGGGCTGGAGAATCAATAATATGATGATCCTCATTATCAAGACCGATGTTTTCTAGACATATATAATTGAAAATTATTTGGGCGTCTAACAAAAAGGTCTTCCCCATAAGGTAAGATTCTATGGCAATAATAGTGTCAGTAGTTTCATCAACAATACAACAAGTATTAGAAAAAAATTCAGGTTAAAGTAGGATAATATTCAGGATTAATCTGAAGCATGGCACATAATTTCCATTGCCTCATATACCTTAGGTAAGGAAACCTAAAAGCAGGATCGGACATAAATCTAAAATCTACAAAACACTCATCCTGAATAATGAAATTTTTGAACATTTCAAAGTTTTCCCTTTGGTTTTGTACTCCATGTTCATCAAAGCATCTATCAAATGAGCTAGGTAAAATTTGTTGAGGTTCAGGATCGATTGGGGGTGACTCGTAGAAGGTGAACTCGGGCGACGACGTTTTGTCGTAAGTTTTGATTTTGGTTCCATTTCAAGCAAAAAAATGATAAGGAAAATTCAAACTCCTACAAAAACAATACGCACAATGTATAAATATTCATCAATTTTAGTCCATAATATAAAAATGCCTACAAACTTATATGCATTACATTTTAAGATTGATCATTTCAATGTGCAAACTTAAGTGCATTGCATACAAAATTCATCAATTTCACACTACTACTACTACCATTTCACTAATAAATGAAATCTAACTTAACTCAACCCGATATGTGTAAACCATAATCTAAATTAAACCTAACATGTACAAACCATAAAATAGACAAAAGAACTCCTAAAATTATCAAAATGTGCAAACCATAAACTAAACTAAACTCAACTCAAAATGAGGAAATCAATAACTCCCAAAATTATGAAATTGTGTAAACCAACTAAACTAAACCCAACATTTTCGAACCATAAAATAAATTAAAATCCTAACAAACCCTAACATTCGAATTTACAAAAATTGAAGGGTAGAATTTTGTAATACCTTAAAAAACTCATAAAATAGACAAAAATAAGTGATGTGTATGCACAATCCTTGTGAATTCTGTGAAGATTGGGTGAAAATCGCCGAACTTTGGCGAGGGAAATCGGTTTTTAGGTTTGAAATTGGGGAAATCTGATTTCATACCTATTTACACAAGTAGGCTCGCACGTACCGGTACGCTCATTAAAGGTGTACCGCTATGCTCATTAAATGTGTACCGGTACACCTAACTAAGTTTAAAAAATCCAATGTCATCAGTTCGTACCGGTACACAAGCTGTATCGGTAATGTATAGAACGTGTATCGGTACACTTGACGTATCAATACGGTTCAATCAATTTTAAAATTCTAGTGTTGTCAATTCGTACCGGTACACATGCCGTATCGATACGGTGTTATCAAATTTAAAATTTTAGTGACCCATTTTCATATCGGTACACTCGCCATACTGGTAAGGTATAGTTCACGTACCGATACACCATAGACCGTATCGATACGGTCTTTACAATTAAATAAAATGAGGGGCCAAGTGGGTCACTGGCCCGTTACTTCTGTTTTGCTCGAGCCTTAAGCAGAGTAAGAGTGTCGGAGCATGGATCCAACATTAGAGATTAAAGGAGTGGAAACACAGCATAATGGGTTCATGACCGGTCTGGATGGTCACATATGTGTGACATGGTTTTAATGGGGTCAAGGAAGTACATGACCGGGGCTTGATTTATTCGCTTAGTAGTATGATTTATATGATAGTAGTCAGTAGACTTTTTGTATGGGTGATATTTCCAATTAATTTATTTTTTATCACTTTCATAACCTTAAGATTGATCATTCCAATGTAAGGGTGATCATTCTAATTTTTTTCACTTTCATAATCTTAAGATTGATCATTCTAATGTAAGGGTGATCATTCTAATTAATTATTTTTCCACTTTCGTAACCTTAAGATTTAAACCTTGACCTTGCTTTAGATCCTAATGCCTCATCCGGCTAGATCAACTAATTATAGATTCAAATTCTATCTTATATATGCAAAAAAAATAAAACATGAATTAACTGGATAAAACTGTATATTAGTATACTACACAAACCAACTTCATAAAATTTGAAAGATTAAAACTTAACAGTCCTAAATATAACTAGTAATTCTTGCATGTATATCTAGAAATAACATAACCAAACTAAATCTCCTAGTGGACATATAAAAGAATAAAAACTTCAACCCTGTTTTGATTCATGTTGTAGTTGCTTCAAATTTTGATATGTTATCGAGGCACGCTCAGACATAGCCTTGTTTATCATGACAGAGGAAAATCGCAAAAATGAACATTAGCAATCGCACTAATAAATAAACTAAAACATGTTTTTTAAGTCCATGAATTCTTGACTTACAAGAACAAAGACTACAATTTTTGGACGAGACCGTACACTACCAATCATTCTTTGGTTGCCAATCTAAAATTGTTTAATTTTTTCCATATTTTTCAATTCATGAGTATATGCATGCAGCAAAAAAGATATTATCAATATACATAATAACAAAACATAATTATTTAAATTAATTCATATTTAATTACCTTCGAGATATCGTTTTTTTGTATGTGTTGGGCATATATCCAACTAATTTTAATTTCTGACGTGCATCAGTATGACTCGTATCCTTATCAAAAGGCTTGTTCGGAGAAGGTTCAGATGTTTCATATGAGTCTAATGTGACATCTTCATCATATAAAACACATTTTGGGTTGGACGATGAATCTTGGCGTTTCATTCTCTTGGGTTTTCCTCTTCCTGTTTTAAGAACTATAGGATCGCCAATTCCAAGAGTCTCTTTATCTTTAGTGATCCTTTTTTGTATCCCACTTTAATCGTTTGCAATTTCAGACTCATTTTTGCAAATTGATCTTTAACTTCATTGAAAGTCTTCAATGTCTATGATGCATGGTGACATATAGTCATACAATAAGAGGATAAAGTGGAATACCTGACTTGAACTACTGTTGGATTATTATCTTCGACATCTACATTCTTATTTTCTAATCCAACATCTTTCTTCGCATAAATAGCCCATCGTTTCATTATACATTCTTAGGGTATTTCCTTCGCCTTTTCATATTTCAACACGGCAAACATATGGTGACATGGAAATCCAACGGACTCCAACTTCATACAACAACAATACATGGTATCATGTGTGATATTTCTAAGTACAAGATACCACTTCTCCTTTTCAACATGCTCTAGCCAATAACACATGCACTCATTTTGCACTTCACTTTTTTTGACTAAATAATAACTCTCATACGACATTTCTTTGCACAATGTACCAAAAGAATTTCGCGTATATACCTTGGCTGAATTACGCTTGAGAGTTCCCAACATACCGTCACAATACGGTTATTCGTCAAATGTTTTGTAATCTTGATGAGATTCCTCTCATCTTAGAGATTGCAACTGTTTATGATAGTTCTCAACAAATCGGTATAACATCACCTTTTTGTCTAACCAAGTTTTCAACGTTCTATTATTGATTCACATCATTGAGTAGTCCTCATTGCTGCACACCAAAAATATTTATTAATTAGGTTATATACAATAAATAATATATCATATGCAATTTAAGTGTACATAATGTTACCTGCATAAAAATATCCTTGCAAATATGCTTCTGCCCATTTTCTTCCTTGAACTTTGTGCTTGTCCACTAATTCTTTCCAGGCCCTTTCAAAATCTTGTGGCGTTCTACACTTGTCAGTGCATCTCAAAAATCCATACAGAAAATTATGTTTTGTATGAGAATTCACATTCCTCATGATATGCCACAAACACAATCTATGTTTTTCTCCGGGTAGAACTTGAGAAATGGCATTTTCCATTGCCTTATCTCTATCAGTAATAACAGTAAGTGGTTTGCACTCATCCCCTGCTTCAATCAATTGTTATAATACCCACACATAAGTATCCTCTTTCTCGTTCACAACCAATGCACATCCAAATGGCATTGTGTTTCGATGATGATTTACACCAACTAAAACAATGAACGGCTTATTATATGTGTTGCACTTGTAAGTCGTATCAAATGCGAGTACATGACTAAATTCTTTGTAGTCGGCACGCGATATACCATCGCACCAGAACAACTTCTCCAAGTGTCCGAATTCATCCCTCGTGTGTCTAACAAAGAAGAAATGATCAGATTCTTGCTTTCCATATAAATACGCCATCACTGTTTCAGCATCACCATCTTGCACTTATTCTCATTTAATTCTATGTAGATAGTTGTACAAGTCCTTCGGTAGAAAACCAACATTTTGAATTGAACCAGCTTCATTCACGAGATTTCGTATTATCTTACTTGGAGTAATTCCAGAGTGGTGCATGCTCTTAGTCTTAAGTTCGTCTAACTCACTAATTTTCTAGAATGACCTACAAAATAAAGGATTAACAGAACATTATATATATAAGCTAGAGGTTAGTATATAACAATTTACTTATTTATAAATTATATACCTGATATAAGGAACTTGTGTTGCCTGAACCATATCATGGTTATGTTCTACATGGAATTTAACAACTTTCCAATATCGATACCGTTCGTCCAATTTGAATCTAATAAATGCTCCACATCCAACTCTGATGTCCGATCTTTGTTCACGTTTTCTGTTTGGAAAGTTAATCCACCTTTTCTCTCTATATCCTCCTTACGACACACCATTCTCTTTGCAATTATATGACCACCAGCTCGACTTTTCACTATTTAGTCGACTCGAACTCTAAAACTTTTCACTTTGGCATAGGTATGGTAAAATTCAATACAATCATCCAAAGTCTTCCACTTTAGTAATCTTTTAATCCTTTCCCAATCTTGTCCCATATGCTTTCATCAATGAAGTAGTCAAGGGTCTTCTCATCATCTATTTGTTTGTATCGTCAACAAGATAATCGGTTTGTTTTTCTTCAGAATTAATTTCATAATCTTCATCCTCGTTACAATGCTCAAACTCTGTAGCTTGAATTTTGGTATCTTCGTTATCAACTATCTTGAAAAAAATCTGTAATTTAATGAAATAATAGAAATTATAAAAGAACTAAATACAAATTTTCTAAATAACAACTTAAGCAATCAGATCGAACTTAAAGCAACAAAATGCAGAAAAAGAGCAACCGTACCAGTACGGTCGTGCAAGCGTACCGATACAAGTGCTTCTTAAAAAATTCTAGTGCGCTAAATTTGTACCGGTACGCATACAGTACTAGTACGGTTAAACCCGTGTACTGGTACGCTAAAACCATCGTACTGATACGTGCGACGGGCTACGATTGGGGGATTTCGAATCGGTCATGGGATTTAGGGTTCTAATAGATAAATTAGGGTGTTAAAAATGTAATTGGGGTCATAATATGGGTGTTAGGATACTCAATTTTGGAATTAGGTACTCAATTTTTCAAAAATAGGGTTTGGATTATGGTTAGGGTTTGAACATTAGGGGATTATGGGATGTAATATTTGGGGATATATGTTTAGGGATCCCGAAATTGGGTGGCCAAATGGAAAGGGGGTGCCGGGGAGTGGCCGGTGACGGCGGCAATTGAAGGAAAAACACCAAAATCGAATAAAGTTTAAATTAAATTTTGAATGGGGAATTGGAGATAAATTACCTACTTGCAAAAGAGGAACGACAGTAGATATCAACGACGGCGGCGGGCGGCCGACGACGGGGCTGGGCGAATATGATCGGCGACGGTAGTGACAACGTCAAAGGGATTAATTTCAAAGAAAATTACTTAGGGTTGTTTGATTTGGGAATAGATTTTTTGATTAAAGAATATTTAATATAAAATTAAAATAGCAAAATGTATTTTAATTATATTACGGTTTTAATTTTTTTTAAAATTATAATTATGCGATGAGTACTTTAAATTTTAAATCTTTATAAATTAAATTATCGATGCTCAATGATGCTCGTCGTTAGTGGTGCTCGACGAGCGAGCCAGACTCATCCTTTAATATGTAACCTTATCTTTAATTATAAGAAAAAATAAATCTGAATTCAAAGATCGAGAGTTGAATAAGTGGAGACGATGGGTGTCTGGGTAACGAGGCATGAGCCAGAGCAGACAAGTGATTTTTGAGCAGGACGAACGCATGATTTTATATTAAATGTGTGAATTTTTATACTTAGTAAAACTATACGTGAATTTCAAAATCCCAAGTAGGTAAGATATAGAAAAAAGTTAAATTCTAAACCATAACCCTAACCCTAACCATAAACTATAAGTTCTAACTCTTAAACCCTAAAAATAGATTATATCCATAATTTCCTAAACCATAACCTTAAACACTAACATTATACCAATCATTTCCAGAATTTGACGAACGCTCATGGCATATTTGGGTGAAAAACCCTTTTTTAATAATTATATAAAATTTTGGCTCCCTCCCAGGATTATTTGGAAAAATGACCCTCAAACTTGCCACCTAGTTGAACCTCGCGTTCTTTGGGAAGCGGGGCTTGAACTCGCGTTCTCTGGGAAGCGGGGCTTGAACTCGCGTTCTGTAGAGCGTGAGGTCCATCTACTTGTCATCGTTGTTTGAAATAATGATTTCTCAGGAACTCGCGTTCTGTAGAATGGGAGGTCCCCGAGAATTTGAAAAGGCGGCTGAATATATCGCACAGAACTCGCGTTCTGCATAACGCGAGTTCTGAGTAAATCTGGGTTGAAAAACAAGGGTGGGTAGGCCTATTCGAGCCTAATTTCGGGCTTATAAATCGTATATTTTTAGCGAACATCGAGTTTGGGTTCGTAGTACTAGAAATTCTCTATCGTATGACACCAACACGGTCAATTTCCGTCCATTCAAAACTCGCTTAAAATGGCTTCCAAAACCCTATGCTATCATCATTTTTTGAATAAAATTGCCTTTGAACAAAGGTCGATAGGCATGTTCAAGCATAATTTCAGACGTATAAATCGTATATTTTTAGCAAACATCGAGTTTGGGTTTGTAGTACTGGAAATTCTCTATTATATGGCACCAACACGATCAATTTTCGTCCATTCTACACTGACTTAAATTCGTTTCGAAAACGCTATCCTACCAAAATTTTTTGAATTGTTGAAAGTATAAGATGGCCTATTTTATAAAACGAATTAGTCTGATTTTATTGATCGATAGTTATGGCATAAAAGTGGGCGAATGTTGTACTGATTTTATTAATTAAGACGAGGGGGCGAGCGATTAGGACACTTGGTCTTTGAGTGTCCAGGATTTTTACATATACTACAATGCTTCTTTTGTCTGGTTTTTCTCGATGTTCGACCATATCCTCGGCACAGTATATTCGTGTAGACCGTGGACGTCCTTTGTCTCTCAGTAGTGCTGGATCAGGGCGTATGGTCGGTTTAGTGTCAACGGCATTCGGATCAACCTCATTTCCGATTGGAGGAAACTCTTTTTCGTAAACCTTAAACACCATTTAGAGTAAGTATATCGGATCAACCAATTGCATGTAGTCTATCCGTTGGTTTGCGCAAGCAGCAATGGAGTGTGCGCACGGGTATTTGAATGTTTGGAATATTCCACACTCGCAGGTTCTTGCCCTGAGATCTACCACGTACACGTTGTGCTGAATGCCTTCCAACCGTCGGGAATATTTTGAAACACGAAACTTGTGTCCTTCGCGCGAGAAGAGAGTTGCAGTCATCTGTCTTGAATGGTGCAATTGAGTATGCAGTTTTGTGCGGAAATCCGGATGGACTATGTGTCCACCTGCCATGTACTCAGTTGCTTGCCTTCCCAAGGTTGCAAATAGGGTAGCCAAACGATAGTAGGTCGCTTTGACAATGGAAGTGATAGGCAACTGCCGCACTCCCTTTAGTGATGAGTTCACTGCCTCAGCCAAGTTCGTTGTCATGTGACCACATCGTTTTCCCTCGTCATACGATCGAAGCCATTTTTCCCTCAGGATTTTTTCAAGGTAGTCTGCGCCATGTTTGTTTCTCGCTCTCAGTTCCTTGAACACCTCATCCACCTCTTGTTTGTAGTGCGAGTTGCCTAAGGGATGAAAGTTGAATAGTTATGGGCGAACAACCCATGCAAAGAGGTCGTAAATGAAAGCGAGCAACAAGTAATATAGTAAATGAAAATGACATAAAGGACGTACCAATTGTGAGCACCAGTTCATGTTCATCACGGTTCTTGAATTGCTGCATGTAGTTTGCGGCTATGTGCCGCAAGCAAAAACGGTGGTAAATGTATGGAGGCTGCCAATACTCACCCAAACGTTCTAGTGCCCAAGAGAGCACTGTGCCTCTGTCAGAAATAACACATACCCCACCGTCCCTTGCCCATATTACAGGATCAAGGACATATTTCCGTAGGTTCCGAAGGAAGAACATCCAAGACTCCAAATCCTCCTTCGGGACGACTGCAAATGCAACATGAACGCATTTTCGATTGACGTCCTGTACAATAGCTAGAAGTAGGGTCTGTGTATATTTTTCGTACAACCATGTGCCATCGATTTGGACCATCGGTTTGCGGTGCTTGAATGCATTGATGCACTGCGGGAAAGTCCAAAATAACTGGTGGAATTGAGAAACACCTTGAACGGCACGATCATTTTCGTATGCCGGAACTGTATCAAGTTTGACAACCATTCCGGGGATGTGTTTCTGCAGCAGATTTAGCCACGGGCGCAACTCTTTGTAAGAATCATCCCATCAGCCAAACAGTTGTTCTACTGCCCGCTTCTTTGCATACCATGCTTTGTAATATTCAGGACAATAGCCGGTGACACCTTCAGCTGCAGC
This sequence comes from Hibiscus trionum, assembly GCA_030270665.1. Lineage (NCBI taxonomy): Eukaryota > Viridiplantae > Streptophyta > Magnoliopsida > Malvales > Malvaceae > Hibiscus > Hibiscus trionum. Next base: position 10,445,968 of record BSYR01000027.1, on the reverse strand, counting down.
CTGACATGTGGGGACCGACACATTGGGATTTGCTTTGACCAGTGGCATAAAGATGTCGGCGAGGTACTTTGCATCGAGGTTCTTGTGATCCTGGCTTAGGCTACCAACGGTGCATGTATGGGGCCTTACAAGTTTTGTTATTCTTCAACGGTCGCCTGCATTCTTCAATTGTGATATACGGATTTTCCATTTATAGTCGTGATCCTTTTGGGTGCAGTGTGCATTGTAGTATTTCGCTTGGGTTTTCTTCACTATCGTCTCAACAGCCTGGCGAATGTTGTACTGCTTAACTGCTGCCACCGCCAGTTCTTTTGTCAAGAACGTCATACTAATGGCCAGTTCACCATCAGAACGGTTGAGTCTGCCGTCAATTGTTTGGTCATGCAAAAATTCAGGAACGTCCATGTCATTCATATCAACCGTTGTGAAGTGGGATGGTGGATGGTACATAGAAATAGGTGTCGCTGATACAGGAAAGTTGGTTGCTACCGGCTGTTCTCCGAAATATGCTAGTGGAACGGTCAATTCTTCTGGCGGAACGGTCAAGTCTTCTGGTTCTTCATAGAATGGCCCCAGCTCGTCATCGTCGGGCACGGGTTCTCTAATCGGTTCTTCGTCAGAAGCATCCCACGGGAGCTGGTATAGTACAGCTTCGTCGATCATTACCCTCAGAGACGAGCATGGTGGTCGACGATCGCGAGACCTCTCACGAGATCACTCAGGAACCGCATTTCCAAGACCAAAATCAAGAGCACCAAAAGAAGAATGTCTCCCCATAGATGGTTGAACGTACTTCGTGCTAGGGACATACGTTCAGTGTCGTCTATATGAGGAATCATTGAAGGGGTTGAATGCTTCATGGTCGTGCGTAACGTAAGAAGACGACGCTCCCTCCCCTCCAAAACTATACGGATTGTATGGAGCGTACATTGCATTTCTTAGCGTATCGAGTTCATCGTTTAGGGGTTGGTTCAGGTCGAACCCGATATTAGATACGCACGAATGTCTTGGCATAGCAGATGACGATGCACCGAACTCGTTGTCTTGGCACAGTAGGTTAAAATCATTTCTTAGACTTGTGGTCGGGCTATCAACGTTGGCATTCAGATCGAAGTCGAAATTCGCCCGACCCCAGCTTGGTATTTCGATAGCAGGATTAGAATCCGAAAACGATGCATACAACTCTAGGGGCCCACCCAATGAATACTCAAAGTGGGTAGCCAGCATCAACTCCACATTAGTAGTGTCCGCAATGCTGCATACAGAGTACGTTAACGGATCTATAGATATTGGCACCCGATACTTCACGTCAGACAAATGGTGGTTTTAGAAATGCGAGACCTTGCTCTACAGTTCCTTAACCAACTTCTTGTAAGATAATCTCCTCGGAATCTTTATCGCTACTGGATCTTCGCATTGAAAAACGACGTCAAGTTTGGGATCGACGTTTATCTGCCCATCGTAGTATACTAGAGTAGTAACTCCCCCTCGCCTCGTCATTTGAATATTTGTTCAAAGACTTGTGAAATTTTAAAACTTTAAAAATTTTGATGATTTGTTTTTGTTATTCAAACATATATTTAGGGTTTATGGTTCTGCTTCATATAAGGGGACACTTATGGCTTATTATTGGTACAGGAAATCATGGAGAATCCGGGTGTGTAAGGAAAATTATTATACTGGGAGGCAGCTTTGTGAAACTCGTGTTCTACAGAATGCGAGAACCTGGAGATTCCATGACCTCGCGTTATGTATAACGCAAGTTCCTTGAAACCACGCGTTGTACAGAACGCGAGGTCCTTGTAACTTTGAGAAGGCTGAGATTCTGTCAAAGTTAATAATACTCGTACTGTGTACTCGTGTTATGTTTGAATAATTGAGTACATGTTTGAATATTTGAGACAATTGGAGACTAGTAATGTAATTTTTTCGAGTCATTTAACGATAAATGGAACGTGTTGAGAAAATATAATTGAATACAAATTCTACATAACGCGAGGTCCCTTGAACATTCATAAAGGATGAAAAAAGACGTCATATAACATAATTCGACGATGATTTAAGAAGTTTATGGTTAATACGAATCATCGTAGTCAGTTGACACGTCTGAACTTAAGTTTAGTTCTTCGATCATCTGTTGTTTTCTTTGTCTACGCATGTACATAAAAAGCTACAGCGCGTCGGCAGCTGCATCAACATCCGGTGAAGACGGAACTTGTTCATTGGTCGGAGCAGGTTGTACGAGTGCATACGTACTACCTTCGTCGGCGTTGACCTCGTCAAACTTAATATTTAAATCGACGTATTTAGCTCCAACGGACTTGAGCTGGTCATACATGTTATGAACGTTTTTTTCCTTCGTAAGCTTCAGAACGTAGTGCGTTTCGTTTGCTGACGGTGTTGGGATTCGACATTCCAAGGAAGAAATTTGTTTGTCAGTGCGTTTACTAACCTCGCTTGATGTCAACTTTAATAAATCTTTGAGTGACATTTTGCTAGTGATTGTTGATTCGAAATAAGTACCGAGAAAATAAAATGTTGCGTGAAGTTTTGCCATAAGAGGAGCAAAGATTAGCGTTGGGTGTTTTGGGAGAAAAATGAATGAGTAAATGATGGTGGAATTGGTGGGTATTTATAGTAAAGGAAAAACACCACATAAGTAAATTTAATTCGAATGAAAAATTTAATTCGCATTTCATTTAACAAAACTTTCAACAAGTCTTCCTATAGATATGTCAATCGGTCGATACAATATATGCAAAAAGTCCAGAGTGAAAGAAGCGAGCGCGCTAATCATCATCTTCTCAAATGGTCGTAGCTTTGACCCGCATTTGCATGTCAATCGATCGATACAATATCTGCAAAAAGTCCAGAGTGAAAAAAGCGAGTGCGATAATCATCATCTTCTAAAATGGTAGCATCTTTGACCCGCATTAGCAAATGTAATCGGCACCGGCTGTATTAGCAAACTAGGGCTGTATATGCAATATGGTCGATCTGAATCCGCCCTCGCTTCTTTCAGTCTGGACTTTTTGTAGATGGTGAGGGCAAGCGGCGAACTTCAAAAAAGAGTCGCCAAGAAGTGCCTAGAAAGTTTAAATGAAAACTTTCTAGGCACTTCTTGGCAGTAAATGGCAGACGGCCACACGCTCCCAGATATTGCGATATGTCGGTAAGTATTATTCAATCAACGTATCATACGGGGGTCTGAACCCAGCGGAACACAAAATCATGACACAACTCCAACTATCATGAACCCAACAGAACAGAAAATACATAAACAACTCCAACTTCAAAAACCCAGTAAAACACAAATTCATTTGAAACAACTTCACTGGATACAAAAATCCATCGGTGTGCAAATATATAGACCAACCTCACTTCCTCACTTTCTGTATAAAGCGACTTTGATAGAAATCTGACTTCACAGTAACCTCGCGTTTTGTATAACGTAAGTTTCAAAAGACCTCGCGTCCTAGAAAACGTGAGTTTGCCACGTCAGCATATCCACCTTCATCTATAAATAGCCAACTCTTGAGGGGGAAGGACCACCCACCCATCAATTGTAAAAAATTTCGATCGCAACTACTAATTGCAACATATCGCGTATCTGGGAAGTTTATTTTCAAACTAATTTCCCGAATATTGCGATATGTTGTTATTTGTAGTTGCATATATACGTCCTCTTGGGTTAACTATGCGTAATTTTTTCATCGCTCTTGATCGACATCAACAAATCGCAATATCCGGGAATCTGGGAATCATGAAGACAAGCACGAATTTTACCAAAAGTTAAATACAGGTTTTTAAGGTACCTCATAATACGCTGAAAGGTCAGGTTGCTTGTCATTGCAAACAAATAACATCACGAATTCCACCTTCATGATGATCATCACCGTCAGAACAATTTTAGGATCTTTTAAGAAATGTTGGGTTCGGTGTAACTACGATTTTATACAATCAATTGTTATGAAATACTCAAATTCGTTCAATTGTAAAAAATATTATTATTTTTAATGAATAATAATAATAATAACATTTTATTTTAATCTTAATATAAACTATTATTACTAATATAAACTATTATTGTAAAAATCTTAATATAAACTATTATTGTAAAAATCTATATTCCACCGTTGGCATCTCAGTTTGACTATAGCATTGTCCTGCAAACGCCGCCAGGTAGCTTGTTTTACTCTCCGCCCGGGCCCAGCACAGGTCCACGTATCGCAAATGATGATGATGATGAGGACCAGAAGGATGCAACACAGCTTGTTCGGAGGAATCCAGATCGGGATCGTCGTCCACCCGACTGCAGGACGGGTGGACATAGACATCATTAGCCTTTTTTTTCTAATGCATATGTACTTATGTTTCTAATATATTTATTCCAGACAATTGTTTTTTTTAAATACCGTATTTTAATTTTCTTTATCTATTATAATTAAACTTTTAAATGTTTATTTAATTTCAGTTTTTTATTACTTTTATGCGATTACTAAACCAAAATTATCAATTGTTCTTCAAAGGAAATTTCATTCAAAAAAGGATGATATCATAGGGTTTTGGAAGCCATTTTAAGCGATTTTAGAATGGACGGAAATTGACCGTGTTGATGTCTGTGATAGAAAATTTTCAGTACTACGAAACCCAAACTCAATGTTCGCTAAAAATATACGATTCATAAGCCCGAAATTGGGCTCGAACAGGCCTACCCACCCTTGTTTTTCAACCCAAAATCGCACAGACCTCGTGGTCTGCAGAACGCGAGTTCTGTGCGATATATTCAGCCGCCTTTTTAAATTCTCGGGGACCTCGCGTTCTTCAAAACGCGAGTTCCTGAAAAATCTTTATTTCAAACAACAATGCCACGTAGACGGAACGCGCGCTCTGCAGAACGCAAGTTCGCGTCTTGCTTCCCAGAGAACATGAGATTTAACTACGTGACAAGTTTGGGGTCATTTTTCAAATAATTCTAGGAAGGAGCTAAAATTATATATAATTATTAAAATATGGTTTTTCACCCAAATATGCCCTCCTTAACACCCTTCCGTCCAACCCACATTATTGAGGATCCATCCAAAGAGGTGTGGTGAGCCCACACCATGCTGGTGGTAACGGCATAAATGGCAGTCCCCCACTCTGACAAATGCCGTATGCAGCCACGACAAGCGATGGCCCATCCAGTAGGTCACCCCATATGTGGCGGGGGCGGAGCTCGATCTCAGCAGTCACCTCCACTAGCTTTGTCTCATTCCTTGTCTCAACCTCCATGCCATTGCCATCCACTCCCAACGGGAATCTCAAGAATCTTCTGCTTACTGCTCTTTAATATTATCATCACTGCCCTCCTTGTCTGTGCCATATGCCAATCCCATCTTTTCTTCCCCCACCAAAATATCACTATTTGCTATTTTCTACTCCCTTTACCAAAATGGCTTCTTCACCTTTTAAAACTTTGGCATTCTCTTTATCATATAAATATATAAAGAAAAAAATTTGTATAGTTTAAGGATTTAAATTATAATTAAAAAATAGTTTAAGGATTTAAGTCGTAAGATTTAGAATTTTAAAGAAAGGTTGTGTTATATTTTTTATTTGTGTATCAAATATATATTAAAATTGAGAGTTTAATTGATTTTTTAAAAAATTAAAAGTGATTTTTACGCCTTTAAGCTTATTTTTAAATATGTTTTAAGCATAATTTTTATTGTTTCTTTATCATAAATTGATGGATTCTTGATTTCTTGTTAAAACTGTTTAATAAAAGGTTTGGAAAATTACATTCAAATGGAGTCGGTTTATTGTTATTGTAGATTAAGGGAATCAAATTAAAAAAATAGTTAAATCCCAAGTCCAAATGACAGATGACTAGGTATATTTTGAAAGCTGAGATGAGAAGAGAAAAGCAAAAGAGGCATATACCATATGTGGGAGAAAAACCTTCTGGCATTTGTCGTGATTTGGGACATATTAACAGAGGTAGGCCAGTCAGGGTCAGGCCAGCTAAATCCAACCAATTTCTCATTTTTACTCTTTACCCTTCCAAAATTATTTTAAGCCAAATGTAATATCATTCCACTTCCTCTCCTTGTCTCTCATATCTTTTTCTGAAAAGAAATTGAAATCAATTGATCTAACGAGATAAAATGATAGGTCCTTTAAATAAGATTAGATATTTAAATTGTAACTTTGCGGATGAAAAAAAATTAAGTTGAAAAGGTTGTTCTTATAATGATTCTCTCTAAAACAAGATTTGAATTAGTATGTTAATATAATATTATTCCACTTGCTCTCCTAGTCTCTCTCATCTTTATTATTGTAGATGGTCTAACGAGATGAGACGTTAGGACTCTTAAATATAGTTAGGAGTTCAAATTCCGACGTTGTGAATGGAAAAAACTGGATTAAAAGTATCGTTTTCATATTGGATCTTTACAAAATTTAAGTCGGATTAGTCTATCAATAATAAAATAATTTGTTTTTGTCCATTCCTATATTTTGCAGGTGGGTTTATTCCATGATTTAGTGTAGGCGAATGCGATGACCTCCTACTTCGGATTGTCATATGGAGTATATATTGAGATTGAATTGGGTATCAAAACATGTCTGAAAACCCAAGTTTGGATGTCAGAAATTGTCTCAAACACTTGAGATAAAGGAGAAAAGCAAGTAAAGCAGGAATATTTAAGCAGACAATTAACAGCAACTTGCATTATAAAGACAGTTGCAATGCTCATGTTTTTGTTTTTTGTTTTTTAATTCGGACATGTGACATGTGAAAGCATGTTCATCATTGGGGATATGGACTGACGAGGACCACGTGGCTTCTTTTCCGTATGTCCTTTTCCCTTTGTTTTGGGACATTAAATCATTAATCACCTTTTTCTTTCCCAATACACACATTTTTTGGGGGTAAAATACAAATTTTACTAATTGCTTTGAAATGTAAATCTTCTTTATTTAATTAAAAAAAAAATAAGGATCTCATTTTACCAAGTTTGAGCCAAATTACTCATTTATCTTTATTTATATCCTCAATTCTTTTAAACAAGTGGTAAAGATGAGGTAGCATAGCACCCTTTTAAACAAGTTGCCAAAGTTAAGTGGTAAAGATGAGCATGAGCAATTACAATGATTTAAGCCTGCATCAGATGATAATTAAAAAATGTAAAATATATTATGAAATATAATAAAGCAAAAGTAGAGAAGTATATGTGTCTGACTGTTCCTACCCTGCAAAACAGTGTTTGATGAAAGAGGGTGGAATGTGGTTAATGTACTAATTTGTATGCTTTTCAACAGTTTCTGTACTGTGCTCCACTGTATGCCCACGTTGTTTGTTTCTAGTTGTACTTGTTCATTTTAAAAGCTTACACTCTCGGCTGTGGTTGGCTCCATACCAACCCACTCGGCTCAATTTGTAGCATAATATCAACCCAGTCGGGGGGTTATGGTTTTAATATTCCCTTTGGGAATTTATTGGGGAAAATAACCCCCAAAGAATGATATTGGGAAAAATACCCCCCTTTCATGCCATGTAGGACGAATTCGCGTCCTGGGGAAAGCGAATTCAAGATTCGCGTCCTGCAGGACGCGAATTTCTGGGACGTTTCAGTGGAAAGGGAATTCGCGTTTTGCAAAACGCGAATTCAACGATTTATTGCTGCCCCCGCACGAGAAATTCAACATGAAAATGAATTGAAACCAATATAAGATGTTTAGGTAGCAATATTTGTGATCGAATAACTGATTATCGGGGTACCCGATTAAAATTTTTGAACTATAACAGTGTCGTATTGAAACATATCTTTAAGATGGTGTGAAGATACAAGCGTATATAATATCCTAAGATGTGTGAAAATGGCCTGGAAATGAGCAAGTAACAATGTTTTAAAAGGAAACATTATCGTATAGGCATGTTTAAATGCATTTTAGGGTGTGTTTCGAACTTTTTTTTGGTTTTTCCTAAGTTTGGAGACAAAGATGTGCACCTTAATTTTGCAGTGGTGCTAAAGTTCCGAGGAAGACGGTGTCCGAAAATGTGAGAAAATTGTGTTAAAAATGCTATCAAAGTAACATTTTTGAAGCAAAAAATGTGTCCATAGGCATGTTTTTTTTTTTGAAATTTAAAGGGCCTCGTTAAAAAACCCCTCTAAACCTATGTAGGGGGAAAAGAGTGCCCATAAGATTTATTAAATTACCAGATAATAGAAGTTCACAAATCAGAAAAGACTACACAATGGTTGATCTAGTTAATTCGGGGGCCGGTCCTAAGAGGGCATTTCCTAATATCATGTCCAGTGTTCCCACATTTACTGCACCTCCTAGGTTGTCCGGTCTTTTCTCTCGGAACCATATCTTCGGCACAATGAATCCTCGTTGATGGCGGCCGGCCTTTTTTCTTTCGTCGTAGGGAGGGATCTGGGCATATCTTTGGTTCGTTGCTGATTATACGACAGTCACGTGCATTTCCGATCGGAGGGAACTCGTTTCGGTAAACCTTGAAAACGGTTTCGAGCCTGTATACCGGATCAATGAGTGTCATTGCATCAAAATGAACCGATGCACATGCTGCGAAAGCATGCGAACACGGGAACTTGAACGTCTGGAACTCCCCGCAATCGCACGTTCGCTTTTGCAAATCAACCACGTAGGTGTATTGCATTATTCCTTGTAGCGGTTCAGAAAATTGCGTGACCTCAAAGATATGTTCCCGACGAGAGAAGCACAACGCACCCATCGAGTTAGCATGCGCAATAGACGCTTGGATTTTGTCGGCGAGATCTGGATTAAATATGCGACCAGCTGCCATCCAGTTCATTGCTTGTTTGCCGAGGGTTGCGAAAAGGGTTGCCAATCGGTAATATGTTGCTTTGACAACGGACGTGATAGGTAAATGGCGCGTTCCCTTAAGAGACGAATTGATCGCCTCAGCCAAGTTTGTTGTCATATGGCCGCATCGACGACCCCCGTCATAACATCGCAACCATTTCTCCTTCGGTATCTCCATAAGATAGTTATACCCGAATGGATTCCTCAATTGCAACTCCTCCAGCAGCTCTTCCACTTGATTAACACGGTGTGCGTTGCCTGTTGAATAAGACATGTAAAATAGTTAATTGGTAATAATATGGAAATGGTGGACGTAGAATAACAAAATGGAATGGTTGCATACCCATACGGAGAACCATTATACGTTCATCCTCGTTCTTGAACCTCTGATAGTAGTTTGCTGCTATATGCCGCAAACAATACCGGTGATGTATGTATGGGGGTTTCCATGAATCTCCCAAACGTTGAATTGCTCCTCAAATCCCTGCGCCTCTATCTGAATACCATGCCTTATCGTAATTGACGGTGTACATGTAAAATAGCTAGGCCATCTTCACGTGTACGCAAAACCCGGCGCATGACATACTTGCGGAGGTTGTAAAGGAAAAACTCCCAAGAAGGGATATTTTCCTTTTCAACAATCGCAAAAGCAACTAGGATACATTTTCTGTTGCCATCCTGGGCAACTGCAATTAGCAATATCTGCGTGTATCTGCCATATAAAAATGTACCGTCGATCTGGAGCATAGGTTTGCAGTGACGGAAAGCTTTTATGCATTGGGGGAACGTCCAGAAAAGGCGATGAAATTCGACCTCCCCTGGTACAACACGATCGTTGTAGTACTTCGGAACAGTCTCCAATTCCACAATTGTCCCTGGATTGTATTCCTGCATAACTTGAAGCCATGATCGCAGATCGTTGTATGATAGCTCCCATTGCCCGTACAGTGTTTCGATGGCTCGAGATCTTGCATACCATGCCTTATCGTAATTGACGGTGTACTTGTAAATGGATTTGATGGCAGCTATACACACTGGCACAGATACACGTGGGTTTGCTTTCACGAGTGGAAGGATTGCATCGGAAAGCACGTGTACATCCAAGTTAGGATGGTCTTGGCTGAGGCTCCCAACGGAGCATGTATGAGGCCCTGTATATCTCGTTATTTTCCACAGGTTATGCAGCCTTTTCAATTGCGACACACGAACCCTCCATGTACATCCGGCGGACTTGTGAGGACACTCTGCAATATCTTTTAGTGAAACGATCACAAGAAATGAATTATTTAAGTTGATCTCCAAACGAATTAAAGAGTCGACCAGTGCAAAAATAGAGGCTTTGCAAGTGAAAGTACCAGTCAATGAGCCCGACCCCGAGGAACATTATATGCTCACACTGTCAGATAAGAAAGCTATGCGAAAGATGTTTCGGGCATACAAACTTGCTGGGGGAACAAACATCGAGCTTAGCGTGAAATTTGATGACGGATCAAGTTCTTCAACAAATGTTGTAGCTGTCCAAGACGAGAATGCGTTAGCTGGCGAAGACAAGAATGAGTTAGCTAGTCCAGACGAGAATGACGTGTTCTTAAAAATTTATCAGAGACGGCAGGAGAAAGAACAAATAATTGAGGAACTAAACTTAACGTCTGACATAAGTACCGACTACGATTAGTAATGTAATTTTGATTAAGTTATGTAAGTTATTTATCTTGCGTACTTGTAATTTGTGAACTCGGTGCTTTCGATGTAGTGCTTTTGATGTAAGTTTTTAAATAATAGAGGAACTAAACCTATCTTGCGTACTTGTATTTTGTGCTTTCGATTTAGTGCTTTTGATGAAAGTTATTTATCTTGCGTACTTATAAATAACTAACATGAAAAAAAAACATAGAAAAACATAATAGCTCATACATACTCATGAAAAAAACAACTGAAATAGTTTGCACGAACTATATTCGAAAAAGATAGAAAAAAAATATAACTACCCCCTATGTCCGCCGGTCCCACAGTCTGGTGGATGTCGAACTCGAGCTGGATTACGTCGTCCACGGTGAACCGGATCCTGTTGAGGACCATGATCGGGCTGGTCGTCAATGTCATCTCCAGCAGTACCACTTGGGCCGACAGGCCCACTAGACAAGAACAACGACTGTGGAGGTGTGTGCTGAACGAACCCGGGGCCCGAACTATCATAAGGCCTAGCATGAAACTGGTATGGGGAAAAAGCAGAGGGAGCAGTGGAACTCGAAGATCCGCCAGTCGGCATCGATGATCCACCCATCATCCCCACAGTAGGAGTGAAAAAGCCTTCCGTCGGACTCGGAGGCCTCGGCTGAATCATCAACTGGGTGGGGCCCTGGGGGCGAATCGGAACGGTAGCTCTGGAGGATGAAGCACCTGCTCCCCTTCGACGTTGCGATCCACCTGCTCCCCTCGTACGCTGAGTCCGGGGGCGGTTGCGCTGAACAGGCTCATACACAGCTGCTTGTTCCTCCGGAGTGAGAAGATACGGTTTCCCATTAGCAAAGAACCATGCAAAGTAATCAGCACTCACCATAGGCTCATCAAACATTCGGTACTCATTCAGTGCCTGCCGCTGATGCCTATACTGCCACTGTGCAATCCACTGCACATGTTTCACCGACCAGTCCACCTACCACAAAACATCAACAAAATTATTGTTTATAAATTGTAAAGTAAGTATAAATAAATAACTATTAAATCAAATTTAATTATTATACCTCAAGTTTTCCTTGTCGGGTGATCCTATGTAAGTCATCCAAATTAGGCGGATCTATCGGAATTGTTTGCAGACGCCCGAACTGCCGTTGGACGCGATTGACCGGATGCCACTCAACTACAGCGTACCAGATGAGAGGTACCACGGCCGTCCAAGCGGAAACTGTCCCAGGCTCAAAATTAGGCAGACAGTCGTTGATTTCCGATTCAGAGTACGGGGTCCACAAAAACTGTAAATTAAATATAGAAATAATTAAAAACAACTAAACTAAACTATATTCATATTAAACTTCAACTTAATATAAAAATTAAAATATTTACCTCATTTGCAGATTTCGTGTCAATATTCTGCCTAATAGAATGCATCATAGTCGGAATCCCAACATGAGTTAGAGCATGGAACCACCTACATAACATCAAAACATACTTTTAATATTTAAAAAATATATATTAGAAAAATAACCAATTTATTAATAAAATTTAGTTAAGATTATTTTTCTTACCGCAAACATAGTGGATAGGAATAGTCAGCTGGCGCGGACAAGTCAGGGCGTAAAAATGGCATTCTAAACCACGCCCAAGACTGGAGTAGCAAAAGACATCCTCCGATGTCGTGTCGATCAGCACTCGCAGCCTTGCACAACTCCCTATACATAAATGCAAGTACTGCCGAACCCCAACTTAATTTACCAGCCTCTTCAAAATCCCGCAAGTGCCGCAACCACAACATGTGAACTTTGTTGCGAGTTTTGTCGGCCACCAAAATTCCCCCGAGGATTTGTAAGATATACGCCCGAGCATATGCCTAAAATATAAAGAAAAAAAATATTAAAATATAATAATTTTATAATTTCATTACTACTAATAAAAAATTATTTCTTTTACCTTCTTCACATCTTCATTGGCTCCAGCAGGCAAATTAGCGAACTCCGTACGCAACCACTTCAGCGTCACACATCCGCCCTGTAGTTTATCGGGCTTATCTCCTAACAAGTCCATACACAAGCCCTCCCAATCGTCACTGGCGGCACCAGTGATAGCCTCCCCATCTACAGGCAGGCCAAGAATATACGACACATCTTCTAATGTGATGGTCGCCTCACCACATGGTAAGTGAAATGTATGTGTCTCTGGCCTCCACCTCTCCACAAGCGCGTTGATTAAATCAACGTCTAATTTCGCACCCCCTCCATGAAGCTTCGCCACATGCCCAAATCCGGCTTCGGCTATGTACTCGGCTAGATGAGGATCCGGGCCCGCCCTAACCTTAGTGATGTAAACCTCCAACCGACGTTCTTCTCCATTCTACAAATAATTAAAGACACACACATATTAACAATCACATATTATGTCAAAATTTTTTATAGTGTACAATAAAATACTAAATATATTCTAATTTTATTAATTTTTATTCTATAAGTCAACACCAAAAATATATTCGAATTTAACTAATTATCTTAGTCTAAAAATAAATAGTATTAACATATTCGAATTTAACTAATTTTCTTATTCTAAAAATAAAATAAAAATACATATTCAATTTAACTAATTTTGTTACTCTAAATCTAAAATCTAAAGAAATATTCGATTTTACCTAACATTTTTAGTCTAAAAATAAATATTATTAACATATTCGATTTTAACAAATTTTCTTAGTCTAAATATAAATTCTAAATACATATTCGAATTTAATTAATTTTGTTACACTAAATCTAAAATCTAAAGAAATATTCGATTTTACCTAACATTTTTAGTCTAAAAATAAATATTATTAACATATTCGATTTTAACAAATTTTCTTAGTCTAAATATAAATTCTAAATACATATTCGAATTTAACTAATTTTGTTACACTAAATCTAAAATCTAAAGAAATATTCGATTTTACCTAACATTTTTAGTCTAAAAATAAATATTATTAACATATTCGATTTTAACAAATTTTCTTAGTCTAAATATAAATTCTAAATACATATTCGAATTTAACTAATTTTGTTACTCTAAATCTAAAATCTAAAGAAATTCGTTTTTAACTAACATTCGAAGTCTAAATATAAATTCTAAAGATATGTTCGAATTTAACTAATTTCGCTAGTCTAAAAATAAATACTATTTACATACTCGAATAAAAAAAACTTACATTATTTCGACGATAATTGCTTACGTGGCCATCTTCTAATCTCAGAAAACCAGCCATTATCACACTCTTCAAACGTGCTCTTCAAATTTTTGGGAGAGAATGCTTATTCTCTCCCAAACCTCTTCCTTTTATAGAGAAATCGCTGCCTGGATACAGCGAATTCAAACCGAATTCGCGTTCTACAGGACGCGAATTCAATACAATAAAGTGAATTCGCGTTTTGCAGAACGCGAATTCTATTTCCCAACCGTTCGTATTTACTCCAAATCGTGTATTTACTCCAAATCGCGATAATTTGGGGATAATATCGTGGAATTCGCGTTTTGCAGGACGCGAATTCCCTTTTCCACTGAAACGGCACAGTAATTCGCGTCCTGCAAAACGCGAATCTTGAATTCGCGTTCTCCAGGACGCGAATTCGTCCTACATGGCCTGAAAGGGGGGTATTTTTCCCAATATCAAAGTTTGGGGGTTATTTTCCCCAATAAATTCCCAAAAGGGAATATTCAAACAAAATTCCCCCAGTCAGATCAATTTGTAGCATAATATGGCATAGGGGTCTTCAAACGGTCGGTTCGGTTAACCGACCGAACCGAACTTCCAAAAAATCATTAATTGATTTTTTTCTTATTAATCTTAACCGAACCAAAATTATCTCAAAATTTTTTAACTGAACCGAAAAAAGTTTGGTTAATTCGGTCGGTTTTCGAATTAACCGAAATTTGTTATAAACTTTTGGATAAATTACACAAATGGTCACTATATTATGTTAAAATGATCTTTTTAGCCATTGAACTTTCAAAAGTTTATAAAACAACCATTAAACTTATCCAACTATTACAAAATCGTCATTGATTCATTTCACATTATAAATTATTGATAAATATTAAAAAACTTAATGATCATTTTTTAATAATTCAATAAATTTAATGATCATTTTGTGCTAATTTGATAAAGTTTAATGACCATTTTATAATATTTAAAAGTTCAGTGACCAAAAATAAATATATGTAAAATATATATATATAATATAATATATAAAAATTTTGGTTAATTCGATTAATTAACCGATTTTGAACCGAATTAATCGATAACCGAAATTTGAAAAAATCATTAACCGTAAACCGACTGAACCTAAAATTAACCGACCGATTAACAGAAAAAAAAAACTTCAGTTCAGTCGGTTAATTCGGTTAAAATCAAACTTCGAACACCCCTAATATGGCCACCCACCCTGGAACCATGAACCTAAGTCTAAGGCCTAAGCCTTGCCTGGGAAGGGACCCATTCCAACCATGTGTAAGAATATTATCAGAATCAAACAAGGAACATGGGAGATACCTACATGTTCATCAGTGCTTCGCTTTGCTTTGCTATGCTAGTTTTAAAGTCATGTAATGTTAAATCTCTTCATCTGGCTCACACCCACCATTGTATTCTTTTTAAAGGTAATTTCTGAAACATCCGTTCATTCATTGTCAACAAAATAAGAGAGAGAATCCCACACCAACCAGATTAAACTACTAGTAGTGGCGGATTCAAAAATTCAAAAATTTAAAATTTAAAATATTTTTTTCCTCAAATAGGTTTACAGATTTATTTTTCTCAACACACTAAATTAATTTTTTAAGAAAAAATTTAACACTAACCCCGCCCCCCAAATACGGGTACAATTGCTCCACTAAGTGGCCGAGTAGATCCATCACTGCTATTGAGGTTGACAAACATGCTCAACTTGCTTAGTTAGATTTATTGGGGCGGTTCAAAGATTTAGGGGTTATGAGTGATTTATTTAAATGGGGTTCTTAATTTAAAAATAAATAAATATTTTTTTACTTGATGTGAGCATTGTAGGCTAACTCTTGAATAAAAAAACAACTATAATAAGATCCAAAATCTATGAAGTACAACATTTTGTTTTACACTTTGAGCTCTTTCTTTTTTTTTTGAGTTTCAGGGTCATATATGATCGCACCTATTGTACATGTCCAAACTCATCGCGGGTATGTTCCAAGCTAAGAGTTGAATCATTCGGCTTGAGTGTGTAATCTATGGATTTTGCTTCCGCTCAATCTGTTTGGATCCACCGGGGGTTATTGTGCTGATCCAGGTTGGACCATATATATGCAAACTGCTGTGAGATCTATGATGCTTCGAAATTACTCAAAATTTAGCATGTTCTAGTTGAAACAAGTGAATATTCTTTCTATATAACAAAATGAAAAATGTTTTCTTATTCAAACTACCCCAAACTCAGAAAAAAAGCACTCTCTAAGACGAGAAACTATAATTATTTTTATATATTCCCATCTCCTCCCTCTTCGCGGAGCTTTTGTAACTCGAGTGAGGGCTTTAAGATGATGGAACACATGGTCTCTATTTTTATATATTCCCATGCGAAGGTCCACATGTGTTGTTAACCCAAGAACGCTCCATTATCCATGCAAAGAGTGTAAAGTGAGTCTCCTGGCTCGTCTAGTTTTCGAGTTTTAGGGTTTCAGAAAGCAGTGAAAGACCTCCAGCAGATGGTAGTGGAAGGTTAACAAGCCTGCCCCATCTGCATCCAACATGGCTTAGCGGATTGAATCAGTTTGGATCATCATCCCTTTGCCATTCATGCATGTTCGAGACCATGACAAGAGGCCGAGTTGTTTACGGAAGGTATAGAGAGAGGAATATAAGCAAACGTCTCAAATTTTATTCATTATTTATAAAGAGTACCTTCACCATCCCTCAACATGATATACGCACCAATTAAACAACAGTTTCACTTACTTTTACCAAACAAAAGTATCCGGGGAGAACAATACGAAAATGCAATACACGGAACAATGCCTATGGATCACAAAAGCTGCTGAGAAAACAATACAATCTTAACCTTCAAGCAGCAACCTGACCGAAAAGCCACTTGCGGATCTGCAATTGGACGGAAATAAAACTAAGATGAGAAACAGGGAAAGGGACTGTCAAAATTAAGCTATGCTAGCCGTATATGATCAGAATTACAAAACCTTAACTTTCCTATCAGCATAGACAAGCACTATCCATTAAATAAATTACACTCTCCACCATATGGCTATGCCAATAAGTGTGCAAACAAGAAATAACGATACACATACGAGCAGTCTATGCACACTGTACTGGCTCTTTGCATTTTCAAACTCATCATGCAGTACTAAAAATATTGCAATTAACAGTTAATTCGATACACAATCTCCCCATCCAGGCTATGATGGTATAACTAAGGGAAACAAGTTACAAAATAATCTAAATGTATCTTAGAATCTACCAAAACCCACCTCTGGAAGTTTCTTACTGAATGCAACATCCAACCGTGCATCCAAGGTGTTCTCGAACACAATTTTTCCATCTCGAGATGCAATGACTACACCTCCAGAGCTGCAAAAAATTTTGAAGAAAAAATGAATTAGCATTACTTCTTTGTTCTTTTTCTTCTTTCTTGTAGGGGAAGGGTGCATCAAAGGATATCACGAAAGAGGGAGCAACCTAATAAAATGCCTGTACGGAAATCAGTAATGTACCACTAGTATTTTGTACAGTAAGAAACATATATCATAATATACCAAATAATATCTCCACTCATAATCTAAAAGAAGAAATGTTGGTCCAAAGGACTAATAATCCTTGCCAAAGCATTGCATGACTAGGGGCATTTAATCTTGCATTTCCATAAAACTAATCTATTTACCAGAAAGGTCCATGAGCTTCAGCATGATGATGAAAAAAACCATGATGATGCGAAGGACCAGGAGGAAGATGGACATCATCAACGAATATCTCTGGTGGATGAACATCCACTTTAGAAGCATATTCCTCCTTCGCTGAATCCAGAACGGACTCCACCAAGTGCAAATCCTCTTTGCGACAACGAAGCAGGACAGCAGGCTCTTTCAGTCTAACCAAACTCTGCAATAAAATATCTCCCAAGAGTTCATCTAATGTTGCAACTTTCAAATACTTTCATGAAAGGGTTAATGATCTTGCCATACACTGACCTGAACAATTAGATCTTTCAAAAGCCTTTTGTACACATGGTGATCATGGCTCACATTCAGAAGGTCCTTGGATGCCGATCCTTTCATCTCATTAACCACATCATCTTGAGCCTGAAGTACCTTGATCCTAGATGCATTAAGCTGCATCGAATACTCACTGCAATAAAAGAATAATGCTTAATCTTTTTTCACAAAAAGCACAAGTATATTCCTCACTAACTAATCCTATGTGCCAATCCCACAATAAAACAAACTAAGCTCGCTTCCCTTTCGCATCAATTATCACCAAGATAATCAAACTTCTACAGTGTTCAATACTTTTTCATCCAAATCACATTAAGGTTCATTAGTAACTGAAATAGTGCATCTTGAAAGCTGATTAATTTCCAATAAACTAAAATATTAGCCTCGGTTTGAATTTGACTTAATATCCACTAAAACATAAAAATCCAGTACGAAAGATAAATTGATGACAGTTATACAGCAGAATTAGGGAAACTATTTTTTATTATTTTATTTTAAAATCGATTTACATTTTCTTCCGAATTTCGACTTGCTTCTCCTTCTTCTCGTACTCCTGCCTAATCTTCTTCTTCTCTGCCTCCACCAATTGAAGCTTCTCAATGTTGAACTCCTAAATACCCATCGTTTAACCATCAATTCACCGGAAAATCCGAAACTTCAAAAAGAAACAAAAAAGTGAATAAAGTAGTGAGAATTGAAGTACCTCTTCAGCGGAAACTGAGATCTCGTTAGCTTTTTCCTCAGCCTCTTGGCGGATGAATCTCACCATCTGCTGGATCTGCTTGGATACATCTGCGTCGTTCATTTTCGCCGGGATAAAGATTAGATCTTTTGATGAACTGGTGTTTGGATGATTTTCGATAAGGGAAAATAAATTATGTAGGGATGGCAACGGGGCGGGGCGGGGCGGGTTTTTGGCCGCCCCGAACCCGCCCCGACCTATAAGATACTATACCCGACCCGCCCCGCCCCGAATAAAAATATTAATTTACCCGCCCCGACCCGCCCCGAAAAAATAAAAAAAAAATTAATTTTCGTCGACGGTAAATGTTAGATTCGACCAATCTTCCACCACAATCACAAATTATGGTTTCAAGGGACTTCAAACTTATATAAAAAAATAAAATAAAACCAATTTTAAATTATACACGTGTTAAACTACATATTTAAAAGAATAAACTTGAATCATTGACCGTTAGAATCGAATATATCAAAACTTGAACAACATCTAACAAATTTTACAAAATGTACGAACCAAAACAAAAACAAAAAATAGCTCAAAACACATAAAAATATTTAAATATAATGATATTTTTTTATAAATATAATAAAAATATAAAAATATACCGGGGCGGGGCGGGGCGGGGAATTTCTAGCAAATACCCGAACCCGCCCCGCCCCGACTTCATGCTTTTTCCGCCCCGCCCCGCCCCGCCCCGATCCCCGAAATTTTAGGAAAAATACCCGGCCGGATCGGGTCGGGGCACCTCGGGTCGAGTCGGGGCCGGGTATTTTTGCCATCCCTAAAATTATGCAGATTGTAACCACAAGCATTTTTTTTAAAGTTTTATACGGCTCCATAGATGTTTGTGGTAAAAACAATTAGGTTAAAGTACGCCAATGATGACTGAACTTTAAAATTTTTAGGGAAAACTACACCGGTGGTCCCTAAACTATTACCATTTTTCTATTTTGGTCCCCAAACTATGTTTTTCGGCAAAATTGTCCCTTCTGTTACATAGTTCTCCTGTTTTGGTTCCGGCGTTAAATAGCTAATGGTTTTGCTGACGTGGCATTTTTTAAGAGGGGAGAGAAATAATTAAAAAATATTTAAAAATGCCACGTCAGCAAAACATTTAGCTATTTAACGCCGGGGACCAAAACAGGAGAACTATGTAACAGAAGGGATGATTTTGCCGAAAAACATAGTTTAGGGACCAAAATAGGAAAAATGTAATAGTTTGGGGACCGCCGGTGTAGTTTTCCCAAAATTTTATTAGGTAATCAACTTTTATTTTGGTCCCTCAACTTTTACTTCGTTTTTATTTTGGTCTCTTGCGTTAGAAAATAGTGATGTGACCCGCTAGTTTTCATTTTTTTTCAAGGGTAAACTATATAAATAGTCACCAAACTTTTAAAATACTTTCATTTTGGTCACCAAAATTTTAAATCTTTCATTAGAGTCACACAACTTTTGTTTTGCTTTAAACAACCCCATTGGTTTAAGAAAAAACTCTTTCAATGTATTCAAAACAAAAGTAAGAAGTAGATTTTACCTTATGATTAAAAAAATACTTGACCCGGTTGACCCGACCCGACCCTTTAAAAACCGAGTAATTCTTTTAAAAAATTACTCGACTTTATATTTTTTCTAAGTAGTTGGGTTGGGTCTGGGCCGAAAATTTTGTGTAGTCAGGTACCCAACTCAACCCGATATTTTTAATATATTTATTTTTTAGTTTTAAATTATATTTTTATTTTAAGTTTCTTAATATTTTTACCCAGATTAAATTTAAATTCTCTAAATTTTTACATGGTACATAAATTAATGCTTAATTTGACATTTTTTTAAAAAAAATTAACTAGTTTTGTAATTGGTCTGCTTTAATTTTTGTTTTCATGCACAAGTTGATTTAAATGTTTTTTTTTGCCCTTTTGATTTCTAGGCTTCACCTTGACTAATTCGGATTGACCCGTGTTGCACACATGATTTTGGTGGGTGAGTCTCCCAGCGAGAACTTTCTGCAGACATACCACATCAAACTTAAGACCTACTTAAGCGGGACCAAGCTGCTTACCATTTTGACCAAGCCCGTTGGTTTGAATTTAAATGCTTTTGATAATTGCTTATTGTATTAATTTCAGTGAAGAAACCAATAAAACACCATTCTTATTATTCAATAATTTTAACTATATTTTCTTACAACAACTTGATTTATTATATTTCTAAACCAATTACCAAACAGAAAAATTTAAAAAGTTCATAATACATAATTCAAACTTAGAAAAAATTTAGAGATTTAAATTTAGTTGGAGGGTAAAAATATTAAGGAACTTAAAATAAAAATATAATTTAAAACTAAAAAATAAATATATTAAAAGTACCGGGTCGGGTACTCGGCTACACAAAATTTTTGGCCCATACCCAACCCAAATACCCGAAAAAACTCGGATCGAGGCTTTTTTGAAAAGAATTACCCAGTTTTTAAAGGTTCGGGTCAACCGGGTCATGTATTTTTAACACCCATAATAATAATAAGGTAATATCTACTTCTTACTTTTGTTTAATACATTGAAAGAGAATTTTCTTAAACTAATGAGGTTGCTTTAAAGTAAAAATGTAAAACCCCATTATTTTTAAGCCTTAAATTTAATTTAAGTCTACTTAAATTTGGTAACTTTTTTGTAAACACCTGAAATATCGGTGTCTTAGTGAAAGGCGGGCAAAAGTGGGGGCCTTTATGTTGTAATTTACCCCAAAATAGGGTAAAAATATTTTCCCTTCAGATTGCTTGCGCCGTTTTCATTTCCAAGTTCTGGAAAATTTTAAGGAAAGACGGACTAATATACGGCTAAGAAACGGCGTGACCGAAAATATAATAAGACAATTAACAAAGTTAGTAACGCGCTACCAGATATGTTGACATAATATAATGTAGCCGGTAGAAAACATGAATAAATATTAAAATATTTGGTAACCGGCAAACTTTGGTTATCGGTAGGTATCGACACAAACATATACAAGTATCGATACAAATGGCTCGAAAGTATCGAATCTTTTTCCACGGTACTAATAAAAAGTATCTATCCTTTTGAAGCAAATTTGACATAACCGGTAAAAAAAAGGCAAAACCGATTACATTATTAATACATATAATGTAACCGGTAAATCTTTACCGGATTGTTTGTTTGGTGTCGATACTTTTGTAAGAACATGTACAAAAGTATCGATACATCAGTAATTTAAAAGGATTTTGAAACAGAAAAGGGATCGAAAGAATCGATACAATTCAAAAAAGTATCGACACTTAGGGAATACCGGTTACATTATATATATTATAATGTAACCGGTAAATCTTTACTGGATTGTTTGTTTGGGAAACAAAAAATGGATTGAAAGAATCGATACAATTCACAAAAGTATTGACACTTGGGGAATACCGGTTACATTATTAATACATATAATGTAACTGGTAAATCTTTACCGGATTGTTTGTTTGGGAAACAGAAAAGGGATTGAAAGAATCGATACAATTCACAAAAGTATCGACACTTGGGGAATACCGGTTACATTATTAATACATATAATGTAACCGGTAAATCTTTACCGGATTGTTTGTTTGGGAAACAGAAAAGGGATTGAAAGAATCGATACAATTCACAAAATTATCGACACTTGGGGAATACCGGTTACATTATTAATACATATAATATAACCGGTAAATCTTTACCGAATTGTTTGTTTGGTGTCGATACCGGTTACATTATTAATACATATAATGTAACCGGTAAATATTTACCGGATTGTTTGTTTGGGAAACAGAAAAGGGATCAAAAGAATCGATACAATTCAAAAAAGTATCGACACTTGGGGAATTTTAATCATTAATAAGTGATATAACCAGTTAAAATAATATTTATCGATACTTTCCTACAATATTTTGCATTTACACAAAACACTCTTAGTATTTGAAATCGAACCGATTTTGTTTCCTGTGAAATAGAAGCGAGGCATTTTTGAAGTCGTGGTGTATTAGAATTGAAACGAAAGGTATGTTGTCGAAACCATAATTTTTTTAGTAATGTAGTATTCAGAGATTGGTGTATCAGAATCGAAACCCTAGTTTTTTAGTAATGTAGTATTCAGAGATTGGAGTTAGGGTTTTGGGTTTAGGGATTTTGAAGTAAAGAAGGATTTCGAATCGATTATAGGTAGAAAATGATATTTTAGGTAGAAAATAAATATCGGTACTTTGTTTAGAGAACTTATGGGTAGAAATTGATATTTTAGGTAGAAAATGAATATCGATACTTTGTTCAGAGAACACAGGCGGTTACTATAAGATTAGTTATTTGTCGATTTTTAAATTGGATAAAATGTATATATATATATATATATCCACCCATTTGATTTAATTTAATTTTTGAATGTTCATAATCTGATATACGAAGGATAAACGATGTCAATGGATCTTGCAATTGTTGTTCGTGAAGATGACATTGAAATGGAGCCGGAGCCGGAGAGGATCGAAACTGAAGAAAATCAAAAGCAACCAATGGGTAGATATATGTACTTCTAGTAAGTATCAATGTACTTGTGTACTTGTTCTTGAAATGGTAATTGGATTAGAGTATTTAAGAACATTTAAAATTTCATATCATGACAGTGTGAATGAAGTGCAAAGGATGAAGGAATGTGGTACTTACAACAAGGGTTCGGTATGTAAACTAAATTTATAATGAGTATTATGTAGCTTTAATATTTTGATTGCGAAACGTTTATGCATAAGTTTCAGGTGAGAGAAGACGTGGTGAATAAATGACAGTCGATGGGTGATACTGAGAAGGAACCATTTATTGAAATGTCCAAAAAGGAGAGAGTAGATTATTCGGAGTCGAGCAAAGCACATGAAAACATTGAAAAGAAGGTATTCGTTAAACTTGTTAATATTGTGATAAATGATATATAAAAACTTTAACATTTTATGTAAATAATTTAGGATGTGGGGACAAGGTGTAGCATAAAACGTGTTCACCACATAATAGAACACTTGAAAGAGAAGGATAAATCCAAAATGTTAGAAGAAATGGGGTTTGGATCTCTGAGTGGATTGAAGGACCGACCAATTCGGAGGGAATTGTGTCGATTGTTGATGGCAGAATTTGATTTGGAAAAGTCTGATGTTCGCTACGGTGAATATTCTTTTCATTTTAGGGTCCGAGTTGTTGAAGCCGTATTGGGGCTACAAAATAAAGGCAAGAGTGCGAAAGAAGTAACAAAGAAGAAGAACTGGAAAAAACTTGTGATCAAGTATGGCTTAAAGACCAAGGTGAAATATGCTACACTCGAGAACGACATTAAAAGCGGCAAGTATGATGAAGATCATCTGAAGGCCCGGGTACTATTGTTCCTTGTCGGAATATTTCTTTGTCCAACGGGTGATACATCCCTGAGCAAGGATCAACTGAAGTTGATTTGCGACGAAGGGTTGAAAGGTCAATTAAATTGGGCTGAATTAGTCTATGAGAAATTATTTGATGCAATCAAGAGCTTTCAGAAGGCCCGAAACCCCACATACCTCAAAGGGCGCATAGCTGTCTTAGAGGTAAATGAGTTGAAGGATGTGTTGGTTTAGAAAACTTTGTAAGTATAATTATTATAGAAAATGATAAAGTTTATTATAAATGCAGGTTGCATAGTTTGATTTTTGGTCTGATTCTGCAAGTGTGCCGACCTTCCAAAGAACTGGAGTGGCACGCATCTTTGCATGGGGCAAGGAAGAAGTTGCCTGGGTGATGACAAAGTTAAAGTTGGAAAGACTGAAAAAGAAAGTAAGTGTAATAAAAGTATATATATATTATTAAGGACTTAAAAAGATGTTCTAATATTGTAATTTATTTTTGAAGGTTATTGGCATGGAAGAAGAGGACAAAAAGGAGAAGGTAGAAGAGAAGGTGAAACAAAAGGAAGAAGGGGGGATTTTAGTGAGGTAGGTGGATATAAATTTGACATTTTGATGTCTGAGTTGGCGGAGCTGAAAAAAATCGTTTCTGATTGTGTGCAAAGACAATCCAGAATCGAAGAGGCAATTGAGATCATTAAGGGGGAAGTGGGGGGAAAAGGTTGATGGAGTGGTGAAAGAAGTGGTGGAATTGAGGGCTGAGTTGAAGGGGGTGATGGGAGTGTTTGAAAAAAATGGATGAGGGGAAAGTTTTAAGTTCTGAAATGAAACAAACAAGGAGTTATGTTGAGGAAAAATATAAGGAACTTAAAAAATATGATGAAGAAAAGGTGGAAGAAGAATTGAGAAGGAGGAAGGAAAATATTGAGAAAGAGGAAGGAAAACATGATCCAGATTTGTGGACATCGGATAATGTCATAGATGCAGATCTGGATTCAGAATGTCGTGCACCAAAGAAGCAGAAGGTAAAATGAATAAAAGAAATTGACATCTATTTTGATTATCGTGTTGTGGCTAATATCTATAATCAATATTGTAGGTTGAAAAAGATGCTAAAATGGTAAAAATTCCAAAAAAATTGGTTCAATGGATGGTGCAATGTGTGATTATGTATGGAATAGTAGGTTACAGGATAGGTAAGTAATATATATTGCTTTGTGAGTGATATTTAAATATTTATGTGAAAATTAATCCAAAAAATTGTTTATACATCAATGTTGTCATACAATTGGGAAACCAACACGCCACAGTAGCCGACGTTGCGACGTTAAAACCTACTGAGTGGATTGAAGGTCAGGTTATTGATTTGGCCGGCTGGGTGTTGGCTAATGATTCGATGAACCAAAAGATTACCTATATTCCATACAACTTTGTGGTAAGTTAAATTTATACATGTTGAAAAGTTGTGTTATGGCTGGTCAATTAATAGTGATTGTTTTTGGAAATGCAGACATCGGTGATGGAGTACAATAATGATGTAAAACAACTTGTAAGCTTTTGAAGTAGCATAATATCAGACTATAAGAAACTAACCGATTGTGACACGGTAAGATATTTTTGCGTAAATGTTATTTTGTATTTAAATAATTACAATAAATGTTCTAATTTCTTGTCTTGGGTGTGCAATTTATTGTAGATTTTTTTTTTCAATAAACGATAACGGCAATCATTGGTATCTCTTGGTGCTGGATATGGTTGAGCGTGTAGCAAAGGTTTATGATAGTCTAAATAGATCTTACCGGCATAAGACAAGAGTGAAATATTGCAAGGAATTTGTATGTATCCATACATTTTGTAATTTATAATGCATAATTTCTTCGTAATCTAATTTAATAATTTTTTGACGCATATGATACGTTTAGATAAATTTGATAAGGACGCGAGCTATGTTGATGCATTTGGGAAGATGAAGGTCCCAGTGAAAGAGTTAAAATTAGTGGACCATAAAACGAAGGAGCAAATGAACGTGTATGAAATTTGAGTATTTAATAAGTCAGATAAGTATATCATGGTTAACTATTTGACATTTGCGGTAATCAATTGTTTTAACAGATATGATTGCGAAATGTATGTGATTATGTGGATGGAAGCGATTGCTGGTGGGAGGTCAACGGATGATTTGGTAAGTGGTCTGAAAAAGAACTTTTAAAATAAAATTTGGCTACTCTTACATTGAATGATGTGGTAACAAAATGTTCTAATTTGAATGTAGGTTGTTGGGGAATGAGATCGTATGAGAATTTTAAACAATCTCATAAATCACGAAAGTAATAAAATGAGAGATCAGTTGACAACTGGTTGCCTGAGACATATGAAAAAGTAATTGTTATGAATTAACATAATTTTGTATGTACTTATTTATGACAGTTAGGTTGTTGTAAATCATGTTAAAATATTTTTGTATGTACTTATTTCCCATAAGGTATAAAATTTTGTATGTACTTATTTCCCTGTGGGTATAAAATTTTGTATGTACTTTTTTCCCACTACGTAAAAATTATCGATACTTTGTTAAGAACCAATGTTACCGTTTTCATTATTGACTATATAAAGAAACCGATACACTTATTAAAGTAATAGGTAGCATTTGGCTCGAAAGTGTCGATAATTTTTTCCCACTATGTGTAAAAGTATCGATACTTTTGAATGCAAATGGATTGACATAGCTTACTGGAACGAAAGTGTCGATACTTTTTTCCCATTATGTGCAAAAGTATCGATACTTTTGAATGCAAATGGATTGACATAGCTTACTGGAACGAAAGTGTCGATACTTTTGCCATGCATTCAATAAAAGTATCGGCACTTTGTTAAGAACCAATGTTACCGGTTGTGATGTTACCGTTTTCATTATTGACTAGATAAACAAACTGGTACACTTATTAAAGTAATAGGTAAAAAATTGGCTCGAAAGTGTCGATACTTTTTTCCCACTATGTGTAAAAGTATCGATACTTTTGAATGCAAATGGAATGACATAGCTTACTGGAACGAAAGTGTCGATACTTTTTTGAAAGCATTCAATAAAAGAATCAACATTTTGTTAAGAACCAATGTTACCGGTTGTGATGTTATCATTTTCATTATTGAATAGATAAGCAAACCGGTACACTTATTAAAGTAATAGGTGAAAAATTGGCTCGAAAGTGTCGATACTTTTTCCCCACTATGTGTAAAAGTATCGATACTTTTGAATGCAAATGGATTGACATAGCTTACTGAAACGAAAGTGTCGATACTTTTTTGAAAGCATTCTATAAAGTATCGACACTTTGTTAAGAACCCTAAAAAATAATAAAAACGGTAACATCACAACCTAAGCTGACACTACTGCAGTAGACTTGGAAAAATCAGAATCATCTGAAAAAAAAAGCTCAAATTTATTTATCAAAGGCGAAATCTGATATTGCGAAGTCATGGCCAAGAATTTCCTGAAGACAAGAAAATCAAATTCTACTTCTGAGGTCTATAGGAAAAAGCAAAAGGAAGTAGAATTTGATTTTCTTGTCTTCAGGAAATTCTTGCCCACTGACTTCGCAATATCAGATTTCACATTTGATAAATAAATTTGAGCTTTTCTTTTCAGATGATTCTGATTTTGCCAAGTCTACTGCAGTAGTGTCAGCTTAGGTTGTGATGTTACCATTTTCATTATTGACTAGATAATCAAACCGATACACTTATTAAAGTAATAGGTATAAAATTGGCTTGAAAGTGTCGATACTTTTTTGAAAGCATTCTATAAAAGTATCGACACTTTGTTAAGAACCAATGTTACCAGTTGCAATTTTACCGGTTTCATTATTGCCTATATAAACAAACCGATACACTTATTAAAGTAATAGGTATAAAATTGGCTCGAAAGTGTCGATACTTTTTTCCCACTATGTGTAAAAGTATCGATACTTGTGAATGCAAATTGTCACGTCGGTAGAATCTCACTAACTCGAACGTGCAGCCTTAGCTCGCTCTCGGAAACTTTTGTGACTAAGTAAACCTGAAATGATCAAGCACAAAGGCTTAGGAAAAATGGCTAGTTGTATTCCACAATGATGAAGTGAAAAGTGAGGAGGGGCACACCTCTATTTATACATGAAGCCCCATAGATCTAACGACCTAGATTGAATTATTTAAATAAAAGAAATAAAAACAAAATAAATGGCTGACAATTCATGTCCGTGATAAAATGAAATTATTTAAATAAAATAAATAAAAAAATACATGGCTGAAAATTCACGTCCGTGATAAAATGGATTGACATAGCTTACTGGAACGTAAGTGTCGATACTTTTTTTGAAAGCATTCAATAAAAGTATCGACACTTTGTTAAGAACCAATGTTACCGGTTGTGATGTTACCGTTTTCATTATTGACTAGATAAACAAACCGGTACACTTATTAAAGTAATAGGTAAAAAATTGGCTCGAAAGTGTCGATACTTTTTTCCCACTATGTGTAAAAGTATCGATACTTTTGAATACAAATGGATTAACATAGCTTAGTGGAACGAAAGTGTCGATACTTTTTTGAAAGCTTTCAATAAAAGTATCGACACTTTGTTAAGAACCAATGTTACCATTTTCATTATTGACTAGATAAACAAACCGGTACACTTATTAAAGTAATAGGTAAAAAATTGGCTTGAAAGTGTCGATACTTTTTTCCCACTATGTGTAAAAGTATCGATACTTTTGTATACAAATGGATTGACATAGCTTAGTAGAACGAAAGTGTCGATACTTTTTTGAAAGCATTCAATAAAAGTATCGACACTTTGTTTAGAATGAATGTTACCGATTGTGATGTTACCGGTTTCATTATTGACTAGATAAACAAACCGGTACACTTATTAAAGTAATAGGTAAAATATTAGCTCGAAAGTGTCGATACTTTTTTCCCACTATGTGTAAAAGTATCGATACTTTTTAATACATATGGATTGACACAGCTTACTGGAACGAAAGTGTCGATACTTTTTTGAAAGCATTCAATAAAAGTATCGACACTTTGTTAAGAACCAATGTTACTGGTTGCAATTTTACCGGTTTCATTATTGACTAGATAAACAAACCGGTACACTTATTAAAGTAATAGGTAGCGCTCTGACTTTGAATTTTAGGCGCGATTTATCTTTACCCCTAACCTAAACTTAAATCCCACTTTTCCTACTTTTATCGATAAAATTTCCCTAACCTTTCCATTATTCTTCCACTCCGACGATAACCACCGTTCAGAGAAATTGCACCGTTGAAGCTGCTTATAAAATCCACTCCGATGATTACTACGATCAGATTTGTAGGTAATTTAATGGTATTTTTGTGTAATTTAGGGTTAGGGATTCGAACATTTTGTGAGTAACCGTTCTTCTTTTGCATATAACAGTTCTTCTCAAGTAAAAAAATGGCGCCCAAACGTTCGAGACGTAGTTCTTCTCAGTTAAAGTCTTCTTCTTCTAATTCAAGGTCTGGTGCTCAAGTAAGTTCTTCTGAAGCAAGTAAATCGTTTGATACACAAAACTTTAGAAGCATAGAAGAGAAATTGAAATTCTATCGCGTTTTCAAAACAAGAAAGATTCGTCCAGAATGTGTTATTGACATGGACTTCTTCTTCGATGAGAAAAACAAATTTAGTTTTAAAGAGACATTTACAGATTGGGGATGGCTTGAATTGGTTGGTGTAGAACCAAAATATTACCCCAATCTTGTTAGAGTCTACATTAGACCGCCAGCCTAATACAGACGAAATAAGAGGAATTAATACTTATGTCATGGGGAAAGAGATATATATAGATCCGGATTCTATTGCTGGTGGTATAGGTGTTCAGAATATAGGAGATTCCGATGAACATGTTTTAGATCCTACCATTGAACGTGTGGATCGGAATAGCCCCATTAATCTTCGTGTGGAGCGCAGATTGTTCCACCTTCTTCTGGCTTGGTTTCTTCGGCCTTCCGATGGAAATTTTTTTGTAATTCGAGATAGTGATTATTGGTGGTTGTCTAAGTATGCATCAAAAACCGCTCCAAACATTGCAAAACTAATTTTTGATACAATTCTTAATATAGTCAAAAAGGGTGATTCCATTACAACTTCACTACCATATGGATGTGTAATTAGCCATATATTGAGGAAGGAAGGAGTGGACTTGAAGCTTGACTACCCTCTTCGATTATCCTGAAAAGACTTACTTAGAACCCACCGATCGTTTGTATTTGTTGCTGTGACCACGACCTTGCATCTTGTTCTTGTGACTGGCATATGAGCACGTTGACGATAAACAATATGGACTTTGGATGACCGAAACCCTTCTTTTGAACAACAAAATTCTTGTGTCTTCACATTCCCTTCCGTATCCACCCGTGTTGTTCCTCGACGTGCACTAAAACCATGTTTCATAGCGTATTCCTTGTAAAAATCCCAAGCTTTCTCACGTGAAGAAAAGAGTTAACCGAGCAACCGGTCCGACTCATCAACGGTAAATATTTCAGGGCACTCCCCGCTTGAATGAACTTTGTTGGATGGAGTATCGTCCATTGGAAAACATAATGGGTGGAAGTGGTCCTGGAACAGGAGTTAGTTGTTGCTTTCAATTTCGTTAGGTGGTGGTGGTTGATGTTTGGGTACAACATTTATTTCTTAGGACAAAGTTAGTTGTACAATAAATTACGGTAAAATATCGATACTATTTAAGTAAATACCGATACTTTAATAATAAGTATCGACACTTTTTATGGAAGTATCCATACTTTTATAAAAGCAATGTAACCAGTTCAAACATGGCCTGAAAGTGTCGATACTTTTAATATAAGTATCGATACTTTCGAGCCACATTTCAACCAGTTACTTTTACATGGCTCAAAAGTGTCGATACTTTTAATATAAGTATCGATACTTTTGTTCCCAATATGCTACGTTAATAAATTTGCGTTGAAAAGTGTCGATACCATTGTAAAAGAGTATCGACACTTTTTATAGAAGTATCCATACTTTTTTAAAAGCAACGTAACCGGTTCAAACATGGCTCGAAAGTGTCGATACTTTTAATAAAAGTATCGGCATTTTTGTTCCCAGTACGCTACGTTAATAAAGTTGCATTCAAAAGTGTCGATACGGTTGTAAAAGAGTAACGATATTTAGTCGCTACCTATTACGTAACCGGTTTGTTTAAAGTTATAATATTAATGTATACAAATTAGGCGCTACCTAATATGTTGATACTCTTATCAACAAAATAAGTAATGTAACCGGTTTTGTTATCTTTGGATTTCTAATGCCTCATCAGCTAAACATTAGGCGCTACCTAATATGTTGATACTCTTATCAACAAAATAAGTAATGTAACCGGTTTTGTTATCGTCGGATTTCAAATGCCCCATCAGCTAAACATTAGGCGCTACCTAATATGTTGATACTCTTATCAATAAAATAAGTAATGTAACCGGTTTTGTTATCGTCAGATTTCCAAGGCCCCATCAGCTAAACATTAGGCGCTACCTAATATGTTGGTACTCTTATCAACAAAATAAGTAATGTAACCGGTTTTGTTATCGTCGGATTTCCAAGGCCCCATCAGCTAAACATTAGGCGCTACCTAATATGTTGATACTCTTATCAACAAAATAAGTAATGTAACCGGTTTTGTTATCGTCGAATTTCCAAGGCCCCATCAGCTAAACATTAGACGCTACCTAATATGCTGATACTCTTATCAACAAAATAAGTAATGTAACCGGTTTTGTTATCGTCGGATTTCCAAGGCCCCATCAGCTAAACTTAGGCGCTACCTAATATGTTGATACTCTTATCAACAAAATAAGTAATGTAACCGGTTTTGTTATCGTCGGATTTGCAAGGCCCCATCAGCTAAACTTAGGCGCTAC
The DNA here is from genome assembly GCA_030270665.1 of Hibiscus trionum. Classification (NCBI taxonomy): domain Eukaryota; kingdom Viridiplantae; phylum Streptophyta; class Magnoliopsida; order Malvales; family Malvaceae; genus Hibiscus; species Hibiscus trionum. The sequence continues at coordinate 10,414,149 of BSYR01000027.1, read as the reverse complement.
CTAATATGTTGATACTCTTATCAACAAAATAAGTAATGTAACCGGTTTTGTTATCGTCGGATTTCCAAGGCCCGATCAGCTAAGTATTAGGCGCTACCTAATATGTTGATATATTATCAGCACAAATAATCTTTCCGGTAGAAGCATATAACATATCCAGTCGCGCTTTTATCGGTCACCTATTTAACCGGTCATGCCGTATATTATCCGTATTTTAATTGCCGCACAGCAGAACTTCCCTTAAGTTCCCCTCCCCTTCATTTCATGTATTCAACCAAAAACAGGAAACCCCAAATACCCAAACTCCATTCTTTCTGATCAGCATCTGTTCAGGCCCTTGCCGTTGGCCGTTCTTCATTTCGAGGCTGGCCATCGGTTTCTTTCAACCGTGTGACCATAACCTGGACGTAAATCCTTACCGTTGCGGCGATTCGTCTCGGAAACGAACCGAGAACCACTCGACTTTTCATTCGCCATTGTAATTCCAATCATGTACGACGTGGGTAAGGTTCGTGTGAGTGTTGGTTGATGTTGATTGTGTTAAAATGCTTTGAAACAGCGCGTTTTGGCTGGAATTTGAGTTTTAGGTCGCCAGAAAGTCGTCGCCGGCGAACTAGGTTTGGTTGGTTTGAGAATTGGGAAATTTTGATCTTGAACCAGACTGAACCGGTCTAGATGACTAGACCAGACTGAACCGGTTGAACAAAAACGAACCGGGGTTTATTTAAAATTGACCCGGCTGACGTCAGCGTTGACCCGTTGACTTTTTCAGTAAAGGTTCACTTCATGTTTTTCGACGTCATGATTTTGATTCTGCTGCCCGTTTTTTCAAATTTGAACCCGAAAGATCGTTTTGACCAGTTTTATTTGATTATGCTTAGTATTTGAAGATTTAAATATCAGAAAATTAATTGGAATTATTCTTATTTTTAGACGACGTTAACTCGGATATTGAGATTTTTCCTTCTCCACCTGGACGACCTCCTGTTGCACAGACATCGGGATCCGCTCATGAGTTTAATTAATATTATTTGATATTGTATTAACAGCGTCTTGGCATAGTAGTAATTTATTTAATGGTGTATTTAATTATTATAAGAGCTGACTCTGACTGACCTAGTGCTAGAACTGAGCGTGGGAGACGTCACCGTCGACATTGAGTGTTAGCTATCTGAGGTGTGTTCTCTTCTATGTTGTCTGTTTGTAATGCTTTGTATGTATATGTGTTGATGGACTGAATTATGAACATGATGTGGTCTGATGTTGTATGGTAATAATATTCTGTTGATCTGTGATATTTGACTTGTTCAGTATGCTATTACATCATGCAATAAATATTTGTATATCAGATTCAGATTGCTGTATATCGGATTATACGAACATGCATTTCTGTTGATAAATAATGCATTCGGATTCAGAACTCAGAAATTATGTCATCTCATTTTGGTTGGGATTTTGTATGGGGAAGTTTAGCAGCTTCATCCTTCGGGTTGAAGTCTGCTTCGGATTAGTGGTTTCACCCTACGGGCTGGATCCATTTTGGATGGTGACGAGGTAGAGAGTGATTCTAGGGAACCTTACTCTTCGGATGATGATGTAGTTGGGTGCATATCATAATGTATTGCATATTTCATTCATACATGTCTAATTGATTGAATTGGTTATTGGTTGAGAATAATATTCAGATATTGTATTGTTGATTCTGTTAGTTATGTTTGCACTGTACAGACACATTGAGCGTTTTCGTTGACTCCCCCTTAGTTTCTATTTCAGATACTCAGTTCTATGCTACGGTACTTGGATGACCTCGTTTTCCAGCTTTATTTATTATTATCAGTATGATTACTTGGACCTATGGATTTTATATGTTTTTATCAGATTGTACTTGATTTCAGATTATCAGACATCTTATTTGGGATATTACGTTTTATCATGCATATATATTTTTGAATATTTAATATTTACAGGATGCTATTACAAGTACGTATTGTTGATATATTTATTATCTATTACAAAAATAATGTTTTTGGTATATGATTACTTTACTTGAGGGACAAGTTTTCAATTTGACTTCCTATATTTGACCTAATTCTTATGGGTCGGGTTTAGGGGTTACAAAAACAAAAGTTGGTGACTCCAATGAAAGTTTTAAAATTTCTGTGACTCAAATGAAAGTATTTTAAAAGTTCAGTGACCATTTATATAGTTTACCCTTGAAGAAAATGAAAACTAACGGGCCACGTCAGCTTTTTCTAATGGAAGGTAACGGGAGGAACCAAAATGAAAGCGAAGTAAAAGTTGAGGGACCAAAATGAAAGCGAAATAAAAGTTGAGTGACCCCAATGAAATTTTGAAAGTTCGGTGATCAAATTGAACGCGCCCTAAAAGTTCGGTGACCATTAGTGTACTTTACCCAAACATTTATGGTAAACTACATCGTATGTTACTTAAATATTATAGTAAAGTTATGATTGAGTCACTCCGTTATTAAAATTTATAATTTTGTCACTTAATTAAAGTTTTAGTTATAATTGGTCATCCTTCCGTTAAAATAATAACGGACATTTAACAAAATTTGGTATAAGAACAATTTTAGTCTTTAAAAATTATATATTTTATAAATTTAGTCACAATTCAAAATAATTTAATAAATTTAATCTTCATATTTAAAAAATGGATAAATTGCACGGGTGGTCCGTTTTTGTTTTTAGTTGTTCTGTTTTGGTAATTGGTTTTGGAAAAGTGTGGTTTAAGTCACTCATGTTATCAGTTAGTTCTATTTTGGCCATTGTGTCGTTAACTCTTGTTACTTTGGTGACATGACACGCTAATAAAAAGAAATAATTTCTAATTTAACTTCTACAATTCTATTTTTCACATCTTCAAACAAAAAAGATTCTAAACAAAATTTCCCCTAAAATTTCTCTTCTCCGACCCTAACCTCATTTTTACACGCACTATCATCAGCCGCCACTACTACCTTAGCCACTATGGGGTTTAAAAATGCCCAACACGTTGACCCCTCGAACCGAACTCTCAAAACGGGTATTTCACTAAAAAATCATCCGATCGGACAGGTTACCCGACCCGAGATTTTTTCCAGGTAGTTGGGCCGAGAGTCAAGGTCAATTTTTTTTGTAATTAGGTACCCAACTCGACTCGGTACTTTTAATATATATTATTTTAAATTATATTAGATATTATTACTTTTAAGTTTTAAATTTTAAATTTTTCAAAAATATTTTGAATTTGAACACCCCACCTATTAATGTTATGCATTTGACATATTGCTCATTTTTTAATATGTGCGTGTGTTTTTTAGTACAATGTATATCTATAAAAGGTACACATGTGGTGTATATTTTGACACATTTCTCCATTGCTAAATAAATTGTGCTGGCATTCAAACTCTAAGACACGTAGAAATTTAGAGAAGAATTCAAATGAAGATAAATATTTAGAATACAGGGGATGTTGAAGAATATTTGGGGATATTGGCCATTTTCTACAGTGCATGGGGACCTCGCCATGTGCAAGTGACAAGGTCTAATTTTTTAATATTTTTCTCAAACCTCGCCATATGTAGGTGGTGAGGTCTAATTTTTAATATTTTTTCTCAAACCTCGTCATGTGTAGGTGGCGAAACCCTCTGTGTACTGTAAAATATGACATGTATCCTCAAATATTTTCCAACATCTCATATATTCTAAATATTAACTTTCATTTGGCCTAAAAATCCAACGAAGCCCTATGACATTGGTTGGTTGTTGTAAAGGTGTCAGATCAGTGCTTTGTTGATGCATAACTGTTGTTAATTATCAAAATGTAATTCATGCTATAATGTTATTTAATTCTATTATATATAGCTTTAGAAATGATGATTTTATCTTTACTATTTAACCTATAAACAGTGATCAATTTTATTCATTTGAGTATACCTCTAAGCAAAAGACATTTACTTTGGAACGTTCTTTGGTTTTCATAAATTTTTTCGGAGTGTTGTTTTGAGTTGAGAGAAACCAGTACCATAAAAGATTATTCCATTTTTCGGGTGTATGATATTTGAAGAGCTGTGCTAATCTCAGGGGGCTATTTGTCCATTGTAGCGATTACACACATCATGGTGAATTTGCTTCTAAGGCATTAGTTAATACCACGACAAAATTGTGTTTAATTTAGTTATTTTATTATTTTTCCAATCAGTACTAACGCCTCATTTTGTAACAGTTTATTTTGTGGATAAAATATTGTAATTTTATCACATGAATTTATACGTTAATTCATGTTTTTATCACATGAATTTATATTGAATTTTTTGTGGATAAAGTGGTGTAAAACTATTTGTGAGAGACTAGTGTTAGTGAGTGTTAATTGTTGTCATTCTAATGATTTTATTTTTGAGATATTCCTAAAAGACAACAAGACAATTTTTCAAACTAACTCGCATCAAGAAGGCATGCTTATTCTTGTCTAACTTCTACAATCTACTGAGGATAAAGATGCAATTTACCAAAGATAAGGATTTTATTACTATTAGTATTTTTTAAATTTATTACTGTTAGTTCAAAGATTAATGTTATGAAATTTCCTCTGATTCTAGAATTGACAGATTTAAAAAGATGCATCGATTCAAATGAAGCGATTGTCACAATAGATTTCATGATCATTCTAGTTAAAGATGATGATGAGAAAAATAATCTAATCGGGCAGGGTCTGAATGAAGAAAGACTACATGAACATTTGGTTCTACCTATGAGGTCAAATTGTTTAGACTTGTTGCTTATTAATTCATGCTTAAAATGATACATGAATTAGATTGAATAAGTCTCTTTTAAACTAGCCTTTAAAACTTAGTAGATATATTATGTAATGAAATAAAACACTAGTAAAAGAACAAAGAATAAGGATAAGGTAGTAGTGAGCCCTAAATATGTATGCTTAATAAGATACTATTGTGAGTAAAAGTATCAAGCATAATTATTTAGGAGACTTTAATTAAAGAGAAAATTCATAAATAGCTTATTGAAAAACATTATAAAAATGTATGTCTAGGATTGGTTCTATGAAAGACCTGATATTTAAACGTGCCTAGTGCATTACATCTCTTTCATGTTAACCTATATGGTGCATTGTTCTTTAATGTGCTCACTTTTTTATAAAAATATTGTGACAAATAAGATCTCTTTAAACTTAGTGTATAAGTTTAAAGAGTTGAGTTTAATTTGGTTGTGTAGAATACCAAATTTAGTCATAGCAAATAAAATATGTGATGGTCTCTTTAGGGCTAATATGTTGAATAATATGAATGATAATATGATAGACATTAATGCTACTAAAATCATGTTGCAGCTATTAAATCTCTTTGAGTTCTTTTTCTAAGTAGAGAAAACAAAAGAGATGGTCTATCTTAGGAGTTGCGCTAAAATCTCTTATAAACTTGTACTCCTTCTGTCCACTAAAATTGTCACATGTTAATATTTTTCTGGTAAAAAAATTTCAAATTTGACTATAGTTTATTTAAATACTTTAATTAATTAAATTTTATAAAAAATATATTTTAAAACTACTTGATTGAAGGTTTTTAAAATATATATTTTCATACATTTATCAATAATAAATTTTAAATTATAAAAAGTCAAAGTTGAAAAATTCTGACCCAAGAAATGTCAACGTGTGATAGTTTTAGTGGGAAAAAGGGAGTAATAATTTCCTATTTTTAGGAAAAGTTGAAAACTCCTCATAAATATTTGCACAATATTCTTAATTTCTCGAATTAGAAAAAATTGAAATTCTCTTTGAATGAGATAAAAGGAATTTCATAGTTGTTTGAAATTATGCATTGTAATCTTAAATGATTAGTAACTTCTCAAACCTTTGAAAATATAATTATGTGTAAAAAATATTTGAGTTTGTTAAAACATAGTTTTATGGTTAAAATTCATAGCAAAGTTTACTCTAGTATGATTGAGTATTTGTTTACACATTGTCCAAGACACTTAAGGATTTATTTCTCTCTTAATGTTAGAAATGTGGGGTGTCAGATTTGTCTAAAAAACCTTAATGTAAGGCTTATACAATTTATTTTAAACCCTTGGATCCAAATGATTTAATAATAACTGTTGGATTAAATTAAAAAAAGGATGACCCGGTTAACCGGTTAGGGTAAAAATGAAGCCTAAAAATAAATGGGTGATTGGCGAGGGTGAGCGGGAAAACAAAATTTTCTTTGTTCTCCGCGTCTGAAGCGGCTGAGGAAGACGAAAGAGGGTTTAGGGTAGTTTTTGAGACGGTTCGGAAGAAGAAGAAAAAGTGATACGTTTCGTCCATTGCGCTTTTTGGTTGGTGAAAAATTGGAAAGTTTGGGCAAGTGTTTCTTCCCTTGTGCGTATTGTTGAAGGGTAGTTTTTTTTAAGATATTTGAAAGTTCGGGCCAAACCTTAACATTGTTGATAATCATATGGTCCTTTAATTTTATGTGTGAGAGCAGGATTCAGTTCTTAAATCAGTTCTCCCCAAAAGTATATGAGTTAAACACAAAAATCACTTATGTGCCAAAATACTATCGAGTTGCTTAACATCTAATAGGAGTGTAAGCTGATTATGAGTATTTTTTTGAGATATTTGAAAGTTCGAGTAAGTGTTATGGATTTGAAAGTTACATCTGTAAATGAAGTAGAAAATTGAATATGATGCTATATTCTTAAGCTCGTAACTTAATCAAATAGTTGATGGAGTTTTGCAAATGTTAATACTGCTCACAAATGGATTTTAGCCTCTCCGCTTATGGTTTCGACTATGAATTTCATTGTAAGGGAAGAAATGAGAATTTTTTTTCTTATTACTATATCACGACTGCCAGGAAAGTTGTAAGTGATTTTCAGAAACATGAAAAATTGAGTTTATTTTTTGGAGTTTTATCAAGTGTTAATTTTTGTTAAATGTAGATATGGAACTTTTGTAAATTTGATATATCAGTTAATGTTTTGCACATGTTGTAAGTGATGCAATAGGACGAGAATAAACTGTTTATTATGCTTTACTTTTGTTCTTGAGTTTAGTCAACATGAAAGAAAGTTGTGCACATATTTCCTAGAATTTTGAATATGTATATATAAGTATATATGTGAATTAGAACTGTTTTGAGATTCTAGTAAATTGTATGGACTGTTTGAACATGTATATGTTAGTATATATATTTATATAAGATCACTCTCTAACTTATGAAACATGTCTTAATATTTAAAAAATCAGTAATGAGTTATGTTTATATTACGTGAATTAAGATCTTAGAGTGCTTACTTGTTATGAAATAAACATGGAAGTTTATATTAGCTTAGTTTGAATAATAGTAGAATGTATGATGTTTGAACAAACTTTACGTATTTGTTAAAAGACTTTTATGTTTTGGTTGAATGATTACGTAGTAGATCACACATATTCTTGTTATGATAAAATCAACATAAAAGCAATGAAGTAAGTATAGTTTTGAATATGTTGGGATCATGTGGATATTTTTTATTTGAATTGATGCATAATTGTGGGTTTAGTATATTGATGTGTCTGGTTAATTTGGGTGATCATCCTATTGTTTAGATTTGATTTAATTTTAGGCTTACGGTTCATATGCATTGTCACATTCTCTCTTGTTTTGTTTGTGTTTTCATCATTGTTTACTGGCTGTTGGTTCTTGTTTGGTTGAAATATTTTTTTAATGAAGTAATTATCCATTTGTATACTTGATTCGTTTCCTCTTTCCTTTATTTTTTATTTGGTTTATGTGGATTGTTTTTGTTTGGAAGTTGTTAGGAATAGTTGTCTTTAATTGATTGAAGCAATAAGAAAATTGAATTTGTTTTGGTATATTACTATATGATGTTGAGTATTATCCAATTAATAAAAGCTAATGTCCTATTTATTTTAGATAGAAGTAGATGGTAATGGATGCACCTATTAAAGGCGATACAGTCAGGGTAAATAATGACATAGTTGGGGACGATGAGGCACATAAACTATTGTGTGCATATTTTAACTTCTAGTAAGTTAAAGCTTAATCAATAAAGCATTCTTAAAAGTCTTACATGGTTAGTGATGCATACTCATAGCTTTTTAATGATGTATTTACAATATAAGTGAATGTAAAGGTCTGAAGGGAGGAAGGAAGAAAATGACCAATGCAGTAAGTGAGAAATTTGAAATGCTATTATGTGTTATGTATTGGCTTCTAAAAGTGTACTTATTAAAAACATTTAACAATAATTGGGGGGAGTGATACATACGAGAAAAGCGCTAGGATTGAAATGGTCAAAAATGTCTGATGTGGAAAAGAAGCCTTACTTTGATATGCAAGTGGAACAGAAGCAGGCCTATATGTAATGAATATCAAAAGAGAAAGTGAAGCCAAAAGTTAAGAAGGTAAGCATAAGTGTATTTTTGTATTTAGAGAAAGTGTTTAGTGTTAAAAAAGTTTGGTACATAAAACATTTATACATCTCATTGAAGTAATTATTATTATATTATATGTCATAGGAGATGGCATCAAGATGTAGCATGAAGAAAGTGTCTATTTTGTTTAAAGAGATGTAAAAAAGAAAGATTGATGGTGTTGTTGGGGAATTAGGGTTTAGCCCTTTGCTTGAAATGAAAAATAGAGCAATTCATCGCGAGCTGTGTCGTGACTTAGCGACAAACTTTGATTTGGAGAGGTCAATGGTGGAATATAATGGACACAAAATATCATTAATGATAGAAGATGTCGAGGCTATATTGGGGTTAAAGAACGAAGGTGTTGACGTTGAAGACGTACTGAGAAAATATGATGGAAAAAAACTTGCGCTGGAGTATAAGATCAATACGAATGTAAAATATCCACAAATTTAGGGGGATATACTTAGTGGTGACTTTGAGGGGGATGAATTGAAGGCTCAAGTCTTATTGTACATTGTTGGTGTTTTCTTATGTACAAACGCGAACATCGTGACTTCCTTAGAACATATGAAGTTATTGTGTTCAGCTGGGTAGAAGGGAAAACTAAATTGGTGTAAATTTGCGTATGATAGATTGATTGATGGGCTACATAAATTTAAAGATCGTGCATGTAATTCTTTGACTGGATGCATTGCTATCTTAGAGGTAATCTTTTTTTTAAAGGATGTTTCATTGAAGCAGAACGTAATTTATGTAAGTTTTGTTATGATAATAATATTGTGAGTAATATGACATGTTTGGCTGCAAACATGATGTACATGAAGAAATGTTTACATAAAATTGAAGCTAAATTTTTCATTGACCTTGAGGAAGATGAAACAAAGGTACATAAAAGTGAAATCTCTTTTGGAAAGTCAAGATGTCGGTGTAGTGACTATTTTGTAAAAAGTGCAAAATTGGTTTTAAGGACTAAATTAAAAAGGGACAAAACTTAGAATCTTTAGAGAGCTTACATTTGTTTAAATGCCGCTTTCCTTAATTTGACCACTTTTAAAATAGCTTTATTAAAAAGAAATAAAAAGAAAAGGCTTTCAATTAAAATAGATTTTGAGATCAAAAAGGTTTTTACGTAACTTCCATTTTATCATTTTCTAAACAGCCAAACACCTTATTTTCTCTCAAAGATCTCAAATTCTATCATCACTTTTCTTCCTTTTTGATTTCTTAAAGTGATCTTCAACTAATTTTAATGGAGATTTGAAGTGCTTTTGCAAAATCCTTATCAATTAAGGGAAAAAGGTTGGGATTGGAGGTAAGAGCTGATCAACCCTCTAATCAAGGTTCTTTAATGAAATTCCCTAGTCTTTTGCTTCTTAAATATGTTTATAAACTGACTTCTATGATTTGATTAATGAAAAATTAGTTAAACTAGCTTTATTTGATTATTTTCTAAGTATTTCGTTTGGGCACTGTTTTGATTGGTTTGAGAATGATTTTAAACTTGTTTTGGATGTTAAATGATGTTGAATTAAAGGCATAATCATAATAATCACATATTAGGTTAGATCTCTAATTGTCTAGGTTACTAGTTATGGGTTTTTGGGTGGAAAATGTGAATCTGGTGTTGCTGGGGGTTTTTAGATGCTTTTTTGTTTTTTAGATGTTGATTGATGATTAAAAGTAGATGGAAGTGATGAATTATGGTTGGGTTGAGTTTCGAGTTAGATCGAATGAGTTTTTGGTTGTTTCGGATAGGCGTTTAGGTGTCTTTGGGCAGAGCAGCGAGTTGTCAATGTTTGCTGGTGGTTGTAATGCATTGATATGCATTAATCCTTTGTTCTTGTGTGTTATAAACAAGGGAGAATACATCGAAAGCAATGGGTGAAGTTTCGGGGGCTTTAGACGCTTGATTTTTGCATTGGCAATTTTGGTTTCGCGTGCCAGTGAGTGGAAACACGATTTTCAGCTTTGAAACACTTTAAAGGTGGTTTTGGGAACTTGATGTAAGCTTGAAACGCTTTACTATGTTCGGAAGTAAGTAAATGGATTTTCTCCCTCGGATTATGATATTATGAGTCTGTTTATGCACTTGATTTTAAATGAATGTTGTCCACTGTTAAAGCATGATTTAATGTAAGCAATTTACTGTTTTTGGTGTCATGATGATGAATGATGCACATGGTAAGTGATCATTGTAAGTATATGTTTATACTTGTGATTTAAAGCATGGTTTGATGCTTGTAAATGTGGTTTAATGTTAATTCTTTGAAAATAGTGGAATATGTGGTTAAATGTGAATTATATTGGCAAGTAATGATATGGAAATGGTTTTGAAAATGCTATCGGATATAGTTAGCCGGCTATAGGGTTGAGTGCACTGTAAACAAGTCACCTCGGATGTCGAGAGGTTTATATTGTGTACCGAAAACTCCATCCAAGTACCTAACGATTGAGGAAATTGAGTTGTGTTCCGTCTCTCATTAGTGGGGTTATACGTCTACCGATGAGTTGTGTTGAGGGGTTGTAAGGTACCGAATACTCTACCATGGGTGTCACAATGGTTGAGGCTAGATCCTATGAGTGAGCCATGAGATGCTAGTATAATGTATGAAGTGTTAGTACAACACTTGGTAGTCCATGTATCCGACGCGGTTTTGAGAAAATGAAATTGTTAATAATCACTTGTGAGCCAATATGATTAATGATGGAATGTGAAATGATTTATAATGCATGATGTTATAAATGCATGTTTTTACTCTTTAAGCTTAGCATACGTGGTAATGCTTGGGAAGGCTTAAATTGGGTGTAGCTGTAATCACTAATTTTGTTCGGGGCATGTTTATTTTTTATATATAAATAATGGGATGTTGGTTATATGTTATCACCATCTTTAAATAAATGTACATGTGTAGTGGGCTTTGTTTAAATAGTATACCATTTTATTAAAACCTAAAATATAAGTGATCTATATGTATGTCATTATTACCGCATTATTGTTATCATATGTTAGTGTTATTATTAACATTATTTTTATTATTATTATTATCGCTACTAATATTATTAACATTATTATTATCATTACTAGCATTATTGTTATTATTATTACTATTATCAGTATTAACGTTGTTGTTATTATTATTATTATTATTATTATTATTATTATTATTATTATTATTATTATTATTATAATTAATGTTTCAAAGTAAGTCTGGAAATACCAAGTTAATATATATATACATGCCTAATTAAATAAAGCCCAACATATAATAAATAAAGCCCAATTAAATTAATTGATGTCCATTTAGAAATGAAAGAAAATTACATGGCTCGTTTGGCCCAAGCCTAAAATACAATCTGAAACCCTAGCCCTAATTTAGTCATTTTCTTGCGCAGTCAATTTCACGCCGTCAGATCTGATCCAGATCTGATGACCCAGATGAAAGCACGGAGAGAAAACCCTAGAGGAGCCTTGGTGGGTCTCGCGCTGCACGGACTGTAGCCATCGGATCAAGAAGGCATCAACGACCCAGACTGCCCATTTCCGCAGTAGCCATAATACCCATCTGATGGTCTCGCGCCGTACGGATTTCGACCGTTAGATCGAGATATGATCTAACGGATCAGACGCGTGATGAGGGTTCCAGAAGCTTCACACCCTTCACGCGCAACCTTTCCACTTCCGTCTGTTGACTTCTCCGCTCCCGACGCGCCCATGTGCGATGTTTGGGATCACTCCATGCGTGCATGTAGTGCACTCAATCACCCTTTCGGCTCTACCCGAGACCAGTGGCTTAACGCCACATCATCATTTTGGTACGACGACGGCCATGTTCGAAGCCAAATCAGCATCCACGCCCGCCCCTCGTCTCCTCCGTACGAGCCATGTATGGAAAGAAACAGACAAGCGTCAGAATGAAAACAAGGCAGAGGCAAAAATCGAAAAAATGGCAGAGGAATAAATGAAATCTGAGCAGAGCCGCACATGAATCCGGCAAAAAATCGCACGAACCAATAGATTATTTTCGTTGCAATTTCATGTAAAAGAAAATCATGTAATTTCTGGCTATAAAGCCGAATCAAAACGAAAATGTAAAGGACTTCTTCCTTTTTGAATGCAAAGAGAAATACAAGCAGAGAGCATTTTACAGAGGTAACCCATTCTCATAATCTTCATCATCGCATCGCATAAACAACAAAAATACAGGAAGCAAAAGGTTTTTTATTTTACCTCTTTGTCTTTTTCCTTCGAAACAGTTTCTAGTCTTTTGCCGACGACAATCCCGGCCCTCCCGTGGCTTTGTATGGTGAGTTGGTTGAAGGAGATATGAAGCGTTTCCCCTCTTTTTTTGTTTCGTATCCATTTTTGAGTCTAGGAAAGGGAGTTTTGGGGTTTCTGGTTTTCAAAAGCAAAGGGTGAGAGTTTGTTTTCTGGGGTTGTCATCTAGGGTTTTTTTTTTATCATAAAGGGGATTTTTATTGTTGTTTTGAGTTCACCGGATGGTGATTAGCATCGACTGGCGTTTAGTGTGTCTAGGTCAGAGGTTTTTTAGAGAGGTTGAGGTTTCAGAGAGGCAAAGGGTTCGTTTTGGTCTAATGGGGGTGTTTTATAGAGTTTTTAGGTATAGATTAGCGGTTAATTCGGCTTTAGTCCTCTCGTGTCGTGCTTTTCCCGCATTAGGGGTCTTCGCATCTTCAAATCCCGTCCTAGGTCCTCAAGAGTTTATTCGTCTTTGCAATTTCGTCCTGAGTCAGTCCTGTAGTGGTCTTTTTGTCCGTCCCCTCCCCGTAGTTTGTGTTCGTTTCAATTAGGTCCTTTTCGCTGTCTTTTTGTTTTTTCATGCATCTTTCAATTTTTCCACTGCTTTATTTAATTCCCTCAATTTATTCATATTTTTGTTATTATTTGTGTGATGTATGCGGCATGTTTGTTTATTTGTGGCTATGTGATTTTGGGAGTTGTATGTTGACATTGTATGTGAAATAGGTTCTTAAAAAATGTTATAATGTGAACTTGTAAAGACTAAAATGCGTAGTTTAGGTTTCGTGGATAGAAAATGTGGTATATGGTAACGTTGAGCTTAAAATGTGAGGTTAAGGTCTTAATGAAACATTTTAAAATAACGCATGGTTTCGTGTAAAGGCCCGTTTTATAAGAAATGCAAAAAACGACTTTTCTTTATAAAATGTATGCCTGCCATGAGTTTTTGCTTAAAACGTCTTAATCAACAAATGATATATTAATTTGGGCTTTGTTATTTTGGTTTGCCTTTAGTTTGGGTTTTGGGCCTTAGGGCATTAGGTGGCTAGAGTTAGGTTTTTTTGGGCTTGGGCTAGTTAAGTTAGTTTTTTTAGTGTTTAGCTTAACCGATTTATTTGTTTCAAATCGTGTGCCCGCCTCATAGGGGCATGGTTCATACAATTATATCGGTTTAGGTTTAGAACCTATATTAAGCTTAGGGCTCTAACCAGTTTAATTAGCTTAAATTCATCCTTGTCTTATTAGGATAGATATTAAGCCCATTAAATCGGTTAAGCCATTCTTAACCTTTTTAAGACAAAATTAACATCACATCTAGATGGGTTAAACCAAGATAATTTATAATTTATTAGAGCCTCCTAGTCATTTAGGATTTAAATAATTTAGGGATATATTAAAATCACCTAATCTAATTAGATCACTAATCGGTCTCTATAATTCGAGCCTTTAAGATAGGGCCTTCGCTGGGCTTTTGTGTGTTTACTTTCAAGCTTTTCTATGACATGCACCTTACACTTGTCATTCATGGAACTGTTAATAATTTGGCATGTTAATTAATTAAACTTAAATATACAAAAGAAAGGTATCAATTAACCCCGATATTCGTGCCAAAATAGTCCAAGCTTAATGGATGTCAACCGAATATTTGAGTTAATTTTCACCGTTTGTAGGTAAGCAATAATTAAAAACGGAAGTATCATGTCATCATTCCTTATTTGCTTCCATCATGCATAAAGGTGACGTACGAGATCCGAAATCTAAACTAACACGACAGTCAGTCTTATATGATGTCGGTTTAGTCTACGGTCTGGTGTACCATCATCCTTTTTTTAATTAAATGATCGATTAATTCCAAAGCCACAGTTTGATAAAGCCCATATCATTTGAGTCAAATTTTTCATTTAAGAACATCTAATTGAATTTACTCTAGGTTTTAAAATAATTTCTATCGATTAAAGGCAACAAGTAATTTGCTACCAATTTTCGGGCGTGATGGGGGTGCTAACCCTTCCCCACTCGTAACCAACTCCCGAACCCTTTTAAAATCGAATCTCTGGTTTTGTGGTGTCCGACCTACCTTAGTGGCCGGTGGCGACTCCAAATTTTCTCCGCTTTCCAAAACACGAATTTTAAAAGAAAATCCCCTTTAATAAATCTCTTTCAAAAAGTGATGTACCTAAAAGTTTTTTCAAGAAAAAAAAGGTCGTTATAGTTTGGCGACTCCGCTTGGGAAAATTTTTTGTTTTTTACAAAAAAAGAGAGAGAGTTAAGCCAATAAAACACTTGTTGCCTTTAATCGATAGAAACTATTTGAAGTTTAAAGTGAATTTAACGAGTTTGTTCTTCCTTGAAAATATAACTTAAGTTGAATGGGCTTTTGAAAATTCATGGCATTCGAATTAATTCTTCACTTAATTTCTAAGAAGCTACTGACATGTGTTGCATCATGATCATTAAGCTCTATACCCGAGCTCCATCCCTTAAGTGGGAGTGAAACGCCCATTCCCACGTGAGTATCCCTCCATGGGTCGGTAATTCACTTCCGGAATCCATGCCTTTGACACGTGAGCAGCCCTCCACGTCATTAGGTCGTGCTTTCCCTCGAACCGAAACCAATTCGAAAGCCTGTAATGGGCCAGAATTGGGGTTCTTGTTGCTTTAGTTGGTGATGAGATAGGTTCGGGTACCCGTTGTTAGAACCAAACCCATGTGTGAGAATATAAGAAGCCCACCCCATTAGAGCCATACAGATAACCAGAGAGTTTATATTGGTTAGGGTCGTCTTGTTAATTGCTTGCTTTCGTTATTTTGTTATGCTTAATTTTCAGACATTTTGATGTCATGGGTCGATCATCAGGTAACGACTTGGAACAAGAAGGAGTACCTCAAGGTAGAAGGAATTTTGGTCTTAGCATCAGTGCATCCCGCGGGGCGGGTTCAGCGTAATCTTTCCGCACTCTTGATTTACGGATTGGTGCTCTTCCCTAAAGCCTTAGGCCTTATTCACCCAACAATTTTGGATTTATTTGATCGTTTGTTTGAAGGGGGTAATCCAGTTCCGGTGATCTTGTCAGAAGCTTTCCAGTCTTTGAGGTTTTTTAGAAAGCATGGAGGGGGTCGTTTCTTAGGGCGCCCTCAACTTTTGATAGTTTGGTTCTATAACCACCTTTGAACTAGTGTCAGTTTCTCGAGACCTGTTTATGATTGTAAGTTCTCACCTTTGGAGGAGTTTTTACGAAAGGATGATTGGCCCATGAAAAGATCCGAAAAAGTTTGGCTTGATGTTCTCCGGAATTTGAGTGACAAAGACATAATTTGGAGGGCTCCGTGGTTGTCAACAAGGAACATCCTTTATAGATGTGGGATGTACTCGTGGGTACCTTTACTTGGCCTTTGAGGGCATACGGCTTACGCACCCCTATTGGTTTTGAGACAGTATGGATCGAAACAATTTGTACCAGCCACGAATGGAGTAAAGGAATTCAACATAGACTATTAGAGAGAAAAGGGTTACAAAGGAATGGCGTATAGCGCTTCCTCGGCATGGAACAACACAAGACGGTTTAGGATCTTGAATGCTTCTTATATGGTCACTCTGGAATATGATGTGTGGAGGTTTAACTGTATTGACGATAATGTGTAACGGGGTTTTTTCTCTCAACTCATGTTCCCGCTACTTTTGAAAAAATGTTCGATTTGATTTAAAAAGGGGGGAATTTAAAAATTGGCTCAGGTTTCGGGAAAACAACCTTGAAAAGAAATATTTTTCTCGGTTTGGAGTCGCCACCGGCCACTATGGTAGGCCAGACACCGTAAAAAAATAAAACCAGAGATTCTTTTGAAAGGGTTCGGGAGTTGGTTACGCGTGGGGAAGGGTTAGCACCCCCATCACGCCCGGAAATCGGTACCAAAACAATTGTTGCCTTTAATTGATGGAAATTATTTAAAATTTAAGAAGACTTTAATTAGGGGTTCTTGATTGAAAACTGGACTTTAATTTTACGAGCTTTGTCCAAATTGGTGGTTTCGAATTAATTAAACGTTTAATTAAAAAGGATGACGGTACACCGGACCAAAGACTAAACCGACATCATATAAGACTGACTGCCGTGTTAGTCTAGGGTTCGAATCCCGTACGTCACCTTTATGCATGGTGCAAGCAAAATAAAATGTGGTGCTATGGTCTTGTTCGTTTTAATATCGAATTTACCTTTAGACGATTCGAATTAATCCGAATATTCGGGGACATCCAATAAGCTAGGCTAGTCGACCCGAATACGCGAATTAATAAGTATCTCCTTTTTATAATTAAAATTAATTAATACGCAAATTAAAGTGTTAAAAGTCACATGAAATGACATTATAAATGCATGTCGCAAAAATATACTCGAATCATCATGAAAAGACAACATATGCAGACATTAAAAAAAACATTACATACATATTAAATGATCACAACAGTATGCAAAACCACATATATTCGATGCAAACACATAATAAAAGACATGAATACGGGCATGGATAATGGACATAACATAAATGACATGCAATATAAAAACATATATGCACACACGAACATAAACAATATGGCAAAATATAAATTCGATGCAAACAAGTATTAAAAGGGCAAAAACGCATGAATAACAACATATAATATACCAAAAATAAAATGCAAGGCAAATAAATAAAACGCAAGCTGGCAGGGATCACAACTGCGATAAGTCCATTCGAAATTCAATTAAAACTCGAAATCAGGGCTAAAATAAAAGAGCACGAAAAGAAACAGGGACCAGGATGGGAATTAACCCATCCGGCCGTCGATCAGAACCAATTTAGGGATGAAATCAAAAATACTTGAAAACCTGAAGGGACTTGGGACGTGATTTAAAATTGCGGAAGTCCTCCCTCGCGTAATTACATCGACGCGGGGGGACTTTAAACGGAATTAAACCAAATTTAAAATAAAAAACACTATAAAACATATCTTAAAAAGAACACAGCCCCTTTTTTCATTTTCATTAACCCTAAAAACGAGACCCCCCCTTTTCTCTCTGTCGAATGCCGCCGTCGGGGTTCTGGCCGCCGTTGCTGGCGCTGGAACCCTAAAAATCTTCTTTTTTTCCTTTTTCCGAAACCCAAATAACCAGGCAAAACCCCTTCCGTTTCACGAAATCAAAACCAAAAAACTTTTCCTAATCTGTTTTTGTGAAACCGGAAACCCCAAAACTTTAAAACCACCACTTACCGATGTTTGCCCTCCACCGGTTCACCGTGCATGGTCCCGAAAGGGGCCGAATGGCTTGTCACCAGCAGAGAAACGAATCGGAGCAACAGAAAGAGAAAGAGAAGATGAATCGACAAGGTAAAACAATAAACCTTTTTCTGTTTTTTTTTTATTTTTTCCGATTCGTAATGAAGAATGAAAATTGAAATACCTTTGAAAACTCTTTTGCTTGTATTGCTTGAAGTTCGGTTACAAATCTCTCTCTCTGAAAAACTCTCTGAAAAACTCTCTCCTTACATTGCATTCGTTTCAGGCTTTAATAGCCATATTTTTACATATTTTTTCTTTTTCTAAAATGCGTAAATGCTGGTAATTGTTTGCTGATTTGTACGATCTTCTGCTGATTGCCTCTGAAATTGGTTGTTGTTTTTGCTTTGTACGTTTCCGTTGCGTCCGTTTTGGCTCTGACATTTTGTTTTCTCGTGTTGCATGTGACCCGTGAGGAGGAGAGGGGACAATGGAGAGCTGTGGCCGGCCGTGGATGATGCACCGTGGATGGGATTCGGATGAGGCATTCGAAAGGGCCAGCGTGAGATGTACGCGCGCGTCTGGCACTGAAGAGCCGCGCGTGGGCTGCTGGGGAGTCGCGCGTGCGGCGCATGGGGCTCTGGAAGCTTCCGAGCTTCGATCTCAGCCATCCAATGCGCTCTTGATCGAACGGTGGAGATTGAGCGGCGCTGAGGCTTGAGGAAGGGGCCGGCTAGGGTTTCTCGCATCTGGTGCGATCTGGACCGTCAGATCTAGATTAGATCTGGCGGTGGAGAGGGGGTGGCGGCTGCACAAATCAAAAGGGAGGCATTAGGTTTTTTGGTTTAGCAGATTAGGGTTTTTAAGATTAGGGCTAGTATTAGGCCAACGGGCCTTGTAACATTTATTTATTTTTGGGTTTTTTTATAATGTAAAGGACTATAAAAATATAAACATTTTTGGGCTTTATTTATATTATTTAATGTTTTTGGGATTTGATTAATAATAATAATAATAATAATAATATAATGTAGTAAAAATAATAGATAATAGTATAGGTAATAAGAAGAAATAATAATAATATTAATAGATGTATGATAGTGAAATAGTAACAAGATTAATAGATGATATAGTAATAATAGGTATGATACCAAATATAATAATGATAATATAATAGTAATAATAGATAGTAATAATAATACTATATATACTGTTTTTTCTTTTTCCTTTTTTCTTCTTTTTTTTTTAATTTTTAATCACAACATAAATATCAAAGTCCATTAAAGAAAATAAGACGGGTTTAACACCCCGGACAAAATAGGTAATTACATAATGTTCCTCAACTGAACCCAGATGGGAGAAGAACCATCAGAGAGAGGTTAGCTTCGCTTCCCACCGAAGCAGATCTGATGAGAAAACAGCTTGAAGAAGAGCAAAAGAAGTATGAACAACTCGAGGAGAAGGCTAAGAGAGAAAGGTTCAACTTCGATTGGAGATGGTACGATTTGAGGGAGACATTAAAGGTTTGCAAAGGAAAAACGATGAATTAGAACTCGAGCTCAAGTTGGAGAAAGAAGAAATTCAGAAGCTGCAAAGACTAAACAAAGGTAAGAGAGTTGCGGAAGGTGGGCCAAGCCAAGGGTTAGAGCTTTACCTCAAGGAGGAAAGAGCAAGAGCCGGGAATTATAAAAGGGGGTACCATGAGTACAAGGACCGAGTGCTTGCTTTAACGCAAGAAATGAAGAACTTACGGACCGAGTACTTCGGGCAGCTTGAAAGGGAACTACATTAGAACAGAACTTTGAAGGATCAGGTGAAGAATTTAGAGAGGTCTCTTTTCAAACACAAGGGATCCACCAGTAAACTCAAGGCCAGCGGATTAGAAAACCAAGCTTTGAAGGGTCGTGTCGATGAATTAGAAGCTGAAGTCCAACAGCTCATGGACCGTATTGAGAGCCTTAGAAGGGCGATCCAAGTGCGTCTAATGCCGACTCTAGAACAGTTGCATTTTGTTGCCTATACTATTTGGAGGCAAGAACAAGAATTAGCACAATGGACTGCTCGGATACAAGAGGTTGCCGTGAAGGTATAGTTTTTGGACGAGGACGCTGCCGAGCTTGATGATTGTGTGGATGACTCGAACAAAGCGGGGGATATAGTTGTTTGGATCTTATGGGAGATCGTCGATTTAGGCGCCAAGTTGGACCAATATGTGTGAAGGAGATAAACTCAAGAAAAGAAGAAGCATTAGGATTTTTAGGGAGGTTCTTAGTAGATGCTAGTGTAGGACTGTATGAGTAGCTAGATTTCTTTAAATCATTGTAACAAGACGATGTTCCAATTAATGCAAGTCATTTAATGATTATATTTTCCAGACCCATTGTTGCTCTTTGCATTCATGCATTACACATTCATTTGCATATTTTGTTTAATTATTTGAATTTAATTAAAAGACCTTTTATTTTCAGATAGAAAATTACATTTTGGTTCTTTAAATTTTCAACCATTCCTCATCCGTACGGAACACAATCCTAGTCTTGAGTTATGGAAGCTAGGCTAGCTAAGGTGGAGCAAGGTCAGAAGGACCTTGAAAACTGTTTGGATGGGGTCAATAAGAATATCAATGACCAGATTGCACAGACACAAGTGTCTATCATCGCCCAGATGACCAGCCTGTTGACCAAAATGAAGGGCAAATAAGGAATTTTTGTGGACAATTCAAACGTGGAGGAACATGAGGGTGCTACGTCTTACACAAAGGTTAACCCAGGTGTGCCAGAGCAAGGAAAAAGAGTGTTTATCAATCTCGCGGGGGTTGCCGCCGGTCCTAATGCGAGGGCATCTGCTAGCCGTCCCGGGGGAATTTCAGCGAATCAGCCTATTAGTTTAGGGGTCAATCAAGAAAATAAAGTGCCAAACCTGAGTATGATGAAGGAGGTGGAAAGGATCATAGCTGAAATAGAGAATAAGTACGAGGAGAAGTTCCGGTCTTTTGAAAAGAAGCTCAGAACCATACAAGAATTGATAAGCAAGGAAACACTGCAAGTGACTTGAGTTTGGTAGCGGACTTGGTGCTCCCGCCCAAGTTCAAGGTGCCTAATTTTGACAAATACGATGGTACTACTTGCCCGTCGGCTCACATCACTATGTATTGCCGAAAAATGGCTGCTTTTGTGAAGGATGAGAAGCTGCTTATCCATTGTTTCTAAGACAGTCTAACTGGTTCTGCGACTCGGTGGTGCACCATGCTTAGCCGAGCAAATGTCAAGTCATGGAAGGACCTTTCGAGAGCCTTCATAGAACATTACAAGCATGTGACTGACATGACTCCCAACCGGATCATGTTAGAAGGGATGGAACAAAGGGGAAATGAAAGCCTGCGCCAATATGCTCAGAGGTGGCATGATGTAGCCGCTCAAATTCAACCCTCGATCCCAGAGCATGAGATCACTCCGATGTTCATCAATACGTTGAGAGGAGCATTGTTTGATCGTTTGATAAACAACACCACTCAGAATTTCGCAGATATGGTAAAGACCAGAGAGTCCATTGAGGTGGCCATAAAAAGTGGGAGAATTGAAAGTGGGGAGAATACTCGGAAGCATTACAAATGGAAGGACAATGAGGTGAACACTGTGAACACTTATACGGCCCCGAAGAGCTTTACTCTTTCGGCACCACAAGTCACATCCGGAGGGGGACAAAGCTCGAACAAAAAGGAGACTAGGGCCCCGAAAAAAGAAAATAAGAAGATGAATTTCACCCCTATCCCAGTATCTTTTGCCGATCTGTACTCTTACTTACATAAGGCGGACTTGGTTCGGCCTTATTATGTCACTCCTTTTAAGCCGCCATTCCCGGCTTGGTATGATGAGAAAGCAAATTGCGAGTATCATGGTGGTGTTTCGGGACACTCTATTGAGAACTGCATTGCATTTAAGAAGTTTGTGCATAATCTGATAAAGATCGGGGGTGTTATAGTTGGATGAGCCGAATACCGCTACCAACCCACTACCGAATCACGTAGGTCGAAATGTGAACGCAATCAAGGAAGAGTATACAAGGAAGGCTAAAGTAAGTGTGTGTGAAGTCAAGTCTCCCCTAAGGTGGGTGTTTCAACAGTTATGTATGGCACGCCTAATTGACCGGGGCATGGAGATCGTGTTAGAAGGTTGCGGACCATATTGTGAGTACCACCAGCAATAAGGTCACGACATTTAGTGTTGTGAAGAGTTCAAGCAAGTAGTCCAAGAGATGATGGATAACAAAGAAATTGAATTTTTTGAGAAAGATGAAGGAAATGAGTTAGACGTGTGTGCATCATATAGCTCCAAAGTTAAGTATGGGTTGGACAGGCCGTTTGTTTTATCGCGCAAGATGAAGAAAGAAGGATTACTTGAAGGAGAAAGTTCGAAGTTGACTCCGAAGCTTAGAATATCTCCTCCGACTTCCTTTCCTTTCAAGGATGAACGAAAAGTTCCGTGGAACTATGCCGCCCATATCTCAATGCCAGAAAGTATGGATCCGATAAAAAAGAGCAAGTTACTCGATGAGAAAGAGCCTGGGAAAGAAGAGAGTCCGATGGAATTATAAATCGAGACAATGAATGAAGTGGGAAACTTCACGAAGAGCGGGAGGTGTTATTCCCCGGATACTCCGAAGGAGATAGAGCCAAAGGGTAAAGCGAAACCGGCCGAACCTGAAGCTAAAAAGGTGTTTGGCGAAGAACCTCCTCCGAAGATTAATGAACCAGTAACAGAAACTCGAGCACAAGAGTTCTTGAGGTTCTTGAAACACTACGAGTACAGTATTGTCGAGCAGCTCCAAAAACAGCAAGCTCGGATTTCATTGTTAGAGTTGTTGTTGAGCTTCGAGAAACATCACGATGCACCGTTGAAAGTGTTGAATCAGATGTTCGTCCCGGACGACATCCCAGTTTGCAAGTTAGACCGAATAGTGGGCCACATTACTGCCGATAATTTTATCACTTTCAGTGACGATGAGATTCCAGATGGGGGTATAAGATCAACCAAAGCCTTGAACATAACCACCCACTGTAAGGGATATGTCTTGCCAGGGGTGCTCGTTGATAACGGGTCAACTTTGAATGTGATGCCGATGGCAACATTACAAAGGTTGCCAATAGACAGTTCGCATATGAAGCTATGCCAGAACTCTGTTAGAGCATTTGATGGGACTCAAAGAGACGTCGTTGGGAAAATTGAAGTACCGCTGCTAATTGGACCTACCGAGTATATGGTTGACTTTGTAGTGATGGATATCAGGCCAACTTACAATTACCTGTTGGGAAGACCGTGGATCCATTCAGCGGGGGCCGTACCTTCATCCCTGCACCAGAAATTGAAGTTTGTTATTGAAGGGAAGTTAGTAAGTGTGGCCGTCGAGCAATACATCATAGCTTTCGTGACTACTAATGCTCCATATGTCCAGGCCGATGAGAAGGCAGTCGAGTGTTCCTTCATGGCTTTAGAATTCGTGAATGCTATGTTTGTGGCAGAAGGAAGCAAGATCTCGTGCCCGAGATTATCAAATTGCGCCAAGATACAGGTTTGGTAGACCTTGGGACGAGGAGCCAAGAAAGGGAAGAGACTTGGTAGAAACTTACAGGGATGTCTGCATGTTAAAAATGTCATCAACAAGCAAGACCGGTTCGGGCTCGGCCAGAAGCCCACTTTTCAGCAAAGGAAATCAGAATGGAAGAAGAGGGCTGAACGGAGGAAAACTAGACTCAGGGGTGAAGACATGATATGGGAACCCATTGTTTATTCCGACATGAGGGACATTTTTGTTTCAGGAGGAATAGTCAACCCTGAACAGATGGTGCGCGAGGCTAATGAGGAGAACGCTAGGCTCTATGAGGAGGAAAAGCTCAGTGAAGCACTAGAAGGGATGGATGTTAACATGAATCCAAGAATGAGGAAAGCGCCAGCTTTTTGGCAGGAATCCGCCCTTGTCTTCCGGGAGAAGTGCTTAACAATTGGACTAGTTTGGATTTGCCTGTAGTCCTTAGGTTTGAATCAGAGTAATGCTCAGAACCCACCCTATTTGCTTTTGCCCGCGAGCAATAGGGATCTTTTGTAAAGGGCTTCTATGTTAATTTGCTCGCTTTTAATTCAATAAAAAGACGCTTTCCAAAATCACAAATATCATATTCATTCATTCATTCATCATTCATTTATTATTCATTTCGTAATAATATATATATATATGTTCATCTTCCCAATACACGTTCATTTCATAATTGTTGCAGGGTCCCTATTATTAACTCTGTGAATGATTCTGAATCTAATCCTAAGGTGGATTTTGAGCAACCATTGTATCTAGCCGAAATTGGTGAAGAAGAGAGTGATGAGGTAAAGTATGAGATCCCAGAAGAGTTCCTCAGATTAATGGAGAGTGAGGATAGACAGATAGTACCTCATCAAGAAGAGATTGAAATTCTTAACTTAGGGAATGATGAGGAAAGGAAGGAGGTGGAAATTGGCACAACTCTTTAATCTACGACTAGGCTCGAGTTGGTGAATCTGTTGTTAGAGTTCAGGGACATTTTTCGCATGGACTTATCAGGATATACCAGGTCTAGACACGAGTATTGAATGTACAAGCTACCTATTAGGCCAGAATGTAAGCCAGTCCAGCAGAAATTGAGGAGGATGAGGACAAACACTTTGTTGAAAATCCGGGATGAATTAAGGAAGTAGTACCTGGCCGGGTTCTTAAAAGTTGTTGAATATTCGGAGTGGGTAGCAAACATAGTCCCTGTACCGAAAAAAGATGGGAAGGTCCGCATGTGTGTGGACTACAGAGACCTTAATAAGGCAAGCCCCAAAGATAATTTTCCTCTACCCCATATTGATACCCTAGTCGATAACACTGCCGGACACTCATGGTTTTCCTTCATGGATGGCTTCTCGGGGTATAACCAGATAAAGACGGATCTTGATGACATGACAAAAACAACGTTCGTGACAATGTGGGGAACATTTTGTTACAAAGTGATGCCCTTCGGTTTGAAGAATGCTGAGGCAACTTATCAGAGAGCCATGGTGACACTTTTCCATGACATGATGCACAAGAAGATCGAGGTATATGTAGATGATATGGTAGCTAAGTCTTACACTGAGGAGGAATACATTCAGAACTTGAGAAAGCTATTTCAAAGGTTGAGGAAGTATCAGTTGAAGCTCAACCAACAAAGTGCACCTTTGCCGTGACTTTCGGTAAACTTCTAGGCTTTATGGTTAGTCGAAGGGGGATTGAGATCGATCCCGATAAAGTGAAAGCTATCCAGAATCTTCTGCCACCTCAGAACCAAAAAGAAGTCCGCGTTTTCTTAGGGAGGCTAAATTACATATCTCGCTTCATTTCTCAGCTGACCGACAAATACGACCCTGTTTTTAGACTACTTCAGAAAAACAACCTTGGGGTTTGGGATGAAGAGTGTCAAGAGGCCCTAGATAAAATCAAGAGGTATTTGACTAATGCCCCGATCTTAGTAGCTCCGGTACCGGGTAGGCCATTGATCCTATACCTGACAGTCTTTGAAAATTTGATGGGATGTGTTCTGGGGCAACATGACGACACCAGAAAGAAAGAAAGAGCGGTCTACTACTTGAGTAAGAAGTTTACCGAATGTGAAACTCGGTACCCCCAAATCCAGAAATTGTGTTGTGCCCTAGTGTGGGCCACCAAGAGGCTTAGGCAGTATATATTGTACCATGCCACATGGTTAATATCCAAGTTGGATCCTTTAAAGTTCCTGATGGAGGCACCGACACTCACCGGAAAATGGCCCGTTGGCAAATGTTGTTGTCAGAATTTGATATCCTGTATGTGAGTCAAAAAACGGTGAAAGGGAGCGCTATATTGGATTTCCTAGCAAGTCGAGCTTCAGATGATTACGAATCATTAGACTTCAATTTTCTTGATGAAAATTTAACGTGTATAACCGTGGATGAGGAGGATACTTCCGAAGATGAACTATGGAAGCTTTACTTTGATGGGGCATCTAATACCCTAGGCCACGGGATTGGGGCAGTGCTAATCTATCTAAATGGAGTTCATTACCCTTTCACCAGTAGGTTGGAATTCTTCAGCACCAACAATATGGCTGAGTATGAGGCTTGCATTATGGGGTTGCATGCAGCCATTGAAAGAAGGACCAAGAAGCTTCAGGTTTTTGGAGATTCTTCTTTAGTGATATATCAGCTCAGAGATGAATGGGAGATGAGGGACTCGAAGCTGATCAAGTATTATGACCTGGTCCAAAAACTAATCAAGAATTTTGAAAGGATTAGTTTTGCTCATCACCCGAGAGAAGTTAACCAGATGGCAGATGCTCTAGCGACTTTGGCTGCTACATTCAAAGCAAGCTTAGAAGCAGAGATGAGGCCAGTTAAGATGAAAACGTTTGAGGTCCCAGCCCACTGTTATAACCTAGAAGAAGAGACAGATGGCAACCCATGGTATCATGACATCCTACAATACATCAAGTTCCAAACGTACCCCAAAGAAGCCAATGAAAACGATAAAAAGGACCATTAGAAGAATGGCAGCGAGATACGTCCTAGATGGGGAGATCTTATATAAAAGAGGAAAAGACCAGATACTATTGAGAGGTGTTAATTCTCAAGAAGCCAAGAGCATCTTGGTAGAAGTTCACAATGGGTTGTGTGGAGCACATGCCAACGGCTTCTCAATGGCCCGAAAAATCATGAGATACGGGTACTTATGGTCGACCATGGAAGGAGATTGCATTGATTATGCCAAAAGGTGTCATAAATGTCAGATATATGCCGACAAGATACATTCTCCGCCATTACCATTACACACCATGAATTCACCTTGGCCCTTTGCCGTGTGGGGAATGGATGTCATTGGTCAGATCCACCCTAAAGCATCCAATGGACACCGTTTTATCCTTGTTGTCATTGACTACATCACTAAGTGGGTAGAAGCCGCCTTTTACGCCAATGTTACAAGGGCATCAATGTGTAAGTTTCTAAAGAAGGAGATCATTTGTCATTACGGGTTGCCAGAGAGAATTATTACTGACAATGCCTCTAATCTAAATAATACAATGATGGATGAGGTATGCGAGCAATTCAAAATAAAGCATCATAACTCCACTACTTATCGCCCAAAGATGAATGGGGCAGTAGAAGCAGCAAACAAGAACATCAAGAAGATTATAGCCAAGACTACAGATACGTTCAGAGATTGGCATGAGAAGTTGTCGTTTGCCCTTTTCGCTTACCGAACGTCTATACGTACCTCAACCAGAGCGACACCATACTCTTTGGTTTATGGCACAGAAGCAGTACTGCCTATGGAGGTAGAAATCTCGTCACTTAGAATCTAGAACGAAGTAAAGTTAGAAGAGGCCAAATGGGTACAGGCTCGGTTCGATCAGTTGAACCTCATTGAGGAGAAACGATTAAAGGCCATTTTCCATTGCCAAATGTATTAGAAGAGAAATATGCGAGCCTATGAAAAGAAAGTCCACCCGAGAGAGTTCCGGGAATAAGACTTAGTACTCCAAAGAGTCTTATCTGTTGCGTGTAATTGTAACTATCGCAATAGTGTAAGTGTACACGACGCAAGTAGTAAAGTGATACGGAAGTATCGGATATCGTCTCCACAGGGACTGGGCTAACCTTATCCTTCACTATCTGCACAAGGGAAAAGAAAGAGATTAAATATAGTTGTTTTGGAGTTGTCACGAAAATAAAGTAAAATAAATCAAATAAATCAAGCAGGCAAGGATTGAATTGCTCAGTAGTGTTGGAATTGCACTGTCTTAGGATCTTTTTGTTCTGTGGCTGGCTCCTGTCACGACAGCACCTATCGTGGCAGCGGTCTGTTACTGTCGCGGCAACGATAAGTAACTCACTTACTTCAAATTCGACAAGAATCCCTGAAGTAACTTATCCTATTCCTAGGTAAGCTGTTGTCGGTAGACACGTCTTTGATGATACCTCCCGGCGTGAATCGAAGTATGCAAACCGATGTTTGTGAATTCTTCCTTAGTCGCTTAACCTCAGTCTATCCCTAGGTCCGAGATAGTTCAACCATAAACTGGAGAACCGGTACTTACTCCTTTTGTATGCCTAACTCTCCCGATATTAAGCAAATAGATAACCTTACAATGCTCTCCTGATACTCTTGCAAGATGTTGAAACCAGAGTAAATAAACTTGAAGTTTTATTTCAATTGAACAAAAAAGAATCCAAAAGAACAATACAACCCTTGGCAACTACTTTACAAAATCAACCCCTTGCCCAGAGGAGGTTTAGAACATGGTGAGGAAGGTGACGGCTAGGATTTAGAGATGAGAGGTATGACATATGAGATGATGCCCTAGTCGGTTTACAAGGGGTTATATAGGCCTAGGTACAAGTCTTCTAAGATGGCAAGTATACAAGTTTGAATTAAAGTACAACTTTTACATTTAATCACTAAATCTTCTAAGTAGTCGACTTTAACTCGCCCTCTTCATTGCCTGGACTTTTCTTCCTTGAAACTTGAACCTGACCTTCCTTCAGCTTCCGGGCTTCAGAAAAATATGGGAGTACTCCACGACAGACCGGCACAAAATCCTCTATCTGTCGAACTCCACTTTGCATTTTGCATTGAGTGCCCTTCACTGTTGTCCCTCTGTCACGGCAGATGTCACAACAGACCACGAACCTCGTCTCTTCAGCTCCTGCTCCGCAACTCTCCTCTACTCCTCAGCTGCCTCCAATGCTGCCACGGCAGATACCTGCAAAAGTAACCTATTTCAGCAGTATCTGCGCAGTTTTATCTAAATGTGATGTTGATGCAAAAAACTAAACTAAAATGCAGTTAATCATGCTTGAGTGCAGCAAACATAAGGATAAATGAGGGGTAAAATATAGGACTTTTAGGCACTCAACATACCCCCAAACTCGAATCCTTGCTTGTCCTCAAGCCAATGCAACCTAGCTAAACATGCATGCATACGTATATATATTTATCTTGGCTTAAGTTAGTGAACAATCCTTACCCACAACACCATCCCTATCATGTTAGCACTTGTTCAAATATTTAAGGATCTACTTAGAGCAAAAGTATAATTCTCGTGCAAGTGTGTGCAATTATTGTGAACATACATGAATATAGACTTCCTTAGCAATTAGAATATTATACTTAGCCTACTTAGAGTTTTCAAGACTTAATTCTTTTCTTTACTAGAGCCAGTATCGGGCACCTCTAGTTCTTTTTCTTCTTTTTCTGAATTTTTTTCTTTCTACTAGAGCCAGTATTTCAGGCTCTAGTTAACTATCTAGAGCCGATGATAGACACCTCTAGAAGTTTTTTCTCTGGTTATTTTCCTAGAGCCAGTGATAGGCACCTCTAGGTTTCCTGAGTTTCTAGTCTTTTTCTACTCTAAGTGCTAACTTTTCTATTCTAAGTATGCTAGAGAAAGTCCTTTATCAAGTAAGTCACAGAGTGTTTAAGTTTTTTTTTTGAGAACTATACTAAGGCTCTACTTACTTCCTAAAACATTTTTAAGGGGCTGTCACAACAGAAATGGCAGCAATAGATAATAAAAGTTCAATAAATTAAGCCAAATATTTTTTTATAGCATAAAAATAAATGAGACACAATTAAAACTAAATGCAATATTATATTAATAATTAGGAGGACTACCTACCCCCAAACTCAAGGGTTTCATTGTCCTCAATGCTTGACAAAAAAAATGAAAAACAGAAAATAAAAATGACAGAAAAAGAAAAAGAAAAACATCACAAAAAGATAATATATATACAACAGGCGACAGAGAAAAAGAAAAAGGAAAACTTAAGTTGTGCGGCTGTCATCGCTGCTGCTGGAGCTTTGGATGAGGAGCTGTCGGTGGGCAGTCACCTTGGACTTTGTTGGAGGAGCTGTGGGTGCTGCCGTGGGAGTTGGTGAGGCAGAGGCTGCTTTCTTCTTTGCCTCCCGAGGTGGCTGGACTCTCGTAGGTGATATCATGGGAGGTGCATCCATGACCTTGATATTGCCATCGTTGCTGCTGCTGCCCTTGCTACTGTCGTGGCAGACTCCCTCAACATCAATGTCGAGCTTCTTCCTCTTCGTGGGAGGGAAGTCTTTCGCGATTTCACTGACGATGGAGGGCTCAGAATCAGAATCTAACTGCCAGACCGACGATGAGGATAGATCATCAAGGTACTTCTAGTCAGACTCTGTCAGTGGTTGCTTCCTCTTCTCTCCCTTGGATGGTTCAGCTTGTTCTTTGGGAGCAGTGGGGGCAGCCGGTGGGGATTCAGAGTGCCTGTCGTCCGGGGCTGCTATAGTAGGTGGGCTGGCAGATGCAGCAGGAGGTGTGGCCGTCATGGGTGTGGGGGTGGGGGTTGGGATGTTCAACAGATCTTCTGGAAATAGAGGGAATGAAACATTGGTAAAATCTAAATCAGTGGTGATAAATTTTACCGCAGCATTATGGAAGTCCCTCGTGTACTCCAAGAAGCGGATCTACCTTCCTTCCATTCGATGCAGCAGATGAAGGATCGGATTGGACGGGATGTCTGCTACAGTGCTCGACTACTCTGTCGTGGCATGTGTGGCAGATTCGGGCTCTGTCAGTTGTTCTGCCTGTGGTTCTGCCGCGGTCGTAGGGTCAAAGAATGAGAGGGGGTGGCAACCTTGATCTCCATCAGACTGTAAATGTTCTGTTGTGTCCACCCTTTTCCTTGAACCTTGACATCCTCGGCAAGTTCCGTGACATTGTTCGCCCGACACAATGCCGTAATGAGGTGAGGGAAGAAGAGGGGCCCCTTATCCTTCTAGGCACATTCAAGTATACCAGCTAGTATGTATGCACCCACGTTTATCTGTCTCTCGTGGATTATGGAGTGCACCAAAGTCAACTACTGCTGGTCCACTGTCGTGTTGTGGGAGGTCGACATGAGACGCTTCTTCACGAAGTGGTTCCAAAGCTTGGCTATCGGCGTTAGCTGGGTCCTTCTCACGGTCCATCTGTGCTTGGGGTCGTCGTTCCAGCTGGTTCCCTCTTCAGTGAGGTCTGCCATGACTCTGTCGTAGTCTTCCGATCACAGACTATCGAGGAAGTTCTGGTGCTGGTCCCCTTCTTCACTCACATAAACTCCATAAAGGGCATTTATAAATGAAGCATCAAGATCGAGACGTTTACCCCTTATGGTGACGGATGAGGCTTCTTTGGATGGTTGGGCTGCATAGAACTCATGAACCAAGGTGACGTTCATCTCGGTTGGCTGCTCGGCGAACATTTGCCACTTTAGCCCTATGATCCGTTTTGCAATAAAAGCTTCCAGCCCAAGATCGCCCGTTCTCTTCTTGTACGAGAAGCCTCTCTCTTCCCACACTTCTCTCTTTTGGAAGGATTCGTAATATCTCTGTTCAGTTTCCGGGGAGGCGAATCTGCGACGAATTCTACAGTGTGTGGGAGATGTTGCGGCTGCGACAGAAGTGCCGGTAGAGCTCCTTCTTGTTGAGCGGGTTGTCATTTTGTTGTATGGGGGTTGTTTGTGTACTAAGAAAGGAAAAGCAAGTGAAAGCAAAAGAAAATTCTAACAGCAGAGTAAGGAGAGTAAAATGAAGTGATGTGAGTGGAGGAGTTTATATAGATAGGAAGTACTGCCCGTTGAATTGTAACGGTCAGCGTGAATATCGGCGATAACTGTTACACGTTTTTCCAGTTGTTACGTATTTTCTGCATTTCCGCGTCTGTTCCGTGTCTGCCGCGCGTCTGTCCCGGCAACTGTTTCTAGCTGTCACGGTAGCGTTATAACCGTTGGAATTCTTGGGCTTCTGGGCTGGTGGACATGGTGGGCTGGTTCATTTTATCTCCTTCCTCTGCTTTCCTAAAAACAAACAAAATAAAATAAACTAAATTAAAATTAAAATTTCTTAATCCTAAAAAAATAAAAATAACATAAAAATAAAATAAAATAAAATAATTAAGTTAAATTAGGAGTGCCTTGAGGGGCATCTCCTAAAATAACTACTTTCTGCTTTCGTGGGGCTTCATTCCCCTGATAAAGCCTTTTCCTCGGCCCAGTGTTTATGAACTATGTCACCTGGCCCATCTGAGTCTTCAAGGATTTGAGAGTGGCTTCATGGTTTGCCATTCTCATCTCTGTCTTATCCATGAACGTTTCTATCTTCTTGACAAAGTGGTCCATGTTCGACATATAAGCTCCGGTTTGAGACATGAATGAGGCCAGGGTCTGCTCTAGGGTGCTCATGGGTGCTGACGGTTGCTGTGGAGGTTGCTGTTGTGGGTGTTGTCGTGACAGAATCCGCACTCCTTGATTCTGCCCGCTCTGGTTTGGAGGATTCAATACTGCATCTGGATTGCTCCATGAGAACTTTGGGTCCTTCCTCTAGTTTGGGTTGTAATTGTTGGAATCGTACCCCTTATTTCGGTTGTAGTTCCCAACATACATCCCTATTTCCAGCTGTGGGGAGCCTTCATCTGTACTACCCGCTTCACGCACATCTTCGGCAGAAAATGCTGCTTGAGAATCATACTTCCTTTGCAGATTATCTATTACCTTGGTGATGTGGGCTAGCTGAGCCTTTACTGAATTGCCGGCTTCATGCTCCCTGACAGAAACACCACGCCTTCCACCTCTTCTCGTCGTGGGAAATTGCTCGTTGTTTTCGCCAGCTTTTTCAACACTTGGATTGCATCCTCAGGTTCTTTGTGTAGTAGCAATCCATTCGCTGTTGAATCTATCCTCATTCGGGTGTGTGCGTTTGCAGCGTTGTAGAACTTGACGACTTGATTCCAAATTGGGAATCCATATATCGGGCAGTTGCGTAGGAGAGTTGTAAAGCGGTCCCACGCCTCGTGCATCGACTTGTCGTCATCCTGTTGAAAAGTAGCAATCTCGTTACGTAATCTTTCAGTAAGTAAAGAAGGATTAAAATGAGATAAAAACTCCCTGCAAAGATCCGCCCAAGTTCAGATTGAACCCGGCGTCAGTTTATTCCACCAGGTTTTTGCCTTGTCCCTTAATGAGTGTGGGAACAATTGAAGCCTCAGTACTTCGGGGCTTATCCTTGGTTGTCTAAAGAAGCCACAAATCTCCTGGAAGGTCTTGAGATGTTCACGAGCATCCTCAGTCGCAGTACCACTGAATTGTCCTGCTGAGTTTATCATGTTGAACATGACTGGCTTTAGCTCAAAGTGCTCAGCATCTACATCCGGCAGTGTGGTCTGCAGTTCGACCTAATCGTTATCTATATACTCCTTGCATGTCTGCCGCGCGGCAGCAGGGGGTGGCTGGTTGTTCTGGTCATTAGTAACAACAATCCTGGGGTTATTGTTGTTTTTGTTGTTGTTGTTATTCCCGACGATTCCTCCTCCATTCACCATGGTTTCGAGCCTCTCCTCTAGGTAGTTGTTCCTCTCTACTAGGAGTCGGACTCTATTCCGGAGATGGTAGGTACGATCTACTTCTGGATCGGTCTCGTATTCTTGATCAGTACCTCGTCGTGATCTGCGCATACACAAAGAAACAACCTTGTGAAGGCACAAAGGAATAAACAACTAAATAAAAAAATATAAAATAAAATAAAAATAAAAAAAGAAAGTGCAAAAGTTAGGGTAAGAGTGTGTTGCCAGTCCCCGGCAACGGCGCCAAAAACTTGTTGCGTGTAATTGTAACTATCGCAATAGTGCAAGTGTACACGGCGCAAGTAGTAAAGTGATACGGAAGTATCGAATATCGTCTCCACAGGGACTGGGCTAACCTTATCCTTCGCTATCTGCACAAGGGAAAAGAAAGAGATTAAACATAGTTGTTTTGGAGTTGTCACAAAAATAAAGTAAAATAAATCAAATAAATAAAACAGGCAAGGATTGAATTGCTCAGTAGTGCTGGAATTGCAATGTCTTAGGTTCTTTCTGTTATGTGGCTGGCTTCTGTCACGGCAGCACCTGTTGTGGCAGCGGTCTGTTACTACCGCGGCAGCGATAAGTAACTCACTTACTTCAAATTCGACAAGAATCCCTGAAGTAACTTATCCTATTCCTAGGTAAGCTGTTGTCGATAGACACGTCTTTGATGATACCTCCCGGCGTGAATCGAAGTATGCAAACCGATGTTTGTGAATTCTTCCTTAGTCGCTTAACCTCAGTCTATCCCTAGGTCCGAGATAGTTCAACCATAAACTGGAGAACCGGTACTTACTCCTTTCGTATGCCTAACTCTCCCGATATTAAGCAAATAGATAACCTTACAATGCTCTCCCGATACTCTTGCAAGATGTTGAAACCAGAGTAAATAAACTTGAAGTTTTATTTCAACTGAACAGAAAAGAATCCTAAAGAACAGTACAACCATTGGCAACTACTTTACAAAATCAACCCCTTGCACAGGGGAGGTTTAGAACATGGTGAGGAAGGTGACGGCCAGGGTTTAGAGATGAGAGGTATGGGATATGAGATGGTGCCCTAGTCGGTTTACAAGGGGTTATATAGGCCTAGCTACAAGTCTTCTAAGATGTCAAGTATACAAGTTTGAATTAAAGTACAACTTTTACATTTAATCACTAAATCTTCTAAGTAGTCGACTTTAACTCGCCCTCTTCATTGCCTGGACTTTTCTTCCTTGAAACTTGGACATGGCCTTCCTTCAGCTTTTGGGCTTCAGAAAAATATGGGAGTACTCCACGACAGACCGGCATAAAATCCTCTATCTGCCGAACTCCACTTTGCATTTTGCCTTGAGTGCCCTTCACTGTCATCCCTCTGTCACGGCAGATGTTACGACAGACCACGAACCTCGTCTCCTCAGCTCCTGCTTCGCAACTCTCCTCTGCTCCTCAGCTGCCTCCAATGTTGCCACGGCAGATACCTGCAAAAGTAACCAATTTCAGCAGTATCTGCACAGTTTTATCTAAATGTGACGTTGATGCAAAAAACTAACCTAAAATGCAGTAAATCATGCTTGAGTGTAGCAAAAATAAGGATAAATGAGGGGTAAAATATAGGACTTTTAGGCGCTTAACATTATCCACCCAAAGAGATTTTCGTGGAAAATGGATGCCGAATTGGAAAGGACCTTTTCCGGAGGAGCATTGATCCTGATGGAGATGGATGGGAAGGAGCTGAGCAATCCAGTAAATTCAGATTCGGTCAAGATATACTATGTGTAAAAAAAGAGAAAAGGTGGGGTGAAAACCTGAAAGGGCGCTTCACAAGAAACAAATACCCAAAGTGAAAACCCGAAAAGGGCACTTTAGGTATTAAAAAAAGGGAGAAAGGAGAGAGTTTCAAGATGAAAACCTGAAAAGGGCGTCTCGAAATCAAATGGGGAGTTGAGAATCGAAGAAGAGTAACCGGGAGGAATAATGGTAACTACACGATTGGCAAAATGGTACTCATGGAATTAAAGGATATTAGTGGAGCACTTCTAGTGAAGGATTCGCCTTGGTCGATGGATTTTCGCATCATTCACATAGTAGATACTTAGGACATTGCATTATTTTCCATTCTTTTCCTTCCTTTCATGTTTAACATGAGTTTTAATTTTTCATGAACTTCAAAATATATATTAATAAATACTATTTGGCGTCTTCATTCATCTCTCTCCACAAATAATTATATGAGCAATTTAATACAAACTTATTAAAAGTAAAAGATTTCTCGGCATTTCTATGGTTTGATCTCTTGAGTGCAGGTGACCAAAAAGTGAGCCAGGTCCCGATACTAAAGATCGTCACAAGGACACGTGGCAAGAGCCCAAAAAGAAAAGAATTTCAAGCGACAAGTCATGATGGTACACTGAGAAGAAGAGATGAGCGATGCTCGGATTAAGACTCAGGTCCATCACCGAAAGGATTACAAAGACGAAGACAGTTACAAAAAAGAAAAAAGAAGAAGAGGGAAAAAGAAAAAAGAAAAAGAAAAAAGAAGAAAAAGAAAAAAGAAAAGAAAAGAAAGAAGGAAAAAAGAAAAAAGAAAAAAGAAGAAAAGAAAAGAAAAAGTGAGGTGAAAACCCGAAAGGGCGCTTCATAAGAAATAAATACTAAAGTGAAAACCTGAAAGGGCACTTTGGAGGAGAGAGCTCGAAGTTAGAATCTGCAAAAGGGGCATCTCAAAAGATCTGATAGTTGAACCCGAGTGTGAGACAAGCATCAGCATTGAAGAGAAGAAGGAAACAGGTAAAGGGTCAAGAGAGATCGACAAAAGAACCGTGGCACTAGACCTATGTTTGGCATACCCATTCATGCATCATGTTAGGCTAAGCATACGTTTGTCAGGATCATGCTAACCCATAACATCATAATACTCTTTTACAGATACATGAAGCTGTTTGCTCTTGAGAAGAGAAACGAGCAACATAAAGAAAAACAGACTCCAGGCAAAGGATTTCAAATTTTCCACATCAGATTCTTCTGAGCAAGAGAGGCAGATACTCATAGCTCAAGGTGAAGAATTACAAACTCGCCATAATCAGGACTTCCGAGCAAAAGAGGTGGATACTCATGGCTCAAGGTAAAGAATTACAGATTCACCATGATCAGGACTTCCGAGCAAAAGTGGTAGATACTCGTAGCTCAAGGCGAAGATTTCAAATTCGCCACATCAAGTTTTCAAAGCAAAGGAGACATATACTCAAAGCTTAAGGACTTCAGGCGAAGGATTTCGACCTCCCCGCACTCGGATTCACGAGCGAAAGAGCTTAAGGTTCTTCGTGCAAGAAAACCAGAAAACCTATCCAATTTATTCTTGCCGCTTCGAGAAGAGAGATTGTTTGTTCACTGCCGCTTCGGAGGAGCAAATCACCCAAACAGGGAAGTCGGGCAAAATTAGTGCTTATGGTCTTTGCTTTATGCTTGTTACACAAGGATAAGCAAATAGGGGCAACTGTAATCACTAATTTTGTTCGGGGTAGGTTTATTTTTTATATATAAATAATGAGCTTTTGGTTATATGTTATCACCATCTTTAAATAAAGGTACATGTGTAGTGGACTTTGTTTAAATAATATACCATTTTATTAAAACCCAAAATATAAGTGATCTATATGTATGTCATTATTACCGCATTATTGTTACCATATGTTAGTGGTATTATTAACATTATTTTTATTATTATTATCGCTACTAATATTATTAACATTATTATTATCATTACTAGCATTATTGTTATTATTATTACTGTTATCAATATTAACGTTACTATTATTATTATTATTATTATCGTTATAATTAATGTTTCGAAGTAAGTCTGGAAATACCAAGTTAATATATATACATGCCCAATTAAATAAAGCCCAACATATAATAATTAAAGCCCAGTTAAATTAATTGAAGTCCATTTACAAACGAAAACAAATTACATGGCCCATTTGGCCCAAGCCTAAAATACAATTTGAAACCCTAGCTCTAATTTAGTCCTTTGCTTGCGCAGCCAATTTCTCATCGTCATATCTGATCCAGATCTGATGGCCCAGATGAAAGCATAGAGAGAAAACTCTAGAGGAGCCTTGGTGGGTCTCGCGCTGCACGGACTGTAGCCATCGGATCAAGAAGGCATCAACGGCCCAGATTACCCCTTTTCGTGGTAGCCCTAATACCCATCTGATAGTCTATCGCGCAGATTTTGACCGTTAGATCGAGATATGATCTAACGGCCCCGACGCGTGATGAGGGTTCCAGAAGCTCCACACCCTCCACACGCGACCTTTCCACTTCCATCTGTTGACCTCTCCGCTCCCGAAGCGCCCACGTGCGACGTTTGAGATCACTCCACGTGCGCGTGCAGTGCACTCAATCACCCTTTCGGTTCCACCCGAGACCAATAGCTTAACACCATATCATCATTTTGGTACAACGACGGCCACGTCTAAGCCAAACCAGCATCCACGCCCGCCCCTCGTCTCTACTGCATGAGCCACTCATGCAAAGAAACAGACAAAGGTCAGAATGAAAACAAGGCAGAGGCAAAAATGGAAAAAAAATGGCAGAGGAATAACAGAAATCAGAGCAGAGCCGTGCATGAATCCGGCCAAAAATCGCACGAACCAATAGATTATTTTCGTTGCAATTTCATGTAAAATAAAATTATGTAATATCCGGCTATAAAGCCGAATCGAAACGAAAATGTAAAAGACTTCTTCCTTTTTGAATGCAAAGAGAAATACAAGCAGAGAACATTTTACAGAGGTAACCCATTCTCATAATCTTCATCATCGCATCGCATAAACAACAAAAAAACAGGAAGCAAAAGGTTTTTTATTTTACCTCTTCATCTTCTTCCTTCGAAACAGCTTCCGGTCTTTTACAGACGACAATCCCGGCCCTCCCATGGCTTTGCATGGTGAGTCAGTTGAAGGAGATATGAAGCATTTCCCCTCTTTTTTTGTTTCGTATCCATTTTTGAGTATAGGAAATGGGGTTTTGGGGTTTCTGGTTTTCAAAAAGCAAAGGGTGAGAGTTTGTTTTCTGGGGTTGTCGTCTACGGTTTTCGTATCAGAAAGGGGATTTTTAGGGTCATTTTGAGTTCACTGGATGACGATTAGCGCCGACCAGCGTTTAGTTTGTCTAGGTTAGAGGTTTTTTTAGAGAGGTTAAGGTTTTAGAGAGGCAAAGGGTTTGTTTTGGTCTAAAATGGGATGTTTTATATAGGTTTTTAGGTCTAGATTAGGGGTTAATTCGGCTTTAGTCCTCCCGCGTCGCGCTTTTCACGCATTAGGGGTCTTCGCGTCTTCAAATCCCATCCTAGGTCCTTAGAAGTTTATTCGTCTTTGCAATTTTGTCCTGAGTCAGTCCCGTAGTGGTCTTTTTGTCCGTCCCCTCCCCCGTTAGTTTTTGTTCGTTTCAATTAGATCCTTTTCGTTGTCTTTTTGTTTTTTCATGCATCTTTCAATTTTGCCACTGCTTTATTTAATTCTTGCAATTTAGTCCTGTGTTTGTTATTATTTGTGTGATGTATGTGGCATGTTTGTTTATTTGTGGTTATGTGATTTTGGGAGTTGTATGTTGACATTAGATGTGAAATGGGTTCTTAAAAAATGTTATAATGTGAACTCGTAAAGACTAAAATGCGTAGTTTAGGTTTCGTGGATAAAAAATGTGGTATATGGTAACGTTGAGCTTAAAATGTGAGGTTAAGGTCTTAATGAAACGTTTTAAAACAACGCATGGTTTCATGTTGAGGCCCGTTTTTATAAGAAATGCAACAAAATGACTTTTCTTTATAAAATGTATGATTGTTATGAGTTTTTGCTTAAAACGTCTTAATCAACAAATGATATATTAATTTGGGTTTTGTTAATTTGGTTTGCCTTTAGTTTGGGTTTTGGGCCTTAGGGCATTAGGTGGCTAGAGTTAGATTTTTTTGGGCTTGGGCTAGTTAAGTTAGTTTTTTTAGTGTTTAGCTTAACCGATTTATTTGTTTCGAATCATGTGCCCGTCTCATAGGGGTATGGTTCGTACAATTATATCGTTTTAGGTTTAGAACCTAAATTAAGCTTAGGGATCTAACCGGTTTAATTAGCTTAAATTCATCCTTGTCTTATTAGGATGGATACTAAGCCCATTAAATCGGTTAAGCCATTCTTAACCTTTTTAAGACAAAATTAAAATCACATCTAGATGGGTTAAACCAAGATAATTCATAATTTATTAGAGCTTCCTAGTCATTTAGGATTCAAATAATTTAGGGATATATTAGAATCACCTAATCTAATTAGATCACTAATCGGTCTCCATAATTCGAGCCTTTAAGATAGGGCCTTGGGTGGGCTTTTGTGTGTTTACTTTCAAGCTTTTCTATGACATGCACCTTACACTTGCCATTCATGGAACCGTTAATAATTTGGCATGTTAATTCATTAAACTTAAACATACAAAAGAAATGTATCAATTAACCCCGATATTCGTGCCAAAACACTCCAAGCTTAATTGATGTCGATCGAATATTTGGGTTAATTTTCACCGTTTGTAGGTAAGAAATAATTAAAAAACGGAAATATCATGTCATCATTCCTTATTTGCTTGCATCATGCATAAAAGTGACGTACGTGATCCGAACACTAAACTAACACGGCAGTCAGTCTTATATGATGTCGGTTTCGTCTACGGTCCGGTGTACCGTCATCCTTTTGAATTAAATGATCGATTAATTCCAAAGCCACAGTTTGATAAAGCTCGTATCATTTGAGTCAAATTTTCATTTAAGAACATCTAATTGAATTCACTTAAGGTTTTAAAATAATTTCTATCGATTAAAGGCAACAAGTAATTTGGTACCGATTTCTGGGCGTGATGGGGGTGCTAACCCTTCCCCACACATAACCAACTCCTGAACCCTTTTAAAATCGAATCTCTGGTTTTGTGGATTTCGGCCTACCTTAGTGGTCGGTGGCGACTCCAAATTTTCACTGTTTTCCAAAACACGAATTTTAAAAGAAAATCCCCTTTTACAAATCTCTTTCAAAAAGTGATGTACCTAAACGTTTTTTCAAGAAAAAAAGGTTGTTACAGTAGCAAATGGGATTTGCTGTTGAAATGGTAACACATGTTGCATGAGGATTACATGCTGATTTTTTATTGAGAAAAGTGCATGGTTTTGATGGCATGATGGATTTTAAATGAAGCTATATGATAATTGAAAAGAGATTTCAATGAGATTTTAGAAAATGGTTTTAATGCATTGATGGTGTCTTGGTTTTGAGCATTCCTCACTAAGCCTTGAATGCTTACGCTCTCTTTTTGTCCATCATTGCAGATAACTAAGGTCTTGGAGGCAGCAACTTGCAAGAGATCGGAAAACACTTTGCTTTTAAATGTATGTTTCGTTTATAGACTAGAGTAATAAAGGCAATGGAGAATCCATAGTCTATTTGGGAGATGTGTTTGAACAACCTTTATGAGCATGTTTGTTTGCTGGTTATAAACTTGTAAAAGTCCTTGTTGCGTGTGTAAAATGCCCCGCAATTGTGCAAGTGTACACGTCCCAAGTAATAAAGTGATAAGTATTGAGTATCGTCTCTATATGGATTGGTACTATCTTTTGGAGTTATTGCCTTGCTCTGAAAAGGTATACAAGAAAAGAGCACAAGTAAATAAGCCAAAAAACTAAAAGTAGGTTAATCAATATGAGAGAATGGGTCAGATTATATTGCGTTGTAGCGTGGAAACCAATTGAAACTGTCTTGGGTTTTGAATGTAATAAACACCACACTGCCTCGGCAGAAACAAAAGTTAATGCCGTGGCGACAATGGGTTAA
Source organism: Hibiscus trionum (assembly GCA_030270665.1). NCBI lineage: Eukaryota > Viridiplantae > Streptophyta > Magnoliopsida > Malvales > Malvaceae > Hibiscus > Hibiscus trionum. The sequence goes on along the minus strand of BSYR01000027.1, from coordinate 10,372,940 downwards.
GTCTCTGCCTCGGAAATCCCTTGCTTGGGTAGCAACAACGTCAAGGTTCAGCAAAGCGTCCTTTAGTGGCTTCTCTTTATCCCTAAGTCGAAACACTATTAATGAGTAGGCCTTGATAATACCTTCAAGTGTGAACCAAAGATAAACACCAACCAATCTTATGTTTATTTTAGCCGTTGAAACTCTAACTTATCCCTAAGCCGAGTTAGCTTTCACCGTTGGGATGAAAATCACGCTTATCTATTTCGCGAGTTTAACTCTCCCGATGTTAAACAAATAGATAATATCACAACACTCTCTCCAGATGAGATTGCAAGAATAAAATAGATGCCAAGAATAAGCAAACCTTGAACTAAAATTGCATTAACAAAAATGATGAATGCACAATAGTTCTATATTTTAGCCCTAAGAAAGCTCAATTATTGCTAGACTTAAGCCAGTTTAGCTGCATAATTAGGTAGTTGCATTGCATAAAGCATAGATATACATTGCTGCCACATTTTATCTGTTTTTATTGCAAATGTATAGAAAAGATGCTGCTCAGGTAGGTTTTCTTCACTGTGTGCAGATACCCGCTCGAGCTGGTAGTAGCAGCGACAGCTGAAAGAATGAAAGCAGAGCAGAGACGCCTTAGATCACACTTGACCTGTGCCAAGAAGCCTCTAGAATGAACTAGAAGGACTTGAACGTTGCCGCCACAACGGGTAATTATTGCCACCCGAGCGGGCACCTCGATGATGTACATAGGCAATATAGAGTGCGATCAATAGAGTAGAAAAGGGCCGATTTTTAGAGATCAAAAGCAGGCCATTTGGAGTCCAGGAGCCCATCAAGATGATGAGTCAAAAGCCTAGGGGGAAAGTCAATAGTAGAATTTAATTAAAGTATAAAATGTTGTAAAGCTTTTAAAGAGATTTAATTAGATTCTACCTCGTACTCTAGGAACCCTAGGCCTATATATATATGCTTGTAATTCGGCCAAGAGAGAGACATCTCAGATTCTACACCTTTCCTCTCTTGTCGAAATAAACCCTAGCCGTTTCCCCCAATTCACCATGTTCTAAACCTTCCCTTGGGCTAAGGGTTGGTTGCTTAGTAGTTGAGAGCGTGTAACTTTTCTTGTTTAGGATTTAAGTGTTTGCAATAAATTCCAAGTTTTGTTTACTCTTGATTCTTCATACTTGCAATCTTTATTGGGAGAGAAGAGAACATTCATCTATTTGTTCAATATCGGGAGAGTTGAACTCACGAAACGAGTAAACACGAATTCATTCCAACCGTAGGGTGAATCTACTTCGGCTTAGGGATAAGTTAAGAAGTTTAACGGCTAAAAGAGGTTTAGTATAGTTGATGCGCATTACTTGATTCACGTCGGGAGGTATTATCCAATTCTGATCATCAACAACACTTCACCCTAGGTATAGGGGAAGTCACTGAAGACGGCCTTGCCGAAACTTGGAGATTTGACTTGCCGACCATTACTTGCCCTGGCGGGCAGCCTGCCGCAGCGGGGACCTCATCAACGCTACGACACAAATCAATACCTGCCCATCTCATAAATATGATTTCTCTTTTATCTTACTTGCCTACTTTACTTTTAAGCACTCAATCGATCTCCCCATTTAATTGTGTTTTTATTTTACTTTTGCAGGAATAGAAATAGGCTATAAGGTTGTCACAATCCCTATGGAGACGATAATTTTTTATACTATAACTTGACACGAGTGTACATTTGCGCTCCAATTAAAAGGTTAATGGAGTCTATTGTCTAACTTGCCATATTGTTACAGAATTATAAAACAAAAAGTTTAATTATCATTTTGAAATATTTAAAAGTTTTATTACCGTTTTATTTTTTTAACAAAATTTAGTTACCATTTTAATACTTTTCTAAAAATAAAAACCAACCAATAATTTCTGATGAAAATGGAAATTCATGAATTTCTTGATTAAAATAGTACACAAATATATCTTTTTCCTAAAACCAATTTTCCTTGCCGAACATAAAAGTATATAGACTAAATGTATATTTTGCATTCTAATGTTTATCATTTTATTTAATTTGGTACCTAAAGTATTTCTTGACTCTTCTGCGCTCTAATATTTAAGACGTTACTTAAATTATTCCAAAAGTCTATCGTCAACATTTCTATTTATTTTTTAATTTTCAAATAAAATAAAAAAGAATATATTAAAAAAATTATTATTTTGGTTTTTTTCCTCGAAACTCCCCGGCCTATTTTCCCCTAACCCTCATCCCCACATACCTTCGATTTCCCCTCCCCACCGTCGTAATCAACCGTCCTTTTCCTCCTATTTTGTTTCTTTACACCGATGCAATCGTCACCAGATAATTCAAGATCAATTCGCCTACCTTTTGATGAATTCACCCTCACTGATGATAATGAAGGCATCTGCACACGATTCACCAAGCCGATGTCTTGCTCGGACAAATGCTTCCGAACAGAGCTCGTTTTCGGCGTTGACGGGGTGACCTATTGGTGCGGTTGCATCGATGCCTACTGTGCCGGCACACGTGTGGTGAAATTAGGATTTTGTGAGGTTGGTAGTGGAGGTAGCGCATCGCTTCCCGGTCAAGCTCTACTTTTGGTTCACATTGTTTGGTTCATCTTGCTCGATTTTTCTGTATTGTGTGGTCCTTTCTACTTTATTCAAGAAAGATATTTTGTGCGTGTGTGTTGCTTCTGCAGGCTCCTTGTCTACCAATGTCCCATTGGTAGAGGAATCCAGCATCATCCTTGTTGGAGTGTTGACACCATTGTAAAACATTGTAACTTGTGTCTACTCCGGGAATCCATGTGATGGGCATCTGTTCAGCATATCATAATATCGCTCCCATGCCTCATACATTGGTTTGTCATCAGTCTGTCAAAAAGTAGTTATTTCAGTACGTAATTTATCAGGAACATTAACAGGATTAAAACGAGCTAAAAAGCCATGGCATAGTTATGTCCATGATCTAATGGATCCAACTGGAATGTTATTAAACCACGTTCTTGCCCTATCCCTCAGTGAATAGGGGAACAATTTTAATCTTAGCACGTTTGATTGGACTCCATGGATTTTGAAAGCTTTGCATATTTCGAGGAATGCTTTCATATGTTGGCGGGCATCCTCTGTGGCAGATTAGAATCTTACTATGATTGCCAAGAAATCTTCAACACAACTATGACTTGCTGAATTCGATAGAATTTCTAATGAACACTGTCTGCTTGAATTATTTGTAAAACACTAACATGGTTGACAGGATGTTGCCGTGGCAGCGAAGAAAAGAATGATCAAAATAAGAAAAAGAACTACCTCCGTAGAGAAAAATATGTTGTTTTCCTATAGAGGTGCCTGACATTGGCTCAAGGAAGAATCATGTGCCAAGGACACTCCATTGCTATCGAAGTCCATGCATCTAAAATCTTGAAGTGACGGACAAATTAGCATGAGTGAATGAAAGTCTTCACGGGATGACTTTACTCAATGGGTTTGGGATTTCGTTGTTTGCTCCGATCTTAATTTCATACCTAAAGAGTGATTGTGATGAGTTGAAGCCCTTTAATGTCGTGATTATTTAATATGCTTAATTTGTACTGCTACGACATCAACTATCTTAACTTAACAACATCTTTGTTTACTTAGAAAATTCTACATATTCAGCTTGTACACAGTTTCTGCACACACATCACTAGCATTATAGTTCGATTCTGAGGTAGTTCGTGTTATCCCTTTCACTAAATTAATATTAGGTGCCACGACCTTGAGGTGACAAATCAAGTTTAAAATAGTTTCTTCTTTTTGATTTAATGTAAGGGCAAGTACTATTTAGGATTGCATTACTTGAGGACAATCAATAGTTCGAGTTTAGGGGTGTGTAAAGTGTTGAAGAGTGCTATATTTTGTAAACATTTTTTCTTATATTATTTATATTCTTAGGATTATTTTAGTTCATACTTGGGTTTTTGCATGCATATTTTACAGTACTCTTTATTTATCCTGTTATAGTATAACATTTGTAATTTGGTAGAAAAAGATACCGTTTTAGTTTAGCTTGAATGTCAGGTTGCTAGACGTTGTCAAAGAAGGGAAGAAAAGAGGAGAAGATGTTGAGGCGGGAGATTAAAGAGCCGTACTGAAGCGGTGCAAAGTGGAGATGGACGCTGCAGACTACCTGTTGCCACCTAACCTGTTGTCGCGGCAGCCAATGGGAAAAAGGCCAAATGGAATGTGATCGATAGAGCAGAAAATCTTGAGTCCAACGAGCCCGCGCACTCCATGAGCCGGGTCTGGAAACATCCGATAGAGGCAGACAAATGAGAAAATCAAGCAAGGCCCAAGATGACTTGTAGTGCAAGGCAACCCAAATAGGAGTTATTTTCGGACTAAAAGAAGTCAGAATTAAAGAGCATTTAATGTCAAAGCAACTTCCTCATTAAAGGAGACTTCTTATCCAAGAAAACTCTCACCTAGGTAGTCTATAAATACAAGACCAATTCATGTAATAGAGATATCGAGAGTTTTCCTAGGGTTTTGTGTGTTGTCTTGCCGCTGACATGTTCTAAGGCTTCTTTAGGGTTTAGGTTTTGTTTTTTAGTAATTGTGAGAACGGTTGTTTTAGGTTAAAGATTTTGTTTATGCAATACATTCAAGGTTTGTTTACTTCATGTTCTTATTCATGTTTGCTATTGAGTTCGAAAGATCATTGTAAGGTATCTATATGTTTCGCATCGAAAGAGTCAAACTCACAAAAAAGTAAACACGATCTCCATCCAAGCAAGGTGAAGATCAACTCAGCTTAGAAATAAGTTAGGGTTTAAGCGGCTAAGAAGGAACGTGGAATAGTTGTTGTTTGTTGTTCGATTCACGTTAACAGGTATTATCAACAGTGGGCATCAACAGTATTCTGGCTTAGACATAAGTCGGAATCACATAAGGACGTTCTGCCGAACCTTGAAGGTCTATCGAGTACACTGCTGTGACAACATCCGAGTTCCACCGGCTGAAGCAACGAAACTTGCCAAGGCAGCGTCTTACCATCCACCGCTGAGGCAACATATTTGGTAGCGCATAACAAAACTTGATCTAATTAAATGAAGTTTCACACTACGACGCAGCTTAACCTGGCCCACCTTCTCAATCTGATTTCTCAACTTTTAATTACTTGCTTTTATTTAAGTTTAGCAATTTCTCAAACAATCCAATTAACTTGTGCTTTTACTTTTTGTGCAAGAATTTATATTCGAAGGAACTACCAATCCTTGTGGAGAACGATATCTTTTATACTATAACTTGATAAGAGTGTGCACTTGCGCTCCAATTTAAAGTACTCCTATACACTATACAAATACCTATTATATAATTGCATATTTTTTAGCTCAAAAGGTTGTAAATTTATCAGGAAACATATGTTGCCAAAGTGAGAGATTATTGGATTAAAATCTGCAATTATGGGCACATATGTAAAATGTATGATGCTACTATAAAGCATGATATAATATTAAGTGATCAATTATGTTAGTTATGTCATAGGTATTAAAGTGTCATGGAAATAAAAGTGTAGATACCATAATATATATTTATAATTCAATGAGGGACAGAGTTATAAATACCTAATAGTTGATTTAATAATCAAATATATAAAGAGATAGTGGTCCCCAAGAAATATGTTAACTTGTTTTTCTCTCATTCCACGCCAGAGAGTTTTACGTCAAGAGACAACCTATCTTCTTGGAAGATCAATACTAAAGATTTGAAATTTCTACATCAAGATTCAAGGATTTCAGTCTATCAATGAAATTAAGTACGCTTCCACTAGTATTTTATTATTCTTAATGATTGGCATGCTAGATCTTGGGTATTTGGTTTCATATTAATTTATGATTTGGTTCCAACATCGATTGCACGGACAATACTACCATAAAGATAGATAAAAATTGTGCTTCGATGCAGACGAACAAACACCTCAAAAAGTGTGAAAATAATGACTAAAACCAAAAGATTCTTAATTGAGATTAAAAACAAAGAAAATAAACAAAAAAAAATCTGATTACGACATTAAGACCATCGTCGGAGGCAACACTTTTAAAGAAAAACTAGATAAAAACTTTTTATGTGTCATTTTTTAATTATAAAATTAAATGAAAATTTATATGTACTGATTCGTGGCATCGCATCTTAACATTGTTATTTTATTTAGCAAGCACATTTGGTTAGTTAGCTAAGTTATTCATCTTTGTTTCCTCATACTTCTTCATGTCATGGGTTCTAGACTTACTAGGAGTACCATTTTCTTCCCCTAGAGTCTTCCCTCCCTTCTCCTCTAGGTAAGATTAGGATTAGAATTAGGATTTGTCAAAAAAAAACATTGTTATCGTATTAATAGATGAAATGAAACTTCAAGTATCAAATTACACATTTTGAAAGTAAAGGTGCTATGTTAAGAGGTTTTAGAAAGCATATGGGAAAAATATGTAATTATATCTCAATGTATGTATTTTACTTTCCAATGGACAAATCTCTGATCATCATTTAGGTGGGCATTTTTAATGTTAAGAGGTTAGTTTGTTTTGTAGGCTTTCCCCAATTTCCCCAATTTTAATGTCAATGTCTACTCCAACAGAAACCTCCATCCTCTCCGATCTACAAACATCCGGCGATTCCAAAATCCACTCATTGGTCTCCGACTACCTCTGTCCCATCTCCACTCTCGTGGATTCCAAGAAAAAGAAATTGGACGAAGCCGACGTCCGCTCCCTCGCCAAACAATTCTTGTCCTTCCTTTCCAAATCCTTCCCCATAATCTACAAGTGCATCTACATACAAAACCCTACTGAGCAGTAACAAGCCTCTCTTAGCGGTTTCTTCGAGACTTACCGGCTTTGCATAACTTGTCTCGAGTTTGTATTAAAATCCGCAATTGTGGACACATATGTAAAATGTATGATGCTATTATAAATTATGACACAAAATTAAGTGACCAATTATGTTAGTCGTGCCATATGCATTAAAGTGTCATGGAAATAAAAATGTAGATCTCATAAGATGTATTTATAATTCAACGAGGGGCAGAGTTATAAATATCTAATAATTGATTTAATAAACAACTATATAAAGAGGTAGTGGTCCCCAAGAAATATGTTAACTTGTTTTTCTCTCCTCTCCCGTCAGAGAGCTTTACGTCAAAAGGTAACCTATCTTCTTGGAAGACCAATACCAAAGATTTGAGATTTCTACATCAAGATTCAAGGTTTTCAGTCTAATAATGAATTCAAGTACGCTTCGGCTAGTATTTTATTATTCTTGATGATTTGACATGCTAGATTTTTGGTATTTGGTTTCATATTAATTTATGATTTGGTTCCAAAATCAATTGCACTGACAATACTACCATAAAGATAGATAAAAAATTGTGCTCTGATGCAGACGAACAAACACATCAAAAAGTGTAAAAATTGTAACACCCCTTCCCGGCCTAGTAGAGAACCGGATCGAAAAGTGTTACTAGAAATCACATTCAGAGATCAGAAGCTAAATTGGAGCTTGAAAACTTGTTTGAAATGGTTTATTAGTCTTCTTTTATGACCCAATATACTAGCTTATTAACAGCTTACTGAATTCGGGGTCAATTTTAAACTTTTCAAACTTTAAGGACTAAATTGTAATTCTTAAAAAATTAAGGGTCCTTAACCAAAATTTGTGTCATCATACTAAAATTAAACTTACTAATTATTATCTTGTGAAATTTTTTACCAACCGAGGTCATTAACCTATCTGATTAGACGATACGATATATAGTGACCATTTTATAAACTTTCTACGTTTGTAGTTTAGTAAATTTTATCTTTCATTAAACCATGTATCGATACACCTTGGATTGTATCGATGCGAGTTCATATATTTTAAACCTATATTCGATTATGTCAAATTCTATATTGATACACCATCAACTATATCGAAATAGGTTGACCAAATTTGACTTTTCTTAACAGACCGTTTCGATACAGCTAAGCCTGTATCGATACACATTGATCAATGGTTGACCATTTCGATACACCCTAAGGGCCTTATCCATCTAATTAAGTTTTGGGACCTTACTGCCAATTTTTGTTTCGGTACACCCCTGATGTGTATCGAAACGCCCTGTTCTATTAATCCAATTTATGCAAGGTTGTATGAAAACGCCATGACCCGTTTCGATACGCCTGTCCTGTAATGACAGATTTTAGCTGATTTTTAATCATTTTAACCATCCAAACACTACCAAATTTTATCAGCAATTCTAATAACCATAATTATACTTGTATGTCAAATTTTAAAGCATTCAAAGCTCGTTTATCAAGTTTTCACCTTAGGTTCATTTTAAGAAAATTTTAGTCATTGTAAACTTACCCAAACTAACTACATTAAGCATATTACCAAGTCATCATATAAATATAGAAGGGCTGATACATAACAAGTTGGACAATATACCACTTTACTAGAAGTTATAGCAAAAGATAATATACATATATGGTAGGGACGTGACTTGCAACTGCACAACACGATCAAGGCTCGAAATTGGTCAAAGTCCTGAAAATGCATGAGACATACATGTTAGGCTTACATAGCCTAGTGAGGTAGTCAAAATGAATATGATAACGAATAACGTATTATGCATGACATGATATTCAAGTGATATGCATAAACATAGTTCCATGTTCATTTTCATGCTTATTCCATATTTTCACATATTGTCATATTTTTATTTTGAGAATCATAACATATAGATTATCCATTAAAGATAATTGGATACTCGGACCTCCTATACACCAGCATAACGAATCTCCTGTCATATCCAATAATATCATAACCCTGTACAGCACATATAGGCCGCAACCTCGAAACACTAGTCATATCCATGTACACCATGTGTAGGCCATAGCCTCAAAACTCCAGATCACACTGAACTCATAATCCTATGGCATGGCATCGTAACCAATATCCTTTAATTAACAAAAATCACATATTTCATATCTTTTTTCATAGCACATATCAAATGAGCCTTAGCTTCGTATTATATATCATTTTTATTTTAGTTCATTAACCACGTTTTCACATATCAAAAGAGTATGAATTGCTTATCGGTTGTGCAAATCGAGTCCAACATGATTGCTCTACATGAACCCTTAATCAAATGCAAATTTTAGACATAAAATAATGCAACGAGATGTCACCTAGCATATCCCTTGACACAACTACACTCACCTCGACAACCCGACACTTTAAGATTCTCGGATAACAATGTCTTTATCCTTGGTTTTTGTAGGAGATGACATATGTTCTTTATCAACCTCTTGAGCTAGGTTAATCATTAGGAATTGGTTAGAATTGACAAAAGAATATTGAATTAATACAAAAATATCAAAATTGATATCAAAACTTAGATTAACCATGGATTTGAGCATACCCAACAATAGCAGAGATTCGATATTGCTAAAACAAAAAATTCGAGCTTACTAACCCTATAACTGAATCAGTTTTTGCTTCTCACTTTTCCTAATTTTCCTTGCGCAATTCTCTTATTTTTTTCTCCTTAATATTCCTATTTTGCGTAACAATTTCCCCCCTCCCTTATAAATATCAAACAACCGACCCCTTAAATCTTTTCCAAACTCCACGCTAGCTTGAATTGTGGCAAGCTTAAGGGGCATATGCACTTATGCTTTGCCCACGTGGTGGAGGACCAATATGGCCTTATGCCACCTTCCTCCATATAATTCCCAACGTGGGAATTCACAATAGAATTCCTTCAATTTGAAGGAATTTGACCGTGGGTTCCACCCCACTCATGTTTTTAATAATAATAATAATAATAATAATAATAATAATAATAATACTCTTTATTGTTTCAAATTGAGTACAAGATCGAGCAATTACGTCGTTCGAGTACAACGGTATAAAATATTCGATCACCGAAAATTAATTCCGACTAGACCAGTTTTCGGGGTGTGACAACTCTCCCCCTTAAAAAAAATTCATCATTGAATTTTCATTCTACCTGAATAGATGAGGGTATTGCTTTTGCATTGTTTTCTTCTGGCACCCACGTTACTTCTTCAACTGAATGACTTCTCCAAAGAACTTTCACTAAGGTACAAATTTATTTCGAAGCCTCTTGACTTCTCGTGCGAGGATCTATATCGGTTCTTCCTCGTATGTCAGATTCGACTGAATTTTCACAAACTTCGGCTCGATCACATAGGAAGGGTCTGATCGGTACTTCCGTAGTATAGATATGTGAAAAACATTATAGATTGAATTTAACTCTTCGGAAAGGGCTAGTCGGTAGGCAATAGGTCCAACTTTCTTGATCACCTCGAATGGGCCTATGAAACGAGGGCATAGTTTCCCTTTTTACCAAAACGAAGGATCTTCTTCCACGGAGACACCTTAAGGAAGGCTTTCTAGCTAACATTTTACTGAATGTCTTTCCTTTTCAATCTGCGTAGGTTTTCTGTCGATCAAATGCAACTCTAAGTCTATCACGAATGATGGTTACCCTTTCTTCGATTTCCTGAAGTAAGTCAGGCTCTAGCACCTTACCTTCACCAAGTTCATTCCATCAAAGAGGGATTCAACATTTTCTTTCATAAAAGCTTCATAAGGGGTCATTTTAATCGAGGCTTGGTAACTATTATTTTACGCAAACTCCCCTAAGAGTAGGGATTTTATCTCACGTATTTCCAAAATTGATAACACAGGCTCATATCTTCCATAATCTACAAGGAAGGATCGAAACTGGTACGAAATACTTAGTCATACGAATCGAAGGAAATAATAGAGTTACCTAAATGCTCATTTCAGATTGGCCATCGGTTTGTAGATGAAAAGCAATGCTTAGGTTCACTTGGGTTCCCAAAGCCTCATGTAAGGCCCTCCAAAATCGAAACATGAAATGTGGCTCGCGTTTAGAAATAATGGATACAAGAACTCCGTGAAAACAAACAACTTCACGAATATACAACTCAACCAGTTAGGTAAGCTGAAGTCCATTCTTACTGGAAGGAAATGAGCAGGTTTGGTGAATCGGTCCACAATGACCCAAATAGTATCATTCTTCTCCGGTTTCACTGGTAGGCCGCTTACAAAATCCATTGTAATATGCTCTTTTTTTCCACCATGAAAGGTCAATGGGTTGCAAAAGACCAGTGGGCACCTTGTGTCCTGTTGGCAGGTTAAACATCTAGCCACATAGTTCGTGATTTCACCTTTCATACTAGACCACCAATACATCTCTTTCAAGTCTTTGTACATATTGATAGCTCTAGGATGAACGGAAAAAAGGGCTCAAATGAGCTTCACTCAAAATTTGATTTCGAAGATCATCGTTATCAGGAACACAGATATGGTTTCGAGAGCATAATAACCCTTCAGAATTCACAACAAGATCAGAATTTGATTTGTCTTTAATCTTAGCAATAAGGGTTTGTAACTCCTTGTTAGATTCTTGGAGTGCCTTGATTCGAGATACAATGGTTGATTGAACTCTCTCAGTCAGCTAACAACTTGCCATGCTTCTTGAGTCAGAAATGGGTATTCAAACATCTTGAAGAACGGGTAGGTTTTTGACTATGGACATTAGCTACGACATTGGCTTTACCGGGATGGTAATCAATAACCAAGTTATAGTCCTTCAAAAGTTCCATCCAATGACGTTAACAAAGATTCAACTTTTTTTGAGTTAAGAGATATTTTAGACTTTTGTGATCAGTGTATAAGTAACACTTCTCACCGTAAAAATAGTGCTTCCTAATCTTCAAGGCAAATACAATATCAACTAACTCTATATCACGTGTCAGATAGTTTAGCTCGTAAGGCTTGAGTTGAAGTGAAGCATAAGATATGACCTTACCTTCTTGCATCAGGAAACAACCTAATCCCAAGTGGGATGTATCACTGTACACAGTGAAGTCTTTTCCTGACTCGGGTTGCACCAAGACAAGAGTATTGGTAAGGACTTGCTTGAGCTGGTCGAAACTCATTTGTTAGTCAACGGTCTACAAAAAGGAGTATCTTTTCGGAGAAGCTTCGTTAAGGGTACAACAATCATCAAGAACCATTTAACAAATCTACGGTAGTAGCCTGCAAGCCCAGAAAACTATGTATTTCTCCCATATTTCTTAGAGGAATCCAATCGAGGATTGCTTGAATCTTCTTTGGGTCAACTTGGATTCCCGCGGAGGAAATCACATGACCAAGAAAAGGTACTTCGGATAACAAAAATTCACATTTACTAAACTTGGTAAAGAGTTGTTTTTCCTGAAGGGTCTGAAGCACTATCCTACGTTCTTTGTAGGTGGTAGAGTCTTTCGAATAAATCAGGATGTCGCCTATAAAGATAACCACAAACTTATCGAGATAAGGTCGTAAGACACAGTTCATCAAACCCATGAAGGCTGCATGTGTGTTCGTGAGTCCAAAAGGCATCACTAAGAATTCATAATGACCGTAACGGGTTCAGAAGGCAGTCTTCAGAACATCAGACTCCTTCACTAACATTTAGTAGTATTCGAATAGAAGGTCTATCTTGGAGAAGACAAAAGAATTTTTCAATTGATCGAAGAGATCGCCAATCCTCGAAAGTGGATACTTGTTCTTGATTGTGACCTTGTTCAGCTGACGATAGTCAATGCAAAGACGCATCGATCCATCATTCTTTTTAACGAACAATACCGATTCTCCCCAATGTGAGGAACTCGGTCGAATGAATCCCTTATCCAATAGGTCTTGGAATTGGGCCTTAAGTTCTTTTAATTCCGTCAGATCCATTCTATTCGGAGTAATGGAGACTAGTGTAGTCCCTGGTTGCACTTCAATTCCAAATTCTACTTCTCGGGTCAAAGGGAGTCCTGAAAGTTCATCGGAAAATTCATCAGGGAATTCTTTCACCCCGACACATTTTTGAGTTTTGAGATTTTCTTTAGACTTTATGGCACACATGATAGCTTCATTAGGCTCGGGTTTGATTCCCATTAAGTTATGTTTTCCTTGACAAGTTATGCTTTCCTTGATGTTCAACCAACCAATCAAGACCTAGGATAAAGTCGAACTCATAGAAGGCTAGGGCCATCAAATTGGCCAGAAATGGGATCCTTCGTATCTTTAGAGGAAAGATTTACAGATCATTCGTATAACCATACTATTTCCTAGTGGGTTAGAGACAACTATCTCAAAAGTAATGGATCCAAATTATATGACATACTTCCTAATCAATGGTTCACTCATAAAGGATTGCATAGAACCGAAATGTGGTTCTATTGCGATATGTCTATCGTTGGGTACAAACATTCTTAAATCTAATTAAACATAAAAGGTTAAATCATGTTAGTTGCAAGTCACAGAATACATGTTCAAATAACTCCTAAGTGGCATATGCAGACACATACTCATAATGGATGCCTAGCTAGTCCTAGCATCGACTAAACCTAGGCTCTGATACCACAATTGTAACACCCCCTTCTCGGCTTGGTAGTGAATCAGATCGAAAAATGTTACCAGAAATCATATTCAGAGATCGGAAGCTAAATTAGAGCTCGAAAACTTGTTTGAAATGGTTTATTAGTCTTCTTTTATGACCCAATATACTAGCTTATTAACAACTTACTCAATTCAGGTTTAATTTTAAACTTTTCAAAATTTAAGGATAAAATTGTAATTCTTAAAAAAATTAAGGGTTTCTAGCTGAAATTCGTGTCATTATACTAAAATTAGACTTACTAATTATTAGCTTATAAAATTTTGTTACCAATCGAGGTCATTAACCTATCCGATTAGACGATACGATATTTAGTGACCGTTTTATAAACTTTTTAAGTCTATAGTTTAGTAAATTTTATCTTTCATTAAACCCTGTATCAATACATCTTAGATCGTATCGATACGAGTTCATATTTAAACATATATTCGATTATGTCGAATTCTGTATTGATACACCATCACCCATATGAAACATGTTGACCAAATTTGACTTTCTTAACAGATCGTTTTGATACAGCTAATCCTGTATCGATACACATTGATCAATGGTAGACCGTTTCGATACACCCTAAGGGTCGTATCGATCCAATTAAATTTTGGGACTTTACTGCCAATTTTCGTTTTAGTACACCCCTGATGTGTATCTAAACACCTTGTTCTATTAAGCCAATTTATGCAAGGCCGTACTGAAATGCCATGACCCGTTTCGATACGCCTGACCTATAATGACAGATTTTAACTGGTTTTAATCATTTTAACCATCTAAACAGTAGCAAAATTTACAAGCAAGTCTAATAACCATAATTCTACATGTATGTCTAATGACATATTTGGGATTTCTACATTAAGATTCAAGGTTTTCAGTCTATCAATGAAGTTAAGTACGCTTCCGCTAGTATTTTATTATTCTTGATGATTGACCAGCTAGATCTTGGGTATTTGGTTTCATATTAATTTATGATTTGGTTCCAACATCGATTGCACAGACAATACTACCATAAAGATAGATAAAAATTGTGCTTCGATGCAAACGAACAAACACCTCAAAACGTGTGAAAATAATGACTAAAAACAAAAAGATTCTTATTTGAGATTAAAAACAAAGAAAATAAACAAAAAAAAATCTGATTACGACATTAAGACCATCGTCGGAGGCAACACTTTTAAAGAAAAACTAGATAAAAACTTTTTATGTGTCATTTTTTAATTATAAAATTAAATGAAAATTTATATGTATTGATTCGTGGCATCACATCTTAACATTGTTATTTTATTTAGCAAGCACATTTGGTTAGTTAGCTATGCTATTCATCTTTGTTTCCTCATACTTCTTCATGTCATGGGTTCTTAACTTATTAGGAGTACCATTTTCTTCTCCTAGAGTCTTCCTTCCCTTTTCCTCTAGGTAAGATTAGGATTAGAATTATGATTTGTAAAAAAAAAAACATTGTTATCGTATTAATAGATGAAATGAAACTTCAAGTATCAAATTACACATTTTGAAAGTAAAGGCACTATGTTAAGAGGTTTTAGAAAGTACAGGGGAAAAATATGTAATTATATCTCAATGTATGTATTTTACTTTCCAATGGACAAATCTCTGTTTGAACAAAAAAAAAAAAAATGGACAAATCTCTGATCATCATTTAGGTGTGCATTTTTAATGTTAAGAGGTTAGCTTGTTTTGTAGGCTTTCCCCAATTTCCCCAATTTTAATGTCAACGTCTACTCCAACGGAAACCTCCATCCTCTCCGATCTACAAACCTCCGGCGATTCCAAAATCCACTCATTGGTCTCCGACTACCTCCGCCCCATCTCCACTCTCGCGAATTCCAAGAAAAAGAAACTGGACGAAGCCGCCGTCCGCTCCCTCGCCAAACAGTTCTTGTCCTTCCTTTCCAAATCCTTCCCCATAATCTACAAGCGCATCTACATACAAAACCCTACTGAGCAGCAACAAGCCTCTCTTAGCGATTTCTTCGAGACTTACCTGCTTTGCATAACTTGTCTCGAGTTCGTCTCTTCGCAGTTAGCCGGCGGTGCGCACTTGGTTCAGATCCAGAGGTTGAAGCTTGTTTACTGTTTACAGTCCTGGGGACGGTACGATGAGGGGGGAAACGAAGCAATTAAGGTTTTGGAGAGGCTTAAAGAGGAAGCTAAGTCAAAAGGTAAAATCGTTCCGGGTATCGATGTTGCTGGTTGTGATCTGAAGTTTGGATCTATTGTGGTAGAAGCGGTAGCTTCTGTAGTGAAAAATGTGGCCATGGGACCAGTAAAGATTCTGGGAAATATGAAAGGGTTCTTGCATTGGTGGAACAAGTGAGGCCTTGGTGCAGGTATTGAATTTCTTGATTTACCTAGACACTTGCACGGTGTAATTTATTTATTTATTTATTTGT
Organism: Hibiscus trionum; assembly: GCA_030270665.1. Classification (NCBI taxonomy): domain Eukaryota; kingdom Viridiplantae; phylum Streptophyta; class Magnoliopsida; order Malvales; family Malvaceae; genus Hibiscus; species Hibiscus trionum. Next base: position 10,357,016 of record BSYR01000027.1, on the reverse strand, counting down.
GAGTATTTACAGGACATTGGAATCCGATGTTGTTGAGAAATCGCACAATGTGCTTGTTACTTTTCTGGGTAGATGCTGTCGGTTTTTGGTTGAAGAGATCAATCATTTTGGTGAGGAATTGGTTCGTGAGTTCTGCATTGAATGTTTGGCCGAGTATGCTAGGTCAATGATGAAGGATCAAGTTTATAAGGTATACGTTCTTACCTAACATTTAGCTAAACATATATGTTTATGTTTTTTTTTTTAAATTTCTATGATTCTTAAATTTGCAGTTTGTATATGTTCCTCACTGTTCTCGCAAGAGAGAATCAATAGCTCAGTTCAAATGGACATAGTAATGTTTTTGTTAGTCTCCGTTTCCCGTGAATGCAAGGTAAGATGAACTATATAGCGTTTTAGAATGGTTGGTTTAGCTTCAATAATTCTAGGATTTTTGTATGTGTGCAAGTTTAGACTCTAAATTCCTATGATGCAGCCAACATTTCCCCAACACCAATGCTGATAGTAGTGTCACATTGTAGTAACTTTGTAAATATGTTTCTCATTAAGCATTTACAGTGCTATGTAAGCTGGAATTTATGTGTTAGCTTTCAAATCCATTATTTGAAGACTTACTGTGTTGTTTATGGTGGTGTCATTCTCTTTTGCTTACACATCATTATTCTTTTTACTTGGTTCAGTCAATAATTTGAGATCTTACCAAACATTCTTCCTAAACTGCTTTTAGTTGTTTTGCACATCATTTTCCTTTACTTACTCGTTTTGAATCCATTTAGTTGGTTTTTTTTTTTAATTATTGTTAACTGAAAATTTTAAGCATCTTAGGGCTTCGTTACTGAAGTTTGTCTCTTACATTGCGCTTTATTTAGTAATGTATTTTTTTCGCAGGTTGATACAGATAATAGTGCAATGGAGACTATGGACTCCGTGGGGTTCCACTATGGTTGATATTGTAGCTCCAGCATTTAAAGTGATATTGGAAGAGAACTTCATGACATCTTCTGGCTGTCCTTTAGAAGATACAAAAAGTACTAGGTCTCTGTGGTGGATGATTAGAAAGAAGGTTGATCACCAACTTGGTAAACTGTTGAGGTAGGTAATCTCTTACATCATATATTTTTCTATCCGTTTTTAGCACTTATTGTGATTGGGATTGGATAACCAGTGGCCAATTTGTGTTTCATAAAACTTCATTCATATGTTCTTCAACTAGTCTTCTTTCTGGAACATGTTAGTAGACTACCCAAAGCTTGTGTGCAGTTCTCTGCATTTCATGTCGGATTTGAGAACTGTTATATGAAATATACATGCTTGGTCGTTTTACAGTAATTTAGAAGATTCATGGCTGGGCCCATGGAGGCATGTGCTTCTTGGGGACTGCTTGGACTGCGAAAGCTTAAACAAGGAGCATAAGAAGCTGGTGCAGGATCTGAAATCTAAATGCGGAATGGTGGACGTAAATGAGAGTTACCTTAAACTTGTTCTTGGAGCTGCAAAGTTTGATATTGAAGAAACATGTCTTTCAAAGCAGTGTTTGCAAAAAGGTTGCTACATTGGCATGCTTGAACATCACACGGAAGAAAATTGCGGGTCTAATGGCGGTAATAATGTGTCTGCATCGGCCTCTCGATTAATACGTGAAGCAGTGAATGAGATTCATTGGGAGGACACCATCTTTCGGGAACCAATAATTTTAGTGTTGGATTTGGATGTTCAGGTTGGTGAAATTGCTCTAGCTTTAGTGTATATTTTCATCTTGGGGCATATGAATACAGCATGAGTTTATCTTGCTTCAAGAAGATGGTTGTCCTTTAATAGCAATTTTTACACCTCATCTTTGCTTTTGCCGACATCATCTTGGTTTGATTGTTCCTTTGTCTTTTCAACCTTTTCCCTTTGGAAGTCCATCCTTTTTACTTTTTAGTGCAACTACTGACCCTATGAGGACTCTGCAGATGCTTCCTTGGGAGAGTATGCCAATTCTTAGACAACAAGAGGTTTATCGAATGCCTTCTGTAGGCAGTATCTCTATGATGAGAAGTCGTTATCATGAGCTAGTTCCTCTGATAGATCCCTCGGATGCATTTTATTTGTTAAACCCCAGTGGTGATCTTAAAAGCACACAAGCTGAATTTGAGAACTGGTTTAGGGATCAAAATTTCGAGGTAATTTACCCGTTTCTCTTCTCATTACTGGTGAGCCTGGTCAAAGGGAAAAGCATTTATCATACAATGATAGAAAAACCAATTTTCTCTGTTACCTTGTACCAGCTGATGCCAAAGTCATTTTCTTTATATGGAAATAGGTTCTGTAAATAATATCTTTCTTAATGAACCATATAGGGAAGGGCTGGAACTATGCCTACAGCTGAAGAACTTGCTACAGCCTTGAAAAGTCACGACCTTTACTTATATCTCGGCCACGGAAGTGGTAAGTGCTAGTTACACTGATCCTCTGTGCTCTTTTTGTTACCCTTGCATCAATTTTAGAAATGTATTCGTGTGCTTCTGGTTGGTACAGGAGAGCAATATCTTTCCATAGATGAGATTCAGAGACTGGAGAAGTGTGCTGCCACAATGTTAATGGGCTGCAGCAGTGGGTCGCTGAGGCTTAGTGGATGCTATGTTCCGCGAGGTGTTTCGCTATCCTATATACGAGCTGGTTCTCCGGTTACAGTTGCTAACTTGTGGGAAGTAACAGACAAGGACATTGACCGGTTTGGGAAGGCCGTGCTCAATGCTTGGTTGAGAGAAAGAACGGATCTAGCAGACTGCTCTGAATGCAACCAACCAATGAAAGAATCTGGGGCCATAAAAATGAGAAGAGGCCGTAAAGTCGATTCCAAAAAGAAATTGGCAAGCAGCAATTTAGTTGAAACAACAGACAAAGGTTCATTGAAGAATGTACGTGAACACAGACCAACGATAGGATCATTTGTTGGGAGGGCCAGAGATACTTGCACCCTCCCCTTCTTGAACGGGGCGGCACCAGTTTGTTATGGTGTCCCAACAGGCATTATTCGAAAGTGACCAACGATAGGATCATTTGTTGGTAGGGCCAGATATACTTGCACCCTCCCCTTCTTGAACGGGGCGGCACCAGTTTGTTATGGTGTCCCAACAGGCATTATTCGAAAGAGACAACTGTAACTTAAGAACGTGTAAAACAGGAATTTCACGTTAGCTTTACTTGACTGGAAGGTTCAGCAGAATTTGAAAATTTTGCAAACAGCGTTGCTTTCCCAGCCAAGCTGTTGTGATATATGGTGCCCCAACAGGCATTATTTGAAAATTTTGAACGTCCTAAGAGAACTCTGCCATATCGACCAAGTCGACTAACCAAAGGAGAGGTCTCATCTGCTGCATGTATCTTCTTTAGTTGTTCTATATCATAAACATCATCTCTTGTAATGATAATATCGTCTTCATAAACAATTAAAATTGCATTTTTCTCACATGGAACTGTTTTTACGAACAAAGTGTGATCAGTTTGACATTGCTTGTAGCTATTTTTAAGAATAACTCTAGTAAATTTATTAAATCAGGCCCTTGGAGACTGTTTTAATCTATATAAAGATTTTTCCAATTTACAGACCTTTGGATCAATATAAAGTAGTTTCATACCTAGAGGAATTTGCAGGCAGACTTTTTCTAGTGTCCAATTTAGGAATGCATTCTTAATGTCCATCGATGAAGTTCTCAGTCTTTATTTACTGCCAGAGATAACAACACTCTAATTGAATTTAGTTTTGCAAAGAAGGAGAAGTTTATTCATAATCTATTCTAGAAGATTGTCTAAATCCTTTAGCCATAAATCTCACCTCAAATCTCTCAACACTGCCATCAGAATTGTATTTCCCTATAAATATCCATTTACAGCCTAGTGGTTATTTTCATGGTGGTAAATTTACTAATGTTCATGTTTTATTATCTTCAGTGCATTAATCTCTTTTTCAACTGCCCTCATCCACTAGGGATTTTCTAGAGTTTCCTCTATATGTAACACTCAACCCAGATGTCACATTTGATCCTCAAACTCAACCTATTGCCATAAAATTTTCAACATAATTTAGCCCAAACCACACCCATTTCACAAAACTCATCAAGTTCGATTATATCAAGTAGATAATTTGTTAAAAACGTTACATGTGAGCTCATTAAAAATACATAATTAAAAACATTCGACTCATGATTTAAAATCCAAAATATAAGAGTCACAATACAACATAGGGCCTACGAATACATAGCCCAATATAATCTAAGTTTTGTACTCGGGCACAAGTAGGTGCTGAAATCCCACTTCGATGATGCTCCAACAATGCACGTCAACCTACTAACCTACGAACGGAAACAACAATTCCGAACTTTGAGCTACCAAAGTTCAATGGATACACATCTACTCAACCATGCTTCATGCAAATCATAAATACGAGCATGAAGCTAAAGATGACATTATAACAATATAATAATATTTGGCGCTACCTCTAGCCGCCTAAACACATAACAACCAGCAATGATGCATAAAATCTCACACAACATCATACCACAAACCTAGAGTGAGGTCTGGCGCCACATAGCGTTGGGAACGTGCACTCTCTGTGTGAGGCCTGGGGCCGCATAGCTTCGGAAACGTACACCCAAGCTCATAATCTCTTCTCGAGCATCTTTGAATGAGACTCGGTGCCGCATAGCTTCGGGAATATACATTCGGCAATCTCTAACCCTAGTGGTGCAACACACTCTTTCTCTCACTAGGTGTCCAAATCCCAATAATCAATGGCGACTCAACCAAAAAAGTGCCCTTACTTGGCACACAACATCACACGATCCACCAAGGATCTCTATTCTTTCTATTACAAACAAGTCACAAAAGGTTTTACCAAGTTATTACTCATTATGCTCGTATATGAGGTTTAAATTTCAGTTTCTCAGTTTTACTATTTACTTTACCACCTTAGAAGCCCATTGGGCCATAGTTCTCGAATTATAAGCCTCTTAAACTCAAAACATAATTTTCAAGCAGATTACCTATTGGGTATCGATACTGGCCCTCGCGTACCAGTACGCCTATGCGTACCGATACAATTTGAGCTTACTAAAATTTTATCCAGCCCACGCGTGCCGATACGGGTCGACTCGTATCGATGCCTCTTTACCAGGCATATCGGTACAGGTTGAACACCGTACCGATACCCCTTTCATAGTTCATCTTAATGAAGCAACGTTCTTAAACTCAGAACACTAGTGTATCAGTACTACCTCCATGCGTGCCGATACTGAAGCCTAGAAATGGCTTTATAGGCTCGAAATATTACTTCTCAAGCCCCCAAAATGCAACAATTAGACCCATAACTTGATCTTACATCTTATGGAAGTGTTTAAGGTGATTTACTACCAGTTTTACAAGTTATTAACATGTAATCCAAATTATTCCATTAAAGATCTCTAAACACTCAAACAACCATAACATCCCATCAAGCAACAAAAACTTAAATTTATGATGCCCGTGAAGGCATAGGAGTTAGTAGTGTACTAACCTTGATTTAAACTTAGAAAAGAAGCCTCCAAAATAAGCTCCCCAAGCCTTCTTCTTTACAAGCTCCTTTGAGAGATTTCTAACCTCTTTCACTACAAGAAACTGTTGTAAAATGAGTTACAACATTGCTGGAAACTTAAGAGATGCTAAAGGAAGAATTCTTCAACAAGAAAGGGAGTTAAATCTTGCAATCTCGTTCTTTCTCTTCAACCCCCACCAAACTCCTATTTTTCCAACCTCCACCAAAACCATCCATCCTTACCTTAAAATGTAGACTATTGGATGCTGAACAACTTGCCTCAAACCCAAAATTTGGGATTCACACTTCAAAACACAAAGATTCAACCTTTCTCTTTTTGGTGGAAGCTAGAAGATGATGGAGGATGAAGGTAGAAGACAAAGGGGACAAGGGTGAGCTCATTCTCTAGCTTTTCTATAGAGAATTAAAGAGCTACCCTCTTTCTTCTTCAAAAAAAGGGAATCCACCAAACCACCTTTCCACCATCTTCTCAACCTAAATACAACCCCAAAACTTAAGCCCAACAACTATAATCAAGCCCACAAGGTTTTCAAAGGCCCAAACCCCCATACCAAACATGAAGCCCATTCCTCAAGTTAAATAGACCGTCGAATTCTGAAACCCAGGTTGTTACACTATTATTTTAGGAATAAATATTATGTCAACATTTGTAGTAAAAACCTTGAAATGAAGAATTTAGGTTTCCATATGCTTCAAACCTTTGAATTGGATGATTTGTACACTTTCTTACACCCTTCTTTTGAGTAATAAGCAAATCAGGAGTGTCAATAATAGGAATAGAAGTTGTATTCTGAGAAAATTTTATACCTTTCAAGTGTTTTGAGGCTGTAGGGCTGAGTTTCAGCTCTCATCAATCTCTAGGTTGTATATTGGTCTCTTTAATAGTTTTTGTCTCCTCTTATAGACACTAAGTTCTCTTTTCTCAAATTGCTCAGGTTGGGTTCTTTGAGAAGTTTGTGGTGATCTAGGAATAAGAGATGGTGTGAGTTCTAAAAGAAGAATGATGTGTATACTCTAAAAGAGAATATATAAGTATGATGAGTTGAACTGTAGGTTTTGAAGGAAGTATGGATTTTAAAGGAGAAGATACATGCATTATAGGTTGAATAACAAAAGGATGAAAATCACAAAAAAACTAAGGTTTTCCTACATACTCCCCCTAAATTTAAGTTATGGAGTAAAAATGATTATTTTTCAGGAAAAGTAACATGTACAGAGGTATAGGTTCTTTTAGTGACAGATGAGTAACACTTGTAGCCCTTCTTAGTGAAAGAATATCCTTAGAAAATGCCCTTAAGAGCCGAGCCGCGTGGACCATCGAGCTGAGCCTCGTTGATCTTGAGCCTAGCCGCGTTGAATGAGCTATTTACTTTTTCTAGGGGACCCTACCCGAGGGTTTCTCAACATTCTGAGTTTGTCGGTGCAGTTCGTTTTGCCAAATTAAAGCCTGATAAGCTATTTTTATGGGTTTGACGTTGTGGTTTAGTTAGTGAATGAGGTTAATTAATAATTGTGGTGTAACGCCTCGGATTTAGGCCTAATGGTTTGCAGGCTAGATTAGACAGTCTGGGAGCCAGGTTAGAGATTCAAGTGGGATTCAGGATTTGGATATTTTCATGCGAATTTAAATATGGGAAAATGGTTAAAATTTATTATTTATTATATAAATGATTTTGGTGAAATTAGTTTTGGAAAATAAGATTTCAAAACGTGACATTTTGGACTAGTGACTAAAATATAAAAATGTAAAATTATTTTCGTGACTGTTTTGTAAAGAGTCAAAACTTTGAATATTTATAGAGCTACTTTATTGTAATAAGCTATTTCCCTTAATTTGGCTTTTTAAATGTGTTTTAATTAAAAGAATAAAAGGATTTGATTAATAAAGTGGTTATTTTCCTAAAATAACCATTTGACGTAGCTTCCATTTCTCAAGATTTTCTCTCTATTTTCTCATCAGCCAAACTAGCTATTATATTTTAAAATCTCCAGTTATTTGTTCTTTTTCACCCAAATTTGACTTCTAAATGATTTCCTAAGATTTCTACAACAAGCTTTATTGATTTTCTTGTTGATTTCAATCCAAACATGTCAATTAAGGGAGAAACGAGGGATTAAATGTAATCTTCGTTCTTCTCCTCTAATCAAAGTTGTTTATTGAAATTCCCAAGTTCTTGGTTCTTTAATTGTGTTTTCTAATGAAGTTTTGTAGTTAATTGAGGAAAATAGCTAAATTTAGGTTTATTTGATGAAATTTTGTGATTTTTGAATTATATCTGATTTGATGGGATAATAATTAATCTTGATTTGGATGTCTAATAATGTTGAGATAATGATTTTAAATTTGGAATCCCGAAATCTTGCCAATCTCTAATTGTTTAGGTTGATAGTTTTGTGTTTTTGAGGATTTGTGGTAGTTTTATATTGGCTGGAGGTATAAGGTGGATATTGGATTGATTGTGGATTTTTTATGATGATAAATGTGTTAGATAATTGGATTATGGCTGGGTTAAGTTTTGAGAGTAACCGATGTTATTTTCGATTGTTTTCGGACAACGATTGATAGCTTTTAGCAAGGCAATGTAGAGGAAGTGCTTGATGGTGTTTTGAATGCATTGAGATGCATTAATCCTCTGATTTTGTTTGGTAAAAATAGGGGAGAACGATTCAGGAGCAATAAGTGAAGCTTTGGAGGCTTCGAACGTTTGAATTTAGCATCGACGAGTTGAGGTTTCACGTGTTGGTGAGTGAGAACGAAACCTAATGCTTTGAAAAGGTTTCAAAGTGGTTTTGGGAACTTAAATTAAGCTTGAAACTCTGGTCTAAGTTTGGAAGTAAGTATAAAGTGTTTTCTCCCTTGTTTACGATTGGCGAAATTGGTTTTATGCACTTGTTTTAAGGATTGCATTGTACCTACTGTTAAAGCATGTTTTAAGTATGTTTACTTACTATTTTAATTATATTTTAATGATGGATGCATTGATAAATGATTCATATAAGTATGGTTTATACTTGTGAAAGCATGATTTAATGCTTTGGTAATGGTTTAGTAAGTTGCTTTTAAAAACAGTAAGGTACATGGCTGATAATGAATTATATATGCAAGTGATGTGGTTTAAAATGTTATCGGATATAGTTAGCTGGCTGTAGGATTGAGTGCATTATAATTAAGTCACTTCAGGTGTTGAGGGGTTTATGTGTATCGAATACTCTACGTGAACCACAACAGTCGGTGGGTTACATGGTACCGAAAACTTTTGTTGGTGGATTATGCGTCTCACCCAGTGATTGGGGTGGGTGTACCCTTGGGGTTGGTATCCTCGGGTTGTGATTGTACCATATTATGGTTGGGATGGCATGAAGTGTTGCGAGGACACTTGTTGAATCTGTGTATCTTATATAATGTTTTGGAAATGGAACTTGGTTAATGATCACTTGAAAGCCAATATAATTGTGGACTTTTCATGTTGATAGTTTATGTTGTTTAATGGTTGTTTATACACATTTACTCTTTAAGCCTTACATTGGTAGTATGCATAGGAAAACTTAAATTGAGGTGTAGCAATGGGAGTTGTTGTTGATCCATGATACATATGGTTTAATATGCATGTTTTGAAATGTAAGTGCATGTTTTGAAAAGGGCATGATGGTGTTGATGATGTTTTGAAATGAGATTTCAGTGGGTTTTGTATAATAATTTTAAATGCATTGATGGTGTTTTGGTTTTGAGCATTCCTCACTAAACCTTGTATGCTTACGCTCTCCTTATCCATCAATGCTGAGATTTAAAGGTTCAAAGGCACGTGGAAGCAAGGGATCAAGAAAGACCTCGTTGTTGAACATATGTTTCATATTAAACTATAAGAAATAAGGACAATGGGGGTTCAATTGATATTTTGGGAGATGTGTGTAAACTCCCTATTTAATCAAGTTTGAGTTGTTGTTTTAAACTTGTAATTGGCCTCTTTTGGTTGATATTTGTTTGGTGTTGCATTTCGGTTGTTAAATGACTTGTATTCTAAGAAACATGCCTCTATATTTCCAATTCGAGTATGATGTGTTGTATAAAGCATGTATCTCTGATGTTTTGTTATGTCTTAGTCCTTATTAAACTAGAGATTATGTTTAGTGCTTGTTGGGATGTGTTCGGATCATCAAAAGCATGAAAAACTAGCATATTTGGACATTTCAGGTCCAGATGTATTGATAAGGGCAAAGGTGTATCGATACAACTAAGTGATTTTTGGACCCCCCCGTATCGATACGGGGGAATGTTTATCGATACGCCCTTATGTTTTTGAGATTCTGGAAAACAACGTATTGATACGCAACAAGGGTCGTATCGATACACCTTCGTGTACCGATACACTTTGGAGCTGTATCAATACGCCTGGTAGGTAAGTTGGTTAATATATTACTAAAGGTTTCAGATTCTTCTATTTTGGTCCCTAATCGTTATGCATGCAATTAATTGAGTTTGGTTGATGGAATAAAGTTGAAATTTGACACGTGAGCATAAAACCTGATTAATTGAATATTGGTAACTTCAATTTCACAATAAGTCACTGTAATTTGTCATATTTTCAATTTGGTCCTAATTGCAAATCGATGCAACTGGATGTCAATTCGACGCTCGTTTGAGTTGAGATTTCACCCACTGTTTGTATGTTCACCATAAGAACTAATTGTGCATTTAGAAAAGATAAAAAGAAAAAATGGGATGTTTCTCGAGTTAATCTTCCGGGTTTGTTTCGCCAAACCCTAATGTAACTCGGTCGGTTCGGTCTGGCGTCTAGACCGAATCAAGGGGGTTACATTTGTTGGTATCAAAGATAGGTTTGCGATAATTGGGATGTGTTATGATTGTTGTAAGGATGGTACGAATTGATTTCTGATGTTTGTTATGCACGGTGATTGTGAAATGCACGTTGATTGCTATATGCCATGTTGGGGGGAAGTTTGAGGGGAACAAATTGTCTTATTACTATAGTCTGAAATTTTTTATTTCAAATGCAAGTCACAGATACAAGAATTATTGAATCGAGGTTTTATACGACCAAGTATATCGCCTGGGGAGCACCCGTATTATTTGTGAAGAAAAAGGATGGATCGATGAGATTGTGTATTGATTATCGTCAACTTAACAAAGTGACGATAAAGAATAAATATCCTTTGCCAAGGATTTATGATCTTTTTGATCAGTTAAAGGGAGCAGCGACGTTCTCTAAAATTGATCTTCGATCGGGCTACCACCAATTGAAGTTTAAGGAGCAAGATATTCCAAAGACGACTTTTAGAACTCGATACGGACATTACGAGTTCGTGGTAATGCCGTTTGGACTAACAAATGCCCCAGCAACATTTATGGATTTGGTGAATCGAATCTTTCAACCATACTTGGATCAGTTCGTTTTTGTATTCATAGATGATATCTTGGTTTATTCTAAAACCAAGGAGGAACATGATGTTCATCTTAGAACAGTTCTTCAGATCTTGAGAGAGAAGAAGTTGTATGCCAAGCTATCTAAATGCGAGTTTTGGCTTTTCGAAGTCACATTCCTTAGACATATAGTATCGGCTGAAGGAATTCAGGTTCATCCTCAGAAGATCCAAGCTATCATGGAGTGGAAACCTCCTAAGAATATTATAGAAGTTAGAAGTTTTCTCGGATTGGCAGTATATTATCGTCGGTTCGTGAAAGATTTCTCAATGATTTCCGCTCCTATTACAAAGCTACTCAGGAAGGATGCACCAATTATATGGAATAAAGAATGTCAAGACAATTTTGAAAGATTGAAGAAAGTTTTACCAGAAGCTCCTGTACTAATTCAACCTGAATCAGGAAAGAATTTTGTGGTATACAGTGATGCATCACATAATGGTTTGGGTTGTGTACTTATGCAAGATAGAAAAGTGGTGGCTTATGCTTCTAGACAGCTTAAAACTCTTGAGAGGAATTATCCTACTCATGTTTTGGAGCTGGCTGTGGTTGTGTTTGCTTTAAAAAACTAGCGCCACTACTTACATGGTGAAAAATGTTATATATACACAAACCATAAAAGCCCGAAATATCTCCTAATGCAGAAGGAGCTGAATCTAAGATAAAGACGATGGATCGAGCTAATTAAAGATTATGATGCGATCATTGACTATCACCCGGGAAAAGCTAATGTAGTTGCAGATGCACTTAGCCGAAAGATGTATTCAGCTCTGCGGATATCTAATGCTCAATTGTCAATATCGAATAATGGTGCTCTGCTTGCTGAATTGAACATCAAGTCTACTTTGCTAGACAAAATAAGAGAATCACAAGAAAAAGATAAAAAGTGTATAGAGAGAAAAAAGGAAGCTGAAAAGGGAGAATCTCCAGACTTTGAAGTGAAGTCCAATGGATGTCTATATTATAAAGGACACGCTTACATTCCTGAAGATGAGGAATTGAAAAAGGAAATTCTTATAGAAGCACACTATAGTCCTTTAACGATGCACCCGGGAGGAAATAAAATGTACCAAGATTTAAAGAGTCGTTTCATGTGGCCGGGAATGAAAAGAGCTATAATAGAAATTGTATCCAAATGTTTAACTTGTCAGTAAGTTGAAGCAGAACATCAAGTGCCATCAGGTCTACTTCAGCCAATTTCTATTCTAGAATGGAAATGGGAAAGAGTGACGATGGACTTTGTAACAAGATTGCCATTGACACCGAGTAAGAAAGACTCAATCTGGGTGATTGTGGATCGATTGACTAAGTCAGCACATTTCATATCAGTTAGGATAGATTTCTCTATGAGTAAATATGTAGAATTGTATATTCGGGAGATCATTAGATTACATGGAGTTCCTATGTCCATTGTGTCCGACAGAGATCCCCGTTTTACTTCAAGATTCTGGATTGCTCTACATGAAGCTTTAGGCACCCGACTGTATTTCAACACTGCTTTTCATCCACAAACAGACGATCAATCAAAGAGAATTATCCAAATATTGGAAGATATGCTCAGAGCTTGTATTATTGAGTTCGCAGGCTCGTGGGAAAAGTATCTACCGTTGGCAGAATTTGTTTATAATAACAGTTATAAGTCAAGTATTAAAATGGCACCCTATGAAGCTTTATATGGAAGAAAGTGTCGAACGCCATTAAATTGGTTTGAGTTGGAAGATCGCAAGATTATTGGGCCTGATTTAATTCAAGAAGTAGAAGAAAAAGTGAAAATAATTCAAGATAATTTAAAAGCAGCTTCCGACAGACAAAAATCCTATGCAGATTCAAAGAGAAAAGATATTGAATATCAATTAGGAGACAAATTATTTCTGAAAGTCTCGCCTTGGAAGAAGATAATGAGGTTTGGAAGAAAAGGGAAGCTTAGCCCTAGATTTATTGGCCCGTATGAAATTTTAAAAAGAATTGGACTAGTGGCGTATCAATTGGCTTTACCACCATAAAGGAGCAAGATTCACGATGTTTTTCATGTATCAATTCTTCGCAAATATATATCGGATCCTTCACATGTCATTTCATCGGCAGAAGTTGAGTTACAACCTGATTTGACATTTGAAGAAGAACCAGTGAAGATTTTATCTCGTGGGGTAAAGCAATTGAGGAACAAATTAATTCCATTAGTTAAAGTTCTATAGAAGAATCATAAAGTGGAGGAAGCCACCCGGGAAACTGAAGAGAAAATAAAAGGAGCAATACCCGCATTTATTTAATTCAGGTACGTTCTAAAAATTCGAGGACGAATTTTTTTAGGGGAAGAATTGTAATACCCCAATATTTGCTTAGTGACTAAATTACAAGAAATTAAAAGTCAATAGTTTTAGTTTAGTGACTAAAACGTAAAGTTTTAAAGTTTGATGAAAAAGTGAAAATGGAAAAAGTTCAAGGACCAATATGGTAATTTTCCCAATAATTATTTTTATTCCATAAATAAATAGATCGTATTAGGTTGTGGATCGAATATAAAAACTTTGGTTCGATCTGATATTTCTATTATTGGAAAATTGCAGTTAAAGATTTAATAGAAATCGGGAAATCGTATGAGCACGAAATTTTATGAAATTTTGAAGGGAGTTTAAGGATGACCCGAGAATTATGACATTTTAATTTGGAATCGTTTACCTCGATTTATATTCGATTGAAGGCAGTAGTGGGTGTCCCCATGGGGTTGGTATCCTCGGGTTGTGATTGTACCATATTATGGTTGGGATGGCATGAAGTGTTGCAAGGACACTTGTTGAATCTGTGTATCCTATATAATGTTTTGGAAATGGAACTTGGTTAATATCACTTGAAAGCCAATATAATTGTGGACTAATCATGTTGATGGTTTATGTTGTTTAATGGTTGTTTTTACACATTTACTCTTTAAGCCTTACATTGGTAGTATGCATAGGAAAACTTAAATTGAGGTGTAACAATGGGAGTTACTGTTGATCCATGATACATATGGATTAATATGCATGTTTTGAAATGTAAGTGCATGTTTTGAAAAGGGCATGATGGTGTTGATGATGTTTTGAAATGAGATTTCAATGGGTTTTGTATAATAATTTTAAATGCATTGATGGTGTTTTGGTTTTGAGCATTCCTCACTAAACCTTGTATGCTTACGCTCTCCTTATCCATCAATGCTGAGATTTAAAGGTTCAAAGGCACGTGGAAGCAAGAGATCAAGAAAGACCTCGTTGTTGAACATATGTTTCATATTAGACTATAAGAAATAAGGACAATGAGGGTTCAATTGATATTTTGGGAGATGTGTGTAAACTCCCTATTTAATCATGTTTGAGTTGTTGTTTTAGACTTGTAATTGGCCTCTTTTGGTTGATATTTGTTTGGTTTTGCATTTCGGTTGCTGAATGACTTGTATTCTAAGAAGCACGCCTCTATATTTCCAATTCGAGTATGATGCGTTGTATAAAGCATGTATCTCTGATGTTTTGTTATGGCTTAGTCCTTAGTATACTGGAGATTATGTTTGGTGCTTGTTGGGATGTGTTCAGATCATCAAAAGCATGAAAAACTAGCATATTTGGACATTTCATGTCCATATGTATCGATAAGGGCAGAGGTGTATCGATACAATTAAGTGATTTTTGGACCCCCCGTATTGATACGGGGAATGTTTATCGATACGCCCTTATGTTTTTGAGATTCTGGAAAACAACGTATTGATACGCAACAGGGGCCGTATCGATACACATTCGTGTACCGATACACTTTGGAGTTGTATCGATACGCCTGGTAGGTATGTTGGTTAATATGTTACTAAAGGTTTCAGATTCTTCTGTTTTGGTCCCTAATCGTTATACATGCAATTAATTGAGTTTGGTTGATGGAATCAATTTGCAATTTGACACGTGAGCATAAAACCTGATTAATTAAATATTGGTAACTTCAATTTCACAATAAGTCACTGTAATTTGTCATATTTTCAATTTGGTCCCTAATTGCAAATCGATGCAATTAGATGTCAATTTGACGCTCGTTTGAGTTGAGATTTCACCCATTGTTTGTATGTTCTCCATAAGAACTAATTGTGCATTTAGAAAAGATAAAAAGAAAAAATTGGATGTTTCTCGAGTTAATCTTCCGGGTTTGTTTCGCCAAACTCTAATGTAACTCATTCGGTTCGGTCTGGCTTCCAGACCGGATAAAGGGGGTTACATTTGTTGGTATCAAAGATAGGTTTGCGATAATTGGGGTGTGTTATGATTGTTGTAAGGATGGTACGAATTGATTTTTGATGTTTGTTATACACGGTGATTGTGAAATGCACGTTGATTGCTATATGACATGTTTGGGGGGGGGGGGAGTTTGGGGGGAACACATTGTCTTATAACTAAAGTCTGAAAATTTTTATTTAAAATACAAGTCTTAGATCCTTGGTTAAAGCTGACATGATTATTTGTTTTATGTTATCATCATGCCTTAGATATATTCTTACGATGCCACCGAGGATAGATGTAATACCCCAATATTTGCTTAGTGACTAAATTACAAGAAATTAAAAGTCAATAGTTTTAGTTTAGTGACTAAAACGTAAAGTTTTAAAGTTTGATGACAAAAGTGAAAATGGAGAAAAGTTCAAGGACCAACATGGTAATTTTCCCAATAATTATTTTTATTCCATAAATAAACATATCATATTAGTTTGTGGATCGAATATAAAAACTTTGGTTCGATCTGATATTTCTATTATTGGGAAATTGCAATTAAAGATTTAATAGAAATCGGGAAATCGTATGAGCACGAAATTTTATGAAATTTTGAAGGGAGTTTAAGAATGACCCGAGAATTATGACATTTTAATTTGGAATCGTTTACCTCGATTTATATTCGATTGAAGGCAGTAGTGGTTATAAGGCATAAATGACATTTTTGTAAATTCAAGGATTCATTAATGGCATTTAAGACATTTTGCCCTTACTTTTTAAGATATATTGATGATGGAAAAGTGAAAATGAAAGGTGTCAATACCTTATTGGTCATAATTAAGGGGTAAAAGAGTCATTTTTCTATGTAGAAGATTTTTATGTTTTAAATTAAGGATATTAATGCCATTTGGTACCAAATTAAAGAATGAAAAGTGTAGAATTTTCTCCCCAACTCCCCTATTCTGCCGTGAACTCCATAGCCAAGATAACAAGCAAGCTAGTGAAGAAAGGAAATAAGAAGTACAAGCAAGCTTAGTGAGGCTAGTATAAATTATACTTTTGAAAGTATCAAGTATGCTTGATATATTATTTATGTCAATTATCATATATTTTAACGTGTTTGAAGAATTTCATGCATGGATCACTACTAAATTATGAATTGTTGCCTTGGGTATGAACTGCCCAATATGATCACATCACATATTGTTATGAGATAGGAAGTCAAAAGTATAGTTGGATATCCATAGAGTCAAACAGCTGTGTAAATATCCTAAGCACTTCAGGTAAAGTGCAAATCTTATTATTAGTATATACAAAAGCACCTCGGTGCTAGAGTGTAATTGATATTCTATACTCAAGTAAGTATAGGGAAAAGACTCGTGTACATAGATTTCCTAAGATCAATACTTGGGCTAAACAGGAAAGGAAAGCTTGGAAGCTTGGTGTTAGACATGACATCGGTATTGGTAAGAATTAAAAATTCTTATCTCGATATGTGTTACTATTTTTAATGTTATATATGCTAGTGAGCATGAAATAATAAGTGATCATTATATTATTTACAATGACATTTATGCTGAGTTATATATATTGCCTCACTAAGTATGTAACGTATGATTAATGTCATGCGTAGGTATTAAAGAAGGATCGAGGAAAGAGTAACTGAGCATCACCTTCTTGTTGGGAAGGTATATCTCCATATCTATAGTAATGCTAATGACATCCAACTTTTCTCATGGAATGTATAAATTAGTTTGGTTTGTATAATCTTAGTATCATACATGTTTGATAAAATAGTTGTATAATGTGGATGACTAACTTAGTAAGTTTTATTTTGGCTTATGAATGATGAAATACTGAGTAAATAGTAAATGATAGACTTTTGGTGGAAAGAACTAAAATCCGTCTGGAATACTTAGTAAAAGCAGCGTGTTTGAAAAATTGGCATAAATTCCACAATTGGAATTAAGAAGTGAATTTTTGTACATGAACTGGAAACTTTGTCTAGTTTCTTACAAAAAAACGGTGACCGATTTCGAGTTGTAGCAGTCTTATATTTTGACGTGTATTTAAGGAATAAACTGCTTTAATATATAAAGAATTAAGGTCTAAAATTTTTATGATATGTTTCTAGTATATGTCTAGTTTACTAGGAATTTTGCGGAATGGAGTTTTGATGTCTGTAAAAATTTTTTATGAAATTTAAAGTGAGGACAACTCAAACTGCCATATTTTCTGGTCTAGTAATAAAAGAAGTTTAAAATGTTTTTAATAACATCTCTAACTCGTGTTTGATATCAAACACGGGAAAAAGGGTGTTACAATAGAACTTAGAGTAGCTTGGAATGCTGCTGCTGATAGGAAGGGAAATCATGAGAATATTGTGCCTCATGGGGGTATTTCACCTGAGCCAGATGGGCCAGGGCTGGGTATTATGGCACCTTTGATTCAGGCAATGACTGAAGCTTTTTAAGTTGTCGTACTTGGGGTGCATAATCCTGGGCAAACGGGTTTGCCATTGGAACTCTTGCATAGTTCGGGCGGTGTTGAGTTCAGGGGGTTGGTGCCCAAGTTTTCTAAAGAGTGGTTGGCCAGTATTATTCGAATTTTGAATCAGATGGGACGTAATGATGAGCGCAAGCTTAGATATGTTGTGTCCCTGTTGCAGGGAGATGTGTACATTTGGTGGACAATTGTGATCACGGCTATGGAGACGGGCGATGTGACCTGAGAGTTCTTTCGAACTGCTTTTTGGAAGAAGTATCTCAGAGTTAAATACTTAGATGAAAAGAAGCACGAGTTTATGGCTTTGGTTCAGGGCAGTATGTTTGTGGCTGATTATGAGGTTCAGTTTGTTCGATTGAGCCAGTATGCTCATGAGTTAGTACCTGACGAGAGACGTCGCTATGATCGTTTCCGTTATGTATTGGTGAAGGATGTTAAGACATACGTGTTGGCGTCTGACTACACCGACTTTGATGTGTTGGTGACATAGGCGAAGGATATTGAGCAGAACCTGGGTTTGGTCGTTCATGGAAGGTTTCAGGTCTAGCAAAAGAGCTACTGATTTGGGCTCTGGTGGTGGTCAGTATAAGAGGCACCGTGATTGGAGGTATCGTCCAGAGTCGAGATGCGGTGGGGGTAATGTTGGGCGAGGAGCGCAAGGTTTGGGTAATCGAGCTAGAGTGGATTATAACGCCTGTTGAGTTTATGGATCAAACGATCACTTAAGGCGTGACTGTCCACGTTTGGCTCGTGAAGGACAGGCACTTTTATCTATTGTTGCTAACTCCTTTTGGAGCTATGGATCGAGTGATCATTTGAGACGTGATTGTTCGTTGTTGGCTGGCGGAGGTCAGGCTAGTGCACCTACAGTTGCACCACAAAGAGGTCGTGTCGTGGCCATTGACAGTTTTAGCGTAGGGATGAGGGGCCGAGGATGGTGGCTCATGTTGTTTGTATTCAACCGGAGGGTGGTGGTCCTGCGAGGGTGTACGCACATCGCGAGTGACGCAACGACACCGGTGTGATTAAAGGTACATTTATGTTACAAACTTTTCTATTGTATTCTTTGGTAGATTCTGGTTCTACGCATTTATATATTTTGCATGAGCATGCGCATTTGCTTAATGTACTTGTTGAAGTGCTTGATATGGGTATGCAAGTAACTAGTTCCTTTAGAGAGTCGATGATTACAAGGAACTTGTATAGAAGGTGTTCCTTGATGGTTTTAGGTTATGTGTTTGCGGCAGATTTGATGGAATTGGCATTCTATGGCTTTGACGTAATCCTGGGGATTGGTTAATGGAACATAAAGCAGTGATTGATTTTGAGACAAAATGGGTGGCCTTGAGATTGGCAGACGATTATGAAGTTGTAATTGTGGGTGAGAATGTTAAATTATTATCCTATGTTGTTACGACTTTTGAAGCGAGTTGGATCATGGATTTTTGTTGTTAGGCATTCTTAGCCTATATTATGAATTCAGGGTCAAAAGAGGTGCAAGCTCAGGACATTCGCATTGTATGTGAGTTTTTCTAGAGGAGTTACCAGGATTGCCACTGAATAGAGAAGTCAAGTTTGGCATTGAGTTGTTTGAGAACACAACTTCGGTGTCCATTGCTCCCTATTGCATGGCGCCGAAAGAGTTGAAGACGCAACTTCAGGAGTTGCTTGATTGTGGGTTTATTCGACCTAGTGTATCGTCATGGGGTGCGCCAGTTTTGTTTGTGAAAAAGAAGGATGGCACGATGCATATGTGCATTGATTATCGACAACCAAACAAGTTGACGATTAAGAACAAGTACCCCATGCCACAAATTGATGATTTGTTTGATCAGTTTAGAGGCGCATCGATGCTTTCTAAGATTGATTTGAGGTCTGGGTATTACCTGTTAAAATGTGAAGGATGTGTTTGTACCCAAGACTACCTTTTGTACGAGGTATGGGCATTTTGAGTTCTTGGTGATGTTGATTGGTTTGACCAATGCTCCTGCATTCATGGACATAATAAATTGGGTGTTCCACGAGTATTTGGATCAATTTCTAGTTGTATTTATTAATGATATCCTTGTGTACTCTCGTACCGAGGAGGATCACGATAGAGACCTTCAGATTGTATTGCAAGCTGTTGGAGAATTAGTTGTATGCCAAGTTGAGTAAGTGTGAATTTTGACTTAGGAAAGTTGTTTTTCTTGGACATGTGCTGAAGGGATTCAGGTTGATCATAGAAAGATTGAGGCGATAATGGGATGGAAGTCAACTAACTCAGTACCAGAAGTTTGTAGTTTTCTTGGGTTGGCTGGTTATTATCGTAGGTTTGTGGATGGATTCTCGAAGATCGCTGCTCCTTTGACTAAGTTGTTGCAAAAGAATGTTAGTTTTGAGTGGACAGAGGATGGGCAACATGTTTTTGAGAAGTTGAAAGAAGTGTTGACACAAGCTCTAATATTGATTCAACTTGAGTTAGGAAATGAGTTTGTAGTGTATAGTGATGCATCTTATGTTGGCTTGGGATGCGTGTTAAATCAAGAGGGGAAGTTGTGGCTTATGCATCTCGGCAGTTGAAGGTGCATGAGCTCAATTATCCTACACATGATATTGAGCTTGCCGAGGCGGTGTTTGCATTGAAGATTTGGAGACATTATCTTTATGGTGAAAAGTGTACGGTTTACACAGATTATAAGATTTTGAAGTAT
Organism: Hibiscus trionum; assembly: GCA_030270665.1. Lineage (NCBI taxonomy): Eukaryota > Viridiplantae > Streptophyta > Magnoliopsida > Malvales > Malvaceae > Hibiscus > Hibiscus trionum. The sequence continues at coordinate 10,336,586 of BSYR01000027.1, read as the reverse complement.
TTGATGTCTCAAAAGTAGTTGAATCTTAGGTAATGAAGATGGTTGGAGTTGTTTAAAGATTACAACTTGATAATTGAATATCATCTTGTTAAGGCCAATGTTGTGGCTGTTGCTTTGAGTAGAAAGGTGGTTGTGGATTTGAGAACGATGTTTGCATGGTTGAGTGACGCGAGATGGTGGGTTGGTGGTATAATTGCAAGTAAAGCATTCTTTAATACAATTGATTAAGGAGAAGCAATTGCTTGATGATTCGTTGGTACTGCATGTTACGAACATTTCATAGGGTAAACGGACTTTTGTTTTAATGATGATGATGTTTTGTGTTTTAAGATTCAAGTAGTTGTGTCGGAGGATGTTAAGTTGAGGCGCACTATTTTGACTGAGGCGTACTATTTTGACTGAGGCGCATAGTAGCCCTTTTGCTATGTATCCTGATAGTACTAAGATGTACCGTGGGTTGAAAAAAGAGTACTATTGGGTTGGTTTAAAGAATGATGTGGCTGATTTTGTTAGCAAGTGCATGGTGTATTAGCGTGTTAAAGCTGAGCATGAGTTTCCTTCTAGGTTGTTGCAATCATTGAGGATACCAGAATGGAAATAAGAGCGGATCACCATTGGTTTTGTGTCCGGACTATTATTAACGCCAAGTAAAAATGATTCTATATGGGTGATTGTTGATAGTTTTACGAAGTGTGTGCATTTTCTACCTATGCATACTACGTATACCTTGGACACGTTAGCGGATTTGTATATCAAAAAGGTTGTGTGGTTGAATGGGGTGCCTAATTCTATTGTTTCAGATAGAGATTCGCTCTTTACAACAAGGTTTTGGGAAAGTCTACATCGAGCTTTGGGCACATGGTTGAACTTCAGTACTTCGTATCATCCTCAAACGGTTGGAAAGTCTAAACGTGTTATACAGGTGTTGGAAGATATGTTGAGGTTTTGTATTATTGATTTTCAAGGATCGTGGGAGAAACGATTACCTCTGGTTGTGTTTGCCTATAATAATAGTTACCAGTCAAGCATTCACATGGCTCCATATAAAGCATTGCATGTGTTGACGCTCCAAAAGTAATAATTTTTATACTTTTTTCACATATTCTTCCTTGTCTTTTAAGTACATTTAGTTGTATTTAGGTCGCAAAATCATGCATTGCATAAAGAGTAAGGATTTAGTGTTATGCCAGTGTGAAGGGTTTTTTTGGCACCTTATTGCAGGTTGGCATAGCTGATGGCTCAACAGCTGGTAGAGGATGAGATTATCCCAGGAAGGAGACGACGCCAAGGAGAATGTCGAGTAGCCGTTGGCACAGAATGACCTTTAATGCCAAGCACCGGTTGGCATAGAAGAATATTTGGTGCCAGGCCAAGAAGATGTTGACCCTAAAAAAGTACGACTAGATCAAGCTGTGAGAAAATAAGGATTAGATCAATCTTCGAAAAAATAGCGGACAAGAAGTGCCAAGCGCGGTTGGCAGTACCATGCCAAGCTGCGATGCGAGAAGAGCAATGGTGTAACGCCCTAGTTTTGGGCCTAGATGTTTTAGACATTGGATCAAGCCGGTTGGGAACGATTTGAATCGTATTAAGTGGTTTAGGGAAATCAAGGATCGGAAAAGGATAAAAATATGAAGAAAAAAAATTGCTAAAATCCTATAAAATCATGTTTAAGGGGTTGGTCAAATCAATTTTACAAAAAGAGTTTTGGAAGTGGAACATTTTGGGTAGTGACCAAAATGTAATGTTTTAAAATTATGGAAAATTGCAATTTCAGAGAGGAGTCAAAAAATATTAGAATCTTTAGGGAGCTTTTGTGCAATTACACCTTTCCTTAAATTGACATGTGTTTCAAAAAGAATTTTAATATAATTGATTGAAATGGATTTTTATTTTAATTAATTAAATGGTTATTTGAGAGATCTCATTTTACGTAAGTAACTTTCAACCCTCATTTCAGCCAAACACATTTCTAAAAGACTTTTCTCCAGATTTATTCTCTCCCAGACACTCTCTCTTTAGTTTCTCATCTTTTTTTCAAGAATTCTCTTCAAGTTCTTCAAGATTTGTGAAGCAAAGACTTGTCAATCTTTAAGGAAGGCAAGGATTGGAGGTAAATCCCGTTCTCAACCTATAATCTAGGTTTTTTATTGAAATTCCCAAGATTATTGGCTCCTAATTGTTGTTTTTAACTGAGTTTTGATTATAGTTTTGATTTAAGATCAAAATCTTGTAAAATAATGGTTTAAATCTTGATTTTCGGAGTTTTGATGTTGGGCTCTATTTTAGATTGATTCTAGTTGAGTTTTGAGATGATTATAATGTTGAGAAAGTGTTTTTATAATATAGATCTTGAAATCCTTGAGATCCTTGAGTTTCTTGATAGTTTTAGTTGGGTTTTTGAGGTGTTTTGATGGTGTTATGCTTGCTGGAGGTATAAGGAAGGGTTTAGGTTGTATTTAGATGTTTTTTGATGACTAATAATGGTTAAAAGTGATGTATGTTGGCTGGGCTTGGTTTAGGAAGCAATCGATTGAGTTTTCGGTTGTTTCGGATGGGTAAATTGGTATAGTTTTGCTGAGCAAGGAGTTTGTATTTAGTTGCTGGTGTTGAAATTAATTTTAATGCATTTGGATCTCTGTTTTGATGCTCTAAAAATAGGGGATCTTGATCCAGAAGCAAATGGATCATTTTTGGAGGCTTCAGGCGAGTGATCTTCGCGTCGGCAAGCGAAGTTTCGCGTATCGGTGAGTGGAAAAGGATTTTCCAGCTTTGAAACGTTTTGAACGTGGTTTTTGTTGCGTGTAAAAGTGTCTATCACATTTGTAGTGCAAGTGTACACGACACAAGTAGTAAAGTGATACTGAAGTATCGGATATCGTCTCCACAGGGACTGAGCAAATAGCTTTACCTTGAATTACTGCACGAAAATAGTTTAAGATGTTGTCACGAAAATAAGAGAGAATACTGGAAAATAAGATAGAAATAATCAAGATAGAGAGAGTGGGCTGGTATTGAATTTCTCAGTAGTGCAGGTATTGCTAAGTCGAGGAGTATCAGTGCTGTCGTAGTCCCCGTCGCGGCAGCGGTCTGTTGGTTATCGCGGCAGCGATTACCCAACTCAGTACTTCAAGTTTGGCAAGAATCCCTACTGTGCCTTGGCCTATCCCTAGGTCCAAGTCTGTCGATGATCACGTCTTTGATGATACCTCCCGGCGTGAATCGAAGGATGAACACCGATGTTGTTGAATTCTTCTTTAGCCACTTAACCTCGTCCTATCCCTAGGTCCGAGATAGTTCAACTATAAACTAGAGAACTCGCACTTATTCCTTTCGTATACTTAACTCTCCCGATATTAAGTAAATAGATAACCTCGCAATGCTCTCCCGATACTCTTGCAAGATGTTAATAACTAGAATAAGAGAACTTGAAGTTTATTTTATTGAACTGAAAATTCCTAAAACAAAAGCAACCCTTGCAACTACTTTACAAATCAACCCGTGTCCCTAAGGGGAATTTAGAACATGATGAGAGGATGCAAACGGCTAGGGTTTTGGGAAGAAGGCTAGAGATAGGATATATCCTCTCCTAGGTCGAATTACATGCCTTTATATAGGCATTGGGTTCAAGTTTTCTAATATGGAAGGAATACAACTTTAAATCAAAGTACAATTCTAATAAAGACTAAATCTTCAGAAAAACGGTCTTTAATTCGTCCTTCCTTCTTTCTTGGGATATCTTCCTTGAACCTTGGGCTTGGCCTTCATTCTGATCTAGGGCTTGGAAAAATATAGTGGTATTACACGACAGACGGGCTGAATTTTCTCTTTTTGTCGAGGTCCATTTTGCTTCTTCTCCTCAAAACTGCTGTCGTCCTCTGTTGTCACGGCGGCAACCATGGCAGCATCGTCCTCCTTGACTGCTCGTCCAGTTCCCGCGCTGCTGCAATTCTGCCCAGTGCCTGCCTCTCCATCTGCCACAGCAGCAACCTGCAAAAGCAACCAATTTCAGTAGAAACTGTGCCTTTTAATATATTTGTGATGTCTAACTGTAAACTGACCTAAATACAATGAATTATGCTTGAATGCAACAGAAATATGGGTTAAATATGGGGTAAATAATAGAACTTTTACACACTCAACACACCCCCAAACTCAAGTTCTTGCTTGCCCTCAAGCAACTCAGACCTAATCAGAAAAATATTTTTGTTTTGGCTTAAAATAGTGAACTTTCTCTTACCCTCCATTCATTTTCTGTGACGGCAGCACCTTGTCGGATAACTTAGGATTTGTCCGGAGTCTCACTATAGTCCTCGTGCAGTGTGTGCATGCTTGTGAACAGTTATATGCCAAGACTCCCTTAGTTTCACTAGAATATTTCAGCCTCTAACTCGAATTTTTATGCCAAAGTTTATCTTTTTGAAGGCACTTCTTATGCTCTTTTGATTTTCTGTTTTGACTCGATTTCATTTTTTAAGCTAAAGTTTCACTAGAGCCAGTTTTGGGCACCTCTAGCTAACTTCCTAGAGCCGGTTTCGGGCACCTCTATGGCTGTTGAGTCTATTTTGCTAAACTTCTTTCCTAGAGCCAGTGTTAGGCACCTCTAGGGGCTATTCAAGTGCTAAGCTTCCTATTCTAGTTGACTAAAAGAGTTCTAAGCAGTATAACAGTCACAATGGTGTTTAAGTTTTTAGAACTATCGAAAGGCTCTAAACTTCTCCAAAAACTATCCTAAAGGCACTGCCACGACAGAGCTGTCACGGCTGGTAAGTTCAGTTCAAAGACTTAAGCCAAAATTTTCAAATTTTCATTTTTTTTCATTTTTTTAAACCAAAAATAAACTAAGTAAAAGACAATTTTAAAACTAAATTAGACTCCATTAATGGAGGGATGCCACCCCCAAACTCGAGGGTTGCATTGCCCTCAATGCAAATGACAACATGAGAACAAAATAAAAACAATACATCACAAAATGTATGAGCAGACAGCAAATATAAGTTGAGAAACTCAAATTTTATGCGCTGTCTTCACTACTGCTGCTGACTCTGATCTGGCGGCGGGCACGAGCCTTCGGAGCTGGCTGGCGGATGGGGGAGGCAGATGTGTTATTTGTTTTAGCCTCCCTCGGGGGTTGGATTCTGGTTGGGGAGATGTAAGGGGGTTTCTCCACAACTTGGACCTCTGAACTGTTGCTGCTGTCCTCACTGCCGCCGTCACTGTCGCTGTCGCTGATGCTGCCACTGCCGCTGTCCGGCTTGTTTTTGTCTGCCATTATCTTCTGTCGTTTCATCGGTGTGAACTCTTTGGCTAGATTCCTCTTAACAGAGGGTTCATTTTCGCTTTCCTGCCAAATGGAGGAAGAAGAGAAACCGGCAACGAATGCCTCAAGTTCTTCCGAGGTCATTCTTCTCTTTGTCCCACGGGCAGAAGTCTCAGCTGCAGGGTTGCTGCCAGCGGCTGTCGTGGCAGGTGTCGGTGTGGATGCTGCAGGAGGTGTTCATGGTGTGGCAGCAGGTGTTGGGGTGTGGGCAGGGGTTGGTACAGAAAAATAATGTGCAGGGAAGGTGGGAAATATGACATCAGGGAAATTTAAAGAGTTTTGAATAAAGTGTACCGTGGATGTAGTGAAATCCCTGATGAAGCTCATAAGGCCAAGCTGTCGTTCCTCCATCTTCTGTAAAGCAGCAAGGATCTAGGAGGAGGAGTCGGTCGGGGCTGCTGCTGCTGGTTGCTGCTCGGCTTCTGTTGCAGCAGGGTCATTTTCAGTTGGCTCTGTCGTGTCTGCTGTCGCGGCAGCAGGATCAAATGAGGACAGAGGGGTGGCAACAGTCAGCTCCATTAAGCTGAGTATTTTCTTGTCCGTCCATCCCTTCCCTTGGACTCTAAGGTTGGTGACAGCTTCAGGTACCCCATGGCCGCGGCAGAGGGCTGTAATGAGGTATGGAAGATAGAGTGGTCCCGTCGGCTGGTGTGCGCACTCCGGAATGCTCTCACGGATATAGCTGCCCGCGTTAATGGGCCTTACATGTAAAATGGAGTGAATTAAGGCTAACCTGGGCTGATCAACAGTGGTATTGTGCGACGACGGCATGATGCGTTTTTTGATGAAAGCGTTCCATAACTTGGCTTCCGGCAGGAGTTGAGTTCTTTTCACCGTCCTTGGGTTCTTACGGCTGGTATTCCACTGAGTTCCCTCATCTGTCAGCTCTACCATGACAGCATCATAGGTAGCAGGGTCAAGGGTGTTCAAGAATTGTTGGTGGCCATCATTGTTGCTGCCGACATAGAACCCGTACAAGGTGTTGATATATTCAACTTCGAACGACACTTCCCTCCCTCGTACGGTGACTGCTGTCGCCGTTCTGCTGTTGATGGTAGCGTAGAAATCTCGCACCAAAGAGATGTTCATCTCCTCAGGTTGTTCGGCAAAGATTTGCCACTGTAGAGCCCTTATCTTGCGAGCAATGAACGGTTTTAGGCCGAAGTCTCCCTCCTTCGAAGTGTAGATGAATCCCCTTTCTTCCCACATGTCTCTGATTTGAAATGCGTGTGGGGTGGTTGCTATCGGGGTGGAACTGGAGGCAGCATTCCTACGGGTGTTTCTGGAAGACATTGTTGCAGGGGTTGAGATAATAAAAAGGAAATCAAATAAATTCTAGAGGAAGCAAGTGAGAAGAGTAGAAGTGAGTGAAAATGAAAAATGAAACAGGGTTTATATAAAGAAGAATTTGCTGCCCGATGGAGCTGGAACGACAGGCGCGAATAACGGGGCCAGCTGTTACGCGTTTTGTGTGTCTGACGCGTCTGTCACGCGTTTCCGTGTCTACTGCACGTCTGTTACGCGTTTGCGTGTCTGTCGCGACAGCGTGTTGACAGCCTGTATTTTCCGCGTCTGTCGCGGCAGCTGAAACGGCAGGCTCCAAAATTTGGGCTTTTTGGGCTGGTGGAAGGATGGTGGGCTGAATTCACTTCTCTTGTTCTTCTTGTCTCCTTTATTTCCTAAAAACAGAAAAATAAAAACATTATTTAAAAATAAAATAAATCTAATTTCCTAATAAATAATACTCAATGATAAAAATAATTAAAATAAAATTTAGGTTAAGTTAGGGATGCCGGGTGGGGCATCTCCTAAGGTAACCACTTCCTGCATTCGTGGGGCTTCAGTCCCCTGATAATGCTTCAAGTGCTGTCCGTTGAATTTGAATTGGTGCCCATCTTTTAAAGATCTGATCATGATGGAACCATAGGGAAAAACCTGTACAACTTGGAATGGGCCAGACCATCTAGATTTCAGCTTCCCTGGAAAGAGTTTTAATCTAGAGTTAAATAGCAATACAAGCTGCCCTGGGCAGAACTGTCGTGGCAGCAATTTTTTATCATGCCACTTCTTAGTTTTATCCTTGTAGATTCTTGCATTGTCATAGGCCATTGTCCGGATTTCTTCAATTTTGTTTAGATCCAATAGCCTTTTCTGCCCTGCCTTGTCCAAGTCCATATTTACTGCCTTGATTGCCCAGTATGCTCTGTGCTCTATCTCGACAGGTAAATGGCATGTTTTCCCATAAATCAATCGGTAAGGAGACATGCCCAATGGAGTTTTGAAAGTTGCCCTATAAGCCCATAACGCATCATTTAGGTGTAAAGACCAATCTTTCCTAGTTGGCTTAACCATGTTTTCAAGAATGTTCTTGACTTCCCTGTTGGAAATTTCAGCTTGTCCATTGGTCTGTGGGTGATATGCTATTGCAATCTGATGCTTAACACCATACTTCTTCAAGGCAGCATCAATAACCCTGTTGTCGAAATGTCTCCCTTCATCACTGATGATCGCCTTAGGGATGCCAAATCTAGAAAAGATGTTTTTGTGTAAAAACCTTTGAACTGTCTTGGCATCATTCTTTTGAGTGGCGATAGCTTCAACCCACTTAGATACATAATCTACTGCCAGAAGGATGTATAGATTCCCACATGAAGATAGGAATGGTCCCATGAAATCGATCCCCCAATCGTCAAAGATCTCGACTTCAAGAATGTTCTACAGCAGCATCTCGTGTCTCCTTGAGATGTTTCCAATTCGTTGGCACTTGTCACAGCTCTTGTAGAAGATTTGAGCATCTTTATACAATGACGGCCAATAAAATTCTGACTGCAGAACCTTGGCAGCAGTTTTGTTGCCTCCTAAGTGTCCTCCATACTGTGAAGCATGACAGTGATGAAGTATATCTTCATGTTCATCATGTGGTACGCATCTCCTTATAACCTGATCTGCACAGATTTTGAAAAGAAGAGGTTCGTCCCAATAATAATGCTTAACATCATTTTGGAACCTCTTCCTAGCTTGATAATTAAGGTCAGGAGGAATTATTCCGCTAACTAAGAAATTAACGAAATCTGCATACCAAGGAAGTTCAGAATACTTACCTGCCGCCATGGCTGTCGCGGCAGTGACTGCGGCAGCAAAGAGCTGCTCATCTGGGAAGGTCTTCAATATGTTTGTCTCATCTGGCGGTAGACTCTGTCCCTTTTCCAACCTTGACAAGTGATCTGCCACTTGATTTTCTGTCCCTTTTTTGTCCTTGATTTAAAGGTCGAATTCTTGCAATAGCAGGATCCAACGTATCAATCGAGGTTTAGCATCCTTTTTCGCGAACAAATACTTCAATGCAGAGTGGTCTGTATGCACTATGACCTTCGTTCCAAGTATATAAGAACGAAACTTGTCAATGGAGAAGACCACAACTAATAACTCCTTCTCTGTGGTGGTGTAGTTTACTTGGGCGTCATTCAGTGTCTTGCTGGCATAGTATATGACATGAAAAAGTTTGTCTCTTCGCTGCCCAAGTGCTGCCCCGACAGCATAGTCACTAGCATCACACATGATCTCGAACGGTAGTGTCCAGTCTGGTGGCTGTACTATTGGGGTTGTTACCAGCTTTTCCTTCAGAACCTTGAATGCCTCAGTACATTCATTATTAAAGTCGAAGGGTCGGTTCTGCTCTAGAAGATGGCATAGGGGATTGGTGATTTTTGAAAAGTTCGCAATGAACCTCCGATAAAAACCAGCATGTCCTAAGAAGCTTCTAATTCCCTTGACTGTGGTGGGTGGCGGCAGCTTTTCGATCACTTCTATCTTGGCTCTGTCGACTTCTATGCCACAGCAGCTAATCTTATGGCCAAGGACTATCCCTTCATCCACCATGAAGTGACATTTTTCCCAGTTCAGCACTAAATTTGCTTTTTCACATCTCTCGAGCACCTTTTGTAGGTTGCCTAGGCAGCTTTCAAAGTCGTCTCCAAAGACTGAAAAGTCATCCATAAAAATCTCTAGGAAGTCCTCCACCATATCGGAGAATATGGCCATCATGCACCTTTGGAAGGTGGCTGGTGCATTGCATAGTCCAAAAGGCATTCTCCTAAAAGCATAAGTTCCGTAAGGGCATGTGAATGTCGTCTTTTCTTGATCTTCCGGTGCGATAGCGATTTGATTGTAACCTGAATAACCATCAAGAAAACAATAATAAGGTTTACCCGCTAATCTATCAAGCATTTGATCAATAAAGGGTAAAGGAAAGTGGTCTTTTCGGGTAGCTTTGTTAAGCTTCCGATAGTCCATACAAACCCTCCAACCGGTCACAGTCCTGGTTGGGATCAGCTCATTATTTTCGTTGGTTACCACGGTCATTCCTCCTTTCTTGGGAACACATTGCACCGGGCTCACCCATTTGCTGTCTGAGATGGCGTAGATTATTCCAGCATCTAACCATTTGATTATCTCTTTTCGCACCACCTCTTTCATCGTATGGTTCAGCCGCCTTTGAGCATCTATAGTTGGCTTATGATCGTCCTCCAAAAGGATTTTATGCATACATAATGCCGGACTGATGCCCTGAATATCAGCTATCGTTCATCCAATTGCCTTTTTATGCTGCTGCAGCATCCCTATTAACTGTTGTTCTTGTTCCTGCGTCAACTTGGAAGAGATGATTACGGGCAATGTATCATTTAAACCAAGAAAAGCATATTTTAGCTGCCCTGGCAGGGGCTTAAGATCTAAAATAGGGGGCTCAACAGTTGATGACTTTTGAATTGCATGGTTATCTGAGGTATAATTTAAAGGCTCGAATAACTTACCTGGACGATTGCCTATCCAGTTTACCTCCTCTTGATCTTCAGTATCAGATGTATCAGATTCTGAGGAGCTGCTGTCGTCGGTGCTGTCGTGACAGTCTTCTAAATGGCTGCCGAGGCAGTGACCAATTTTGATGTCGTGGCAGCCCGACCTGATGCAGGGTTGGTCAAAGGTGATTGCAGTGATGGCCTTGCATTCTTCTCCTGCATCAGCATGCTTCATAGCTTGGAGAACATTCAGCTTGATCTCTTGATCGTTCACTCTCATAATTAGTTCTCCTCTTTCCACATCAATCAGTGATCTTCCTGTGGCTAAGAAGGGTCGCCCCAGGATGATTGGTGCGTTCTCATCTGCTTCACAGTCTAAGATAAGAAAGTCAGCAGGAAAAATGAACTTATCCACTCTTACCAGAATATCTTCAAATTTTCCTTCTGGGTGAATGTAAGAGCGGTCTGCCAGCTGCAATACTATTGTTGTTGGCCGAGCTTTTCCAATACCTAATTTCTGAAAAACAGATTTGGGCATTAAATTTATACTAGCACCAAGATCACAAAGTGCCTTACCCACAAATTTGTCTCCGATTACGCATGGTATGATGAAACTCCCAGGATCCTTCTTCTTCTGGGGTGGATACTTGTGGAAAATACTCATGCATCCATGTGTCATATTTACCGTTTCAAGCACCCCAAGTCTGGACTTCTTTGACATGGCATCCTTGAGAAATTTGGCGTAACCGGGTATTTCCCTAACAACATCTAACAGCGGAATGTTGATATGAACCTGCTTAAAAATATCATAAATTTTCTTAAGCTGTGATTCCAGTTTCAATTTCTGTAGCCGCTGAGGGAAAGGTGGTGGGGGACGGTAATCAGCAATACGTCCTTCCCACTGCATACGGATCTGAGGAGGTTTGGGCTCATTCTCTTTCTCCTCTGTCCCTTCTGCTGTCGTGACAGGCTCATCAGCAGCAGGTTGCTTGTTACCTGTCGGGGCAGCTTCCTCAGCAGGTGTCTCCAGGGCTGGTTTCTTAACTGGTTCAGCTTCCTTCTATGGCCCTGGTAATTTCTTCCCACTTCTAGTAGTGATGGCTTTACACTGCTCATGTGTGGGTTGTCTAGCATTTTCAGTATTGCTAGGAAATCCGCCATTCTGCCTTGGTTTAACATGCTGGGAAATCTGACCCATCTGCGTCTCCAACGATTTCAGAGTGGCTTCATGATTGGTCATCCACATCTCTGTTTTGTCTATGAAAGTTTCTGTCTTCTTGACAAAGTGATTCATGTTCTCAATGTAGGTACCTGTTTGAGACATAAATGTAGCCAGAGTCTGTTCCAGTATACTATTCGAGGCAGGTGGTGGCTGTTGTTGTTGCTGCTGCTGAGATTGTTGTTGCTGTCGAGTCAGCAGTCTAGGTCCTCCCTGATTCTGATTGTTGTGTGCATGAGGATTCAGGGCATTATTAGGATTACTCCAAGAGAACTTGGGATCCTTTCTCCAGTTGGGATTGTAGTTGTTGGAGTTGTAATTCTGCTTATTGTAGTTTCCAACATACTTTCCCTCTTCTAACTGTATAGGACATTCATCTGAACTATGATTTCCTTCACAAATTTCACATACCTCTTCGACAGCAAATACCGGCTGGGACTCATCATTCAAGAGTTTTTTCATAGCCTTAGTGAGGTATGCCACCTGTGATTTCATTGTGCTGTCGGCATCATAATCCTTAACAGCTAGGACCCGTTTACCCCCTCTTCTTGTTGTCGGAAACTGCTCCTCATTCTTAGCCAGATTTTTCAATACTTGCATTGCCTCATCTGGGTCTTTGTCCAGCAGTAATCCGTTTGCTGCTGAATCAATTCTGATACGAGTTTGTAAGTTAGCAGCATTATAAAATTTTGTTACCTGGTTCCAAACGGGGTATCCATGCATTGAGCAGTTCCGTAGAAGAGTGGTAAATCTGTCCAGGCTTCGTGCATTGGCTCGTCATCTTCCTGTTGAAAAGTAGCAATTTCATTACGTAATCGCTCAAATAAATGTGAAGGATTAAAACGAGATAAGAATTCACGAGATAAATCTGCCCAAGTTCTAATTGAACCCGGCGTAAGTTTATTCCACCAAGTCTTTGCTCTGTCCCTCAATGAATGAGGAAATAACCGAAGCCTCAATATCTCCGGATTAACTCCTGGTAGTCTAAACGAACCACAGATTTCCTGGAACGTTTTTAGATGCTCCCTAGCATCCTCTGTAGCAGCACCACTAAATTGACCGGCGTTGTTGCTCATGCTAAACATAACAGGTTTCAGCTCAAAGTTATCAACATCTATATCTGGCAGCGTGGTTTCTAGTTCTACATGATCATTCAGCATGTAGTCTCGGCAGGACCGTCGTACGGCAGCGGCAGGAAGGTCGGCAGCATGACCGTTCCCTCTATTCCCGGCAGGATCTACAGCATCCTGGGGATTTCTTGGGTCGTCCCTTCTCTCTTCATGTCTTTCGTTCACCATTGCTTCGAGTTGTTGCTCTAGGTATTCGTTCCTTTCAACGAGGTAGCAGACTCTTTTCTTGAGATTGAACGTTCGTTCTGGTTCAGGATCTAACTAGTACTCCGGTTCCTTCCCTCGTTGAGATCTGCGCATACGAAAACAAAAGACCTTGTGAAAGGTATAGGTTGGATAATCCAAGTAAAATAGAAAAATAAAACAAATGCAGTAAAAGGTAGGGTAAAGATATGTTGCCAGTCCCCGGCAACGGTGCCAAAAACTTGTTGAGTGTAAATGTGTCTATCGCAATTGTAGTGCAAGTGTACATGACGCAAGTAGTAAAGTGATATTGAAGTGTCAGATATCGTCTCCACAGGGACTGAGCCAATAGCTTTACCTTGAATTACTGCACGAAAATAGTTTAAGATGTTGTCACGAAAATAAGAGAGAATACTAGAAAATAAGATAGAAATAATCAAGATAGAGAGAATGGGCTGGTATTGAATTGCTCAGTAGTGCAGGTATTGCTAAGTCGAGGAGTATCAGTGCTGTTTGTAATCACTAATTTTGTCCGGACCTTGAACCACTTTATGTTTGTGTTGTTAATGGACTTATTGGGCTGTTAGGTATTTAAAAGAAAAAAGAAAAAAAATATACATATATAGCGGCAAACCCCGAATTCATCACTTGATCCATGGAAGCAATTCTCGTGCGTAAGCCCGTGAATTGTTCGTTGAGAAATGTCATAAGGGCATCCATGGAAGGTGGAGGAGGAGCTTGAGGAGCTTGAACGGCTTGAGGATTTGCAATTTCTTCTAGAATCGCATCACGAGGAAGCTCGTAGAGACGAAGCCAACTACCATTGAAGTAATGGAACTTCCCCCTTGAAAGAGATCTTTTATCAATGGGATCGGTGAGGGGTGTCGGGTAGTCGTGAGAACAATCAATCTCCTTTTAGGTGAAGAAATAACTCAAAGTCGTTCTATATGTGAAGGAAGTGACAAGAGTAGTGTGGCGATGTTGCACGAGAAAGACAATCTCCGCAAACATAATCCGAGCAAGATTTGATTGTTGTCTTTGACGGAAGCACCAAATCCAAAAATCATCTACTTGACGGATGATTGAATATTTCCCTCTCCACATCTGAACCGTCAGATCTGGCCCCTGATCAACGGTCCAGATCTAATCTTATGAAGAAACCCTAGCGAGCCCCTCTATCGTCTCGCGCCACACTTCCCCACAGCTGTCAGATCGGCTGAGATCTGACGGCCCAAATGAATCCCAGCGAAGGAACCCTAGCAAGCCCGTCCATTTTCCCAGCGCCGCACAACGTCGACCGTCAGATCGAGAGGAGATCTAACGGTCCCAGATCGCCTCAGGACAAAACCCTAGAGCGCGCCATGCCAGTGACCCCTCGTCTGACCCCTCTGCCGCTTCTGTCGCCCCTGACCCGGTGCACGCTTACACCGATTTGGAAACGTCAATCATGCAACAGTGGAAAACAAAGAAGTCAGATGCCAAAAATGCAAACGAAAACAAATTATACATTAAAAGGGCAACCAGAAATCAGAACAGGGAGCAGAACAGAGAGAAAAAGAAAGAGATTTTTGCATGTAATAGTTTCGGATATAAAATCCGAACAAAGAAACCATTGTAAAAAAGAGAGAAAAATTTTCAGAGAAATAATACAAAATATCCTTCTGAGGTACCATTTTCTTTTTCGATTTCATTTTGCATAAAACCAAAAAATAAACAGTGGAGTTAGGGTTTCAGAAAAGTTTTACCTTCGTGGCCGTTGTCGTTCGTGTCGCCTCGATTTCCGCCGGAGACAAACCGTGAAGCTTCCTTTCGGAAGCCGTGAAAGGTGAACCGTCGGAAATCTTCAAAGGAGACTCTCGTTTTTTTTCGAAAAAGAAGAAGCTTTTTTGGTTTTCGTTTTCTGAATAGGGGTTTCGTGCTGGGTGAGGGCTATTCGTCGCCGAGATTTGTTGTCGGCCCGACGACGTCGAGGCTGCCGCCGATGAACGGCGTAAAGAGGGAAGTGAAGAGTCGGTTCTGGTTAGAGAATTCAGAGCGTTGAGTTTTTTAATTTTAGAATCTGAAATGAATAGGTAAAATCAAAATATTTCCCTTTTTTTTAGCTAATTAATGCTTGATTAAAGGGGTTCTCTGTTCAAGGCCCATAAATATTGTCATCCTTTGTTTATATTTCCCTTCCCGTTTTACTCTACCTTAGTTCCCTTTTTAATCTTATTTCCATTTTATATTTTGATTATTATCGTTGAATGATGTATATACATGTATCTCATATGGTGCGTAATATGTGCCTTTTATTTTGGTTAAGCAATTATTTATATTTAATCAATTGTTAAAGTTTTTTATATACCATATAGATTTATATATATATAAATTGCCTTTTCACCTTATATGTTATTAAGCATTACGGTCATATTTCAGAAAGTATAGTAATAATATATTTACACGCATAAACACAGTTTTATATAGTATTATATATGCGTATGTTCCTTTTCCCTTCTTTCCATGATAATATTATATATATATATTTATGTTTATTTAATTAACTTTATTTTGTAGGATTTATAATTACAACACCCGTACATATGTGTTATGCATTTTCGTGCACGTTTTTTTTAAAATCGTATATTTTATGTGGGATTTTAATTTTTTGCATGTTTATCTTTTTTATCGCTATTGTCGTTCATATTATAACATGCCATTTATTTTATGTCTCTTCCATATTTAATTCCATGTCTCATTTGTGTATTTATAAGTTGCATCTCGAATTATGAATTTAATGTGAATGCCTTTTTATTCGGGATCGAACGAGGCCAGTACCAGTCGTAGTGGTGGTGGTTCGGACGTTCTTTCTCGAATATTAAGGCTTTTAAAATTCACTCGCTCGTATAACCAAATTTCGATACGGTTCGTCACTTTAATTCGCAAAATTTAATATTAATTAAGCGGTAATGTTTTTGGTACCGATTTTCGGGCATGACGGGGGTGCTCATCCTTCCTCGCGTGTAACCGACTCCCGAACCCATTTTCAAAAAGAATCTCTGATTTTATTCCGGTGTCCGGTCTACCATTTTTAAATGGCCGGTGGCGACTCCTTTATTTTATACAAACCCGACTAATTTTTCGAAAACCAAATCAAAACCCGGTTTGTCCGAGCGACACCCGAGGCACCTTGTATTTTCTGAAATTTTTTAGTCGCAACAGATGGCGACTCCGCTGGGGATACATTTTTGTTTTCAAAAACAAAAAAAAGAGTCGAGCCAAAAAAAACTTTATCGCTTAATTAATATTAAAAGTTGTGAATTAAAGTGACCGAGTCGATCGATACTTGTTTATAAGTGCGAGTTTATTTTAAACGCATTTAAAATTGGCATTTAAACCCGTTCGTTTAAGTGGGGGGAAACGCTAGTGCTTTCGTGGGGATATTGTTCCTCCGTGTAGGCCTAGCAAGTACCTTCGGGGCTCGAATACCCTATATCTTCATGGGAATATCGTTTCTCCGTGCAGATATAGCTAAAGGGTCCCCTCGAATTGAACTCGGTTGAGAGGAGCCTATAATGGGTGATGACCGAGGGCCTTGCTACCCTTAGAAGGGTACAGCGAGGACAATTCGAGTACCTCCTAGAACCAAAATTGCATTTAGAGAACTAGAATGCCCACCCATGTTAGAGCCATGCGGACAACCTAGGTTTATTAGACGGGATAAGTAGGGTTGCTTGCTTTCATGCTTGCCTTTTTCTTATCATGTTTATCTGACACTAACGATTTTTCTTATGATCTTTTTGCATTTATTCTCGCATGCATTTCATGACATAAAGGTGTTGAGTCAAGGTGGTTTTACCCGATCAAGGGCTATTATTATGGACGGGAGGTTGCTAAAAAAAGATGTTGTCAATTAGCAAGTCCGATATCGGTCAAAGGTGAATCAGAAAGGATAAGGGAACAACTTACCGAGCGAACACACAGTGGAAGATCTAATACCTACCATTGAAGAAAGCACAACCCTTCTCCATCCCAGGGAAGTAAAGCAAGATCGGTTCTACTCCGAACATCCAAAGTCACGAAACTACCCGACCGAGTACAAAGAGGCGACCGAAAAGAGCGTGACGACCGGAAAGAGCATGGATTAGGTCAAGAGATGGATTCAGCTTCGAAGAAGTAGCTTGTTTTCTAGGACTTGATACCAGCAGTTTTAGAGGGTCGTGAATTGCTAGAGAAGAAAGCAAATCCAGCCCCAACAATTTTTGCCGAAGTTTTCATTTCCTTGAACATTATTCGGGGGCAAGAAGGGTACTCGTAGGACTTTTGCTATGACTATATTGTAACGAGGAGCCTCCTATACGTTCAAATGAAAGTTGACCTACGGGGAATCACCTATATGACCAACACCTTTGACTTGCATACATTTGTAGCATTTGTTCCATCTATCATTTTAGAGCAGCATTAAAATTGTCAGACATGCACCCATCTCATGATCATACATCTGTTGATTCGAGTCCATAATACATCCATCATTGGACATTAAATTTCGCTTAAGGCATTTCATCGCACCATTACTAATTGGGGAAAGCACTCATGTCAGAGAGAGAAAAGAGAGAAAAAATGGACAAAAGAACAGTTTCTAGCCAGTACAGCTTCAGAAGCATGAATGACCTAGTGGTTAGGATGGATAAGCTCAAACAGCTTCAAGAACATTTGTTTCAGAAACAAAAGGAGATAATATTGTATACGAGGAAAATAGATCATTTACAAAAATCCAATTTCCATGATTGGTGAAAACTGATTGTACCCAGGGGAATGGTACAACTAGCCCGGAGCAAACGGCTACCGGTAAAGGCAATTCAAATCCGTTAGTCCCTGTGCATTTGGGAAAAATGCAAGTCTTGATTTCAAGAAAAATGAATTGGGGACATTACATCGCTTCATGAAAGAAGAAGCGATGTTTGGGCAAGTCCGATAGAAATGTTGGCACAACGTGCTTAAATACGGTGAAGTTTAAGACAATGGATAATTCAAATGTCCATCGAAAAACCCATTTTTACGAATGGTCAAAGGGAAATAAATCCTTTGCAAAAATCCAATCCTCATTATTGGTGAAAACTGATTGTACCCAGGGGAATGGTACAACTAGCCCGGAGCAAACAGCTACCGGTAAAGGCAATTCAAATCCGTTGATCCCTGTGCATTTAGGAAAAATGCAAAAGTGATAAGCTAAGTTGTTTTTAACGAAAATTTCATTTTGAAAATATTTTTGCATTCTTTGATTCTTTAAACATTTCATAAGCTTACTCTTGTATATACTTTTTGTGAGATTAACTTTAATTCAATTTTAAAAGAATTTTTTCTAAAAGACCGAATGTTGTGAGGACGCTAAATATGAAAACCCTATGCTCTACTTAGGCCAAGGGAGGAATGACAATGAGTGTTCAGGAATAATGGGCCACTCCCATTGAGTGAATTTTCCTCTCGGGCATTGTTGTTTAAAGTCCTTGAATGAAGTGATAACCCTAAAACTTCTACCACCTGAAGACCAATTTTGATATCAGTGTATGGGAGGACATTTGACATTCCTTCAATTCCATTCACACAGAAAGAAAATAAAAAAAATACCCATTGTTGTCCCCGTTTGAGCCTATCAAAAAATTTTTTCTTCTGATTGAACCCAAACCAAGGATCAGCCCTACACCGGGGGCAAATGGACAAGTAAATGACATGGGATCCTGATTGAGCTATGAAGACGAGGCCTTGTGAATTAAAGGGCAATAAAAGAGAACAGATTCATTGGATACACTTTTAGTTTGAGCAGCCAAAAACATCAAAAGGAAACAACGAAAGAAAAGTTGGTGCTCAAAGAGTAACCCAAATCAAGTCAAAAGTACCGACATAAAAGTTGAAGAAATCAAAAGCAAAAGCACTAAAGTGAAAAGTGCAATTTTGAAAAGAGAGAGAAGCGGATAAAGAAAAGGGACAAGAGGATTCCCTATCCAAATGAATCTCTGCTTAGATGAGCCTCAAAAGATTGTTCACCTTTGATCAAAAGCCTACACCAGTACAATGCAAAGGCGCAACTTGATCCAAAACTACACTTGATGAAAGGAAATGAACTCTAGGGTGAAAACCCCAACAAGAAGGGGCAGTCTAGAGCGATCCAAAGAAGCAAGAAAAGAGATAACATTTCATCGGAGCATAATTGAGACTTCAGATTGGAAGAATTGATCCTTGGTTTCACCACCCTCAAACACTTGTTTGGGCCTATTTACCTTTTCTTTCATAGCCATGAGCCTTAGCCTACATTACAAGCCATAAAAGACCACTTGGACCGTACACAGACGGATAATTTGTCTTCAGATCACATTCGGCCTATCGGGGTTAACCTTTCTTCAAGGATTGCCACACTTCTAATGCCTGATTGAGATCAGAAAAGAGGGAAGGATGGGGCAAGGAGAGTTAGTGAGTTAAAAAGAGCCACCTTTAAATTGGGTAGAAATTAGGTATGGGAGTCGCTCCTCTCGGAAGCCTAATAGCCCAGAAAAGATTTCATATGTGCATCCCTGCAACATTCGGAAATTTCACCCGGGTCAACCTTTTTTCAAAGACCCCAAACTTGATTTTCACTTGACATGATTCTTTAAAATGTATATTTACATAATAAAATTATTTTTACCCAATCACTTGCATAAGTCTTCTACATGGGAATGAACAAGCGGACTGACCGTGGCTCGAGGTAAAGCCATCAGTTCCCGGAGGGGCACCCCCGGAGGTTCAAACATTACTAATACCTCCAGTTGAAATATCAAGACCGTCTTCGGTGGAATGACAAGTTATGAAGTCGACCTTCTCTAAGAAGTGTTGGAATAGAACATGAAGGTAGAAATTTTGACATTAAGAGTCGGGGAACAGAAGCTTCCCTCGGAGCCTAAGCAACTTGCTGGAGAGAATGTCCCGAGAAGGATCGTGTGCGCCGTGCACCAAGATGAGACAGTAAATACGATCTGAAATCAACTCGACAAAAGGCGACAAAGACGTGCCTAAGAAAAGAAGAAAGAGAAGAAAAAGAAGAGAAGCCGAAACGAGGACCCCAAAGGCACTTTGGGGCAAATGAGCGAAATTCAGAAGAGGCGCTCTTGACCACGAATTTAGAGGAACAAGGGGCAAAAATTGGTGGCATCTTTGGACAGAAGACACCATTTAAAGTAGTCGACATTAACTAGAGGTCAGTTAGAAGGTACATAAGCCTAAAGCAAATGGGGGCAATGGGATTCTAATCAGTGTAAGTCCTTCCTTCAAGAAGAAGCGAAAAAGAGAGAAGTTGACTTCAAGATGAAAACTCAAAGGAGCGCCCAATAAGAGAAAAAGAAGAAGAAAGAGGACAAAGAAAAGAGAAGACACAGTGAAAACCCAAAAGACACATTGGGGATTGAGACGAAATTCAAGAGGAACGCTTCAGATCACAAACTCATGGCGAAGGAGACAGAAACTCAAAGCCCAAGAACTTTAGAGCAAAGGAGAGAGATACTCAAAGCTCGAGACAAAGATATATGACATCTGCTCATCTATTCGGGCATTTGGAGAATATAACCCGCCTATCCGTTCAGGCACTTGGAGAATGGAAATCTGCTCATCTATTCAAGCATTTGGAGAATAGAACCCGCCTATCCGTTCGGGCACTTGAAGAATGGAAATATGTCTATCTATTCAGGCAATCAAAAGTCAGTAAAAAAGAAAAAAGAAAAGAAAGAAAAGAAAGAAAAAAGAAAAGAAAAGAAAAGAAAAAAGAGATGGAGGGTTCAAGGTGAAAACCCGAGTGACACTTTGAGGCAAACAATTCCAGAAGTAGATGAGAAGAAGAAGAACAAGGGTCTAGTAGTACTCGAGAGGGGCATCATTGTCCGTGGGGTAACAAGGGTTTTGTACATAAGAGTTTGAATCAGAATTGATGAAAGATAACACAAGACTAGAAAAAGTGTAGATGAAGTTTCTAAATACGACGAAAGTCACTCGACTCGAATATTTGAACGAAGAACGAGCGGCAAAAGTTTGGGGGCCAGTTTTGCCGAGACACGAGATTGATGAGTGGTTGTAGTCCCAAGATAACGACCACCGACCCTAGAAAAAGAAGAGAAACTAAACACATGCATCTTTGCATTCTCGAAAACACATGCATCTTTGCATCCAGAAATATGCTCATGCATCATCGATAGCTAGATATCACCCATGCTAGGAGCATGCTAAATCATATCATAGCATTTTGTTTTCTCTAAACAGGCGTTTGAAGATTGGTAAAAGAACATATCTACGGCTTCACGAGAGGAGAAGCAGATCTCACAAGAGTCAAGAGTCCCTCGACTTTCATTTTTGAAAGACAACTTGAATACCTCTCGGGACGAAGAGAAAACGATAAAGCGAGAACTAAAAGGATTTCAGGCGAAGCCTTTCAAGCTACCGCTCCAGAATGTCAGGCAAAGTCTTCATATTCGCCACTCAAGGATTTCAAATGAAAGCTTTCAAGCTTGCTGATAGATTTCAAGATAAAGGATCCTACAGAGAAAGGGTCCAAACAAGCTCTATATAGAAAGAACTTAAGGCTTCAGGATCTCGAAAGCGGAGGGTCCTACGGAGAGGGGACTTGTAGATCCTTCATTTCAAAGAGGAGTTCAATAGAGAAAGAACTACTACTCGAAGAGTATGCTAAGGAAGAGGAGTTCTGTGGAGAAAGAACTCAGAATCCTAAGGCTTCAGGATCTCAAAAGTGGAGGGTCCTGCGGAGAGGGGACTTGTAGATCCTTGATTTCAGACGAGAGTTCCATAGAGAAGGAACTACTACTCGAAGAGTACGCCAAGGAAGAAGAGTTCTATGAGGAAAAGAACTCAAAATTTCAAGGCTTCAAGATCTCGAAAGCGGAGGGTCCTATAGAGAGAGGACGAGTAGATCCTTGACTTCAAATATGAGAAGAGGGGAGTCCCGTATAGAGAGAACTACCACTCGAAGAACACGCCAAGGAAATGGGTTCTATAGAGAGAGAACTCATATCCTTAAGGCTTCAAAGAGAAAATTACTCGGTGTAGCGCGTTGCAGCTCCAGGAGAGTAAATCGTCCAACAGGGAAGTTAGACGGATTTAGTTGACCAGTTTGCTTTACGACCGTGAAGGGAAAGCAAATCCACTTGGACGCCCAAGTTCGCATTTTGACCGCAAAGGGGAGGCAAAAATGTTAGGAGTTTCAGCTTGCTTTTTGACCGCGAAATGGACAACTTGCTTTTAGACCGCGAAGGGGAAGGCAAAGTTGTTTGAATGACCAGCTTGTTTTTTCGGAAAGAGAAGACAAAGATATTTGGAATCTGCTCATCTATTCGGGCACTTAGAGAATATAATCCGCCTATCCGTTCGGGCACTTAGAGAATGGAAATCTGCAAAAAAAAATATGAAAAAGCTCTATGTCTCTCTGTTCGGGGCATCTAAGGGAGAATCCACGATCGAAAGGTTTGGGAAGAAGAATCACTTGGAATCGCGTGGCTACTTTGGGAAGGCAAACCATCCAACAGGGAAGTAGGACAAAATTAGTGCTTATTGTCTTTGCTTTATTCTTGTTCCACAAGTATAAGCAAAGAGGGGCAACTATAATCACTAATTTTGTCCGGACCTTGAACCACTTTATGTTTGTGTTGTTAATGGACTTATTGGGCTGTTAGGTATTTAAAAGAAAAAAGAAAAAAAATATACATATATAGCGGCAAACCCCGAATTCATCATTTGATCCATGGAAGCAATTCTCGTGCGTAAGCCCGTGAATTGTTCGTTGAGAAATGTCATAAGGGCATCCATGGAAGGTGGAGGAGGAGCTTGAGGAGCTTGAACGGCTTGAGGATTTGCAATTTCTTCTAGAATCGCATCACGAGGAAGCTTGAAGAGACGAAGCCAACTACCATTGAAGTAATGGAACTTTCCCCTTGAAAGAGATCTTTCATCAATGGGATCGGTGAGGGGTGTCGGGTAGTCGTGAGAACAATCAATCTCCCTTTGGGTGAAGAAATAACTCAAAGTCGTTCTATATGTGCAGGAAGTGACAAGAGTAGTGTGGCGATGTTGCACGAGAAAGACAATCTCCGCAAACATAATCCGAGCAAGATTTGATTGTTGTCTTTGACGGAAGCACCAAATCCAAAAATCATCTACTTGACGGATGATTGAATATTTCCCTCTCCACATCTGGACCGTCAGATCTGGCCCCTGATCAACGGTCCAGATCTAATCTTATGAAGAAACCCTAGCGAGCCCCTCTATCGTCTCGCGCCACACTTCCCCACAGCCGTCAGATCGGCTGAGATCTGACGGTCCAAATGAATCCCAGCGAAGGAACCCTAGCAAGCCCGTCCATTTTCCCAGCGTCGCACAACGTCGACCGTCAGATCGAGAGGAGATCTAACGGTCCCAGATCGCCTCAGGACAAAACCCTAGAGCGCGCCACGCCCGTGACCCCTCGTCTGACCCCTCTGCCGCTTCTGTCGCCCCTGACCCGGTGCACGCTTACACCGATTTGGAAATGTCAATCATACAACAGTGGAAAACAAAGAAGTCAGATGCCAAAAATGCAAACGAAAACAAATTATACACTAAAAGGGCAACCAGAAATCAGAACAGGGAGCAGAACAGAGAGAAAAAGAAAGAGATTTTTGCATGTAATAGTTTCGGATATAAAATCCGAACAAAGAAACCATTGTAAAAAAGAGAGAAAAAATTTCAGAGAAATAATACAAAATATCCTTCTGAGGTACCATTTTCTTTTTCGATTTCATTTTGCATGCAAACCAAAAAATAAACAGTGGAGTTAGGGTTTCAGAAAAGTTTTACCTTCGTGGCCGTTGTCGTTCGTGTCGCCTCGATTTCCGCCGGAGACAAACCGTGAGGCTTCCTTTCGGAAGCCGTGAAAGGTGAACCGTCGGAAATCTTCAAAGGAGACTCTCGTTTTTTTCGAAAAAGAAGAAACATTTTTGGTTTTCGTTTTCTGAATAGGGGTTTCGTGCTGGGTGAGGGCTATTCGTCGCCGAGATTTGTTGTCGGCCCGACGACGTCGAGGCTGCCGCCGATGAACGGCGTAAAGAGGGAAGTGAAGAGTCGGTTCTGGTTAGAGATTTCAGAGCGTTGAGTTTTTTAGTTTTAGAATCTGAAATGAATAGGTAAAATCAAAATATTTCCCTTTTTTTAGCTAATTAATGCTTGATTAAAGGGGTTCTCTGTTCAAGGCCCATAAATATTGTCATCCTTTGTTTATATTTCCCTTCCCGTTTTACTCTACCTTAGTTCCCTTTTTAATCTTATTTCCATTTTATATTTTGATTATTATCGTTGAATGATGTATATACATGTATTTCATATGGTGCGTAATATGTGCCTTTTATTTTGGTTAAGCAATTATTTATATTTAATCAATTGTTAAAGTTTTTTATATACCATATATATATATATATATATATATATATATATATATATATATATATATATATATATATATATATATATATATATAAATTGCCTTTTCACCTTATATGTTATTAAGCATTACGGTCATATTTCAGAAAGTATAGTAATAATATATTTACACGCATAAACACAGTTTTATATAGTATTATATATGCGTATGTTCCTTTTCCCTTCTTTCCATGATAATATTATATATATATATATATATATATATATTTATGTTTATTTAATTAACTTTATTTTGTAGGATTTATAATTACAACACCCGTACATGTGTGTTATGCATTTTCGTGCACGTTTTTTTAAAATCGTATATTTTATGTGGGATTTTAATTTTTTGCATGTTTATCTTTTTTATCGCTATTGTCGTTCATATTATAACATGCCATTTATTTTATGTCTCTTCCATATTTAATTCCATGTCTCATTTGTGTATTTATAAGTTGCATCTCGAATTATGAATTTAATGTGAATGCCTTTTTATTCGGGATCGAACGAGGCCAGTACCAGTCGTAGTGGTGGTGGTTCGGACGTTCTTTCTCGAATATTAAGGCTTTTAAAATTCACTCGCTCGTATAACCAAATTTCGATACGGTTCGTCACTTTAATTCGCAAAATTTAATATTAATTAAGCGGTAATGTTTTTGGTACCGATTTTCGGGCATAACGGGGGTGCTCATCCTTCCTCGTGTGTAACCGACTCTCGAACCCATTTTCAAAAAAAAATCTCTGGTTTTATTCCGGTGTCCGGTCTACCATTTTTAAATGGCCGGTGGCGACTCCTTTATTTTATACAAACCCGGCTAATTTTTCGAAAACCAAATCAAAACCCGGTTTGTCCGAGCGACACCCGAGGCACCTTGTATTTTCTGAATTTTTTTAGTCGCAACACTGTCGTAGTCCCCGTAGCGGCAGCACCTGTCGTGGCAGCACCTGTCGCGGCAGCGGTCCGTTGGTTATCGCGGCAGTGATTACCCAACTCAGTACTTCAAGTTTGGTAAGAATCCCTGCTATGCCTTGGACTATCCCTAGGTCCAAGTCTGTCAATTGGCTGAGTTTGGATGATCCGTTTGAGATGAAATTTGATATGTTGGTATGTTACATGACTAATTAAAGACTGGTAATCTTAAAAACTGAATAGTCCTTGTATTTTATGGAAATTATAATTTAGTCCCTAAAAGTCAAATGAATGCAATTAAACCCCTAATCGAACTCCGATTGCTATGTCGTTTTCTTCTAAGTGCTTTGCTGAACATATAGGACAATATCGTGCATCTAGAGAAGATAAAAAGAAAAAAAAATGTCGTTAATCGAGGTTGACTTTAACGAGTTAACTTCGGTTTTCCCCGTGTAATCTTCTTAGTTCGGGTCGGGCATCTAGGACGGGCTAAGGGGGTTAAAAGTGGCTAACGACGTCAGTTGTAACCCCCTTAGCCCGACCTAGATGCCCGACTCAAACTAAGAAGATTACACGGGGAAAACCAAAGCTAACTCGTTAAAGCCAACCTCGATTAACGACACTTTTTTATCTTTTCTAGATGCTCATTAAGATCCTATATGTTCATCAAAGCAATTAGAAGAAAACGGCATGGCGATCGGAGTTTGATTAGGAGTTCAATTGCTTAAATTACACATTTAGGGACTAAACTATAATTACCATCAAATACAGGGACTATTCAGATTTTAAAGTTACCAATCCTTAAATAGTCATGTAACATGCCATCATGTCAAATTTCATCACAAACGGATCATCCAAACTCAACCAATTGACCATGCGACATTCAAGGACCAAAATGCAACATTTCAGGACTTTAAAAGATTCTTTTAACTGAAATTAACGGCTCCGTATCGGTACACCTTAGCCCGTATCGATACGCGGGATGGCAGTAGCAAATATTGAGAAAAATGGTATCGATACGCCTCCCCGCGTGTCGGTACGACCTTTAAACTTGGCCTAGGCGTATCGATACGCGGGTAATTCATTTCGATACCCCTGTACTGATTTGCCTGAATTTTGCCTTAGTGTATCAATACTCATCCCCGAGTATAGATATGCGTACCAGAGATGCACTCCCAACAGCCCTCAAACCACATTTAACAACATCTAAACAAGTCGTAAACATTCATACATGATATAATCAACATTCCACACACCTATGCATCATCAACATTCACAACATATGCATCAAGCATGGTAATTCATGGAGAGACAATAGACTACTCAAGCATGCTTTTAAACATAAACCAAAGCATAGTCAAAAACCAAATAAAAGACCATAAACCATATAGAGGCCATGAACAAAACCAAATGGACAAACCAACACATCTCAACTAGGAGGATCCAAAACCAATCTCCCAAACCGAGGTTCTTTCACCATTCCCAAAATCTACTTATTTGAATTCACCAAAGTTCATACTTGAATTTGAGTGACAAATTAGGTGCTCCCACTTGCTACTTCTCAGCCCTCAAGCCTAGATATTTGCATTGTTGGAAAAAAGGAGCGTAAGCACTCTTGCTTAGTGAGGGAAAGCTCATGTTGAGTGTGTAAAAGTTCTACCCATATTTCTGCTACATTCAAGCATAATTCACTACATTTAGGATAGATTTCACTTATACATCACAACTATATTAAATGGCGCAGTTGCTACTGATTTCGGTTACTTTTGCAGGTAGCTGTCGTAGCAGACTCAGGGCAGCGAAAAAGCAGAGCTGGAACACAGGACTGCAGTTAAGAAGAATGACGCTGCCGTGGCCATTGCCGTGGCAGCCAATGACGACAGCCATGCCGAAGGGAAAAAGTGAAGTGGAGCCCGATAGAAAGAGGGATTCAAGCCAGTCTGTCGTGGACCTCTCCCATATTTTTCTAAGCCTCTAGGCGGAAGGCAGGCTAAGCCCAAAGTCCAAGGGAGATTTTCAAGGCAAGAAAAGAGGACGAATCCAAGGCACAAACTCTGAAGATTTAATCTGTAATAGAGTTGTACTTTAGATTTAACTTGTACTCTAGTCATATTAGATAACTTGGACCCAATGGCTATATAAAGGCATGTAATCCGACCTGGAGGGGGATATCTTATTCTCCAGCCGTCATCCTCCTAAACCCTTGTCGTTTTCCCCCTTTTCATCATGTTCTAAATTTCCCCTAGGGCTAAGGGTTGATTCTGTAAAGTAGTTGCAAGGATTGTATTGTTTTAGGATTTTTTCTGTTCAATAAATTATACTTCAAGTTTGCTTATTCTGGCTTTCAACATCTAGCAAGAGTATCGGGAGAGCATTGTGAGATTATACATTTACTTAATATCAGGAGAGTTAAGTATAAGAAAGGGATAAGTACGGGTTCTCCAGTTTATGGTTGAACTATCTCAGACCTAGGGATAGGACGAGGTTAAGTAGCTAAGGAAGAATTCAACAACATTGGTGTTCACTCTTCGATTCACGCCGGGAGGTATCATCTAAGAAGTATTCGTCGACAGACTTGGACCTAGGGATAGGACAAGGCACAACAGGGATTCTTGCCAACCTTGAAGTACAGAGTTGTATGATCGTTACCACGACAACAATAGACCGCTACCGCCGCAGGTGCTGCCGCGACAGAAGCATCAACATAACAGCTAGACCTAGACAGTGCAATACCTACACTACTGAGCAATTCAATACCGGCCTATTTCTTATCCTGAATCCTTCTATCTTTTATCTGCAATATTCTTATTTATTCCTATACAAACAATTAAATCATTTTCTTTCTTTCTTGTGCAGCAATTCAAGGTTAAAGCAATTAGCCCAGTCCCTGTGGATTCGACATCCGATACTTCGTGTATCACTTTACTACTTGCGTCGTGTACACTTGCACTCTATTGCGATAGACTCTTTTGACACCCAACAAGTTTTTGGCGCCGTTGCCGAGGACTGGCAACATATCTTTACCCTTACTTTTTACTAAACTTTTTCTTTTTAATTTTTCCTATTTTGCTTTTCACAAGGCTTCCCATTGCTTATGCGCAGATCGAAATGAGGCAAAGAACCTGAGTACGAATTAGACCCTGAAATCGAACGAACGTGCAACCTCAGGAACCGAGTCTGCCTCTTGGTAGCAAGAAACGAGTACCTTGAGGAACAGTTAGGAGCAATGGTCGTACGACGATCCTGCCGTGATTACATGATCAATGATCATGTCGAACTGGAAACCACCCTGCCAGACGTGGAAGCTGAAAATTTCGAGCTGAAACCTGTGATGTTCAGCATGATAAATTCCGCTGGCCAATTTAGTAGTGCTGCTACAGAAGATGCCAGAGAACATCTAAAAACGTTCCAAGAAATCTGTGGTTCGTTTAGACTACCAGGAGTAAATCCGGAGATACTGAGGCTCCGGTTATTTCCCCATTCACTGGGGGACAGAGCTAAAACTTGGTGGAATAAACTAACGTCGAGTTCAATACGAACTTGGGCAGATTTAACTCGTGAATTTTTATCTCGTTTTAATCCTTCACATTTATCTGAGCGATTACGTAACGAAATTGCTACTTTTCAACTGGAAGACGATGAGCCAATGCACGAGGCATGGGACAGGTTTACCACTCTTCTAAGGAATTACTCGATGCACGGATTCCCTGTTTGGAATCAAGTCATAAAATTCTACAATGCTGCCAACCTACAGACTCGCATGAGAATTGATTCAGCAGCCAATGGGTTGCTGTTGGATAAAGATCCAGATGAAGCCATGGTAGTGTTAAAGAATTTGGCGAAGAATGAAGAGCAATTCCCCATGTTGAGCAGAGGTAAACGAGTACTAGCTGTAAAGGATTATGAGGCCGATAACTCCCTAAAAACACAAGTTGCAGACCTCACAAGGGCAGTAGAGAATTTGCTAAAGAGGGAATTGAAACCTGTCTACTCCGCAGAAGAGGTATGTGAAACTTGCAGTGGGAATCATAGTTCGGAAGATTGCCCATTACAGTTAGAGGAGGGGATGTATGTTGGAAATTACAACAACACGAGAAATTATGACTCCAACAATTACAATCCCAACTGGAGGAAAGACCCCAAGTTCTCCTGGAGCAATCCAAACAATGCACTAAACCCACATATACAGAACAACCAAAACTAGAGGACACCCAGAATCAAAACACGGCAGCAACCGCAACAATAGCCACAACAGCAGCCGCACCTAGTATATTGGAGCAGACATTGGCTTCATTTATGTCCCAAACAGGAGCTTACATGGCAAACATGGATACCTTCGTCAAGAAGACAGAGTCATTCGTAGACGAAACAAAGATGAGGATGACTAACCATGAAGCTACACTAAAATCACTAGAGACACAGATGGGCCAGGTTTCCCAGCATATTAAGCCAAGGCAAAACGGAGGATTCCCCAGCGATACTGAAGTCGCTAGAAAACCCACACATGAGCAGTGTAAGGTAATCATAACTAGGAGTGGGAAACAACTGCAAGGGCCGGAGATGAAAACCAAATCGATTGAGGAACTGACCTTAAATACACCTGCCGCGAACACTGCCCTAGCAGAAGAAAAGGAATCTGATGCCGCCACACCTGTCACGACAGCAGAGGAGACAGGGGAGAAGGATGAAGAACCTAAACCTCCTCAGATCCGAATACCATGGGAAGGACAAATTGAAGATTACCGTCCTCCACCTCCTTTTCCACAGCGGCTACAGAAGCAGAAACATGAGTTCCAGCTTAAAAAGATTTATGATATTTTTAAGCAGGTTCACATCAATATTCCGCTGTTAGATGCCATTAAAGAGATGCCCGGTTATGCCAAATTTCTCAAAGATGCTATGTCAAAGAAATCCAGACTTGGGGAATTTGATACGGTTAAAATGACAGAAGGATGCATGACTATTCTGCACAAGCATCCACCCTAGAAAAAGAAAGATCCTGGGAGCTTCATAATACCGTGCATAATCGGTGATAAATTCGTGGGTAAGGCACTTTGTGATCGAGGTGCTAGTATTAATTTAATGTCAAAATCTGTATTTCAGAAATTAGGTATTGGACTACCATGACCCACGACAGTTATGCTGCAGCTGGCAGACCGCTCTTACGTGCAACCAGAAGGGAAGATGGAAGATATCCTGGTAAGAGTGGATAAGTTTATTTTTCCTGCTAACTTTCTTGTTTTATATTTTGAAGCAGATGAGAATGCACCAATCATTCTGGGGCGACCCTTCTTAGCCACATGCATATCACTGATTGATGTAGAAAAGGGAGAACTTACAATGAGAGTGAATGATCAAGAGATCAAGCTAAATGTTCTCTAGACAATCAAACATGCTGATGCAGAAGAAGAATGCAAGGCTATCACTGAAGTAAGCCTTAACCAACATTGCATCAGGTCGGGCTGCCATGACATCAAATTTGGCCACTGCCACAACACCCATCTTGAAGACTGTCACGGCAGCAATGATGACAAAAACTCCTCAGATTCTGACACATCTGACACTGAAAGTCATGAGGAGGTAAACTGGATAGGCAATCGTCCAGGTAAGTTATTTGAGCCCTTAAACTATACCTCAAAAAAACACATCATCCAAAAGCCATCAGTTGTATAACCACCTGTTCTAGACCTTAAGCCCCTGCCAGAGCAGCTCAAATATGTCTTTGTTGGATTAAATGATACGTTGCCCGTAATCATCTCTTCCAAGTTGATGCAGGAACAAGAACAGAAGCTGATAAGGATGCTGAAGCAACACAAAAAGGCTATTGGATGGACGATAGCTGACATCCAAGGCAACAGTCTGGCACTATGCATGCACAAAATTCTCTTAGAGGATGATCATAAGCCGACCATTGATGCCCAGAGACATTTGAACGATGCTATGCGAGAAGTGGTTCGAAAAGAAATTACCAAATGGCTTGATGTTGGGATAATTTATGTCATCTCAGATAGTAAGTGGGTGAGCCCAATGCAATGTGTTCCTAAGAAGGGAGGAATAACTGTGGTAACCAACGAAGAAAACGAATTAATCCCAACCAAGACTGTGACCGGTTGGAGGGTTTGTATGGACTACCGGAAGCTTCACAAAGCTACTCGGAAGGACCACTTTCCCCTGCCTTTTATTGATCAAATGCTTGATAGATTAGCAGGAAAACCTTATTATTGTTTTCTTGATGGTTACTCAGGTTATAACCAAATAGTCATCGCACCGGAGGATCAAGAGAAAATGACTTTCACTTGCCCATACGGTACTTACGCTTTTTAGAGAATGCCATTTGGACTTTGCAATGCACCAGCAACCTTCCAGAGGTGCATGATGGCGATATTCTCTGATATGGTGGAGGATTTCCTGGAGATATTTATGGACGACTTTTCCGTCTTTGGGGACAGTTTTGAAAGCTTCTTAGGCAACCTACAGAAGGTGCTCGAAAGATGTGAGAAGACGAACCTGGATTAAACTGGGAGAAATGCCACTTCATGGTGGATGAAGGGATAGTCCTAGGCCACAAGGTAAGCTACCACGGAATATAGGTCGACAGAGCCAAAATAGAGGTAATTGAAAAACTGCTGCCACCCACCACAGTCAAGGGAATTAGGAGTTTTTTAGGGCATGCTAGATTTTATCGAAGATTCATTGCAAATTTTTCGAAGATCACCAAGCATTATGCCACTTGCTGGAACAGAACCGTCCCTTTGACTTCAATACTGAATGTACTGAAGCATTCAGAGTCCTGAAAGAGAAGCTAGTAACAGCCCCAATTGTACAGCCACCAGACTGGAGTTTGCAATTTGAAATTATGTGTGATGCCAGTGATTACGCTGTAGGGGCAGCACTTGGGCAGAGGAAGGATAAGATATTCCACGTAATTTATTACGCCAACAAAACACTAAACGACGCCCAAATAAATTACACCACAACAGAGAAGGAACTACTAGCTGTGGTGTTCTCAATTGACAAGTTTCGTTCATACATACTTGGAACGAAGGTGGTGGTCCATACAGACCACTCTGCACTGAAGTATCTATTCGCTAAAAAGGATGCCAAACCTAGATAGATACGTTGGATTTTGCTACTGCAAGAGTTCGACATTGAAATCAAGGACAAAAAGGGACAGAGAACCAAGTTGCAGATCACTTGTCAAGATTGGAGATAGGGAAAAGTAAACGAACAGACAAGACTCTTATAATGGAGACCTTCCCTGACGAGCAGTTGTTTGCTGCCACGAGCACTACCGCCACAGCCATGGCAGCAGGTAAGTTTTCTGAACTCCCCTGGTATGCTGATTTCGTTAATTATTTAGTTGGCGGAATATTTCGTCCTGAACTTAATTACCAAGCTAGGAAGAGGTTCCAAAATGATGTTAAGCATTATTATTGGGACGAACCTCTTCTTTTCAAACATTGTGCAGATCAGATCATCAGGAGATGTGTACCACAGGGTGAATAGGAAGTTGTGCTTCACCACTGTCATGCTTCACCATATGGGGGACACTTAGGTGGTAACAAAACTGCTGCCAAGGTTTTGCAGTCTGGTTTATATTGGCCCTCACTGTTCAAGGATGCCCAAACATTCTACAAAATTTGTGAAAAGTGTCAACAAACCGGAAACATCTCAAGGAGACATGAGATGCCGCTGCAAAACATTCTTGAAGTCGAAATCTTCGACGTCTGGGGGATTGATTTCATGGGACCGTTCCCAACATCATGTGGGAATTTATATATCCTCCTGGAAGTGGACTATGTATCCAAGTGGGTTGAAGCGATCGCCACACAGAAAAATGATGCCAAGACTGTTCAGAGATTCCTGCACAAAAATATTTTCTCCAGATTTGGCATACCTAAGGCGATCATCAGTGATGAAGGGAGACATTTTGACAATAGGGTCATAGCTGCTGCCTTAAGAAAATATGGCGTAAAGCACCGGATCGCAACAGCTTATCACCCTCAGACCAATGGACATGCCGAAATATCCAACAGAGACGTAAAGAACATTCTGGAAAAGATGGTTAAACCAACTCGGAAAGACTGGTCCTTACACCTAAATGATGCACTATGGGCCTATAGAACAACATTCAAGACTCTATTGGGAATGTCACCCTACCGACTGATATATGGAAAAACATGCCATCTACCTGTTGAGATAGAGCACAGATCATATTGGGCCATCAAAGCAGTGAACATGGACTTGGAAAAGGCAGGACAGAAAAGGTTGCTTGACTTGAATGAGATTGAAGAAATTCGAGCAATGGCGTATGACAAAGCAAGGATTTACAATGACAAGACAAATAGATGGCATGACAAGAAATTACTGCCACGACAGTTCTGCCCAGGGTAGCTTGTGTTGTTGTTCAACTCTAGGTTGAAACTCTTCCCAGGGAAGCTGAAATCTAGATGGTCCTGCCCATTCCAAGTTGTGCAAGTTTTTCCCCATGGTGCAATCACGATCAAATCCTTAAAAGACGAGCACCAATTCAAAGTCAAAGGACAGAGACTAAAGCACTATTAGGGGACTGAAGCCCTAAGAATGCAGGAAGTGGTTACTTTAGGAGATGCCCCTTTAGGCATCCCTAATTTAACTTAATTTTAGTTTTAGTTTTTATTTATATATATTTATTAGGAAATTAGAATTATTTTATTTAAGGACTAAGTATTTTTTATATTTTAATCATTTTTAGGAAACAAGGAAAACAAGAAGAGGAGAAGAAGTGAACCAGCCCACCATACCCACAACAGCCCAACAAGCCCAATTGGAGAGACCTGTCGTTACCGCGGTCGCGGCAGACATGCAAAAGATAGCATGTCAACACGTTGTCGCAGTGGACACGCAAATGCGTAACATACGCGCAGCAGACATGGAAACGCGTGACAGATGCGTCAGAAACAGCGTAACAGCTGGCCCCGTTATTTGTTCCTGCCGTTACAGCTCCAACGGGCAGCAAACTCTTTATCTATATAAACCCCGTTTTATTATTCACTTTTCACCTCACTTTTACTCTCTCTACTTGCTTTCTCTCTAGAACTTAATTTACTTCCATTTCTCTACAGTCTCTTGCAACTATGTCTACCAGAAACACCAGGAGAAGCGCTGCCTCTAGCTCGGCCGCAGCAGCAGGCAGACCTAGTCACAACACAAACCGCTTCGCCCTCTCCGAAATGTGGGAAGAGAAAGGGTTCATCTACACCCAACACATAGAAAACCTAGGGCTAGAACCACTCATCGCCCGGAAGATCAAAGCCCTCAAATGGCAGATATTCGCAGCTCAACCGGAGGAGATGAATGTAACTCTGGTCAGAGACTTTTATACTGCTGTCAACAGCAGGGATGCTGAAACCATAACAGTACGTGGAAAGGAAGTCCCTCTTCAACCGGAATACATCAACACCCTCTACGGGATCTATGTCGGCAGAAGGGAAGATGGGCACAAGAGGTTCTTGGAGAGCCTGTCGATAGAGGAATATGATGCTGTCATGGCAGAGCTGACAGAGGAAGGAACACAATGGAACACAGACCCGAAACACCCACGGATGGTAAAACGCGCCCAACTCACTCCCGAGGTGAAACTGTGGAATGCCTTCGTGAAAAAGAGAATCATGTCGTCCTCACACAACAGCACAGTGAATCAACCAAGGTTAGCTCTCGTCCACTCCATTTTAAATGAGAGACCTATGAATGTGGGATACTATATTCGGGAGGGGATTCTGGAATGTGCAAGCCGACCGTCGGGGCCCCTTGTTTTCCCCTATCTCATCACAGAAATCTGCCGGCATCACAACGCCCCTGAAGTTGCTAAGGATCTTAAGGTTCAAGGTAAAGGACGGACGGAGAAAAATATCTTCAGTTTGATGGAGCTGAAAGTTGCCACACCTCTCTCTTCCTTCAACCCATTTTCCGCAGAAGCAGAACCAGCAGAGCCTGCCGCCACAGAGCAGCAACAACCTACAGCAGCAGCTCCACCAGCAGACGCCTCCACTCAAATCCTGGCTACCCTGCAGAAAATGGAAGAACGGCAGCTGGGCCTGATGAGCTTTATACGGGACTTCACAACAGCAACGGTACATTTCATTCAAAGCAATTTAAATTTCCCAAATGTACAGTTCCCTATTTTTCCCAATCATTATTTTGCTGCAACCACCCCTGCCCACACCCCCACACCTGTTGCCACACCGAGGACTCCTTCTGTTGCATCTACACCCACCCCTGCGGCGACAGCTGACGGTGGCAGCCACACCGCCTCTGCTAGAGGAGAAAAGCGAAAGGAGCCACCGTCCAACCTCAAAGAATTTATTGCTAGATTCTCCTCTTCCTCAATTTGGCAGGAATCCGATGGCGAGCCCTCTATAAAGAGGAACCTCTCAAAGGAGTTTACCCAGATGAAGCGGCAGAAGCCCACCACCGGCGCCAGCAGCAGCAGCAGCTCTTCCGAGGAGGTTCAAGTGCTGGATAGACCACCCCAGATATCACCTACTCGCATCCAGCCCCCGAGGGAAGCCAAGAAAAAGTTTACCTCCGCCTCTCCGACCCTGTCTGCCCGCACTACCAAAGTCACTGCCCGGCGGCAGCTAGCGATCAGCAGCAACAGCGACGACAGCGCCTAAATTTAAGTTATATCTTCTTTTTGTTGTCTGCTATTTTATTATAATTGTGATGTTGTTATTTCCTGTTTTCTTTTTATGTCTTGTGTCATGCATTGAGGACAATGAAACCCTTGAGTTTGGGGGTAGGCAGTCCTCTTAATTATTAATATAAATGTTGCATTTAGTTTAAATTGTGTCTTATTTATTTTTATGCAAAAAAATTGGCTTAATTTATTGAACTTTTATTATCTGCTGCCCCATATCTGTCGTGACAGCCCCTTAAAAATATTTTAGGAAGTAAGTAGAGCCTTAGTATAGTTCTGGAAAAACTTAAACACATTGTGACTCACTTGATAAAGGACTTTTTCTAGTATACTTAGAATAGAAAAGTTATCACTTGGAGTAGAAAGAGACTAGAAACTCAGGAAACCTAGAGGTGCCGATCACTGGATCTAGGCAAATAACCAGAGTAAAACTTCTAGAGGTGCCTATCACCGGCTCTAGATAGTTAACTAGAGGTGCCTGAAATACTGGCTCTAGTAGAAAAAAAACGAAATAGAAAGAAGAAAAAGAACTAGAGGTGCCCGATACTGGCTCTAGTAAGAAAACAAATTAAGTCTCGAAAGAAAACTCTAATTAAGCTAAGTATAACATCCTAGTTGCTAGGGAAGTCTATACTCATGTATATTCACAATAATTGCACACACTTGCACGAGAATTATACTTTTGCTCTAAGTAGATCCTTAATTATTTGAACAGGTGCTAAACATGATAGGGATGGTGTTGTGGGTAAGGATTGTTCATTAACTTAAGCTAAGAAAAAAATGTATATGTACGTCTACATGCATGTTAGTTAAATTGCATTTGCTTGAGGACAAGCAAGAACTTGAGTTTGGGGGTGTGTTGAGTGTGTAAAAGGTCTATATTTTACCCCTATTTAACCCATATTTCTGCTGCATTCAAGCATAATTCACTACATTTAGGATAGATTTCACTTATACATCACAACTATATTAAATGGCGCAGTTGCTACTGATTTTGGTTACTTTTGCAGGTAGCTGTCGTAGCAGACTCAGGGTAGCGGAAAAGTAGAGCTGGAACATAGGACTGCAGTCAAGAAGAATGACGCTGGCGTGGCAGCCAATGACGACAGCCATGCCGAAGGGAAAAAGTGAAGTGGAGCCCGACAGAAAGAGGAATTCAAGTCAGTCTGTCGTGGACCTCTCCCATATTTTTCTAAGCCTCTAGGCGGAAGGCAGGCCAAGCCCAAAGTCCAAGGGAGATTTTCAAGGCAAGAAAAGAGGACGAATCCAAGGCACAAACTCTGAATATTTAATCTATAATAGAGTTGTACTTTAGATTTAACTTGTACTCTAGTCATATTAGATAACTTGGACCCAAGGCCTATATAAAGGCATGTAATCTGACCTAGAGGGTGATATCTTATTCTCCAGCCGTCATCCTCCTAAACCATTGTCGTTTTCCCCCTTTTCATCATGTTCTAAATTTCCCCTAAGGCTAAGGGTTGATTCTGTAAAGTAGTTGCAAGGATTGTATTGTTTTAGGATTTTTCTGTTCAATAAATTATACTTCAAGTTTGCTTATTTTGGCTTTCAACATCTTGCAAGAGTATCGGGAGAGCATTGTGAGATTATACATTTACTTAATATCGGGAGAGTTAAGTATAAGAAAGGGATAAGTATCGGTTCTCCAGTTTAGGGTTGAACTATCTCGGACCTGGGGATAGGACGAGGTTAAGTGGCTAAGGAAGAATTCAACAACATTGGTGTTCACTCTTCGATTCACGCCGGGAGGTATCATCTAAGAAGTATTCGTCGACAGACTTGGACCTAGGGATAGGATAAGGCACAACAGGGATTCTTGCCAAGCTTGAAGTACAGAGTTGTATGATCGTTGCCGCGACAACAACAGACCACTGCCGCCGCAGGTGCTGCCGCGATAGAAGCATCAACAGAACAGAAGGACCTAGACAGTGCAATACCTGCACTACTGAGCAATTCAATACCGGCCTATTTCTTATCCTGAATCCGTCTATCTTTTATCTGCAATATTCTTATTTATTCCTCTACAAACAATTAAATCATTTTCTTTCTTTCTTGTGCAGCAATTCAAGGTTAAAGCTATTAGCCCAGTCCTTGTGGATTCGACATCCGATACTTCGTGTATCACTTTACTACTTGCGTCGTGTACACTTGCACTCTATTGCGATAGACTCTTTTGATATGCAACAGCTCAAAACACATCAACAATGCAGTTTTTAAAACACAAGTTGAAACCATATCATGCTCAATCTCAAATTATGCTTCTAAACCAAAGCAAAACATTATTTAACCATGTTCCATATGTATCATTAGCCACATGCATTGTTCACAATGCAAAACCTCATTAAACCTCACTTGCTTAATCCATGTTAACTCCCTGCTTACAATGCATCATTAAAAATCATCTCATATCCTAAAATTAAACATGCTTTTAAGTAGCAAAAACCATCTTGTATTCAAACCAAACCATTTCATGAGATAAACACAGCAAAATCATGCTTTAATCCATGCATAACACTGAGTAATAACCATCATCAAAACATGAGCATGATAAACCATGGAGTTTTCAAACCAAAATCTGAGAGTTCAAGTGACCATACTTACTTCCAACATTAGCTAAGCGTTTCAAGCTTACACTAACCTCCCAGCGCTTCGTAATCCAAGCTTAACAAAGCTTTAACACACATCCACTCACCGATACGCGAAACTTCACGTTCTAACGCGAAGATCAACCGTCCAAAGCCTCCCAAAATGCTTTGCTTGCTTCCGGATCACGATCCCCTGTTTCTAGAGCATCAAAACAGAGATCCAAATGCATTAAAATGCATTTCAACACCAACAACTAAACACAAACTCGTTGCCCAGCAAATCTACACAAATTTACCCATCCGAAACAACCAAAAACTCAATCGATTGCTTCCTAAACCAAGCCCAGCCAACATACATCACTTCCAACCATTATTAAATATCAAAACACATCTAGAAACAACATAAACCCTTCCTTATACCTCCAGCAAGCATAGCACCATCATAACACCTCAAAAACTCAACTAAATCTATCAAGAAACTCAAGGATCTCAAGGATTTCAGGATCTATATAATAAAAACCCTTTTTCAACATTATAATCATCTCAAAACTCAATTAGAATCAATCTAAAACAGAGTTCATCAACAACATTCCGAAAATCAAGATTTAAACCCTTATTTTGCAAGATTTTGATATTAAATCAAATCTATAATCAAAACATGTTGAGTGTGTAAAAGTTCTATTATTTACCCCCTATTTAACCCATATTTCTGCTGCATTCAAGCATAATTCATTGCATTTAGGCTAGATTACAGTTAGACATCACAAATATATTAAATAGCACAGTTTCTACTAAAATTGGTTGCTTTTGTTGGTTGTTGTTGTAGCAGATGGAGAAGCAGGCGCTGGATAGAGAAACAGCAGAGCTGGAATTGGAGGAGCAGTCAAGGAGGACGATGCTGCCATGGGTGTTGCCGTGACAGCAGAGGACGACAACAGTTTTGAGGAGAAGAAGCAAAGTGGACCTCGACAGAAAGAGAAAATTAAGCCCATCTGTCGTGGAATACTACTATATTTTTCCAAGCCCTAGATCAGAATAAAGGCCAAGCCCAAAGTTCAGGAGAGAAATTCCAAGCAAGAAGGAAGGACGAGTTAAAGTTATATTCTCTGAAGATTTAGTCTTTATTAGAGTTGTACTTTAATTTAAACTTGTATTCTTGCCATATTAGAAAACTTGGACCCAAAGCCTATATAAAGGCATGTAATTCGACCTAGGGGAGGACATCACCTATCTCTAGCCTTCTTCCCAAAACCCTAGCCGTTTTCCCCTTCTCAACATGTTCTAAATTCCCCCTAGGGCCACGGGTTGATTTGTAAAGTAGCTGCAAGGGTTGCTTTTGTTTTAGGAATTTTCTATTCAATAAAATAAACTTCAAGTTCTCTTATTCTGGTTATTAACATCTTGCAAGAGTATCGGGAGAGCGTTGCGAGGTTATCTATTTACTTAATATCGGGAGAGTTAAGTATACGAAAGGAATAAGTGCGGGTTCTCTAGTTTATAGTTGAACTATCTCGGACCTAGGGATAGGACGAGGTTAAGTGGCTAAAGAAGATTTCAACAACATCGGTGTTCATCCTTCGATTCACGCCGGTAGGTATTATCAAAGACGTGTTCATCGACAGACTTGGACCTAGGGATAGGCCAAGGCACAGCAGGGATTCTTGCCAAGCTTGAAGTACAGAGTTGTGTGATCGCTGTCGCGACAAACAATGGACCGCTGCCGCGACAGGTGATGCTGCGATGGGGACGACGACAGAGAAGACATTCCTAGACTTAGCAATACCTACTCTACTGAGCAATTCAATACCAACCCATTCTCTCTATCTTGATTTCATTACTCTTTTACTTAAGTATTCTTTATTATTTTTGTGACAACATCTTAAACTATTCTTTTCACTTTTGTGCAGTAATTCAAGGTGAAGCTATTGGCTCAGTCCCTGTGGAGACGATATCCGATACTTCAGTATCACTTTACTACTTGCGTCGTGTACACTTGCACTACATTGCGATAGACACTTTTACATGCAACAAGTTTTTGGCGTCGTTGCCGGGGACTGGCAACATAACTTTACCCTATCTTTTATTGCATTCTTTTTATTTTTCTGTTTTATTCTGGTTTGTTCAACTTGTGCTTTTCACAAGGTTTCTTTTTTATGCGCAGATTGAGACGAGGAGAAGAACCTGAGTATCCATTAGATCCTGAAATAGAACGTTCGTTCAATCTTAGGAACAGACTTTGTCACGTACTAGCCAGAAACGAATACCTTGAAGAACAGTTAGAGGCAATGAACATCCAAGGGAATCCCCAGGATAATAACAATCCTGTCAGAGATGGAGAGATCTTACCTCCTGTCGGTGACCCTCCTGCCGCTGCCGCACGACGGTCATGCCGAGACTACATGCTGAATGATCATGTAGAACTAGAAACCACACTGCCGGATGTAGATGTTGACAACTTTGAGCTAAAACCTGTTATGTTCAGCATGATCAACAACGCTGGCCAATTTAGTGGTGCTGCTACAGAGGATGCCAGAGAGCATCTGAAAACGTTCCAGGAAATCTGTGGTTCGTTTAGACTACCAGTAGTTAATCCGGAGATACTGAGGCTTCGGTTATTTCCTCATTCATTGAGGGATAGGGCAAAGACTTGGTGGAATAAACTTACGTCGGGTTCAATTAGAACTTGGGCAGATTTAACTCGTGAATTCTTATCTCGTTTTAATCCTTCACACTTATCTGAGCGATTACGTAATGAAATTGCTACTTTTCAACAGGAAGATGACGAGCCAATGCACGAGGCTTGGGACAGATTTACCACTCTTCTAAGGAACTACCCGATGCATGGATTCCCCATTTGGAACCAGGTAACAAAATTTTATAATACTGCCAATTTACAAACTCGTATTAGAATTAATTCAGCAGCAAACGGATTACTGCTGGACAAAGACCCAGATGAGGCCATGGCAGTATTGAAAAATCTGGCGAAG
Organism: Hibiscus trionum; assembly: GCA_030270665.1. NCBI lineage: Eukaryota > Viridiplantae > Streptophyta > Magnoliopsida > Malvales > Malvaceae > Hibiscus > Hibiscus trionum. The sequence continues at coordinate 10,295,294 of BSYR01000027.1, read as the reverse complement.
AATGAGGAACAGTTTCCGACAGCAAGAAGAGGGGGTAAACGGGTCCTAGCTGTAAAGGATTATGAGGCCGATAGCTCATTGAAATCACAGGTGGCATATCTCACTAAGGCAATGAAAAAGCTCTTGAACGAAGATTCACAGCATGTATACTCTGCTGAAGAGGTATGCGAAATTTGTGAAGGAAATCACAGTTCGGAGGAATGTCCAATACAGTTAGAAGAGGGGAAGTATGTTGGGAACTACAACAAGCAGAATTATAATTCCAACAATTACAATCCCAACTGGAGAAAGGATCCCAAGTTCTCTTGGAGCAATCCTAATAAGGCTCTAAATCCTCAAGCACAGAACAATCAGAACCAGGGAGGACCTAGATTGCTGACTCGGCAGCAACCGCAGCAGCAGTAACAGCCACCAGCTGCCACAAACAGTATACTGGAACAGACTCTGGCTACATTTATGTCTCAAACAGGAAGTTACATTGAGAACATGAATCACTTTGTCAAGAAGACGGAGACATTCTTGGATAAAACAGAGATACGGATGACAAATCATGAAGCTACTCTGAAATCGTTGGAGACACAGATGGGTCAGGTTTCCCAGCATATCAAACCAAGGCAGAATGGCGGATTTCCTAGCAATACTGAAAACGCTAGACAACCCACACATGAGCAGTGTAAAGCCATTACTACTAGGAGTGGGAAGAAACTACCAGGGCCAGGGAAGGAAGCTAAATCAGTTAAGAGACCAGCCTTAGACATACCTGCCGAGGAAGCTGCCCCGACATTTAACAGACAGCCTGCTACCGATGAGCCTGTCACGACAGCAGAAGGGACAAAGGAGAAAGATGATGAACCTAAACCTCCTCAGATCCGTATGTAGTGGGAAGGACGTATTGCTGATTATCGTCCCCTACCTCCTTTTCCTCAACGGTTACAGAAATTGAAACTAGAATCACAGCTTAAAAAGATTTATGATATTTTTAAGCAGGTTCATATCAACATCCCGCTGTTAGATGTCGTTAGAGAGATGCCCGGTTATGCCAAATTTCTCAAAGATGCCATGTCGAAGAAATCTAGACTTGGGGAATTTGAAACGATTAAGATGACAGAAGGATGCATGAGCATTCTACACAATCATCCACCCCAGAAGAAGAAAGATCCTGGGAGCTTCATCATACCATGTGTAATCGGAGACAAATATGTGGGTAAGGCATTTTGTGATCTTAGTGCTAGTATAAATTTAATGCCCAAATCTGTTTTTAAGAAATTAGGTATCGGAAAAGCTCGGCCCACAACAGTAATTCTGTAGCTGGCAGACCGCTCTTACGTTTATCCAGAAGGAAAAATCGAAGATATTCTGGTAAGGGTGGATAAGTTTATTTTTCCTGCTGACTTTCTTGTCTTAGATTGTGAAGCAGATGAAAACGAACCAATCATCCTGGGGCGACCCTTCTTAGCCACGGGAAGATCACTGATTGATGTGGAAAGAGGAGAACTAATTATGAGAGTGAACGATCAAGAGATCAAGCTGAATGTTCTCCAAGCTATAAAGCATGCTGATGCAGGAGAAGAATGCAAGGCCATCATTGCAATCACCTTTGACCAACCCTGCATCAGGTCGGGCTGCCACGACATCAAAATTGGTCACTGCCTCGGCAGCCACTTACAAGACTGTTACGACAGCACCGACGATAGCAACTCCTCAGAATCTGATACATCTGATACTGAAGATCAGGAGGAGGTAAACTGGATAGGCAATCGTCCAGGTAAGTTATTCGAGCCTTTAAATTATACCTCGGATAATCATGCAATTCAAAAGCCATCAACTGTTGAGCCCCCTGTTTTAGATCTTAAGCCTCTGCCAGGGCAGCTAAAATATGCTTTTCTTGGTTTAAATGATACGTTGCCCGTAATCATCTCTTCCAAGTTAATGCAGGAACAACAGTTAATAGGGATGCTGCAGCAGCACAAAAAGGCTATTGGATGGACGATAGCTGATATTCAATGCATTAGTCCGGCATTATGTATGCATAAAATCCTTTTAGAGGATGATCATAAGCCGACTATTGATGCACAAAGGCAGCTGAACCATGCGATGAAAGAGGTGGTGCGAAAAGAGGTAATCAAATGGCTAGATGCTGGAATAATCTATGTCATCTCAGACAGCAAATGGGTGAGCCCGGTGCAGTGCATTCCCAAGAAAGGAGGAATGACTGTGGTAACCAACGAAAACAATGAGCTAATCCCAACCATGACTGTGACCGGTTGGAGGGTTTGTATGGACTATCGGAAGCTTAAACAAGCTACCCGAAAGGACCACTTTCCTTTACCCTTTATTGATCAAAGGCTTGATAGATTAGCGGGTAAACCTTATTATTGTTTTCTTGATGGTTATTCAGGGTACAATCAAATAGCTATCACACCAGAAGATCAAGAAAAGACGACATTCACATGCCCTTACGGAACTTACGCTTTTAGGAGAATGCCTTTTGGACTATGCAATGCACCAGCCACCTTCCAAAGGTGCATGATGGCAATATTCTCCAATATGGTGGAGGATTTCCTAGAGATCTTTATGGATGACTTTTCAGTCTTTGGAGACAACTTTGAAAGCTGCCTAGGCAACCTACAGAAGGTGCTCGAGAGATGTAAAAAAGCAAAATTGGTTTTAAACTGGGAAAAATGTTACTTCATGGTGGATGAAGGGATAGTCCTTGGCCATAAGATTAGTTGTCGTGGCATAGAAGTCGACAGAGCTAAGATAGAAGTGATCGAAAAGCTGCCGCCTCCCACCACAGTCAAGGGAATTAGAAGTTTCTTAGGACATGTTGGTTTTTATCGGAGGTTCATTGCGAACTTTTCAAAAATCACCAAGCCCCTATGCCATCTTCTGGAGCAGAACCGACCCTTCGACTTTAACGATGAATGTACTGAGGCATTCAAGGTTCTGAAAGAAAAGCTGGTAACAACCCCAATAGTACAGCCACCAGATTGGACACTACCGTTTGAAATCATGTGTGATGCTAGTGACTATGCTGTCGGGGCAGCACTTGGGCAGCGGAGAGACAAACTTTTTCATGTCATATATTATGCCAGCAAAACACTGAACGACGCCCAAGTGAACTACACCACCACAGAGAAGGAATTATTAGCTGTGATATTCTCCATTGACAAGTTTCGCTCTTATATACTTGGAACAAAGGTCATAATGCATATAGACCACTCTGCATTGAAATATTTGTTCACAAAAAAGGATGCAAAGCCTCGACTGATACGTTGGATCCTGCTATTGCAAGAATTCGACCTTGAAATCAAGGACAAAAAGGGGACAGAGAATCAAGTGGCAAATCACTTGTCAAGATTGGAGAAGGGAAAGAGTCTACCGACAGATGAGACAAACATACTGGAGACCTTCCCTGATGAGCAGCTATTTGCTACCACAGTCACTGCCGCGACAGCCATGGCGGCAGGTAAGTCTTCTGAACTTCCCTGGTATGCTGATTTCGTTAATTTTTTAGTTAGCGGAATAATTCCTCCTGACCTTAATTATCAAGCCAGGAAGAGGTTTCAAAATGATGTTAAGCATTATTATTGGGACGAACCTCTTCTTTTCAAAATCTGTGCAGATCAGGTTATAAGGAGATGCGTACCACAGGATGAACAGGAAGATATACATCATCACTGTCATGCTTCACAGTATAGAGGACATTTAGGAGGTAACAAAACTGCTGCCAAGATTCTGCAGTCAGGATTTTATTGGCCGTCATTGTATAAAGATGCTCAAATCTTCTACAAGAGCTGTGACAAGTGCCAACGGACAGGAAACATCTCAAGGAGACATGAGATGTCGCTGCAGAACATTCTTGAGGTCGAGATCTTCGACGTTTGGGGGATCGATTTTATAGGACCATTCCCATCTTCATGTGGGAATTTGTACATCCTCCTGGCAGTAGATTATGTGTCCAAGTGGGTTGAAGCTATCGCCACTCAAAAGAATGATGCCAAGACAGTTCAAAGGTTTTTACATAAAAACATCTTTTCCAGATCCGGCATCCCTAAGGCGATCATCAGTGGTGAAGGGAGGCATTTCGACAACAGGGTTATAGCTGCTGCCTTGAAAAAGTATGGTGTCAAGCATCGGATTGCAACAGCATACCACCCACAGACCAATGGACAAGCTGAAATATCCAACAGGGAAGTCAAGAACATTCTTGAAAAGATGGTTAAGCCAACTCGAAAAGATTGGTCTTTACACCTTAATGATGCGTTATGGGCTTATAGGACAGCTTTCAAAACTCCATTAGGAATGTCTCCTTACTGACTGATTTACGGGAAAACATGCCATTTACCTGTCGAGATAGAGCACAGAGCATACTGGGCAATCAAGGCAGTTAATATGGACTTAGAAAAGGCAGGGCATAAAAGGCTACTTGACCTAAACGAAATTGAAGAAATTCGGACAATGGCCTATGACAACGCAAGAATCTACAAAGATAAAACTAAGAAGTGGCATGACAAGAAGTTGCTGCCACGACAGTTCTTCCCAGGGCAGCTTGTGTTGCTTTTTAACTCTAGGTTGAAACTCTTCCCAGGGAAGCTGAAATCTAGATGGTCTGGCCCATTCCAAGTGGTGCAGGTTTTTCCCCATGGTGCTATCACGATTAGATCTTTAAAAGACGGGTACCAATTCAAAGTCAATGGACAGCGCTTGAAGCATTGTCAGGGGACTGAAGCCCCAAAAATGCAGGAAGTGGTTACCTTAGGAGATGCCCCGCCTGGCATCCCTAATTTAACCTAAGTTTTATTTTTTTAGTTTTATTATTATTTATTATTTATATATTAGGAAATTAGATTTATTTTATTGTTAAGAAATAATGTTTTTGTTTTTATTGTTTTTAGGAAATAAAGGAGGCAAGAAGAAAAGGGGAAGTGAATTCAGCCCAACATCCTTCCATCAGCCCAAAAAGCCCAAATTTTGGAGCCTATCGTTACAGTTGCCGCGACAGACACGGAAAATACAGGCTGTCAACACGCTGTCGCGACAGACACGCAAACGCGTAACAGACGCGCAGCAGACACAGAAACGCGTGACAGACGCGTCAGACACACAAAGGCGTAACAGCTGGCCCCGTTATTCGTGTCTGTCGTTACAGCTCCAACGGGCAGCAAACTCTTCTCTATATAAACCCCATTTCACTATTCATTTTTCACTCACTTCTACTCTTCTTACTTGCTTCCTCTAGAATTTTTTGCTTTCATTTTTATTTTCTCAACCCTTGCAACCATGTCTTCTAGAAACACCCGTATGAGTGCTGCCTCAGGCTCCACCCCGACAGCATCAACCCCACGATCTTTCCAGATCAGAGACATATGGGAGGAAAGGGGATTCATTTACACTTCCAAGGAGGGAAATTTGGGCCCACAGCCGTTCATTTCTCGAAAGATAAGAGCTCTACAGTGGCAGATCTTTGCCGAACAACCTGAGGAGATGAATGTCTCTCTAGTTCGAGATTTCTACGCTGCCATCAACAGCAGAATGGCGATAGCGGTTACCGTACGAGGGAGGGAAGTGCCATTCGAAGCAGAATACATCAACACCTTGTACGGATATTACGTGGGCAGCAACGATGACGGTCACCACAATTTCTGAACAGCCTTGACCCTGCTGCCTATGATGCTGTCATGGCAGAACTGACGGATGAAGGAACTCAGTGGAACACAAATCGTAAGAACCCGAGGACGGTGAAGAGAACTCAACTCCTGCCGGAAGCTAAATTGTGGAACGCTTTTATCAAAAAGCGCATCATGCCGTCCTCGCACAACACCACTGTCGACCAACCCAGGTTAGCCCTCATTCATTCTATTTTGCATGAGAGGCCTATTAATGTGGGCAGCTTCATCCGCGAAAGCATTTTGGAGTGTGCACACCGGCCGACGGGACCGCTCTACCTTCCGTACCTCATCACAGCCCTCTGCCGCGGCCATGAGGTACCTGAAGCTGCCACCGATCTTAGAGTCTAAGGGAAGGGATAGACCGTGTTGCGTGTAAAAGTGTCTATCGCAATTGTAGTGCAAGTGTACACGACGCAAGTAGTAAAGTGATACGGAAGTATCGGATATTGTCTCCACAGGGACTGGGCTAATAGCTTCTCCTTGAATTACTGCGCGAGAGTAAAAGAATGATTTAAGGAATTGTCACGAGAATAATAAAGAAAACTTAAATAAAAGAGTAGAGAAATCAAGATAGAGAGAATGGGCCGGTATTGAATTGCTCAGTAGTGTAGGTATTGCTAAGTTTAGGAGAATCAGTTTTGCCGTCGTCCCCGTCGCGGCGGCAGTCTGTTGCTTGTCGCGGCAGCGAACACTCAACTCTGTACTTCAAGTTTGGCAAGAATCCCTGCTGTGCCTTGGCCTATCACTAGGTCCAAGTCTGTCGATGAACACGTCTTTGATGATACCTCCCGGCGTGAATTGAAGGATGAACACTGATGTTGATGAATTCTTCTTTAGCCACTTAACCTCGTCCTATCCCTAGGTCCGAGATAGTTCGACTATAAACTAGAGAACTCGCACTTATTCCTTTCGTATACTTAACTCTCCCAATATTAAGTAAATAGATAACCTCGCAATGCTCTCCCGATACTCTTGCAAGATGTTAATAACCAGAATAAGAGAACTTGAAGTTTATTTTATTGAACTGAAAATTCCTAAAACAAAAGCAACCCTTGCAACTACTTTATAAAACAACCCGTGGCCCTAAGGGGAATTTAGAACATGATGAGAGGATGAAAATGGCTAGGGTTTTGGGAAGAAGGCTAGAGATAGGTGATGTTTCCTCCTAGGTCGAATTACATTCCTTTATATAGGCTTTGGGTCCAAGTTTTCTAATATAGCAAGAATACAAGTTTAAATTAAATTATAACTCTAATAAAGACTAAATCTTCAGAGAATATAGCTTTAACTCGTCCTCCTTCTTGCTTGGGATTTTCTCTCCTTGAACTTTGGGCTTGGCATTCCTTCTGATCTAGGGCTTGGAAAAATATATTGGTTTTCCACGACAGATGGGGTTAATTTTCTCTATCTGTCGAGGTCCACTTTGCTTCTTCTCCTCAAAACTACTGTCGTCCTCTGCTGTCACGGCGACAACCATGGCAGCATCGTCCTCCTTGACTGCCCGTCCAGTTCCAGCTCTTCTGCTTCACTGCCCAGCGCCTGCCTCTCCATCTGCTACAGCAGCAACCTGCAAAAGCAACCAATTTCAGTAGAAACTGTGCCTTTTAATATATTTGTGATGTTTAACTGTAAACTAACCTAAATGCAATGAATTATGCTTGAATGCAGCAGAAATATGGGTTAAATAGGGGGTAAATAATAGAACTTTTACACACTCAACACACCCCCAAACTCAAGTTTTTGCTTGCCCTCAAGCAATTCAGATCTAAAAGTAAAATGAAATATTTTTGTTTTAGCTTAAAACAGTGAACTTTCCCTTACCCTCCATTCGTTCTCTGTGAAGGCAGCACCCTGTCAGATAACTTTAGGATTTGTCCGGAGTCTCACTATAGTCCTCGTACAGTGTGTGCATGCTTGTGAACAGTTATATGCCCAGACTCTCTTAGTTTCACTAGAATATTTCAGCCCTTAACTCGAATTTTTATGCCAAAGTTTATCTTTTTGAAGGCATTTCTTATGCTCCTTTGATTTTTTTTGTTTTGACTCGATTTCATTTATTTTTTTAAGCTAAAGTTTCACTAGTGCCAGTTTTGGGCACCTCTAGCTAACTTCCTAGAGCCAGTTTCGGGCACCTCTAGGGCTGTTGGGTCTCTTTTGCTAAACTTCTTTCCTAGAGCCAGTGTTAGGCACCTCTAGGGGCTATTCAAGTGCTAAGCTTCCTATTCTAGTTGGCTAAAAGAGTTCTAGGCAGTCTAACAGTCACAAATAGTGTTTAAGTTTTCAGAACTATAGAAAAGGCTCTAAACTGCTCCTAAAACTATCCTAAAGGCACTGCCACGACAGAGCTGTCACGGCAGGTAAGTTCAGTTCACAGACTTAAGCCAAAATTTTCATATTTTCATTTTTTTATTTATTTTTTAGAGAAAAAATAAACTAAGTAAAAGACACAATTTTTAAACTAAAATGGACTCCATTAATGGAGGGATGCCACCCCCAAACTCGAGGGTTACATTGCCCTCAATGCAAATGACAAGTAAAAAATAAAAGCACTACATCACAAAATATATAAGCAGACAGCAAAATAAGTTAAGAAACTCAAATTTTTAAGCACTGTCATCACTGCTGCTGCTGACTCTGATCTGGCGGCGGGCACGAGCTTTCTGAACTGGCTGGTGGATGGGGGACGCAGATGTGTTCTTTGTTTTGGCCTCCCTTGGTGGTTGAATCCTGGTTGGGGAGATATGAGGGGGTTTCTCCACAACCTGGACTTCTGAGCTGCTGCTGCTGTCCTTACCACTGCTGCTGTCGCTGTTGCTGCCACCGCTGCCTTTCATGTTGTTTTTATCTGCCATTCTTTTCTGCCGCTTGACCGGTGTAAACTCCTTTGAGAGATTCCTCTTAACATAGGGTTCGTTGTCGCTTGCGGCCCAAACAGAGGAAGAAGAAAAACCGGCAATGAAGGCGTCAAGCTCTTCTGAGGGCATTCTGCGTTTCGTTCCACGGGCAAAAGTCTCAGCACGGTTGCTGCCAGCGGCTGTCGGGGTAGGTGTTTTGTTGATGCTACAGAGGGTGTCTGTGGTGTGGCAGCAGGTGTTGGGGTGTGGGCAGGGGTTGGTACAACAAAATAATGTGCAGGGAAGGTGGGAAATACGACATTAGGGAAATTTAAAGAGTTTTGGATAAAGTGTACCGTAAATGCAGTGAAATCCCTGATGAAGCTCATCAGACCGAGCTGTCGTTCCTCCATCTTTTGGATAGCAGCAAGAATCTGGGAGGAGGAGTCAGTTGGGGCTGCTGCTGCTGGTTGCTGCCTGGCTTCTGTGGCAGCAGGTTCAGTCTCCGGCTGCTCTGTCATGTCTGCTGTCGTGGCAACTGGATCAAATGATGACAGAGGGGTGGCAACAGTCAGCTCCATTAAGCTGAGTATATTCTTGTCTGTCCATCCCTTCCCTTGGACTCTAATATCCGTGGTAGCTTCAGGTACCCCATGGCCGCGGCAGAGGGCTGTGATGAGGTATGACAGATAAAGCGGTCTCGTCGGCCGGAGTGCGCACTCCAGGATACTTTCGCGGATATAGCTGCCTACTTTAATGTGCCTCTCATGTAAAATAGAGTGAATTAAGGCTAACCTTGGCTGATCAACAGTGGTATTGTGTGACGACGACATGATACACTTTTTAATGAAAGCGTTCCATAATTTAGCTTCCGGCAGAAGTTGAGTCCTCTTTACCGTCCTTGGGTTCTTGCGATTGGTGTTCCACTGTGTTCCGTCATCGGTCAGCTCTGCCATGACAGCATCATAGGCGGCAGGGTCTAAGGTGTTTAGAAACTGTTGGTGGCCGTCGTCGTTGCTGCCTACGTAAAATCTATAAAGGGTGTTGATGTATTCAGCTTCGAATGGTACTTCCCTTCCTCGTACGGTCACTGTTGTCGCCATCCTGCTGTTAATGGCAGCATAGAAATCTCGCACCAGTGAGACGTTCATCTCCTCAGGCTTTTCGGCGAAGATCTGCCACTGTAGAGCTCGAATTTTTCAGGCAATGAACGGCTTTAGGCCCAGATTTCCCTTATTTGAAGTGTAAATAAATCCCCTTTCTTCCCACATATCTCTGATGTGAAATGAGCATGGGGTGGTTGCTGTCGGGGTGGAGCTGTAGGCAGCATTCCTACGGGTGTTTCTGGAAGACATTGTTGCAAGGGTTGTGAAAATGAAAATGAAAGCAAATAAAATCTAGAGGAAGCAAGTAAGAAGAGTAGAAGTGAGTGAAAATGAAAAATGAAACGGGGTTTATATAGAGAAGGATTTGCTGCCCGTTGGAGCTATAACGGCAGGCACGAATAACGGGGCCAGCTGTTACGCGTTTTGTGTGTCTGACGCGTCTGTCACGTGTTTTCGTGTCTGTCGCGACAACGTGTTGACAGGTTCTAAAATTTGGGCTTTATGGGCTGGTGGATGGATGGTGGGCTGAGTTCACTTCTCCTGTTCTTCTTGACTCCTTTATTTCCTAAAAACAATAAAAATAAAAACATTATTTAAATAAAATAAATCTTATTTCCTAATAAATAATAAGTAATAATAAAACGAAAAATAAAAATTAGGTTAAATTAGGGATGCCAGGTGGGGCATCTCCTAAGGTAACCACTTCCTGCATTCCTGGGGCTTCAGTCCCCTGATAATGCTTCAAACGTTGTTTCTTTGACTTTGAATTGGTGCCCGTCTTTTAACGATCGGATTGTGATGGCACCATGGGGAAAACCTGTACAACTTGGAACGGGTCAGACCATCTAGATTTCAGCTTCCCTGGGAAGAGTTTCAATCTAGAGTTGAATAGCAATACAAGCTGCCCTGGGCAGAACTGTCGTGGCAAAAACTTTTTATCATGCCACTTCTTAGTTTTATCCTTGTAGATTCTTGCATTGTCATAGGCCATTGTCCGAATTTCTTCAATTTCGTTCAGATCCAGTAGCCTTTTCTGCCCTACCTTTTCCAAGTCCAAATTTACTGCCTTGATTGCCCAATATGCTATGTGCTCTATCTCGACAGGTAAATGGCATGTTTTCCCATAAATCAATCGGTAAGGAGACATTCCCAATGGAGTTTTGAAAGCTGTCCTATAAGCCCATAACGCATCATTCAGGTGTAAAGACCAATCTTTCCTGGTTGGCTTAACCATCTTCTCAAGAATGTTCTTGACTTCCCTGTTGGATATTTCAGCTTGTCCATTGGTCTGTGGGTGATATGCTGTTGCGATCCTATGCTTAACACCATACTTCTTCAAGGCAGCAGCAATAACCCTATTGTCGAAATGTCTCCCTTCATCACTGATGATCGCCTTAGGGATGCCAAATCTAGAAAAGATGTTTTTGTGTAAAAACCGTTGAACTGTCTTGGCATCATTCTTTTGAGTGGCGATAGCTTCAACCCACTTAGATACATAATCTACTGCCAGGAGGATGTATAAATTCCCACATGAAGATGGGAATGGTCCCATAAAATCAATCCCCCAAACGTCGAAGATCTCGACTTCAAGAATGTTCTGCAGCGGCATCTCGTGTCTCCTTGAGATGTTTCCTGTCCGTTGGCACTTGTCACAGCTCTTGTAGAAGATTTGAGCATCTTTATACAGTGACGGCCAATAAAACCCTGACTGCAGCACCTTGGCAGCAGTTTTGTTGCCTTCTAAGTGTCCTCCATATTGTGAAGCATGGCAGTGATGAAGTATGTCTTCTTGTTCATCATGTGGTACGCATCTCCTTATAACCTGATCTGCACATATTTTGAAAAGAAGAGGTTCGTCCCAATAATAATGCTTAACAACATTTTGGAACCTCTTTCTGGCTTGATAATTAAGGTCAGGAGGAATTATTTCGCTAACTATGAAATTAACGAAATCAACGTACCAGGGGAGTTCAGAAGACTTACCTACCGCCATGGCTGTCGCGGCAGTGACTGCGGCAGCAAAGAGCTGCTCATCTGGGAAGGTCTCCAATATGTTTGTCTCATCTGTCGGTAGACTCTGTCCCTTCTCCAACCTTGACAAGTGATCTGCCACTTGATTTGCTGTCCCCTTTTTGTCCTTGATATCAAGGTCGAATTCCTGCTATAGCAGGATCCAACGTATCAATCGAGGCTTTGCATCCTTTTTCGTGAACAGATACTTCAATGCAGAGTGGTCTGTGTGCACTATGACCTTCGTTCCAAGTATATAAGAACGAAACTTGTCAATGGAGAATACCACAGCTAATAACTCCTTCTCTGTGGTGGTGTAGTTCACTTGGGCGTCGTTCAGTGTTTTGCTGGCATAGTATATGACATGAAAAAGTTTGTCTCTCCGCTGCCCAAGTGCTGCCCCGACAGCATAGTCACTAGCATCACACATGATCTCAAATGATTGTGTCCAGTCTGGTGGATGTACTATTGGGGCTGTTACAATCTTTTCCTTCAAAACCTTGAATGCTTCAGTACATTCATCGTTAAAGTCGAAGGGTCGGTTCTGCTCCAGAAGATGGCATAAGGGCTTGGTGATTTTTGAAAAATTCGCAATGAACCTTCGATAAAAACCAGACTGTCCTAAGAAACTTCTGATTCCCTTGACTGTAGTGGGCGGAGGCAGCTTTTCGATCACTTCTATCTTGGCTCTGTCGACTTCTATGCCACGGCAGCTAATCTTATGGCCAAGGACTATCCCTTCATCCACCATGAAGTGACATTTTTCCTAGTTCAAAACTAAGTTTGCTTTTTCACATCTTTCGAGTACCTTTTGTAGGTTGCCTAGGCAGCTTTCAAAGTCGTCTCCAAAGACTGAAAAGTCATCTATAAAAATTTCTAGGAAGTCCTCCACCATATCGGAGAATATGGCCATCATGCACCTTTGGAAGGTGGCTGGTGCATTGCATAGTCCAAATGGCATTCTCCTAAAAGTGTATGTTCCGTAGGGGCATGTGAATGTCGTCTTTTCTTGATCTTCCGGTGCGATAGCTATTTGATTGTAACCTGAATAACCATCAAGAAAACAATAGTAAGGTTTACCCGCTAGTCTATCAAGCATTTGATCAATAAAGGGTAAAGGAAAGTGGTCCTTTCGGGTAGCTTTGTTAAGCTTTCGATAGTCCATACAAACCCTCCAACCGGTCACAGTCCTGGTTGGGATTAGCTCATTGTTTTCATTGGTCACCACGGTCATTCCTCCTTTCTTGGGAACGCACTACACCAGGCTCACCCATTTGCTGTCCGAGATGGCGTAGATTATTCCAGCATCTAACCATTTGATTATCTCTTTTCGCACTACCTCTTTCATCGCATGGTTCAGCCGCCTTTGAGCATCTATAGTCGGCTTATGATCATCCTCTAGAAGGATTTTATGTATACATAATGTCGGACTAATGCCTTGAATATCAGCTATCGTCCATCCAATAGCCTTTTTATGCTACTGCAGCATCTCTATTAACTGCTGTTCCTGTTCCTGCATCAACTTGGAAGAGATGATTACGGGCAACGTATCATTTAAACCAAGAAAAACATATTTTAGCTGCCCTGGCAGGGGCTTAAGATCTAAAACAGGGGGCTCAACAGTTGATGGCTTTTGAATTGTATGGTTATCCGAGGTATAATTTAAAGGCTCGAATAACTTACCTGGACGATTGCCTATCTATTTTACCTCCTCCCGATCTTCAGTATCAGATGTATCAGATTCTGAGGAGTTGCTGTCGTCGGTGCTGTCGTGACAGTCTTGTAAGTGGCTGCCGAGGCAGTGACCAATGTTGATGTCGTGACAGCCCGACCTGATGCAGGGTTGGTCAAGGGTAACTTCAGTGATAACCTTGCATTCTTCTTCTGCATCAGCGTGCTTCATAGCTTGGAGAACATTCAGCTTTATTTCTTGATCGTTCACTCTCATGGTGAGTTCTCATTTTTCCACACAAATCAGTGATCTTCCCGTGGCTAAGAAGGGTCGCCCCAGGATGATTGGTGCGTTTTCATCTGCTTCACAATCTAAGACAAGAAAGTCAGCAGGAAAAATAAACTTATCCACTCTTACCAGAATATCTTCGATTTTTCCTTCCGGATGAACGTAAGAGCGGTCTGCCAGCTGCAGAATTACTATTGTGGGCCGAGCTTTTCCAATACCTAATTTCTGAAAAACAGATTTTGGCATTAAATTTATACTAGCACCAAGATCAAAAAGTGCCTTACCCACATATTTGTCTCCGATTACACATGGTATGATGAAGCTCCCAGGATCCTTCTTTTTCTGGGGTGGATGCTTGTGCAAAATACTCATGCATCCTTCTGTCATCTTAACCGTTTCAAATTCCCCAAGTCTATATTTCTTTGACATGACATCCTTGAGAAATTTGGCATAACCGGACATCTCCCTAACGGCATCTAACAGTGGAATGTTGATGTGAACCTGCTTAAAAATATCATAAATCTTTTTAAGCTGTGATTCTTCTTTCAATGTCTGTAACTGTTGAGGAAAATGAGGTGGGGGACGATAGTCAGCAATACGTCCTTCCCACTGCATACGAATCTGAGGAGGTTTGGGTTCATCATCTTTCTCCTCTGTCGCTTCTGCTGTCGTGACGGGCTCATCGGCAGCAGGCTGTTTGTTACCTGTCGGGGCAGCTTCCTCGGTAGGTATGTCCAAGGCTGGTTTCTTCATTGTTTCAGCTTCCTTTTCTGGCCCTGGTAGTTTCTTCCCACTCCTAGTAGTAATGGCTTTACACTGCTCATATGTTGGCTGCCTAGCATTTTCAGTATTGCTAGGAAATCCGCCAGTCTGCCTTGGATTGATATGTTGGGAAACCTGACCCATCTGTGTCTCCAATGATTTTAGAGTAGCTTCATGATTTGTCATCTGCATCTCTGTTTTATCCATGAATGTCTCCGTCTTCTTGACAAATTGATTCATGTTCTCAATATACGTTCTTGTTTGAGACATAAATGTGGCCAGAGTCTATTCCAGTATACTGTTTGTTGCAGCTGGTGGCTGTTGCTGCTGCTGCTGCGGCTGCAGTTGCTGTCGAGTCAGCAATCTAGGTCCTCCCTGATTCTGATTATTGTGTGCTTGAGGATTCAGGGCATTGTTAGGATTACTCCAAGAGAACTTGGGATCCTTTCTCCAGCTGGGATTGTAGTTGTTGGAGTTGTAATTCTGCTTATTGTAATTTCCAACATACTTTCCCTCTTCTAACTATATAGGACATTCATCCGAACTGTGATTTCCTTCACAAATTTCACATACCTCTTCGACAGCAAATACCGGCAGTGAATCATCGTTCAAAAGCTTTTTCATTGCCTTAGTGAGGTATGCCACATGTGATTTCATTGTACTGTCGGCTTCATAGTCCTTAACAGCTAGGACCTGTTTACCCCCTCTTCTTGCTGTCGGAAACTGCTCCTCATTCTTGGCCAGATTTTTCAATACTTGCATTGCCTCATCTGGGTCTTTGTCCAGTAGTAATCCGTTTACTGCTGAATCAATTCGAATACGAGTTTGTAAATTGGCAGCATTATAAAACTTAGTTACCTGGTTCCAGACGGGGAATCCATGCATTGGGCAGTTCCGTAGAAGAGTGGTAAATCTTTCCCAGGCCTCATACATTGGCTCGTCATCTTCCTGTTGAAAAGTAGCAATTTCATTACGTAATCGCTCAGATAAATGTGAAGGATTAAAACGAGATAAGAATTCACGAGACAAATATGCCCAAGTTCTAATTGAACCCGGCGTAAGTTTATTCCACCAAGCCTTTGCTCTGTCCCTCAATGAATGGGGAAATAACCGAAGCCTCAGTATCTCCGGATTAACTCCTAGTAGTCTAAATGAACCACAGATTTCCTGGAACGTTTTCAGATGCTCCTTAGCATCCTCTGTAGCAGCACCACTAAATTGACCGGCATTGTTGATCATGCTAAACATAACAGGTTTCAGCTCGAAGTTGTCAACATCTATATCCGGCAGCGTGGTCTCTAGTTCTACATGATCATTCAACATGTAGACTCGGCAGGACCGTTGTGCGGCAGCGGCAGACGGGTCGTCGACAGGAGGGATAATCTTTCCATCTCTGGCAGGATTATCAACCTGGGGGTTCCCTTGGTTTTGCATCGTCTCTAACTGTTCCTCAAGGTACTCGTTCCTGGCTAGTACGTGATGAAGGCGGTTCCTAAGATTGAACGAACGTTCGATTTCAGGATCTAATGGATACTAAGGTTCTTCTCCTCGTCTCGATCTGCGCATAAACAAGAAACCTTGTGAAAAGAAAAAGTTGAACAAACCAAATTAAAACAGAAAAATAAAAATAAAAAGAAAAGTGTAGTAAAAGAAAAGGTAGAGTTATGTTGCCAGTCCCCGGCGACGGCGCCAAAAACTTGTTGCGTGTAAAAGTGTCTATCGCAATTGTAGTGCAAGTGTACACGACGCAAGTAGTAAAGTGATACGGAAGTATCGGATATCGTCTCCACAGGGACTGGGCTAATAGCTTCTCCTTGAATTACTGCACGAGAGTAAAAGAATGATTTAAGGAATTGTCACGAGAATAATAAAGAAAACTTAAATAAAAGAGTAGAGAAATCAAGATAGAGAGAATGGGCCGGTATTGAATTGCTCAGTAGTGTAGGTATTTCTAAGTTTAGGAGAATCAGTTCTTCCGTCGTCCCCGTCGCGGTAGCACCTGTCGCGACGGCAGTCTGTTGCTTGTCACGGCAGCGAACACTCAACTTTGTACTTCAAGTTTGGCAAGAATCCCTGTTGTGCCTTGGCCTATCCCTAGGTCCAAGTCTGTCGATGAACACGTCTTTGACGATACCTCCCGGCGTGAATCGAAGGATGAACACCGATGTTGATGAATTCTTCTTTAGCCACTTAACCTCGTCATATCCCTAGGTCCGAGATAGTTCAACTATAAACTAGAGAACTCGCACTTATTCCTTTCGTATACTTAACTCTCCCGATATTAAGTAAATAGATAACCTTGCAATGCTCTCCTGATACTCTTGCAAGATGTTAATAACCAGAATAAGAGAACTTGAAGTTTATTTTATTGGACTGAAAATTCCTAAAACAAAAGCAACCCTTGCAACTACTTTACAAAACAACCCGTGCCCCTAAGGGGAATTTAGAACATGATGAGAGGATGAAAACGGCTAGGGTTTTGGGAAGAAGGCTAGAGATAGGTGATGTTTCCTCCTAGGTCGAATTACATGCCTTTATATAGGCTTTGGGTCCAAGTTTTCTAATATAGCAAGAATACAAGTTTAAATTAAAGTACAACTCTAATAAAGACTAAATCTTCAGAGAATATAGCTTTAACTCGTCCTCCTTCTTGCTTGGGATTTTCTCTCCTTGAACTTTGGGCTTGGCATTCCTTCTGATCTAGGGCTTGGAAAAATATACTGGTTTTCCACGACAGACGGGCTTAATTTTCTCTATCTGTCGAGGTCCACTTTGATTCTTCTCCTCAAAACTATTGTCGTCCTCTGCTGTCACGGCGGCAACCATGGCAGCATCGTCCTCCTTGACTGCTCGTCCAGTTCCAGCTCTTCTGCTTCACTGCCCAGCGCCTGCCTCTCCATCTGCTACAGCAGCAACCTGTAAAAGCAACCTATTTCAGTAGAAACTGTGCCTTTTAATATATTTGCGATGTTTAACTGTAAACTAACCTAAATGCAATGAATTATGCTTGAATGCAGCAGAAATATGGGTTAAATAGGGGGTAAATAATAGAACTTTTACACACTCAACAGACCGACAAAAACATACTCAGCTTGATGGAGCTGGCTGCTGCCACCCCGCTGTCATCCTTTGATCCCACTGCCACGGCAGCAGACACGACAGAGCCGACGGACACTGAACCTGCTGCCATGGAAGCCAGGCAGCAAACAGCAGCAGCAGCTCGACCGATTCCTCCTCCCAGATCCTTGCTGCTATACAGAAGATGGAGGAACGACAGCTCGGTCTTATGAGCTTCATCAGGGATTTCACCGCAGCTACAGTACAATTCATCCAAACCTCTTTAAATTTCCCTGATGTGGTATTTCTACATTCCCTGCCCATTATTTTACTGTCCCAACCCCTGCCCACACCCCAACACCTGCTGCCACACCAAGGACACCTTCTGCAGCATCCACACCTATCCCTGCCACGACAGCCGCCGGCAAGAACCGTGCAGCTGAGACTTCTACCCGTGGAACAAAACAAAGAATGCCCTCAGAAGAGCTTGACGCCTTCATTGTCGGTTTCTCTTCTTCCTCCATTTGGGAGGAAAGCGACAACGAACCCTCTATTAAGAGGAATCTCTCCAAAGAGTTTACACCAGTGAAACTGCAGAAGAGAATGGCAGACAAAAACAAACTGGATAGCGGCAGCAGCAGTGACGGCAGCAGCAGTGAGGACAGCAGCAGCAGCTCAGAGGTACAGGTTGTGGAGAAACCCCTCACATCTCTCCTACCAGAATTCAACCTCCAAGGGAGGCCAAAACGAAGAACACATCTGCCTCCCCCATCCGCCAGCCAGTTCAGAAGGCTCGTGCCCGCCGAAAGATCCGAGTCAGCAGCAGCAGTGACGACAGCGCTTAAACATTTGAGTTTCTTAACTTATTTTGCTGTCTGCTTATCTATATTTTGTGATGTACTTTTCTTTTATTTCATTTTGTCATTTGCATTGAGGGCAATGCAACCCTTGAGTTTGGGGGTGGCATCCCTCCATTAATGGAGTCTAATTTAGTTTTATAATTGTGTCTTTTACTTAGTTTATTTTTCTCTTAAAAAAATGAAAAATTGAAAATTTTGGCTTAAGTCTTTGAACTGAACTTACCTGCCGTGACAGCTCTGTCGTGGCAGTGCCTTTAGGATAGTTTTAGGAGCAGTTTAGAGCCTTTCTATAGTTCTGAAACTTAAACACTATTTGTAATTGTTATACTGCCTAGAACTCTACTAGTTAACTAGAATAGGAAGCTTAGCACTTGAATAGCCCCTAGAGGTGCCTAACACTGGCTCTAGGAAAGAAGTTTAGCAAAATAGACTCAACAGCCCTAGAGGCGCCTAACACTGGCTCTAGGAAAGAAGTTTAGCAAAATAGACTCAACAGCCCTAGAGGTGCCCAAAACCGGCTCTAGGAAGTTAGCTAGAGGTGCCCGAAACCGGCTCTAGTGAAACTTTAGCTTTAAAAAAATCGAGTCAAAACAAAAAATTCAAAGGAGCATAAGAAATGCCTTCAAAAAGATAAACTTTGGCATAAAAATTCAAGTTAGAGGCTGAAATATTCTAGTGAAACTAAGAGAGTCTTGGCATATAATTGTTCACAAGCATGCACACACTGCACGAGGACTATAGCAAAATTCCGGACGAATCCTAAGTTATCCGACAAGGTGCTGTCGTCAACAGAGAATGAATGGAGGGTAAGGGAAAGTTCACTGTTTTAAGCCAAAACAAAAATATTTGTTTTTTTTAGGTCTGAATTGCTTGAGGGCAAGCAAAAACTTGAGTTTGGGGGTGTGTTGAGTGTGTAAAAGTTCTATTATTTACCCCTATTTAACCCATATTTCTGCTGCATTCAAGCATAATTCATTGCATTTAGGCTAGATTACAGTTAGACATCACAAATATATTAAATAGCACAGTTTCTACTGAAATTGGTTGCTTTTGCAGGTTGCTGTTGTAGCAGATGGAGAAGCAGGCGCTGGGCAGAGAAACAACAAAGCTGGAACTGGAGGAGCAGTAAAGGAGGACGATGCTGCCATGGGTGCCGCCGTGACAGCCAAGGACGACAGCAGTTTTGAGGAGAAGAAGCAAAGTGGACCTCGACAGAAAGAGAAAATTAAGCCCGTCTGTCGTGGAATACTACTATATTTTTCCAAGCCCTAGATCAGAATAAAGGCCAAGCCCAAAGTTTAAGGAGAGAAATTCCAAGCAAGAAGGAAGGACGAGTTAAAGTTATATTCTCTGAAGATTTAGTCTTTATTAGAGTTGTACTTTAATTTAAACTTGTATTCTTGCCATATTAGAAAACTTGGACCCAAAGCCTATATAAAGGCATATAATTCGACCTAGGGGAGGACATCACCTATCTCTAGCCTTCTTCCCAAAACTCTAGCCGTTTTCCCCTTCTCAACATGTTCTAAATTCCCCCTAGGGCCACGGATTGATTTGTAAAGTAGTTGCAAGGGTTGCTTTTGTTTTAGGAATTTTCTATTCAATAAAATAAACTTCAAGTTCTCTTATTCTGGTTATTAACATCTTGCAAGAGTATCGAGAGAGCATTGCGAGGTTATCTATTTACTTAATATCGGGATAGTTAAGTATACGAAAGGAATAAGTGTGGGTTCTCTAGTTTATAGTTGAACTATCTTGGACCTAGGGATAGGACGAGGTTAAGTGGCTAAAGAAGATTTCAACAACATCGGTGTTCATCCTTCGATTCACGCCGGGAGGTATTATCAAAGACGTGTTCATCGACAGACTTGGACCTAGGGATAGGCCAAGGCACATCAGGGATTCTTGCCAAGCTTGAAGTACAGAGTTGTGTGATCGCTGCCGCGACAAACAACGGACCGCTGCCGCGACAGGTGCTACCGCGACGGGGACGAAGACAGAGAAGACATTCCTAGACTTAGCAATACCTACTCTACTGAGCAATTCAATACCAGCCCATTCTCTCTATCTTGATTTCATTACTCTTTTACTTAAGTATTCTTTATTATTTTCGTGACAACATCTTAAACTATTCTTTTCACTTTCGTGCAGTAATTCAAGGTGAAGCTATTGGCTCAGTCCCTGTGGAGACGATATCCGATACTTCAGTATCACTTTACTACTTGCGTCGTGTACACTTGCACCACATTGCGATAGACACTTTTACACGCAACAAAACTCAGTTAAAAACATCAATTAGGAGTAAATAATCTTGGGAGTTTTAATAAAGATCCTAGATTAGAGGTTGAGAACGGGATTTACCTCCAATCCTTGCCTTCCTTAAAGATTGACAAGCTTTTGCTTCACAAATCTTGAAGAACTTGAAGAGAATTCTTGGAAAAAGATGAGAAACTAAAGAGAGAGCATTTGGGAGAAAAGAAATCTGGAGAAATGGTTTGAGAGAATGTGTTTTGCTAAAATGAAAGTTAGTTACGTCAAAAACTTCTCATATTACTATTTTAACAATTAAATAATAAAAATCCTTTTTATTTAATTATTTCAAAACTCATTTAAAACACATGTCAATTTAAGGAATGGTGTAATTGCATAAAAGCTCCATAAAGATTCTAATATTTTGACTCCTTTTTTGAAATTGCATAATTTTAGAGGATTTTAGCATTTTTTGTCATATTTTTATCCTTTCCTGATCCTTGATTTCCCTAAACCACCTAATACGATTCGAACCGTTTCTGACCGGCCCGATACGATGCTTAAAACATCTAGGCCCAAAATCAGGGCGTTACATCAGTCCTAATCTGATTGGCCTTAGGATTCAAACACTGGATAAGATGATCACTTCCCTTATCCCTGCACATTCAAAATTCAAATTCAAGCTAGTCCTAGGCTATCCATGAAGTCCTATTTAAACCCGATCAAAACAAAATTGAAGTGTGAAAAAAAAGAGGAGAGTGATCGGATATAAGGTTTAACATTCGACCAAGAGCCTGGCCGTGAAGAGCTACATCGAGAGACCCTCTTCTAGCCCATTCTCTTCGTCGTCATTTTATTTTTACTTAGTTTTAATGATGATGGATGTTAAAAATGATAATGATTTTTGGTTGATACCCCCATCATGAACTATTTAATAGTTGGTGAGGGGTAACACCCCAATTTTGGGCTTAGAAGTTTAGGGTCTGAACCAGACCGGTCTATTTTTCGGTTCGAATATAAAGGGAGGTTTTAGGGAAAAGCTAGTTCGGGATGCTTTAAAAATATGGAAAAATATCTAAAAATCCTCTTTTAATATATATAAGAGAGTGGTGAAATCAATTTTACAAAATAAGGTTTGGAAATACTACATTTTGGTGTAGTGACTAAAATGCGATTTTTGAAAAGTTTAGTGGTGACTGTTTTGTAAGGATTGAAACTTTGAATCTTTAAGGAGCTAATTTACCCAAAAATGATTTCTCCAGATTTTTCCTTAATTTGAGTGATTTAATTAATGTTTTAATTAATTAAAAGAAAAAGGGAAACTACTTTTTGGATTTTCATAACTACCTTTTTCTAGATTTTTCTCATTCCTTTTTCTCTCAAAATTCCATCATCCAAACAATCTTTCTCCAGCAACTTTTGCATTGATCTTCACTTCAATTGATGAGATTTCTATCATCAATTAATTCCTCATCAATCTTGCATCAAATCCTTTAGATTTTCTTATTGAATTTTCAAGGAAATTGGCTCAAATCAAGGAGAAATCACCATTTAGAGGTAAGATTGTTCTTCTCCTCTAA
This sequence comes from Hibiscus trionum, assembly GCA_030270665.1. Classification (NCBI taxonomy): domain Eukaryota; kingdom Viridiplantae; phylum Streptophyta; class Magnoliopsida; order Malvales; family Malvaceae; genus Hibiscus; species Hibiscus trionum. The sequence goes on along the minus strand of BSYR01000027.1, from coordinate 10,273,203 downwards.
ATACTCAGTTCTTTACTGAAATTCCCAAGTTGTCAATCCTTAATTTAAGTTTTATAAATGGTTTTAACATTAGAAACTTGATTTTGGCTTAAAACTCAAGATTTGGAAGAAATCTTAAAGAATTTCGTTGAGTTTGATTGGGCTCTGTTTTGAGGTGATTCTTTAATGTATTTTGAGTGTCTAATGATGTGGAAATGAGGTTTTATCAATGCAATCCCGAATAGGTTGTATTTCCTAAGTTTTTGCTTATGAAAATGGTGGTTTTTGAGGTGATCTTGGTGTTCTGTTATAGCTGGAGGTATAAGGACGAGTTTAGGTTTATTTTGGATGTTAATTGATGTTTAGAAATGGTTAGAAGTGATGGATCTTGGCTGGGTTAAGTTTTGGAAGAGTTTGGAGGTGTTTTCGGTTGTGTTTGGTAGTCGAAATGTTGGTTTTAGGAAGAGCAGTGAGTTTAGGTGTGTTGGCTGAAGATTTCAATGCATGATGATGCATTAATCCTCTGTTTTGATGTGTTTAAAACAGGGGAGACATCTTCGGACACTTTTGGAGTTGATCCAGAGGCTTGATTGGCGTTTCGGCAAGCGTGCGAAACGTAATTGGTGAGTGGAGTTGGGTTTCAAGCTTTGAAACAATTATTTGAAGGTTTTGGGAGCTTAGTTTAAGTCTAAACAACTTAGCTAAGCTCAAGAGTAAGTTTTCGGAAAAACTCCCTCGGATGTGCTATGAAGTAGCTTGATGCATTGTTTAGAAATTGCATGTTTAAATTCTATTTTGAAAGCATGTTTTAGCATGGTTAATGCTGGTTTTGAAAGCCATGTGTTGAAGGATGCTTAAGGTAAGAGATCCTTGTTTTGGCATGTTGTTATATTGGTAATGATGCATGGAGATGCATGTTGTTTAATGGCTTTGATTTATGCTTTAAAATAGTGAATTGATGATGGTAATTGTTGAGTGTGTAAAAGTTCTATTATTTACACCCTTTTTAACCCATATTTCTGCTGCATTCAAGCATCATTTCATTGCATTTAGGTTAGTTTTCAGCAAAACATCACTAATATATAAAAGGCACAGGTTCTACTAAAAATGGTTGTTTTTGGCAGGTTTCCGCCGTCGTAGACGGTGAAGGCAAGCGCAGGGCAGAGAAGCAGAAGAGCTGAACTGGACAAGCAGACAAAGAGGACGATGCTGCCATAGATCTGTCGTGACAGCATGGTGACAGCAGTTTTGCGGAGAGAAAAAGCAAAGTGGACCTCGATAGATAGAGAAAATTCTGCTCGTCTGTCGTGTGAAAACCAAACATTTTTCCAAGCCCCGGATCAAAAGATATGTCAAGCCAAAGCTCAAGGAGAAGAAATTCCATAAAACAAGGAGGCGGCTGAAAAGTAGGATACTTAGAGATTAAGTCTTTATTAGAATCTTACTTTTAATTAAAGTTGTAATCCTTGTTAACTTAGAATACTTGAGCCCAAAGCTTATATAAGGGCATAGATTTTAACCTAGGAGATCATACCCCATAACCGATAACCTAAACCCCTCTGCCGTTTACCCGTCACCGACATGTTCTAAATTCCCCCTAGGGCCACGGGTTGTTTTGTAAAGTAGTTGCAAGGGTTGTTTTGTTTTAGGATTTTCCAAGTTCAATAAAAATAAACTTCAAGTTCTCTTATTTTGGTTTTAATATCTTGCAAGAGCATCGGGAGAGCATTGTGAGGTTATCTATTTACTTAGCATCGGGAGAGTTAAGTATACGAAAGAAATAAAGAGTGAGTTCTCTAGTTTATAGTTGAACTATCTTGTGCCTAGGGATAGGGCAAGGTTAAGTGGCTAAAGAAGAATTCATACACATCGGTGTTCATCCTTCGATTCACGTCGGGAGGTATCGTCAAAGACGTGATCATCGACAGACTTGGACCTAGGGATAGGCCAAGGCAGATCTGGGATTCTTGCCAAACTTGAACGTACTGAGTTGGTGTGTTTGCTGTCGCGACGACCAACGGACAGCTGCCGCGACAGGTGCTGCCAGCGACAGGCGCGACGACAGAACTGGAGTTCCTAAGCAATACAATACCTGCACTACTGAGCAATTCAATACCAGCCCATTCTCTCAATCTTGATTACTTTACTTCTATTTTCCAGTACTTTTTTATTATTTTCGTGACAAACTATTAAATCTCTTCTTTTCCCCTTGTGCAGATAGCAAAGGAAAGGGTTAGCCCAGTCCCTGTGGAGACGATATCCGATACTCTAGTATCACTTTACTACTTGCGTCGTGTACACTTGCACTACAATTGCGATAGACACTTTTACACGCAACAAGTTTTTGGCGCCGTTGCCGGGGACTGGCAACACACTCTTACCCTAGCTTCTGCACTTTTCTTTTATTTTTTTATTTTTTTTTATTATTTTTATTTTTTAACAAAAAAAATTCAGATGAAAATACAGGTTCAAGGGCATCAACATGCCAGGAAAAACCATTCGAGAGTTGATGTGGGAAAGTTCTTGCAATTACCGTAAAGATATGCTGCCAGGGCAGCAGCCGTGGCAGCAACAGGGGCAGCAATTGTCGACGCCGCAGCAGCAAAATTTTTTATGGTACGATCAAAACCCACAAAATTTTTTATATCATGACAGTTTTGCTACAGAACCCGACCTGCCCTGGCAATGTCATCATCCACAAGAGCAGTCAAAATCCTTAGAAGACACACTGCAAGCCTTCTTGGCACTCACTCAAAAAGTGTCAGCTTCTACGAACGCAAGTATCGCCAAGATGGATGAACTCTTGAGAAGACCAGTCCTCATTCATGCCACAGATGAACCTGAAATCCTGAGGCAAGATGACGAGGATGCCCATGTGAAGGAATACCCAACCTATGATGAGTCTGAGCAACAACTTGCCATGGCAATGATCGAGGAGCCGGAATGGAGCAACACCGCGACAACGCTGAATGAAATTCAAGAGAATGTCACGGCAGCAACCACTTCCTCGGTAGAAACCACCGCCTCGACAGAAACCGCCGCCTCGACAGAAACTGTCGCCTCGACAGCAACTGCCGCCTTGACAGAAACTGCCGCCTCAACAGAAACTGCCGCCTCGACAGCAACTGCCGCCTCGGCAGCAACTGATGCTGAAGCAGCAACCACATCAGAGGCAAATTCTCAACCCACTACCTCGATTATGCCTGACCAAGATTGCACACATCCATCCCTGTCATGGCACTCGCACGACCACCTAGAAGAGCTACCCACTGACAATGCCTCGCCGATGGAATATGAGCAGGTAATAAACGAACCTTTTGAATTCTTTGAAAACTCACAAATTCCATTGCAGGTATTAGAGGAACCAAAGCCGGTGGACATAGAATCATCAAAGTCTCTACTGACGGAGATCTACGAGTGGTCAACAGAATTTAGTATAGAGAGTGATAGCACTTACCAATGTCCCATTGACCTGCAAAGTAACCTGACAACGGACTGTCAAAATAACTGGCTGCCGCAGCAGTAGACACGACAGCAAGGGCTACATTCAACCACAACAACATTCAACGAAAACAAGGTAAGTTTGTGGCCGAATGTCAATTTGATTTTTTCTAATCATATATTCATGCCCTCAGAAACATTACCAAGAAGGGAGGACTTCATGGACTACAAAGGGAAGAGAAAGAAAGGAGCCCCCACCATGAGAATAATCACCAGATGGAGGGTACGAATGGACTTCAAGAAGTACCGGAAACGACCCATCAAGCATCAATAGAACAGAGAGTAGTTACTTTAGGAGATGCCCCTCAAGGCACTCCTAACTTAACTTATTTTATTTTATTTTTATCTTATTTTATCTTTAATATTTTAGGATTTAGAAATTTGATATTAGTTTTTAGTTTGTTTTTGTTATTAGGTAAACAGAGAAAAACCCGTGCAATGACGATACAAGCAACCCGAGGAAGCTCTGCCTCCACCCCTGTCGCGGGCAGCACTCATACTCTCAGGGCAGCACCCACAGCTCCTCGGACATCCAGGTCGTAGAGCAACCAGCCCAGCCTGCCCCAAAGCCCAGAATCCGCCGCCAAATCCGCCTCAGCAGCAGCAGTGAAGACAGCGCTTAAAATTTAAGTTTCTTATTTTCTTCTTATTGCTGCCTGCCTTATCTATATTTTGTGATATACTGCCTTCATTTTTATTTTCTTTCATTTGCATTGAGGGCAATGCAACCCTTGAGTTTGGGGGTGGCAACCCTCCGTTTTAATAGAGTCTAAGTACATCATAATTAATTGTTGTGTCTTATTTACTTTTCTTAAAAAAATTGAAAAGTTTAAAAATGTTGGCTTAAAACTGTGAAGTAAACTTACCTGTCATGACAGCTCTGTCGTGGCAGCAACTTTAGGACAGTTTAAGGAGAAGTTTAGAGCCTATCTATAGTTCTGAAAAACTTAAACACCATTGTGACTGTTATATTGCTTAGATTTCTTTTAGCCAAACTAGAATAGGATGCTTAGTACTTGAATAGCCCCTAGAGGTGCCTAACACTGGCTCTAGGAAAGAAGTTTAGCAAAAGAAATTCAAAAACCTAGATGTGCCCGAAACCGGCTCTAGGAAGCTAACTAGAGGTGCCCAAAACTGGCTCTAGAAAAACTTAGCTTGAAAATAGAAAAGAAGCATGAAAATGTGCCTTCCAAAAAAAAAATAAACTTTGGCATAAAATTTCAAGTTAAAAAGTTGAATATTCTAGTGAAACTAATAGAGTCTTAGCATATAACTGTTCACAAGCATGCACACACTGCACGAGGACTATAGTGAGATTCCGGACAGATCCTAATCTTTCCGATAGGTTGCTGCCGCCACAGAGAATGAGCGACGGGTAAGGGACAGTTCACTGTTTGAAAGCCAACACAAAAATATTCATTTTCTTTTAGGTCTTAATTGCTTGAGGACAAGCAAAAACTTGAGTTTGGGAGTGTGTTGAGTGTGTAAAAGTTCTATTATTTACACCCTTTTTAACCCATATTTCTGCTGCATTCAAGCATCATTTCATTGCATTTAGGTTAGTTTTCAGCAAAACATCACTAATATATAAAAGGCACATATTCTACTAAAAATGGTTGTTTTTGGCAGGTTTTCGCCGTCGTAGACGGTGAAGGTAGGCGCAGGGCAGAGAAGCAGAAGAGCTGAACTAGACAAGCAGACAAAGAGGACGATGCTGCCATAGATCTGCCGTGACAGCATGGTGACAGCAGTTTTGCGGAGAGAAAAAGCAAAGTGGACCTCGATAGATAGAGAAAATTCTGCTCGTCTGTCGTGTGAAAACCAAACATTTTTCCAAGCCCCGGATCAAAAGATATGTCAAGCCAAAGCTCAAGGAGAAGAAATTCCATAAAACAAGGAGGCGGCTGAAAAGTAGGATACTTAGAGATTAAGTCTTTATTAGAATCTTACTTTTAATTAAAGTTGTAATCCTTGTTAACTTAGAATACTTGAGCCCTAAGCTTATATAAGGGCATAGATTTTAACCTAGGAGATCATACCCCATAACCGATAACCTAAACCCCTCTGCCGTTTACCCGTCACCGACATGTTCTAAATTCCCCCTAGGGCCACGGGTTGTTTTGTAAAGTAGTTGCAAGGGTTGTTTTGTTTTAGGATTTTCCAAGTTCAATAAAAATAAACTTCAAGTTCTCTTATTTTGGTTTTAATATCTTACAAGAGCATCGGGAGAGCATTGTGAGGTTATCTATTTACTTAGCATCGGGAGAGTTAAGTATACGAAAGAAATAAAGAGCGAGTTCTCTAGTTTATAGTTGAACTATCTTGTGCCTAGGGATAGGGCAAGGTTAAGTGGCTAAAGAAGAATTCATACACATCGGTGTTCATCCTTCGATTCACGCCGGGAGGTATCGTCAAAGACGTGATCATCGACAGACTTGGACCTAGGGATAGGCCAAGGTAGATCTGGGATTCTTGCCAAACTTGAACGTACTGAGTTGGTGTGTTTGCTGCCGCGACGACCAACGGACAGCTGCCGCAACAGGTGCTGCCAGCGACAGGCGCGACGACAGAACTGGAGTTCCTAAGCAATACAATACCTGCACTACTAAGCAATTCAATACCAGCCCATTCTCTCTATCTTGATTACTTTACTTCTATTTTCCAGTACTTTTTTATTATTTTCGTGACAAACTATTAAATCTCTTTTTTTCCCCTTGTGCAGATAGCAAAGGAAAGGGTTAGCCCAGTCCCTGTGGAGACTATATCCGATACTCTAGTATCACTTTACTACTTGCATCGTGTACACTTGCACTACAATTGCGATAGACACTTTTACACGCAACAGTAATTGATGTATATTGGCAAGTGATGAAATGGTTTTTAAGTACTTGAATCGGATATAGTTAGCCGGCTATAGGATTGGGTGCACCGTGAATAAAGTCGCCTTGGATGTCGAGGGGTTGTGATTGTACCGTAAACTCCATCCAAGTACCCTAACGAGTATGGTAAGATCACAACGATGGTTAAAAGTCCGTGTGTGGATCTTGTATTGTGTGTCCCGTACACTCGTTAGTGGAACTATACAACTACCGATGAGTGATGTTGAGGGGTTGTGATTGTACCGTTAGACTCCATCACGGGTGTTGAGGGGTTGTGATTGTACCGTTAAACTCCACCTTGTGTTGTTCGGTAGTATGTATGAAGCGTGTGGGACAACGCTTGTAATCCGCGTATCCGATTGTGTTTTGTGTTGAAAATGGTTATGAATTATCACTTGGAAGCCAATATGATGTGTTGATTATAATGAAGCATGAGATGCTTGTAAAGTATGCAAGGTTGCATGAAAAGAGATGAGCATGTGTTTATAAAGCTTTGTTGAAAGTGTTTTCTAAAAGGCATTATTGTGTTGTTTTCTTTAGAGCATGCCTCACTAAGCAATTGTGCTTACGCTCTCTCTCTTATACCAATAATGCAGACAGTTGAAGTGTTTAAGGGCAACAAGGAGGCTAGAGTGTCCAAGGGTAACCAAGCTCATGTATGGTGATGTTTTCATACACTATTAGTTTTGGTAATTTGGCAATGGGAACCTAAGATGTGTTTTGGGAGATGTGTTGAACTTCCTAGGTTGTGGCGTGATGCTTTTGATGGTTTGAATTTGTAAATGGCCTATTAATGCTTGTTTTGGAGTTTGGTTGATTACTCGGTTTTGGATAATAGGATGCATGCCTATAGACATGTGAAATTTCATGTTTGATGCTATGGATGTGTTTAGGAGTTATAAACATGTGCCTTATATGTATGATGACTTGTTGGTTTGATTAGAAAGTCATTAGGTAGTGTTTGGATGGATTCTTGTGTGTTAAACCAGCAAAATCTGCAGCTTCTGGACAAACCGTATCGGAACACCCACTGGCGTTTCGAAACGGGGGCCTGAAATGGCCTTCGTGTTTCGAAACGGCTGGAGGCTGTTTCGAAATGGTTTGGCTATTGGAAGACCCTGTTTCTGAACCAGTCTTGGAATGAACCTGCGTTTTGGAATGGTGAATGCCGTTTCGAAACAGGTGACCATTGGGCACTGATTTGAATGGTGTTTGAAGTTTGCAAGTCTTACGTTTTAGTTCCGAAAGTTGTATTTGTAATTGTATGAGTTCGAGATGTCCAATTAAGGTGAAATTTGACCAGGAAGCATGTAATATGACTAATTTTGTAATGGTAACTTTAAAATCAAATATGACCTTCTAATTTTCAGAATTTACATTTTGGTCCCTAAAATGATGATTTGTGCAATTGAGTCCCCGTTTGTTATTCGATCGTTGTGTCTTTTTCAAGTATGTTCCATGAGTGCTCACTGAGGGTTAACGTGCACCTAGATAAGTTTAAAAAGAAACAAATGGGTCGTTAATCAAGGTTGACTTTCGAGTTAACTTTGGTTTTCCCTGTGTAATCTTCGTAGTTCGGGTCAACCGTCTAGGTCGGGCTAAGGGGGTTACATTTGGGGTATCAGAGCTGAGTTCTCGTGTAAATGGGAATGGTTATGTGGGTGATGTATGTGTAATTGCTTGATATGCCTTTTGGATGAAAGAATGTTTGTTGGATTGTGATGCATGGTTTCAATTGTGATGATATGTTATGATAGAAGGTGTTAGAGGATCTCATTGCCATGTCAAAACTAATAAAAGGAATTGTTTTTGGAAAATGAGCTTGAGTACTTGGATTACTTACCTTGTTGAGCCTAATTATGTTTATTGCATATGTGTCAGTGCATTGTTTCCTTGTAAATGGGGCCTCGTAGAGAGATGAGGATGAATACGAGAGCTATGGCTCAGAATGAGAATGAGGAAAATGCTGAGAATGTTGTGGATATACCTCATCCCCCTGGTGGTGGACCACCCGGCGGTGGTGGTGCTGGAGGTGATAATGCTGGTGTTGGTGCTGGTGCTGGGGTCGCTGGACCTGAAGGTGTGCAAGGGCAAGCTGCTACTGACATGACAGTGTTAATTCAGGCTATTGCGGGAGCCTTTCAGGCAATACTAGCTGGAGCTCACGGAGCTGCGCATCAGGGTGATGCTAACGTGAGATTACCTTTGGAACGTCTTCGCAGTCTGGGAGGGACTGAGTCCAGAGGTTTATCTCCTGAAGGATCTGAATCTTGGTTGGAAAGCACCAAGAGGATTTTGGGGAAAATGAACTGCAGCAATGTGCAGAAGTTGGGTTGTGTGGTATCCATGCTGCATGACGATGCTTATACGTGGTGGACGACCACTGTCTCCGGAATGGAGGAAGATGATGTGACTTGGACGTTCTTTTTGAACGCGTTCAAGCGGAAGTATCTGGGTGTGCGATACCTGGATGAGAAGAAAAGGGAATTTATGTCCCTGGTGCAAGGAAGCATAACGGTGGCTGAGTATGAGATTCAGTTTATCCGCCTTAGCCAATACGCACTTGAGCTAATCTCTGATGAGCGGGAGAGGTGTGAACGTTTCCGTTATGGTTTGGTAACGGATGTGAGAACTTATATGCTTGTAGCTGAGTATACAGATTTTGATGTGCTGGTGAGTAGAGCGAAGGGTATTGAGCAGAACTTGGGTTTATCTTCCAGAGGTGTTAGTTTTAGCTCGAGAAAAAGAGCTGCTGAGTATAGTTCCGGTGGTGGACAGAACAAGAGAGGACGGGATAAGAGGTATCAGTCTTCTGCTAGGCGTGGTAATTGAGGGCATGGTGCGCCTGTTCAGGGAGATAGGATGAGGGCTGATCAGAACGCATGCTGGACGTGTGGATCACGTGGCCATTTGAGGCGAGATTGTCCTCGAGCAGCGAGGGAGGTTCAGGCACCTGTAACAGTGACCGGTAATTCATGCTAGAATTGTGGTTCGATAGACCACATGAGGAGGGAGTGTCCTTTGATGGCCGGTGGTGGTCAGGGACGTGCTCCTGGGGTAGTTGCACCGCAGAGAGGTCATGGGCACGGCCGTGGTAACTTCCAGCGCAGAGATGATGGTGGGAGGAATGTGGCGCATGTGGTGGCTGTTCAACCTGAGGGTGGTGGCCAGGCTCGAGTGTATGCTCAGCGTGAGGGGAGAAATGACACGGATGTGATCGCATGTACCTTTACTTTGCAATCCTTGTCATTACTTTCCTTGATTGATTCTGGATCTACACACTCATACATATTTCGTGAACATGCTCAATTGCTTCGTTTACATGTTGAGTTTTTGGATGTTGGTATACGTGTGACTAGTTCCTTTGGTGAGACCGTTGTGACACGGAAGTTGTATAGAAGATGTCCCTTGGAAGTGCAAAGTCATGTTTTTCTTGTTGATCTCATGGAATTTCCATTCTATGGTTTTGATGTAATCCTTGGTATGGATTGGCTTGTTGAACATCAATCTGTAGTGGATTTTGAGAACAAGCGAGTTTCGTTGAAACTTGCGGATGATTACGAGGTAGTGGTGGTTGGCGAAAATGTGAAGTTTCTTGCCAATGTGGTGTCTTCGTTGGAAGCAAGTAGAATGCTCAGGCAAGGCTGTGAGGCTTACATGGCTTTTGTGATGAATCCTAGCTCTAAGGAGTTGCGAGTTCAAGATATCAGGATTGTGCGAGAGTTTCCTGGTGTGTTTCCGGAGGAGTTACCTGGATTGCCTCCTAGTCGAGAGGTGGAGTTTGGAATTGAGCTGTATGAAAACACAACTCTAGTGTCCATTGCTCCCTATCACATGGCACCTAAGGAGTTGAAGGAGCTGAAGACGCAACTTCAGGAGTTGCTTGATCGTGGTTTCATTCGGCCGAGTGTGTCACCTTGGGGTGCACCGGTCTTGTTTGTGAAGAAGAAGGATGGCACTATGAGAATGTGCATCGATTATCGTCAGCTGAATAAATTGACTATCAAGAATCGGTATCCTTTGCTGAGGATTGACGATCTTTTTGATCAGTTTCAGGGAGCGGCTGTGTTCTCTAAGATTGACTTAAGGTCGGGTTACTACCAGCTTAAGGTGAAGGATGTGGATGTGCCAAAAACAGCCTTTAGAACGAGGTATGGGCATTATGAGTTCCTTGTGATGCCATTTGGCTTGACGAATGCTCCTGCAGCTTTCATGGACATGATGAATAGAGTGTTCCATGAATACTTGGACAAGTTTGTTGTGGTGTTCATAGATGATATCCTTGTATACTCTCGTACTGAGGAGGAGCATGAGGGGCATTTGAGGATCGTGTTGCAGGCTTTGTTGGAGAATCAGCTTTATGCTAAGTTGAGCAAATTCGAATTCTGGCTTAGGGAAGTTGTTTTCCTTGGTCATGTGGTTTCCGCTGAACGGATTCGTGTTGATCCTCAGAAGATTGAGGCGGTGATGAATTGGAAGCCTCCCAAGTCTGTTCATGAAGTCCGTAGTTTCCTTGGGTTGGCAGGGTACTACCGGAGATTTGTGGATAGATTTTCGAAGATTGCTGCACCTTTGACGAAGTTGTTGCAAAAGGATGTCAAGTATGAGTGGACGGAAGCAAGGCAACAAGCTTTTGAGAAGCTTAAGGCAGCTTTGACGTAAGCTCCTATCTTGGTTCAACTTGAATTAGGGAAAGAGTTTGTGGTGTACAGTGACGCATCCTATGTTGGTTTGGGGTGTGTGTTGATGCAAGAGGGTAAGGTGGTTGCTTGTGCATCACGCCAGTTGAAGGTGCATGAGCGCATTTATCCTACGCATGATATTGAGTTAGCTGCGGTGGTCTTTGCTTTGAAGATTTGGAGACATTATCTGTATGGTGAGAAGTGTACTGTGTACACGGATCACAAAAGTTTGAAGTATCTGATGTCCCAGATAGAGTTGAATCTTAGGCAACGACGTTGGGTAGAGTTCCTTAAAGATTACGATCTGACGATCGAGTACCACCCGGGGAAAGCTAATGTTGTAGTGGATGCCTTGAGTAGAAAGGTGGCAGTGGAGTTAAGGGCTATGCTTGTCAGCTTGAGTATTTCGCGAGATGGGAGTCTTGTGGCTGAATTGCAAGTGAAACCATCTTTGGTTCAGTTGATAAAGGATAAGCAGTTGTTGGATGATTCTTTGGTGCCACATGTTCAGGATATTGCTGAGTATAGACCATCGGATTTCTGTTTTAATGATGATGGGGTTCTATGTTTTGGGAGTAGGATAGTAGTGCCGAATGATGCAGAATTGAGGCTTACTATTCTGACTGAAGCTCATAGTAGTCCTTTTGCTATGCACCCTGGTAGTACAAAGATGTATCGTGATCTAAAGGATGAGTACTATTGGGCGGGTTTGAAGAAGGATGTTGCGGAGTACGTGAGTAAGTGCATGGTTTGTCAGCGGGTTAAGGTTGAACATCAGTTTCCTTCTAGGTTGTTGCAACCGTTGAGGATTCCTGAGTGGAAGTGAGAAAGGATTACCATGGATTTTGTGTCTGGTTTGCCCTTGTCGCCATCGAAGAAGAATTCGGTGTGGGTGATTGTGGATCGCCTTACGAAGTGTGCGCATTTCTTACCTGTGCATACTACGTATACTTTGGACAAGCTTGCAGAGCTGTACATTGCTGAGATTGTGCGTTTGCATGGTGTGCCAAAGTCTATAGTGTTGGATAGAGATCCGAGGTTCACATCGCGTTTTTGGGAGTGTTTGCATCAAGCTTTGGATACGCGACTGAATTTCAGTACTTCTTATCATCCACAATCGGATGGACAGTCTGAGCGTGTTATCCAAGTGCTTGAGGATATGTTGAGGTGCTGTGTGATTGAGTTTCAAGGTTTTTGGGAGAAGCATTTGCCTTTGGTGGAGTTTGCTTATAACAATAGCTACCATGCAAGTATTCAAATGGCACCTTATGAAGCCTTGTACGGGAGGAAATGCAGAACTCCTCTTTGCTGGGCTGAAACAGGTCAAAAGTTAGTTTCAATGCCGGCTTTATTGAAGGGAACCACCGATAAGGTGAAGCTCATTTGTGAGCGATTGAAGGCAACTTCTGATCGACAGAAGTCTTACGCGGATTTGAAGCGTAAGGAGATTGAGTTTGCGGTAGGTGACCGTGTGTTTTTGAAGGTTTCGCCTTGGAAGAAAGTGATGAGGTTTGGACGGAAGGGTAAGTTGAGCCCTAGGTATATTGGACCATACGAGGTGATTGAACGTGTGGGTCCTGTTGCGTACATGCTGAGGTTGCCGCAAGAGTTGGAAAAGATTCATGATGTGTTTCATGTCTCTATGCTTCGGAGGTATAGATCGATCCTTCGCATGTTATGCCTGTGGAGGAAGTGGAGTTGAATCCAGACTTGACCTATGATGAGGAGCCAGTTGAAATTCTGGATTCGGATAGTAAAGTTCTTCGGGGCAAGACCATTGAATTGGTTAAGGTGTTGTGGAAGCACCGTGGTGTTGAGGGAGCCACGTGGGAAAGAAATGATGATATGAAGAAGCAGTTTCCGTACCTTTTTCCTCCAGGTAAATTTTGAGGACGAAATTTCTTAAGGGGGGAGAGTTGTAACACCCCAATTTTGGGCTTAGAAGTTTAGGGTCTGAACCAGACCGGTCTGTTTTTCGGTTCGAATATAAAAGGAGGTTTTAGGGAAAAGCTAGTTCGGGATGCTTTAAAAATATGGGAAAATATCTAAAAATCCTCTTTTAATATATATAAGAGAGTGGTGAAATCAATTTTACAAAATAAGTTTTGGAAATACTACATTTTGGTGTAGTGACTAAAATGCGATTTTTGAAAAGTTTAGTGGTGACTGTTTTGTAAGGATTGAAACTTTAAATCTTTAAGGAGCTAATTTACCCAAAAATGATTTCTCCAGATTTTCCTTAATTTTAGTGATTTAATTAATGTTTTAATTAATTAAAAGAAAAAGGGAAACTACTTTTTGGATTTTCATAACTACATTTTTCTAGATTTTTCTCATTCCTTTTTCTCTCAAAATTCCATCATACAAACACTCTTTCTCCAGAAACTTTTGCATTGATCTTCACTTCAATTGATGAGATTTCTATCATCAATTAATTCCTCATCAATCTTGCATCAAATCCTTTGGATTTCCTTATTGAATTTTCAAGGAAATTGGCTCAAATCAAGGAGAAATCACCATTTAGAGGTAAGATTGTTCTTCTCCTATAAATACTCAGTTCTTTACTGAAATTCCCAAGTTTCCAATCCTTAATTCAAGTTTTATAAATGGTTTTAATGTTAGAAACTTGATTTTGGCTTAAAACTCAAGATTTGGAAGAAATTTTGAAGAATTTCGTTGAGTTTGATTGGGCTATGTTTTGAGGTGATTCTTTAATGTATTTTGAGTGTCTAATGATGTGGAAATGAATTTTTATCAATGCAATCCCGAATAGGTTGTATTTCCTAAGTTTTTGCTTATGAAAATGGTGGTTTTTGAGGTGATCTTGGTGTTCTGTTATAGCTTGAGGTATAAGGACGAGTTTAGGTTTATTTTGGATGTTAATTGATGTTTAGAAATGGTTAGAAGTGATGGATCTTGGTTGGGTTAAGTTTTGGAAGAGTTTGGAGGTGTTTTCGGTTGTGTTTGGTAGCCGAAATGTTGGTTTTAGGAAGAGCAGCGAGTTTAGGTGTGTTGGCTGAAGATTTCAATGCATGATGATGCATTAATCCTCTGCTTTGATGTGTTTAAAACATGGGACACATCTTCAGACACTTTTGGAGTTGATCCGGAGGCTTGATTGGCGTTTCGGCAAGCGTGCGAAACGTAATTGGTGAGTGGAGTTGGGTTTCCAGCTTTGAAACAATTATTTGAAGGTTTTGGGAGCTTAGTTTAAGTCTAAACAACTTAGCTAAGCTCAAGAGTAAGTTTTCAGAAAAACTCCCTCGAATGTGCGATAAAGTGGCTTGATGCATTGTTTAGTAATTGCATGTTTAAATTTTGTTTTGAAAGCATGGTTAATGCTGGTTTTGAAAGCCATGTGTTGAAGGATGCTCAAGGTAAGAGATCCTTATTTTGGCATGTTGTTATATTGGTAATGATGCATGGAGATGCATGTTGTTTAATGGCTTTGATTAATGCTTTAAAACATTGAATTGATGATGGTAATTGATGTATATTGGCAAGTGATGAAATGGTTTTTAAGTACTTGAATCCGATATAGTTAGCCAGCTATAAGATTGGGTGCACCGTGAATAAAGTCGTCTTGGATGTCGAGGGGTTGTGATTGTACCGTAAACTCTATCCAAGTACCCTAACGAGTATGGTAAGATCACAACGGTGGTTAAAAGTCCGTGTGTGGATCTTGTATTGTGTGTCCCGTACACTCGTTAGTGGAACAATACAACTACCGATGAGTGATGTTGAGGGGTTGTGATTGTATCGTTAGACTCCATCACGGGTGTTGAGGGGTTGTGATTGTACCGTTAAACTCCACCTTGTGTTGTTCGGTAGTGTGTATGAAGCGTGTGGGACAACGTTTGTAATCCACGTATCCGATTGTGTTTTGTGTTGAAAATGGTTATGAATTATCACTTGGAAGCCAATATGATGTGTTGATTATAATGAAGCATGAGATGCTTGTAAAGTATGCAAGGTTGCATGAAAAGAGATGAGCATGTGTTTATAAAGCTTTGTTGAAAGTGTTTTCTAAAAGGCATTATTGTGTTGTTTTCTTTAGAGCATGCCTCACTAAGCAATTGTGCTTACGCTCTCTCTCTTGTACCAATAATGCAGACAATTGAAGTGTTTAAGGGCAACAAGGAGGCTAGAGTGTTCAAGGGTAACCAAGCTCATGTATGGTGATGTTTTCATACACTATTAGTTTTGGTAATTTGGCAATGGGAACCTAAGATGTGTTTTGGGAGATGTGTTGAACTCCCTAGGTTGTGGCGTGATGCTTTTGATGGTTTAAATTTGTAAATGGCCTATTAATGCTTGTTTTGGAGTTTGGTTGATTACTCGGTTTTGGATAATAGGATGCATGCCTATAGACATGTGAAATTTCATGTTTGATGTTATGGATGTGTTTAGGAGTTATAAACATGTGCCTTATATGTATGATGACTTGTTGGTTTGATTAGGAAGTCATTAGGTAGTGTTTGGATGGATTCTTGTGTGTTAAACCAGCAAAATCTGCAGCTTCTGGGCAAACCGTATCGGAACACCCACTGCGTTTCGAAACGGGGGCCTGAAATGGCCTTCGTGTTTCGAAACGGTTGGAGGCTGTTTCGAAATGGTTTGGCTACTGGAAGGCCCTGTTTCTGAACTAGTCTCGAAACGAACCCGCGTTTCGGAACGGTCAATGCCGTTTCGAAACAGGTGGCTGTTGGGCACTGATTAGAATGGTGTTTGAAGTTTGCAAGTCTTACGTTTTAGTCCCGAAAGTTGTATTTGTAATTGTATGAGTTCGAGATGTCCAATTAAGGTGAAATTTGACCGAGAAGCATGTAATATGACTAATTTCGTAATGGTTACTTTAAAATGAAATATGACCTTCTAATTTCCAGAATTTACATTTTGGTCCCTAAAATGATATTTGTGCAATTAAGTCCCCGTTTGTTATTTGATCGCTGTGTCTTTTTCAAGTATGTTCCATGAGTGCTCACTGAGGGTTAACGTGCATCTAGATAAGTTTAAAAAGAAAAAAAAGGGTCGTTAATTAAGGTTGACTTTCGAGTTGACTTTGGTTTTCCCCGTGTAATCTTCGTAGTTCGGGTCAACCGTCTAGGCCGGGCTAAGGGGGTTACAGGTGAGGGGTGCTTACGTTCAAACACTATTTTTCATGTTTAATTTTTAATAAATTGGAACTGTCTTGACAATGTTTTCCTATTTGACATGATTTACTGTTTTTTTAAAATGTTTTACCAAGCGAGAGTTGGCATTACCATTTTCTAAATACTTTGCCAAGGGACAGCTGACATAGTTAGCCTATTTCAACTCAATATCATAACTGACTTGGGTGGCAACGATCAGTTGTTGGATACTAAGGAGAGATGCTTCGAAAGAAGATGTTCAAGTAGATGAACTTACTTCGGGAGTGAAATCTACCCCTTAGGAGTAAAGATTGCTACTTAATCGAATTGATTTATGAAATAACATTCACTATAGAGATATATGGGGTTTTCCATGATTAATTTAGGGTAGTGTTATGAACAGAGGCATTGCTACCTTTGAATATGCTCGGCAAACAATGCCAAGACATGATTTATTAAAAGCTGGCAACCATGAATAACGTGAAAGCTAGACACTCCTTGACAACGCTCGTCATTTGCTAAGATACCTTCCTTATCAACAATTTAATTTACTTTTCGTACTTTCATTATCTTTTCATTTTTCAAAACTACTCTACATCAAAAACATCCTTTTCACAAGACAAGTAACAGCAACGCAATCGAATTCCAAACACAATCTCTGTGGGATCAACACTCAGCTTAACTGTTGTATTACTTGTAGATCGTGTATACTTGCACGCAACAGATTTTCTTGGCATTATGCTAACACTTTTCTAATACCATTTACGCCCCATTGCTCGCAAAAAAATCTTTCACTCCAAGAGTATATATGTTTTTGGCGTCGTTGCCTGAGATCGCGACGAATTTGATTGTTTTTAGGTTTTTACTTGTTTTATTTTTATTTTATTTTGGTTTTCATTAGTATATGACTAGGAAACATTCTGAGAGGGAAGTTATAGCATTAGACCTTGAGACTGAATGCACCTTGCGTAGATTGAGAAAGTAGATTCGAGAGATGAATCACAGAAATCATGGAAACAAAGGAGTAAATGGTGTTCAAAAAAATCAAGAGAATCAACCAAGAAATGGAGGAATACCATTACACGATAATAATGCCATCAACAATGCCGAAGAAGAGAGACCCATTCAAGAGCAATCAGCACATGACATCACATGCTTATGCCAAGAGTTATTGACAATGAGGTAAATGCATCAAATTTTGAACTCAAACCTGTAATGATCTCAACTCTTTTGAATGTAGGACAGTTCGATAGAGCACTGACTGGAGATCCAAGGCAACATTTAAAGCAATTCATGGAGATATGCCAATTGTTTCAGCAACCTAGAGTATCTAAGGACACTGTGAAGCTGAAATTATTTGCTTTTTCTTTGAGAGACAGAGCAAAGACATGGCTCAATTCCTTTCCTTTCCTATTTAAGCAATGTGCTAATCAAGTGATCCGTCGTTGTGTGCCAGAGGATGAACAACATGCTATTTTGCAATAGTGCCATGTCGCGTCATATGGACATTTTGCTGCACTAAAGATTGCTGCCAAGGTGTTGTAGTTGGGTTTTTATTGGCCTACATTATATAAGGATGCTCGTGACTACACCAAGGCATGTGATCCATGCCAACGGACCGGGAATATCTCTGGAAGACATCAACTTCCGCTCTAGAACATTATGTCAGTTGACTTATTCGATGTTTAGGGGATAGACTTTATTGGTCCATTCCCCCCATCTTTTGGCAATATATATCCTTGTGGCAGTCGATTATGTTTCTAAGTGGGTAGAGGCTATTGCATTGCCAACAAATGATGCCAAGGTCATTGTCAAGTTTTTGCACAAACATATCTTTACCCGTTTTGGTGCTCCTCGAGTGATCATTCATGATGAGGGCACCCATTTTAAATGCAATCTAATTTCTAAAGCTTTGTGCAGGTATGAGATACAACAAAGGATAGTCACGACCTACCATCCACAGACAAATGGGCAAGATGAGATTTTCAACAAGTAGATCAAGAATATCCTAGAAAAGATTGTGAATCCTTTGAGAAAGGATTGGTCTTTGAGACTAGATGGGCTTTGTGGGGATATAGAACTGCTTTCAAAACTCCGTTGGGCACTTCACCTTTCAAGCTTGTATAATGTAAACCATGCCATCTGCCAGTAGAGCTTGAACATAAAGCCTATTGGGCAATCAGAACACTTGACATGGCATGAGCTACAACGGGAGAAAAAGGATGCTAGACCTCAATGGGTTGAAAGAGTTCCGAGCACTCGCCTATAAGAATGCCAAGCTATATAAGGAAAGAACCAAACATTGGCATGACAAGAAAATTCTGCCAAGACATTTCAAGGTAGGTCAACTCGTTCTTCTTTTTAACTCACGACTTAAATTATTTCTAGGCAAGCTTAAGTCGAGATGGTCGGGCCCTTTTGAAGTAGTACTGCTCTATGCACATGGTGTTGTGGACATCAAGGATTTGAAAATCGGAGAAATTTTTAAGGTAAATGGTCATCACTTGAAGCACTATTTTGAGCCACAACAGAAGAATACCAAGGAGACTTTCTCTTGGCAGAAATACCATGACACCATCGACATGTTTGAAACTTTGTACATATTAGGTTAGTTGTTTCTCTTTGTTTTTTAGGATTTTTCATCAGTTTTTATTTTTATTTTAGTCTTTATTTTTTTATATTTTCTTTTGTTGGGTTGAAAGGTTTCATTTGAGTGGATGTAGATTTGGTGCCAGACGATATATTAATTTTTCGATGAGTGGTAGGATTGAATGATGCCATGCCTAGAAGTGGTGCCAGCAACTATGCTTGGCAAGTAGCCGGGGTAACTTGGGGAGAAGAATTACCATAGCTTGATATAATTTAGACCATGAGAGAGAAAAATAATAAACACTAACCACCCAAAAATTAAGGTAATTTAAATTCAATTTAATTACCTTATGAGTCCAAATCGTATCACTTTAAATCCTATCCTTATCACTTATCATTTTTTATAAACTATCACATCATCCATTTTTCTCTCCCTAAAACACGCCAACTTTCATCATTACCTTTTTTAAACCCGCCATAATTACTTTACTCTAACACTCAACCTTTCTATCTTTTAACCCCTTCATTTTTCTTTCATTTTCTTTTTTACTTTATCTTATTTACCTAGCCTATTAATTCTCTCTTTCGTTTCACCCAAGAAACTCAAGCTTTTGTTTATTTTCTTTTAAAAAACTTCCTTAGCTTCTTTATCTAAACCCTTCCGGACCTTCTTCAAACGAGGAAATCCAAAAGAAGTATGAAGATCACTTTGCTTCAAAGACTTTTTGCTTCAAGAGAAACTTTAGTTTCGAGCCTGGGAAAGATTAGGTCTTTCCCTCTGAGTTCATGGATATCGTCACCAAACACAAGTGGAAGACTTTTTGCCAACAAAAGGGTGAGGTCTTTCCAAATCTTGTTCGTAAAGCTTATGCACATTTAACTACTAAAGCAAACTCGTTTTTGATGATTCGAGGAGAATGTGTGCATTTTGATGAAAGGTCTATCAATATATAGCTCAAGTTGGATTGGGGAATGAGCATGTTGAGTTTTCTGCCAACATGACCGCTACCAAGCGTAAGACACTTTTGGAAGATTTGTGTGAACCGAGCACAGAGTGGATCGTATCCTCCAAAGGAAACCGTACAGTCAAAAGACTGGCCCTTAAACCACAAACGAAGGGCTTGAACCATTTTCTCAAAGCAAGTTTGATGCTAACGACCCACAATGAAACCATGTTGGAGGACCAACTGATTTTGTTGCATTCTATTCTGACGGGCCGAAAATTAATGTTGCTTAGATTATAATCGATGAGAGATACAAGTGTGCCATAAAGCCAACTAGAGTTTTGTACTTTCATCTTCTAATTTGTAATATTTGTTAGCGATACAATGTGCCTACGAAAGAGGAAGACATTGCCCCCAAGGTAAAGGGCTACACAATTACGCTAGTCGGCTGGAGGAACCTCACTAGCATTACTGTGAAGGATACAAACAAGGGTGAGGGCAAATTTGCCATGCCAACACCCAAGGCCAAGGAACCAAAGACAAAGCCAACAACTTCAATGGCCGCGGAGGTAACAACTTTGCTCGCCCATGTATATCACCTGTAAGAATTAATTCTTAGAAAGTTAGAGGAGGCTAAGGTGTAGAGGAGGAAGCTCTGGCAATATGAGTGCACCAAAGACACTGCCATCAAAGAAACCTTGGCGAGCATCTCTCTAGGAGTTATGCCAGCCTTCCCAGTGGGGATCTTTGCCGATGACTGTGCAATGCCAGCTAGCCCCGTGCCCAGTCCAATACCATCCACTGCCACAGAACCTATTTCCCCTATTAAAGATGAATTTGTCAAGTTTGCTATGGCACAAGTATCTAAGGATAAAAGTGAGAAAAAACATGCTTCCCCTGCCGAGTTAGTTGCCACGCCAACCTCATTTGAGCAGATGAAGGTTTTGAAAGAAACCCTTGCCTCCATTGCCGCTCAAGGATGAAGCCGAAAAAAGAGGATGGCTTATGACATTGGAAGCTTATCCTAGAAAAAGACCCAAGCCAAGTTAGCAGTTGAAGCCCGTGCCACCCAAGGATGAGTCTCTTCTAAAGGGGAGTCTTCTTCTTCCTAACTCTTTGTATTTCATTTGCATTCACATGTTCATGCTTTTTTATGTTTTATGTTTTGTTGTATATATGCGTTGTTTCATACATTGAGGACAATGCACACCTTGGGTTTGGGGGTGCACATTTTCTTACATTTATGCCATACCATTCATGTTTATTTTCTGTACTGCATTCTGTTTTCATGTCATGCCATATAGGTTAGATTAGGATTAATGCCATGCATACCGAACCACTAAAAAAGTAAAAAAAGAAAATTTTGTCTCGGCCGATTTTTGAAGCATGTTAACATTTGTTAGGCAAGTTTAATTTGACATAGCGTCTATCCGATGAAGAATTTTAAAATCTTTAGATACCTATGCCATCAAGATAGTATTCCAGGATTGCTTGCCAATTGATCTCTAGTTTAGGGAATTGAATTTACACTTAACACATGGTATGTATCTAGTTCCCTAGCAAACATAGACTATTTGAAACTATGCTCAAATTCTTCTCAAAAAGAGAGAACACCAAGGATAGTGCACCAATGTGTGCCAAATGTGAAGAACTTTAGAACACTCATCTGCCTATGAAAAATTATTAACTTGGGGATTCGTGGTTTGCTCCCTCTTAGTTCTTAAGCCAACATGAGTTAAGGTACAAGTGTAATAGGCTCACGCAAAACAGTGCATGACGCTACCCTAATATAATAATAATAATAATAATAATAATAATAATAATAATACGAGTTTCAGAAGTAAAATTGGCTAAGGGAGTGAAAATATATTTAATGCATATTGCCCGCACATCATGCACTCTTCATGACCTTAGACTAGATTTATATTGCTGCTCTTGAATTATTATATGTTTGTGATTTGGTTCCAACATCGATTGCACTGACAATACTACCATAAGATAGATAAAAGTTGTGCTCCGATGCAAGTGAACAAACACCTCAAAAAGTGTGAAAATAATGACTCAAAAACAAAAAAATTCTTATTTGAGATTAAAAATAAAAAAAATAAACAAAAAAAAAATCAGAATACAACATTAAGACTGTCGTCAGATGCAACACTTTTAAAGAAAAACTAGACATAAACATTTTATGTGTCATTTTTGAATTATAAAATTAAATGAAAATTTATATGTATTGATTCGTGGCATCACATCTTAACATTGTTATTTTATTTAGCAAGCACATTTGGTTAGTTGGCTAAGCTATTCATCTTTGTTTCCTCGTACTCTTTCATGTTATGGGTTCTAGACTTATTATGAGTACCTTTTTTCCCCCTAGAGTCGTCCTTTTCCTCTCCTCTAGGTGAGATTAGGATTAGAATTATAATTTATCAAAAAAGAAATATTTTTATCGTATTAATAGATGAAATGAAACTTCAAGTATTAAATTACACATTTTAAAAGTAAAGGCACTATGTTAAAAAGTTTTAGAAAGTACAAAGGACAAATATGTAATTATCTGTCAATGTATGCATTTTACTTTCCAATGGACAAACCTTTGAACATCATTTAGGCGGGCATTTTTAATGTTGAGAGGTTAGGTTGTTTTTGTTCAAAGATGAAATATTAATGTTTTGTAGGCTTTCCCAATTTCCCCATTTTTAATGTCAATGTCTACTCCAACGGAAACCTCCATCCTCTCCGATCTACAAACCTCCGCCGATTCCAAAATCCACTCACTGGTCTCCGACTACCTCCGCCCCATCTCCACTCTCGCGAATTCCAAGAAAAAGAAACTGGACGAAGCCGCCGTCCGCTCCCTCGCCAAACAGTTCTTGTCCTTCCTTTCCAAATCCTTCCCCATAATCTACAAGCGCATCTACATACAAAACCCTACTGAGCAGCAACAAGCCTCTCTTAGCGATTTCTTCGAGACTTACCGGCTTTGCATAACTTGTCTCGAGTTCGTCTCTTCGCAGTTAGCCGGCGGTGCGCACTTGGTTCAGATCCAGAGGTTGAAGCTTGTTTACTGTTTACAGTCCTGGGGACGGTACGATGAGGGGGAAAACGAAGCAATTAAGGTTTTGGAGAGGCTTAAAGGGGAAGCTAAGTCAAAAGGTAAAATCGTTCCGGGTGTCGATGTTGCTGGTGGTGATCTGAAGTTTGGATCTATTGTGGTAGAAGCGGTAGCTTCTGTAGTGAAAAATGTGGCCATGGGACACAGTAAAGATTCTGGGAAATATGAAAGGGTTCTTGCATTGGTGGAACAAGTGAGGCCTTGGTGCAGGTATTGAATTTCTTGATTTACCTAGACACTTGCACGGTGTAATTTATTTATTTATTTATTTGTGAGTATTTACAGGACATTAGAATCCGATGTTGTTGGGAAATCGCACAGTGTGCTTGTTACTTTTCTTGGTAGATGCTGTCGGTTTTTGGTTGAAGAGATCAATCATTTTGGTGAGGAATTGGTTCGACGGTTCTGCATTGAATGTTTGGCCGAGTATGCTAGGTCAATGATGAAGGATCAAGTTTATAAGGTATACGTTGTTACTTAACATTTAGCTAAACATATATGT
Organism: Hibiscus trionum; assembly: GCA_030270665.1. NCBI lineage: Eukaryota > Viridiplantae > Streptophyta > Magnoliopsida > Malvales > Malvaceae > Hibiscus > Hibiscus trionum. The sequence continues at coordinate 10,249,880 of BSYR01000027.1, read as the reverse complement.
GTATGTTTATGTTTTTTTTTTTAATTTCTTATGATTCTTAAATTTGCAGTTTGTTCGCAGAATATGTTCCTCACTGTTCTCGCAAGAGAGAACCAATAGCTCAATTCAAATGGACTTAGTAATGTTTTTGTTAGCCTCCGTTTCCCGTGAATGCAAGGTAAGATGAACTATATAGCGTTTTAGAATGGTTCATTTAGCTTCAATAATTCTAGGATTTTTGTATGTGTGCAAGTTTAGACTCTAAATTCCTATGATGCAGCCGACATTTCCCCAACACCAATGCTGATAGTAGTGTCACATTGTAGTAATTTTGTAAATATGTTTCTCATTAGCAATGCGGACACCTGCATTCCATCTGTATCCTTTTGAACCTTTCACAATTAAGCATTTACAGTGCTATGTAAGCTGGAATTTATGTGTTAGCTTTCAAATCCATTATTTGAAGACTTACTGTGTTGTTTATGGTGGTGTCATTCTCTTTTGCTTACATAACATTATTCTTTTTACTTGGTTCAGTCAATAATTTGAGAACTTACCAAACATTCTTCCTAAACTGCTTCTAGTTGTTTTGCACATCATTTTCCTTTACTCACTCGTTTTTAATCCATTTAGTTAGTTTTTTTTAAAATTATTGTTAACTGAAAATTTTAAGCATCTTAGGGTTTTGTAACTGAAGTTTGTCTCTTACATTGTGCTTTATTTAGTAATGTATTTTTTTCGCAGGTTGATACAGATAATAGTGCAATGGAGTTTGTTGAACTTGTTGATTACTGTGCCAATAAATGTCGAGCTGCTCGTACAACTTTTTGCAGTACTCTAGCAGAACATTTAAATGACATAGCAGTTGATTTTTGTCAGGTATGTTGCTTGACTGTGGATTGAACTTGTACCTATTTCATTTATTTGGATAAGATGCTCTGAGTTATAATCTTAAATTTGGTAAAATTTCACAGGCTACCATCCCTGTTGATCTAATACTGAGGATTTATGCGATTGGCTTAGATTTCGCTGAGCACAATGCTAAGCTGAAATATGATAATTGTACCACTTCCAAAGGTGGAGAGGATGATTCAGATATTGATGTTTCGTTTCCCTTACCGCGAAATTGCCGTATTGATGTTGAATGTAAACGTTTTCTCACTTGGGGAGACAAAAAGGCTTGTAAAGTGATGTACTATAATACATTGAAATTCTTGTGTCAGCCGCTTGCTGAACTAGTGAATTCCGAGAAAAAGCGGATACTCGCTGAACCCAAAGTTTCATCTGCTTCTAGCAACCTTCGCATTATCCAGGATGCCTTTGATCAGTTCTGTGATAACTTCTTTTCTCTTGAAAGGTAAGCTTATTTCTGTCTTTGACGGACTAATTTACTTTGCCAAATGTAATTACAGTGGCAACTTGAAATTGTAGTCAAAGGAGTTTTAATTTTTTCTTTGTATCCGAGTGACTAAATTGACATAATCTTTTGCCTTCTAAATATGACATTCTTTTTGCTTGTGTATGTCGATATTATTGTAATTATTCAACCTTAAAGAATTAAGTATTTTCTGGGTCATTATTAGAAGGTTACTATATCAACTGTTGATATCATGTTTGCTTAGTAACTTTGAGTTGATACATGCCCCAATATGGATGATGTTGAATTTAGGCTAAATGGTAATAACTATTTATAAAATATTTTGCAAAAATATTTGGGGAATCATTATGTACATAAATCAGTTATGAATATAATGGTCGTCCAAATTTTCTGACTTACCCTTGCAGCTGTACATCTGAAGCAAAGAGAGAAGAATTTGATGATGATGAAGTGTTGGTATCCAGTATAATTGTGGCTGGGTTCATTGTTTCCATCGGTACAACGCGTAATATTTCGGTCAGTCAAACTTATCATGTAGTATTCAAATGGAAAAAAAAAGATATTTTACGTTTGCTACTTGCGTTGATAATTTATTGATTAATTTTGGATGAGATGATGTCTATTAAAGTTTCACTGTTGCTGATTGGTTTTCCCTTTTATATTTCAGAAGAGTGTGCGCTACATTAAGCAAATAATTGGCAGCAGTTGGATCCAACCTCAAGGGCTAAAATATGTCTATATCTCTCTGTATAATATTGGTGTTCTTATGTACAGAAGTAAGCAGATTAAAGAGGTACTTAATTCTTTGAAATTTATGGATGTTAAGGTTATCTTATTTTATGACTGTTCTTTTGCATGGTTGGTGAATCGTATTAGTTTTTGATTTCTAAATAATCCTATTTAATTTCTGTTTGATTGGAGCTATTTTCATGCATATTCATGACATGTAGGATCTGGCATTTGCATGTTGATGTTCACGTTTGGAAGCATTCATGTTCAGTTCAATTCATTTGCATCTAGGTTCCTTGTTCATATAAGTTATCAATCTATCCTTTGCAGGCATTGAAGGCTTTAAAACTTTCTCATAGAGCATCACAGACAAATATTCAGCTTCTTCGTGAGATGTTTACTCAAAAGACAAGTTCTGATGATCATTTGTCAAAAGACGCTCTTAGAGATTTGGTATCTGATGCATGTACCAGAACTGCTTTTCTTTTGGAAGTTCTCCATGCATGTGGAAATCGTAAGGTGAAAAAAATTATTGCTGAGAGCCTTGAAAACTGGTCCATACTTGAAAATTTGTTTGGACAGTTGGCAGGTCCTATGCCTTTGATAAAACAATGGGTTAAGGTATAATCTTCTGTTAGAATCCCTAAAATTAAGGACATAATTCTTGGCTTTGTCCTTGTACTTACCTTGTATAGTAGGATATAATATTAGTCTCTAATTCTTAGGAAGTTATTGATTTCTAGGAAATTATTTCCTTATTTGTACTTAGATCATCTTATAAAGGCTGTAACCTAATTAGAAAAAGATAACAATCTTCTTTCTAAGTTTGTTCATCTTCAATTCTTGGTCTGTTTTTCTGCATATTTTTGTTATGATGGCCAATTGTTCCTTTGATTTCAGATACAGTGTAAACTTCATAAAAACATGGATTTAGAGAATAGTGCTCCAACTTTATGTTGTATGCTGTTGTCTTCAGCGGGAGGGTCAAAGAGGGCAGTAAGAATAATTTTAGAGCAGGTCCATATCTGTTAATTTTATTGGAAATGCCCCTTCTAGATATTTTATGTTCTGCTTGCTTATGACTAAGGGATGATTCTTCCAATTTCAGGAGCTTCTTGCATATCAAGAAATGACTCATGGATACCCAGATTTTTGTCAGAGAATGCAGATTAAAGTTATCGATTTACTTATGGAAAATGATTATGCCATAGAAGATGATCCTTTACAAAGAGCTAGAATTTTAATTAGAAAGGGAAGAACACTAAGGGCTAATGGGATTGAAGCTCTGAAGGACTGTATCTGGTGCTTGTCTGAAGCTATACCTATTATGGTCAGGTGTTGAGTTCCTGCATGGGACCGCGTCTTTATTTTTCTTCCTTGTTGATATTAGTGGTGATTCTATTGTTTCTTTTTGGGGTTGAATCAATTACTAACCTGGAGTATTTTTTAAACAGGAAAACTGTTTAAAGTTTTGCGGTGAAACACATGCTGGAACTGCAGCAAGCCATCAATTAGCTGCTGCTTATTGTTTACGTGCACTATGTACTCAGGAAGATGAACCAAACTCTGAGGTATTTTTTGTATAAACAAGTCTCCAGATTTGACTAAATAGTGCTTAGTCATTCTTTACGCTTGACTAATATGTTTTTGGTCAATATGAGAGATAAATTTCAATATTACTGACTGCTCATACTTTGATTTCACCAAAAACAGCAAGTTTATCGAGATATCTGTGCTGCCTTAGATCTTTGGTCAAGCATATTCATTCCTCATAGTTGTTTCACGGGTGATGAGTTCAAAATGGTTTCCGGAAACACATTGCAACTGCTATATAATATGCTTGATTTGCTATCGTTGAAGGTAAGCTTATTGATGTGATTGGCTTTATCTTTTAGTCATGAAAATCTATTTGCCTAGAGTTATGAACATCTTTTAACTGTTTTACTTAGGGTTGTTGCTTTCTTACCTTTTTTTTATCTGCAGGGTTACACAAAATTACACAGCCACATATATAAACTACTAATCAAGATATACGAACTGAACAATGTAGAACTTGGGAAATGTGCAGCCAACCTCTGGGAGTGTAGACGGCTTAGTCATGCACTCTGTGTTTCTCCAGTAAATGAGTCATTCATCACAAATTTATCTGAACAGTGTGGAGAAAGTTCCAAAGCTGTTGATTTCTGGATACAATGTCTAAGTGGATCACAACCAGGGCTTATTGGTTTCCAACAGAATATCACGTGCTTCTTTAACAATTTCACCCATGGTTTGAAAAATGGTGAAAACAATTTACAATCAGCTGTCTCTGCTAACAATGTAAATCTGGTTGTTTCTGAACTGCTTGCAAGTGTAAGTATTGTTAGCTTTCAGGTAAAAGCTACAGTTTTTTTTATTGAACTTTTTATGCCATCGACTGAATCGGTCAGTTTTCTGTCTGTTGCTCTCATAGGATCCTGTGCGTAGTCATTCACTTTTCCTTGCGGGGTATCTCTACTATGATTTGTGTGAAAGATGCATCTCCAGTGGACAATTATTTGAGGTTGAGTTCAATTTTTTCTTGATCCAGCATCTTTTCTTTTTCTTCCTCCAAATCTCCTTATCCTGCAACATTTAATAAATCCAATATGACTAGGAGTCTTTGCCATGAAAATCTTACTCATGTTGTTACTTATCACGTGCATGTCCAATTATTGCTTATTGTGATTTTCTTTTCTAATTGCCATTTTTCTGTTAGGGTCTTTCATATGCAAAAGAAGCTTTTCGATTGCGGAGTCAACTTTTCAAAAGAAAATTTACATTCTTGGTTGAGGAGCATGTTGAAAAAGACAATGAATCTGGCGACATTGGTGAAATTGCCCGGAATGCTATAAATGGTCCAAAGAATCTTCAAGTGCACAAAATAGTTGCTAGTGAAATTTGGTCTTTCGACAGTAGTTCATCAAACCTGTATGGCTGTTATCTTAGTCCGTGGAATGTACTTCAATGTTATCTTGAAAGCATTCTTCAGGTTGAATTTTTCTTTCTTATAATGTCTGGTTCGTTTCTCTAATGTTTTCCCCTTTTTAGTATTTTATTTTATCAACATACTATGTCCAGGTTGGATGCATTAATGAAATGGCTGGAAACGGGGTTGAGGCTGAATCTTTTCTATTATGGGGAAAAAGTATCTCCTGTTCACAGAGCTTACCACTATTTGAAGCTACTTTTTCTTCTATCTTGGGTATGGAAGTCATTACCCCTATTATTTTGTGTCTCGTTGAAAATTGTTCATTCTTACAACTGTAATGGTGATTTTCTGAAAGTTTACTTTCTGATGAAATTAGGGAAATTATATCGAAAGAAACAACTCTGGAATTTTGCAGAGCAAGAACTGCAAAGTGCCAAAAGAATTCTGGTAGATAGCAGCAGCCATTGTTCCTGCATAAGGTGCATAATGATGCTGGAAGTTAATCTTGACCAACAACTTGGTGATTTGTTCTGTGAACTTTCTGATAGTGATATCATAAATAATTCAAAAGAGAGATTATCTCATGCTGAAGTTTACTACAAGTCAGCCCTAGAGAAATTAAATCGATCCGAGTGGAAAAATACCATTAGTAATGACGAAAGTAAGAAGGATCTGGCGATCAGAACCACAATAATAATTGGTGAAGATGTTGCTGGCCATGCTGCTTCTCAGCCAGAGGAAATTGGTGCTAGAAAGGGTAGGAAAACTAAAAATGTATCCAAACCAGTGATACCCGAACGAAGTTCAAGGGTAACTCGCTCTAGATATCGATCTTTTCAAAACCAAAGCATGAGCAGTACTGGTGAAGCACAAGTTAGGCTTTCAAAACATTCAAATGGCAATGCTGTGGCCGAAGTCTCTGATACTTGTTGGGAAAAGGAGTCATCATTCTTGGGTAAAGAAAGCTGTATGGATGAATCAACGAGAGAAATTGCATGCATTTGTAAGGGAACCAATTGTTGGCAGTGCCTTCCTTCTGATATTATGAAATCTGGGTTACTGATCTACTTCATAAATCTGAAATGGGAGTATGCCCGCAGGAAACTTTTGGTGAGGATGCTTACTGGTATAGGTATGGTTCTGTTGCCCTTATATCATTCTCGAATGTGCATGCCAACACACATGCACGCCAACATATAAAAACTAGTAATTTTAGGTCTCTTTTCAATTTGAGCCCATATGACTAAGTATAAAATATCTGATATTTACTCATTTGTAAGTCAAATAAGCTGTAGTGAACATTCAACACTCTTATTGGAAAACACACTGAATGATAGGATCAGACTCCAGTCATCTGTCTCAAGACTTCGTTTTTGTAGAGCAGATACTGTATTGTGGACTTTTTGTGCTTTATTGCAAGCTGCTATTTTACATTTTTTTTTGTAGTCTTGTAAGTTGTAACTTTTCTAGGCCTTGTTTGAGTGAGGAAAAGGGTTGAGTGAGTAACTGCTGATAATTCTTGTAAATGTTTCTAAAATTAATATCACATTAGGCGAAATCTATTGTGAGAGTAATGTTGGATATGTAAAGCTCAGGCTTGGAGAAAATGTTTCTTTCTTATCAATTAAATGCACTCTTTATTATAAATTGTGTTCATTTCAGTTCTCATTATTTTATGCAAGAATACACATCTACTTTAAACTTGTAATTTGTTTTTCATATTTTTAGGAAAATGCTTGGGGTATCATGATCAGACACATGAGATACACAAAGTTGTTTGGCAAAGTATATCTGTCTTAGTCAGCAGAAATGCATGTACTCAGAATTGTTCCTCTCCTCATGAAGCTTTCTTGCTTGATTTTACCTTTCAAGAAAAAAAATTCTTGCTTGATTTGATTGGGAAGGAAATCATTGGAGATACTTTTGCTGTTGAACGTGCAACAATCCTATACAGTATAGGTTGGATGACAGTGAAGAGTTTCCGTTTCAAAGGTACCAGGTATGTGTGCTTGTTATGTCTGTCACCTGTATTCAGGTTCAATTAAAAGTTGTGCTCAAAGAAAGTTTGCATGCTTTATTTCTCATCACTTTTACCTTAATCGCGTTTTCTTTTTCTTTTTAAAGTGCTTTAGTTATTCTTGAATGTGAAGTTTGATTTGTTTCCCCCATTCTTTTGCCTTTGTTTTCCCCTACTAAATTCTTTTGGATTAGCAGAATTTTCACTGCATTCATATACAGGCTTAGAAAGAATGCAGTTTTGCAGGAGGATTACATTTTATTCGATTATCACTGATAATTTGTTCGAGGCTAGGTCTTGATTTAACATAGTTGTAATTTGCTGCATCAATTTTCTTTAACCTTATGATATATTACTTGGAATATCCTCTGTTATGTTGCAGGATACCTATATCATTCCATCTGTGTATATTTATATATGTTTTCAAATTCACATGTATCTATATAAATGAGGACTCTGGTACAATAATAAATTACTGATATCAGCTTTATGAATGATATCTTTTCTTGGTAAAAAAATGATATCTTTTGCGTTAAGTACTTGTTCCTTTTCCTCTTTTCTTGGTTTGTATTTTGAACAGGATTGTATGCTGTGATCTGCACGAAGTTCCATTATCAAAAGTAGTAGACTGGCTGAAGCTAGCATTTGTACTCAGCCGTGAGGTTCCTCTACTTTTTAAAAAGGTTGACTATTTTAGTTATTCTGATATGTTCGCCATGCTTGCATAAGCTTAATATAGTCTTAGGTATGGTCCTATTTTAACTTCTCGGTTGTGGCTTGATGTAGAATCTGATTGTGGTAGCTTATCAGCACAAAGAAACCAGTCTTCTGCTTGAGACTGAAAGTTTTTCTGTGTTTAGTTGATTTTTATTAAGTATGGTGCACTTGAGGATAGCATATCACTATTTTGACTGTTAATTTAGGAGTAGTGCCAAACCTGTTTGAAATTTGGTTTCTTCCTTTTGCCCCTAATTAAGTTACTTTTCCTAATTTTGTGATCTATAGTAACATCAGACCAAATAACTGCCACCTTAAACTAGTTCTTGAGATTGGTTGCTTCTTCTAAAGGTCTTTTTCATCCAAATTCAAATGAACTCTCTCTAAGTTAAGGCCACTTAAGCCAATAATGAGGTTTCTCTTTAGAACTATTGATTTACACATTTCCTAACACCTGTCAGACCTACATGGCTGTAATGAAGGAATGTATTATCCAATTAAGCTAAATTTGATTACCACTGCTAATTTTAATTCACTTCTGATGTTTTTCTTAAGATACCTATTGGTTTGTCGGGAAGTCTCCTTATAATTTCCATCTATTATCTTTGCAAATTGCTCCCAAGAAATTTGTTCTCTTAACTGTTTGAACTTTTTTTTATTCCCTCTATTGCTTTTTCTCTATTGTCTTGGCAGCTCAATTTTTATTTATTAACAATCAGGTTTCCAGATTGCTTTCTGTAGTATATCTGCTCTCTGCCACTAATGAGCATTTTACTTTGCCATCTTCCAAAGAACTCTCTGAAAGTCATTGGGCTTCATATTTTCATCAAGCTTCACTTGGGACACATCGTGACAATCAATTCTTTCCTAATACTTCAGGGAGAACTAATGATCAACGCTTTGTAGATTCTGGGGTAAGTTTGCACACTTCATCTTGTGATCTTTCCTTGGTGTCATTTTCAAGATGATAAAATATCATGGCTAGCTATTTGCCAAAGGTCTATTGCTATACTATCTTCAGTGAATTCTTTTCTCAATTGAAATCTTAGCACTTCCAAAAATTGTCTTTAAATGTTAAGGTATTTGACGTGCACGGTGTAGTGAAATTGAATCACAGTCACACTCCTGAATTAACATTAGGAAATGCCTTGCGCTCAAGAGTCATTCTGAACTGGGTGCTCCTTCATGTTTAGTTAATAGTTATGATAGCAGCAATATTATTTATGCTCTGGCGAATTTTGTTTCATTGGGACTTGTCAAAATAGAGTGATTTACTGTAGAAAACTCTCTTGATTTCTATACAACAGCTTACATCTTTATATACAGCTTATATCCTTAACTTAGGTAACTCTTAAGTTTGGAAAGAGACTATTCTAGGTAAACTAAAATCCCTTAAAGTTAGAGATTGTAACCACTAACAAGGATCTACAGGATCCTGTCTAATTATACAAAGAATCTCTAATTTATGCGCATATTTCCTGACACTTCCCCTCAAGCTGGAGAATGGATGTCCTCCATCTTCAGCTTGCTTGTTAGCTTCTGAAAATACTTCCCAGGTAGCCCCTTGGTAAGTATGTGAACAGATTTGAGAATGAACAAGTTTAGGAAGAAGAATGATTCTTGTTATTTCTTCTAATCTGAATACAACCTTTTAAAGAAGAGAATAGCAGAAAAAAAATAAAAAAGAAATTCCTAGAATTAAGGCAGAAAATCTGCTTAATTTAAGGGATTCCAACTAAGGCAGATTTTCTGCCTTAATTTAAGGGATTCCCACTAAGGCAGAAAATCTGCTGATTTTAAGGGATTCCAACACTCCCCCTCAAGCTGGTGTGTAGATATTCATCAAACCCAGCTTGCCAATAAAATCTTCAAACATGTTCTTACTCAGACTTTTAGTTAGTAAGTCTGCAACTTGTTGCTTAGTAGGAAGATAGATAATACAAACTTCTCCTGCATTGACCTTCTCTTTGATGAAATGACGATCTATCTCCACGTGTTTAGTACGATCGTAATGAACTGGGTTATGTGCTATACTGACAGCAGCTTGATTATCACAGTATACCTTCATAGGTTTAACATAGGAAGCTTTTAGTTCCTTCATTAATCTTTGTAACCAAATTCCCTCACATATACCATGAGATAAAGCTCGGTATTCTGCCTCTGCACTGCTACGAGCCACAACGGACTGTTTTTTACTTCTCCATGTCACAAGATTACCCCACACATAGCTACAATAACCACTTGTAGATCGTCTGTCGCTCACTGATCCTGCCCAATCTGCATCAGTGTAAAGCTCTATGTCACGACTGGTGTTTTTCTTGAAATGAAGACCTTTACCCGGTGTTCCCTTCAAATACCTTAGTATCCTGTAAACTGCCTCTAAATGTTTTTCCTTTGGAGCATGCATATACTGACTGATGACACTCACACCAAATGCAATATCAGGTCGGGTATGAGATAGATAAATAAGTTTTCCCACAAGACGCTGGTATCTCCCCCTGTCCACTTCTTCCCCATCATCTTCGGTGCCTAGCTTCAAATTGAACTCCATTGGGGTCTCGACAGGTTTACAACCCAACATGCCAGTTTCAGCCAATAAATCAAGAACATACTTTCGTTGGGAAATAGAAATACTTGTCCGAGTCCTTGCTACTTCCATGCCAAGGAAGTATTTGAGATTACCCAAATCCTTAAGCTCAAATTCTGTGCTAAGGAAGTCTTTTAAGTTCATCAACTCACTCGAATCATCCCCTGTTAGGATAATATCATCAACATAGACGATGAGAATAGAGCATTTACCATCCCCCGAGTGTTTGTAAAACAGTGTGTGATCTGCTTGCCCTTGGGTGTAATTTCTGCTGGTCATAGCCTTGGCAAACCGACTGAACCAAGCTCTTGGGGACTGTTTTAGTCCGTATAGTGACTTCTTTAACCTGCATACTCGCCCTTTTTCTTCTTCAAAACCTGGTGGAAAGTCCATATATACCTCCTCATTCAAGTCTCCGTTGAGGAATGCATTTTTTACATCAAGTTGTGTCAATGACCAATCAAGATTAACAGCTAAGGAAAGAAGAACTCGAACGGTATTGAGCTTTGCAACGGGGGCAAATGTTTCATCATAATCGAGACCATAGGTTTGAGTAAAGCCTCTTGCCACAAGTCGGGCCTTGTGCCGATCAATACTCCCATCAGGCTTGAATTTTGTGGTAAAAATCCATTTACAGCCCACGGTTTTCTTCCCTTCTGGCAGATCCGTAACTTCCCATGTCCCATTATTTTTGAGAGCACTCATTTCTTCAAAAACAGCATGTCTCCATTCAGTTGATTTTAGAGCATCTTTCACATTCCTTGGAGTCACTACACTGTCAATATTAGTTACAAAAGTTTTGTAAGCTTTAGACAAATTTCCATAGGATACAAACCGAGATATTGGATGCTGTGTGCAGGTTCTTGTGCCTTTACGAATAGCAATGGGAAGGTTCGTATTAGACGAACCAGGAGACAAATCTGGAACAGGACAGTCCTCGGAGTTGGATGAATTTGGCACTGCTGTTGTGTCTATTTCAGAAGGGGAATGTCGCCGTGAATAAACAAGGAGTTCTGGAGGTTGTTGCTGGTGTTTTTCAGAGGGATTAGGCTGCGGAAGCTCAGTTTCAATGGGAATTTCATTGCTGGTAAGTTCATTCCTCTGCAGTGGAACACTCAAATCTGGAATTATGACTACAGAGTTATCTTGTGTGACAGTGGTGTTAGGGGTAGGCTCTGGAGGTATAATGAGAAGTGTATGAAGAGTCTCATCTTCACTAAGAGTCTCCCCCTGAAGATGAGTGGCAGAAAAATATGAATCGTTTTCAAAAAACGTGACATCACGGGAAATAAATATGCGACGCAAGGTGGGTGAGTAACATTTGTATCCTTTTTGTGTGGATGAGTAGCCAATAAAGACGCATAGGTGTGCTCGGGGATCAAGTTTGGATTGATTAGGTTGGTGATTATGTACAAAAGCTTTACAACCAAATATCTTGGCTGGTAGGATAGGAACACGAAATAGAGGGAAGGTTTTTTGTAGGACATGTAAAGGTGTTTGGAGATTAAGGACTCTAGAGGGCATGCGGTTTATTAAATAGCATGCAGTAAGGACAGCCTCCCCCCATAGGTTTTTTGGAACTTTCATGGTAAACATTAAGGCTCGAGCAACAGCTAGTAGGTGTCTATTTTTTCTTTCTGAAATCCCGTTTTGTTGAGGTGTGTCAGGACAAGAGCTTTGATGAATGATACCTTGTTCAGAGAGATAGGGGCTTAAAGCAGAATTGAAATACTCTCTTCCATTATCAGTTCGAAGCGTGTGTATGTTTGAGTCAAATTGGGTTCGAATCATGGAATGAAAATTCTGAAATACTTTTGGGGTTTCTGTTTTTTCTTTGAGAAGGTAAACCCAACATACTCTAGTATGGTCATCAATAAAGGTTATGAACCATCTAGCACCTGTGATGTTTTTAACACGACTAGGCCCCCATAGGTCACTATGAATCAAGGAGAAAGGTTGGGATTGTATATAAGGCTTCAAAGGATACGGAACACGGGTATGTTTTGACAATTGACAGATTTCACACTTCAAGGAATTGACTTTTTTATTTCGAAATAACATAGGAAGCAAATGCTTCAAATATAGGAAATTTGGATGTCCTAACCTACGGTGCCACATCATGACAATGTCCTCGTTTGAAGCAGATAGAGCAAATACTCCCTTTTTATTCTTATCCTTGTAGTCATCCCATATATAAAGTCCATCATCAACCTTAGCAGTGCCAATCATCCTCCCCGATTTCTGTTCCTGTATAATACAACCATCAGCAAAAAATTCAGCACAAACAGCCTTGTCTTCAGTAAGTTTACTTATTGACAGTAAATTGCAAGATAAATTAGGAACATGAAGGACTTTCTCGAGCGAGAAGTCCTTAGTGAGTTGAACAGCTCCGATCCCAGCAACAGGTGAGTATGAACCATCAGCTATCCGAATTTGAGATTGGTTGTGGCAGGGGGCATACGTATGGAATAGTGATAAATTACCTGTCATGTGATCGGATGCTCCTGAATCTAGAATCCAGGATGGCTGATTACTAGACTCAGAAGTAATATTAAAGGCAGTACCTTGAATAGCCAAGGAACCATGGCTTATTTGAGCACCAAGTAACTTGTGAAGAGTTTCAAGTTGGGACTTTGTTAGGCGAACATCCTGGACGACTTCAGCAGGTGCAGGGGTGGCAGTGGATGAGTTGCCCAAGGACAAAAGAGCCTTATTTTCCTTCTGAATTTTTGTTGTACCAGGGTAACCGTGGAGCTTGAAACATTTCTCCTTTGTGTGACCAGTACGGTTACAGTAGCTGCACCAAACTCGATCTACTGAGCGACTTTGTCCTGAATCATTCCCTACTCGATTCTTCTGAGATTGAGGGGCCCTTGAGACCAGGGCAGATGATTCAGTAGGACGATGACCAGAACTGGTCAAAAATTTTGGTTCCTTGAAATCTCCCATCATTACTCGGCGACGATTTTCTTCTCTCCGAACCTCTGCAAATGCTTCTCCAATGGTTGGAAGAGGGGTCCTACCCAGAATACGGCCACGAACTTCATCTAAGTCTCGGTTTAGCCCTGCTAGGAACTCATAGAGCCGTTCTTTGTTGAGATGTGAAATGAACTTGGTGTGCTCCAAGCCTTCACCCCAGTCCACTTCATAGTACATATCGAGTTCCTGCCATAGGATCTTCAAGTTGTTGTAGTACTGTGTAACTTCAAGAGTTCCTTGCTGAATGTCTTTTAATTTCAGCTTGATTTCAAAGACTTGAGAAGCATTTCCTAGATCAGAATAGTTCTCCTTGACTGCATCCCACATTTCTTTTGCAGTCTTGAATAAGAGGTAGGTTCGGCTTATGTGGCTCTCCATTGAGTTGATCAGCCAAGCCATGACAATAGAATTATTGAGTTCCCACGTAGCATACGTAGGATCAGTAAGAGAAGGACGTGGAATTTCTCCATTGATATACCCTAATTTCCCACGGCCTCGAATCACCATGAGTACCGATTGGGACCACTGTAAAAAATTCTTCCCATCTAATCGGTGATTAGTGATTATGAGGGATGAATTAACATCACCATAAGATGGTGCTTGATTGACATTCTGAGTTACTTGTGAAGTCTCAGAATCAGAAACATTTCCAGCATTGTTTGCCATGATAGGAAGGCAAGACAAGGTAGAAATCTAAAGAAATAGAATGGATCGAAAAAAATATCCCTATAGCTCTGATGCCATGAACAGATTTGAGAATGAACAAGTTTAGGAAGAAGAATGATTCTTGTTATTTCTTCTAATCTGAATACAACCTTTTAAAGAAGAGAAAAGCAGAAAAAAAATAAAAAAGAAATTCCTAGAATTAAGGCAGAAAATCTGCTTAATTTAAGGGATTCCAACTAAGGCAGATTTTCTGCCTTAATTTAAGGGATTCCCACTAAGGCAGAAAATCTGCTGATTTTAAGGGATTCCAACAGTATGTCTGCAACTTGATCACCAGTAGATACATAGGGAGTACAAATTAGGCCACTGTCAAGTTTTTCTTTTATGAAGTGTCGATCCACTTCAACATGCTTTGTCTTGTCATGTTGAACTGGATTGTGAGCAATATTAATTGCTGATTTATTGTCACAATATAGTTTCATTGGACCTTCCCACTTGACTTTTAAATCTTCCAAGATAATCTTCAGCCACAACAAATCTCAAGTGCCATGGCTCTAAACTCAGCTTCTGCACTGGAGCTGGCTACAACATTCTGTTTTTTGCTTCTCCAGGTCACAAAATTTCCTCCCAGAAAAATGCAGTAGCCTGATGTTGATCTTCTATCGACCAAGGACCCTGCATAATTTGCATCAATATAGCCTTCTAATGTCAGATTTTCTCCCTTTCTAAATAAAACTCTTCCTGGTGTGCCCTTCAAGTACTTTAAAATTTGAGTCACTGCCCTTAGATGTGATTCTTTAGGATTGTGCATGAACTGGCTCACAACCCCAACTGCATAAGCAATGTCTGGTCAGGTGTGTGATAAGTAAATCAGTCTTCTCACAAGTCTCTGATAGGAGCCTCTGCCCACAGCTGCATCCTCTGTTGCATCTCCAAGTTTGTGATTAACCTCTATTGGTATCTCGGCTGGTCTGCACCCTAGTTTTCCAGTTTCTGTCGGCAAATCTAGAGTATATTTCTGTTGAGATATGAAGATTTCTTGCTGTGAATATGCAACTTCAATTCCAAGTAGGTATTTCAGTCTTCCAAGATCCTTGACTTCAAACTCCTTGATCAAACTGAAGATAAACAGAAAACTCTTCTGTTTTATTAGATGATCGAAAAATCTGATTCAATACAAAGATACTTACAGCCTTATATAGGCTGGGACTTTAAGTTAGATAAGGAGTCCTACTAGGTTTAGTCTTCCTACTCTATCTAAAAGACTTAAGAATACTACTACAACAATTAAACTAATAAATTAACTCCTATACGGATTAGGATTACCAAACTAATAAATTAACTCCTATACGGATTAGGATTACTATACGTATTCTTACACCCCCCCTCAAATTGGTGAATATACGTTGTATAATCCCAGTTTGGACAAAAATTTACTAAAAAGAGCTTTTGGCAGAGGCTTTGTGAGAGTGTCTGCCACTTGTTCTTCTGTAGGAATGTAGTTGAGAGAGACTGTCCCTTTAGCCAACTTCTCAGCAATGAAGTGCCTGTCGATTTCAATGTGCTTTGTCTTGTCATGTTGTACAGGATTCTTGGCTATCTGAATAGTGGATTGGTTATCACAAAAAAATTCAAAACTTTCATCTTGTGCCATTCCCAACTCTCTAAGAAATTTCAATAACCAAATTCCTTCGCATATTCCCAAGGCTAGGGCCCTGAATTCGGCCTCAGCACTGCTTCTTGAAACCACCGTTTGTTTGTTACTCTTCCAAGTCACCAAATTTCCCCAAACAAAGGAACAATATCCACTGGTTGACCTCCTGTCAGTGAGCTCTCCTGCCCAGCTTGCATCAGTGTAGATTTTCACAGTTCTGTCTTGATTTTTCTTAAAAAATAGGCCATGTCCTGGTGTCCCTTTTAAATACCTCAAGATCCTCTTTGCTGCATTCATGTGTTCTTGTCTAGGGTCTGCTGGAAAGGAGATGTCGGGTCTGGTGAGGGACAGGTAAATCAATTTACCTACTAATCTTTGGTAGAGTCCTTTGTCAGCCGCAAGACCAGTTCTTGGTTTGTTGAATTTTAGGCTTGCCTCCATTGGTGTGTTTGCATGTTTGCAACCCAGTAAACCTGTTTCTTTAAAAAGATCCAGGATATACTTCCGTTGGTTGATAATTAACCCTTTGTTGGTTCTTGCTACCTCCATGCCTAGGAAGTATCTCAAACTCCCAAGATCTTTGATTTCAAATTCTTTACTTAAGAAGTTATTCAATTTGCTAACTTTTTCATCATCTCCTGTCATAATTATGTCATCCACGTACACAATTAAGGTTACTCTTTTATTGGAAGAAGTTACCTTACTGAACAAGGTGTGATCGGCCGAGGATTGCTTGAATCCATTCTTCAATATAACCTTGGTGAATCTCTCAAACCAGGCTCTAGGAGATTGTTTAAGTCCATAGAGTGATTTTGCTAGTTTGCAAACTTTCTGAGGCTGTCCTACACCTTTTACCCCTGAAGGAATTTCCATGTAAACTTCCTCCTCAAGATTTCCATTTAGGAATGCATTCTTGATATCTAGTTGTAGTTTCCAGTCACAGTTTACTGCCAAACTAAGAAGAATTCGAACTAAATTCAATTTTGCCACTGGAGCAAAAGTTTCTTTGAAGTCGATCCCATAGGTTTGAGTAAACCCTTTTGCGACCAACCTTGCCTGGTGCCTTTGAATAGTCCCATCAGAATTATATTTGATGGTAAATACCCATTTACAGCCGACAGTCCTCTTGCCTTGGGGTAGGTCTGTAATAGTCCAAGTTCCATTCTTTTGATGTGCTTCAATTTCTTCCTCTATAGCCTTCTTCCATTTAGGATTCTGAACTGCTTCTTCATAGCTCTTTGGAATATGTTCCTTGTCTGAACAAGCTGTAAAAGCTTTGAATGAAGACATTAAACTTCCATAGGCAACATACCTTTGGATAGGGTACTTGGTACATTGTCTCACCCCTTTTCTCTTAGCAATAGGTTCATAATCATAAAGAAGATGAGAAGGTATATTAACAGGTTCATTACCTTCACTTTCTTCACAGGCAACTGGACTGAAATTTAATTCTTGACGAGTGCTAGATTGCAGAACAGTTTTTGGAATAGTCTTCCTTTTTCGGGTATAGTTCTGCAATTGTTTTGGAGGTTGTGAAGAAGTTAGAGTTGACTGTTTTGATGCAGGAGAAGTAACAGGAGAAAGGTACGAGTTAGGAGGAGTATGGGAAGAAGTTTGAGACTCCAGTAAGGGAGGATATTGAGAAGGTGAAGAGAGAGGAACTTGTGTAGAACATGCTGAAAATTATTACCAAATGTCTCCCCCTTAATTTCAGTCTTGGAGAAATAAGGTTCCTGCTCAAAAAAGGTTAGATCCATAGTAACAAAGAATTTTTTAGAAGGGGGTGGTAACATTGGTAGCCTTTCTTGAGTGAAGAATATCCAACTAAGACACATTTCAAAGACTTGTGATCAAATTTAGATCTCGTAGGACTGGAATTCTGTACATACACAATGCAGCCAAAGATACACAAGGGAAGATTAGAGTTCATAGGTTTGAAGGATGGAAAGAAAGACAAGAATACATCCCTGGGTGTTTGAAAATTCAATACTTTACTAGGCATACGATTAATAAGATAAGTAGAGGTTAATAATGCCTCACCCCACAAGTAATGAGGAACATTGTTGGAAAGCATTAGAGCTCGTGTTACTTCTAAAAGATGTCTATTTTTTCTTTCTGCAATCCCATTTTGTTGTGGAGTATCAACACATGAACTTATATGAACAATGCCTTTATCTTTGAAGAATTCACTTAAGGACTTGGTTAAAAATCCCCCCCCCCCCCATTGTCAGACTTAAAGATTTGAATTTTAGTCTTAAATTGGGTTTCAACCATACTATAGAATTGTTCAAAGACTTGACTAACCTCTGATTTTTCTTTTAACAAGTATGTCCAAGTAAGCCTACTATGATCATCAATAAATGTGACAAACCAACGACCCCCAATAATATTCTTCACACGAGAAGGACCCCAAACATCACTGTGGACAAGGGAAAAAGGGTGTGAGGGTTTATAGGTAGAGGGTAATATGATTTTCTAGTTTGTTTTGCAAGAGGACAAACATGATATTTAAAAGAGGAAGGTTTTTATTAATAAATAACTTGGGAAACAATTTGGAAAGATAGAAAAAACTTGGATGGCCTAACCTAAAATGCCACAACATGATATCATCTTGTCCTAAGGAAGAAATACAAGCTGTAGAAGAAGGGTTTTGAGGGAATTGAATACTGGAGAAGACATATAAACCATTCTGCAAGCTAGCACTGCCAATCGTCTTCTTCCTGTCCAGTTCCTGTAAAACACAATCAGAACCCTTAAACTTCAGGACACAGTTAAAATCCTTGGATAATTTACTCACTGACAATAAGTTGCACTTTATATCAGGCACAAATAACACATCTTTCAGAAGTAAATCTTGAGTAAGAAAGACATAACCTTTTCCTTGGATTTTATAGTGAGACCCATCGGCTATCTTAATGGAGTTTTTAAAGGAAGAGGTATGGAGATAAAAAAACAGTTCCTTATTACTAGTTATATGGTCAGTGGCTCCAGAATCAATAATCCAAGTGGATATATTTGAAGTTGAAAGAAAAGCAGTAGGGGAAGGATTGTAATCCATACCTTCAGGTTCTGTATTCGCCAAATTACCTTCAATATTGCCAGTTAGTTTACTAAACATTTTTTGTAACTGAGCCATTTGTTGTTTAGTAAAACCACCTGAAGTAGTAGTTTGACCACCATCATCATCAGAGGAGGCAGATTTGTTTTTATTATTGTTAGGCTTCCAGTCAGAGGGCTTCCCATGTAATTTCCAGCAATTTTCCTTTAAACGGCCTTGTTTTTTGCAGTAGTTACATGTAGCTCGTCCCTTCTTTGTTCTAGGGGTGGAAGTAGACTGTGTGACCATGGCAGAGCTATCAGGAATAGGGGCTTCTGGAATCATGTAGAGGCGGCGACTTTCCTCTATTTGAATCTCAGAAAAAGACCTCTCAGTGAAGGAAGGGGATTAAGGCCAAGGATCTTGGATTTGACTGGATCAAAATCCCTATTTAAGCCATTGAGGAACTGGAAAATTCTTCTCTGTTCGTTAATCTTTCAAAACAGTGCATCATCAGTTGGGGTCTCCCATTCATGGGCTTCATACATGTCAATTTGCTGCCACAAATTGGTGAGAGTTGTGTAGTATTGAGTAGCAGTCATCCCATCTTGTTTCAGTGCAGCAGCAGTGCTTTCGATCCCAAACAACTCTGAGTTGTTTGTGCTGGAGTAAATATCCCAAGCAGCATCCCAAATCTCCTTGGCAGTCTCATAGAGAAGAAACTGAGAACCAACTTCAGAGACCATGGTATTGATGAGCCAAGACATGATTTGACCATTCTCTTGGATCCACTTTTCCAGACCTTCATCAGTTGCAGCAGGTTTTGAAGTTTTCCCAGTGACATATCCTAGAGTTCCTCTCCTGATAAGGAAGAGTTTAACGGACTGGGACCATTGAACATAATTTGTGACTTTGAACTTATGGCACAAAGAAGTCGAACCAGAAGGTTCCAACAAAGCTGCCATCGAGGAAGCAGATGTAGAGGATAAAGAGCGCAGGACACTTTAACCGGAATTTACCATCAGAGAACGAAAAAAAAAAATCGATTGGAATGAATTTAGGCTGATACCATGAAGATAAACAGAAAACTCTTCTGTTTTATTAGATGATCGAAAAATCTGATTCAATACAAAGATACTTACAACCTTATATAGGCTAGGACTTTATGTTAGATAAGGAGTCCTACTAGGTTTAGTCTTCCTACTCTATCTAAAAGACTTCAGAGTACTACTACATCAATTAAACTAATAAATTAACTCCTATACGGATTAGGATTACTAAACTAATAAATTAACTCCTATACGGATTAGGATTACTATGCGTATTCTTACACAAACACCTCTTTAAGTTGTCAATTTCTTTCGAATCATCCCCTATTACTATGATGTCATCTACATAGACTATTAGGGCAACAACTCCCCCTGAAGAATGTTTCACAAACAAAGTATGATCACCCTGACTTTGTTTGTAACCTAGCTTCAACATCACTTTGGTGAACCTTCCAAACCAGGCTCTTGAGGATTGTGTTAGCCCGTACATGGCCTTTCAACTTGCAAACTGTTTGTCTACAATTTGGACTAAATCCAGGTGGGATGTCCATGTGTACTTCCTCTTCAAGATCACCATGTAAAATTGCATTCTTGATGTCATACTGTTGTAATCTCCATCCTTGATTGACAGCCAATGACAACAAGATCCTTACAGTATTCATCTTTGCAACAGGGGCAAAAGTTTCAAGGTAGTTTATCCCATAGGTTTGGGAATACCCCTTAGCCACCAACCTTGCTTTATATCTTTCCAAGGAGCCATTTGACTTGTACTTTGTGAGAAAGGGGCCATGGTGGCCGGAGATGCAATAAATAATGGTGGTTTGTGTTTGATCGGTGGTTAGGATTTGTTGTTTGAAGAAGATGAACAGGATATTTTCTAGAGAGAACAATGTGTTTCTCTATATTTTCTTATCACTCTTAATTATTCAAATGTATACAGAGTAAGCCTTTAAATAGGCTGATATAGAGTTCTAATATAACTAAAACTATACTTTTATCTTTAATTTAAATAGTACTTATTCCTAATTTAAATAAGACTTCTATTAAATCTAAACTACTGATTAGGAATAAACTATAATTACACATTAAATAAAAACTCTAACACTCCTCGTCAACTTACACTCCCCCTCAAGCTCTAACACTTCTAGGATAACTTACACTCCCCCTCAAGCTGGTGAGCAAACGTAATAGAGCACCAGCTTGGATCTTGGATGTGATGCCCTACTCATATTTCTTCTGCTGAAAAAAAATGCTCCCTATTTTCGGGAGTCTTTGATTTGAAGAGTGAGGACAGAACCATGATGTTCTTGAGCAGCAATTGTTGATGACATGCAGTTCCTAACTGAAAGGTCTGATGCGAACGATGGAAAAAGTGATCACATGAATCTACACTCCCCTCAAGCTGGTAGTTACACAGACTAGAGTTCCAGCATGGATCTTTGATGTAGAATCCCTTGAAAAAATATTATCTAGTTTTTAAGGTTAAACTAGAACCTCTTCTTCTATGTTTTAGGATGGATGGTTAAGATAGAACCAAATAGTTTTTAAGGCTAAACTATAACCTTTTCATCTATCTTTTTGATTGGCTAAGATAGAACCATTAAATAGAGAAGAAAACAGCAAAATTAAACGAGTAGAAATTTCACTAGAGATGTAAGATTCCAACGAGGGAGAAGCCAAGGAACGAGTGTGGCCTAATGACAGCAGCGGAAAAGAAAAAACAATGTGCATATGAAAAATCAAATCATGGTCAATCTGTTTCAGATTAGAGATGGCAGCAGTGGTGACGACATCAAGACCGTTATTGGCTCATGATACCATGTGAGAAAGGGGCCATGGTGGTCGGAGATGCAATAAATAATGGTGGTTTGTGTTTGATCGGTGGTTAGGGATTTGTTGTTTGAAGAAGATGAACATGATATTTTCTAGAGAGAACAATGTGTTTCTCTATATTTTCTTATCACTCTTAATTATTCAAATGTATACAGAGTAAGCCTTTAAATAGGCTGATATAGAGTTCTAATATAACTAAAACTATACTTTTATCTTTAATTTAAATAGTACTTATTCCTAATTTAAATAAGACTTCTATTAAATCTAAACTACTGATTAGGAATAAACTATAATTACACATTAAATAAAAACTCTAACACTCCTCGTCAACTTACACTCCCCCTCAAGCTCTAACACTTCTCGGATAACTTACAAGGGGAGAGAGAGCACAGTGAAGTGTTGCCATGGCGGAAGATGGAAAGGAGGAAACTTGCAGAGGGAAGTGAAGGGGACAACTCTTCTTTGATTTTGGCACAAAAGAGGACTTATAGGAGAGACCCTCTTAATGATTTTAACAAGTACACTGGTGGCTGGAACATCAGCAATCAACACTATTGGGCTTCTGTTGGCTTTACGGCGGCTCCTTTCTTTGTCGTTGCCGGGGTCTGGTTTGTGATATTCGCACTATGTTTGTTCGTCAACTTACATACTTCACTGTGAATATCCATCTACATCCTACTGTTTTTTTTTTCCTTCTGGTAACTTCACCAAGTGCCACGTTTTGTTCTTTTCCAGTGCTTCCATTTCAACTTTCATAGCATTCTTCCAATTCTTATTTTCTAAAGTCTCGGCCACAATTTTAGGAATGGCAATGGAATTTAGGATAATAAGGAAGGCTTTATGGTTGGGAGATAAATTTTTGTAGGAAATGAACATATAAAGAGGATTTTTTGTGGTGCAAGTTCTTTTTCCTTTTCTAATTGCAATAGGAAATTCAAAATCCCTATGATCAGAATCAGGATTAGGATCCTCAATACTATTTGAATCAAAGATAGGTTCAGTAATTACCTCAGTTTGTGGAGGAGACAAGGGTGATGATTGAGCATGCACTGGTCCCTTTTTTCTCGAGTAGACTCGTAGAGGACGAGCAATATCTTGAATTCCTGTCTTAGGTGTGGTGGGTTCAGATTGTTGCTGGTCAAAGGAAGGCTAAGAATCAGCTTAACAGATTGGGTAAGATTAGGCTGATTTTGGACAGGCTGGGCAGATTGGGTAAGATCAACCTGATTTTGGATAGGCTGGACAGATTCATGCTGATTTTGTGGAGGCAAGGTGAGAGGCTGAAGAAGGAAATAATCTCTGTCCTTATCTTCCCTGAACAAAATCTCCCCCTGAAGATAAGGGTGAGAAATAGTTTTCATTCTCAACAAAGGTGACGTCAATAGAATTGAAATGTTCCCGTGTAGGTGGATGATAGCATTTATACCCTTTCTGAGTAGATGAGTAACCTACAAAGATACATTTCAATGCCCTTGGATCCAACTTACCCCTCTTCTGAGAATGAGTATGAACAAAGGCAACACAACCAAATATTTTAGGCTCAAGATGAAGAGAAGGGCTAAAGTTAGGGTAGAAACTGTTTAGGATTTGAATAGGACTTTGAGATTCAAGAACCTGAGTTGGTAATCTGTTGATAATATAGGTGGCAGTTAACTCAGCTTCTCCCCAATAGTGTTTAGTAACATTTTTTTGAAACAACAAGGCTCTTGTTATTTGAAGAAGATGACCATTCTGTTGAGGGGTGTTTACACACGATGATTCATGTATGATCCCTTTTTCTTGGAAATAGGAAGATATGACTTGATTAAAGTAGTCTTTAGCATTGTCTGACCTAACCCTTTTTATATCAGCCCCAAATTGATTTCTAACCATGGTGTAAAAGGTCTTGAAAGTAGAACTGACATCAAATTTTTGTTTTAGAAGAAATATCCAGGACACACGAGTGCAATCATCTATAAATGAAACGAACCACCTAGCCCCAGTTATATTTGGAACAGTGGATGGTCCCCAAACATCACTGAATCACTGTGAATGAGAGAAAAGGGTGTAGATGCCTTTTTATTACTTATGGTAAAAGCACGTTTGTGTTTGGCAAGCTCACATATGTTACAATGAAATTCTTCATTATTTAAGGATTTGAACAAGGAAGGAAACATAAACTTTAAAACTTTAAATGAAGGATGACCAAGGCGAAAGTGATGAAGCCATATTTGGTCTTTGGTGGCTTTAGAATCTGACACAAGTGAAAAAGATGGAGGATTTGGAACACTGACTTGTCCACTGGAAAATTTTCAAGATAATACAGTCCATTTTCTTCTTTAGCATGCCCAATCATCCTCCTCGTTCCCTATTCCTGAAAAACACATTGGGTAGGATAAAAGATAACACAACAGTTAGTGTCTTTGATGATTTTTTGGATAGACATGAGATTAGTGAATAGTTTAGGCACATGAAGGGCATTTTTAAGTGTCAGGGTGTTACTTATAATAGTATCTCCTTGAACAGCCACAATTATCCTACTTCCATCTGCAACTGTTATCTTTTTATTACTAGGACAGGGTATATAATTGATAAAATTTAGAGAGGAATTGGTCATATGGTCTGTTGCTCCTAAGTCAATCACCCGGGAGCTTTGGCTAGGGAAATCCAAGACTTCAGATTTTTGAGAAGAGGATATACCTGAAAAAGCCAGACGACATGTACCTGAAGAGGAAGGTTTTTCCAGGGATCCAAGTAAACTTTTCAATTTCTCTATTTATTCCCTGTTGAACTCAAAGGACTGTTCTTGGGCATCCTCATTCATCTGCTTGGTGGTATATGCCTTTCCCTATCCTCTTGATGGTCCTTCTCTCTAAAAAAAAAACTTTTGTTTGTTGTTTTGGCTTCCCATGAAGCTTCCAGCACTTCTCTTTTGTTTGGCGAGATTTCTTGCAATAGGTGCACCATAAAGAGTCTTTGTGCACCATTTTTTATCCTTCTGACTTCTCTTTAAAAACCTGCTGTTCCAGGTTAGATTTTCTTTCAGTTGCACTTCTGGTGGCTAGAGCTGAACTTTCCACTTGATTGCTCTCAATCATAACCCCTCTTTTTCCTTCCTCAGCCCGAATGATTGCAATTGCTTCATTTAGAGAGGGTAAATCCTCTTTACCAAGAATTTGGGCTCATACTGCATCAAACTCAATATTTAGTTCAGCAAGAAAATCATAATTCTTTCTTTTTCAACAAACCATTTTAGGATAGCTGTATCTTCACTACACTTCATTTGAATACATTGGTAGTGATCCATCTCTTGCCATAAATTTTGCAGCAAGTTGGAGTATTCTGTGATGGATCTGCTTCCTTGCTTGGTGGACGAGATTTTGGTCTTAATCTCATAGATCTAGGCAGCATCTTTAACCTTTGAATAGGTTTGTTTTACAACCTCCCATATCTCTTGGGCTGTATTGAGAAACATACAAGTATCACTAATTTCTGGTAGCATGGAATTCAATAGCCATGACAGGACTAGTGAATCTTGTTCATCCCAAGCCTCAAAATGAGGGTCTCCCTCCTTAGGTCCAGTTCCAAGGAGGTGACTTAGCTTTCCTCTACCCTTCAAAAAAGTACGAACCAGCTGAGACCATTTGAGATAGTTTTTTCCATTCAACCTATAGGCAGCCTGTATGCTTTGCAAATCACCTCTTTGATTCGAATGACTCCCTTCACTCACTGTGATTCCTTGCATAGTCTCGGTACTGCTCACATCACCTACCTCAACCATATTTTTTGCTGGATTAACAGTGAACCTTCACTGAACACTCAAGGAGGAATTAAGGGGAAAAGAAAGGTGTTAATCGAGATTGACAGGGCTCAAAAAAGGAGGTAACAAGGTTCTGATACCATGTCAAAATAGAGTGATTTACTGTAGAAAATTCTTGATTTCTATACAACAGCTTACATCTTTATATACAGCTTATATCCTTAACTTAGGTAATTCTTAAGTTAGGAAAGAGACTATTCTAAGTAAACTAAAATCCCTTAAAGTTAGGGATTGTAACCACTAACAAGGATTTACAGGATCCTGTCTAATTATACAAAGAATCTCTAATTTATGTGCATATTTCTTGACCTGACAGGACTTAGTGCAAATATGTGGAGTCTTGCCAACTTTTTCTGTTTTGCTCTTTCTATCACCTATATTTATATATTTGTGCTATTTTTAATTCTTGACTATTGATGTTGGCACTTTTTATCTCCTTCTGCAGATCAATATATTATAAAACCTGGTGTTTCACCTCTCTCTCTCTCTCTCTCTCTCTCTTTTAAATTTTGAGTTGTTGGACTTTCATTTTCAGGACTTGCATGCAACTGGTTCAACTTGCCTACAGACAGAGACATCCACCTTGTTAAGGTTTCTGCTGCTACAAGTGCAAATTTATGAAGATTTACTAGCTTGGTTTCTCCTTACCCCATCAACCTCCAATATGTACATACATAAAAAGAAATGTCATCCTTTCTTCTTTTTGTTCTGTTGCAGGCTTGCTCCCAAGTCAGTTAAAGATCTTGAACAACTTGTGAAGGACTTTTATGAGGGCCTTCCTTCCACTGCCGTCATCTGTATAAGTTTGCTTGGTCATGCTTATACTAGTTTATTGCAAGAATTGCTACTTTACCCTTCTTCCATTCATGCATGCATGCTGTTGTCACGACTGAATTCTGAGAATCAACCTATTGTTTTGCTGTTGCCCCTGGATTCAGTTTCAGAAGGTATTTTCTTTGGTAGAAATTTTTATAATTAAAAATTAACAATATATTAATGTGCATAACTACTTGATGCTAAAAGAATCTTGAAAAAAAATACAGATGTTTCAGAAGATGCTGCTCCTAACGATGAGAATGCAAGAGCTTGTCAGGAATTACGTCAGCGGATGAATTCAGGTAAAAGGTGGCATTGTCCGTGGGGTTCCACTGTGGTTGATATTGTAGCTCCAGCATTTAAAGTGATATTGGAAGAGAACTTCATGACATCTTCTGGCTGTCCTTTAGAAGATACAAAAAGTACTAGGTCTCTGTGGTGGATGATTAGAAAGAAGGTTGATCACCAACTTGGTAAACTGTTGAGGTAGGTAATCTCTTTCATCATATATTTTTCTATCCGTTTTTAGCACTTATTGTGATTGGGATTGGATAACCAGTGGCCAATTTGTGTTTCATAAAACTTCATTCATATGTTCAACTAGTCTTCTTTCTGGAACATGTTAGTAGACTACCCAAAGCTTTTGTGCAGTTTTCTGCATTTCATGTCGGAATTGAGAACTGTTATATGAAATATACATGCTTGGTCGTTTTACAGTAATTTAGAAGATTCATGGCTGGGCCCATGGAGGCATGTGCTTCTTGGGGACTGCTTGGACTGCGAAAGCTTAAACAAGGAGCATAAGAAGCTGGTGCAGGATCTGAAATCTAAATGCGGAATGGTGGACGTAAATGAGAGTTACCTTAAACTTGTTCTTGGAGCTGCAAAGTTTGATATTGAAGAAACATGTCTTTCAAAGCAGTGTTTGCAAAAAGGATGCTACATTGGCATGCTTGAACATCACACGGAAGAAAATTGCGGGTCTAATGGCGGTAATAATGTGTCTGCATCGGCCTCTCGATTAATACGTGAAGCAGTGAATGAGATTCATTGGGAGGACACCATCTTTCGGGAACCAATAATTTTAGTGTTGGATTTGGATGTTCAGGTTGGTGAAATTGCTCTAGCTTTAGTGTATATTTTCATCTTGGGGCATATGAATACAGCATGAGTTTATCTTGCTTCAAGAAGATGGTTGTCCTTTAATAGCAATTTTTACACCTCATCTTTGCTTTTGCCGACATCATCTTGGTTTGATTGTTCCTTTGTCTTTTCAACCTTTTCCCTTTGGAAGTCCATCCTTTTTACTTTTTAGTGCAACTACTGACCCTATGAGGACTCTGCAGATGCTTCCTTGGGAGAGTATGCCAATTCTTAGACAACAAGAGGTTTATCGAATGCCTTCTGTAGGCAGTATCTCTATGATGAGAAGTCGTTATCATGAGCTAGTTCCTCTGATAGATCCCTCGGATGCATTTTATTTGTTAAACCCCAGTGGTGATCTTAAAAGCACACAAGCTGAATTTGAGAACTGGTTTAGGGATCAAAATTTCGAGGTAATTTACCCGTTTCTCTTCTCATTACTGGTGAGCCTGGTCAAAGGGAAAAGCATTTATCATACAATGATAGAAAAACCAATTTTCTCTGTTACCTTGTACCAGCTGATGTCAAAGTCATTTTCTTTATATGGAAATAGGTTCTGTAAATAATATCTTTCTTAATGAACCATATAGGGAAGGGCTGGAACTATGCCTACAGCTGAAGAACTTGCTACAGCCTTGAAAAGTCACGACCTTTACTTATATCTCGGCCACGGAAGTGGTAAGTGCTAGTTACACTGATCCTCTGTGCTCTTTTTGTTACCCTTGCATCAATTTTAGAAATGTATTCGTGTGCTTCTGGTTGGTACAGGAGAGCAATATCTTTCCATAGATGAGATTCAGAGACTGGAGAAGTGTGCTGCCACAATGTTAATGGGCTGCAGCAGTGGGTCGCTGAGGCTTAGTGGATGCTATGTTCCGCGAGGTGTTTCGCTATCCTATATACGAGCTGGTTCTCCGGTTACAGTTGCTAACTTGTGGGAAGTAACAGACAAGGACATTGACCGGTTTGGGAAGGCCGTGCTCAATGCTTGGTTGAGAGAAAGAACGGATCTAGCAGACTGCTCTGAATGCAACCAACCAATGAAAGAATCTGGGGCCATAAAAATGAGAAGAGGCCGTAAAGTCTATTCCAAAAAGAAATTGGCAAGCAGCAATTTAGTTGAAACAACAGACAAAGGTTCATTGAAGAATGTACGTGAACACAGACCAACGATAGGATCATTTGTTGGGAGGGCCAGAGATACTTGCACCCTCCCCTTCTTGAACGGGGCGGCACCAGTTTGTTATGGTGTCCCAACAGGCATTATTCGAAAGTGACCAACGATAGGATCATTTGTTGGTAGGGCCAGATATACTTGCACCCTCCCCTTCTTGAACGGGGCGGCACCAGTTTGTTATGGTGTCCCAACAGGCATTATTCGAAAGAGACAACTGTAACTTAAGAACGTGTAAAACAGGAATTTCACGTTAGCTTTACTTGACTGGAAGGTTCAGCAGAATTTGAAAATTTTGCAAACAGCGTTGCTTTCCCAGCCAAGCTGTTGTGATATATGGTGCCCCAACAGGCATTATTTGAAAATTTTGAACGTCCTAAGAGAACTCTGCCATATCGACCAAGTCGACTAACCAAAGGAGAGGTCTCATCTGCTGCATGTATCTTCTTTAGTTGTTCTATATCATAAACATCATCTCTTGTAATGATAATATCGTCTTCATAAACAATTAAAATTGCATTTTTCTCACATGGAACTGTTTTTACGAACAAAGTGTGATCAGTTTGACATTGCTTGTAGCTATTTTTAAGAATAACTCTAGTAAATTTATTAAATCAGGCCCTTGGAGACTGTTTTAATCTATATAAAGATTTTTCCAATTTACAGACCTTTGGATCAATATAAAGTAGTTTCATACCTAGAGGAATTTGCAGGCAGACTTTTTCTAGTGTCCAATTTAGGAATGCATTCTTAATGTCCATCGATGAAGTTCTCAGTCTTTATTTACTGCCAGAGATAACAACACTCTAATTGAATTTAGTTTTGCAAAGAAGGAGAAGTTTATTCATAATCTATTCTAGAAGATTGTCTAAATCCTTTAGCCACAAATCTCACCTCAAATCTCTCAACACTGCCATCAGAATTGTATTTCCCTATAAATATCCATTTACAGCCTAGTGGTTATTTTCATGGTGGTAAATTTACTAATGTTCATGTTTTATTATCTTCAGTGCATTAATCTCTTTTTCAACTGCCCTCATCCACTAGGGATTTTCTAGAGTTTCCTCTATCTGTAACACTCAACCCAGATGTCACATTTGATCCTCAAACTCAACCTATTGCCATAAAATTTTCAACCTAATTTAGCCCAAACCACACCCATTTCACAAAACTCATCAAGTTCGATTATATCAAGTAGATAATTTGTTAAAAACGTTACATGTGAGCTCATTAAAAATACATAATTAAAAACATTCGAGTCATGATTTAAAATCCAAAATATAAGAGTCACAATACAACATAGGGCCTACGAATACATAGCCCAATATAATCTAAGTATTGTACTCGGGCACAAGTAGGTGCTGAAATCCCACTTCGATGATGCTCCAACAATGCACGTCAACCTACTAACCTACGAACGGAAACAACAATTCCGAACTTTGAGCTACCAAAGTTCAATGGATACACATCTACTCAACCATGCTTCATGCAAATCATAAATACGAGCATGAAGCTAAAGATGACATTATAACAATATAATAATATTTGGCGCTACCTCTAGCCGCCTAAACACATAACAACCAACAAGGATGCATAAAATCTCACACAACATACCACAAACCTAGAGTGAGGTCTGGCGCCACATAGCGTTGAGAACGTGCACTCTCTGTGTGAGGCCTGGGACCACATAGCTTTGAAAATGTACACCCAAGCTCATAATCTCTTGTCGAGCATCTTTGAATGAGACTCGGTGCCGCATAGCTTCGGGAACATACATTCGGCAATCTCTAACCCTAGTGGTGCAACACACTCTTTCTCTCACTAGGTGTCCAAATCCTAATAATCAATGGCGACTCAACCAAAAAAGTGCCCTTACTTGGCACGCAACATCACACGATCCACCAAGGATCTCTATTCTTGCTATTACAAACAAGTCACAAAAGGTTTTACCAAGTTATTACTCATTACGCTCGTATATGAGGTTTAAATCTCAGTTTCTCAATTTTACTATATACTTTACCACCTTAGAAGCCCATTGGGCCATAGTTCTCGAATTATAAGCCTCTTAAACTTAAAACATAATTTTCAAGCAGATTACCTATTGGGTATCGATACTAGCCCTCGCGTACCAGTTTGCATATGCGTACCGATACAATTTGAGCTTACTAGAATTTTATCCAGCTCACGCATGCCGATACGGGTCGACTCGTATCGATACCTATTTACCAGGCATATTGGTACAGGTTGAACACCGTACCGATACCCCTTTCATAGTTCATCTTAATGAAGCAACGTTCTTAAACCTAGAACACTAGTGTATCAGTACTACCTCCCCGCGTGCCGATACTGAAGCCTAGAAATGGCTTTATAGGCTCGAAATATTACTTCTCAAGCCCCCAAAATGCAACAATTAGACCCATAACTTGATCTTACATCTTATGGAAGTGTTTAAGGTGATTTACTACCATTTTTACAAGTTATTAACATGTAATCCAAATTATGCCATTAAAGACCTCTAAACACTCAAACAACCATAACATCCCATCAAGCAACAAAAACTTAAATTTATGATGCCCGTGAAGGCATAGGAGTTAGTAGTGTACTAACCTTGATTTAAACTTGGAAAAGAAGCCTCCAAAATAAGCTCCCCAAGCCTTCTTCTTTACAAGCTCCTTTGAGAGATTTCCAACCTCTTTCACTACAAGAAACTGTTGTAAAATGAGTTACAACATTGCTGGAAACTTAAGATATGCTAAAGGAAGAATTCTTCAACAAGAAAGGGAGTTAAATCTTGCAATCCCGTTCTTTCTCTTCAACCCCCACCAAACTCCTATTTTTCCAACCTCCACCAAAACCATCCATTCTTACCTTAAAATGTAGACTATTGGATTCTGAAAAACTTGCCTCAAACCCAAAATTTGGGATTCACACTTCAAAACACAAAGATCCAACCTTTCTCTTTTGGGTGGAAGCTAAAAGATGATGGAGGATGAAGGTAGAAGACAAAGGGGACAAGGGTGAGCTCAATCTCTAGCATTTTTGTAGAGAATTAAAGAGCTACCCTCTATTTCTTCTTCAAAAAGAGGGAATCCACCAAACCACCTTTCCATCATGCTCTCAACCTAAATACAACCCCAAAACTTAAGCCCAACAACCATAATCAAGCCCACAAGGCTTTCAAAGGTCCAAACCCCCAGACCAAACACGAAGCCCACTCCTCGAGTTAAATAGACCCTCGAATTCTGAAACCTAGGTTGTTACACTATTATTTTAGGAATAAATATTCTGTCAACATTTGTAGTAAAAACCTTGAAAGGAAGAATTTAGTTTTCCATATGCTACAAACCTTTGAATTGGATGATTTTTACACTTTCTTACACCCTTCTTTTGAGCAATAAGCAAACCGGGAGTGTCAATAATAGGAATAGAAGTTGTATTCTAAGAAAATTTCATACCTTCCAAGTGTTTTGAGGCTGTAGGGCTTAGTTTCAGCTCTCAGCAATCTCTAGGTTGTATATTGGTCTCTTTAATAGTTTTTGTCTCCTCTTATAGACACTAAGTTCTCTTTTCTCAAATTGCTCAGGTTGGGTTCTTCGAGAAGTTTGTGGTGATCTAGGAATAAGAGATGGTGTGAGTTCTGAAAGAAGAATGAGGTGTATACTCTGAAAGAGAATATATAAGTATGATGAGTTGAATTGTAGGTTCTGAAGGAAGTATGGATTTTGAAGGAGAATATATATGCATTATAGGTTGAATAACAGAAGGATGAAAATCATAAAAAACGAAGGTTTTCCTACATTCTCCCCCTAAATTTCAGTTGTAGAGTAAAAATGATTATTTTTCAGGAAAAGTAACATCTACAGAGGTATAAGTTCTTTTAGTGACAGATGAGTAACACTTGTAGCCCTTCTTAGTGAAAGAATATCCTTAGAAAATGCCATTAAGAGCCGAGCTGTGTGGGCCATCGAGCTGAGCCTCGTTGATCTCGAGCTGAGCCGCGTTGAATGAGCTATTTACTTTTTCTAGGGGACCCTACCCGAGGGTTTCTCGAC
The DNA here is from genome assembly GCA_030270665.1 of Hibiscus trionum. Taxonomy (NCBI): domain Eukaryota; kingdom Viridiplantae; phylum Streptophyta; class Magnoliopsida; order Malvales; family Malvaceae; genus Hibiscus; species Hibiscus trionum. Next base: position 10,217,321 of record BSYR01000027.1, on the reverse strand, counting down.
ATTCTGAGTTTGTCGGTTCAGTTCGTTTTTCCAAATTAAAACCCAATAAGCTATTTTTATGAGTTTGCCGTTGTGGTTTAGTTAGTGAATGAGGTTAATTAATAATTGTGGTGTAACGCCTTGGTTTTAGGCCTAATGGTTTGCAGGCTAGATTAGACGGTTTGGGAGACCAGGTTAGAGATTCGAGTGGGATTCAGGATTTGGATACTTTCATGCGAATTTAAATATGGGAAAATGGTTAAAAACTATTGTTTATTATATAAATGATTTTGGTGAAATTAATTTCGAAAAATAAGATTTCAAAACGTGACATTTTGGACTAGTAACTAAAATGTAAAATTATTTTCGTGACTATTTTGTAAAGAGTCAAAACTTTGAATCTTTATAGAGCTACTTTATTGTAATAAGATATTTCCCTTAATTTGGCTTTTAAATGTGTTTTAATTAAAAGAATAAAAGGACTTGATTAATAAAGTGGTTATTTTCCTAAAATAACCATTTGACGTAGCTTCCATTTCTCAAGATTTTCTCTCTATTTTCTCATCAGCCAAACTAGCTCTTATCTTCTGAAATCTCCAGATATTTATTCTTTTTCACCCAAATTTGACTTCTAAATGATTTCCTAAGATTTCTACAACAAGCTTTATTGATTTTCTTGTTGATTTCAATCCAAACATGTCAATTAAGGGAAAAACAAGGGATTAAAGGTGATCTTCGTTCTTCTCCTCTAATCAAAGTTGTTTATTGAAATTCCCAAGTTCTTGGTTCTTTAATTGTGTTTTCTAATGAGGTTTTGTAGTTAATTGAGGAAAATAGCTAAATTAAGGTTTATTTGATGAAATTTTGTGATTTTCAAATTAGATCTGATTTGATGGGATAATAATCGATCTTGATCATGATTTGGATGTCTAATAATGTTGAGATAATGGTTTTAAATTTGGAATCCCGAAATCTTGCCCATCTCTAATTGTTTAGGTTGAGAGTTTTGTGTTTTTGAGGATTTGTGGTAGTTTTATATTGGCCGGTGTCGCAACCACTTTTTAGGAGGCTTCGACTTTTTAGAAAACATATTAAAAATCAATGGAGTCGCCACCAATCTTTTTAAAAAAAGTATGATTGGATCACTTTTAAAAAATAGGGTTATTTTAATAAAACGTTTTGTTTTAATAAAATAACAGTTTTGGTCTGCAAAAATCAGAAAAAAATAGGTTTGGGGGCCGGTTACGCGTGGGGAAGGGTTAGCACCCCCACGACGCCCAAAATTGGTACCTAATTGGTATTAAAATCGTTTTCAAAACTGGAATTTGCAAGTTCAGAAAGGTTCGACTTTACTTGTCCGTTCAATGAATATTAGTCTATTTTGACGGCCTTATCGCCCGGGAGATGAACTTTATTCACCGCCAACATTTCTGGCGCTAACCCGTCATTCCCGTTTGACAAGACTGCGCATTGATTAGGTTTTCACTTTTCAAACAACATGGAAATTTAGTGTGTTGAGCATTTTATTTAATTCTAGGTCCAGTTATTTAAAAAGCCCTAAAAACGTCTAAGTCTTTTACTCCTAATTTAAAATTTTAATATGCTTAAGTGTATTTTATTTTTGTGAAGAACATTTTTTAACAAAACATGTTTCTATCTAAGCTTTAGCACCTAATCCTAAGTTTTCACATATTTCTAAAACATACAAGCAACTTTGATTCTTCTAAGTTTTTTTCCTTTTTATTTTTCCTTTTAAAAAACCTTTTATTATTTTTTACTTTTTTAAAAAAAAAACAAAGACCATTTTTACATTTTTCTGCCTTTTCTCATTTTTATATTTTCCACCATTTTATATTTTTCCTTTCCAAAAAAGAATTTCTCTTTTAAAAAACCAACTTATTTTCGTTTTTTTTTCATTTTTTAGTTTTTCTTTTAAAATGACCCCTTTTAGAATTTTTTCTTTACTAAAGAACTACTTTTTTTTCTCAAAGAATTTGTTTTTATCCTAAATCCTAAATTTATTTTAAAACCCTTTTTATTTTCTTTCTCCAAAACTTTATGACTTTTTTTTAAAATGTCTTTATTATTCTTTTTATTTTTAAAATCACCAAGCCCATTTATTATTAGAAAAACTAAATTTCATAGAAAAATCTTTCTTTAAAATTTTTAAAAATCAAGCCCTTTATTATTTCACACCACACATTATTATTTTCCTAATTAAATCCCTAACTTTAAGTTTTTCAATTTAACCACATTTATTCATTTTATTTCTAAATTCAAAAGGATTAAAAACCTCTTTTAATGTAAATTATTTCATTTTTAAGATTAAAATTTTCAAAGCAACTTTTTTTAATTTATGTAAGAACTTAGAAAATCAAATGAAAAACTAAATCAAAATTATGAACAAAACCTTTACCAAATTCAAGAATCGATCTTCTAATTTCAACAAACACAACCTAAAAACACAAGCAAACAAACCAACAAAAAAAAATCAAGCAAGCAAATGAAATTTTAAGAAAAGTAAAGTAAACAGAAATTACCGAAAGTGTAGAAATCCCACACTATCTTTACTCGAACGGACTCCAATTGCCACAAAGAATTGAACCGAAGCTATCCAAGACTCAAACTATTTTCCCACAAATCTTCTAAAGAACTCAATGGAATTTTCGGATGATTTTCCAATGGGATTTTATTGGTGAATTCCTTCTTCAAGTGGTGAATAAATTGCAAACTTTATTCTTCAAAAATTCAACCCAAGACTTCTCCAAATTCGAACAAATTTCTAGCAATCTCTAAGAATTTTTTTAGTGATTATCGGATCACTGTTCCTAAGTGTTTTTCCCTCTTTTTTTTTGTGAATTGGTGAAGAACAAATGGGCTTTTTGGGGGATATTTATACTAGCTTTTTTGCTTGAGAATCAAGCAAAATTTAATTCTCAATCCCAAAATTGAAGCCTTAATCCCTTTTTATTTATTTGTTTTTTTAATTTTAAATCCTAGCCTTTGATCTTCCTTTCCTTGATCCAATGACCCCTATTAATCCTGCACAAAAAATAACATAAATGAGTTTGTTTGGGCCTCTTTAAAATAAAAATGGATTTCTTATTTATTATTTAAAGTGTGCTTTATTTTAAACTAAGATGAACTCTTTGTTTAGAATGGACTCTTATATTTATAATTTACATATTGTCTTATTATTTTTTGGGCTTTAAAAATGGTTTGAAAGATGGGTTTTTATTTGTTTTTTATTTAATTTAGAAAAGGGTGGGCCTTTTATTATTTTAAGGGAAAATGGATTTTTTTTTAATTTTTTTATTTACTTTTCTTGATTATTTAAAACTGGAGTGAAAATTTAGTGATAATAGTCGGAGGTATAAGGTGGATATTGGATTGATTTTGGATTTTTTTGATGATGATAAATGTGTTAGATAATTGGATTATGGCTGGGGTTAAGTTTTGAGAGTAACCAATGTTATTTTCGATTGTTTTCGGACGACGATTGATAGCTTTTAGCAAGGCAATGTAGAGGAAGTGCTTGCTGGGATTTTTAATGCATTGAGATGCATTAATCCTCTGTTTTTGTGTGGTAAAAATAGAGGAGAATGATTTTGGAGCAATAAGTGAAGCTTTGGAGGCTTCGAACGTTTGAATTTAGCGTCGACGAGTTGAGGTTTCGCGTGTCGGTGAGTGAGAACGAAACCTAAAGCTTTGAAAAGGTTTCAAAGTGGTTTTGGGAACTTAAATTAAGCTTGAAACTCTGGTCTAAGTTTGGAAGTAAGTATAAAGTGTTTTCTCCCTTGTTTACGATTGGCGAAATTGGTTTTATGCACTTGTTTTAAGGATTGCATTGTACCTACTGTTAAAGCATGTTTACTTACTATTTTAATCATATTTTAATGATGGATGCATTGATAAATGATTCATGTAAGTATGGTTTATACTTGTGAAAGCATGATTTAATGCTTTGATAATGGTTTAGTAAGTTGCTTTTAAAAACAGTGAGGTATATGGTTGATAATGAATTATATATGCAAGTGATGTGGTTTAAAATGTTATCGGATATAGTTAGCCGGCTATAGGATTGAGTGCACTATAATTAAGTCACTTCAGGTTTTGAGGGGTTTATGTGTATCGAATACTCCACCACGTGAACTGCAACAGTCGGTGGGTTACATGGTACCAAAAACTTTCGTTGGTGGATTATGCGTCTAACTAGTGATTGGGGTGGGTGTCCCCTTGGGGTTGGTATCCTTGAGTTGTGATTGCATCATATTATGGTTGGGATGGCATGATGTGTTGCGAGGACATTTATTGAATCTGTGTATCCTGTATAATGTTTTGGAAATGGAACTGTAACACCCGGGTTTGGGGGTCGGGTGAAAATAATATTAAAATAATGTTTCAGGTTATAGTTTCAAAATTTAAAATAATAAAATATTATTTGGACATTGTGATTTCAAACAAACATTTTATGTTGGACTTAAATTGATTTGGAAATCAAATTCCATGGATTTTAGAGTTAATGAGATTGCCATCTCATTAATGGAAAAACTGTAAATAAATGGACTTTCAATTAAAAATCCCCTTTTTGTTTAAAACACCCTTTTGTCATCTTCTTCCCTCTTCATTTCTCCATTTTCACGACAAAGAAGAGAACTCATCTCCATTTCACTATTCCATCACACCCTTCGCTCTTTGTTGGTGATTTTTGAAAGGTAACTTTGTTTTTGACTTGGCTTTGTCTTCCTCTTTATTTTAGTACCATTAGTTTTCATTAAAACTAAGTATTATGCATTTTTGGGTTTTCAAAGTTTTCACCAAAGGTTGAAGCTTTATGATCTTTTAATAAAGCTTTTGATTATTTAAGGTTAGATAAGTTGTTTACAACCTAAAGGGTCCAACATATGTGAATTTTAATGAGTTTTATAAAGATTCCCGGATTTGGGTTTTGTTGGGGTTTTAGAGAGGTTTTAGAGTTGGTTTAAGGGCTATTTTAAGTGGGAAAATGTTTGGTTATGATAGTATAGTATATGAGGATCATTTTGGGTGTGTTTGATGATCATTTGGTTGTTTGAAATGGAAGATTTCAGTGGGTATAGAGGGCTGCTCGGGAATTCGGTTTTGAGCATGATCTCAGTTGCTAAATTGCTTGGAATGTTAATCCGGGTTGTTCCGACGATTAGTGTTTGATTGTTGGTGTTTTGTTTGTGTTTGGATTTGGTTAGAATCAAGGTTTGGCATCGGTGAGACATCGGGAGTGAATCCGGGAGCTTGAAGGTCTTGGTTGCTTGGTTGTTGAGCTTGGAAGTGAAGGTGAGTGGTTAAATGCTTTTAAATGGTTTTAAAGTGTTGGTTCAAGCATGTGGACTAGGTTGGGCTTGGTAGACCCACCTAGAGTTGGGATTAGAGTGGTAGCCTAATCCCAAACTTTACTTAGAGACTTTGGTTGAACTCAAATTGTCGTTTATGCCTCATGTTAAATTGTGATCATGGTGTTACGTATAATGTGTTATACATGTTGTTGAGGCATGGTTTGATGCATCGATATATGCATGTGGTTTGGTTTGTGGATTGTGCATGATGTTAATCATGGTAAGTACGTGCTAAGCACGGAAGTGGATATGAAATGATGTTGTGGATTGTGTTTAATATTGGCACTAGTATTCTTGGGTACAAATGATCGATCATTAGGATGTTTAGTGTGCACATGTGAGTCAAATGCGCGCGTGGTCTTGGTGATGGTAGTCATCAAGATGGAGTACGGATTCGCCCGGAAAACCTTCTTATATATATGTTAGTCGGTGATGAGTGTAATCCCATCGACGGGGCATAAGGATGAGTGGAATCCCCTCTACGTGAGCGGTGATGAGTGTAATCCCACCGTAAGGTAATGGTTGTTGTTGGATGTGAGTTCCAACGTGTTATCCGTGTATTCGAGTCATAGCTAGGTGCCAATATGAGATTATATGCGCACCAATATGATTTGAGATGTGTTGCCAATGTGGTTTAATACATGTGTTTACATATGATGTGGATTGGACTTGTGGAGCATGGAATAATATTGAATATATATGTTCATGCATCATGTGTATTTTTGGCTCATGTGGATCGAAGGTAAGATCATGCATTCTACCTTGGTTGTGCTCGTTCTTGGACCTTGCCTTGTCGATGTTTGTTTTATGAGCTTACCCTCACTAAGCTTTATTCTTACGCTCTCTTTTGTTCGACAATGCAGATCCGTAGTTCGTGGGTTGCTAGTGCAAGAAAGGGGGCCTCCAAGTGTGCTTGTTGGGATTTTTAATCTATCAAGTACGAATTTTATGTTAATGATGTAATAGTCAAGCAATGGGGACTTATGTGCATGTTGTTGGTTGTTTAGGAGCATGTTAGACTCCTTGTTATTTTGATGTTGGTGTAGCTTGTGGATGCCATGTTTGGATTGTAAAACCATGTTTAAATTGCTTGCCATGAATGCTTTATGTATGGTTGTTTAAGGCATGAACCCTTAAGTGCAACATATGTCTTCTTTTGGTAAATGCATGAATCTTATGGATGTATGATCCTTGTTCGTTTTGAATGCCTTTTATGTTGTCATCTTGGTTGCTTAAGGTTGTATGTATGTGTGTATGTGGCTAGGGAAGTCTTAAATTGCATCTAGAGTTGTGTTGTGGAGTCTTTGGCTGCAATTTGGAGTGTTGCAGTGCAGGGCGTATCGGTACGCTTGAGGGCCGTACCGATACGGTCCTACACTTTGGGACTCAAGTTTGGCCTAGCGTACCGATACACGAGGGCGTATCGATACGCCAAATCCTCTATGGAAATATGAGTTTATGACGAGATTTTGGTGTATCGGTACGGGTCTAGGGTGTATAGATACGGTCTTGTATCGTTGACCATGAGTTGTTGACCGAGGAGGGTGTATCGGTACGCCCAAGGGCAGTATCGATACGGTCTCACTGGTTGGACTTGTGGCTGTTGACCTGGTCAAGGCGTATCGATACCCTCTTCAGGTGTATCGATACGGCCTGCTTAATAACCTAAAATGGGCTGTTTTGAGTTGTGTGTTCGTTGATCGCCTCGCTTGTTTCTTCCGCTGTTGCTTTCCTCACATAGGATTTAATAACTCATCTAGAAAAGATAATATGAAAGAAAAATCTTTCCCTGGGTCGGTAACCGAAGTGGAGCCTTAACGGGTTTTGCCTCGGTTATCCCCGTATAGCCCACTCGGATCGGTCAAGCTTCCGGACCGGGACGAGGGGGTTACAGGAACTTGGTTAATGATCACTTGAAAGCCATTATAATTGTGGACTTATCATGTTGATGGTTTATGTTGTTTAATGGTTGTTTATACACATTTACTCTTTAAGCCTTACATTGATAGTATGCATAGGAAAACTTAAATTGAGGTGTAGCAATGGGAGTTGCTGTTGATCCATGATACATGTTGCATATGGTTAATATGCATGTTTTGAAATGTAAGTGCATGTTTTGAAAAGGGCATGATGGTGTTGATGATGTTTTGAAATGAGATTTCAATGAGTTTTGTATAATAATTTTAAATGCATTGATGGTGTTTTAGTTTTGAGCATTCCTCACTAAACCTTGTATGCTTACGCTCTCCTTATCCATCAATACTGAGATTTAAAGGTTCAAAGGCACGTGGAAGCAAGGGATCAAGAAAGACCTCGTTGTTGAACATATGTTTCAGATTACTATAAGAAATAAGGAAAATAGGGGTTCAATTGATATTTTGGGAGATGTGTGTAAACTCCCTATTTAATCATGTTTGAGTTGTTGTTTTAGACTTGTAATTTTCCTCTTTTGGTTGATATTTGTTTGGTTTTGCATTTCAGTTGTTGAATGACTTGTATTCTAAGAAGCATGCCTCTATATTTCCAATTCAAGTATGATGCGTTGTATAAAGCATGTATCTCAGATGTTTTGTTATGGCTTAGTCCTTATTATACTGGAGATTATGTTTGGTGCTTGTTGGGATGTGTTCGGATCATCAAAAGCATGAAAAACTAGCATATTTGGACATTTCAGGTCCAGGTGTATTGATAAGGGCAGAGGTGTATCGATACAACTAAGTGATTTTTGGACCCCCCGTATCGATATGAGGGAATGTTTATCGATATGCCCTTATGTTTTTGAGATTCTGGAAAACAACGTATTGATACGCAACAAGGGCCATATCGATACACCTTCATGTACTGATACACTTTGGAGCTGTATCGATATGCCTGGTAGGTAAGTTGGTTAATTATGTTACTAAAGGTTTCAGATTCTTCTATTTTGGTTCCTAATCGTTATGTGTGCAATTAATTGAGTTTGGTTTATGGAATCAAGTTGAAATTTGACACGTGAGCATAAAACCTGATTAATTGAACATTGGTAACTTTAGTTTCACAATAAGTCACTGTAATTGTCATATTTTCAATTTGGTCCCTAATTACAAATCGATGCAACTGGATGTCAATTCGACGCTCGGTTGAGTTGAGATTTCACCCACCGTTTGTATGTTCACCATAAGAACTAATTGTGCATTTAGAAAAGATAAAAAGAAAAAACAGGACGTTTCTTGAGTTAATCTTTCGGGTTTGTTTTGCCAAACCCTAATGTAACTTAGTCGGTTCGGACTGGCATCTAGACCAGATCAAGGGGGTTACATTTGTTGGTATCAAAGACATGTTTGCGATAATTGGGATGTGTTATGATTGTTGTAAGGATGGTACAAATTGATTTCTGATGTTTGTTATGCACGCTAATTGCTATATGCCATGTTGGGGGGAAGTTTGGGGGGAACACATTGTCTTATTACTATTGTAACACCCCAATTTTGGGCTTAGAAGTTTATGGTCTGAACCGGACCAGTCTGATTTTTGGTTCGAATATAAAAGGAGGTTTTAAGGAAAGCCTAGTTCGGGATGCTTTAAAAATATGGAAAAATATCTAAAAATCCTCTTTTAATATATATAAGAGAGTGGTGAAATCAATTTTACAAAATAAGGTTTGGAAGTGCAACATTTTGAAATAGTGACTAAAATGCGATTTTTGAAAAGTTCAGTGGTGACTGTTTTGTAAGGATTGAAACTTTGAATCTTTAAGGAGCTAATTTACCCAATAAAGATTTCTCCAGATTTTTCTTAGATTTAAATGATTTAATTAATGTTTAATTAATTAAATGAAAAAGATAAAACCAATTTTTAGATTTTCATAACTAACTTTTCTTAAAACTTTCTCATCTCATTTTCTCTCAAAATTCCCTCATCCAAACACTTTTCTCCAGAATCTTTTCCATTGATTTTCAAAACAATTGATGAGGATTCAATCAACAATTAATTCCTAATCCTTTCTACATCAAATCCTCTTGATTTGCTTATTGGATTTTCAAGAAAATTAGCTCTAATCAAGGAGAAATCTACATTTAGAGGTAAGGTTGTTCTTCTCCTCTAAATACTCAGTTCTTTACTGAAATTCCCAAGTTCTTAATCCTTAAATTAAGTTTTATAAAAGGTTTTAATGATATGAACTTGATTTTAGCTTAAAACTCAAGATTTGAAAGAAATCTTGAAGAATTTCGTGGTGATTATTTGGGCTCTGTTTTGAGATGATTATTAAATGTATTTTGGATGTCTAATGATGTGTAAATGAGGTTTTGTCAATGCAATCCCGAATAGGTTGAATTTCCTAAGTTTTTGCTTATGAAAATGGTGGTTTTTGGGGTGATCTTGGTGTTCTGTTATAGCTTGAGGTATAAGGACGAGTTTAGGTTCATTTTGAATGTTAATTGATGTTTAGAAATGGTTAGAAGTGATGGATCTTGGCTGGGTTATGTTGTGGAAGAGTTTGGAGGTGATTTCGGTTGTGTTTGGTAGCCGAAATGTTAGATTTGGTTAGTGCAACGAGTTTAGGTGTGATGGCTGATGATTTTAATGCATGATGATGCATTAATCCTCTGCTTTGATGTGTTTAAAACATGGGAGACATCTTCAGATACTTGTGGTGTTGATCCGGAGGCTTGATCGGCGTTTCGGCAAGCTTGCGAAACGGAATTGGTGAGTGAAGTTGGATTTTCAGCTTTGAAACCAATGTTTGAAGGTTTTGGGAGCTTAGTTTAAGTCTAAGCAACTTAACTAAGCTCAAGAGTAAGTTTTCGGGAAAACTCTCTTGTATGAGCCATGGAATGGTTCGATGCATTTGTTGATAAATTGCATGTTTAAATTCTATTTTGAAAGCATTATTTAGCATGGTTAATGCTGGTTTTGAAAGCCTATTGTTGAAGGATGCTCAAGGTAAGAGATCCTTGGTTTGATATGTTGTAAATGTGGATTTGATGCACAGTGATGCATGTTGTTAAATGGCTTTGATTAAATGCTTTAAAACAGTGAATTGTTGATGATAAATGATGTATATTTGCAAGTGATGTGATGGTTTTAAAGTACTTGAATCGGATATAGTTAGCCGGCTATAGGATTGGGTGCACCGTGAATAAAGTCGCCTTGGATGTTGAGGGGTTGTAATTGTACCGTAAACTCCATCCAAGTACACTAACAAGATGGTTAAGATCACAATGGTGGTTAAAAGTCCATGTGTGGATCTTGTGTTGTGTGTCCCGTGTTCTCGTTAGTGATGTTATACAACTACCGATGAGTGATGTTGAGGGGTTGTGATTGTACCGTTAAACTCCATCACGGGTGTTGAGGGGTTGTGATTGTACCGGTAAACTCCACCTTGTGTGTTCGGTAGTGTGTATGAAGCGTATGGGACAACGCTTGTAATCTGCGTATCCGATTGTGTTTTGTGTTGTAAATGGTTATGGATTATCACTTGAAAGCCAATATGACATGTTGTTCTAGTGAAGCATGAGATGCTTGTTTAAGAATGCAAGGTTGCATGAATAATGATGTTTATGTGATGGAAAGCTTTGTGAAAAGTGTTTTATAAAATGCATTATTGTATTGTTTCTTTAGAGCACGTCTCACTAAGCAATTGTGCTTACGCTCTCTCTCTTGAACCAATAATGCAGATAATTGAAGTGTTTGAGGGCAACAAGGAGGCTAAGAATCCAAGGGAAAGCTAAGCTCATGTATGGTGATGTTGTTACAACACTATTAGCTTTTGATATATTGGCAATGGGAACCTAGGTTGTGTTTTAGGAGATGTTTTGGACTCCCTAATTGTGGCATGATGCCTTTGATGATTTGGTTTTGTAAATGGCCATTTTGATGCTTGTTTTGGTGTTTTGATGGTTGGTTGGTCTTGGATATTAGGATGCATGCCTATAGACTTGTGGATTTCCTTGAATGATGCCATGGATGTGTTTTGATGTTGCAAACATGTACCCTTTATGCATGATGATTTGTTGGCATGATTAGGTAAACATTGGGATGTGTTTGAGTGGTCTAATGTATGTAAAACCAGCAAATTATGCAACTTCTGGGCAATCCGTATCGGAACGGGCACTAGCGTTTCGAAATGGGGGCCTGTAATGGCCTTCGTGTATCGAAACGGATAGAGGCCGTTCCGAAATGATTTGGCCACTGGAAGGCTCTGTTTCGAAACAGGTCTCGAAACGAACCCGTGTTTCAGAACGGTCAACCCCGTTTTGAAATAGGTGACCGTTGGGCATTGATTTGAATGGTTTTGTGGTTTGTAAGCTTTACGTTTTAGTCCTGAAAATGGTATTTGCAATTGCTTGAGTTCGAGATGTCCGATTGAGGTGATATTTAACAGGGTAGCATGAAACATGACTAATTAAATGATGGCAACCTTAAAATCAGTTAAGACCCTCAAATTTCTAGAATTTACATTTTGGTCCCTAATATTGTGATTTGTGCAATTGAGTCCCTTATTATATTCTGATCGCCGTGCTTTTCACGTATGTGTTTCTCAAGAGTACGCTTAGGGTTAATGTGCATCTAGACAAGTTTAAAAAGAAAAAAAGGGTCGTTAATCAAGGTTGACTTTCGGGTTGACTTTGGTTTTCCCCGTGTAATCTTCGTAGTTCGGGTCAACCGTCTAGGCCGGGCTAAGGGTGTTACAACTATAGTCTGAAGTTTTTTATTTAAAATGCAAGTCTTGGATCCTTGGTTAAAGTTGGCCTAATTATTTGTTTTATGTTATCATCATGCCTTAGATATATTCTTACGATGCCACCGAGGATAGAATTGAGAGTAGCTACTAATGCTGCTGCTGATGGGCAGGGAAATCGAGAGAATATTGTGCCTCATGGGGGTATTCCACTTGAGCTAGATGGGCCAGGGCTGGGTAATATGGCACCTTTGATTCAGGCGATGACCGGAGCATTTTAAGTTGTCGTACTTGAGGTGCATAATCCTGGGCAAACGAGTTTGCCATTGGAACTCTTGTATAGTTCAGGAGGTGTTGAGTTCAGGGGGTTGGTGCCCAAGTTTTCTAAAGAGTGGTTGGCCAATACTATTCGAATTTTGAATCTGATGGGATGTAATGATGACCGTAAGCTTAGATGTGTTGTGTTCCTGTTGCAAGGAGATGTGTACATTTGGTGGACAACTGTGATCACAGCTATGGAGACAGGCGTTGTGACCTAAGAGTTCTTTCGAACTGCTTTCTGGAAGAAGTATCTCAGAGTTAGATACTTGGATGAAAAGAAGCGTGAGTTTATGGCTTTGGTTTAGGGCAGTATGTTTGTGGCTGAGTATGAGGTTCAGTTTGTTCGGTTGAGCCAGTATGCTCATGAGTTAGTACCTGAAGAGAGACATCGCTATGATCGTTTCCGTTATGTATTGGTGAATGATGTTAAGACATACGTGCTGGCGTCTGACTACACCGACTGTAACGCCCCGGTTTTGGGCTTAGGAGTTTTGGGCGTTGACTGGTTTGGTCAAAGTGCTGTTCGAATCTAAAAAGGTGAAATTAGGGAAGCCTAGTTCGGGTTGCATTAAAAATATGGAAAAATGTTCTAAAATAATCTTTTAATATAATTAAGTGAACTGTGAAATCAATTTTGGAAAATGAGTTTTGGAAGGGTGACATTTTGGCTAGTGACCAAAATGTAATTTTTGAAAGTTTTGTGACTGTTTTAGAAAGGGTTGAAACTTTGAATCTTTAAGGAGCTATTATTCCAAAAGTAGTTTCTCCAGATTTTTCTAAGATATTTTAAGCTATATTCTGATTTTAAAACATATCAAAAGAGGAGGGAAACCAATTTTGGCCATTTTGATAACTAACTTCCTATTTTCTTTTCTCTCATTTTCTCTCAACCCAAACACTTTATTTCCAGAGAATTGTTTCTGATTTTCTCACCTAAATCTCTCCTTTCAACTCTCTTTTGATTCCTAATCATCATATCTACAAAACCTCATCATTTGCTACTTGATTCATCAAGGTTTTTGATTCCAAAAAGAGGAGAAACTCAAGTTTGGAGGTAAGAACGTCCTTCTCCTCTAAACTATCAGTTCTTTACTGAAATTCCCAAGTTTTCAATCCTTAATTGATGTTTTATTAAAGGCTTTTAAGTTGTGAAATGGATCTTGGCTTATAATGCAAGATTTGGTGATTTTTGATGATTTTCGTTTGATCTGTTAAATCTGTGATTTGAGATGTGTTTTTGATGTTATTTGAACTCTAAATTGATAAGGAATTGAGTTTTGATTGATGCAATCCCGGATAGGTTGAGTTTCCTAAGTTTAGCTTGTGATTCTTGATTGTTTTTGAGGTGATCTTGTGGATCTGGTGTTGCTGGAGGTATAAGGATGTTATTAGGTTCTTTTTAGATGTTAAATGATGTTAAAGGATGTTAGGTTTTGATGGTTAATGGCTGGGCTTTGTTGAGAAGTGGTTTGGATACATTTTCGGTTGTGTTTGGTGGCCGAAAATGGAGTGTGGAAGAGAGCAGCGAGTTTAGGTGCTTTCATTGAAGCAATTAATGCATGATGATGCATTAATCTACTGTTTTAATGTGTTAAAACAGGGGAGGCATCTTTGGATCCAAGAGTTGTTGATCCGGAAGCTTGATTTGGTGCTTCGGCAAGAGGCGAAGTGGAATCGGTGAGTGAAATTGGGTTTTCGGCTTTGAAACCAATGTCTTGGGAGCTTAGTTTAAGTCTAAACAACTTTGCTAAGCTCAAGTGTAAGTTTTCGGAAATACTCTCTAGTGGTGGCCATGATTTGATTGTTGTACGATGTGGTTTATTGCATGTTTTAAACTCTGTTTTGAAAGCATGATTTAGCATGGTTAATGCTGTTTTTGTAAGCCATATGTTGAAGGAAGCTCAAGGTAAGAGTTCCTTGTTTTTGAACATTGATTAAATGTGGTTTGATGCTTTTAAATGCATGATGAATATGGCTTGGTTTAATGCTTTAAAACAGTGGATAAATTGATGATAATGATGTATATTGGCAAGTGATGTTTTGAAAAGGTTAAGGTCACTAAGGTGGTTAAAAGTCCTTGAGTGAGCCTTGTTTACTTAAGAACATCAAGGTGGTTAAAAGTCCTTGGATGATTCTTGCTACGGACACAAAGGTGGTTAAAAGTCCTTGTGTGGTCCTTTCCATGGTGTTTAAAAGTCCATGGGCCAAGGTGTTTAAAAGTCCTTGGGGCCAAGGTGTTTAAAAGTCCTTGGGGTGATTATTATCATGGTGTTTAAAAGTCCATGGCCAAGGTGTTTAAAAGTCCTTGGGGTCAAGGTGTTTAAAAGTCCTTGATGTGAAACTTGTTAAGGACACAAAGGTGTTTAAAAGTCCTTGTGTGGTCCTTTCCATGGTGGTTAAAAGTCCATGGGCCAAGGTGTTTAAAAGTCCTTGGGGCCAAGGTGTTTAAAAGTCCTTGGGGTGAAAGTTGATGAACTTGTTTTTAAAGAAATGGAACTTATCACTTGTGGCCAATATGACATGTTATGATATGAAGCATGAGATGCATGTTTAAGTATGCTTTTGAGCATGTGTAAATGATGATTTGAAGCATGATTTATAAAGTGTTTTATAAATGCATTATTGAATGGTTTTATTGAGCATTCCTCACTAAGCTTTTGCTTACGCTCTCTTTGTTTTCTCAAATCAATAATGCAGAACATTAAAGTACTTTGAGGGCAGCAAGGAAGGCAAGCATTCAAGTGGAAGTAAAGCTCAAAGTATGGAAGGTTTTCTTAAGTACATTTAGCTTTTGGTAATTTGGCAATGGGGGACCTATGTGTATGTTTTGGGAGATGTTTTGAACTCCCTAAGTATATTGAATGTTGTTGAGAATGCTGGTTTTTGTGGTTGGCCATTATATGCTTGAATTTGGAAGTTTATGCTTGAATGGTTGCTTGTGTAGGAAGCATGCCTATAGATTTGGGGCTTTTCACATATGTTGATGTTTTGATGAATTGTTGATGCAAGTATGTCTCATATATGTTGAATTGCATGTTGGTAAAGTTTGGTGGCATTTGGAGCATGATTGGATGTTTAATTGCATGTTTAAGTATGCATTTTGGGGTAATCTGTGCAGGGTGTTTCGGAACAGTACCTACTGTTTCGGAACGGGTGCCTTGAAGCAGCCCAGGCGTCCGAAACGGGTGACACCGTTCCGAAATGGAAAGGCTACTGTCTGCCCTCGTTTCGGTACGCGTTGCGGAACGGCCCCGCGTTTCGAAACGGGCTGTCTCCCGTTTCGGAACGGATGACCGTTGGGGGCTGACATTGGCAGTTAAATGTTTCAAAATGTTTGCATTTTGGTCCTGAATCTTGTTTGTGCAATTGTATGAGTTTGGGAAGTCCTTTGAGCTGAAATTTCACAGAGAAGCATGAAACCTGATTAATTTCAAGTTGGTAACTTTAATTTAGGTTAAGTCCTCATATATATCAGAAATTACAATTTGGTCCCTAAAGTTGTAATTTGTTCAATTAGGTCCCTGTTTGATCTCTGATGTTTATGATCTTTGAGTATGCTGTTGTATGGTCATATCTAAGGTTTAATATGCATCTAGACAAGTTTAAAAAGAAAAAAAAGGGTCGTTAATCAAGGTTGACTTTCAGGTTGACTTTGGTTTTCCCCGTGTGACTTTCTTAATTCGGGTTAACCGTCTAGGCCGGGTTAAGGGGGTTACACCGACTTTGATGTGCTGGTGACATAGGCGAAGGATATTGAGCAAAACCTGGGTTTTGCCGTTCATGTGGAAGGTTTCAGGTTTAGCAAAAGAGCTACTAATTCGGGCTCTGGTGGTGGTCAGTATAAGAGGCACCGTGATTGGAGGTATTGTCCAGAGTCGAGATGCTGTGGGGGTAAAGTTGGGCGAGGAGCGCAAGGTTTGGGTAATCAAGCTAGAGCGGAGTATACCGCCTGTTGGATTTGTGGATCAAGTGATCACTTAAGGCGTGACTGTCCATGTTTGACTTGTGAAGGGAAGGCACTTGCACCTATTATTGCTAACTCCTTTTGGAGCTGTGGATCGAGTGATCATTTGAGACGTTATTATTTGTTGTTGGCTGGCGGAGGTCAGGCTAGTGCACTTGCGGTTGCACCACAGAGAGGCCGTGTCGTGGCCAGGGATAGTTTTAGTGTAGGGGTGAGGGGCCGAGGATGGTGGCTTAGGTTGTTTCTATTCAACCTGAGGGTGGTGGTCCTGCGAAGGTGTACGCACATCGCGAGTGACGCAACAACACCAGTGTGATTGAAGGTACATTTATGTTACAAACTTTTACATTGTATTCTTTGGTAGATTCTGGTTCTACGCATTTATATATTTTGCGTGAGCATGTGCATTTTCTTAATGTACTTGTTGAAGTGCTTGACGTGGGAATGCAAGTAACTAGTTTATTTAGAGAGTTGATGGTTACAAGGAACTTGTATAGGAGGTGTTCCTTGATGGTTCAAGGTTATGTGTTTGCGGAAGATTTGATGGAATTGCCATTCTATGGTTTTGACGTAATCCTGGGGATTTTTTAATGGAACATAGAGCAGTGATTGATTTTGAGACCAAATGGGAGGCCTTGAGATTGGAAAACGATTATGAAGTTGTAATTGTGGGTGAGAATGTTAAATTATTATCCAATATTGTTACGGCTCTTGAAGCGAGTTGGATCATGGGTTTTGGTTGTTAGGTATTCTTAGCCTATATTATGAATTCGGGGTCAAAAGAGGTGCATGCTCAGGACTTTCGCACTGTATGTGAGTTTTCGGGTGTTTTTCTGGAGGAGTTACCAGGATTGCCACCGAAAAGAAAAGTCAAGTTTGTCATTGAGTTGTTTGAGAACACAACTCTAGTGTCCATTGCTCCCTATTGCATGGCGCCGAAAGAGTTGAAGACGCAACTTCAGGAGTTGCTTAATCGTGGGTTTATTCGACCTAGTGTATCGTCGTGGGGTGCGCCGTTTTTTTTATGAAAAAGAAGGATGGCACGATGCATATGTGCATTGATTATCGATAACCGAACAAGTTGATGATTAAGAATAAGTACCCCTTGCCACAAATTGATGATTTATTTGATCAGTTTAAAGGCGCATCGATGTTTTCTAAGATTGATTTGAGGTCTGGGTATTACCAGTTAAAGGTGAAGGATGTGGTTGTACCCAAGACTACCTTTTGTACGAGGTATGGGCATTTTGAGTTCTTGGTGATGTCGTTTGGTTTGACCATTACTCCTGCATTCATGGACATAATGAATTGGGTGTTCCACGAGTATTTGGATCAATTTGTAGTTGTGTTTATTGATGATATCCTTGTGTACTCTCGTACCGAGGAGGATCACGATAGAGACCTTCAGATTGTGTTGCAAACTGTTGGAGAATTAGTTGTATGACAAGTTGAGTAAGTGTGAATTTTGGCTTAGGAAAGTTTTTTTCTTAGACATGTGCAGAAGGGATTCGGGTTGATCCTAGCAAGATTGAGGCGATAATGGGATTGAAGTTAACTAAGTCAATACTGGAAGTTTGTAGTTTTCTTGGGTTGGCTGGTTACTATCGTAGGTTTGTGGATGGATTCTCGAAGATCGCTGCTCCTTTGACTACGTTGTTGCAAAAGAATGTTAGTTTTGAGTGGACGAAGGATGGGCAACAGGCTTTTGAGAAGTTGAAAGAAGCGTTGACACAATCTCCAATATTGATTCAACTTGAGTTAGGAAATGAGTTTGTAGTGTATAGTGATGCATCTTATGTTGGCTTGGGATGCGTGTTAAATCAAGAGGGGAAGTTGTGGCTTATGCATCTCGGTAGTTGAAGGTGCATGAGCTCAATTGTCCTACGCATGATATTGAGCTTGCCGAGGCGGTGTTTGCATTGAAGATTTGGAGACATTATCTTTATGGTGAGAAGTGTACGGTTTACACGGATCATAAGATTTTGAAGTATTTGATGTCTCAAAAGTAGTTGAATCTTAGGCGATGAAGATGGTTGGTTTTGTTTAAAGATTACAACTTGATAATTGAATATCATCTTGTTAAGGCCAATGTTGTGGCTGCTGCTTTGAGTAGAAAGGTGGTTGTGGATTTGAGAACAATGTGTGCATGGTTGAGTGTGTCGCGAGATGGTGAGTTGGTGGTATAATTGCAAGTAAAGCATTCTTTAATATAATTGATTAAGGAGAAGCAATTGCTTGATGATTCGTTGGTACCGCATGTTACAAACATTGTGGAGGGTAAATGGACTTTTGTTTTAATGATGATGATGTTTTGTGTTTTAAGATTCGAGTAGTTGTGTCAGAGGATGTTGAGTTGAGGCGCACTATTTTGACTGAGGCGCATAGTAGCCCTTTTGCTATGCATCCTGGTAGTACTAAAATGTACTGTGGGTTGAAAAAAGAGTACTATTGGGTTGGTTTAAAGAACGATGTGGCTGATTTTGTTAGCAAGTGTATGGTGTATCAGCGTGTTAAAGCTGAGCATGAGTTTTCTTCTGGATTGTTGCAATCATTGAGGAGCGGATCACCATTGGTTTTGTGTCTGGACTGCTGTTAACGCCAAGTAAAAATGATTCTATATGGGTGATTGCTGACAGTTTTACAAAGTGTGTGCATTTTCTACCTATGCATACTACGCATACCTTGGACACGTTAGCGGATTTGTATATCACAAAGGTTGTGAGGTTGAATGGGGTGCCTAATTCTATTGTTTCAGATAGAGATCCGCTCTTTACAACAAGGTTTTGGGAAAGTCTACATCGAGCTTTGGGTACATGGTTGAACTTCAGTACTTCGTATCATCCTCAAACAGTTGGAAAGTCTAAACGTGTTATACATGTGTTGGAAGATATGTTGAGGTGTTTTATTATTGATTTTCAAGGATCGTGGGAGAAAAGGTTACCTCTGGTTGTGTTTGCCTATAATAATAGTTACCAGTCAAGCATTCACATGGCTCCATCTGAAGGATTGCATGTGTTGACGCTCCAAAAGTAATATTTTTTATGCTTATTTCACATGCTCTTCCTTGTCTTTTAAGTATATTTAGTTGTATTTAGGTCGCAAAATCATGCATTTCTTAAGGAGTAAGGATTCATTGTTATGCCAGTGTGAAGGGTTGTTTTTGGCACCTTTTTGCAGGTTGGCATAGCTGATGGCTCATCAGCTGGTAGAGGAGGAGATTATCCCAGGAAGGAGACGATGCCAAAGAGGATGCCGAGTAGCCATTGTCATAGAATGAACTTTAATGCCAAGCACCGGTTGACATAGAAGAATATTTGGTGCTAGGCCAAGAAGATGTTGACCCTGAAAAATTACAACCAGATCAAGCTGCGAGAAAATAGGGATTATATCAATCTTCGAAAAAATAGCGGACAAGAAGTGCCAATCGCGGTTGGCAGTACCATGCCAAGCTGTGATGCCAGAAGAGCAATGGCCAACGACGTCAGTCCTAATCTGATTGGCCTTAGGATTCAAACGCAGAATAAGATGATCACCTCCCTTATCCCTGAACGTTCAAAATTCAAATTCAAGCTAGTCCTAGGCTATCCATGAAGTCCTATTTAAACCCAATCAAAACAAAATTGAAGTGTGTAAAAAAGAGGAGAGTGATCGGAGATAAGGTTCAACATTCGACCAAGAGCCTGGCTATGAAGAGCTACATCGAGAGACCCTCTTCTAGCCCATTCTCTTTGTCGTCATTTTATTTTTACTTAGTTTTAATGATGATGGATGTTAAAAATGATAATGATTTTTGGTTGATATCCTCACCATGAACTATTTAATAGTTGGTGAGGGATGCTTGCGTTTGAACACTATTTTTCATGTTTAATTTTTAATAAATTGGAACTGTCTTGACAGTGTTTTCCTATTTGGCATGATTTACTATTTTCTTAAAAATGTTCTACCAATCGAAAGCTGGCATTACCGTTTTCTAAATACTTTGCCAAACAACAGCTGGTATAGTTAGCCTATTTCAACTCAATATCATAACTGACTTGGGTGGCAACGATCAGTTGTTGGATATTAAGGAGAGATGCTTCGAAAGAAGATGTTCAAGTAAATGAACTTGCTTCGGGAGTGAAATCTACCCCCTAGGAGTAAAGATTGCTACTTAATCGAATTGATTTATGAAATAACATTCACTATAGACATATATGGGGTTTTCCATGATTAATTTAGGGTAGTGCTATGGACAAAGGCATTGCTACCTTTGAATATGCTCGGCAAACAATGCTAAGATATGATTTATTAAAAGCTGACAGTCATGAATAACGTGAAAGCTAGACACTCATTGACAACGCTCGTCATTTGCTAAGATACCTTTATTGTCAACATTTTAATTTAATTTTCATACTTTCATTATCTTTTCATTTTTCAAAACCACTGTACATCAAAAACATCTTTTTCACAAGACAAGTAACTGGCAACGCAATCGAATTCCAAACGCAATCTCTGTGGGATCAACACTCAGCTTAACTATTGTATTACTTGCAGAACGTGTATACTTGCATGCAATAGATTTTCTTGGCACTGTGCTAACACCTTTCTAATACCATTTACGCCATATTTCCCGCAAAAAAAATCTTTCACGCCAAGAGTCTATATGTTTTTGGCGCCGTTGCCAGGGATTGCGACGAATTTGATTGTTTTTAGGTTTTTACTTGTTTTATTTTTATTTTATTTTGGTTTTCATTAGTATATGACCAGGAAACATACTGAGAGGGAATTTATACCATTAGACCTTGAGACTGAATGCACCTTGCGTAGATTGAGAAAGTAGATTCGAGAGATGAATCACAGAAATCAAGGAAACATAGGAGTAAATGGTGTTCAAAACAATCAAGAGAATCAACCAGGAAATGGAGGAATACCATTACACGATAATAATGCCATCAACAATGTCGAAGAAGAGAGACCCATTCAAGAACAATCAACACATGACATCACATGCTTATGCCAAGAGTTATTGACAATGAGGTAAATGCAACAAATTTTGAACTCAAACCTGTAATGATCTCAACTCTTTTGAATGTAGGACAGTTCGATAGAGCACTGACTGGAGATCCAAGGCAACATTTAAAGCAATTCATGGAGATATGCCAATTGTTTCACCAACTTAGAGTATCTAAGGACACTATGAAGCTGAAATTATTTGCTTTTTCTTTGAGAGACAGAGAAAAGACATGGCTCGATTCCTTTTCTTTCCTATTTAAGCAATGTGCTGATCAAGTGATCCGTCGTTGTGTGCCAGAGGATGAGCATCATGCTATTTTGCAACCGTGCCATGTCGCGTCATATGGACACTTTACTGCACTAAAGACTGCTGCCAAGGTGTTGCAGTTGGGGTTTTATTGGCCTACACTATATAATGATGCTCATGACTACACCAAGGCATGTGATCCATGGCAACGGACCGGGAATATCTCTGGCCGACATCAACTTTCGCTCTAGAACATTATGTCAGTTGACTTATTCGATGTTTGGGGGATAGACTTTATGGATCCATCCCCCATATTTTGGATATATATATAGATAGATAGATTGATATATCCTTGTGGCAGTCGATTATGTTTCTAAATGAGTAGAGGCTATTGCATTGCCAACAAATGATGCCAAGGTCGTTGTCAAGTTTTTGCACAAACATATATTTACCTGTTTTGGTGCTCCTTGAGTGATCATTCATGACGAGGGCACCCATTTTAAATGCAATCTAATTTCTAAAGCTTTTTGCAGGTATGAGATACAACAAAGGATAGTCATGACCTACCATCCACAGACAAATGGGCAAGATAAGATTTCCAACAAGTAGATCAAGAATATCCTAGAAAAGATTGTGAATCCTTTGAGAAAGGGTTGGTCTTTGAGACTAAATGGGCTTTTTGTGGATATAGAACTGCTTTCAAAACTCTGTTGGGCACTTCACCTTTCAAGCTTGTATATGGTAAACCATGCCATCTGCCAGTAGAGCTTGAACATAAAGCCTATTGGGCAATCAGAACACTTGACATGGCATGAGCTACAACGAGAGAAAAAGGATGCTAGACCTCAATGAGTTGAAATAATTCCAAGCACTTGCCTATAAGAATGCCAAGCTATATAAGGAAAGAACCAAACATTGGCATGACAAGAAAATTCTTCCAAGACATTTCAAGGTAGGCCAACTCGTTCTTCTTTTAAACTCACGACTTAAATTGTTTCTAGGCAAGCTTAAGTCGAGATGGTCGGGCCCTTTTGAAGTAGTACTGCCCTATGCCCATGGTGTTGTGGACATCAAGGATTTGAAAATCAGAGAAATTTTTAAGGTAAATGGTCGTCGCTTGAAGCACTATTTTGAGGGACAACGGAAAATTACCAAGGAGACTTTCTCTTGGCAGAAATACCATGACACCACCGACATGTTTGAAACTTTGTACATATTAGGTTAGTTGTTTCTCTTTGGTTTTTAGGATTTTTAATCACTTTTTATTTTCTTTTAGTCTTTATTTTTTATATTTTCTTTTGTTGGGTTGAAAGGTTTCATTTGACTGGATGTAGATTTGGTGCCAGACCGATATATTAAATTTTTGATGAGTGGTAGGATTGAATGATGCCATGCCTAGAAGTGGTGCCAGCAACTATGTTTGGAAAGTGGCCGGAGTAACTTGGGGAGAAGAATTACCCTAGCTTGATCTAATTTAGACCATGAGAGAGAAAAATAATAAACCCTAACCACCCAAAAATTATGGTAATTTAAATTCAATTTAATTACATTATCACTCCAAATCATATCACTTTAAATCCTATCCTTATCACTTTCCTTTCTATAAACTATCACATCATCTATTTTTCTCTCCCTAAAACACGCCAACTTTCATCATTACCTTTTTTAAACCCGCCATAATTACTTTACTATAACACTCAACCTTTCTATCTTTTAACCCCTTCATTTTTCTTTCATTTTCTTGTTTACTTTATCTTCTTTACCTAGCAGGTTAATTCTCTCTCTCGTTCCACCCAAGAAACTCAAGCTTTTGTTTCTTTTCTTTTAAAAAACTTCCATGGCTTCTTTATCTAAACCCTTCCAGACCTTCTTGAAACGAGGAAATCCAAAAGAAGTATGAAGATCACTTTGCTTCGAAGACTTTTTGCTTCAAGAGAAACTTTAGTTTCGAGCCTGGGAAAGATCAGGTCTTTCCCTCTAAGTTCATGGATATCGTTGCCAAACACAAGTGGAAGACTTTTTGCCAACAAAAGGGTGAGATCCTTCCAAATATTGTTTGTGAAGTTTATGCACATTTAACTACTAAAGCAAACTCGTTTTTGATGATTCGAGGAGAATGTGTGCATTTTGATGAAGGGTCTATCAATATATAGCTCAATTTGGATGGGGGAATGAGCATGCCGAGTTTTTTGCTAACATGACCGCTACCAAGCGTAAGAAACTTTTGGAAGATTTGTGTGAACCGAGCACAGAGTGGATCATATCCTCCAAAGGACACCGTACAGTTAAAAGAGTGTCCCTTAAACCACAAGCGAAGGTCTTGGACCATTTTCTCAAAGCAAGTTTGATGCTAATGACCCATAATGAAACCATTTCGGAGGACCAACTAATTTTGTTGCATTCTATTCTGACGGGCCGAAAATTAATGTTGGCTGGATTATAATCGATGAGAGATACAAGTGTTCCCTAAAGCCAAATGGAGTTTCTTTCTTTCCTCTTTTAATTTGTAATATTTGTTAGCGATACAATGTGCCTACGAAAGAGGAAGACGTTGCCCTCAAGGTAAAGGGCTACACAATTACGCTAGCTGGCTAGAGGAATCTCACTAGCATTACTGTGAAGGATAGAGACAAGGGTGAGGGAAAATTTGCCACGCCAACACCCAAGGCCAAGGAACCAAAGGCAAAGCCAACAACTTCAATGCCCGCGGAGGCAACAACTTTGCTAGCCCAGGTATATCACCTGTAAGAATTAATTCTTAGAAAGTTAGAGGAGGCTAAGGTGCAGAGGAGGAAGCTCTGGCAATATGAGCGCACCAAAGACACTGCCATCAAAGAAACCTTGGCGAGCCTCTCTCCAGGAGTCATGCCAGCCTTCCCAGTGGGGATCTTTTCCGATAACTGTGCAATGCCAGATAGCCCAGTGCCCAGTCCAATACCATCCACTACCATAGAACCTATTTCCCCTATTAAAGATGAAACTGTCAATTGCTTCGTCACAAGTATCTAAGGATAAAAGTGAGAAGAAACCTGCTTCCCCTGCCGAGTTAGCTGCCACGCCAACCTCATTTGAGTCGGTGAAGGTTGTGAAAGAAACTCTTGCCTCCACTGCCGCTCAAGGATGAAGCCAAAAGAAGAGGATGGCCTATGATCGTTGAAGCTTATCCTAGAAAAAGGCCCGAGCCAAGTTAGCAGTTGAAGCCCGTGCCACCCAAGGAGGAGTCTCTTCTGAATGAGAGTCTTCTTCTTCCTAACTTTTTGTATTTCATTTGCATCATGTTCATGCATTTTTATTTTTTTATGTTTTGTTACATATATGTGTTGTTTCATGCATTGAGGAAAATGCACACATTGGGTTTGGGGGTGCACATCTCCTTACATTTATGCCATGCCATTCATGTTTATTTTCTGTACTGCATTCTGTTTTCATGTCATGCTATATAGGTTAGATTATGGTTAATGCCATGCATACCGAACCACTAAAAAAGTAAAAAAGAAAATTTTGTCTCGGCCGCTTTTTGAAGCATGTTAACATTTGTCAGGCAAGTTTATTTTGACCTAGGCATCTATCCGATAAAGAATTTTAAAATCTTTAGATACCTATGCCATCAAGATAGTATGTCAGGATTGCTTGCCAATTGATCTCTAGTTTAGGGAATTGAATTTACACTTAACACATGGTATGTATCTAGTTCCCTAGCAAACATAGACTGTTTGAAACTATGCTCAGATTCTTCTCAAAAAGAGAGAACACCAAGGATAGTGCACCAATGTGTGCCAGATGTGAAGAACTTTAGAACACTCCTCTACCTATGAAAAATTATTAACTTGGGGATTCGTGGTTTGCTCCCTCTTAGTTCTCAAGCCAACATGAGTTAAGGTATGGGTGTAATAGGTTAGTAAGTGATGTAATCTGGACTAAAGTGGGTATTCATGGTATGATCCCTCTTATATCTCACGCCAAATAGTGCATGACGCTACCCTAATCTAATGTCAATAATAATAATAATAATAATAATAATAATAATAATAATAATAATAATAATAATAATAATAATAATAATAATAATAATAATAATAATAATAATAATAATAATAATAATAATAATAATAATAATAATAATAATAATAATAATAATAATAATAATAATAATAATCTGAGTTTAGAAAGTAAAATTGGCTAAGGGAGTGAAAGGATATTTGATGCATATTGCCCGCACATCATGCACTCTTCATGACCTTAGACTAGATTTATATTGCCGCTCTTGAATTATTATATGTTTGGTATTACTGCACAGAGATAACCGAGGACAGACCTATGCTAACTTTTACTTGCCAAAATCGGTTGACATGCCAACCAAAACATTGCCGAGGTATCATTTTCATTGCTTTAATTTTATTTTTCATTACTTAAGAAAAAAACAATGAGCTAGGTGTGGGGGAGTGTTGACGCTCCAAAAGTACTAATTTTTGTGCTTATTTCACATGCTCTTCCTTTTCTTTTAAGTACATTTAGTTGTATTTAGGTTGCAAAATCATGCATTGCATAAAGAGTAAGGATTCAGTGCTATGCCAGTGTGAAGGGTTGTTTTTGGTACCGTTTTATAGGTTGGCATAGTTGATGGCACATCAGCTGGTAGAGCAGGAGCATATTATCCTAGGAAGTAGACGACGCCAAGGAGGACGTCGAGTAGCCGTTGGCACAAAATGACCTTTAATGCTAAGCACCGGTTGACATAGAAGAATATTTGGTGCCAGGCCAAGAAGATGTTGACCCTGAAAAAAATAGGACTAGATCAGGCTGCGAGAAAATAGGGATTGGATCAATATATAAAAAATAACAGAGAAGTAGTGCGAAGCGCGGTTGGCAGTACCATGCCAAGTTGCAATGCCAGAAGAGCAATGACACGATGACGTCAACCCTAATTTGATTGGTGTTAGGATTCAAATGCTGGATAAGATGATCACCTCCCTTATCCCTGCATGTTCAAAATTCAAATCCAAACTAATCCTAAGCTATCCATGAAGTCCCATTTAAACCCGATCAAAAAAAAATTAAAGTGTGCGAAAAAAGAGGAGAGTGATTGGAGATAAGGTTCAACATTTGACCAAGAGCCTGGCTATGAAGAGCTACATCGAGAGACCCTCTTCTAGCCCATCCTCTTTGTTGTCATTTTATTTTTACTTAGTTTTAATGATTATGGATTTTAAAAAACGATAATGGTTTTTTGTTGATACCCTCACCATGAACTAATTTCATAGTTGGTAAGGGGTGCTTGCATTTGAACACTATTTTTGATGTTTTGTTTTTAATAAATCAAAATTTTCTCGGCAATGCTTTTCTATCTGGCATGTTTTACTGTATTTCTTTTTAAATTTTCTACCAAGCAAGAGCTGGCATTACCATTTTCTAAATACTTTGCCAAACAACAGCTGGTATAGTTAGCCTATTGCAACTCAATATCATAACTGACTTGGGTGGCAACGATCAGTTGCTGGATACTAAGAAGAGATGCTTCGAAAGAAGATGTTCAAGTAGATGAACTTACTTCGGGAGTGAAATCTACCCCCTTAGGAGTAAAGATTGATACTTAATCAAATTGATTTATGAAAAACATTCACTATAAACATATAAGGGTTTTTCCACGATTAATTTAGGGCAATGCTATCGACAGAGGCATTGCTACCTTTGAATATGATCGAAAAACAATTCCAAGAAATGATTTATTATATACTGGCTTGGCATGAATAGCGTGAAAACCAGACACTCCTTGCCAACATTTTAATTTACTTTTCGTACTTTCGTTATCTTTTCATTTTTCAAAACCACTATACATCAAAAACATCTTTTTAACAAGACAAGTAATTGGAAACGCAGTCGAATTCCAAACGCAATCTCTATGGGATCGACACTTAGCTTAACTATTGTATTACTTGCAGACCGTATATACATGTGCGCAATAGATTTTCTCGGCACTATGCTAACACTTTTCCAATATCATTTACGCCCATTGCTAGCAAAGAAATCATTCACACCAAGAGCCTACAATATGGTAGAAAGTGTAAAACGCCTCTTTGTTGGGAGGAGGCAGTAGAGAAGTTTGTTTCTTTACCAATTATGCTTAAAGGTACAACAGAGAAAGTGAAGCTTATTAGCGATCGGTTGAAAGCAGTTGTAGATAGGCAAAAGTCCTATGCTGACTTAAAGCATATGAAAATTAAGTATGAAATGGGTGACAAGGTGTTTTTGAAAGTTTCGCCTTGGAAAAAGGTGTTGAGATTTGGCCGAAAGGGCAAGTTGAGTCTGAGGTTTATTGGACATTATGAGGTGTTGGAGCGAGTTGGTCCAGATGCTTACCGGTTGAGGTTACCGTCATATTTGGAAAAGATACATGATGTCTTCCATGTATCGATGCTTCTGAAGTATAGATCAGACCTTTCGCATGTTATGCCTGTTGAGGGGATTGAATTGAATCCAGATTTAACCTATGATGAGGAGCCGATTAAAGTCTTAGATGTTGATAGAAAAGTTGTTTGTGGGAAGACAATAGAGTTGGTCAAAGTGTTGTGACAACATCGAGGTTTCGAGTAAGCCACTTGGGAAAGGAATGGTGATATGAAGAAACAGTTTCCTTACCTTTTTCCACTAGATAAATTTTGAGGACAAAATTTATTTTTAAGTGGTAGAGAGTTGTAACGCCCCAGTTTTGGGCCTAGCAGTTTGCAGGCTAAATTAGACAATCCGAGGGACCGGGTTAGAGATTCCAGTGGGATTCTGGATTTGGATATTTTCATGCGAGTTTAAATATGAGGAAATGGTTAAAAATCATATTTAGTATATAAATGATTTTGGTGAAATCATTTTTGGAAAATAAGATTTTGAACGTGACATTTTTGACTAGTGACTAAAATGTAAAATATAAAACTATTTCGGTGACTGTTTTGTAAAGAGTAAAAAATTTGAATCTTTATGGAGCTAATTTTTTGTAATCGGCTTTTCCCGTAATTGGTCTTATTTTAAATATGTTTTAATTAAAAGAATAAAAGGATTTGATTAATAAAGTGGTTATTTTCCTAAAATCACAAATTGACGTAACTTCCATTTCTCAAGATTTTCTCTCCATTTTCTCATTAGACAAAATATCTATTCTCTTATAAAATCTCCAAAGATTTATTCCTTTTCATCCAAATTTGACTTTTAAATGATTTCCTAAGATTTCTACAACAAGCTTTATTGATTTTCTTGTCGATTTCAATCCAAACATGTCAATTACGGGAAAAGTAGGGGATTATAGGTAATCTTCATTCTTATCCTCTAATCAAGGTTCTTTATTGAAATTCTCAAGTTCTTGGCTCTTTAATTGTGTTTTCTAATGAGGTTTTGTTGTTAATTGAGGGAAATGGCTAAATTAAGGTTGATTTGATGAAATTTTGTGATTTTTGAATTGGATCTGATTTGATGGGATAATAATAGATCTTGATCATGATTTGGATGTCTAATAACATTAAGATAATGGTTTTAACATTGGAATCCCGAATTCTTGCGAATCTCTAATTGTTTAGGTTGATAGGTGTGTTTTTGAGGATTTGTGCTAGTTTTATGATGGCTAGAGGTATAAGGTGGATATTGGATTGATTTTGGATGTTGCTTGAAATGGTTTAGATCATTGGATTATGGTTGGGTTAAGTTTGGAGAGTAATCGATGTTGTTTTCGATTGTTTTCGGATAACGATTGATAGCTTTTAACAAGGCAATGTGCAGGTAGTGCTTGATGGGATTTTTTATGCATTGAGTTGCATTAATCCTCTGTTGTTTTTTGGTAAAAACGGAGAACAATTTGGGAGCAATCAGTGAAGCTTTGGAGGCTTCAAATGTTTTAGTTTCAGGTCGGCGAGTTGAGGTTTCACGTGCCGGTGAGTGAGAATGAAACCTAAAGCTTTGAAAAGGTTTGAAAGTGGTTTTGGGAACTTAGATTGAGCTTAAAAAGCTGTTCTAAGTTTGGAAGTAAGTATAACGTGTTTTCTCCCTCGTTTACGGTTGGCGAAATTGGTTTTATGCACTTGTTTTAAGGATTGCATTGTACCTACTATTAAAGCATGTTTTGAGTATATTTACTTACTGTTTCAATCATATTTTCACGATGGATGCATTTGTAAATGATCCATGCAATTATGATTTATACTTGTGAAAGCATGGTTTAATTTTATGTTGATGGTTTAGTAAGTTGCTTTAAAAATAGTGAGAAACATGGTTGATAACGAATTATATTGGCAAGTGATGTAGTTTAAAATGTTATCGGATATAGTTAGTTGGTTATAAGATTGAGTGCACTATAATTAAGTCGCCTCGGGTGTTTAGGGGTCTATGTGTACTAAATGCTCCACCACGAGAACCGCACCGGTCAAGGGGTTATATGGTACCAAAAACTTCCGTTGTTGGATTATGCATCTAAACGATGCTTGGGGTTGGTGTACATGGGTTGTGATTGTACCGTATTCCGGTTGAGATGACATGAAGTGTTTCGAGGACACTTGTTGAATATGTGTATCCGATATAATGTTTTGGAAATGGAACTTGGTTAATGATCACAGGAGCGCCAATATAATTGTCGATGAATCATGTTGATGGTTTATGTTGTTTAATGGTTGTTTATACATATTATTCAAGGAAATGGCGCGAACCTGTGAGTAGGGTATCGGTACGAGCTTTGGCCGTACCGGTATGCAATTAGGGGTTGTGTCGATACGGGTCGACCCGTATCGATACTTGTGGAAATGTAGAATTTCCAATAAACAATATCAATACTTGTACGCATATGGGTACCGATGCTTAAGGGTATCATATCGGTACTCATGTTCGAGTACCGATATCTATTGAATAGAATAATCTATGATGCTAATAAAATATGAAAATTGACTTGGAATAATTAATGAGATAACATTGATTAATAGACAAATTAACGAAGGTGATTAATATACACTTTCATAATGTATTAACAAGTTGGTAAACTTAAATGGTTAGCCTGATACTTGATAGAAACCATACAATTTGGTAATTATGTAAATCTTATATGTTGTATGGTAATTGTGTCTATGTTGTGTGCTGTTTGAACACTTGGTTGGTTGAGTCACTTTTGATTGATAAGATCTGGACACCTAAAGAACGTGTTGTAACACCATTGTTAGAAATGCTGGATATACGTTTCTGATGCTGTGTGACACCAGGTCTCATTCGATGATACTCGAGGAGAGATACCGAGTATGGGTGTACATTCCTGAGGTTGTGTGACGTCAGGCCTCACCTATAGAGAGTGTATGTTCTCGAGGCTATTTGACACCAGGCTTCACTCTAAGTTTGTGATATTACTTTTTTGTGCTTTTGCTCGGATGATCTGGTGAGATCCCTAATATGGTTGGGTCTTGTGTGCCATGTATGATATTTTACTATGTTGAGAACATGTGTTTAGGTGACTAGTGGCAGCGCCACATGTTTATTTATCTCTCTTTATTGCTTGTACTAGCTTGCATGCTTATGTTTATGATTGGCATGAAGTATAGTAGAGTAGATGTGTACCACTAAGCTTTGTAAGCTCAGCACTCGGAATTGTTGTTTCCTTGTGTAGGTTGATCGTCGTATTGTAGGTCGAGGAGCACTATTAGTTGAGATTTCAGCATGTGATGATTTTCAGAGTACGATACTTGTGTTTAATAGGCTGTGTATTCATAGGACCTTACATGGTGGAGTATGTAATTCTTATTTTCAAAATTGTATTAATCAAGTCAAATGTTTTTAATTAAAATGGAGCCCCTTTTGAACATTTTGATTATTTATCTATACTTTTAACTATTTGATTTAAATGTTTTTGGAAAATTTCTTGTTGGGCTAAATCGGATTGAGAAATTTTATGGTAATAGGTTGGGTTTAAGGCCCAAATGTGACATCCGGGTTTAGACTGTTACATTTCTATTAAAATTTAATTATAGACATTTATAATGTGGCAGTAGTGATTTGTTCCAATTTAATTATAGACATCTTACAGGCAGAAATCGTGGGTTAGGCAGTTCTTATCTCTTAAATTCAGGTTAGAAAGTGTATTTTGCATGAAAATAATGCTTAATATTTCGTGTTAGTTCTGACTGAAATAAAAAAAATGTATGAAACATTATTACGGTTTTGGAAAAGTGAGGGTTTAATAATGATTTTAAGGGATTAAAATTAGGAGTTTAATAATGTTTACTTATTATAACGAAACACATCAATTTTCATATAGTTTAAGGATTAGGTTTGGTGACATTTGTTACGAATGCAAAGGTTGAGAAACGGTTATGAAAAACTAGCATTGGTATTGTTCGTCAGATACTGATGCTGTGAGTAATTAGTATGACATCGAATGGGAAAATGGTATCGGTATGTACAAGAGATGTCGATACTATTAGGTAGAAATATTGGTATAGTAGTAGTTGTAGTAGTAGCACAGATATGGGAATAAATTGAATGACATCAAACAAGGAAATGGTATTGATATTTTAGAAGTAATATCGATACTAATCGATAGAAATTTCACATATGTAGGAAAAAATGTTTGTTATAACACAGAGGGAGACATGTTAATAAATAATATGGTATGATAACCATTAATAAAATGTTGTGTTGTGTTTTATGTGTGGTATAAATTTATGTGATATAAATGAACTTATGTTTTGTTGGTAGGTGTGTGAGCATGGAGGAAGCAAAAAATATGGATGTAGAAGGTGCGAAGGATGAGACGGTGAAGGTCGCGGTGGCTATGGCCCGTAAACCTGTTTCTGGCATTATGAACTTGTAGTAAGTTAAATTTGAATTTGTATTGAATATTTGAAGTTGGTTAATTTGTTAGATTGAAGTTTAAATATGATATATTTGAATGAATATATGTATAGTATAAATGAATGCAAAGGGAGAAAGGGTGAGAAGAAGAAAATGACTAATGAGGTAAGTGTGAAATTTCAAATAGTTAAATGTGTTTGTTTATTTTTCCAAAAATGTGTATATGAGGCAAAATTGTAATATATTTTGAATGATAAAGGTGAGGAAAACATTGGGAAGGAAGTGGGGGAAAATGACTATTGATGCAGAAAGGCCGTATATTAAAATGCACTTGATGTGAGCACATCTTCACCTACACTTGATGCTGATCAGGAGGTCTTACCGTTAGGACCAATTACGCGATCTAGGGCACAACGTTTCAGGGAAGCTCTTTTCCTTACTTGTGCTAATATTTCTGAGTCATTTTATGATACTTGTGCCTTAGAAGATAAGACTTTTAATGTGTTGCATGCTGATATGTAACATATTTCAATTGTATTATTTATGCTGGTATGTAACATATTTCGATTTTATTATTTATTAGGTGTTTATATATATATATTATGCTACGTGTGTTTGATAACTTTGATAAGTATTCAATTGTTTTTGTGACAGGGTAAGACAAGGGACCAGCCGAATGCTTCTCAAATTCTCACATGTGCGGCTAAGGAAATTTGCATTTGAAATTCAAATGCCATGCACGTGAATTAATGCCGCAAGGAGCAGCAGCCGGGGGTAAAAATCTCCTGCCCCTGACCATGCCTCCTTCTATGCCCCTGCCTAAAAATACTTAAAAATTAAATCTTGCCCCATAACCTTAATTTTCATATCCTAAATCCCAAACCCTAAACCCTAAAAAATACACCCTACCCCTAATTCCCTACACCCTAACCCTAAGCCCCAACCTTAAACCCCAAACTCTAAACCCTAAACTCACTATTTTAAAGTGGGGGCACAAATGGGGGCATACTTAGGGCAGATGATTTCCATCCCAGCCGGGGTGCAAATTGTGTGCCTTTAATTTATAAAAAACATGCACGTTAAATACGAGCCAGCCGAGTGACATTTGTTGGGCGTTTTCACCATGTGCGGCAAGGGAATGAATTTCAAGTAGCAGCACGTGGAGACACATGCAGCAGAATTCCTTTGTCCTCTCTCTCAATGTGCGGCAATTTGCAAGATAAGGACAATTTTTTTTGTTTGAAATTCAAACAAAATGCACATGTTAAATGTGCAACACATGGAGCCTAGCATTCAAATGCATGGCTGCCTCTCCATGCCGCCCAAACAAGAAGTTATTGGTGTTTGAATTTCATTTTTTTTCTCTTTAAATTATAGCCACAAATAATTCCGGCTAACTTCCCATGTACCTCTATATATATGTTTTTCAAACATTGTAGAAGGTTAGACTCTTTAATGAATAAATTTTTTTGTGAGATTTTCTCTCAAATTTGGTTCTTTTTAGAACTTTTTCTTTGATACTTCGGGTTCTCAATTGTTCGATAATTGAAGGGTCCAAGTCCGTATTCGAACAAATTCAAGATAAGGTTCGGGTTCGTTCAACAGATTGTTCGAGTTCTTCCTTGGAGTTTGTTCAACCTTTTCCGACTACGAAGAACAGTTTCGATTCGGGTTTGCATAACAGATTATGCAGGTTCTTTCGAGTTCATCGTGTCAAGTCCCAAGAACGTTGCTGCCATTATTGAATGCTTGAAGAAATTCATCTTCAACCTTCAAACTATACTTAAACTTTCGGCAACCTTCTTCTCTCTCAATTCTGATTTTTTTTACTTACTTTAAATATCTAATTACGACACCATGTTTGTTTCTATTGCAGAGAAGTGTTTGCTATTATCCTAGATCCGTGAATGAACGAGGAATGTTGTTTTCTTCAACAACACCCCTGTATCATATGGTAATCAGAGCTTTGGTCGGATTTTAGCACTTTCTGCACTACCAGACATCAAAAAATATATATATACAAAAGTTAAAAAAAAATCGAAAAAAAAATCTGAAAAAAGTCAAAAAATTTTCCGAATTAAAAAAAATATATATACGGAAATTCAAAAAGAAAAGAAAAGAAAAGAAAAAGAGTGATGAATTGTGTAGAATGAAAAAAACAACATTATTGAAATGTTTTGATATGTTGAAGGATGTGTTTATCTTACCTTGAAATGCTTTGTAATCACCCAAAATCAACTTTTCTTGTTTGTTCCGGAGATAGGATGGTGGTAAGCATTTCTACTGCGTAAGTTGCTAAATTCTTGTTCTTTTAGCATCCTTTCTTTCATTTCATATTGTTATCTTTTTTTTTCTTTCAGCCCAATTCTCAACTTTCATTTTTTTATTTATTTCTTTTCTTCTAACCCTTATCTTTGTTCTAACAATATTCACCCCTCACCCGTTGTTTTTCTTTCAATTTGACAACACTTGCAGAATCTGAACATCGGAATCAGTTCCTTTAAAGAACTAAGTACGAGAGATTGAGGGAAAAGGCAAACAGAGCGTGTGAGAACAGAAGGGGAGACAAAAAGAGCCATTCGAGTATTCTCTTGAGTGAAACACGAGTGCTGAGTGTTAATTCCTTATTTTCTTGAGTGCAAATTCTTTGGAGTGACTAGTGAGGATTTTTGCTGTGTGATTGGTGAGGACTACTTTTTCTTCTTCTTTTATTTCTAACCTTTAACCAGTTTGTTTGTTTGTTTTTGTTGTTAATTATGTCATGTTCCGATGATCACACGGTTGAACAGGATCCACTGATTCCTCAAATGCAAGCCTTAGAGAGAATGATGCAATGAGTAGTGGCTACCGCCTTAGAGCCATTACAGTCGAGGATGGATAGGTTTGACGGAGGATCCAACTCTGTTAATGATGAATTGAACGAAAATGAAGACGAACGGTCACCGAGGTAGCATATTCCTAGACAAGGACGTGTGCAACAGGTAGACGATAATTTGACTAACATTAAGGTTGCTATTCCTTCTTTTCAGGGACGCTCAGATCCTGATGCATACTTGGCTTGGGAAAGCAAAGTGGAGCACATTTTTGAGTGTTATAATTACTCGGAACAGAAGAAGGTTCGATTAGCAGCAACATAGTTTGTTGATTATGCCTTGATATGGTGGGACCAGTTACTGCTTAGTCGTAGACGTACTGGTGATGATCCAGTTGCAACATGGATCGAGATGAAGCGACTAATGCGTAAAAGGTTTGTTCCTATTCACTATCATCGTGATTTGTTTCAAAAGTTGCAAAATTTGAAACAGGGAAATAAGAGCGTTGAGGATTATTTCAAGGATATGGAAATGGCTATGATGCGTGCAAATATCGAGGAAGATCAAGAAGCTACCATGGCACGTTTTCTAGTAGGGTTGAACACTGAGATTGCCAACGCTGTTGAGTTACAACATTATGTCGAGGTTGATGACATGGTGCATATGGAAATAAAGATTGAACGACAGCAGCGCAAGAAGTCTTCAAATCGAGGTAACCCTTCCTTTAAATCTTTTTCAAATCCATTATATACTCCTAACAATTCCAGGAAACAAGCACCACAAACGCCACTTCGAATTCGAGAGCAAGGCGAATCCAGCACACCAAAGCCTCCCGTTGCTGATAATGGGCATGGCAAACAGCAAGTGGTGGTAAAAGAACGATCGCGAGATATCCAGTGTTTCAAGTGCCTTGGAAGAGGACATGTTGCTAGTCAATGTCCTAACCGGAGGGTTATGTTGATGCGAGATGATGGTGAGATTGAGTCAGATTCCGAGGAGGAAGTGCATGATCTCCCTACTGAAGAGGAAGACGAGACCGACCTAGAGGTTCCTGAATCTGGTAAGGTAATGGAACTTTTGGTTATTAAAAGGAGTTTGAATGTGCAACAAGTACCAGATGATCTACAGCATGAGAATATCTTTCACACACGATGCAAGGTGCAAGACAAGGTATGTGTTGTGATTATTGATAGCGGTAGTTGTACTAATGTTGCCAGTTCAGTGCTGGTTGACAGGTTAGGTCTGAAAACGACAAAGTATCCTCATCCATATAAGTTACAATGGTTGAATGATGGTGGCGAGCTTAAAGTGACCAGACAGGCTATTGTACCATTTTCAATTGGAAACTATAAGGACGAGGTCCTTTGTGATGTTGTGACAATGGATGCTACTCACTTTCTTTTGGGACGCCCTTGGCAGTATGACAAGAAGGTAATGCATGATGGTTATACAAATCGTTACTCTTTTATGCATGCAGGTAAGAAGATCACTTTGGCTCCTTTAACACCGAGTCAAGTGTTTGAAGATCAGGCAAGCTTGAAAAAGAGTAAAGAGACTGCAAAAGAGAAGAAGATGTCCGTGTATGCGAGCAGTAGTGAAATCAGGAAATGTCTTTCCTCTAACCAATCCGTTCTTATTTTGATATTTAAAGATTATTGTTTATTGACAGATTTTCCTACTGATCTACCTTCACTGATTTTGACACTTTTGCAGGAGTTTGAGGACGTGTTTCCAGCTGAAACACCGAAGGGATTGCCACCTCTTCTTGGCATTGAGCACCAGATTGATTTCATTCCAGGTGCTACTATTCCGAACCGGCCAACTTATCGAACCAACCCTGAAGAGACGAAAGAGCTTCAAAGACAAATTACCGAGTTGATGGACAAGGGTTACATTCGAGAGAGCTTGAGTCCGTGTGCTGTTCCAGTGCTGTTAGTGCCGAAGAAAGATGGTTCATAGAGGATGTGCGTAGATTGTCGAGCTGTGAACCAGATCACGATTAAGTATCGTCATCCCATTCCAAGACTTGATGACATGTTGGACGAGCTTTGCGGAGCCGTCATCTTCTCCAAAATTAATTTGAGAAGTGGTTATCATCAGATTCACATGAGAGAAGGCGATGAGTGGAAAACAGCCTTCAAGACAAAGCTAGGTTTGTACGAATGTTCTCAGGGAGATTTTAAAGACTTGTGTGGTTGGATGGAGACGCAATTCGATCTCGATTGCTAGAATGGCGAATGAGCTAAATGAGAGTAACGTGCGGGGATTCTCAATTATGCATATGGCAGGGCGAATGGTGCTATTAATGCCCAACAAATCGGGCGAAAAGGAGGAAATTATGTCACGGGGAGATTTAGATAGGTGGTTCGTGGATTTACGCCCGTGGTCAACTGCGATTCAGATGTCGACGAGAAGAGTGTGGCTCGCCATGAGCGGGATCCCTATTCACGCGTGGGCAATGGAGACGTTTGAAAATGTTGCCAAATTATGGGGCTCTTTGTTAAAAGTGGATATCTCGACGATATCGCCTTCATCATTTGAGCAAAGTAGGATTCTTATTGAAACAAATTTGATTGAAAGGATTGATGAGGTGCTTGAATTGGAGGTAGAAGGCACTGTCTGTACCATAAGGGTGCAGGAATGGGAACGAGAGGTGGTTCAAGAGGACAGGGACGTTGAGGAGAGTGACATGGAGACAACCTCGGAAACTAATTCATATAAAGTTGTAGATGCATCTCATGGGATCAGTTAGTCGGATGAGGGCGAAGATCCGATGTTGCAATCTTTTGTCCAGGATAGCCTTGTGTTTGAGGGTAATAATTTGGATACAAGTGGTGGGATGGAGGTGGAGCACCAGGAAATAGATTCAAAAGGGGATGCTAATGTTACACAAAAATGGTGTACTTTCGAAAAGCAGCAGGATTTACGTGTGGAATCATTGAGTGGAGGGAATTCGTGGATTTCGGATGAGGTGGTTGCTATGTTAGATAGGGAGGGGAATGGCGATCGTACGAGCCTCGACATGGCTAAATTTGAATGTTGTGTAGGGGACGGTGCCCAGGGGGTGAGGCAGCAGCGGTACGGGGGTTGGATTTGAATATTGTCGATACAACAGAGTGTGCGAATACAATGGGGAAGGTTGCGGATGGGCCTGCTCAAGAGAGGGCCTTGGATGCTAAATATATTGAGTATAATGGAGCCCTTCGCAAGGTGAGAAGCTTATCGAATGTTATGTTAAGTGTTTTGAATCCGGAGGAAAGGTCTGAGGTGGAGACTAAGTTATCAAAAAAATCTAGAGGGAGGCCGAAGAAGAAGGTACATGAAGATACGGGGATTGCTAATGGGTCCTTATCTGATTCAGATTTTATATATAGAAAGATGGTGATATTACAGGAGGCGAAAGAAACACTTAACCTGGGGAAATTGATAGGGGCATCTACGGTAGGAAACGAGGAGGCGATCGTTCAGGATATTGCGCGTATCATTGAGTCGCGAATAGAGAATAAATAGCAACCGGCGATGCGGGTGTTGTCGTGGAATATTCGCGGATTGGGTGCAGCAGCAAAGCAAAGAGCAGTACGTGATAGGGTTCGACAACACCGTTGTGAGATGGCGTTGCTTCAGGAAACGAAATTAGAGCAGGTATCAGCGAATGTGGTAAGTAAACTGTGGTTTTCGGATAATTTTGATTTTGTTATTGCACCTTCTGTTGGGCGATCAGGGGGGGTTACTTTTAATTTGGGACAGTGGTAAGTTTCGGATGATGGAAACACATGTGTCTCAGCATTTTATTTTGATTAAAGGGGAGTGGGTGGTAGAGAAATGGCCATGCTGGATGGTCAATGTGTATGCTCCTTGTGTTGTGGAGAATCAAGGACGGGTATGGGGGGAATTACGAGAGCTGCTAGAGGTGTTAGATGGGCCGTGCTGTGTGGGAGGTGATTTTAATGCCGTGAGGAAGGTGGGGGAGAGATGTGGTTGTGTTGATGCATCGAGGGGCATTGAGGAGTTCAACAATTTTGTGGAGGACGTCGGTTTATTGGACATCAAGGTGGTGGGAAAAAGGTTTACATGGTTTGGGTCGGGGAACAAAGCATGTCGCCTAGATAGATTATTGGTTTCGCGTGAGTGGATTGACCGATTTTCTTCACTATATCAATTGAATTTGCCGAGGGGGATTTCGGATCATACACCGATACGGCTAACCAGTGAGGATATTGATTGGGGGCCTCGACCATTTAGGTTCCTAAATGTATGGCTTGAGAAAAAAGATCATGTTGATTTAATGGCGAAGGAATGATAGCGAATTTTAGTGGGGTATGAGAGATATTCGATACATGCTAAGTTAAGGGAGATGAATTTTTTTTTGCACGCTTGGAATAGAGAATGCTTTGGACATATCGACACTAGAATTGGGGAGGTGACAGAGAAGATCGACAGGTTGGATGAGGTTGTGGAGGAGGCGGGGGATAGTGTGCAACGTGCTTAAGAGATTAGTCGGTTGAAAATTGAGTTGTGGCGTTTGCATAAATGCCGGGAGTCGATTTGGAGTCAGAAGTCGAGAGCCCTTTGGTTAAAAGAGGGGGACCGAAATACTTCATACTTTCATCGAACAACGAAAATTCGAGCAGCAAAGAATCTGATTACTGGTTTGCGGATTAATGGTAAATGGGTGGAGGATCCGGAGAGATTAAAATGCCATATACAGGTGGAATTTAGAAAACATTTTGCACGTAAGCCATGCATTGGGACGATGGAGGCTGATGTGCGGTTTAATAGGCTGGAACAGGGTGCTGCCGATATGCTTGAAGCGGGTTTTTTGTTGTCAGAGATAAAAGAGGCGATCATGAGTTGCGAGGGAGCGAAAGCTCTGGGGCCTGACGGGTTTAGCTTTGCCTTTTTCAAGCGTGGGTGGGAGTTCTTGCATGCTGATCTGATGTATTTGTATGAGGCTTTCCATGCAAATGGTTCGCTACCGAAAGGGGTTAACTCGACGTTTGTGGTACTGATCCCGAAAAAGATAACCCGCAGGTAATTAGTGATTTCAGGCCGACATGCTTATTGAATTTCGTATACAAAATTGTGGCGAAAGTCTTAGCGGGGAGACTTCAGAAGGTTTTACATTCGTTGATAAGTGAGGAGCAATCAGCTTTTATTAAAGGGAGACAAATTGTTGATGGTATCTTATTAACTAACGAAGTCGTACATTCCCTTCGTATGAGACGGTTTAGTGAAGGAGGAGTGGTGTTGAAGATTGACTTCGCGAAGGCGTATGATTGCATAAAGTGGAAATTCCTTGATGATGTAATGTGCCGGATGAATTTTGGGGTGGTATGGCGGAAGTGGATTATGAAATGTGTGGGTACGACACGTCTTTCGGTCCTTGTGAATGGTAGTGCTACGCCGGAGTTTGCAATGGAAAGGGGGATGCGACAAGGGGACCCCTTGTCGCCGTTACTATTTGTTATTGTTGCGGAGGCATTGCACCAATTCTTGGTGAATGCGGAGAACTTGGGTTTGATTAAAGGGGTGAGTGTTGCTGCGGATTGTCGCCTCTCGCATTTGCAATTTGCGGACGACACTGTTATTTTCATTCAAGGTGAGGTAGAATGTGCCAGAAATCTGAAGCGTGTGCTGACATGTTTCGAGTATGGGTCGGGACTGCAAATTAACTATGCAAAATCGGCAATGTATGACGTGGGAATAGAGAATGGGGGTGGCGGTGGAGATGTCAAGGGAGTTGGGGTGTTTGAGGGCTGAATTACCTTTCAAGTACTTGGGAATTCCGGTTGGAATTAATCCACGGAATGGCAAGGTTTGGGAACCGGTAATTCATCGAATGCGCTTATGTTTAGCGGGATGGAAGAAAAATTCATTTTTTGCAGCAAGGGTGACATTGGTGAACTCGGTACTTTCTACGCTGCCACTATATTACATGAGTATTTTTAGGGTGCCGAAAACGGTCCTAAATAAAATTGATATGATTCGGAGAGCATTCCTTTGGGGAGATACAGATTTAAAAAGAAGATTGAACCGGGTAGCTTGGTCGAAAGTGTGTAGACCAAAGAAGCTAGGGGGTCTTGGGGTGGCGAATATTGAATTAAGAAATTTGGCGTTGCTTGCAAAATGGCTATGGAGATATGCCGACTCTCCTAAGTCACTGTGGAAGTCGATAATGGAGGCAAAGTAAGGTGTAGCAGTGCGGGGAGACTGCCGAATAGGGTGGGCAAACAACATATGTCATTCGTTTGGAGGCAAATTGTAAAGATTCAAGAAGGGGATGCTGCTGGTACTTTTATGAGTGAGGATTGTTTTTTGTGGCACATAGGGAACGGACAACGGGTGTTGTTCTGGTTCGACCGTTGGTGTTTAGAGGTGCCTTTGTGTGAGGTGTTTCCGCACATTTTTCGGTGTGCTAGTAACAAGGCAGCACTTGTGTGTGATTATGCGTTGCAAGGTAGCCTGAATCATGATGAGTGGCGGCTGTTTTTCAGTAGTGGGCTACGCTCCATTGAGAAGCAACAGTTGGGTCAGTTGCGGGCTATCGTGAGGGGGTACAAAGTATGTGGGAGCGGGATGAATGTGCTAGTATGGAAGCCAAGTGCGGATGGGCAATTTTCAGTTGGGAGTATTATGAAATTGATGTCATCTATGGGTATATCCGACTGTGGTCTTGATGGATTAAATATTTGGAAAATAGAGGTCCCCCCGAAAGTCCAATGCTTCCTATGGTTCGTGCAATTATGTCGATTGCCGACGTTGGCAATGCTACGCGCTAGGGGAATGCCTTTAGCGGGAATTCAGTGTGTGTGGTGTAGGGTGGGGGTTGATGAGGAAGAGCATATATTTTTTACATGCCCGTTTGCGGACAAGTTGTGGGAGGCGTTTTTCTTGTGGTGGAAGTTGTCATGGGTGAAGCCGAGAACGCTTGCGGATTTTTTAGTGCAGTGTTGTAGTGGGGTTTTGTCGGGGGTGGGGAAAGATTGGTGGGTGGTTTGCTGTGCAGCGGTTTTGTGGTCCCTATGGCTTCCGAGGAATGACGTGATCTTCAATCATAAGCAGCTTGTAACCGAGAAGCTTTTGTTTCTTGTTAAGTTGCGATCCTTTTATTGGATTAAATCCTCCGCGCAAGGAATTGACATCACCGAAGCTACTTGGTGGGATTGGTTGGTGCTGTGTGTGCCATCGTGTATAGTGAGACCTCAAGTTGGAATCCTTTGGTGTCCACCGATGGAAGGTGCACACAAGTTTAATGTGGATGGCGC
Organism: Hibiscus trionum; assembly: GCA_030270665.1. Lineage (NCBI taxonomy): Eukaryota > Viridiplantae > Streptophyta > Magnoliopsida > Malvales > Malvaceae > Hibiscus > Hibiscus trionum. Next base: position 10,174,901 of record BSYR01000027.1, on the reverse strand, counting down.
GGCAAGAGGGAAACCGGGGATGACGGGCTGCAGGGGTGTGTTGCGAGATGAGAGAGGTGTGGTGCTGGCGATTTTTTCAGGACCTTTGGGTTGTATGGACTCGAATGAAGCTGAGGTATGGGCTATCTATCATGCGGTTCGTCTGCTAGCCGAGACGAGGTGAAGGGCAGATTGGTCATTCATCATTGAATCCGACTCGTGGATTGCGTTGTCATGGGTGATGCACAAGGAGAAGAGACCTTGGCGATATGGGTGGCTGTTTCGGGAGATAGATAATGCTTGTTTGCAGCTACGTTGTGTTTGCTTTCACCATGCTTTCCGTGAGGCGAATTCTTTCACCGATGCTCTAGCAAAAGGGGGTGTGGATAGAGTGTCTTGGTTTCATGTTCTTGCGGATCCTTGTATGGCATCGTAACGGGGTGTTTTTTTCCTTGAGGATTGTTTTCACCTACCATGATGCACTCTTTTTCCTCCAATTTAGGATATGGAGGTTTTTTAAGGAGGCATATGGTAGGTTGTATGATTTTTTTTACCCGCTGAATAAAATCATACGTTACTGATCAAAAAAATTATTATTAGTATTTTATATATGTCTAATGTTGATGTAAATAATTGTATGTTCGTAGGAAGCACCCACATGGTGTAGCATAAAGAAGTCGCCGAATTTGTTTGAAGAAATGAAGAGTAAAAAGATGGATGGTGTATTCGTAGAACTTGGGTTTGGGAGTTTACTTGGATTAAAATTACGCAAAATTCGTCGCGATCTGTGTCATGAGTTAGTGGAAAGCTTTTATGTCGAAAGCTCAATGATGAAGTTTAATGACCACGCTATTTGTGTAATGGTGGAGGAAGTTGAAATTGTTTTGGGGTTAAGAAATGAAGGTCTTGATGTTGGACGTGTGATTGAGGAATGTAATGGGAAAGAACTAGGTTTGAAGCATAAAGTCATGCCGAAGGTTTCATATGTTGATTTGGAGGCAGAAATATTAAGTGGTGAATATGAGGGGGATGAATTGAAAGCCAAGGTGATTCTTTATATTGTTGGGGTTTTTCTTGCTCCAACTTCGAACATAGTGACCTCAACAGAAAGTTTGAAGTTACTGTGCTCTAATGGGTTGAAGGGCAAACTGAATTGGTGTAAGTTTGCATGTGAGAGATTAATTGATTGTATATCAAAACATAATTTTGGTGATGGTCAATCATACATGACCGAGTGCATAGCAATCTTAGAGGTAAGATGGTAGTAAATTAGTGTATTATGGTAGTAGTGAAAAATTTAGAATGGAATGAGTTTATTAATGTTGTGTGTAATTTGGAATGTAGGTGTGATTATATGATTATTGAAGAGGAGTTCCTAGCAGAGGAAATTCGGCTGCAGACCGCGTTGCTCGCATTCATGCATGGGGGGAGAAGGAGGTGAAGAGACTTGTTTCACGCATTAGGGCTGAGTGTCCTGCAAAAAAATTAAAGGTAAGTAACCTGTTAAATATGTGTAGTGTGTAATGAATAGAAATGACATAAAATACATATGATAAATGAATATAATTTGTAGGTTATTGGGTCGGATGGTGGTCGCGGTGAAGGAAAAGAGGGTGGAGATACGAGTTCCTCTATTGAAATGATAATGGAGGCATATGGCAAGGTCGTTGTAGATGTGAATGAAAAGAGATAGACTACGAAAGCTGGACTAGAAAAGCAAAGTAAGATTGAGGAGATGTTGGAGTCTTTGAAGGATGAATCGAAAATGGTGGTTGATTATGTGGTTGGTATGAGTGCGAATCTAATGTACTTGAAGAAGAATTTACGTGTTGTTGATGCCAAATTTGGCATAAGGCTTGATGAAGAGGAAGTGCGGGAAGAAGAAATTGATGTTCCTATGTGTAAGGGCAATGAAGAAGTTGGTATCCAAGTGGATGTGTCTGTTGATGATCACAATGTGTTGAAGGAGTAAATCATAGCTGTGATAACGAAAAAGAGAAAGGTAAAACTATATATTAATGTATAGATTAGATCTCAATGTTTTTTGTTGAAGTATTATTACCATATATGATATTTGTAGGGTAAGGCAAATGATGAAGCAGCGAGTAAGGTTAGTGGAGAAGGAAAACGAGGACGAATGAAAATTCGAAACATGCAATAAATAATTACGATGATAAAAATGTTTAATATTGGTCATCGTTATTTAATGTAATATCCTTATATTCCGAAGATTATGTGTGTAATGAGACATAAATTTCTTGATTTTAATGGGGTTTTCTATTTTATTAGGACTTGGTTTGGACGTTTGAGTTTAGTAGAACTTTGGTAATGAATTTAAATGTAATGTACTTTTTTTTAATTATATAGTTTATTTAATTTTTTTGATAATTTATAAATATTGGTACAAGTAGTTTTTATGTTAATGTTGTTACCTTTGTATATATATAATAGCATTGAATAATTTATGTGCAAATTTGGATTGTTTCAGGTACTGTCCTATGTTGAAATAAGTGATGGGGTGGGGTCGTCTGCAAGAGCCATGTGTGACTATGTATGGAATATGCCTTTGCCGGTAAAGTAAGACATCCATTGTTAGTGTATTGTGTAGCTAATAAGTTCCCAAAAGTCCTACATTTAGACCCTCTAAAATGAAAATTATCATTTAACCTACACCCATTTGAGTTTCATTATGGCCTTACATGCATTGTTTTTATCATTTATGCCTTTAATCTTTATATTGCGATTATTCTATGAAAAAGGTACTATTTAATGCATGTTTGGTGATTTTGCAGAGATGAGTGATGCCGGAGCATGAGGATGCCGTCACAGCACAGAGAGCAGAGAGAAGATAACGCAAAACTAGTAGAGAACAAACCCTTATCGAGCCAAGACAAAGATGAAAGCTTCTACCGAGGGAAGCTGAGCACTGAAGATAAAGCCTTGCTGAGCAGATCTAGTTTCAGACCAGGCCGAGCCAGCAAGTACCATGAAGCGGCCGCCTACCATCAAGACTGTCGGAGGCAAAAATGGACAAAGTGGTAGTCGATTGATAGAACTTTAATTGCTGGATTTTTCTACACACTTTACGTGGCAGCCAGAGCTCGAGAAGAGGATGTAAATATGGAAGGAATGATAAACTTGGACTTTATGCAAAAGTGCATAATGTAATAAATTAAAGAGATTTATTTCTTTAATGAAGAAAAGTCCTAGTCCAAACTAACTTCCTCTCCTAGAAGGACTTTGCCTACACCTTCCCCTCTATAAGGAGCCTTGACCGAGAGAGAGAAGAAGAGAAGAGATCACCGGAGAGAATTGAGCTTAGGATTAGTTTAATTATGTTCTAAATTTCTTAGGGTTAAGATTAGTTTGTTTAGTAGTTGTTCGAAAACTCTTTGTACTTAGTTTTTGTTCTTAATGCAATAAAAGTTGAGTTTTCTTATTTTGGCTTTAATCATTCTTGCATTATACTCGGGAGAGGGTTTGTAAGATCATCCATTTGTTCAATATCATGTGAGTTAAGCTCACGAAAGGAATAAGAATGATTTTCACTCCACGTAGTGTTAGTTAACTCGGCCTAGGGATAGGTTAGAGTTTCATCGGCTAAAAGAAGTGTATGAACAATTGGTGTTTGACCTTTGATGCACGCCGGGAGGTATCTTAAGAGTTCAACCATCAATCAGTGTTATGTGCTTAGGGATAAGGCGGAAGCACCAAGAACGCTTTGTCGAGCATTAACTTCATCTGCCCGCGAGCAAGGGATTGACGCGATAGGGGATTTTGCCATTGCGGCCGCGGCAGAGATTTAGGTCACTTCCACGGCAGTAGTGCGTTGCTGCATTCAAGTAGAAAACAAGTCAAGAGGATTCTATATTAGCGATCGGTTGAAACCAGTTGTAGATAGGCAAAAGTCCTATGCTGACTTAAAGCATAGGGAAATTAAGTATGAAATGGGTGACAAGGTGTTTTTGAAAGTTTCGCCTTGGAAAAAGGTGTTGAGATTTGGCCGAAAGGGCAAGTAGAGTCTGAGGTTTATTGGACATTATAAGGTGTTGGAGCGAGTTGGTCCAGATGCTTACCGGTTGAGGTTACCGTCATATTTGGAAAAGATACATGATGTCTTTCATGTATCGATGCTTCGAAAGTATAGATCGGACCTTCTGCATGTTATGCCTGTTGAGGGGATTGAATTGAATCCAGATTTAACCTATGATGAGAAGCCAATTAAAGTCTTAGATGTTGATAGAAAAGTTGTTCATGGGAAGAAAATAGAGTTGGTCAAAGTGTTGTGGCGACATCGAGGTTTCGAGTAAGCCACTTGGGAAAGGAATGATGATATGAAGAAACATTTTCCTTACCTTTTTCCACTAGATAAATTTCGAGGACAAAATTTATTTTTAAGTGGTAGAGAGTTGTAACGCCCCAGTTTTGGGCCTAGCAGTTTGCAGGCTAAATTAGACAATCTAAGGGACCGGGTTAGAGATTCTAGTGGGATTCTGGTTTTGGATATTTACATGCGAGTTTAAATATGGGGAAATGGTTAAAAATCATTATTTAGTATATAAATGATTTTGGTGAAATCATTTTTGGAAAATAAGATTTTGAAACGTGACATTTTGGACTAGTGACTAAAATGTAAAAATATAAAACTATTTCGGTGACTGTTTTGTAAAGAGTAAAAAATTTGAATCTTTATGGAGCTAATTTTTTGTAATCGGCTTTTCCCTTAATTTTTCTTATTTTAAATGTGTTTTAATTAAAAGAATAAAAGGATTTGATTAATAAAGTGGTTATTTTCCTAAAATCACAATTTGACGTAACTTCCATTTCTCAAGATTTTCTCTCCATTTTCTCATTAGCCAAAATATCTATTCTCTTATAAAATCTCCAAAGATTTATTCCTTTTCATCCAAATTTGACTTTTA